>OZ004621.1:25891171-28291171 GCA_963924575.1 Pycnomerus fuliginosus
AAAATGACCGTCATTTTGATTTAATTTAATCATTTTTCGCAACGGATTCGGAATCTACGTTTTTTGACCTGACCAGTAGTGGAGTAACTACACGACCACCACCTTAGATGTTCAAAAACATCGAAGAAATCGGTGAAAAATTGAGTTTTTTGAAAAACGCAAAAACCTTTGCTTTTTCGATATAAATTCAACTGCGTAATTAGTTTTTCAAAACATTTTTATCTCTTTAAAAATTTTTCAATATTAAAACATGTCAAATTTGCAAACATAATCTGGGGTGGCCGTGACTTCCGGTCTAACTTGGAAAAAATCCTAAATTCTGAATCCGTTGAGAAAAAAGAATGAATTCATTTGACAAATCAAAATTAGTTTTACATTTCGACTTTAGACTGACCTAAGGGAATTACGTTCCTTCAAGGCGTCCCTAAAAATCCAGTTTTTTAAAATGTATTTAAAAAAAAAATAATTTAAGTATACAAATCTATGAGCGGAGACCACCGGCTGTTTTCCGATTTTTTTTCAAATTATTATTATTGCATTCCTAGGGCCTTTACATATTTTTCCTACAATTTTTTCTGTAGGCAGTTTCCTCATAAAACAATTTCGAAATGATGATTAGCGGTCCATAAAGGCGTCATAGTCATTTATGATATAAGTGTTAAAAGTGGTATTTTATTTTGTGAGAAGGGAAGTTTGAAACACGACGCGCAGCGGAGTGGTCCATCCCTTCGAACAACATAAAATCAGTTTTAACACACATACCTATCATACTCAATTTTTTCTACAAACACGATTAAAAGCAAAATTTTTCATATTATTAGTTGAAAACGACCATGAAATTCGCTGTAACTGAGATAGGTATACTGACAATTTGCTGCCGGTGCTTGTTTAATTGTTGTTGCATTGTTACTTTTAATACTGGGGGTAAAAAGTAAATTACAGTATTAAAAACATTATTGTTTTAACGTTTGTTGACAATTGTTAAAAATGCCGTTTTCTGACACCGGCATTAAAAGACATTTACTTTTAACACTGGTGTTAAAAGTGACAATGCAACAACAATTAAACAAGCCCCGGCAACAAATTGTCACTATACCTCTGCCTCAGTTACAGCGAATTTCATGGTCGTTTTCAACTAATAATATGAAAACTTTTTCTTTTAATCGTGTTTGTAGAAAAAAGAGTGCCTCGCATTTTGCTACGGCACTAAAATTGTGTATAATATGCGCGTCGTGTCCCAAACTTCCCTTTCTCACAAAATAAAATACCACTTTTAATATTTATATCATAAATAACTATTTGACAGCAGTGTTAAAAGTAAATGACTGGTGTCAGAAAATGCCATTTTTAACAATTGTCAACAAACGTTAAAAAAACTGTTTTTAATAGTGTTTATAGAAAAAGGTACTTAATCGCTATAGGACGCACTGTTTTCGAATAAATTGACGAATCGTTTTAGCGCGCAAACATTTGTTATTGTCACAGATTTTATTTTATTTACCAAATTATCAAAAATTACTTCATGGACTGATTCCTTGCATTGATCTGGGAAGGAAAGTTTTCCCGTAGGAAGCATTTTTCGCCATATATGACCATAAAAAATTTTCTTCTTTAAATAACGTAAGGAATCAGCCTCTAAATTTATTTTTGATTAATTTTCACGCCCTAAAACAATTAAGTTTAATTTTTTCGAAAACGGTGCGTCCTGATTTCGAAACTGTTTGTGAGGAAATTGTTGCAGAACAAAATTATAGAAAAATGCGTAAGGCCCCCAAGGCTTGCACGCACCAGAAAAAATTCAGTATACAGCTGTTTGTATCCGTACAGTTTCCGCTCTAAATTTCAGATTCGTATCCATAGCTCAGTATCGGTAGCTTCCTTATAGGGAACGATATCGAATCCAACTTTTAACTCCTGCTTACCTTTTTTACCTTTTTAAATTTTACGCAAGGAGTCAATGGTAAGAATTCTGCTACAAGATTTGGGAACACACTGTATTGGTTGTCGACTTGTCGGGAGGTTACAAACCATCTGAATCGATCAACACGTACGCGCATTTATTTACAAAGTCGTGCACTAGAAAGGAATAGACATAAAATCGTATAGACAGAACTATTCGCGACAGTGTTTATCCAACAAAGACAGCTTTATACAGAATAGACCTAGATGAGAAAGACATAAAATTATTTCCTTGAGCTGCCACGCATAATAGTGATGGCAGCACTTGACGCTGGCTCTCCAAGACAATATTTCGGGAAACAAAGGTATCGAAGAAAATTCATAACGCAGTTAGACAAAAATTTATGATTTTGCGTTACGCGTCAGTTTAAAGAGGAAGCTTCAATTTAGGTTTATTGTTTGCCAGATTTTAGATTTACTTCATAATAACTCGCGCAACGGAGTGAGAAGTTCAATGATTTTGAGCCAACTTTTAACAATGACGGAAACTCCATTTTCAAAAAATAAAAAACAATAAACCTGGGTTTATGTTTTGTCTAAAGGGTAAAAATATTTCCTAGTCTCTAAGTCAATCCCTTGAGGAGCTAGACGTTTTCGCTTTGCCCCTGTTCTTAGCAGATCTGGACAAGGATACTACACGCTCTTAATATAATTTTTCAGGTCCGCGTGACAATATTATACCTCGAAAGCGCATTAGTTCTATAATCGTATGCACGACCTTGCTATATTGAACCTTCGTCGCATCTCTGGGTGTCGGTCCGCCGAGCGGCGAGCCGTTGTGCAACACTGCACTTTATTGCATTTTTCTCGAAATCTATTCAATCAATCTTAATAAGACAAAAACCATTGGAAAGAGGAGATCTAACTCAAAAACATTTATATTTGTAATTTTTTCGCTAAATCTCGAGGTTTTCGACTTATGATTTAAGAAAGCATTTGAGAGACAGCGCATTTCAAGAATTGAGAGTAAACGCCACTTTAAATATCGGGTGGTATAGGCATAACCATGTATTTCGACGTGTTTAGTAACCTAAAACAATTAATTTCTCAGCCTTCCTTTTTCAAAATCTGTATTTAGTTATAACCGATGGAAAGCACTTTTAACATAGAACCGACTGACATAAAGTCATTTTTTGGTGAAAAAATTACATTTTCACCCCTACCTCATTTATATACCACCTAACCTATTGTACGACCTCTCGTTATCTTATCTCTGATATGTAAGGAACGATATGCTTCCAGTTTCACCACACTATAACTGAAAATTAACATTTATATGCATTACTGTTTTTTGGTCATGGCCATTAATGCGTGAAAAACTCAAAAACACATTTTTTAAAAAAATTACAGAAAATTAATGCTTAAGCCAAATCGACTTCTGAAAATGGATTTTTGAACAAAAAAGAAAGATCTTCAAGGCTATTCGAGTGTCATACTGATTGGTTGTTACCTGACCAATCCCCATGCAGCTAAAATAAACCTTTAAAGCAAGTATCAATAGGACTACCACGGCAGCGCCATGTGCCGTAGTTTCTCATATACTCGAAAGCCTGATTCTTTGGCTTTAATTTAAGACCACGTTCATCCAAATCGGTTAAGAAATGGCAGACTTATTCCCAAAAATATTTTGTCCGGTTTTTTGGGACACCCGATATAGCCAAGTAGTGACTATCTAAATTCAAAAAATTTTGAAAAAAAAAATTACAACAAAACTATACAGTGCTAACCAAAAGTAGGGAACGGGTAGTTTATTTGACAAACTATTGACTATTGACAGTATCGAAAAACGGTTCCTGTAAAACTTGAATACGAATATCAGGCGCATCTTTTGACGTTCATGATTTTTTTTTACTTTTCGTCGCGGAGTGATATGATTTCATCGACGTTTTTCTTAACAACGAAATAGTTCGAGTTTGATGCCATTAAAAAGGAGAATGTTTTCTCTTTATGATGCGCAAAATATGGGAGATTTTTTAAACTGATAATAACTTTTTTCTTTTTTTGCATATACCTCGTGAAATAATGACTTTATCAAAAAAGCCATTAAATAATGAATTGAAGTGTATAAAATTCTCTATAAAAAAGGTTCTATTCATTTTTCTCCTAACACCAATATTTATGTACCGGGTGTCAACGAAACAAGATTCACCCTCATTTTTTTCCGTAGTTACCAAAATACTTCAATGAAATTTGGCAAACAAATATTGTACGATAAACTACCCTCTTTGACATTATTTTAAAGTCATTTTGAATCACTTACGGTGATAGCGGAAATGGACCGGACTTTTTAAATGGGACACCTGTATTTTGACAGAGTATTTTTTTCAAAGTTTCGATTTCATGTTTTCGAAAAACTTTGATTTTTATTTCTTTATCTAGAGTGATATGACCTCTCATACTAATCACAATAATTTCCAAATTACCTACTCATTTTTTTTCGAATGGATCAAGGATCTGTGGGTTAAAACAGAACCAAATTAGATGGCAATTGCTTTTATTTTACAATGGCCTACTACGATTTACGCCTAATGGTTAATTTAAAAAACAAGAATTTCACCCTTTATCCATTGGTTACATGCTTCATTTTAACCATTCGAATCTTATACTATTTTATTTCTAAGAAAATCGCACGATACTAATCATTAGCCAATGGAAAATTTGATTTCTGTGTGCTTACCATGGCAACTCGAGGATTTCCTGGAAATTTTTGATACCTACCTAGACCAACCTAAACGAAATTAATAAGTGGAAATTTTTATGTCAAATTAAATGTCAAAAATCGTTTTTATTCAATTTCTGTGGCTGTATCGTTGCTATTTTCTTACCGAATCTGCATTCGAGCATTAATTCATTTCCTGGAAATTTTAGTCGTGCATTCCAACAACGTAATCGGGCCCTCGTGTTCCACTCGGGCCGATTAATACGTTGTTGGAATGCACTCCAAAAATTTCCGGAAAGAATTAATGCTCTTATGAGATTATAAGTGAAAATTGACTTTCCAGAAAATCATGAGTCCCCCTTGACCCATTAAAAAAAACTAGTAATTTGGAAAAAACTGCGTTCCACCCTTTTAAACGAATCAGGATAAGTGACAGATAGAAACAGTAAACAGAAGCCTTAAATAAATTTTGATCTAGATTAGTTTATGAGGGGTGAAAAGTTTGAAAAAAATATTCTGTCATACTCAGAATTTACTGCAGAACTCGAAAATATTAAGATATACAGGGTGTCCCATTTAAAAATTCAATTAAATGTCAAAGAATGCAGTTTATCGTGTAATATATATTTGCCAAATTTCATTGAAGTATTATATTAAGTGCAAAAAAAAAGGGCGGTGAGGGGGGTGGGGTTTCATTGACACCCGGTACCTATATAAAAGAGTAAGGAAAAAAATTAATAGAATCTTTTTTATAGAGAATTTTATGCTCTTCAATTCATTACTTAATGGCTTTCTTGATAAAGTCATTATTTCACGAGATATACGAAAAAAAAGAGAAAGTTATTCTCCAATATTTCTCGCATCTTAAAAAGAAAAAACTCCTCTTTTCAATTACACCAAACTCGAACTATTTCGTTATTAAGAAAAATGTCACTAAAGAGCGGAATATATGAAACCTGCATATCACGTATTTTTGATATGACAACCAAACCCTTCAGTATCCATCCAAATTAGACCCAACTAGAGTCGATTGGCGTTAATTAATTTTCGCATATTTTGCATATTTGAAAGATTTTGGCATATTTTGCGGTATTGTGCATATCTAAGCATATTTTGCATTTATTCCCTCCCTAACGACCAAGTCACAAACAAAAATTTTTCAAATTATAAGTAATTTTCCTTCTTAGAATCAAAGAGATAGAAAAGAGAAATAATCCATTAGGATCAGGTACAGCCTAACTGCCCCTTTCCTTCTTCGAAATCGTTAATAACTTAAGTAACGCACGTAATTTCAATTTATTTTTAATATTTTTACAATGTATTGATTGTTATTAGCTTAGGGGTAAATATTAAAGCAAAATTTTGATAAACTATTGCTCATTTGGAAGCATCTGTGGAAGATACCTACTCAAGTGCGTGTGCGATTTTTTAAATTAAAAATGCCGAAGGTGAAAAACTATTTGGTGCTTTCGTGGATAAAAGATGTACTCGTAGCCTTATCTTAGGTTATATTTATGTACTGTATATACCCTGTACATGCTACATACACAGGGTTGCTACAAAATATTGTACCATCGTAGGTGGATGTGATGTTTTATTTTTATACAGCCGTAAATGCGTTAAATGTCAATTCTTTTGTTTTTAAAGCCACTTACGATGGCACAATATTTTGTAACCACTCATTATGATTGTGCAGGAAAATTTAGGTTTGAAAAATTTTTCTGACGCTGCATATATCGTGCATATTTTAACGGATTTCTGTGCACATACTGAAGCATATCATATAATTCCCCGCTCTACATATCACTCCGTGACGAAAAGTAAAAAAAAATCATTAACGTCAAAACATGCGCCAAACAGTCGTATTCAAGTTTTATAGGAACCATTTTTAGGTAATGTCAATAGTTTGTCAAATATACACTACCCGTGAAATTCAGGGGGATGACATTGCTGACCAACAGACTCTGCTTTAGCCGCCGATTTAGCGATAAAATTTTAGAGTCATCAAAAAATGTAGGTATATAACCTTTTTTCCAGAGAATTTTACGGCCTTCAATTTGTTATGTGGTTATTTTTTCGATAAAATCAATATTTCATGAGATATTTGCAAAGTTAACAAAACCTGTACCGCTTCGTCATGATGGTGGCTCGAGCTCACACCCCATCCTTGGCGACTTTTAGTACGTTCAATAATGGTTTAAGCTACAACTTCGCCCAATTTGCACAACTGCAGCAATTTTTGTTTCTATTTTCACTTCGTTGACTGGGCTAACAATGTAATTTTGTGCGAAACTCGTCTTTATTGTATTTGTATTTTATTTTGTATTATCCTTCTTTTTTGGTGAATAAACAATAATAATAATAATAATAATTTGCAAAATTATTTCATACCATTCTGGCTGTCGATTGAAGAGAGCACTGGAGGGGTGTATGTATACCACTTGACTGTCAACCAAAGTTCTGTAACCCTCCTGAGGATCCTTTTTGGCGGCATTCCTGAAAAATCCCGAACAAATGCACTTTTGCACCCTTACTGAATTCTTTTCTGCCGAGACCACGTCAAGTTTGTGCCTATCCATGATCCCCAGCAACTGTTTTCGGACGTCTTGGGCTCGCTTCAGGGTGCGAATTTGTACGAAATTTTCATAGCACCAGGCGTTGGAGAATTTATTGTTTTTCCAACTGTTATAGACGGCCAATAGAGTCAAATGGTCGCCTTCTGGTTGGTTGAATTTGGCTTTTTTCTGATCGGCGATCGCCTGCTTGTCCTTGGGACGATAAAACACGTTCTGGACGGACAACATGCTGACGATTGTTAAAATTTCGTCGGAGCATTGCAGGGCCACGGACATGATGAGCATTTTCGACAGATTCGGTTCCAACGGGAACTCTGCCATCTGGAAAAATTTTGTTAGGAAAAAAAAATCAGGCCTCCCACGTCAATTTTTAGTGCCGAAGCATATGCTCCGTCTACTCTGTCCATCGCATAACTTGAGGACGAAAGCAGATATCGAGCTGAAATTTTGTACACACGTGTATACCCCGAAAATCTCGGCGGGGATTGTTTTTGGGCCATATCGGACCAGGGGGGTGGGAGTTAGGGGTGAAAAACTGAAAGAAACTACAATTTTCGACGTTTGATCTCGAACGCTGCCTCAACGCTTGAAGCTATAGCAAAAGTTTGTAAGGAGGAATTGTCGGCAATGAAAAGATCTACAAAAAAGTCCGCGACGGCATATAGCTATCTACGATGGGTAGCCCACCGAGATCGTTTTTGTGTTTTAATTTCTGACGAAAATAGCTTCAGTGGCTTATTGTCGGCTATCCGTAACAGATATTTATTTGCTGTCGGGGACTTTTTTGCAGGTCTATTCGTTGCCGACATTTCTCCCTTATACGATTTTAATCCATCCTCAAGCGTTTAGGCAGCGTTCGCAGTAAAAGCGCGAGAATGCAAGGTTTTTTTTGGGACCGAAAAACTATTGATTGTAATAACTCGAGAACCAGTGGAGATATTTTACTGAAACTTGATATGCGTTTTTGACGTACAAGTCTGTTGAAGGCGAGGGGGTGTCAAATTTTGGGGATGAAATTTAGGGGTTGAAAATCACAAAAATACGAAAACTTCTCAAATATTTTGCACATGGAGGTCTGAAACAACATATATTTTGACATTACTCGATAAGGGATGTTTTTTTCTGCAAGATGAAACAGAAAGGGGTGCAAATTAGGGGTTGAAACTCGAAATTTCACATAAGTGTTGCTTGAAATTCAAGCAATTCGATAACTTTTAATCAATGGCTCAGAAAAAGTTTTGAGCATATATTTAGTCCTTAGACCCTTAGATCACCTACGACAGGAAGAGAAAAAAATTGCACCTCTAAAACTCAACTCCTTCAACCTTGAAACAAAAAATTCACTCAGAGGAAATGTAACCCTTGGACCACCTATTACCGGAGGAAACTAATTGAACACAAAAAATTGCACCCCTGAAACTTGCCCCCTTCAACCCCCAACCACAAAAACTTGACTTGGAGGAAATTTAACCCTTGCACCGCCTACAACCGAAAGAGTTGAATTAAACAAAAAACTACGCCCCTAAAACTCACCCCCTTCAACCCCGAAACATAAATAAATGACTTGGACGGAATTTAATCCTTTTACCACTCATTATCGCAGGAGACTATTTTGAACGCAAAAAATTGTACCCCCAAAACCCACAGTCTTCAACCCTCGAACACAAATAATTGACTTGGATGAAATTGAGCCCTTGGACTATCTACAACAGAAACAGACTAACTGAACGCAAAAAGTTGCAACCCCAAAAACCACCCCCTTCAACCCCCAAATACGAAAAATTGACAAACATAAATAATTGACTCGGTGGAAATTTAACCCTTAGACTACTTGTTACTGGAAGATTGAGCGCAAATGAATTTAAGATTTGGACCACTGTTATTGGAGGATAGGTACCAAGTAAGCGCCCCCGAAACCCACCCCCTTCAACCCCTGAGGATAATAATTCAACGGAAAAAATTGCACCCCCTTCAACCCCCAACACAAAAAATTTACTTGGTGGAAATTTGATGGTTGACGTAAAATGTACTTACAACCGGAAGATACTATACTCTGTCCGGGATCCACATGACCGAGATTCACCCGATTTCCATGGCGATTCATTGTTGACAACAATGATTCGCCATGGAAATAGGGTGAATCCCGGTCGTGTGGATCCCGGACAGACCATAATTGAACGCAAAAAAATTCATCAATTGATACACCCTCACAAATTCTTTATCATGAGCATATGCTTCGGCACTACTACTAGGTGCAGATTACATCCAGTCTAACTCGATATATGAATCATTGACGGTGAATAAACATACAGGGATGTCCAAAAGTTTGGAACGGGGCAATTTGTGACCAGACCAGTGGTATTACGCTAAAAATTTTTTTGCCTCTTGAAATGGCTGACCTTGACGCACATTTTGGGTAGTTCTGATATTTTTTAGCTCTTGTCATTTTCGAACAGGACCGGATTCGGCCATTTTTTTAACGGACTCCCCACCTTTTTTAATCGATAATAATGTTAATGTGGTGATTGTTAAACCTGCTGTGAAGTTTTCTTTTCTGATACTTGTACTGCTGATTTTTAAAAAAATGCCGAAATTCGGAGAAAATCCACTTTTCATTCTCGCAGTAGCCCAAGAAACAAAAGGCAGTCGATTGCAACGTAGGTCCAAAATCGTTTGATTTAATTTCATTGTTAGATCTTGACAGTGGCAGACGTCATTCAAATAAATAAATTGGCGAACTAAGCGATTTTATACGGCTTTGGAGAGATTGGCCTGTGTTCGGGGTAGTTCTTGGATTCGCGCCGGAGTGTCCTGATGAGGTTCCGGATGCGTGCAAATAATAAACAGAAATGATAATTTTATATCAACAGGTGCACCAGGTAAGATACGAAATTACTCTTCAAATTAATGTTTAACAGTTTTTAGATACATTTACGTAAAAAATCAATTGTTGTCAAAGAAGTACATTATGATGGATCATCGGAGAAAACAACGACGGCGACGCCAACACGAAGAAAGTTGCAGAAACTAGTTAGGTGGTGGTGATCTTAAATGGCGTTTAGAAAAGCTGCAATGTCGAGGACACAAACCAATAAATTCAATGTATTGGTAGGAAATACCTAAGCCCAGGACGAACATTTTTATCCATCACATTATTAACTGAAATGCATCATAATTACGCCAAAATAATAACAATCTTTAAAAAAAACTGCGTTTTAAAAACCACTTTTTCGTAATTCTGATATGGGATTTAGGAAAGCACAGACACAGGTGAAGATGTGGTATTATTTATTAGTGGGGAGGTTAAAGAAAAACCAAAAATAACTGCAATTATGTAGGTATTTGACTCAAATCAATTGTTCGAAGTGCTCGCCATTAACTTCTTGGCAAAAGTGAAACCTTTGTATGACTTCCTCGGAAACGTTGGCTAACATTTGCGGGGTTATTAAATTGATTTCATGCCTAATTCGATTTTTTAAGTCCTCTAGATTTTCCGGTCGATTTTTATAAACTTTTGATTTTAAGTGTCCCCACAAGAAAAAATCTAAAGGAGTTAGATCTGGCGACCGAGGTGGCCATTCAATTTCTCCTCTGCGCCCTATCCATCTTCCAGGAAATACCTCACTTAAGTACTCCCTGACCGTTCTAGCAAAATGAGGCGGTGCACCATCCTGTTGCAACCATAAATCGTTAAAATTTTGTTCATTTGGGAATAAGGCTCTAAGGGCCGGAATAATTATTTCTTGCAGTAAATTTAGATATAGATTGCCTGTTAAATCCCCGTCTATAAAGAATGGACCAATTATGTGCCCAAACATTAAGTTTTTGGGGGTGTTGTGTATGATGTTCCAAAATCCAATGAGGGTTTTCCAAAGCCCAATATCTGCAATTGTGACGGTTTACTTGGCCGTTTAAACAAAATGTGGCCTCATCGGAAAACATAATATTTGTTATGAAATTTGGATTTTGATTTGTCGTTTCGACCATCAATTCACAAAACTGCACTCTGCGGTCAAAGTCTTCTGGAATCAATTCCTGAACGTATTTGAGTTTGTAGGGTCGAGCACCTGCTTTTTTTAAAATGCGCCCCACAGATGACCGACTTATGTCGAAGTTAATAGCCATTTCATTCGTAGTCACATGAGGGTTTTGGTTAATAGCCTGCAGCACATTTTCTTGATGTCCTATGTCAGTTGCTGTTCTTGAACGACCAGATCTTGGGCGGTCTTTCACACTCATTGTCTCGAAATATCGCTTGTAGGTCTTAGTAACCATAGACCTTGATATCGGAGGTAATTCCGGATGAACAAGGTTGAACAGGTCACACACTTCTTGATAATTACGTTTGCGATCGCCGTAACCAATCATCATTAAGACTTCTATCCGGTGTCCCTCTGAGAGACCCATATTGTCTTAAATAAGGAACCAAAGACCAACAGAAACAAATCCGAACGGAGAACAAATAAAGAGAAAAAGTAACGCAACACCAATAAGAATGAAACCAAAAATTAATAACGTTGAAACCCAATAATTAAGCCCAAATTAAAAGTTTTCGTTGATTAATTGATTAATTTGACACTAATTAATTATGAAGGACTAACAACAATGCAGCCAGTGTAGACGTGTTTGTTAGATAGGTACCTAGCTGGTTAGACTTTACGATTGTTACCTTGCCTCAATCGTTATTTGCAACTAAGTAATTCTAAAATTTGACTAACTACTATCCTAAACTAAAAAACCTAAGATTCTTCAAAAGCTTGTAATTTATTTTAGTGTAATAAATAATAATGATGCCTACTATTTAAGGTAAGTACTTAATGGATAAAATGGCTCGTCTTTAGCCTCTATTTCCTGTCTAATAGGTATGTACATCATTATCCCTTAAATTGCATCCTCTGCAAGATTTCAAATCACTAAACGCCACCACTAACTAGTTCCTGCAACTTTCTTCGTGTTGGCGTCGCCGTCGTTGTTTTCTCCGATGATCCATCACAATGTACTTCTTTGACAACAATTGAATTTTTACGTAAATGTATCTAAAAACTGTTAAACATTAATTTGAAGAGTAATTTCGTATCTTACCTGGTGCACCTGTTGATATAAAATTATCATTTCTGTTTATTATTTGCACGCGTCCGGAACCTCATCAGGACACTCCGGCGCGAATCCAAGAACTACCCCGACCACAGGCCAATCTCTCCAAAGCCGTATAAAATCGTTTAGTTAGCCAATTTATTTATTTGAATGACGTCTGCCACTGTCACGACCTAACAATGAAATTAAATCAAACGATTTTGGACCTACGTTGCAACCGACTGTCTTTTGTTTCTTGGGCTACCGCGAGAATGAAAAGTGGATTTTCCCCGAATTTCGGCATTTTTTTAAAAATCAGCAGTTGAAGTATCAGAAAAAAAAACTTCACAGCAGGTTTAACAATCACCACATTAACATTATTATCGATTAAAAAAGATGGGGTGTCCGTCAAAAAAATGGCCGAATCCGATCCTGTTCGAAAATGACAAGGGCTGAAAAATATCAGAACCGCCCAAAATGTGCGTCAAGGTTAGCCATTTCAAGAGGCAAAAAATTTTTTTGCGTAATACCAATGGTCTGGTCACAAATCGCCCCGTTCCAAACTTTTGGACATCCCTGTATACAGGGACACACATCGCATTGGTATACATCTTTCGTTGGCTTTTCACATTTTTTTTAGGAATTTGGGAATTTTAAAGCAAAATTTTAGGAGAATTTTAGGAGTTTTTACCGGATGATTCAGTTTTGGTATGCTCCCCCTGTAACTTTTGATGACACGCTGTACATTTCTTAGCGGATTCTTGTACATATATTTTTTTTACATTCAAATATGTAAAGAAAATTTACACTTTCATTAGAAAAATTTCGAGAAAATAAATAATTTGGCGATTTTGTCGTCAATACATAGATGTCTTGCAAAAAATGAGTTCGAACTAACGTCATTCTCATTGTAGCACTATAGTTTCTCATGGGATTTCTCAAAAAATAACATTATCCTTTATGCGTTAACACCACATTTGCCTATTAATATTGAAAAGGTAAATAAACTATAATTAATAAAAATGAAAAACACCTTTCTTAGAATGGGTGCGACATTATAGTCAACTGAAACTTATTAAGTTTTTTCCATGGCTAATTTCGTTTATTAACAACAAAACTGCCAAATTAATTGTTTTATCAAATTTATTTTTTTTCGGAATTTTTATAATCTGTAAGGTACAAACTTAATTTTGACACATGTGATTAAATAGACGATTTATTTTAATGACGTCATTTAATAGTTTTTTTTCTGCAAAGAATATGGAGGAAGATAGAAAACTTTGGAAAACGTTTAGTTAATTTTTTGGGAGAACACCTTACACCACGGTGTGGTAAAAAGGTGGTGAGATTATATAAAAAAAATGTGCAGCAGAGAAGCGGCTGGAACCTCCCCAACGCGTGGGTCTTTGATTTCCGTGACTTGTGTTTAAGATTTTAAAGTTAACATGCCTAAATGGCACCCATTTGCTCCCAAAAGCCTTTCAGCTCTTCAACGGGTCACCTACCAAATTTCAGACAAATCCATCCAGTAGTTTGGGCTATAACGTGGTTTCAGTGTTATTACAAAATTTCGATTTTTCTACCCAAAGGGTAATAAATGCGAATAAATTTTATCTCATTTAAAACCAGAATTTGAAGACCCTTCTGATGGTGACAATAAATCTTTCAAAAATTTGTTTTGGATGGGTAAATGAGAGAATAACTTTAAATTTGGAAATTGGTGTGCCAAAACGGCACTTTCCGTGGGTCGATTGAATCCAACATTTGTTCAGCTCTTCGACGTGTAATACAATCCCCATGTGCAAAATTTTAGCCAAATCGGTTCAGGGGCTTGGGCTGTACCGCGATTTTAAAGTCCGATAAAAATCTCGATATTCTTAGTTTTTGGTCAAAAGGGCACTGACAGTGAATACATCTTTGGAAGCAGAATCTGAAAGCCTTCCTTATTGTGACGTGAAAAATGGGGGTTTGCATTTAAAATTTAAAAGTTGATGTGCCAAAACGGCATTTCTAGTTGCACGATTGGCTCCAAAAGCTTTTCAGATCTAAGTTGGGTTTATCACATGCACACGTACCAAATTTCAGCCAAATCGGTCGAGTAGTTTGGGCTGTGGCGCGTTTACGAACGAACGAACGTACGTACGAACGTACGTACATACATACAGACACATTTTAAAAACCACTTTTTTGGGTTCCTGAGACCTCAAAGCGTACAGATCCGGTCTTATCTCGAATTCGAAAATTTTAGTGATTGCAGTAACCTCCCTTTTTTTTTAAATGGTGAAGTGGAGTGGGGAGGTTAAAACATATAAAATACGTATTTTTAACCTCCCCACTCCACTTCACCATTTAAAAAAAAAGGGAGGTTACTGCAATCACTAAAATTTTCGAATTCGAGATAAGACCGGATCTGTACGTTTTGAGGTCTCAGGAACCCAAAAAAGTGGTTTTTAAAATGTGTCTGTATGTATGTACGTACGTACGTTCGTTCGTACGTACGTTCGTTCGTTCGTTCGTTCGTTCGTAAACACGCCACAGCCCAAACTACTCGACCGATTTGGCTGAAATTTGGTACGTGTGCATGTGATAACCCAACTTAGATCTGAAAAGCTTTTGGAGCCAATCGTGCAACCAGAAATGCCGTTTTGGCACATCAACTTTTAAATTTTAAATGTAAACCCCCATTTTTCACGTCACAATAAGAAAGGCCTTCAGATTCTGCTTCCAAAGATGTATTCACTGTCAGTGCCCTTTTGACCAAAAACTAAAAATATCGAGATTTTTATCGGACTTTAAAATCGCGGTACAGCCCAAGCCCCTGAACCGATTTGGCTAAAATTTTGCACATGGGGATTCTATTACACGTCGAAGAGCTGAACAAATGTTGGATTCAATCGACCCACGGAAAGTGCCGTTTTGGCACACCAATTTCCAAATTTAAAGTATTCTCTCATTTACCCATCCAAAACAAATTTTTGAAAGATTTATTGCCAGCATTAGAAGGGTCTTCGAATTCTGCTTTTAAATGAGATAAAATTTATTCGCATTTATTACCCTTTGGGTAGAAAAATCGAAATTTTGAAATAACACTGAAACCACGTTATAGCCCAAACTAATGGAAGGATTTGTCTGAAATTTGGTACATGGAGGTCAGGTGACCCGTTGAAGAGCTGAAAGGCTTTTGGGAGCAATTGGTTAACGGGAAGTGCCATTTAGGCATATTAACTTTAAAATCTTAAACACAAGTCACGGAAATCAAAGACCCACGCGTTGGGGAGGTTCCAGCCGCTTCTCTGCTGCCTTTTTTTTTGTTGAAATAAGAAAGTTACAGGGGGGGGGGGTGAATACCAAACTGAATTCACCCGGTATAGTAAGCGTCTTGGCAATAACAAAAAAATATTATTTTTACGAGGTCTTTACAAAATAAAGTTCCGACACTTTAACGCGGAGGTTGTGTGAGTGAGATAATCACATTCGTAATTATTGTAAAATTAAGTTAAGCTAGCCAGAAAAATATCCCAGGGATAAATTTTTACGAAGGTGTAGAGGGGCCACAACAAAGTTTTTAAAATTTTCAGAAAAAAAATGCAGCAGAGAAGCGGCTGGAACCTCCCCATCGCGTGGATCTTTGTATTCTGTGTAGATAGTGGTAAATTCAACAGAAATTTTTTACCCTTATCGACAGTGACTAATTTTGCAATTTTCTGACAAATACGGACACCACCTCAGGCATCACCCATCACATTTGACAATATGTTCCTTTTAAGGTTAATCTTTTGCCACCTTTTGACAATAACTGCCACTTTATGTCATCCACTGTCAGCTCGCTCCCTTTTGATGAGAAAGAAATTTTTCTCTATTTTCCACTGAAATGGCAGAAACTGTGAATACATTTTTAGAACGAGAATTTGATCGTCTTTCTAATGGCGACATAAAAAGGAGATCTTTGTATTTAAAATTTAAAGTTGATATGCTTAAACGGCACTTCCCGTGGACCAATTGCTTCCAAAAGTCTTTCAGGTCTTCCATGTACCAAATTTCAAATTTCAAATCGATTCGCTAATTTGGGCTATAATGTATTTTTAGTGTTATTATGAAATTTCGATTTTTTGACCCAAAGAGCACTAAATGCGAACGAATTTTGTCTTACTTAAAACCAGAATTTAAAGACCTTTTTGATGGTGACAATAAATCTTGCAAAAACTTGTTCTGGATGGTTAAATGAGTGAATAATTTTAAAGTTACAAATTGGTGTGTCAAAACGGCAGTTTCCGTGGGCCGATTGAATCCAAAATTTGTTCAGCTCTTCGACGTGCAATACAATCCCTGTGTGCAAAATTTCAGCCAAATCGGTTCAGGGGCTTGGGCTGTACCGCGATTTTAAAGTCGGATAAAAATCTTTTTTTTTTAATTTTTGATCAAAAGGGCACTAAGAATGATTACATTTTTAGAAGCAGAATTTGAAGGCCTTTTCTATCGTGAGGTGAAAAATGGGGGTTTGTATTTAAAATTTAAAAGTTGATGTGCCAAAATGGCATTTCTAGTTGCACGATTGGCTCCAAAAGCTTTTCAGATCTAAGTTGGGTTATCACATGCACACGTACCAAATTTCAGCTAAATCTGTCGAGTAGTTTGGGCTGTGGCGTGTTTACGAACGTACGTACGTACGTACAGTATGCGTAGGTGAAAATGCCCACCCGGGAAGGTGGGAGACAAACACTGCATGTCTGGTCCACTTCAGTTGCAAGTCGGAGTGGGAAATATCGATCGGTTCTTCAGGTAAGTACGAGCTTCCTGTTTAAGTAATTTAACCCGAGACAAGGCGCGTATTGAAATTTGCGTTCTTGATGGCCGCTTTTAGAAATCTGCCCTACGCGCATTTTTTTTTTAAACTTTCCCGCATCAATGATTTGTTATTAACTTTTCGTTACAATTTAACACGAGGGACGTAGGTACTGAAATAAATCTCAACATAAAGATCATTAGGTAATCGAGTCATTAATGTCTAAATCATGATTGCGATTAGTGATTTAAATCTAATCAGGCTTCAATGAAAGTTTTCCAATCGATTTAAATCGAGGTTAAGGCGTTGAATGCGATTGGTTCGTATCGATTGCAATCGATCGCCGCGTTGAACGGCCCTATTAATCTTCACAAATTAAAGGGAGGTTTTTACGAATAATATGTTAAAACTAGGAACGAATTTTTCGCTAAAATTAGCACCTCCATTATTAACGTCTGTTTAATTTAATTTCTACCATTTTCTTTATATTGAAACCATTAATGTGTTATATGGGTCGAAATTGTTTACCATGCATGAAAGGATGGAAAAATGGTATCACTCGTGTGTCATAATTCATAAACAAATTACCTGGAGGTGTTAGGTTAACCTCTGAGAATCACACACGTTTAAATAATTCATAATGTCAGGAAGGTTTTATAAAATACCTAGTTATTCTCAAAATCAGAAATCTTCAAATTATTAATAATTGAAAACGTCCGTGTAAATTCCCTGTAACTGAGGTATACCTACACTTAGATCAGTATAAAACTTTAATAATAGATATTTATTTTATTAGGAGTTTAAGGGCCGCTTGCACCGCTGCTGCCTGATTAGCGCTAATCAGTGGCTAAACTGACATTAATGGATTGTTTCGACAATTGTAACCAGGATTTTAATCATGATTAGCATTAATCATCGGCGGTGCTATCGGGCATAATAGTAAGACATACGAGTCACATAATGTCACTTAAACTCTGAATAAAAAAAATGGGCAGCTACGGAAGCGGCTGAAACCTCCCCACTTGGTGAATGATCCAATCCTATCACTAATATCACTTAAATTTTACTATTTACTATGCCTAAGTTTTACTCCACCAAACCAAATGTGTTTTCTGTGAGTTTTCTGAATTTTACGATCTTTTGCCAAAAGGGCATTAAGGTTGAGAACAATTTTGAAAACTAAATTTGAAGACTTTTCATGTGCTGATAGAGAAAATAGGAGTTCATTATTGAAATTTCAAAGTTGATATGCCAAAATGGCACTTGCCGCCCTCGGATTGCCACCAGAATTAAATCAGTTCTTCGGCGGGTGACGGTATCTCTACCTACCAAATTTCAGCCAAATCGATCCAGCAGTTTGGGCTGTAGCGTGTTATTTAATGTTTCCTCAATACTTCGAATTTTTCGATTTTATGCCAAAAAGGCGCTAAGTGTGAGTACACTTTCAGATACAGAATTTCAAGACCTTTCATGCGCTGTTAAGAAAAATTAGTGTTCATCAGTCAAATTTCATAGTTTACATGCCTAAAAGGCACTTGGCTTCTTCGGATTCGCAACAAAATTAACTGGGCTCACCAGAAGGCCAACACTAACCTGCATACCAAATTTCACTAAAATCCGTTCGGTAGTTTCCGAGAAATCGTGCTCACATACGTACGTACATACGTACATACGTACGTACATACACACAGACATTTTTTAAAAACCACTTTTTCGTGATCCTGAGACCTTGAAACGTAAAGATCTGGTGTTATCTCAATTTCGAATTTTGGACTGATTGCAGTAACCTCCCATTTTTATATTGGTTGTGGGGAGGTTAATAGAATACGTACCCTGATTTGCGCGGACATTAATTAACTTTAATCAGTGATTAAAGTCCGATTAATGATTGTTTTGACAACTTCAACAATCATTAATCGGGCTTTAATCATTAATTAAATTTAATCGTTCGTTCGTGCAAATGGGCATTAATTTTCAAACGCAGAGTTAACTTTGGGGGCCCTGGGCAAAATTGCTTGGAGGCCTACCCACAGGACCGTATCTCTTTATATGACTTGGGGGGGGGAGGGGTAAATAAAAATTTGGCAATTTAAAACAATCGAATTGTCCAACTGAAAACTGAATGCGCGCCGCAGGCGCAATTTTTTAAACATTCCAAACACTTCACAATAATACTTACAAATGATGTAATGAAGAAAATGAAAAATTTAACTTTGGTAAGGCAGATTTTTGTTGCCAATTAGGTAAGTTTTATGCCTGCCAGGCCGGCTATCGAGTAAGTATTTTATAAAACTCTGCGATTTAATTTCGAAAAAGCATGGTGCCCGGTTTTAGTTTGCCGAATGTAACTGGACGACACCCGAAATTTGCCAACTGGCAAAACTGGGGGGGTGTAACTACTATACACTACGCCTAGCTAATCTATTTTTTCTTTTTTTTTCACATTGAATTTTTTTTTACCGCGAAGGGGGCTCCTTGAGGGCAACAACAATGCAGTCATTGTTGCTACAAATAAACTGTAAATTATCTTGAAACGCTCAAAATTTAGCCGCTAGAAGTGACTGTCGTACCTTGCCAACACAGTTATTTAAGTAATTTATTGTTAAATGACGTTTGAAAATAATAGATATTTATTTAATTAGGAGTTTATAAATGATCTTAAACTCCGAAGGAGTTTGAAACGCTCAAAATTTAGCCGCTAGAAGTGACTGTCTTACCTTGTCAACACAGTCATTTAAGTAATTTGTTGTTAAATGACGTTTGAAAATAAAGGATATTATAGTATATATAAGTATAATTATAAGTTATAATTTTCAAAAATGCATAACTGAGGTTTTTTCACGACGGGTTTTCTTTTCTCTGACACAAAATCTGATTTTGGGGTTTAAATAGGTGAGCTGCGCAGATATAATTATTTTCTTGGAAATATATACCGGATGCCGAGCATCCTTCTTAAGGGGGACGGGGGATCATTAGTGAATTATCCATATTTACCTAAGTTAAGTTGAAAGTGCCACAATTTTAGCAGTTATTCTGAATACGTTCCTCAAGAAGCATCTCTCAGTTCGATTTCGACTTTTGCATATTTTCTGCTAAATATGGGACGTCTACAGGGGCAACGGGATTCCACTCGGGAACAAAGAGGAATGATAGTGGGTTTGGCAGAAAGTGGTCTCAATGTCTCTCAAATTTCAAGAAGAGTGGGTCTCTCTGTAAGTTTTTCACTTTTTAAATGCTAAAAAACGGTCTTAAGTATATTGTTTTATTCAATTTTTGACGGTCACATAGGTAAGTAGTTTCTTATTCACTACTGAATTGAATAAGTAAGTTTTTCGCTTTTTAAATGCTAAAAAACGGTCGTATACTGTTTTATTCAGTTTTTGACGGTCACATAGGTAAGTAGTTTCTTATTCACTACTCAATTGAATTGAATTAAAAGTTCTTAAGTCACTCTCAGCATTTTAAATCACTGTTTTTAAGAAATAAATGCGCATTTTGGGATTATAATAATTACTATTGTTGTGGGGGGAGGGAAGAATTATGTCGCTCGTGGGTCAACAACACTCTTCTGGTGAACATACACATTAACTTAACTCACTTGGTGTAAGTATAAAAAAATAAATAATATAATCATAGAGACGACAAGTGGCGAGATGGCTAACCCGCTTCCATGAGGGCGGTGAAGAGGATTTAGTGACCAACAGGCCCGGAAGAGTTCCTCTGTTGGACGTAAATCGACGACAGGAGATTCTGGAAACCGTGCGACAGACTCCCTTTATTTCTGCATCGAAAGTGCGAGAGCAATTAAATATTAATTGCAGCCTTTCCACAATTAGAAAAACATTGCATAGTGGAGGCTTACACCATCGTAAACACGCAAAGAAAATTTATCTCACACCGGAACATCGAGCAGCGCGTGTCCAATTTTGCCGCGAAAATTTACACCGTGACTGGTCCAACTGTATTTTCACAGATGAAAAGACATTTTCGACGGCACAGGATGGTCCCGTTGTATTGTGGAGGCCTAACGGAACCCGCTACAGCCCAGAAAATGTGCGATACACCCATCAAAGCGGTCGTATTAGTGCTGGTTTTTGGGGATGCATGTCAATAGCTGGACCGGGAGAAATAGTGCAAGTTACTCCTCCGAGATTTGATAGATATGCTTATCTTCAGATCTTGGAGGATGTTATGCTGCCAAGTGTTACAGCTATTTTCCCCCCTGACGAAATAGAAGGCGGCAGGATTCCATTTGTTCAGGACAACTGTCCCATTCACACCGCCCACGCTGTGAGAGAATGGTTCCAACAGCATGAAGAAATTGAACTGATCAACTGGCCCGCGAAATCACCGGACTTGAACCCCATCGAGAACTTGTGGGGCCAGATCGTCCGCGAATGGGATGATGTGGGTCATCATGGGGTTCGCGATAGGACGGTCCAGGAGTTGGCGGCCCATGTTTTTCGTGTGTGGGATAGTTTAAGGCTGAATATTAATTACTGTGTTAACTTAGTAAATAGCATGCCGAGAAGGATGCAAGAATGTATTGAAGCGGATGGCTATCCTATTAAGTATTAATTAAGTATGTTTCCTTTAGTATTAGATGTTATGATCTATTTTGTGTTGAATAAAGCTTTGTAAACACCAGTCTATATATATAAATATACCTATATATACTATAATATGCTTTATTTTCAAACGTTACATAACAATAATTATTTAAGACGGTCTTGACAAGGTATAACCGTCATTTATATGACACTATTTTGAGTGGAGTGTTATGCCTCCAGAGGAGCTTAAGTTCATCATTATTTGAAATTTTGCAAAATGCCAAAGTGACGCCCAACAAAAGCGAGCAGAAAATTTTCAATTTTTTCGTTTGAAAATAAAATATTGTATTTTATTCGGAGTTTAAGTGACATTATGTGACTCGTATGGATTTAGTTCGCCTCGCTCCGCTCGGCGCTTAAACTTCCATACTCCGTCACATAATGTCCTACTTAAACTCCTAATTAAATAAATATCTATTATTTTCAAACGTCATTTAACAATAAATTACTTAAATGACTGTGTTGGAAAGGTACGACCGTCACTTCTAGCGGCTAAATTTTGAGTGTTTCAAGATAATTTACAGTTTATTTGTAGCAACAATGACTGCATTGTTGCTGCCCTCAAGGAGCCCCCTTCGCGGTAAAAAAAAATTCAATGTGAAAAAAAAGAAAAAATAAATTAGGTAGGTGTAGTGTATAGCAGTTACACCCCCCAGTTTTGCCAGTTGGCAAATTTCGGGTGTCGTCCAGTTACATTCGGCAAACTAAAACCGGGCACCATGCTTTTTCGAAATTAAATCGCAGAGTTTTATAAAATACCTACTCGATAGCCGGCCTGGCAGGCATAAAACTTACCTAATTGGCAAAAAAAATCTGCCTTACCAAAGTTAAATTTTTCATTTTCTTCATTACTTCATTTGTAAGTATTATTGTGAAGTGTTTGGAAAATTCGATTGTTTTAAATTGCCAAATTTTTATTTACCCCTCCCCCCCCAAGTCATATAAAGAGATACGGTTCTGTGATGGGTAGGCCTTCAAGCAACTTTGCCCAGGGCCCCCAAAGTTAACTCTGCGTTTGAAAATTAAGTATTCTATTTTATTCAGAGTTTAAGTGACATTATGTGACTCGTATGTCTTACTAATGCCCGATAGCACCGCCGATGATTAATGCTAATCATGTTTAAAATCCTGGTTACAATTGTCGAAACAATCCATTAATGTCAGTTTAGCCACTGATTAGCGCTAATCAGGCAGCAGCGGTGCAAGCGGCCCTTAAACTCCTAATAAAATAAATATCTATTATTAAAGTTTTATACTGATCTAAGTGTAGGTATACCTCAGTTACAGGGAATTTACACGGACGTTTTCAATTATTAATAATTTGAAGATTTCTGATTTTGAGAATAACTAGGTATTTTATAAAACCTTCCTGACATTATGAATTATTTAAACGTGTGTGATTCTCAGAGGTTAACCTAACACCTCCAGGTAATTTGTTTATAAATTATGACACACGAGTGATATAACACATTAATGGTTTCAATATAAAGAAAATGGTAGAAATTAAATTAAACAGACGTTAATAATGGAGGTGCTAATTTTAGCGAAAAATTCGTTCCTAGTTTTAACATATTATTCGTAAAAACCTCCCTTTAATTTGTGAAGATTAATAGGGCCGTTCAACGCGGCGATCGATTGCAATCGATACGAACCAATCGCATTCAACGCCTTAACCTCGATTTAAATCGATTGGAAAACTTTCATTGAAGCCTGATTAGATTTAAATCACTAATCGCAATCATGATTTAGACATTAATGACTCGATTACCTAATGATCTTTATGTTGAGATTTATTTCAGTACCTACGTCCCTCGTGTTAAATTGTAACGAAAAGTTAATAACAAATCATTGATGCGGGAAAGTTTAAAAAAAAAATGCGCGTAGGGCAGATTTCTAAAAGCGGCCATCAAGAACGCAAATTTCAATACGCGCCTTGTCTCGGGTTAAATTACTTAAACAGGAAGCTCGTACTTACCTGAAGAACCGATCGATATTTCCCACTCCGACTTGCAACTGAAGTGGACCAGACATGCAGTGTTTGTCTCCCACCTTCCCGGGTGGGCATTTTCACCTACGCATACTGTACATACACACAGACACATTTTAAAAACCACTTTTTTGGGCTCCTGAGACCTCAAAACGTATAGATCCGGTCTTATCTCGAATTCGAAAATTTTAGTGATTGCAGTAACCTCCCTTTTTTTTTAAATGGTGAATTGGAGTGGGGAGGTTAAAACTTTGTTGCAATAGCAAATTGTCACTTGTAACTGACAATTGTCACTTGTTAAGTGACTTTTTAAGTGACAATTGTCACTTGTAACCGACAATTGTCACTTGCAACTGACAATTGTCACTTAAAACTGACAATTGTCACTTGTAGCTGGCGATAATTTGTTAATTGGAACAGGCCAATGGCGTACGCCGGAGGGGGTTAAGGGGGTTACAACTCGTGTGATTCCAGAAATTTTGTGTTTTTTTTTCAGTTTCTAGAAAATAACGAAAATGTAAGGATTTATGCTCTTTTAGTAGTTTTTGCACACCTTATTCTTCTGACACCCCCCCTTTTCATGACAAATTTCTGCACACGTCACTGAAGCAGTTCGAAGCGCCTGCCAGTTACGAGTGACAATTGTCGATTGCAAGTGACAATTGTCAGTTACAAGTGACAATTTGCTATTGCAACAGTTTTTTTTTCTGGTAATTTTAAAAACTTTGTTGTGGCCCCGCTCTACGCCTTCGTAAATTTCCGTCCCACATTTAACATAAAATTTTTCAGACTTCTTTATTTTAGGAAATTTAGGACTTCGTTGTCATTTTTAGGAGGATCAAAACATTTTAGGAATTTTAGGGATTTTAAGAGGTGTGGGAGGCCTGAAAAATGTAAACAGAAAATTTAAGTGGTTACCCTTCGTCCCAATCTGGTGAGTAGCCCTTCGTCGTCGAGGGCTGAAAGGGAGTGGAGTTGCTCCAAGGCCATGATCAGAGATTCAACTGGAGGGGCGTCCATGAAATCGAAGTGGAGGAGATCGTTGATGCCCATCGTTTTGAGTTGGAGGACGGTCGTGGCCAGGTTTGTTCTTTGGATTTCTGGGACTGGAGTGGGAAGCATTTCGTCGCGGTAGGCTCTTTCTGTGTACAGTCTGTAGCATTTTCCAGGACCGGTTCTTCCTGCTCGTCCAGCTCTTTGTTTAGCTTGGGCCTGTAAAAAAATTAATAATTTTTTATTTTGATCCCTGATCCTAGGATGTTCCTCTACGCCAAGTGGGTAGCTTGAAATTCCCGTTTAAAAAAAGCCACGTCTTCTAACCTTGGTGGAAAACAGGAATCTTACAATGGGCCTTTCCAACAGTTTTTGAAAGTTACAAAAAAATAAAGAATGCATTTCGTTAAGATCTTCTCACACATCATATAGTAGAAATCTAATTATGTTTAATAAAATTAATTAATTCATGTTTTGCTTGGACTATATACGCAGGTAGCTACATACCTAGGTAAGTTAGTAAGTACTAGGCACCCACTAAGTACTTGTAAGGTTAGTGCCAAGTAATTGGAAGCGCCTGTGCCAACCTTGGGCGAATGCATGCCAATAATTGACTTTTCGCTGATGTGGAAGATTCTAGCTAAAAATATATTAAAAACATGTTCCAACTGGCGGAATCTTCATGTTTTCGGTTAATAAATTCTATTCTACATATCGTATGACCCTCTGCCAAAGATAAAATGAAATATACCTTATTCTTCTACGTTTATGTTTAATGTTATTTCCTTAAAGTGCCAATAAATGGGTGTTTCACCCTAAATGTATTTGTTATGGCGATAGTGTTGGGATGTATTTGTGTAAATTTAAAAAAAACTGATCCCAGCAAGCTTTAAGACAAATTTTTGAAGGTGTAGAATGAATTGTTACTAATTTTTGATCCAAAGCTTGCTGTGATAAATTTTTTTAATTTGCACAAATACATTTATTTTAAATACTTTCAAAAATATTGAGAATAGGTATAGGGAATGCTAATACTAACCTACAGGGAATTTAGTTTTGCATCCTTTGGATACATAAAATTATGGTACTCGCATTTGAAAAAATTGAGTTGTGGACAATTCTGTTACGCCATTTTTAAAAATTAATTTCCGCCATGTTGTTGTGTCAACATGAACGAGTGAGCCATCAGCCGAAAGCTTAAACCTTGTACTTTCAACCCCTCAAGTTTGATTTCTTAATCTTCAACCGTTTGGAAGATCCAGATTTTTCTATTGCCGCATAAAAACAATTTTTTTACACAAATTTTGACATATGTCAAAAACTATGACAGTTAGATAGGCAAAGTGGGGGTGCAGTAAACTGACAATCAAGAGGCTAATCCGAATATAGAGTCAAAACATAGGCTTCCCATTTAAAATAACAAGGACGGCGGCCACTTCCGGTTACTTCCGGTTAAGTGAGTCAGAGCTGAAAATAGTTTCATTCGATAGGCAATAAATTGAAACCAACGTGTGTGAATTTTCGTTCAGCTGCTCAAAACGATTCTCCAAATATCGCTAACTGACACTTTAAAAGAAACACCGTGTAGAGCACGGCTTTTGTTTACATCATAACTTAGACAACTATTGTGTCTAAAAATCGAATTAACTGCCAAGCCTGTCTTTGAAAATCACAATTTGAATTTTTCTTGAAAATATTAACAAGCTGGGCATATCGAAATAGAAAAAATGGTATAAAAAACGTGTTTCATAAGTAGGGTTGGGCAAAAGCATATTTGCATGTTTTTCCTAAAGCCCACGTTATGTAGCATGTGATGTTTTCATTTTTTATTTCATAAAAACTTAATTTTGCATATATCACGGTCTTCCGGTATACAGCATACGTTACGGTATATTTGTGTACATTACAGCATAAAGTTGCATATTTTCGGCCGTTTAAGGTTGCTCTCCGAAATATTTCTAGATTATTAAAAATAACACTGGCAGCGCGTATACCCCTGTTAAGCCGGAAACTATTAGTATTATGTTACTCTCATTAACAAAAACAGTTTGTAGGGACTACTTCGGGGATTAAACTGACCCCTATAAGGGCGTTTTCTTCGAAAAGGATTTACATAAATACAATTTTCCATTCTAACATGGTGGGGCCAATGAATAGCAAATTCTGATTGTATATGTACATAATTTGGTAATAAAATGTATTGAAAATCAATGTTATTTCAATAACATATTATAAAGAAACCCCCAAGAGAAAAAATGACTAGATATTAATTTTTACGGCATATACAGGGTGGTCCAAATGTATTAATACAGGGCTCTCACGGCGAAACGGTAAGATAAATGAGTAAAATAAAAAATCCAGGGTAAATTAGAATTAAATACCTTTATTTTGTCGCAATTTGGAACTCCCCATCTTATTGTATAATTTAGCAGTAAACAATGAATACATTTTTTTAAATGGCACCATGCATGTTTCAATTTTTTTTTGGATTCCCTTTGATGCCCTCTTTATGGTAGTGATTTTATTTTTTTGGCAAATTGAGCAGTGAACGTAGAAATTTTTGTTGATTCAAATTTCGCGCGGTGATCCGGCAACAATGCGTGAAGCGCATGTCTCCCCACTACAGGGTAGTTGTACTGTGTACACGCCCTCTGGAAGAATCTGATTGGGCCTAATAATAAATAGCCTGTTTACTTCATTGTGTACACAGTACAACTAGTGGGAGTGGGAGAGATACGGTGAGATGAGGGTGGTTCCATCGAAGTATTGGTGAAGCGCATTGTTGTCGGATCACCGCGCGAAATTTGAATCAACAAAAATTTCTACGTTTACTGTTCAATTTATCAAAAAAATAAAATCACCCCAATAAAGAGAGCATCAAAGGGAATCCAAAAAAAATAGAAACATGCATGGTGCCATTTAAAAAAATTTACTCTTATTTATTGCTAAATTATACAATAAGATGGGGAGTTCCAAAATGGCGACGAAATAAAGGTATTTAATTCTAATTTACCCTGGATTTTTTATTTTACTCATTTATCTTACCGTTTCGCCGTGAGAGCCCTGTATTAATACATTTGGACCACCCTGTATTAGCGCATATACTTGAAGATTGAAGCATGTTTAGGGAATATACCGGGTGGACCAACACTATTGCCCACCTCAAAAATTGCCCTTTATTTTAAAGCTGGGACTTCGAAATTTTTACAGTGTATATGGCTACCAAGGACCCTTCAAATGAGGGCAAAAGTTTATCTGTCATGCAAAAACTGTGACGTCACGAAATTTTGAAATGTCGTTTTTCCAAGAAAAAAAAAATTTTTACCCATAAAATCGTTTTTGGGCTAATACCTTTATGTTAATCCCATTTTTTTAAATTTCCGTCATCAGATTAGCCAACTGTAGCAAGCTAAAAATGGTCCATTTTAATTCACAAGTCGGCCACGTAAACAATTGACTACTATGCGAGGGCTTTCTTGAATAACAGCGTACGCTTTTTTCATCTGTCACCAGTTGACAGCGACACGACGCGGCCATTGAACTGCGAAATTGTTTTTAATTTTAATAAACGTGGATGTTTGTAAAGGCCGGGTTACACGAAGCCAGTAGAGAAGTAAGTCAAGTGAGCAAGTGACTTGACTTGAATTTATCACCAGCAGTGTCGAAGCAAGTGCCAGCTCATAAGTGGGCAAGTATTTGAGCAAGTTCAGTAAGGTTTCTGTAATGCGCCAGTGTGATTGGTAGATCGGTAATAAATTGGTAGAAGGGGAAAGCAAGTCGGCAAGTAAATAGAACCTGGTTCTATTCACTTGACTGTCTTGTCAGCTTGCCTGCCGTACTTGCCTTACCTGAAATATGAGGCAAGTAGATGTTTACACGGAGCAAGTAACATGTAGCAAGTCACTTGCTCACTTGACTTGCTTCTCTACTGGCCTAGTGTAAACCGGCCTTAACGAATAATGTTGAAATATCGGTTTAAACTGGGCATCCACCATTTAATTCGCCCACCCAAGGTATGCCAGGAGAGGTTACGAACACGGACATTTTATCAGATGGCGGTGGCGGCGCGGCGTGAAGAGGGGCTCCAGTTTGTGTGAAGGGCTCCGGTTTGTGTGAGGGGGTTTTTTCAAATAGCCATTTCCATAATTCGCATTATTCCATACTTATGTAATTCCACAGGTAATTATTTTGTTGTTATGGCCTGTTTTTTAGTTGGCATTTTTAGGTTAAGTGAGTCGACTTAGTTTGCCCCGTTGAGACTAATATCGAGGACTAAGATATTCACAGCCCAGAATTTAACAGCAACTCGTGTCAAATAAGGACCAAGGAATCGTTTTGCATAACAAAATTGATATTTACAGCCTCTAAATTTAACATCATCTGATCTAAATAAGGGCAAAGGAATTGTTAAACTATCGTTTCAACTAACATAATTAAAATTCAGAGATAAACTGTAGCCGAAGGTAGAATTATAGCCCGATGCCATTTCTTAACTAGTTGGGTTAAATTGTTTGGTAAATTGTAGGGTGATGTAAAACCAAGTGTTTTTAGCTGGCGAAAGTGTGTTGCTGTAAAGTTGAAGTTGCAATCACAATAATTATAATTTTTCAAGGATATAAATTGAAACTTAAATCCTGTATGATCAAACTAACAACAATAAATTGAATTTGATTGACTGATTGTGTTACATAAACTATGGTCTTTTAGCTGTTTTGGATGTCTCAGAATTGTGGATCCTTCAAATATTCTGAAAGAGCTCTACTAATCATCATAGACAAAATTGTGTACAAGGAACTTACGGCTTGTACTTACCTAAAGTGATGCATTACTCACTACCACAACCCATCACTACACAATCATCACCAAATTCACTGCACTGCAACCACTATAGCACAGATCACTTCACAAAAAGTACTTACCTGATTACAGGTACTGCTCAAAGTGGTGGCCTTCTCTTTCGATGCACATCTGAGCACGTCGCTGAAATGAATTTTGGACTGTAGCTGCTGTATTTCGTTCATTGATTGTCTGGAAGGCATCTACGAGTCGTTGCTGCATGTCTTGTCTCGTGGTTGGCTGTGTTCTGTACACAATTTCTTACACAACTCCCCATGTGAAAAAATCCATAGGTGTGAGATCGGGAGATCTAGCTGGCCAAGCAATTGGACCACCACGACCAATCCATTTATCTGGAAACTTTTCATCTGCCACACCACGAGCTTCTCGACTGAAATGTGGAGGCGCACCATCTTGCTGAAACCACAAATTTTGGATCACATTTAATGGCACATCTTCTAGTAAGTCATCTAATGAATTTCTTAAGAACTCTGCATACATCGCACCAGTCAGATGGCCTTCAAAAAAGAATGGACCAACTAATCGGTTGTCAATAATTCCTCCCCACACGTTCAGTGACCATATGTCTTGTGTTTTTTCTTCTCTCATCCAATGTGGGTTAACCACCGACCAATAGTGCATATTATGCCTGTTTACGTGCCCATTAGATTTGAATGTGCATTCATCGGTGAAAAGCACAAACTTGAAGAAGTCCTGATTTTCCTGCAGTTTCTCTTGGGCCCACGTGCAAAATCTCACCCTGTTCATAAAATCCTCTCCATGTAGTTCCTGATGCAGTTCGATGTGATATGCATGGAATTTGTGCCTTTTTAATATTCTTAGAATCGATGACTTACTTATGCCGCTTGATTGCTTCATTTCTCGACTGCTGACTTGGGGATTATTTTCAGCTATGTTCAAAACAATAGCTTGATTGATTTCATGAGTCACAGCGGGATTTATCACTGTCTTTTTCTTGGGCTTCAAACTGCCTGTCTCTCTAAGTTTCTCTACAATTCTTTTAAATGTTCGTCTATCTGGTTGAAGTCTGTCTGGGTAACGTTGGGCATACAATTCTGCTGCTTGCATTGCATTTTGCTGGCATTCTCCAAAAATCAAGATCATGTCGACCTTGTCTGAAAAGGAAAGATGTTGCATCGGCATGATAAAAATTAAATGCACTCCACTAAAATAGAATAAAACTATTAATTAACACTAGGTATAGGAAATTCACCAAGATTCACTTCTACACGTAATTATAATTAACACTCACAACACAGAAAAACGCGTGAAAGCTTCCCTGGAGGGAAACCAGGATAAGAGCTGTGAAAACAGCTAACAAGTAGGTATGTAAAACTAACTTGGAAAACACTTCTCTTCAAGAGGTTGAAGATTTCACAAAATAGCAATTTTTCTCAAAATTAGCAACCTAAACACTGCAACACTATTGTAATTCACACACTAATCACACTAGTGGGTGACTAATAATTAGCTAAAAGGGGTTGGAAGAGTTTGAGCGGGAAATTAACGCGCGTAATGAAATAAATGCGCGAAATTCAAGTAAAAATATGAAAGCCTGATTTATTAAATTTACTTAATAGGCAATTATTGTTTAATAAACGAAAGAATAATCTCAGTATTCTTAGTTCATTCTAATGACAAAAATTGAAACTCAGGCACACACACACCTCTTATGTTTATGCACTGGATGGCTTGTCGTGTGATCAATGAATAATTAGTCCTTATTTGCCCACCATGATGATGATTATTAAATTCCACATTGCACCTTTTTGCTTCTGCTGTTCAAATAATAACTTGAGCTTCACCAACTTCAAAGCATCAATTATTAACGTCTTGATTTTGTTTAGGAGGTACAGCCGAAGTAATTGAAAATGAACAGTTGCTGACATTCCAACCCTGCACGGTAACATTCTAAGATACCGGATTTTTTGCGGCCGAGTGTTCGGCAGCGGTTTGAGTGGAGCTTTCTACCTGAATTGAAATGAACTAATGGAAAGGGTGGCTGCACATTTATGAAACATACGCGGAAACATTTCAATGAAACAAATCAACCGTAATCGTTATTAATGTGCGAATTCGTTGTTCATTAGTCGTTAGTTTCATTAACTAATTGAGGATTTTTAAGACTTATTTTAATGTCCTTTTTATTTAAATTAAAATTATATCGCTCCAATGAAAAAAAAATCGCTTTTTTTGTTATACTTGCAAAGTTCGACCAATTTCGATGTTATTTGTTCAATTAGTCTGCAACGTAAATGTTTCTACATTATTTAAAAAAATAAAAACAGATTGTAAATGTGATTTGTGCGGTAAAAGTTTAAATCAAATTCAGCCAGCTACACGAGGATATGCGGGACACTCCGCAGACTAACTACACAACACACCCACTATGACGTCATATATGCTTACCCGGAATTTTAAAAAAAGACTACGAAGCTTTGAAACATTTTATTTGCTGAGAAGGTCTTGACGAAGTGTATTCTTTATAATTCTATCATTTTAAAAACTTGGTGTAAAGGCCCATTTTCTAAATCCATTAATCGCTGATAAAATGCTAAATATTCTAGTCCGGGTAGCAATGAACAGCTTCGGTTTAGTAACTTTATACATAGTAATTTTCATACTGGAGATAATTAAAGTCTTACTACTTAAAGATTACTCAAATCTTACGGGATAGGGGCTAATGGCGGCCATTTTAATTTTTCAAAAATTGACATCTCACAAAGGGTAATAGATGCGAAATTTTGTTAAATTAGAAAAAAGTAGTTTTTCAGTGTAGATTAACAAAAAGTCTAAAAATTTACGTGTTATAACTTGGTTATTAATCGGCATCTCATTATGAAATTTGGTTCAATTACATTCCCTTGCTCGATGAGCAAAGTGGGACGACGAAAACTTATACGCTTTCTAGATTAAAATTCGAAATATTTCAGTTTTTTCAGTATATTTCAGAAAATAAACCATCAGATATCTCGAAAACAAGCTTGCTGAACTAACATAGCAAAAATGCAATGATTTGATTATGACAATGAAAAATTAAAAATTCTTCACTGCCACAATCAAAACGAAAGCGGCTGGTTTGAGCTCATGGTCTCAAACAGGGAACGACAGACATAGCTGTTTCGATCTCTTGGATCTCATCAGTGTCGTGCACCCCCAATGAAACCACGAACTCAAACCAGCCAACCTTTAAACAGAAAATGCGACGAACTAAGAGTGTTGTGGCCCCACCTCTCACAGAGGTCGCGGCTTTCGACACAACACTCTTAGTTCATAGCAAAAATATTTACTGACTCCCGGACTATCTCTTTTGATTGGTCAATTTGAATCATTGTGAAATTTGTTATTGCTCGGTAAGAGGTAATGGAAATAATCGCTTCTATGAGGGACCATTATACAGGCTGTCCCGTCTCAGAGTGCAATAACTTCAGCCATAGATTCCTTGCATGAAAATAAAAGACCCGTATTTCTTTGCTTTGCTAGATTGGCCTCCGCTTCGTCCATAGGGCTCCTCAAAAGTGAGCCCCAAAAATTAAGAAATGTGGAGCCATACACCATAAATTAAATGCATATCTGCATACTCCGAATTTGCAAAATTGGCTGCCATTATAATATTTACAAAAAAAAACAAACGCAGTGCCACAGTGGTGCAAAACTGACAATAATTTAAAACTTTAACAAAGCCCTGACATTAATCGCGCTAAATAGCTATCTTGATAAGTCTGTCAATAAGCACGTGTATGGCTCCACATTCCTTATTTTAATCGGAAATGGTGCATTTTATAGAAAAAGTGCAAGAGGTAGTGTAGTTTCTGAATTCAATCGACCATCGGATCGTGTGTAAGTAAATCGAAAATTTAATTACGTTAACAAAGATATTGGGCCGAAAATGTCGAGGGCGGCCCAGGGGGCGCCTGTGTTGGGCACCACGAAATCATCAGCTACATTATTGAAATCTTCATCGTTCGTAATGGTCTTGTGGAAAATTTCAGCAAAATCGGTTGAATGGTTAAGACGTGGGAATTAATTTTCGATTTTTGGGGCTCACTTTTGAAGAGCCCTATTGACGAAATGGGGGCCCATCTAGTGAAAAAATAATACGGGTCTTTTATTTCCATGCAAGGAATCTGTGGCTGAAATTATTGTACTCTGAGACGGGACACCCTGTATGGTTAAATAACGACCGCTGTTGTTGCTAGTGTAGGAAGTTTCTGATTGTTTATATTTTTTATAAGAAAAGAAAAAGTTTCCACTAATTCATTTTCGACTTCTGAGTCTTGCTGTTTGGATGTTACCCTTATTTAATCCTTAATTAATTAATGAAACTAACAATAATAAAATACGGCTAATTTGTTTCAATCAAATCCAGCAATGTTTCCGATTACGTTTCAAAAATGTAGCCATCCTTTCCATTAGTTGATTTCAATAAGCAAGATTACATTATTTTGTTAGGTGAGTTGATAGGTATTCAATTCAGGTAGAACAGTCTACCCAAACCGCTACTGAACACCTGGCCGTAAATCCGGTATTTTAGAATGTTACCGTGCACCTATCCCAGCTCAGCCCCTGTTCATTTTCAATTACTTCGGCTGTACCTACGAGGTATTTGCCAATCGAAAACTGACACTTGCACCACCTTCGATTACAGTTTATCTTTGAATATGAATTATGTTATGCAAAACGATTCCTTGGTCCTTATTTGACACGAGTTGCTGTTAAATTCTGGGCTGTGAATATCTTAGTCCTCGATATTAGTCTCAACGGGGCAAACTAAGTCGACTCACTTAACCTAAAGATGCCAACTAAAAAACAGGCCATAACAACAAAATAATTACCTGTGGAATTACATAAGTATGGAATAATGCGAATTATGGAAATGGCTATTTGAAAAAACCCCCTCACACAAACCGGAGCCCTTCACACAAACTGGAGCCCCTCTTCACGCCGCGCCGCCACCGCCATCTGATAAAATGTCCGTGTTCGTAACCTCTCCTGGCACCTTGGGTGGGCGAATTAAATGGTGGATGCCCAGTTTAAACCGATATTTCAACATTATTCGTTACAAAAATCCACGTTTATTAAAATTAAAAACAATTTCGCAGTTCAATGGCCGCGTCGTGTCGCTGTCAACTAGTGACAGATGAAAAAAGCGTACGCTGTTATCCAAGAAAGCCCTCGCATAGTAGTCAATTGTTTACGTGGCCGACTTGTGAATTAAGGGGAGGCACGAAACGGTTTTAGGCAACTTTACATACACTTTTTACGGAAACTTGACTACAGGCTTTATTGTTTTACGATACGATCTGAAATTTTTGTGGCATATCCAGAATTACATTCTGCGCAACATGAGGTCAATTGCTTTATAAAGAAACACCAACTTACCAAGACAAAAATTAATTTAATGTTCTGACATTGGAATCCATTTGTAAATTATGCTGCCTACACTCAGAAATTTGGCATTTAAATTTTGTCCGTTAGTTCAGCCTCTGCAATGCAGATGACAGTGCCCAAATTGTAGTTTATTTGATTTATCTTGAAATATAAATGTCAACTCAACATTTAATTAGATTTCCGCTTAATAAATATCTTGGAAGAAATAATTTGAGGTGCACGTCTTCGAAATTTTGTTGTTGCTGTTTCTTGAGATCAACATCTGTATACAATGAAAGATATAAACCGTAGCTGAGCGGCAAATTTGTTTTTCTCCCATTCTTCGACTTTCGTACATGGGTTCAAATCTTGAAAATTGACCTATAATTTTTTTGTTTTTTTTATTCTCCAAATCATTATTGATTATTGACGAGAATTATAGCACTTAAATTAAAGATAAAGGCATATTATTAAACAATGGCGATAAATAACTGCAATATATTTTATTTTCTCAAGGGGTGCGGCGCGGCGATGCAGTGGCGGCTTTCCTCAGGCGGCACGTAAGAATAAGATCAAACAGTAAGACTATTATGCCACATCATAATGTGATACCGGGTGTATCACAGACCCCGCCGTATAGGGAATTAACATGGGAAAATGAATTTTATTTTTTTCCTGCTCCGGAGGATTTTCTCGAAAAGTTTTATCGTGTTTGGAGGATAGTCCATACTATATATACTATATATGTATAGTCTGATACCTCTTGAGATTTTTTTCGTTCGTCAGCTCCTGTTAGGTACTTAACAATGATTTTTTGAAAATTGAAATTTCGACGAAAACGAAAAAATTTTTCGTGCCCAATCGACCCGCTTCGAATGTTTACTTAGTTTGCTGTCTTTGTGGATAGCAACACAATACGAAATAAATGGATGCTTCGAAACGGGTCGATTGTGCACGAAAAAATGTTCCGTAGAAGCAAGACGCAACATTTTTTCGTGCACAATCGACCCGTTTCGAAGTATCCATTTATTTTGCGTTGTGTTGCAATCCACAAAGGCAGCAAACTAAGTAAACATTCGAAGCGGGTCGATTGGGCACGAAAAATTTTTTCGTTTTCGTCGAAAATTCAATTTTCAAAAAATCATTGTTAAGTACCTAAGAGGAGCTGACGAACGAAAAAAAAATCTCAAGAGGTACAGACTAGTATGGACTATCCTCCAAACACGATAAAACTTTTCGAGAAAATCCTCCGGAGCAGGAAAAAAATAAAATTCATTTTCCCATGTTAATTCCCTATACGGCGGGGTCTGTGATACACCCGGTGTATGCCATAAATAATTTTTCGTCTAATGATGGCCGGGAGGGAGGCAGAAGGGGTGGTTCAAAATGTGATTTTAGGCGAACTTGAGCAACCAAAAAAATTTAGAAATTTTTTCTTAAGAATCGGGGGTGCACTATCTCTATCACTAGTGATAGTGCATTTTTCCACCGAAGTTGTCCAGTGTTTTTATAGTGAATCGGGGGTGGTTTAAATTTTCGCCACTTTGCAGTACCCGACTCTGACGCCCTGTATATCAAATAAGGGGGGGGACCTGCTTAAAACGCCAATGAAATGGGCTTTCCGTGGAAAAAAGGCTCCTTCAAATCGATCAACTCTTTGAGGAGTTACGGCATTTTAAATTCGACTCAAATTTCCGGGTGGACCAATTAAATTGTTGGGCAGTTTATTTGTATTCAATCTTGTAAGAACACTTTATTAAATACATACCTCCACGCTAAAAATCAAAGTTTAGTGTCGCCTAGATCCTGATTTTCAATTTATTTCCTGGGCCACTATCGTATAGGATCCTTTAGTGTTTGAATCTAAATGATTTCAAATTATTATAACGAAGAAAAACAAAATTACGCAAATTGTGCCAAATTAACACTTAGGGGGTTAAAAGATCGTAAAGGGGGACAAAAAATCCAAGGGAATGAAAATTTATCGTAATTAAGCAGAATTACAGTAAATGACACGAAATAAGCCAATTATGCAAATTTGGCTTTTGGGGGTGTTAAATTACAGGGCTTCATGAAAGTTTCAACCCCTAAACGCCAACCCCCTATTTCGCCACCCCCACATGCTTTAAAGAGACTTGTGTTTTCAATTTGACCACCCAGATCCATTTCGTTAAAAAATTGCGGCGATTTATTTATTATGGTTTACAGGGATGAGTTTATTTCTCCGGTGTTATATAAATAAGTCCTTGCTGATTTACTGACTTCGGTTGTTCATAGATAAATCAATAGGATCTCAGAAAAAATAAAAATAAAATGTATGTATTTATCCGCTAGCTAACGGTTAGGGGTTATTAGTGGCCTAGGTTTTGGTTTTAAATTGAAGACTCATAAGACTTTTTTTAATGGTTTACCGAAACCTATCGAACCCCCGTAGTTTTATGCCACCATTTAGGTACTTGAAGAAATTTCCAATTTCAACCCTTAAATTTCATCCCCTTTGTGAAATCTCAGCGAAATTTTGTCCATCCGTCTACAATGTCACTGGAAATTACCACACCAAATTCTGCCTTGATATGTTGAGTAGTTTTTGAGTTCTTGTATTTTTGTGCTTCTACATGTTAAGGGTTGTAGCGCCTTTAAGGGTGGCTTTTCGCAAAATATGAATGACCCCTTTATAATGGAAAGCTAGCGAACGACGCCAATATCGACTAGTACTTATTAAGAGGAATTTCGAGTTGCAACCCCTAATTTTCATCCCATAATTCCCATATGTCCGAGTTTGGAGAAAATGCATACCCCATACAAGACTTCATCGAAATATGTGTGAGTTGGGTTTCAAATAGCTGCGTGCAACCCTTGCGGAGTTATTATATTTTTTGTTGATTTCATCCCCCGAAATTGACACCGCTTCATCTTCAACAGACTTGAAAGTCGAACGTACATAGGTACCAAGTTTCAGAAGGATGCCTCCACTTGTTCTCGAGTTATTGCAATTAATAGTTTTTCGGTTTTTCCCCCCAACTCCCACCCCCTGGGTCCGATATGGCCCAAGAGCAATCCCCGCCTTTCTTTTCGGGAGCCAAAGCTAAAGCTGCATTCCAAATTTTAGCTCGATATCTCAATGCGTTCTCAAATTATGCGACGGACAGACTCGACGAGCGAGTGAATAATCAAAGACAAATCAGGTTGCGTATTAATAAAGAGCGACTCCATACTCTAATTTTTGTGGATTTATGTTACGCCACCCTTATTAACTATTTATTATCCGACTCGCCTTTACGGAACGAAATTTCGTCAGAAAATCTCGGCCCTCCCTCTTTCCGATCAATTCTATTTTTAGAAAGCCCGGCGCGGCATCATTGCTAATCGCAACCCCATCCTGTGCCCCATCTATAACTAAGGTGCAAAATTAAGATCAGTTTTGTTCGCAACCTGCTGCAAGCGAATCTTATGTTTCAAAACCGACTTTTATGCCTCGCCTTAAAATGGACCATTTTTAGCTTGCTACAGTTGGCTAATCTGATGACGGAAATTTAAAAAAATGGGCTTAACATAAAGGTATTAGCCCAAAAAACGATTTTATGGGTAAAAATTTTTTTTTCTTGGAAAAACGATATTTCAAAATTTCGTGACGTCACAGTTTTTGCATGACAGATAAACTTTTGCCCTCATTTGAAGGGTCCTTGGTAGCCATATACACTGTAAAAATTTCGAAGTCCCAGCTTTAAAATAAAGGGCAATTTTTGAGGTGGGCAATAGTGTTGGTCCACCCGGTACAGAGTGAGTCTGAAAGACTCCACATCCTTTATACCACAGAAGCTACTGTTCAAATGATGAAGCTTGGTGCAAAAATTATTGGTCAATTGTGATTCCTTTTGATGTTATAAGCCGCCAAACATCTTCATTTTTAAACATTCTTTTTAAATATCTTTCGAAAGGTGTATCGTAGGATTTTGAATTTTTGCACAACATTGTTACAAACCAAGAAGCAACTGCTGATGGTACTTAAGACATTATACAAAAAGCGGATCTCTGTTATACAGATTGGCCCCGATGTTATTTGTCCTTGAATGTTTTTATGTCTGAAAATATTGCTAATTTGCCTAGGCGGCCATATTCCCCGTTCAATCCTAAAACTTTTTTGGTTCTTAAAATTTTTCGAAAAAAATAACCACTCACAAGAAAAAACCGAAAACGTGATGCAGGTAATCACCTTAAAACCAATGATGAGCCTACCTCATAAAAAAGTGAAATTACCGTCAAGGTTTTTTCTTCAGTTGTGAGCAATGGTTCTGGGCACAGATGTAGGACAACACCTTCAATCCAAAAAAACAGTTGAAATGTGATGCGTGTCAACGTACACTTTGATTTTCATTGAAATTGTAGGTTTATCACGATGATCATGTTTTCGGGTTTTTCAATTTTCCGCGTGAGTGGTTATTTTTTTCGAAAAATTTTAAGAGCCAAAAAAGTTTTATAATTGAACGGGGAATACGGCCACATAGGCAAATTAGCAATATTTTCAAACATAAAAAAGTTCAAGGGCAAATAACATCGGGGCCACTCTGTATAACAGGGATCCGCTTTTTGGATAATGTCTTAAGTACTATCAGTAGTTGCATCTTGGTCTGTAACAATGCTGTGCAAAAATTCAAAATCCTACGATACACCTTTCGAAAGATATTTAAAAAGAACGTTTAAAAATGAAGACCTTTGGCGGCTTATAACATCAAGAGGAATCACAATTGACCAATAATTTTTGCACCAAGCTTCATCATTTGAACAGTAGATTTTGTGGTATAAAGGATGTGGAGTCTTTCAGACTCACCCTGTATTTAAGGATTTTAACGGAATATTTAAGTGTAAATATGCTTCATCTTTACGGTATACTTGCCCAGCCCTATACATAAGTAGGGTTAGGCAAATATGCCGTAAAGATGAAATAACAGTGATTTTCAATACATTTTATTACTAAATATTATGTACGTATAGAATCAAAATTTGCTATTTATTCATTGGCCCAACCATGTTAGAATTAAAAATTGACACCTACAATGAAAATAAATTTTCTTAGACCTTATTGTTTAAAATATAGGTCCATTCCCTAACAATTTTACTTCGATTCGCTTTTTGCTGTTTAGCTATTTTCTTTAATAGCTAGTGCCCGAAACAATTAAAGATTAGGCACATTGCCATTTATTATTAAAAACCAACCGCGACGCGGCTTATATCCACCTAATTTACTCATAAATATGGTATATTACACGTGCGATTATTCGCATTTTTTTTTGCGATATATCCTAAGTTCTAGGGAATTCCTCTAAATATGAATGCATTTCACTAAAAAATTAAACAAAACCCCCCAGAAATCACGATATACAGGGTGTAACAGAAACATACGGCAATATTTTAACCACCTATTATTTAGAAAAATACAAGACGAAATTTCCTGAGCAAGTTTTTGCTAATGTCATTAATAACGGAAGTAGGGCTGGCCAAAGTGGAGAGATGGATAACGTTTTTTTAAGAATAACTCTGGAAATGATTCTAATTAATAAATTATTTTTTGGCTATACGTTTATCTTATTATTAGACACAACAAGTAAAAATTTCACCAAAAACGACAATGAGGAAAATGGTTTTCCATCTGCATCTACTGTTAAATTCAATTAGAAAAGATACAGCGTTTCAATTATCACTAAATTTGCTAGTGTTTTCAGGTAGTACATTTAGTTTGGAAACTTTTCTGTCTCTTAATTTTTTTTCATTTGGGCACCCCTTTATTTTCAAATCGCCTTCAATGTGGTACGTGCGAGGCCCTAAAACCGTTATTCATATCCCTCCACTGTGGCCGAAATAGGACCAGTTGCGGTTGGATCACTTGCGACTCGACTGAAAATCGACCCACCTGCGACCGGTGCAATTTTTACCTGACGTCGTTCGATATCACTTATTTGCAAATATACCTATCTGCCCCACTATCTCCTGAGATTATTAGAATAACAGAAAGTAGCTATGTCAGCTTGTCAGATTTGATTTTGAAAGCACCTTTCAAATTTTGAAATATGCAGCATATTCATGAAAACTCGGAAATATAGTTAGGGGCTTTTTTTACTTGGCCAACCTAGCCCCTCTAGCGGTGGTTCTTTAATAAGTGAACAGATTTTAGATAATAATATGTACTGTAACACACCTCGTCCAAAGCGACAGACTTCAACTCGTCGCTACTGACGGTCTGCCACTCCTCATGACTCGACAACTGTCATTCGGATTCTGCTCTAAACGTGGCATGCTAACATTATAATTTCGCGCTGTCACATTAATCCCGCTCTCTCTCTCTCTTATTATCTCTATTCGTTACTTCCATATCCCCACTCCAAAGAGAACTGTCACATTTGACATTTGCTCGTAGGACAACCATTGCATTCATTTTACGTGGGGCTAAGGTGGTTTTTAATAAAATTCTAATTATTTAAGTGATAAATCGCCATATTTCAATTCATTTCGAGGGGCCCAGTTGTTCCTGGAACATTTGCGACAGCGTTTGACCGCCAGAAAGTTTTAAAATTTAAATTTTATTGGGTTATGGCATAATTGAGGTTATGACAAAAGCAAGTAATTGATTGATTGTATTGCATAACATCTAACATAAATTGATTGATAGTGCCCTCATTTTGTGCAGTGGTAGGCTGCTCCAATACGGGCATGCGAAATCTAGAAAAAAGTTTCTTTAATTTGCCATAAGAAATAGCGGAATAAGTTGCATATGCCTGTTATGCATCTTAAGGTCAGTTAGATTAAGGAACACTGTGTTCAACCATGTTTAACCCATAACATCTGTAGAAATAGTTATTGTCACTAACTGCACACTGTGTGATGTAGTTTACTCTATATCTATATCTGTACATTTAATAGCACCATACAAACATCCTTCTCCGATGGCAAACTAAACAAACTTGTCTACATTTCGCATGTCCCTTGGCATGCAGGGTACCACTGCACAAAAGGAGGGCATTATCGTTCAATTTATGTTAGATATTATCAATAATTACTTACTTTCGTCATAACCACAAATATGCCATAACCCAATAAAATTTAAATTTTAAAACTTTCTGGCAGTCAAACGCTGTTGCAAACCTCCCAGGAACAACTTTGGCACTCAAAATGCACTGGAATATGGCGATTTATCATTTAAATTATTAGAATTTTATTAAAAACCACCTTACCTTCACATAAAATGAATGGAATGGTTGTCCTAAGAGCAAATGTCAAATATGACAGTTCTCATTGGAGTGGGGATATGGAAATAAGGAATTACCAATTACCACGGTCCCACTGACCTACCCTCTTTCGGAGTAACCCTTCCTCTCGAATTACTCTCGAAACATTTAAACAACTCGTCTTGATCCCCTCGACCAAGACGTCCACCTTGAGCGCCACTATTTTTATTCCCTATTTTTATTCCCGGACTAAGAGAGGGAAATACAAATGAGAGAGAGATGCTTTTTAACTTGTGAGAGAACGACACTTTCTGCGACAACACTACTTTGCCTGGTTCAGCTTAGCTCAGGGTTGCTGGTAGAGGGAGTGAGTAAGGAACATGCTCTTTCCAATAATTTAGATTGATCTCGCTGTACTAGATTTGACTCATTACGCTCGCTACTTTGCGGTACTTACAAATTCTTTTTCGGCACTGCACAATAATAGACGCCTATCCACAAAATAATTTATTTACAAGCAAAAGGCGGCTATAAAACAAAAGAATACAAAACAAAAGTATATCTAGGGATTTTTACTTTCCACCGTTGGCGTTACTTCTTACACCGCTGTCATTCAACCCCGGCCTCACGAATACTAGATAATCTTGCTTTTTACTGGATGGGACACTTGGGTTTGCCCTGTTCGTTCAGAATCAAATAAGTGAATGTAGCGCCCCGTGCGGTTGGGTGCCCATCGGGCGCGTCCCCGGGTGGTGGATAGGGGAATGGCCAGTCCGCTGGTTAGTTACGGCCATACGTGCAGACCTGGGGCTTAAAACCCTCACGTGTCTGTACCAAAGCCGCTACCGCGAACCAACCCCTCTGAGACACCGGGCGCCCTCTCAGAGTAATAGCCTTACCCTCATGCGCCGGGCTCCATGAGGGCGGACCGAACTCCCGGGGTTAACTGGGAATTTCAGACCAGATTTAGGAGGGTACCGGAGGCCTCAATGCAGCAAATGGGGTCGGAATAAGACACCCATAGCTGCTCTGAGACTTAGGGACCTAGCAGCCTGAACAGAGGGACTGGAAGACTGATACTTCTGTTGTCTGTACGGAGGGACAAAAAAAAAAAAAAGAAAATTACCTCACGGATGCGATAGGGATAACTGGACCTATCAGATTTTTGTGACTAGGGACTAATTGTGACTGATGGGCTTGAAAAAGACACCGCAGTTGCACAGGTACCGTGACACTGGCAGACCCTCAGGGAATGAGGGCGGACTGAATTCCCGGGGTTAACTGGGAATTTCAGACCAGATTTAAGAGGATACTGGAGGCCTCAATGCGGCAAATGGGGTCGAAGGACACCCATAGCTGCTCTGAGACTTCGGGACCTAGCAGTCTGAACAGAGGGACTGGAAGACTGATACTTCTGTTGTCTGTACGGAGGGAAAAAAAATAAAAAATACCAAGCGGTTGCGATAGGGACAGGTTGACAACTGGACCTATCAGACTTTTGTGGCTAGGGACTAATTGTGACTGATGGGACTGAAAAAGACACCGCAGTTGCACAGGTACCGTGACACTGGCAGACCCTCAGGGACTGTGGCACCAACAACCAGTTGTGGCTGATGGGGCTGTCCACCAGGAACCATCGGCCACACGGGGGGAAGATGTCTGCAGTCTGTACGGAAGGGTAGTTATAATAGTGCTGCGCAGGACGCTAGGGACTAGTTGTGACTGATGGGACTGAAAAAGATACCACAGCTGCACAGGTACCGTGACACTGGCAGACCCTCAGGGACTGTGGCACCAACAACCAGTTGTGGCTGATGGGGCTGTCCACCAAGAACCGTCGGCCACACTGGGGGAAGATGTCTGCAGTTTGTAACATAGAGGGACATAAATTGATACCTCAACTGAACCCTTTAAGGGTACACTTTAAGCTGCCTTCGACACCAAGAAACCAGTTGTGTCCGGCAGGGCTGAAAAAGACCTGCCGGTTATAGTGGGTTCGCGGGACGAAGCTTCAACAAACTCCCTAAAGAGCAGAAGTACCCGCCGTGGTATAGCAAAGCGGGGTGGCTTTTCTAGCACCCGATTAACACTATTCAGTTTCTACAGCAGAAGTACTGGGTCTTTGCAGAACCGGGGTTCCTGTAGGAAATGGATAACTGTCACAGTGCGGGCATAATGGACCATAAGGTCTGAATGCAGCGGACCCGTCAGGGAAACGCACCGCAGAACGAAATACGAATACGAATGTAGCGCGGTATTTACCTTTACGGTATGTCCTTATAAAAGGATAACAGTGCTAGACGGAATGGGATGTCCGAGAGACCGTTTTTAGTGAGAGCTTCCCACACCTTCACTGCAAGAGAAACTCTGACACTCTGACGATGTCTTTTGGTGTGGGATCTTTTATCTCCTCTTCGGCTCCGTAGTATTCGTGGAAACTTCCGTGGACGCCCTCTATTAGTAATAAATAACAATTAAACTGGTAGCAACAATTGCCCCTCCAGCTTGACGTCTAAAAGTGAGGTTATGTGGAATTTTCGTTTTCTTTAACACTTTTTCTCTCTTATAGGCTTTGTCGGTCGTGTGTCTTCATATAATCATAACCTGAGAGCTTCTACTAAGTGTCCCCCCACATCTGAGAGGAATCGTAGGTGTAATTTGGGATATTTTGAATGAAAATTAAAATGTCATGGCTACTTAGATGATTACGCTTCGGATAGTTCATGACCTGCAACTGCAATGAGGTGGCTTGAGGAAAGTTTCTGGTCTTCTTGAAGGTTTTGATGACTCGGCGTGCTATAGTAATGTTCCTCGATAAAGGAAAAATCAGGAGGTGGAAAATAAAAAATGAATTTTTAGTCAGCCAGTAACGGTTCACCAATTTACAAGGCATAGTCCTTGTACCATTATTTTAAAATTGGTGGACTGGTTCGTTACAGTACATAATTATATTGCAGAAAGGTTAAGACGTCCTCACATACCTATTTTGAGTTGCAGCAAGCCAAAACTTCCAAAACTAGTTCTTTTGTGGCCAGAAATCTTTAACCCCCGGTTCCATAATAAAAACTTTAAAGTTAAAGTCGACTTTAAAGGGGGTTTTAACCAACAAAGTAATTGATTTGTTTTCATTTTTATTTGCAAATACGTGATATCGATTTGAGACGCATGTGGGTCGAACGACGTCAGGTAAAAATTGCTCCGGTCGCAAGTGGGTCCATTTTCAGTGGAGTCGCAAGTGGTCCGACCGCAAGTGGTCCGACACCCTGTGTACGTGGTTAAAATATTGCCGTATGTTTCTGTTACACCCTGTATAGAAAAAAATTGCGAATAATCGCACGAAATACCGCCTTAACACTACGTAATGGTCGGACGACCGGCCCTCGGTACGTTGTCTTTTTCTCGGATGTCTCGCTCACGCATTGACTACTTAACGCGGACAGGTCTGGATACGCCGCAAGCGCTCCTAATAATATACCTCCGTGACATGAGCCTTTAGGAAAAACATGCAAATGTGCTTTTTCCCAACCCTATTCACAAGGTTCTTATCGCATTCGGATTTTGTTGTCCAAACATCCTCGTGCGATAATAATTGGCCTTATGAAATGTATTTTTAAATATACTATTTTAAACTCTTCTCATCATTTGCCCCTCAAATCGATTTAACTTTTTTCAATGTTTTTCTTCAGGGATTTCGAACCACTGTGAGATGGGGTGTTTGTATGTATGCACCTACCTGTGAAATAGGGGTGACCACCAAAGAATCCATTCCAGTCTTGGAATTGTAAACCTTCTGCTTGACGAATCCCGGATCCACCACGTAGAATATCCCATCAATAGTCAACGAAGTCTCGGCGATATTCGTCGCGATGACAACTTTTCGACTTCCCGGCGGTGCCGGTTCGAAAATCCTCGTCTGCATTTCGGACGGCAACGCCGAGTAAACGGGAAGAATTATCAATTCGGGAACGTCGGGCCCCAGGGACTTCATCCGTTCGTACAAAATCTCGCAGGCGGTGTCGATCTCCTCCTGTCCAGTCAGGAAGAGCAAAATGTCTCCCGGCGGTTCCCGAAGATGTATCTGCATGACCGTGATCAAGCTGGCGTCCAGGTAGTCCGTTTCGGGTTCCTTCGTGTAGAGGACTTCGACGGGGAACGTCCGACCGGGAATGGTGAATATTGGCGCTTCGAAGAAGTACTGCGAGAATTTGACGGCGTCGAGGGTGGCCGAAGTTACGATTAATTTTAATTCGGGCCGTTTTGTTACTGCTTGCTTTAGGAGGCCGAAGAGGACGTCGGTGTGGATCGTTCTTTCGTGGGCCTCGTCCAACATTATCACCGAGTAACCTTTCAGATCCAAGTCCATGAGGCATTCTCGCAGTAACATACCGTCCGTCATGTATCTGGAAGGGAGATTTTTGGTCGTGTGTAAAAAGGCACGTTTTTATTTTACTATAGAATTTGGTATTCGATATACCTTTTATCTACATTTTTAAACTACTTCCCAAGTAACAGGTGGTTTATAAAACGTTTTTTAAATGTCAGGCATATTCGTCCATATACGGAAAATTTCAACGTGTGATATCCCGCCAAATGTCAGCCCGTTTCAACGTTTATTACCCATTGAAACACAACGTTTAGTATACATAAAAATTGACGTCTATTAAACGTGTCGATTAAGAATATATTATGTTCATAAAAAAGACACTTACTATTCGTATTCCATTACCCCTTTTAGGTGTTAAATGTTTTATTGTTTTATTTACAACAATCTGACTCACATAGAAAACTAATAATGGTAAAAAGCAAAAGTTCGCACTCTTCAGGAGACTATGCTGAAGGGATTTTTCTTTTTTTTTGTTCACATGTGCGATGCGTGCCGGACTTTGCCTGATTTCAGCCGATCCTCACAACTTCCTACGTACTGCCAACTGAAATCAAATTATTAACAAATGGTGGTTCAATTCCATCATAAACGAACCTGCAAGTTTCAGTTAATATTTACTGATGGATGACCTACTTGACAAATAAAACTTACCCCTAATAGCTTCCCATGGCTATTCCTTATAGGTTGTGATTTATTAATACCTATTGTGATTAATAAACTTTCCGGAGTTTTAACCTGCGAACTGATCTACAACACCAATTGTCAAATACGGTTAAATAATAGGCAAATGGTTGACCAGTAAACTTGCGTAAAATTGCGTTTCAAAATTTGCCACTGCTTGAGATGGCTAAAGTTAGTTTAGTTTTCTTCAGCTAGGAAATTATTTCAATTCTATAGAAATATTTAATCCGGAGTAATTGCAGAGAATATCCGCTACTTAAAAATAGCAGGAAAACCTCTTCAGAATACATCAATGTTTGCTTGGGAGGCGGTAGATAAACAGAATCCCGCTGGGTTAGGGTTAACTCTGATACCAGTAGTACCTAGCTACTTCCTGTGGTGGTTATTTCATTGCACAGAATTGCATTTTTCATATAAAAGTTTTATTTTTGCGTTTATCAATTAAGGGTAAAAAAAGTAATGGAAAAAGTAATGGTTTTCCATTACAATTACTAAAAAAATGTAATGCATTACAATTACCCGTTACTATTTAAAAAAAGTAATGCATTACAATTACTCATTACCAGCTAAAGTAATTTCATTACAGTAATGCATTACTTCCGACCACTGTAATGGTATGACCAGTCGAAGGTCAAGGGTCCACAGTACTCGGGTCCGCTTAAACGTGATATAAGATATAACCTATTAAAAAACGTTTTTTCCATGAATGTAAACGACGTCTCAGTATCATAAACGTACCTACCTATAAATAAATCTTAATCGTTGAAATGCAACGTTTTATACACGATAAATAGACGTTTATGCTTAAACGTCCGCTTAAACTTGATATAACCTACTAAAAAACTTCTTCATGCGTATAATTAATGTCTCAGAATTATTTATAACATACGTATAAATAAATACTAGTCGCTGAAATCCAACGTATTATAAACGATAAATAGACCCATTTATTATGCGTTTATGATAGATTTGTTTTTCTACCATATACCTTTTCTACGTATAATAACGGTTTAATAAACTAGCCCGTGTTACTTGGGATTAATAGTTATTTATAATAAATTATTGTTTCATGTCAAAAATCACACGCTCTCAACCTTTACAACATGATATTTTTAACCTCAGCACTCCACTTCATCACTTAAAAAAAAATTGGCAGTCTCGGAGACGGTAGAATCTTCGACTTTTTGACAGAATTTATAAATGTAGCAATTAACTTTAAGCAGCTATTATAACAATAATCAATATAAACAAAGGCCTAGAAGTCAAAAATTTATTTAAAAATATAAATCCAGCTGTCCGGTCATTTCAATCTAATGGCGAGTACACAACAACAATTTCCCGCCAATTTCTTTTTGTGGATAAAGAAAACCTGAAAAAATCTGTCGCCATCTGGTATGTAGAGGTAGAGTCAGACGGGACTATAATTTATAGTTCCGAGAACTAATAAAAGACAATAAATACATTATGGCCATTGTATAGTTTCTGTAAAGTGTAAACATTCTCAATAAATTACGGGTGATCTCAGTCCAACGACTCCTTGATGATTAAGCCGCGTAGCTTATTATGTTTTTGTGTGAAATTAAAAATATTTACTGCGGATACATGCACACATTTAGCTCGAACTAAGGAAGCTCGGTACTTTTTAGTTAAACAGCGTTCCACGAGATTTTGCGGCGGTGGAAGTTTTTGAAATATGGTTTCCCCATTTGGATATAAATTATACGCGTGACCATTTCTCGACCTGCGATTGGTCTAACTTTTACAGCCGAGGGGTGGAGATACGCGAGTGGGCCTATAAATATTTCAGTTTTCTGAGAGGTAGGGTTGTATAGCTTCGGCTTTGATAATGAGCACATTGTGTTCGAAACGCATCAGCAGTGAAAATCAAGTGTTTCGGGGTGGGGTCGAGAAATGGTCACACGTGGGTGAACACGTATAAATTATACGCGTGACCATTTCTCGACCTGCGATTGGTTTAACTTTCACAGCCGAGAGGTGGGGCTACGCGGGTATGGGCCTATAGATATTTCAGTTTTCTGGAAGGTGGGGTTGTATAGCTTCGGCTTTGATAATGAGCACATATTGTGTTCGAAACGCATCAGCAGTGAAAATCAAGTGTTTCGGGGTGGGGTCGAGAAATGGTCACACGTGGGTGAACACGTATAAATTATACGCGTGACCATTTCTCGACCTGCGATTGGTTTAACTTTCACAGCCGAGAGGTGGGGCTACGCGGGTGGGCCTATAGATATTTCAGTTTTCTGGAAGGTGGGGTTGTATAGCTTCGGCTTTGATAATGAGCACATATTGTGTTCGAAACGCATCAGCAGTGAAAATCAAGTGTTTCGGGGCGGGGTCGAGAAATGGTCACACGTGGGTGAACACGTATAAATTATACGCGTGACCATTTCTCGACCTGCGATTGGTTTAACTTTCACAGCCGAGAGGTGGGGCTACGCGGGTGGGCCTATAGATATTTCAGTTTTCTGGAAGGTGGGGTTGTATAGCTTCGGCTTTGATAATGAGCACATTGTGTTCGAAACGCATCAGCAGTGAAAATCAAGTGTTTCGGGGTGGGGTCGAGAAATGGTCACACGTGGGTGAACACGTATAAATTATACGCGTGACCATTTCTCGACCTGCGATTGGTTTAACTTTCACAGCCGAGAGGTGGGGCTACGCGGGTGGGCCTATAGATATTTCAGTTTTCTGGAAGGTGGGGTTGTATAGCTTCGGCTTTGATAATGAGCACATATTGTGTTCGAAACGCGTCAACAGTGAAAATCAAGTGTTTCGGAGTAGTGGGATGTTTCTAGTGATAGTGTATTTAAGAGAAGTAGAAAACAGGTAAGAATGTCTAGCAAGAGCGGGAAAAACGAAGACAGTAAAATGGATAAGCTAATAGAAATGATGGGGGAACTAATGACAGAAGTTAGGGAAATAGAGCAAAACCAAACCCAATACCAAGAACAAAAACAGATAATACAGCCTGAAGGAAGAAAATAAGAGATAAAAGCGGAAATGAAAAAATATGAAAGCTATACTGCAGAGACTGGGAAAAGAAAGTTAGAAATTATATTGTAGTAAACGGACTAAAGAAGGTCACAGAGACCTGAAAACTGGCATTGAAAATTTTATACAACAAGAATTGAGAATAGAAGCGCCACTAAAATAGGACCAACACTGTATAAGATAATACTAGACAACTACAGCAAAAAAAGCAAAAAGTACTGGAAAAAAAATGGGCAGCTACGAAAGCGGCTAGAACCTCCCCACTTGCTGAATTATCCAATCCTATCACCCATAAATTTCAATCCAGTCTCTACCTAAGTGTTTTGGTAGTTTTTCAAAATATTTATTACTTATTGCCAAATGGGCACTAAATTTAATTGAATTTTTGAAAACAAAATTCGAAGACTTTTCATGTGCTGATAAAACAAATGGAGGTCATGGCTCAAATTTCATAGAGGACATGCCAAAAAGACACTCGTTATTGGTCGTTTGCCACCAAAATTAATTAAATTCTTCTACTTGCTATAGCTAAATTTTACTACTGGGATTTTTCAAAATTTTATGATTTTTTGATAAAAGGGCACTAAGTTTGAAGACATTTTTGGAAACGACATTTGAAAATATTTCATATTCTGATGAAGAAAATGGGAGTTTATTAGTCAAATTTCAAAGTTGATATGCCAAAATGGCACTTGCCGTTGGCCGATGGCCACCAAAATTAAATCAGCTGTTAGGCGGGTACTGGTAGCCCTTCTTACCAAATTTCAGCCAAATCGATTAAGTAGTTTGGGCTCTAGCGTATTATCTAATGTTGTTTCGAAATTTCGTTTTTTCTTATTATTTTATGCCAAAAGGGCGCTAAGTGTGAATACATTTTTAGAAACAGAATTTGAAGACCTTTCATATGCTGATAAGAAAAATTGGTGTTCATTAGTCAAATTTCATAATTGATATGCCAAAAAGACACTTGGCGTTTGTAGATTGGCAACAAAATTAACTGGGCTCACCAGAAGTCCAACACTAACCCCCGTTCCAAATTTCATTAAAATCTGTTCGGTAGTTTTCGAGGAATCTTGCTCACATACATACATACGTACATACATACATACATACATACATACATACGTACATACACACAGACATTTTTTAAAAACCACTTTTTTGTTATCCTGGGACCTTGAAACGTAAAGATCTGGTGTTATCTCAATTTCGAATTTTGGAGTGATTGCAATAACCTCCCATTTTTATATGGTTGTGGGGAGGTTAATAAAAGCAAATTGAGAAATTATCAAGACAAAGTCTACATCAACAACGAATTAACTAAACAGGAACTTGAGATCCAATGAAAAATCAAAAACTTTGCAGAGATGAGTAGAAAGACGGAGAAAAAGAGATAGGATAAGCTAATAGAAGAGAAGACGACAAAAAACGCCTCTACAGACATCGCAAATAACGGACAGGAAATTGAAATAGACGCGAAAAGAGAACAACACAAGCGAAGAAAATGGATAATTACGCAGATACAGAAGAGGAACAAAAAAGCCAGGAGGTGAAGAAAATAAAGGAGGAGAAGAAAGTTAGAAGAAAGAAAGCAAAAAATAAGGAAACTGAACAAGAAATAATAAGAAGGGTAAACAGAACGCACAAAATAAAAAAGAAAAGAGCGTCAAATAAGAAAGAAGTGGTAGATGAGATACAAAAGATGAACTTTGACTATGTGGGCCTAACGGAAACAAAAAAGAGAGGAAATGGACTTGAGAGAATATCGGAAGAATATTGGATGATCTGGTCGGGGATATAAGCGGAAGAACACGCAAGGGCAGGGGTAGCTTTAGTTGTAAGAAATGGAAAAATGGAATGCGCTGAAAACAGAAAATATGTGAATGAAAGAATACTCGTGGTAAACATAAAGGAAAATAATGGAAAGGAAGGCTATACAATGTGTGAATGTTTGAAACAACGAAAGGAGTGAAACAGCGGGATGCATACTGAGCCCTCACCTATTTGCCATAGTACTAGACGAAGCAATCAAGGAAGCGAAAGAACGTGCGAAACAACACCATATCGGGCACTGGAGAATGAAGGAAGTAAAGATATCAGAAATATGTTACGCCGATGATATGGTGCTAATAGTCAAGGAAGAAAGGACACTAAACGAAAACATTGGAATATATACCCGAAGTTTAAATAACAAGAAATGTGAAGATAAACACGGACAAGACCAAATCAATGATAATAAGTAACACGGAAAAGAAACATAAAATAAACGTGGATAATATAACTTTGTAAAGAAATTGAAATACCTAGGATCGATGTTAGCACAAGACGGAAGATTAAACGAAGAAATAATAGAAAGGCTCTTTAATGGGATAAAAAACTCTTTTCTCGCAAACAAAGAAATACCGAAGCAGCAAAGCTACTATGGGTCAGAAATATGGACAACAACGGAAAGTCGGAGAAATAGAGTACAGAGAAATGAGATATTCAAGAAAGATAGAGGGAAAGACGAGATTAGATCGAATTAGGAACACAACGCACAGGAAATCTGAAAACAAAACTGATGAAAATTACAATAGAGGAAGGACATGTAATGCGAATGGACGAGAACAATCTGTTGAGGAAAGTATTCGAAGCACGAACAGGAAGGAAGAAACAAAGAGGAAGACCAAGAAAAACATGGACAGAAGAAGTTAGAAGTGCAGGTGTAAAAAGAAATATAGCGTGAAATGAAGTGAAAGAGTTAACGCAGGACAGGAGAAAACGGAGGAGGCATAGAAAACCATAAAAAAACCAACTCAACAACGAGCAAACCCAAGGGTAGAGAAGCTTCAGGATTAAGTAAGTAAGTACCTACTTTTTAGAACTTACATTATCTAGAATTTACTGTTATTGATAGCAGCTTCTTCTACCTATTAGGTAGTATTAGGGTATATTTTTTAAATCAGCATTTTGCTGTTTATGCCTTTCATATTTTTTTATTTTAATTTTTTGTCACTAGAGTTTATTGCTTCTCTTCAAGCACATATTTCAATAAATTGAATTGTTATTATTATTAATATACTTATTTACTTACTTTATGATGGTTTCCGGACTCGTGCAGTCCTCAAAACGAATCGTGTACCCAACTTCCTGCCCCAACCTGCACCCGAATTCTTCCGCAACCCGCTTCGCAACGGACATGGCCGCCACCCTCCTAGGCTGCGTACAGCCAATCTTTCCCCGCGCCGTGAATCCCGACTCGGCCAAATACTGCGTGATTTGCGTTGTCTTCCCAGAGCCGGTCTCGCCGATGACGATCAAAATCTGATTATCGGTGACAGCCTTCCTCAGTTCCTCCTTCAACTTGTAAATCGGAAGCGACTGCCTCTGTTCGATGATGGTGAGGTTCGTTTTTTTGCCAAAGGACGACTTCTTTCCACCAATCACGTGCTTCTTCCACTCGGGCAGATCCTGCGATTGCAGCCCGATACCCCTCGTCGTGTTCAACCTTGAGGGAGAAAAAAAATTATAGTGTTAAAGGGTGACTCTTCCTATAGGCAACGCGCATAAACAGATGTGGCGCCATCTGACGGCAAACCGCAAAGTACTTGCATATAAACAGGTCCATTGTCTTGTGAGTTGATACGTTTCACTCATTTTGGGGCATATGTTATTTTATAATTGCGTTAATTCTCTGTTCATTTATTAAAGAACCACCGTCAGAGGGCCTGGGTTGCTCAATTTGACAAATTAGATATTTTGAGACTACACCACTACCAAAAGACTTCAGAATGGTCAACAACAGATTACATTTTTATTTTCACGCACTTAGCGTGTATATATCCTCAAAACAAGCAATTCATCTACCTCGGCCCTCTGGCGATGGTTCTTTAATAAATGAACAGAGTTTATAGTAGCGTAAACAAAGATGAATATGCAATCGGACCTGTATCGGCGTTCATAAGCCTACCTCTATCTAGACTTATAAATGACGAGACTTTCCATCGCATCCAGCATCTGCACCTTATTCACACTACAAACTTTTCAAAAAAAAACCTTTTAGGCAACCCGAAAGACAAAAGTAGGGAATAGCCCACCTTAAATAAGGCAGAACTGAGAAATCCAGTACTGCTCTACTAACCCTACATGCGTTACACAATGTCCATAGAATAAGTGATAATATTAAGTTAGTTTGTAGTGTGAATAAAGTGCAGATACTGGATGTGATGGAAAGTATCGTCGTTTATAAATCTAGAGATATGCTTATGAACCCCGATACAGGTCCGATAGCATATTCATCTCTGTTTAGCTACTATAGGTAGGACTCGCTATATTTATACGTGTTCACCCGCACGTGACCATTTTCGCGACCTGTGTTTTCTGGAAGGTAGGCTTGTATTGCTGTGATAATGAGCACATTGTGTTCGAAACGCGTTAGCAGTGAAAAACAAGTTCGTAAATTGGCAACAATTTAAATTAATAGCGTCTTTTTGAAGCTACATAAACGTAAGTGTCTGAAATAAGGCTGAAATATTAAATACGACTTACAGTATATCCTAAAAGGCACAAATATAGAGTATTTCTTTTTTATACAGTGAGAATGTTGGCTGTAGAACACTTCAAACACAAATTCTCTAGTCGTCGCATAGGTAGGTCAATCCTAATTTTCTAATATGGATCTAGGGGTGTAGTCAGTTATTTATTTCACTTCTGGTTTAACCGGAAATGACCCGGATTTTGGTTTTTGAAACAGAAACCTACATTCTTCTTAACTAACTCTGAATCTACCAATTCTTATACATTAAAAACTAGCCTCAAAGTTTAACCGGAAGTGCGGTTTTAATTTTTTATTTTCAAAAACATCCAAGAAAGCATAAGAATTTTTTGTGCGAATTGATCTGCATATTTTTGCGTTTCTGACAAACTGTGACGAACGAAGAAATTTTGTAAAAACAAAGGAAAAGAAGTTAGGGCCATTTCCGGTTAAACCGGAAGTGGGAAAAAATTCTGACTACACCCTTGGATTTGTATTACAAAATAGGGTTGACATATCCTAGAGTTTTGGTGGTGGAGAATTTTCTATTTGGAGCCTTCCACAGCCAACATTCTCGATGTTCAAGAAGAAATATACCCGATATTTAAGCCCTTTAAGGTACTGTAAACCTTATTCAATAGGTCAGCCTTATTTCAGATACTTATGTAGCGTCAAAAAGACGGTATTAATTTAAATTGCTTCCAGTTTACGAAATCCGGGGCGAACGCCACCTTTTGACGTCATATCCGGAAAACGTAACAGGTGGCGAATATCCACCCGACCCAAAATACCTACTAAACATTCGTAAAAAACAATTCTTCCTACTCAACTTTCCCTACAGGACTACTAAGGGTGTAAATCCAAGTCAGTTTATGTCAATGACGTGATGACATAAGTCTAGTTAGGTGCAGAACTCAGTAGGGGTCGTTGCTTGCAAATTTTTGCAGATCTCTGCAATATTGCATCTCACTGGCTACTATTTTCATCCTATAGCCATATATACACGCAGATTCCTTAACAGATCGTGTGAGCTTATATACAGTGTGTCACAGAACTCGCGGAAAATCTGTTGATGGCAGACTCCTGAACCTAATCTGAGAAGAATTTTTCTTTGCGAAAATTGCGAGGGTTCAATAGTTTTCAAATGGGAAGCAATTCAAATCAAGGTACAATAAGGATGTGAAAGCCTGGGGATACAAAAATAATTGTTGTGCTGTCTTATTGTTTGTGCTTTATTATTTTTTTGTGTATCCCAGCAACATCTTACATCCTTTTACTTTACCTTTATCGTCTAATTCAGAGATTAGGGGGTTATTCTGTAACGCCCAACGATGTCGTTTACAAACGATTTTCGTTGCTGGACGATTTTGCTTATTCTGTAACTCAACGATATTCGTTTCTCATCGAAAATTTCGTTAAAATTTATCGTTTATCAACGAGAGCTTGCAAGGGTGTCGTGGAGTGAACGAAAATAGGTTAAAATACCTTTGGATGACTTTAAAAAGTGGCTGGAAAGGTTTTTACGAATTTTTGTGGCCTGAAACCTTTACACAATAAATACTACCCAAGTAACACAGGTTAGTCTAATAGATGTCTATACGTGGTCTAGTCGTCTATTTCTCATCTTGGTCTATCAATGTACACCTAGTAGATGTCAAAGTGATGTGCATTATTTTACGTCTAATTGTTCATGTTTATTAGATATCTAATGAATGTTTACCCTAGACTTTCAAAAAGTGACAAAATTTTGTTTACTGGCAAAATTTCAATATAAGGAGGCGTTTTACACCACGAAAATACAAATGCGTAGGGTGCAATCGGAATTTCGGTCTATTTTCCCATGAGTTACTGGCAAACGTTGACTAAATGTCTAATAGACATACGTGAGTCAACCTGCATTATTGTGATTTCAGGTCTAATTACTTACATTTAATAGACATTTAAGAGATATGCATTATATTACGACTAATTAGGTACACGTATTTGTTAGATGTATACTAAATATGGAGGGCTAGACTCTAATTAAACCACAAAGTTTTGGTTTAGTGATAAAATTTCAGTAAAATGTTTAAGCGCAAAAAATACGTAGAAATGCCATGCGTGCAGTCGGAATAAAGTTTAGGTACCTATGTTCCCTTCAGTCAAATGGTATACGTTGACTAGGTGTTTAACGAGAATCAACAATATAAGACACTATCCTGACTCCCATTACTTTTCTAACGAACATGGGGGTTGTGTGGTCATTGCATATAATTGACATTTAGCAGATACCTATGTAAGCACCTACCTATGCATTATATTCAAGCATTAGGTAAGGTACCTATATTATGTATTACGACAATGCACGTTTTTTTTATTATAGATTAGGTACCTAGACATTGCAATTACATCGTGAATTCGTGAATTCAAACTGCCTATTTCAATCAAAAACAATTGGTGCCGGCCTAAGTTGTTTATTTTTAATAATGGTATAATGAGATAGGTAATAGTGTAGGTAACTCATAAATTCATTACTAGATCCAGAAAATTTTTGATTCGACACTGGCGTGTATAATGTTAGAGTGAGAGGTAAGATTCCATGTAATGCGATGCGAATGCAATGCGAGCAACAGCTTGGTTGTTGCTATGCGAGAAGGACGACTTCGGTTGTTTACGGTTTCTGGTTCGGCTCCGTCCGACCGCTGGGGGTTGCTAGCGCAGGCGATCGAGGGTGAAATCAGAATGGACTCGTCTAACTGTCCACGACGCACCCCGTTCAGGCAGTTCAGTTTCAGTTTAGTCTGTCTGCGTTCAATTTAAGTTAATAATAATTAGGGGTGTACTATAGTGTAGTGTGTTGTTTTGTACGGGAAGAAAAGGTAAGTGTGAAAGTAATTTTTTCAGTATGGTTTAGCCTGAATGCCGCATCTAAAATCTGTTATTTGATCACGTTTTCGTTTTTACAAATAAATTGTCGTTCGCTGATCGCGGCGTTATCTATACATAAGATGTATTTGTATTAATATTAATAAAATCTCAGTATTATAATGCACCTTATGTAATGAGATTGTAATTAGATAATTAATTCACATGATTAGTGACGAATTTCCGTAAAGATCATATCAACCACGTGAAATTTCCATAATCTTCGTTGGGGTTAAAAATGCCCCTCCGCCCTCCTGACTCATTTTATTCTCCCAATCCGCCATATTAGATATTGGCGTAGCGCGAATCGCGGGCTATGTCGCGGGCTCTTCCCGCCAACCGGATTATCTGGCGGTAAATTCAAATAATAAATCATAATGTTGACATTTGGACACAGCCATTAATTTATGGAAAATTGATTAAAAATATTGTTTGGTTTATTGTTCGAGGACAATGGCACGCGAATAAAGTTATAGAATGCCACCTGGAGTTAGACACGTGATTTTTGATTTTTGTTTTAGGTGATTTTTGTTTTAGGTTGGCGGAGTCCCCAGGATTGGCTGCGGTTGGCGCCTCAAAGATACCAGACCAAATGTGACAAAAAATAACGTGAAAAATATGTTTTGTATTTAATGTTATGATTTTTTTTTTGAGTTAAATTAGTTAAAACATACGTGCCTATACCTAATACGTAACATGAAAAATATGTTTTGTATTTAATGTTATTATAATAAGTTTTTTGTTTTGAGTTTATTAGATGTGACATACGTAATACATAACTTGAAAGATATGTTTTGTATTTAATGTTATAATAAGTTTTATGTTTTGAGTTTATTAGATGACATACGTGAAATCATAGTGTTATTATTTTGATCTTATCTAATTTAAGAACATAACCTTATAAGAAACACTAATTCAATACAAAGTTTAATTTTTAAAATGCATAGAGATCAATGAGATGTAAAAAAATGCAGCAGAGAAGCGGCTGGAACCTCCCCAACGCATGGGTCTTTGATTTCCGTGACTTATTGTCTTTAAGGTTTTAAAGTTGATATGCCTAAATTGCACTTCCCGTGGACCAATTGCTCCCAAAAGCCTTTCAGCTCTTCAATGGGTTACCTAACCTCCATGTACCAAATTTCGGACAAATCGATCCAGTAGTTTGGGCTATAACGTGGTTTCAGTGTTATTACAAAATTTCGATTTTTCTACCCAAAGGGTACTAAATGCGAATAAATTTTATCTCACTTAAAACCAGAATTTGAAGACCTTTCTGATGATAACAATAAATCTTTCAAAAAGTTGTTTTTGATGGGTGAATGAGAGAATAATTTTAAGTTTCGAAATTGGTGTGCCAAAACGGCACTTTCCGTGGGCCGATTGAATCCAAAATTTGTTCAACTCTTCGACTTGTAATACAATCCCCATGTGCAAAATTTCAGCCAAATCGGTTGAGGGGCTTGGGCTGTACCGCGATTTTAAAGTCCGATAAAAATCTATTTTTTTTTAATTGTTGGTCAAAAGGGCACTAAGAATGAATACATTTTTAGACGCAGAATTTGAAGGTCTTTCTTATGGTGACGTGAAAAATGGGGGTTTACATTTAAAATTTAAAAGTTGATGTGCCAAAATGGCGCTTCTGGTTGCACGATTGGCTCCAAAAGCTTTTCAGATCTAAGTTGGGTTATCACATGCACACGTACCAAATTTCAGCCAAATCGGTCGAGTAGTTTGGGCTGTGGCGTGTTTACGAACGTACGTACATACATACAGACACATTTTAAAAACCACTTTTTTGGGCTCCTGAGACCTCAAAACGTATAGATCCGGTCTTATCTCGAATTCGAAAATTTTAGTGATTGCAGTAACCTCCCTTTTTTTTAAATGGTGAAGTGGAGTGGGGAGGTTAAAATCATCAAGTAGTAGACGTCTATTTGAAAACTAAAATGGAGATTTATAAGACATTAAAAATGACATCGTAGAGACCAACCTTATCCAAAAAAAATGTACGTCTTTAAGACGTCAATTTGAAAGCTAAGTAGAGGTCTATAAGAAGTGAAAAGTCGCCGTCCTATAGATCAACCTGATCTCAAACCGATTTACGTCTAGTATAGACATCCATTCGACGACTAAAGTGGAGTTCTATAAGACGCAAAGGGCGACGTCGCATAGACCATCTAGCGCCCGGACATCTTGACGACTATTTACCGTTTAGCGTAGATCGTCTATAGTCATCTGAAGTAGACGTCTAATATATATATTTTAGACGAACCCGTGTTACTTGGGTATGTATCTGATCTTCATCGATTTTGTTGATGAGTTGCAATGGAGGTACAAATATGAGCAGGTGCATCCTATCGATCTATTCAGCAAAGAGACTATACTTTATAGGCAAATAAACAGGCAATTCATGAGAAATTTGAGAGACGCTAGTAATCCATTCACCACACCTGGTAATTGCACTCCACCTACCTACGCTACTACTTTAGCCCTCCCGCGCACTAGGCGGCTGGCAGCGCGACCCAGGTCGCCCGGCGGCTAAAAACAACGTGAATTCCGCGCGCGGCCTGACGGCCAAGTGCGCTGCACCCCTTTAAACCTCGTGGAACTCGACGGCCGCGGGCGGCCAAAGCCGCGCTGCCAGCCGCTTAGTGCGCGGGAGGCCTTAACTGTGATTTATAAACTTTATTAGATTTTTTGAGAAGTTTAATTTCCCAGGAGTTATGGGTCCTATAGATGGTACCCTTATAGCCATATTTCCACCCCCTTTTGGTGCTATTCCCCCAAGTGTAGTGTCTTTAAACCGAAAAAATGCAGCAGAGAAGCGGCTGGAACCTCCCCAACGCGTGGGTCTTTGATTTCCGTGACTTGTGTTTAAGATTTTAAAGTTAATATGCCTAAATGGCACCCATTTGCTCCCAAAAGCCTTTCAGCTCTTCAACGGGTCACCTGACCTCCATGTACCAAATTTCAGACAAATCCATCCAGTAGTTTGGGCTATAACGTGGTTTCAGTGTTATTACAAAATTTCGATTTTTCTACCCAAAGGGTAATAAATGCGAATAAATTTTATCTCATTTAAAACCAGAATTTGAAGACCCTTCTGATGGTGACAATAAATCTTTCAAAAATTTGTTTTGGATGGGTAAATGAGAGAATAACTTTAAATTTGGAAATTGGTGTGCGAAAACGGCACTTTCCGTGGGTCGATTGAATCCAACATTTGTTCAGCTCTTCGACGTGTAATACAATTCCCATGGGCAAAATTTTAGCCAAATCGGTTCAGGGGCTTGGGCTGTACCGCGATTTTAAAGTCCGATAAAAATCTCGATATTTTTAGTTTTTGGTCAAAAGGGCACTGACAGTGAATACATCTTTGGAAGCAGAATCTGAAGGCCTTCTTTATTGTGACGTGAAAAATGGGGGTTTACATTTAAAATTTAAAAGTTGATGTGCCAAAACGGCATTTCTGGATGCACGATTGGCTCCAAAAGCTTTTCAGATCTAAGTTGGGTTATCACATGCACACGTACCAAATTTCAGCCAAATCGGTCGAGTAGTTTGGGCTGTGGCGCGTTTACGAACGAACGTACGTACGTACGTACAGTATGCGTAGGTGAAAATGCCCACCCGGGAAGGTGGGAGACAAACACTGCATGTCTGGTCCACTTCAGTTGCAAGTCGGAGTGGGAAATATCGATCTGTTCTTCAGGTAAGTACGAGCTTCCTGTTTAAGTAATTTAACCCGAGACAAGGCGCGTATTAAAATTTGCGTTCTTGATGGCCGCTTTTAGAAATCTGCCCTACGCGCATTTTTTTTTTTAACTTTCTCGCATCAATGATTTGTTATTAACTTTTCGTTACAATTTAACACGAGGGACGTAGGTACTGAAATAAATCTCAACATAAAGATCATTAGGTAATCGAGTCATTAATGTCTAAATCATGATTGCGATTAGTGATTTAAATCTAATCAGGCTTCAATGAAAGTTTTACAATCGATTTAAATCGAGGTTAAGGCGTTGAATGCGATTGGTTCGTATCGATTGCAATCGATCGCCGCGTTGAACGGCCCTATTAATCTTCACAAATTAAAGGGAGGTTTTTACGAATAATATGTTAAAACTAGGAACGAATTTTTCGCTAAAATTAGCACCTCCATTATTAACGTCTGTTTAATTTAATTTCTACCATTTTCTTTATATTGAAACCATTAATGTGTTATATGGGTCGAAATTGTTTACCATGCATGAAAGGATGGAAAAATGGTATCACTCGTGTGTCATAATTTATAAACAAATTACCTGGAGGTGTTAGGTTAACCTCTGAGAATCACAATTGTCGAAACAATCCATTAATGTCAGTTTAGCCACTGATTAGCGCTAATCAGGCAGCAGCGGTGCAAGCGGCCCTTAAACTCCTAATAAAATAAATATCTATTATTAAAGTTTTATACTGATCTAAGTGTAGGTATACCTCAGTTACAGGGAATTTACACGGACGTTTTCAATTATTAATAATTTGAAGATTTCTGATTTTGAGAATAACTAGGTATTTTATAAAACCTTCCTGACATTATGAATTATTTAAACGTGTGTGATTCTCAGAGGTTAACCTAACACCTCCAGGTAATTTGTTTATAAATTATGACACACGAGTGATACCATTTTTCCATCCTTTCATGCATGGTAAACAATTTCGACCCATATAACACATTAATGGTTTCAATATAAAGAAAATGGTAGAAATTAAATTAAACAGACGTTAATAATGGAGGTGCTAATTTTAGCGAAAAATTCGTTCCTAGTTTTAACATATTATTCGTAAAAACCTCCCTTTAATTTGTGAAGATTAATAGGGCCGTTCAACGCGGCGATCGATTGCAATCGATACGAACCAATCGCATTCAACGCCTTAACCTCGATTTAAATCGATTGTAAAACTTTCATTGAAGCCTGATTAGATTTAAATCACTAATCGCAATCATGATTTAGACATTAATGACTCGATTACCTAATGATCTTTATGTTGAGATTTATTTCAGTACCTACGTCCCTCGTGTTAAATTGTAACGAAAAGTTAATAACAAATCATTGATGCGGGAAAGTTTAAAAAAAAAATACGCGTAGGGCAGATTTCTAAAAGCGGCCATCAAGAACGCAAATTTCAATACGCGCCTTGTCTCGGGTTAAATTACTTAAACAGGAAGCTCGTACTTACCTGAAGAACCGATCGATATTTCCCACTCCGACTTGCAACTGAAGTGGACCAGACATGCAGTGTTTGTCTCCCACCTTCCCGGGTGGGCATTTTCACCTACGCATACTGTACAAGTATCTTATGTAAACAGCCTTTATAATATTCTTCACTTACTGTTCATTACTGCACTGCATTTTTACGGGCACGGCAGTTACCAAAAATCTATAGGAAAGGACAGAGATTGTGCAGTATCTCGATCTTCAGTGAGTAGATCCTTCCACCATGTAACTGATGTTATTGTAGCACATTTCTCAGAAAGGCTTATCAAATTTCCACAGACAATTGAAGAAATAACCAGGGTTCAAAATGGGTAATTGCACTTCACCTACCTACGCTACTACTTTAGCTGTGATTTATAAACTTTATAAAATTTGTAAGAAGTTTGATTTCCCGGGAGTTATGGGTGCTATAGATGGTACCCATATAGCTATATTTCCACCCCCTTTTGGTGCTATTCCCCCAAGTGTGGTTTTTAAACCGAAAAAATTACTAAGTACAGCATCAACTGCCAAATAGTAAGTAAATATGCTAAACATATTCACATTCACATTAGTACTTGATTTCCCCCCTCTGCTAACCACCAGCCCTCAACGTTTTCTTTGCACTTGGTGCAGTTGCTGACTATGATGTTCTTCACTGTAACCCTACTTTTGAAAGCGCGACAACTTCATGCTTTTGTACAAGCGTGTAAAAAACATCGATCCTTTTCATTCAAAAATCTCTTATCGTTTGGATTGAACGAGCAAGGTACAGAATTGGGCATACCGAAATTTCGTTCAGGAGCCTTCTTTCATAAACGAAATCGTTCATAACCGAAAAATCACAGAATAGGGGTGTAAGTCTGGCCATGCCTTACCTTGTATCCTCCTCCGGAAGCGGATCTATCCAATTTTTGTTCTTGCCCGACGGATGCGAGTCCACCTCCTGCTCCCTCTGCAACATTTTCTGCTCCCTCCGTTCCTTGGCCAACGCGGACTGCATCATTGCGGCCTGCGCCAAAGATCCGTCCGGATTCTTGACGATCCTCACCGGGCTCAAATCGTGCAGGGCCCTACCGTGGCCCTGCAAAAACGGCGGCTCCTCTTCCACCAATTCGATCTCGATGTCGGCCTCGCTGTCCTCCTCTTTGGGCAGGAGGCCGGTCTCCTCGTCGAAATCGGGCAGTTCGCTCTTGTCGATGCAGCCCGACGAGATCATCTGCTTGATTTCCCAGCGTTCGGGGCTCGATATGCGGGTGACGCGTTTTCTGGAGTTCTCCTCGGTCTCGTCGATGCCCACCGGTAGGCGCAGGACGGACGTGCTGTTGTTGGTGGGACGGTCGGGGTTGCGGTCTTTGTCTTCGCGTTCCGTCGGTGCGTGGGAGAGGGGGTTCAGGTCTTTGCCGGTCGTTTGGCATACGTCCTTCATTGAGAGGGATACTTTCTGGCCGGTCACGGACAGGACTTTTACCTGAAATTATATTTCGATTTGGTTTTGGTGATGGCAACACTAAACACCAATTGATCTTATTAAAAAGCTCAGCGACATCTAGTGGCAGTAGTTTTTAAAATACCGAAACCACCCCTCTTCTTTCCGTATTGAACGTTGGTTCAGTATAGACATATGGTTATAGTCAGAGCTGGGCAAGCTACTTTTGATTTGGTAGCTAGTTACAAGCTACAGTTACTTGTAATTTTAAGTAGCTAGTTACTACGTATTCAAGCTACTTCATGAATAAAAAGTAGCTAAGCTACTAGTAACTAGTTACTGTATTCGTTTTTGCAGCTACTTTTAACAACTACTTTTTTAAATTTACCGCGCCAAAAATTAAAAACTTAATGGATCGTTTTTGTGTTTGGCCCACGACAGTATAATAGTTCCCCAACGCTCTTGAAAATGATACATTGAAGGGAATAATGTCTCACATCACGTCACAAAAGCAGACTCAATTATCAATGGTTTCGGTCAAACTGGTGAATAAATTAAAAAATAAATTTGCATAAATTAAGAGGTAGGAGGTAGGTAATAATCTTTCAAAGGTATCTCTACAATAAAAAAAAATTTTAAATGTTAAAGAAAATTTATTGAAGTCCACAAATTAAACATAATAGTAATTAATAAGTAATAACGGTAAAAAGAAATTAAGTTTGCACAAAATTGCAGCAGAATATTAATCAATAAATTTAATATTCCACAAAATTGTTTGCTTTTAGAAGCACTAATTTTTCAAACATACTGTCACAGTCAGTTCTCGCAGGGAGTAGGGTAGGCCCACTGGTCAAGAGGGCCCACAGCTGACAAGTGCATACTCAAAGAAAGGAGTTCTGAAAAATAAAACGCAAGCCCGATCCCAGGGCGGTGGATCTTCTCCCGTACGGGAGGTACGTAGCGAATAGGCAGGCTACTAATTGAAGTTGGTACTTAAGGACGCCACTGGCTTTATTTACCCTGATGCGACGACGTCGAAAGCCAGAAATCACAATATAAATCTCCTATAAACTGAAGGGAGTGACTAGCTTTAGCAATAACACACAAACAATAAAACTATGTACATATATATATATATCAGTTTGATACAATAATTCGTTTACAAGTTATAATAGTGATAACTAAAATAATGACAGCAGAAACGTACCGCAATCCGGACGAAACAGAGCCTTACCGGAGCTCCAACTTAATTGACCGGTAAATTTCGAGCGCAAATTGGACGGTCGCAGGTACCTACTAATCCGCAAAATAACGCAAATGTTCGCGCAAGTTAGTGAAGGGTCGAATTAAGCGGAGGCCTTAACGGCCACACGTAAAGTACCGCCACGAACGGATATTTTTGGTACTAAATGGCTGAAGGCCAAATTAATAACAATTAAGATTATGAATTTACAATTAAATGGCAAAATTTAAATAATGTCGCAGAAAAGACAAATTCGCACTGAATAAAATAAATTAAAGGGGGTGAAGCCCAAATACACAATTCAAAATAACTCGAAGGGGGTGCAGATTGTGTTCAATCACTTCAACAATAAGTCGAAGGGTCAGTTCCGAAAGTGGCGAAGCCCTTCGGTGTTAAAAGGAACGGACTCACCAAATACAGCGCTGAAGGAAGTCAAGGGCTACAGCGAACAGCTATGCTGAGCCAAGATCGTCGCCCCCTTGCCTGGGGGTGGCTTCGAGCAAATGTGGCTGACTCGGCCTCGATCCCTCGATGCCTACAGCCGGGTGTTTAAGCTGAGGATTACTTCCGCCACAGTGGAGGGACTGAACTGGTGTTTCCACAATCGACAAGATTCTAACCGGAATCACACGAAGATGGGGGGAGAATCTCCAACCCTATAAATAACCAACACAGGGTGGTCTTCAACCCCTCGAAACACGTAAGGGAGGGTACTCCAAACCCAACCGAAATTGCTAAGGCACTTAAGCCCTACCCAAAGAATAGGGGCATTCCAGCCCTATCCGAAAAGAAAACAGAGGGTACTCAAGCCCTACCCTAGAACCCTAAAATAAATATTAGAACAAGAAATATTTCATAAAAGCTTTACCTCGTGAGGACGAGGGCGTACTGTCAAACAACCGACGAAGAAATTCTGCTTCGAGGTCGCCAAAACCCGATAAACGGCATGTTAGGACGCCGATCAAGGGCACTTCACCAACCTTGGGGCGGAATCCTGCAATCTCCCGAGGGAATTTACACAAATACCAGGACGCCGTCTATGACCTCTTAACACGTCACTTGCCTGAACAGGAAAGACCTCAGAAAATGGCCGAAAGCCTGACGGGAGACACAGCGCCCTCTCTTCAAACCTCCGGAACTAAAATTCCCCCAGACAGAATAACGTTGGTAGCCCAGATTCCCTAGTTCGTAGATGTAAACAAACAACTTAACCTCGAAATCTGACAGTTGTTGATAGTCCGCAAATTAATGATAATTCTGCCAAATTGGCCGTGAAACCCAGCCTTAATTACCGAAACGGGGTTACGAATCCCCATTAAACCACCAGGTAAGTAATTCTTTACCATGTGACTTATTTATCGACACTAAACTTTGAGGCAACTTCGCCATCTGTAACCGCCCCCAAAAAGACGCCGATCTTCCGCCGCCACCACACGCAGCCTGCAGAGGGAGGCCGCGAATGATAACCGAAAACTGACTGCAAAATAGCAGCGGAGAAAGAGATCCGAACAATATCCACCCTCGAAGGTGGAGCAGCTCGGGAGCTCGAAAATGAACGTGACAATACTGTCACTAAGTCCATTACGGCGTGGCCTGTTAATGAAAGTCGCGTAAGAAAATAGTCTTTCTACAGAAGCGGAAGAAGGAAGTGTTTTGAACAAAAGCTTAATAAATGGATATTCGTCCAACATTTGCAGGTTTTTTCTTGGATCCTTAAGATATCTTAAAACCTCAATTTCAATCACGTTTTCTTCAACTTTCGAAATAGTTGGTGTAACTGCTGTCGCTGGTTCTGTCTCCCCAAAACAAAAGAAGTCCTCGTCGGAAAGATTTTTGCCTTCGTCTTCTGTGGTATTAGTTTCTTTATCGTTGAGTAAGTCTCTGGGACTGATTTCTTTCGCCTTTTTTATTAATAGGTCCTGCAAAGCTTTCGTATCTATTTTGGTTTCATTACTGCCTTTGTTGTTATCCAATGATTCCACCCAACGTATTTTAATTGACGGGATGGTCACTGCAGCAATCATAGCTTCTTCTGATTGAACATCAATTTTAAATAAATGGGAGAACCTCTTGTCAATTCCATTAATGACTGAATCTAATACTGCCTTCATATTTTTCAGATCGTTCGAATTTTTAATCTTTAGCAACTTATTTTTTAGCGAAATAATACTTGGCAGTAAATAACCGAAATATGTTTTATTTTCTCCTTGTAAGTAATCCACCGTTTCTGCCAAAGGTCTTAAAATTTTGCAATAGCTTCTTTGAAATAGTCTTTAATTTCCAGTGCTTCGAAAAGAGTTTTTAGTTTGCCTTTTTCAGAAAGGATCTGACTAATAGAGTCGAAAAATGAATTCCACCTGGTTATTACAGGGTAGCTGAAAGTATGACCAATAACGTTTTCTATAATCTCGGCAGACTTTGGCCTGGACGCTTTATTCCAGAGCATATTACACTTTTGCAAAATCCGATCATGACGCGATCTTAACACGGTGTTGCTATTTATTGCCTTGTTAACATCGGTTGTGGCTAATAGATTGACCGTGTGACTTCCACACCGAACATGTCTTGGCAATCTTGAATAATTGACCTCATCAACATTTAATTCAAACGTTTCGTCTTCTTCAGAGTCTTCTTCGGAGGAATCATCAGTTTTTTCATAGCTATCTCTCTCCGGAAATTTGTTACATAGAGTCATGTTAACACCGTATTCTTTGAAGGCTTTCACAAAATTGCCATAGATAACCCTATAATATATATACGTTATAGAATGCAATGTCCCGTACTTATTAACGGATCATTGCTTGTGGCGCCCTCTGGCGGATATGAGGACCCGATGGAGGGAAATTTAAATTTAATTATACCTCCAAATTGTACACGTATTGTGTGTTGCCTAAAATTGAATAGCAAACTGTAGTAGGTATTTACTTGTTAGGTTACAGATTTATAATGTTAGGAGGAAATCATACAGTTTGCTGTTCAAATTTAGTAGTGACCTTTCGGAACACAATTACAGATTTTAATGAAAATTTGAAAAACAGTTGCAGCAATTAGGAATCTATTTGACAAAACAAATTAACGCGTTTCATAAACATTGTAAACTAATAAACTAAATGAAATTAATAACAATAAAAATAAAACTATAAAAGACCCGATTTTGAAACTGATGAGGACGTTACTCCCCTAATGCGCCTTCGCTTTTCCCAAATACATTTTGCTTGGCGTATTAGGGGGGTCATCCGGGTATCAACAACTTCTCTAGAATCTTTACCTGATATTAAGTTGTTAATACCTTTGCAAAAATTAAATATTACCAATTTGCAAAAATGTGTAACAAGTTCCTTTTTCATTTCCCTTGAATGCTCACATTCTATAAAATTTAAGTTAACTTTCCCTTCTATTAAATGAAGAATATATTTTAATATATATTTTTTACATGGATTGACTCCCAGAACTTGCAACACAATATTGTAGCATTTACTTAGATTTCTCACGAGCTCAAAGTTGCAATATTTTAATCGCTTCAGATTTGCCCCCCCATACTCCCTGCTCTTGATGAGTGCGTTATATCGAGAATCGTCCTCATTGGGTCGCCGGAGAATATTGTATTTGCAAGCTACACAGTTTGTAAGCTTGGATCTCAACTTTATAATATAGCCAGCCACATACGAGACAGCCAAACTTTCGATGGGGCGCAAGACGACTTCTTCATTCAAGTTAACGGGCTTGTCGCTTAGTTCTTCAAATGCGTTACTGTGAACATTCTCGGGGAGCCCCTTCAAAATTTCAAAAATTGATAAGTATACTCGTGTACAATTCCATAACATGTACCTACCTGTGTTATGAAGCGCTGTAAACTCAGCAATATATTGCTTCCATCATCTTCACAATTGCCTCCGAAGGAATGCTTGGAGACCAGTCCGTTGACCAACAGTGATTTATAAAAATTCCCAAAAGCAGCGCAAGTTGGATTTGAAAACTGTTGACCTCTTTGGCGTATCCTTCCAAAAAAATTTTCCAAGGGATCTTGGTTGAAACGACGCGTTTTCAATCTCACAAATCCCGACTCTTTGAGTAGGTCCTTGAGAATCATAAAGCCTTTAAGCGTCAAGATCCAATTCTTCATTACTTGTAATTTTTCGGTTGAACCATTTTTCTGAACAGACATGCTATCCAGAATAGGTATGCTTGCCCTCCAGAACTTTTCGTGAACAGTCTGACTGTGAGATTTTACTTTTACACATGTTCTGAGAGGTTTGCCCACCGTATCCTCCTTAACACTGCCGTTGCAACTGTCAAATAAATCGTCGAATAACTTGACGAAAGCAGCAGTCCCTTTTGCTTCTGCAGTTAAATGCAGACTTTTGTCCTCTACCAGGGAGGCTGAAACACAAAACGAACTTAACTAGGTATATCAAAATATATTTATAATTTGCAGGGCTGGGTACATTTCAAATACTTGTATTTGAAATATTTGTGATATTTGTTGAAATAGGTACAAATTGTATTTTGTATTCTATACCTACTTTAGGGAAGTCAATAAAATTATTTTGCATTTTACATTTCAAATGAGGTGTAGACAGTATTATTGAACAAAAAATATTATCACTTTCCAATGAGGGATCTAGAAATAAATAAAATACTTACTATTCCCAATCATAAGGTTTAAAGTAGCAGCAACTCGATGACTAAATACTTGGGCGCATATAGAGACTTTCATTTTCTTCATCTTGAGAGGATCCACATGGTAGTCTGACAGTTTGTTCAATGCTCTTAAATTGTGGCTGTGACCGTCCATTTTATATGCTTTGAAAATGTGGTCCCAGTTAGCTGTCAACTTCTGACCATCCATCACAAAAGAAATGGGTCTTGCAACCAAGTTGTTTCGCACAGTCTTCAGCAAATGGGGGACGTCATATAATGGCACAACTTTGTTGCCGTCCACTTCAAAAATAAACTCCTCAGAGCCCGTCTGTTGTTTACTTTCCTGAACCAAACTGTTAATGGCGCTAACGTTGTTACTCCCCTGGTCGCAAATTGTTGCAATAACTTTAAGACCACAAAGCCCCGCCTCTCTAATTATAGTTCTTATGTTTGCTTTTATTTGAGCATTTTTGACCGCACCATTTACAAAGAAATAACCTACTGGTTGTTTCCAGTTTCTGGCAATTCCTCTTAGCATATATACCTAAAAAAATAATTACTGAATTAAAGAGTTGTTGCTATGGCTCAATAATTTTAAGTTGTCGTACAACAACAAACCGTGATAACAATACCTGCACATGATTGGCCAATTCACTTGTGCTCTTTCCAGATCCAAAATCTTGAAAGCCGTGAATCTCATCTTGATATTGATTGTATTCAATGCCATGTGTCAAGGCCATCTCATCAAACAACAATACGCAATATTTGTCTAGATCCTTCATTTTCTTGCTGGTTCCTTTTAAAGCCTCAAATACTGGATAATGAATTCCAGGAAAAATAGGAATTCTGGACAACATTTTTTGCAGGGTCACTCGAGAGGGTAGTGTAAAAATTGCGGAAAGCAATTTATAAGCAGTAGGACTCTGCTTATATAATGCCAATGCCAGAATTTTATCCTCTATAGAGAAGCGCCTTGCGTAAACCGACTTTCCCGCAGATTGTATTTGCCGCTTGATGAAATGAAAGGCAGCTCTATTCAAATTTTTGGAAAGGTCCAGAAATGATTTTTCGGAGCTGGCCTTTTTGATTTCGTTCAATTCATCGCGAAATGCCATTTTTCTTTTGGTCAGACGGGCCGCTCTTCGTCGATAGTAACAAGCTTGCCGATAAAGGGCTTTTGCTTTAGGGCTCAAGTCGGATGATCTTTTAACACCAACGGTGGTAAGTAATCCTAAGGCTGAAACAGAAGAAGATGCGATAAGAGAACGGTAACCATATTCAGAGCTAAGGCAATTCTCCCTTGAATGAATGCAAGAACAGAAGATGATCCTCTTACTTGAATCTCTTCGCAATTTTTTTGCCGCTTTTTCCTTTATCGTGACACTAGCAGGTCTCTTGTTTCCTTGGTGGCAAGATTCAACTTCCACGTGTTCCTCTTCCGCATTGTTAGGCGAGGAACTACAGTTTGAAGGTATTCTGTCATGGTTCATCAAAACATCGTGGCGTACAGCATTGCAATTTAAACGACAGTCTAAAACATACATATTGTTCGTAGATATCATACCGACAAAAGGGATGAAAAACACTAACAGAGCGATCTCCGTGAAACTATCTATCTTTAAGAAACATATACCCCTTATTCTCTATCATATCAAGTGAATTAATAGCTAAAATTCAAATTACCTGATGTATTTCCTGTTACGGGAAGATAGTATTTAGGATAAACATCTTTATCTTTTCTTAACATTTTTCTCAACCCATTGTCCTTCCATATATCCTCCTCGTCAAAGTGCTTGCTACAGACTCTTTTCCTTTTGAAAACTACCCCTGGGTCTTCGGTTTTCAGTTTCATATTACCAATAAGATGCAACCACGTTAAGAATAGGTGTTGCTTTTTGACTGGATTTGGAAACTGATGCATCGAATCACTTTTGTTAGGCACGCAACCTGGTACTGCACAAGAATGTCCTCCCATTGCACCCACCTACCTTGGAACTTTCTACTTGAAGGGAAGCAATCCACCAGCTTAAAATTAATTTTTCGTATTAAATATGCATTATATTAAGTGCACAGGCACACCTTATACCTTTGCAAAAATGGTGACGCGACAGCTGGATGTTAGCGATTAAAACGGCGTTAAAACGTCAAGCCAACAATAATTATACAACAAAGGGATTCTCACTGCTAAAACACTTCACTACAAGATAAATCTGTTTCGAGTAAAAACAGTAAACGCCAAGACCCAAAGCACAAAAGCCCAAAAACAATAAAGCTGTTCGTGGGCAAAAATCGCTTCATTTTAACTTCCCGCCGCAGATTCCCGCGACTTCTATTGTTTAAAACATGCAGCATATGCAACCAACATTTGACATAGAACATGTGGCGCCATCTCTTGGATATGCGGACGCCGTCCCACCTGCGTCGTTCAAGCTATCCTTCTATTTAGTAGATATATTATAGGGTTATCTATGAAAATTGCTGCCGTTGTCTGTTACGGTGGCAACAAGTTTGTCATTATTAATTTCGAAATGGGAGTGTATGTCTTCTAAAAGGTCCGCGATTTTGTCGTATGTGTGCATGCCTCGGAATCTTCTACATGCTAGCGCTTTAGAATGTCGCTGCAAATTGTCATCTAGCCAATGACAAGTCATTCCCAAAAAACTCCGACGTTTGCAAGACCAAATGTCTGCTGTAGTACAAACGTATTTCAATTCTTTGATGTTCTGCATATTCTTCTCGAACGCTTCAATTATTTTCCTACCCAAGGTTCTTCTGCTCATAACTTTCATACCCATTTCAGTAAACAAGTCTTTAAAAGATTCATTTTCTACTAGTGAAGTGGCTGACATAGTATTGACAACACATCTAATTATCTTAGCGTCAAACACCCTTTGGTCAAATATTCTTTTTATGGGTCAAATCGATTAAAGTTGTTTGTTTCAGTTTGTAACGAAGTGAATTTCTCCGTTACCAATTTCGGTACTCCGCCCCCGCATTTATTAATCTGCCGCGCCGAGTTGTTGATAAACACCGCGTTATCAACGCCGCCGACTCTCCGCTCTGCTAGTTTCAAGAGCCGTGTGGTGATTTCATCGCCTGGAAGGAATAGATTAACGTCGAAGCCACAGGATTTCCTTTCGCCATCGCTGGACTTCAGGAACCTTTAATATTAATTCATTATTTCAGGAATATTTCAGCCGACAGCCCTGAAGAAAGATGTCACCACATCGAGCGCTCCCCCACCACCGAGGAAGACACCGAGGCCGCGCGAACAGTACCGAATTCCCTCTCCGCCGTGCCATCTCCACTCGACGTCGCGCGAGCACGTAGCCGCCAGGAGTGGGAAATCTATATAAGAGCGCTTCGCATTGATTATCTTCAGTTTGGCTTGAGTTCTCACTCAGCAAACGCTTCGAGTCACGTCAGCCGTATTGTTTAGCTTGAGTTTTAATTCAGCCGTTTAGTTTTGTAAACCGAGGTAACCGTCCGGGTTAATTGTTGTACTAGTTGTGTCTGAATAAATGTTTCATTAGGTGTTCTGTCTCTCTCTTTCCGTTAGTTTGATTGCCGCGTCATTCTTGTTGTAGTTAGGAGTTCCTACCGATTTTATCTGAGCGTCCGAAGGGGTTCCCATCGACAGTCGCATAAAATCGGGAGGAAAGGTTTGCTGACCGCCACCGTTATTGTAAAGGGGATTTTCTACCGATTTTGTCTGAGCGTTCGAAGGGGTTCCCATCGACAATCGCACAAAATCGGGAAGAAAGGTTTGCTAACCGCCTCCGTTAACGTGTAGTTGGGATTTCCTACTGACTTTATCTGAGCGTGCGAAGGGGTTCCCATCCACAATCGCATAAAGTCGGGAGGAAAGGATTGCTGTCCGCCTCCGTTATTTCGAAGGGGATTCCCCTCCGAAAACTCGTGGCCCGGCGTTCTGTTCGAGCGTGTGAAGGGGATTCTCTCGATAGGCGAACAGAAACCGGAGCCGACAGTCCCGCTGTCTGCCATCTTGTCCGTGAGCGCGAGGGGTAACCTCTCAGCTTCCGAGCAGGGTAGTACGACAAGTGTCCCGCCGTCTTTTGTCAATTTAATTTGTCCGTGAGCGAGAGGGAGCGAGTTCACCGAAATCGTAGACTGTGCCGTTATCATGTGCCGTTTCTGTACCGTCCATCTTTCGTCATAACTAGTATCTCTGTCTGTGCCGTCTGACTAATCAACCCCCCTTTCCTTCTCGCCACCGCCGTTCGAACACCTGGCGTATTTCTCGACTGTCTAAAAGCAGCCCGCGAGCAACTGGAGTAAACCAGCCTAAAAATCTGGCGCCCGAGCAACCGTCAACACACCGAGCGAAGCGCGTCACAAGTTTGGTTGCCTTAGTTGAGGAGTCTTCAATTCTTGAATCCCTATTCTTAGCTTTCATTTCCATTTTTTTCTCTGCTTTGTACTTTTCATATTCATCAGCCGCTCCTGCATGTTTCTTTTTTAAGTGTTTTAAAAAGTTTGAAGTACTTGATGATGGTCCTTTTATTTTATTGTTGCATTGCCGACATATTGATGTTATATTATTTCCCCCAACTTTATCGATGACAAAAAATTTGCCGTCAAATAAAGCAGTGTTGTTGAGTTTAGTCTTCATATTATCATCAGGATCTTTGGATCCCGAATCCGATGTTGATTGCAAAGATTCGTCGACGTGAGGTTGAGAGAGTAGCTCAGTTCTTCTGCAAGTAAGAATAGTAATTATTGACAACAAAAAGCCTAATGGAAACGAAATACGGCAAGTAATAAATTATTGTCACCTAATATACCTACTTTTACTCATTTTTTTTACATAGGTAATTATTTCTGTAAAATTTTTTTTCCCAAAACAATCCGAAAATCAATCTTGGTAGAAAATGAATCAAATTTCTTTAGAGCGCGAAAATTTTTTTGATTTTTTTTATCCGGTTATTTGGCTGAAAGATAAGGTAAGTAACTTTTCTTCTTAGAACCTACTCTCTTTCAGCCAAATGAAAATTTATTAGGTACCGGGGACCGGGGTTATTCGCTAGGCAACGTGTTTTCGGATTGGCTTGGCTCGGGCATAGAAACACGATTATCCCCAAGGGAGGGTGTATCAGAACGCTCTCACCACCTTCTAATGGAGCCTCCAGGATTAAATTCTGACGATCCGTGTTTTTGAAAATTTCCAGGGTCCAATCCAATAGTTCTCCAGCTATAAGAGATTTAAGAGGACCAATCAGATTTCAGCTCTTAATTGCTTTATGAGGTAGGTAATTTATGCACGATTCCACCGACCTTACTTAACTTTAAGAGACTCTTAAAATGACAATAATGACGGTTATACCATAAGAAAAACGTCATTCTTCATTATTAAGTCTAACTTAACTGATAAGTATGGTCCGTGGGATTGGCCATTAATGTTAGATGCACTATTTCCTAGGTAACAAGATACAACAATATAAATTTTCATTTATATGGTCTGTCCGGGATCCACACGACCGAGATTCACCCGATTTCCATGGCGATTCATTGTTGACAACAATGATTCGCCATGGAAATAGGGTGAATCCCGGTCGTGTGGATCCCGGACAGACTATAGTATCTTGTTACCTACCTAGGAAACTGTGCATCTAGCATTAAATTACCTTATGAAGAATCCTAATTCAAAGCTGAAATCTGATTTGTCCTTTTAAATCTCTTCTAATTCGAGAACTATTGGACCCTGAAAATTTTCAAAAACACGGGTAGACTCAAAATTTTATCCTGAATACTCCATTAGAACATGGTGCGAGCGTCCTGAGACACCCTGTACAATCCGCCTTAAAGTATGATGCACTTACGTATCTGGAATCTTGTTACTTGCAGTTGCTGCTGGCAATGGCAATTCCATTAATGACAAAGTGGGATCCGTCAATTTTATTTGCTTCATCTTTCTTTCTTCAAAAAGTTTTCGGGTTCGTTTTTTCTTAGGCGGTGTTGGTATATAATCACGGTCTTCGTCTGTCTGGTAAGGATCAGTCTCGGACTCAGATGAATCCTAAATGCAAAATAGGAATGCAACCGCAGAGTAAACAGTACCTACTCAATCGGCCTAATTCTGTAATTGTTGATATTTGTCAACATTGAAATCAATTGAGAGAACTATTAACATTTATAGAATAAGGCCGATTAAATAGTATACAGGGTGTCCCGAAATAACGTCACAATATTTTGGGGGGTGATTCTCCTCCTAAAAGCAGAAAGAAAAGTTTATATGAAAAAATTTCCAAAAGTGCCTCCAGGGGGAGCTACAGAACTTAGGGAGTTGTCTTTCAAAAACAGGGATTTATTAGTTATTTTTGAAACTGTTAGAACTAGAATAACAAGTTGTAGTTGTTAGTGACAGATTAATGACATTGTGAAGCAAGCCAACTTGTTTTTTTGCATTTATAAATTTGTTACCATAGGCATGACATGCTTTAATTGGGCTTTTCTTGAAAACGGTTGATCCTATACTTAGTATCAAGAGTACCTTTGTTATGTAGAATTGTTTGGGGAACAATTGGTAAAAAATTAAAGAAAGCCGGTGAAAAAAAAGTTGTGCTGGTTTTTTTCTAAGCCCCCCTGTTTCGCACGCCTATGGTCGCCAGTTACCTTTTTTGTTGCCACCAGGTAATTTATCACCCCAAAATTACCCCAGAAACAAAATTTCATCATTCTGGCCCCAATCGTTTCAAAAATAATTAATAAATACCTGTTTTTGATAGACAACTTCTAAGGCCTGTAGCGACCGCAGGAGGCCCATTCGGGCATTTTTCCATATAAACTTTTCTTCCTATTTTTAGGTGTAGAATCACCCCCCGAATATTGTGACGTCATTTCGGGACACCCTGTATATTAAAAAACACGTTTCATAAGGCCAATTATTAAGTATTGCACGAGGATGTTTGGACTACGAGGGCGAGAAGCCCGAGTTTTACTAAATCCGAGTGCGATAAGAGCCTTATGAAACACGTTGTTTTTCTATTTCGGATACCCAACTTGTTAAAATTCAAAATGAAAGTCGTTTTCAACGACAAGGTCAATGTTCGCATGACAGCTGGCGATTGTTGGACACAATTATTGTCTAGGTTACGATGTAAACAAAAGCCGTGCTCTAAAAGAACACATTAGAGAACTCATTTGGGTGCTATAAAGTGTTTATTACGAAACCGAAATAGAAAAAATTATTTTACATTTTTACATTTTCCTCTCCATTGTTGAATTCACAAAGTAAACTAGCTTTAAAATGATATGTATCACAGGCGATCGAGCAGGCGATAAATCGGGGTTACCATTTTAAATTTCAAAATTGGGGATAAAAATCGACCTGTCATATGGCTCATTTCGTTTACGAGATATTCAGGGTGGAGTTTTCAAATGAACACCCTGTATACATCGCAAAAATAGTCAGGAATCTAATGGTATAATTATCTCTAACTTACCTTAGATTTACGGTATTTTTTGCTCTGTTCTGAGTTCTCACACATCTCGAATATCGATGTCGTTCAATGTTCAGTCAATCTGCATTAAAATCTGAATCGCAGCAGCCCATGAACTAACTGAACTGCACAAACTGCACCCCAGTCAACACTTCACTCACAATATGCACAACAATAATATTGCTTTTGTAACTAAAGAGGAGACAATCTAGTGTTATTTTGCGCAACATTCAGTTTCAGAATTCCAAGAAACTATAAAGAGCAGGTGTCTTGCGTCAACATTTTCAGTTTTCAGAAGTAGCTCATAAGGCAAAAAGGAGCTTAAGCTACTTTAAAGTAACTTAGATACTTGGAAGTAGCTTAGTTACTTCGAAGTAGTTTAGCTACTTCGAAGTAGCTTAGCTACTTTGAAGTAGCTTAAGCTACCTCAGTAGCTTTTTTTGGTAACTAGTTACCGAAAAATCGGTAACTTTCGAATACTGAATGAATTTCTCTACAGCTACAGCTACAAGTTACTCAGATACACTAAGTAGCTTAGCTACAGCTACTTTCACAGAAAAAGTAACTAGCTACGTAGCTAAGTTACTTTGTAGCTAGCTACTGCCCAGCTCTGAGTTATAGTCCAGTCCAGTCAGAAACCCTTCATGATCTTAATAACAAGGTGTTGCAAACCTTTTATGAATTCCAAAATTGGTGTGACCGAAACCGGTTGCTTTTGAATCCGAGCAAGACTGTTCTGGTTGAGTTTCACAATCATGCTCGATCAGCCTCTGTTCAATCTTTCAACTTTGATGAAGCCGTCTTAAAATGTAGTCCAAATTAGAAAATTCTCGGGGTTTTCTATGACAGTTGCTTGTCGTGGTGTCGTCACGTGGACGAAATTTGCAAAAAGCTAAATAAGAGTTTCTACATGATCAATTCGCTAAAGGGTTCAGTTTCGGCTCAAGCTCTGTTGAGTGTCTATTACGCTTATGGGCTTATGTTTATCCAACATTATCGTATAACATTATTGTTTGGGGCAGGTCTGGTGAGGCCAGCCGTATTTTTATATTACAAAAAAGAATACTCAGAATGATATTTAGCTTACCGTACCTAGCATCATGCAGAAAGGTCTTCAAAAATTCTAAATTTCTTACTTTAACTTGTATATACCTAAAAAGCTGTCTTTTTTATGTTCACTGTAATAAAAGTAAACGCAATGGTGATAATCACGATTATTCAACTAGAAATAGAAGCCGATTGTATTTGCCTAAACTTAAGTGTGAGTCCTTTAAAAAATCGCCTACCTACTCTGCATGTAAATACTACAATATTTTGCCTAACGCTTCCAAAATTTTGCCACAAAAAGCCTTCAAAAGGCAAATAAAATCGATGTTACGAAGACTACGTGGCAAATAACACTAACACGGCCCTGTAGGAAATGTTTTCTTTGTTTCATCATGTGTTATGTTTTATATAGTGTTGTGTTAATTGTATATTTATCTGTATCAGTACCTAAATGTTTTTCATATTTTATCTCTGACATGTCTCATCTACGATTGTAGCTCACAAGACAAAATAAATATTATTATTATTATTAATATAGATAAAAATCCATATGAACTTCGGAATAATTATCAGAGGGCCGAATTTTTGTACACACGTTCCCATGATAGTCCTAAATAAAATGTTAAAAGTCCCCTAGAATCCGAGTTCGGCTTCCGATGATATGCCACCAAGAAGTGTTAAAAATGCTCATTTTCTACTTTCTAATTGTGTAACAACAATTTTTTAACATTTCGCCTTTTTGACACATCTGTGCGTTTGCGGAGGCACTACTACTAGGTGCAGATTGATATAATCTGCACCCGGTTCCACCAGTAAGACCACTCGCCCCTACATACAGGGTGTCCCAACGGTGAGACAAAGTCCATTTATGTCCACGTCATTAATAATATCGAAAATCTGTGTACGCCAACCGTTAGCGACTGAAAATGTGCATATTCTAAAGTTACTAGGAACTCACATGGGCGGCTCGTGTAGGGGGTGGCAGCACAAAATTACATTTACTGAAATGGAACACCCCATATATCAATGCATTTTTGGTTTCTACGTGTCATTCTGTGCAATTTTGTCAGGTGTGCCCCATACTTAAATTCAATCGTTTTTGAGTTATCTAATAAAATGTGTAGAATTTGCCAAAAACAAGACTTCAGTTAAAAATTAATATTTTCGAAGCCGTGAAGTTTTTCTCTTCCGAATTTATGGCACATCTTAAAGAAAGGTCAGGACTACCTGACGACACATTTGGGTGTCAAATTTCATGCACATAGTGTCCCCTGTAAAATTTCAAAGTAACAGAAATTGATAAGACAAAATCTCAAAAATTTCAAATGGAATGACCTTGAAATTTTTTCGCCGTCTAATAGAGAATTAAGTTCTAGGTCAACTTTCTTAACAACTCCCTATACTTAAATGGCATCCTCTCCAAGTTACTTAAAATTTTTGGGTTTATAGCTTAATCCGTCTGGAGTTAACAACCACCTTTAATTCAAATACCGATCTTATTGTCACGATCGCGGTAAGAAATGATTTTGTTAATTGACTTTGGTATTGAAATTATTTTTGTTGACTTTAGAAAACATTGCCGAATCCTAGAATTTACTTCTCTAATAGTGGCAGAAAAAAATTCAAGGTCATTCCATTTACAATTTTAAAAACTTTGTCTTTCTAATTTCTGTTAATTTGATAATTTATCGCTGTGCATGAAATTTGACATTAAAGTGTATCATCAGGTAGCCCTGACCTTCCTTTAGGATGTGCCATAAATTCGGAAGAGAAAAACTTCAAGGCTTCCAAAATATGAATTTTTGACTGAAGTCTTGTTTTTGCACAATTCTACACATTTTATGAAATAACTCAAAAACGATTGAATTTAAGTATGGAGCACACCTGACAAAAGTTGCACAGAATGACACGTAGAAACCAAAAATGCATTGATATATGGGGTGTTCCACTTAACAAAATATAATTTTGTGCTGCCCCCCCCCCCTACACGAGCCGCAAATGTGAGTTCATAATAATTTTGGATTATGCACATTTTCAGTCACTAACGGTTGGCGAACGCAGATTTTCGATATTATTAATGACGTGGACATAAATGGGCTTTGTCTCACCATTGGGACACCCTGTATTTGAGATCGTCTTTTCAAATTGAGTATTTTTTATCGGGGTTATCTTCACCTACCAGTCATAGTTTTTGACTTATATCAATTTTTTCATTCAAAATGTCACATGCAAGAGTTGCTTTAATAAATCATAGCTCCTAAACGCTTTGCAATAATGAAACGAGTTTTTCTACAATCGATAGCGAAGGAATCAGAGAATCTTTTGAGTGATCAACAATCTACTAACCTAGCTTCAAACGCTCACAATTACTATTCCAAGTTGACTATAACAAAATGTCGATTTTTTAGTGCCGTAGCAGAATGCGGAGGTACTCTTGTCTTAGCTTATTCGCTCGCTCGCTCGCTCGATCGCTCGATCGCTCCTCAGTCTGTCCGTCGGATAACTTGAGAACGGATCGAGATATCGAGCTGAAACTTGGTAGGCAGCTTCGTCTCCCGAAAAGTAAGGCGGGGTGAAAAACCGAAAAACTACTAATTGCAATAACTCGAGAACTAGTGGAGATATCTTGCTGAAAATTAGTATGCACGTTCGACCTTCAAGTCTGTTGAAAGTGAGGGGGTGCCAATTTCGGGGGATGAAATTTAGGGGATGAAAACCACAAAAAATATGATAACTCCGCAAGGGTTGCACGCAGCTGTCGGAAACTCAACGTACACACATATATCGGTGAAATCTTGTGGGGGATGCGTTTTTTCGTAAAATCGAACAAATGGGGTGGAAATTAGGGGTAGCAACTCGAAATTCCGCTTAATAAGTACTAGTCGAAATTGGCGTCATTCGATAGCTTTCCATTAATTATTCAAAAAAGGTGTCATTCATATTTTGCGAAAAACCACCCTTATAGGCGCTACGACCCCTAACATGCAGAAACACAAAAATACGAGAACTCAAAAACTACTCAACGTATCAAGGCAGAATTTGGTTTGTGAATTTCCAGTGACATTATAGGTGGATGGACAAATTTTCTAAAATATCTAACAAAGGGGATGAAATTTAAGGGTTGAAACTTGAAATTTCTTCAAGTAAATGGTAGCCTAAAATTACGGGGTTCGATAGATTTCGGTCAACTATTGAAAAAAGGTCTTATGAGTTTTCAATCTAAAACCAACCCCTGGGCCATTAACCACCCCTAACTCTTTGCAAGTCGATAATTATATTTTATTTATTTTTTCTGAAACCCTATTGGTTTATTTATGAACAACTGAAGTCAGTAAATACGCAAGGAGTCATGTCACACCGGAAAAATAAACTCACCCCTGTAAATCATAAAGGGGTGAAATCATGAGGTGTTGAAAACATGAATCTACAAATTACCTTAATTTTTAAACGAATTGGGTTAGGGTGGTGAAATTGAAAACACAACTTCCTTTAGGGCATGTGGGGGTGGTGAAATAGGGGGTTGGAGTTTAGGGGTTGAAACGTCCATAAAGCCCTGTAATTTGACACAGAGAAGCAATATTTTCTGCGAAACTGTGACATCTTACACACTGCATCTTCGAGAAGGGAAGATCGAATTTTAGGAGAAAATTATCGAAGGGGATGAAAGTTAGGGGTGGAAACTCGAATTTTCAATGAAGAATGTATAGTTGAAAATATTACCATTCGATAGCTTTCTATTGATGGTACAAAAAAGGTCTTATTCATCATTCGCGAAAAACGACCCTTAAAGGCGGTACAACCCCCTAACATGCCGAAACAAAAAAATGCGAGAACTCAAAAACTGCTCAACGTATCAGGGCTAAATTTGATGTGGTAATTTACAGCGCCACTGTAGGCGGATGGGCAAATTTTCATTAATATCTAACAAGGGGGATGAAATTTAAGGGTTGAAACTGGAAATTTTTTCATGTAAGTGGTGGAATAAAATTATGGGGTTCAATTGATTTCGGTCAACCATTGAAAAAAGTCTTATGAGTCTTCATCCTAAAACCAACCCCTACGCTACTAACAACCCCTAAGCCCTAGCAAGCGGAGTAAATATATTTCATTTATTTTTTTTTTGCTTTCTTCTAATTTGTTATTAATTTAAAGTGATTTTCATTAATTTTTGACCCATCCACAATTTTTCAACCCCTTTCATGATATGTGAACCCTCAAAGAGCAAAATTTACCCAGACCGCTTTTTTTTCGGGTGATTTCCGCTGGTTAATTTTGTAAAATTCGCGCAGTTTTGCCTTATGAATTGTTCTTGCCTTTTTCACTTTTTCGACCCCTTCGCAATGTTTCAACCCCCAAAAGTCAAATTTGCATAATTGATGGCTTATTTTCGTGTTATTTTCTGTAATTCTACTTAATTACGATTAATTCTCATCCCTTTTAACTTTTCATCCCCCTTTACAATTTTTCAACCCCCTAAGTGTTTATTTTGCAAAATTCACATAATTTAGTTTTCCTTCGGTAATAAATTGAACTCAATTGGATTATGTTTATCTTTTTCACTTTTTCAACCCCCTTCGCAACATTTCAACCCCCAAAATCTAAATTTGCATAATTGGTTTACTTTCGTGTTATTTTCTGTAATTCTGCTTAATTACGATTAATTCTCATCCACCTTGACGTTTCATCCCCCTTTACAATTTTTCAACCCCCTAGGTGTTAGTTTTGCCAAATTCGGATATTTTCGTTTTTCTTCTGTAATAAATTGAACCCATTTGGATGATGATTAAATTTTTCACTTTTTTCATCCCCCTTCGCAATGTTTCAAGTCTTCAAATGCTAAATTTACATAATTGGGTTAATTTGGTGTTATTTTTCGTAATTTTACTTAGCCACGGTTAATCCTGATACCTTTTGATTTTTCATCCACCTTTACGATTTTTCAACCCCCTAAGTGCTAATTTTGCAAAATTCGCATAATTTCGTTTTTCGACGGTTATAAAATTGAACGCATTTGGGATTCAGTTTACCTTTTACAATTTTTCAGTTTCCTTCGCAATAGGTAGGTATAAGTGCTTATTTCAACCCCCACAAAAGTTTTAATTGCATAATTTGGTTATTTTAGTGTTTTATTTCGTAATTCTACTTAATCCACACTTCATTTTCATTCCTCTTGACTTTTCATCACCTTTTTTCATTACCTTGGACTTCTCATTCCCTTTTTCAACCCCCTTAGTGCTAATTCTACATACCTACTTCGCAAATATGATGTTTTTTTGTTAACTCTCTACTGTTTAATTATGTACGGCCAATTTTCATAATTTCGTCTTTTTAACACCACTGTGCGTCTGCGGAGGCACTACTACTAGGTGCAGATTTATAAAATCTGCACCCGACTCCACCAGTAAATTCAGCTCGCCCCTACATACACATTAACAAGGTAAACATCTACAGGGACACACATCGCATTGATATACATCTTTCGTTGGCTTTTTTCAAATGAAACGTACCATTTTTGACAACGGCAATCGATATCAATTCTGAGTTATTAACGAAAGAGATATCCTGAAAAAATGATGAATTATCGGAAATTGAGTAGGCTTTGGAAAATTTGTCACGTCAAAAAGTGACATTTTCATTGTTAGTATTAATAATTTTTGACTTAATTTTGGCCTTACAATGGTGGGCTACACGAATGAAGTTGTTTTTCATTTATTTGTAATTTATTGTCAAAATGATAGCAAAATAAGAACAATTTTTTAACAAAAAATAAACTCTCGAGACAACTTTCATTTTATAACTTACAAATACAAATCTTACAATGTATGTCAAAAATAGCACGTTCCATTTGAAAAAATCGACTTTTCAATATTTTGTCATCGTCAACTTTGAATAGACTTCACAATTTCATTCGACACAAAAAATGCATTTTAATTGAAAAAATTGGCAGCAGAGAAGCGGCTGAAATCTCCCCATATTGTAATGTCAACAAGGATAAGTGAGCCATCAGCCGAAAGCTCAAACCTTGTACTTTCAACCCTCCAAATTTGGTTTATTAATTTTCAACCGTCTGGAAGATATAAATTTTTCTATTGCCGGATAAAAATCAAATTTTGGCATGTCAAAAACTATGACAGTTAGGTGTAGGCAATAAACTCACAATTAAGAGGCCAATCCGAATCCAGAGTCAAAACATAGATTTCCCATTTAAAATAACAAAGATGGCGGCCACTTCCGGTCAGAGCTGAAAATATTTTCATTCGTGGACAATGAACTAAATTTTGGTTTAGCAGAACGATTCTCTAAATATGGCTAACTGTCACTTTAAAAGAGACACCATGTAGTACGAGTTCTGTGATTGGTTATGTCCGATTTTAGCACATCTACTTTAAAAATTTAAAAGCAAACTCCCATTTTTACGTCACCAAACGGAAATCTCTTCAAATTTTGTTTCTAAAAATGTATTCACACTTGGTGCCCCGGACTTGATAGCTGACTTTTTTTCAAATCGAAAACGCTATTGTCATTTTAGTGGCAACAAGGACCTTTTTGAAATCATTTTAACAAAAGGGCATTTCTTACTATCGAATTCGATAGCTGTTATTGCATTGCCAGATCAAAAACTTTACAACAATTTTTTCGAAAATTGACATTTTAGGGGCGAAAAGGCCCTTTTTTGAATTTTTCTTCGCAAAATAACATATGAATATTATCGAAATCGATAGCTGTTGCATTGCCGGATCGAAAACCTTAGTGCCATTTTTTCGAAAAATAATGTCATTTTAGGGGCGAAAACCAGGCCCGGATTTAGCTACCCGGCCGCCCTAGGCCCACAAAATTTGCCGCCCCCCCCCCCCCCCATATGAATGTTGTCGGTGAGGACTGAGGATGGAGATCAGCCTCAAAAAAAAAAATTCGAAATAAATTTTTTTTTTATTTTCTTTAACACAGACAGTAACAAAAAAATAAGGAGTAAATAAAGTGAAAATGTTGACAGACTACAGTAGAGGCTTGCGACGTGCTTTTTTTTTAGCAAAATGACTCAATAATATCATTGTAGTTGATACCACGCACAAGCTCGGATTCTATGTGTAGAACTGCAAGCGAATTTAGCCTCCCAGATTCGAGTCCACCGCGTTCAATCGAATCACGTTCGATCTAATCACGTTCATCCGACACTGTCAAGACTAAAACAGAGGTTCTCTATAGAAGGGGCTGTATAAGGGGTTGCCTATGGTTGCCAGCTAACAGTAGTTGGTTGCAAAATTTGGTGGGACCAACGACCAACACAAATTTTATTATACTTAGGTACCTTTACCTATTATGTATATGTCGGGGTATATGTATACTGAGTTTAAAGTAGAGTAGAGGGGTGGGCAAATTTTCATTAGGATCTAACGAGGATCGAGGATGAAATTAGGGGTTGAAACAGTAAATTTATGCAAATAAATTATACCTAGTATAAAATAACGTGGTTTGGTAGATTTCAGTTAGGTAACCATTGAAAAAGAGGTCTTATGAGTTCTCAACTTTAAACTAACACATGGGCTGCTAGCAACCTTCTCTCAGTCTAAAATCAACCCCTGGTCTACTATATAAGTACTAACATCCCCTAATATTTCCTAACACTTTATAACGATATGGGCCCCTCGCAAGATGGGCTTTTAGGGAGTGGGTTCTTGCTAAACAGTGATGGCAGCGCTGGATTTTTAGTGCCGTAGCAATATGCGAGGCACTCTTGTTTTAACTTATTCGCTCGCTCGCTCCTCATGCCTGTTCGTCGCATAACTTGGGAACGGATAGAGATGTCGGGCTGAAATTTGGTATACGGCTTTGTCTCCCGAAAAGTAAGGTGGGGATTGCTTTTGGGCCATATCGGACGAAAAGGGTGGGCGTTAGGGGCGAAAAACCGAAAAACTATTATTTGCAATAACTCGAGAACTACTGGAGGTATCTTACTGAAACTTGGTATGCGCCTTCGACCCTGGGGGGCAAATCGCTGGGAATGTCAGTTGTACAATTTAAGGGGAAGTTCGGGGATTTCAGGGGGAAGTCCGGGGGTCTCAGGGGGATTTCAGGGGGAAGACGGCGGAGTTCAGGGGGATGTCCGGGAATTTCAGAGGATGTCTGGTGTACAAAATACGGTTAGCGGTTTACCCCCTATTCGACCCTCAAATCTGTTGAAGGTAAAGGGGTGTTAATTTCGGAGGATGAAATTTAGGGGATGAAAACCACAAAAAACATGATAACTCCAGTGCAAGGGTTGCACGCAGCTATTTCAAATTCAACGTATGTACCTACATATGTACATGTTTCGATGAAATTTTACGGGGATGCATTTTCAATAAATTCAGCGGATGGGGTGGAAATTAGGGGTTGTAACTCAAAATTCGGTCTAATATAAGTATTGGTAGAAAATAGCGTCATTCAATAGCTTTCCGTTAATGATTCAAATAAATGGTGGTGTAAAATTACGGGGTTCCATAGTTTTCGGTTAACCATTGGAAAAACGCCTTATGAGTCTTCAATCTAAAACCAACCCCTAATTTTGATCAATTTTATCAATTTAATTGCACCTAGTAGTAGTGCCTCCGCAGACGCACAGATGTGTCAAAAAAGCGGAATGTTAAAAAATTGTTGTTACAGAATTAATAAGTAGAAAATGAACAGAAAAAAAACAAAAATTTTGAGGGTTATTGAAAAGTAAAAAAATTACAGTATAAACCAAATGAGTAAATGAAAATAATTGCCGGGGAATTAAAACAAAATTTGGCTGAAAAATTGCGAAAAGAGATGAAAAATCAAGAGGAATGAAAATTAAGTGTTATTAAGTAGAATAACGAAATAACACGAAAATAACCAAATTATGCAATTAAAACTTTTGTGGGGGTTGAAATACATACTTATACCTACCTATTGCGAAGGAAACTGGACAATTGTAAAAGGTAAACTGAATCCTAAATGATTTCAAATTTATTACCGACGAAAAACAAAATTATGCGAATTTTGAAAAACTAGCACTTAGGGGGTTGAAAAATCCCAAAGGTGGATGAAAAGTCAAAAGATATGAGGATTAACCGTGGTTAAGTAAAATTACGGAAAATAACACCAAAATAACCCAATTATGTAAATTTTAGAGTTTGATAGAGTTGGAATTTTTCGAACGGGGTTGAAAAAACTGAAAAATGAGTACAAATGAGTTCATTTATTATCGAAGAAAAACTAAATTACGCAAATTTTGCAAAATTAACACTTGGGGGTTGAAAAATCGTAAAGGGGAATGAAAAGTGAAAGGGGGTGAAAATGAATCGTAATTAAGCAGAATTACAGAAAATAACACGAAAATAAGGCAATAATGCAAGTTCGGCTTTTGGGGGTTGAGATATTGCGAAGGGGGTCGAAAAAGTGAAAAAGGCAAGAAGTAAAATTTACTACCGAAAAAAGGCAAAACTGCGCGAATTTTACAAAATTAACCCTCGGGGGGTTGAAAAATTGTTAAAGGGTATGAAAAATCAAGAGGGGTGAAAATGAACTGCAGTTGAGTAAAACTAGCGAAAATCACGAAAAAGAAGCGGTCTGGGAAAATTTTGCTTTTTGAGGATTCACATATCACGAAAGGGGTTGCAAAATTGTGGGCGAGTTAAAAATTAATGAAAATGACTTTGAATTATTGAAAAATCAGAAGAAAGCCCAAAAAAAAATTTATTTACTCCATTTGCTAGGGCTTAGATCGAAAACCATAATTTTATTCCACCACTAACATGAAAAAATTTCCAGTTTTAACCATTAAATTTCATCCTCCTTGTTAGACCTTAGTGAAAATTTGTTCATCCACCTACAGTGTCGGTGTAAATTACCACTCCAAATCCAGCTCTGATACGTAGTTTTTGAGTTCTCGTATTTTTGTGTTTTTGCCGGTCAGGGGTTGTAGCGCATTTAAGGGTCGTTTTTCGCAAATGATGAATAAAACCTTTTTGTACCCTCAATAGAAAGCTATTGAACGGTATTAACTTCAACCCTCGCTTCAACCCTATACAGGGTGTCTCAGAACGCTCGCACTAAATTCTAATGGAATATTCAGGATTAAATTCTGAGGCGATCCGTGTTTTTGAAAATTTCCAGGGTCCAGTAGTTCCAGAGTTATAAGAGGTTTAAGAGGACCAATCAGATTTCAGCTCTTTTAATTGCTTTAGAAGGTAATTTAATGTTAGATACACTATTTCCTAGGTAACAAGATACAACAATATAAATTTTCATTGATAGTATCTTGTTACCTAGGAAATAGTGCATCTAACGTTATGGAGCAATTCAAAGCTGAAAGCTGATTGGTCCTTTTAAATCTTTTATGACTCGAGAACTATTGGTCCCTGGAAATGGTCAAAAACACGGATCGACTCAGAATTTACTCCTGAATACTCCATTAGAATTTGGTGCGAGCGTTCTGAGACACCCTGTATTATTCAGAGAAAATTCGAGTTTCCACCCCTAACTTTCATCCCCTTCGATAAATTTATCCTAAAATTCACTTTTCCTTTCTCGAAGATGCAGTGCGTAAGATCTCACAGTTTCGCAGAAGATATTTGCTTCTCTGTGTCAAATTACAGGACTTCATGGACGTTTAAACCCCTAAACTCCAACCCTCTCTTTCACCATACCCCCACATGCCCTAAAGGAAGTTGTGTTTTCAATTTCACCATCCCAATTCAATTCATTGAAAAATTGCGGTGATTTGTAGATTCATGTTTTCAATCCCTTTATGATTTTACAGGGGTGAGTACTGACTTCAGTTGTTCATAAATAAATCAACCTATCAAGCTATCGAATGAAACCAATTTCGAGATAGTTATTAAGCGGAATTTCGAGTTGCAACCCCTAATTTCCACCCAATTTGTTCGATTTTACGAAAAACGCATCACCCGCACGATTTAACCGATATGCGAGTACGTTGAGTTTCCAACAGCTGCGTACAACCCTTGCGGAGTTTTCTTGTGTGTTTCATCTCCTAAATTTCATCCCCCGAAATTAGTACCCCTTCACCTTCAACACACTTGAGGGTCGAACGTGCATACCAAGTTTCAGCAAGATATCTTCACTAGTTCTCGAGTTATTGTAATTAATAATTTTTCGGGTTTTCACCCCTAACGCCCACCCCTTTGGTCCGATATGGCCCAAAAGCAATCCCCGCCTTACTTTTCGGGAGGCGAAGCTGCCTACCAAGTTTCAGCTCGATATCTCAATCCATTCTCAAGTTATCCGACTTACAGACTGCGGAGCGAGCGAGCGAATAAGCTAAAACAAGAGTGCCTCGCATTTTGCTACGGCACTAAAATATGTATACCTATGCTTAATCGGCTTACAAGATACATATTAGGGGTTGTTAGTAACCTTAGTTGATTTTAAGTTCAGAACTATGACCCTACATAGGCAGCCATTTATACGGCTAAATCTCATTGTCGCAACCGGCAATCCGCACGGCTATTGGGAACCTCTGTTTTCTACTTGTCAGTGTCGGACGAGCGTGATTCGATCGAACGTGATTCGATTGAACGTGGTGACCCGCCAGATTCCATCGTTGAACCATGTTGAACGCAGGTATGACTTAATTCGTTTGAGTGCAGAAAATGAACGTTCCGCTGAGCAGTTGGTGGCAAATGTGCTTAAAAAGATGCGCAATGCTATGATGATATGTGGAAAAACGTCCACCAAGTCATTCTCATGCAATAATTTAAGGAGTTCTCGCATTGAATGCGAGGGGGTCGGGGTGCTATTAATATTTTCCTTAAGAAATCCACGAAAATGAATCAACTCATTTACAAATGAATTCTCCAAGTCATTCGGATATGAGTTGATTAATTGGGTACCTTTCTCAATGATATCGCTATTAGATAAATTGCACAAATGATTAAAAACGCTAAATTTTGTAAAAAAATCGTCATATGCACTCCTTCTCCGAGAAAGTTCTGCACTTAGTTTGTCTACAATCACATAGAATACGTTAACTTTAAAGTTGTCTTTTGCTTCAAATTCAGTTTCGTTATCTCCGGATTCATCAGGCTGTCGTTTTCTTTTAATCTTTCTTTTATTTTGCATTTGATACTCTCTTTGTCCGAATAATGCAATAGCCTTTTCTTCATATTCGTCATAACGCTCCCTAACACTAGAAACATAGTCTTCCAATGATTTGTAGAGTTGCACAACTAGCCCCAGGTCAATGTCCACAGCCTGTAGCTTTTTATTAGTTCCCTGCCGTAGCCGATTCGTGGCTTCGCCTCGCCGCCTTCGCAATGACAGCACCGGTTTTAAAATAATAGGTAAAAAAAAAATTGCCGCCCCAAAAAATTTGCCGCCCCAGGCCCGGGCCTAGTCGGGCCTAGGCGGAAATACAGCCCTGGTGAAAACATTTGTATTTTAGATTTCAGCAAATGAGCGTCGGGTGCACTGCGCACGACAGCATCAGCGATCGACAACCGCCCGCACGCCCGATCTTGCACAAAGTTAAATGCTACATTTACTAATTCTGTGAAAAAGCAGAAGTTTCTACTGTCTCCGAGACTGCGAATTTTTTAATACAGGGCAGCGATAATTTTGTAAAAATAAAGATAAAAATAACAGATTTTCACTTATAATCTCATAAGAGCATTAATTCTTTCCGGAAATTTTTGGAGTGCATTCCAACAACGTATTAATCGGCCCGAGTGGAACACGAGGGCCCGATTACGTTGTTGGGACGCACGACTAAAATTTCCAGGAAATGAATTAATGCTCGAATGCAGATTCGGTAAGAAAATAGCAACGATACAGCGACAGAAATGGAATAAAAATTATTTTTGACATTTTATTTGACATAAAAATTTCCACTTATTAATTTCGTTTAAGTTGGTCTAGGTAGGTATCAAAAATTTCCAGGAAATCACCGAGTTGTCATGGTAAACGCACAGAAATAAATTTTTCTATTGGCTAATGATTAGTATCGTGCGATTTTCGAAAAAATTACCAAAAAGAAGAAAAAGCAAACCACAAAAAATTACTAAAATGAAGCAATTTTGTATTGCTTTTATTTTTGTCAAAAAATTTTAAAATCTTGGATAACTTCGCAAATACTTTCAAAGATAAAAGATAAAAATGAAGCCACCTACCTTTACTTTGGCCCCCCGAGAGACGACTTCCGAAACATTGGTAACTCTACCCTCGGCTCTCAATTGTGAAATATGAACCAATCCCTCCCATCTCCGCTTCAGCCCCTCCAATTGCACAAAACAACCAAACGGCACAATATTTGCCACCTTCCCCGTATATATCTACAAAAAAAGTTACTAAAAAAACTAAATTCCCCCAAAAACTTACTTTTCCAGGTATCGGATCTTCGTCAAGTTCCGGACTTTCTCTCTTAATTTTCCTATCCACTCTCCTCGGTGATTTACTTCGATTCCTCTCATTCCTCGATCGCCTCCTCGACCTTGATCTACTTCTCCGTCTTCTATCCCTGCTTCTCCTCCTATCTGATCTGTCCCTACTTCTAGAGCTTCGTCTTCTCGACCGTGACCTTGATCTTCTTCTGTGCCTCGATCTTGACCTCTCCCGCCTTCTTTTTTTATCCTCTTTTGGCGATACCTCTTTAACCTCGGGTTTCGGATGAGTTGGTGCGTCAGCTTCAAACTGGGCCATCATATCAGCGACTATATCTTCATCTCCTTCATTCTCATCTTTCGCGGGTTTGGGTAAAGGTTTTTGTGGTTCGTTCGGAATTGCCAGGCCTGGAAACTTGAAAGCTAAAGCGTCTTGCTCATTATTTGAAATTGTTTTGTTGGATTCGCTTAATTTTTTTGGTCGCATGTGTTGAATGATTCGAAGCAAATTGGAGATGAAAGAGTCGGCGAATTCTGCTCCATTTTCAATTAAAACCTTCTTAAAGCTGTCTACGGTGTCGTGGGTTTCAGAAAGATGAATTATGTACTCGGCTGCAATGGAAATTTTGGAAAAATTGGGGTGAAATCTAAAGACTCACCTAAATCCTTATCGTTCATCCCTAGATGGTTCTCTAGTTCGGTGCACACTTTAGAAACTAGAGATAAATATTCCAGTTTCTCCACTTCGTTCATTTTGGTAAATGAATTGATCTAATTAGTTAAAAGAAAATTTATTGTTCGTGTTTGCGTTAGTTTGGCGTTTCTGTCAAACGTTGAGAAAATTGAGGTTATTATTATGACAGGTTGGGATTTTCTGTTTTTTCAACTACGCTTGCGCAGTAGGACATAGGGTTGGATTCACAGTGGAGGACGTCGTGGTTTACTGGTTGCAGCATGACAGATCAGCTCAATATCGTAAATTTTTTGAACTAAATCCGTGAACAAAACGAAAAAGCAGGTTCACAGTATATCGATGATGTTGGTGTTCCCTTGAGTAGGGACAGCTCGGTTGTCAACGCAAACTGTTTTCGTTGACCTTGAGGCTCTGTTCGGTATTTCAACCCCGAAGCAGGTAGTTTACCCCACCACTTGGCCACCCTGTCACCAGGGTCGCCTCTTCGAAATAGTTTTAAGTTTAGTAGTTGATAAATAACCATTGCGGTGAATGTACATAAGTGGTTAATATACATACATTTAAAAACATTCCGCATTTTATTAACTCTGGTCCTTCGACGAACAAGGGGTAAAAAGCCCCTACAGGCTCCATGGGTGTTCGTTGGCTATTGTACCCCTAGATGGCGCTCGCTCATGTCTTCACTCGTCATTAGTCGTCTGCGTCTGACAAATTCAATCATTGGAAATTTTCTAATAATTGGAAAATTGCTATGGATATAATTGTTACAACAATGTGCGTTGCTGTCGCTTCTTCTAAATAATCTCAATCTTTGAAAGTCACCGACACCGTAATAAGTCCGAATGGCTGTGCTGAAAAAAGCCCGCAATGTTATAAGTGCAGTCTCCAGTTCCAGTACGAGGATGTAAAACTAGGTACCTACGTCTTTGACGAGGTATGTCTTTGAGAAGAGGTGAGTTTAGGAGATGATTGTGGATTTCTCTAATAAATTAATAAATGAAGTTTTAGATGCAAGCAAAGGGTAAAATTGTCCGCATACGAATACCTCCTAAATGTTACACCTCTATCGGCTCTGAATACATCCAGGTATAAAGCATGCCACCTACATTTTGCGGAAAAAATGTTTAAGTCATGGGGTAAGGACGGCAAGGCTGCTTTTTTGATTTTTTTATGTCATATTAAATTGTTCAGGTACTGGAAAGTGCAAAGCGCTTGGTGGACAATAGTCTTCCCACACAAAATCTTCCACCCCATGAAAAACTTCCCGCAATTTGCAGTTCCACCATCTGGAGAACTGATTGTTGCCGACCCTCAATTGGAGAATCCTTTGGAGCATGGTGTAGCATGCTTCTCACATTGTATGGTTTATTTGTAATTGTTAACCTCATCACTTTGAAAATGTTTCAATATCTCAAAGAAGTATTTTGTTAATAAAACGTTTGTAAAAAACCTGGAATTGTTATAAGGGTAACAAGTACCGTTTATAAAATGCTATTTTGTTACGTTTTCGCCTTTATAACTTAACGATTATGGCGGTTAAAAAGAAAGAGAAGTTGCGCGCTAATTTTCAAATCGCCCAGCGCCAGCTATCGGAGAGTAGCTGTACGAACACCCATGGCAGCCATGACAGTTTTAGAATATTTCCACCCACTGTAATTTCCACGTGCCGACACGAGCTGTCCCTACTGAAGGGAACACCAACATCATCGATATACTGTGTAAGGTTCTTCAACTAAATTATGGAGAACGAATTGCTTTTGCAAATGGAAACGTAGATGATGGTTATTGATGATTTCCATAATTCCAGTGCATGAACGGAGCCAGTCTACCCAGTAGGTAGAAGGTAAAACAGTCCCGCTGTATTAACGGCTCTGCCAGTTTTGAGATTACTGTAACACAAGAATGGCAAATAACGACTGACAAATAAATAATTTGTCACAAAATGTCATGATGAGAGCGTCCAATAAAGCACCAGATGTAGTGCATTAATCACTAAAAATTGGCAACACTTAGACCGGACGACCGTTATTTTAGTTTAAACACGTTGTTTCGAGTAACTATTCATAGATGGGGGGGGGTAAATGGGGGGCTGATCACTAGTGAAATTAGTTGTACATCCGGCTTGGAATTAATTCCGGAATTATGGAATTATTACGGAATTATTCTGGAATTGATGGAATTTAAAAGCAATTAATGGAATTAGTTGGAACTAGCCGGAATTCGCTGGAATTATTATGGAATTATTTGGAATTGATATGGAATTAATAAAGAATTATTTGGAATTGATAAGTACATCATTTAAAAGGAATTAAAGGAATTAGTTGGAACTAGCCGGAATTAGTTGGAATTATTTGGAATTAATATGGAATTGACGCGGAATTGATTTGAATTAATTTTAAGTACAACATTATACCCAATATAAGTTACCTATTGAATATGTACCTAAATATACACGTGAAGTGCTGATCACTAGTGGGATTAGTTGTAGGTACATCCGGCTTGGAATTAATTCCGGAATTATGGAATTATTACGGAATTATTCTGGAATTGATGGAATTTAAAAGGAATTAACGGAATTACCCGGAATTAGTTGGAATTAGGTGGAATTAGCTGTAATTAGTTGGAATTAACTGGAATTATTACAGAGTTATTTGGAATTGATATGGAATTAATAAGGAATTATTTGGAATTGATAAGTACCTATGTACATCATTTAAAAGGAATTAAAGGAATTAGTTGGATTTAGCTGGAATTAGTTGGAATTATTTGCAATTAATATGGAATTAAAGCGGAATTGATTGGAATTAATGAAATTAGAATGGAATTAATCTAATAATAACGCAATTCCGCTTAGCTTACAAAACTGTCCTTATTTGTGTTAGTGTTCATTTCCCTAATAGATATACCCCTATTGTCCAGTCATATTAGAAAATAAAAATGTGGAAATAATTAGAACACAATGGTTTTTTGTTTTGAAGTGTTCTACTTTAAGTGTATACTGTTTAACATACTAAAAGTCCTAACAAATCCTGCGTGTGCGTTAGCCGCAATCTTGAAAAAATGGTGGAGAACGTGGGTACTGGGTATTACTGACGTTTTTCCTTTGTATCTCGAAAACCGTTGATTCTACGTGAATTGAAAGAGAATAAAATTTGTAACAGAAAGATTAAATACTTGCATTCATGATGGCTTCTTTTGTTATGTAGAAAAAAAATGTACCTAAATTGAAAAATTTGATGCGTGTATTACAATTTTTTTATGCAAATCTGGAAATAATTAAGTAGAAGACAATAGTTTTTTGCGTTAGGATGTTCTACTTTATGCACTGTTTAACATACTAAAAGTCCTGACAAATTCTGTGGGTGCGTTAGCCGCAATCTATTATTTATTATTTATTTATTAAATTTCAAATTTTGACATTACCCGCACTGTACATATTTGAAATGGCTATATGTACACTTTCAGAAATCGAGCATGGTACCAGAATAAATCCAACATTCACTCATTCAACACGAGGAATAAACATGATATTCAGATTGCGTCGGTTAAACTTGATCTAACCTACAAATCCCCTCAACAGAATTTTTAATGGGCGTCCAGAGGACATCAAGGCATGTCGAAGAGTTGCTCAATTAAAAACACAACTAAAAAAGTTTTTACTCTCTAAATTATACGTTAGCCGAATCTTCAGATAAGTGCTCGGATAAGTGCTTAACTGATGATATGTTTGTTTCTTGTCTTTTATTTTATTTCTGTTGTTTTGTCTTTTATTGTTAATCATGTTTACTGACATTATCCGATACGGTGTATAACTGTCTTATGGAATAAAAATCTTCAAAAAATGGTGTAGGCGGACATTGGGTCTCTACGAAGTTTTACCTTTATATCTCGAAAACAGAAGAATAAGCTATGAATGCAATATTATACTCATTCTGTTGCAAATTTTATTCTCTTTCAGTTTAGTCACGTGAAAAATTCACGTATGGTCACCGGTTTTCGAGATATAAAGGAAAAACTTCGGATAGAGACCCGCCCGTCGTTCGCCATTTTTTGAAGATTACGGCTAACGCACACACAGGATTTGTCAGGACTTTTAGTATGTCAAACAGTGCATAAAGTAGAACATTCCAACGCAAAAACAGAAATTAAAGTAGAACATCTCAAAGCAAAAAACCATTGTCTGCTAATTATTTCCACACGAGTTTCCACACATTTGCATAAAGAAATTCTAATACGCAACAAATTTTTCAATTTATTTTTTCCTGCATAATAATAATAATAATAATAATAATATATTTCATCCAACAGACATAGGTCTATAGTGGATACAAAAAATGCAAACAATAGCGGAATCAATACAAAAAAGAAACAAAAAATTATGATTTATATAATACATGTAAGCGATTTTTAAATGCTCGGGTATTGAAGTTGTTACAAAAAATATCGAATTCTTCCGGAGGCAAACAATTATACAACTTGAAGCAAGAAATGAGAGGACTGTTGAAGTGATGGTAATAAGTATTTGGAATTTTATAATAGAATGTTATATGTATGATCTTGTACCTATCCTAGGAACAACGAGTAGAATATAATCAAGTAATGCACAACTATTAATGACGCCAGTAACCATTTTTTGCAAAAGTACCAGCCTTGATACATTCCTTTTGGCAAGCAATGACGTATCGCCAACAACAGATAATAACATTGATTGACAATAATGTCTTACAGGATAGTGATTGAACATTTTAAAATATAGATATTTGCAGAATTTCCTCAAAACATTCTCAAGTAGATCGATACATACATCATGTGATAAGGTGACCATACCGCACTACAGTATTCCAATTTTGAGCGAACCAAACTATAGAACAACAACCTGATGCATGATAAATTTTTAAAATCGGCTGTACCTACTCCTAATAATAAATTCTAATTGTTTAGCTGCTTTACTAGTTATATTAACAATATGTGATGAAAACAACAACTGAGGATCCATTAAAACTCCTAGATCAGATATGCGGTCACATCTCTCCAAAACTTCTTCACTTATGGTATAAGTAAACATAACACTATCAACTTTTCTAGTAAATGACATAACTTTACACTTATTTACATTTAACAACATTCCATTTCCCTTGCACCAGGACTCAAGATAACAGAAGAAGCCATGAATGCAAGTATGTACCTATATACAGTGATGTTCCCATCAATTTTTTGGAGGGTATACTACCGGTAAGCCATTGTGTGGATGACCTTTCATAGAATCTGAACAGGGGGGGGGGTAATGACAACAAGAGCTTGAAATTTTAATTTTTTATATACCTCCTATAAAACGATTAAATCCTAATTAATATGTATCGGATAGGGTATGATCGTGCAGACTGTAGACCAGAAGTCTCCATGTCCCCAGATAGCACAAGACGTCGAGTGGATGTACATTTTAGGTACAGCATTTGTCCTGTACGTCCTGGACATTCTCTGGACGTACTGAGAATGTAAATGTACCGCTGTGGACGTACACTGGATGCATTTCCATGTACATACTCTGGATGCACATTTTTGGTACAGCTTTTGTACTGTCCGTCCTGGACATTCTGTGGACGTACTGAGGATGTATCGTTGTGGACGTACAGTGGATGCATTTCCTCGTACGTACTATTTACGTACAGCGTCGTACCACAGTATAATATAAACAGTAGAACAACCGTTTCCCGCCAATTTTTTTTGCGGATAAAAAACTTGAGAAAATGTGGCTCCATCTGTATGCAAGCAGCCGAATATTGGGTTTTCTTCAATCTGTTTTATTTAAAGCAAGACGTGACTATTTCCCTATGTGTCTAAAATAAATTATTGTTCCAGGAACTGATATAATAGGAGCTCGTTACTCTTTCTGTAAACATTCGCAATAAATTATGCTGGCAGATCCTAGCTGAACGAGTGCTTGCCGTACTATCATTGGTTTTACCTACTTATGCACGCCGCACACCGCATTTATGTTTTTGTTTAAAAATATAAACAAACCCACCAAATGCAGAAAAAAGAATATCTGGGTAATTAACAAAACAATGGAAGATTGTAACTGTAATGTTTCAGTTTCGTTTACGAATCTTCCAGCAATTATATAACCCATCAGGGTAGAGCAAAATGTTGCGCTTTTTGAGAGTGGTTAAGAAAAGACATCACTAAATTAATTAAGTAGATAATTTCAAAAAATGCTAATTGTTTCCTACACATTTTGACTTTTGCTAGATACGTGCGGTTTACCGAAACAATGCAACGAATAAAGAAATACCTACCTACCAAGTTCGATGCAATGTTTTTTAGGAAGATGTATATCAATGCGATGTGTATCCCTGTAGATGTTTATCACGTTAATGTGTATGTATAGGGGTGGGTACAGATTTTAGCAATCTGCACTACTAGAGTAGTGCCTCCGCAGACGCACAGATCACAGATGTGTCAAAAAGGCGAAATGAAAAAAATTGTTGTTACAGAATTAAAAAGTAGAAAATGAACAGAAAAAACACAAAAATTTAGAGGGTTGAAAAGTAAAAAGGATGACAATATAAACCAAATGAGTACCTAAATGAAATGAATTGCCGGAATTAAAACAAGATTTGGCCAAATGAGTTCAATTTTATTACCTACCGACGAAAAACGAACATATGCGAATTTTGCACTTAGGGGGTAAAGGTGGATGAAAAGTCAAGAGGTCTGAGGATTAACCGTGGTTAAGTAAAATTACGCATATAACGTAAATAACACCAAAATAACCCAATTATGTAAATTTAGCGTTTGAAGAGTTGAAATATTACAAAGGGAGATGAAAAAAGTGAAATATGTAAACATCATTCAATTGAGTTTAATTTATTACCGAAATTACACAAAGGACCCTATCGGATGTGCCCCATATTTGGGCCGCTTATGTAGCTGGCCGTAGCTGGCATGACTGTTTCCTAATTTTTTGCTCACAAACTCAGGAAGAACGAAGCTTTCGGTTGAGGGACCTTTTTTGAATCAGTCATGCCAGCTGCTATTGTTCTTTAAGCCTTTAACGTATCCATTTATTACAAAACAATTTTTCTTAAATTATGCCAAAACTTAAAACATCATAATTTTGCGATTCTCACCTAACACTATATGGTTGAATGTTTGAGCGTCTTTCGATCGATTTACAGTGCGACCCAAAAGCTGTTATTTTTCTTTGACCCAAAAGTTTTTTCATTTTCGAGGCAATTGTTTTGTATTTTGTGTTAATTTCTTTTATAGCTGAAGATGGAGTAACACTCCGAAACGCGTCCTAAACAGTAAGTAAATTTTGTGGAACGAGACTGTGAAACTACCTTGTGTAATCAAACATCAGTTCCTCTTTGAAAAATGGACCAAGCTTTCAACCAACTTAACACTATGGTTACATTAATTCATGAGGTTCCCACCCAGTGTTTCAAACACTCGTTTATGAAAAAAGTTAAGATTGCCAGCTAAAAGGGGCCCAAAAACTGGGCATATCAGATAGGGTCCTTCTGCCAAATTAGCACTTCGGGGGTTGAAAAATCGTAAAGGGGGATGAAAACTCATGAAAATAAGCCAATTATGTAAATTTGGCTTCTGAGGGTTGAAATATTGCGAAGCGGGTCGAAAGAGTGAAAAAGGCAAGAACACTGCCGTAAATTTGTACACCACTGCCGACTGTGAAGTCCCCCGACTGTCGAATTTGCTCAATTTTTGCAACCACCGCCTAACATTTCCCACTAACACTGCCGAAAATTTGTACACCACTGCCGACTGTGAAATCCCCCCAGCAAGAACAATGTATATGAGTAAAATTTATTACCGAAAAAAGGCAAAACTGAGCGAATTTTTCAAAATTAACGCGCGGGTGTTGAAAAATTGTCACGGGAGATGAAAAATCAAGAGGGCTGAAAATGAACTGTAGTTAAGTAGAACTAGCGAAAATCACACGAAAAAGGAGCGGCCTGGGTAAATTTTGCTTTTTGAGGGTCATCATGAAAGGGGTTGAAGAATTGTGGATGGGTTAAAAAGTAATGAAAATGAATTAGAACTATCGAAAAACATGAAAAAATTTCCAGTTTCAACCCTTAAATTTCATCCCCCTTGTTAGATCATAATGAAGATTTGCCCATCCACCTACAGTGGCGCTGTAAATTACCACACCAACTCCAGTCCTGACTCCTGATACGTTGAGCAGTTTTTGAGTTTTCGCATTTTTGAGTTTCGGCATGTTAGGGGGTTGTACCGCCTTTAACGGTCATTTTTCGCCAATGATGAATAAAACTTTTTTTGTACCATCAATAGAAAGCTATCGATCTTTATTAATTTCTACCCTACATTATTCAGTGAAAAATTTGAGTTTCCACCCCTAACTTTCATCCCATTCGAAAAATTTCTCCTAAAATACATACTCTTCCTTTCTCGTAGATGCAGTGTGTAAGATCTTACAGTTTTGCAGAAGATATTGCTTCTCCGTGTCAAATTACAGGGCTTCATGGACGTTCCAACCCCCTATTTCACCACCCCCAAATGCCCTAAAGGAAGTTGTGTTTTCAACTTCACCAGTCTAATTCAATTCGTTGAAAAATTACGGTGGTTTGTAGATTTATGTTTTCAACCCTTCATGATTTCACCCCTTTATGATTTACAGGGGTGAGTTAATTTTTCCGGTGTTACATAACTCCCTCCGTATTTACTGGCTTCAGTTCTTCGTAAATAATTCAATATGGTTTCAGAAAAAATCAATAAAATATATTTATCCGCTTGCAAAGAGTTAGGGGTGGTTTTAGGTTGAAAACTCGTAAGACCTTTTTTCAATAGTTGACCGAAATCTATCGAACCCCGTAATTTTATGCTACCATTTACTTGAAAGAATTTCAAGTTTCAACCCTTAAATTTCATCCCCCCTGTTAGATCTTAGTGAAAATTTGTCCATCCACCTACAATGTCACTGAAAATTGACACACCAAATTCTGCCTTGATACGTTGAGTAGTTTTTGAGTTCTGGTATTTTTGTGTTTTTGCATGTAAGGGGTTTACGCCTGTAGGGGTGGTTTTTCTCAAAATATGAATGACGCCTTTTTTGCATCATTAATGGAAAGCTATCGAATGACGCCAATTTCGACCATTATTATCAAGTGGAATTTCGAGTTGCAACCCCTAATTTCCACCCCATCTGTTCGATTTTACGAAAATTTCACCGATATATGTGTGCACGTTGAGTTTCTAAGAGCTGCGTGCAACCCTTGCGGAGCTATCATATTTTTTGTGGTTTTCATCCCCTAAATTTCATCCCCCGAAATTGCCACCCCCTCACTTTCAACAGACTTGAGGGTCGAACGTGCATACCAAATTTCAGCAAGATACCTCCACTAGTTCTCGAGTTATTGCAATTAATAGTTTTTCGGTTTTTTTCCCCTAATTCCCACCCCCTTGGTCCGATATGGCCCAAAAGCAATCCCCGCCTTACTTTTCGGGAGACAAAGTTTCAGCCCGATATCTCAATCCGTTCTCAAGTTATGCGACGGACAGACATGAGGAGCGATCGATACGACGAGCGAGCGAGGGAATATTTTAAAACAAGGGTGCCTGGCATGTTGCTACGGCACTAAAAATCGGTATAAATAGCTAGCAAAAGCCGAGCAAAAAATACCTAAACTATTTTCTAACTGTCCTAGCATTGTTATTGTTGATTATTGTGTACCAAATCAAATTGAGGGACATGAACCGTCATCATCTCGTACAGGTAACGGTGGAGGTTCCGACATAAGTACATCCCTTCGATGTTTCCCTAATAATTAAAGTTTAGTGTTTAATGAATCAAATTAAAAGTCCCACGCGATCAACTTTTCGGCGAACCACGGGAGTTATTCTTACTTATTAAAGATTCGGTAGGTACCTAATCGGTAGGTAGAAAACACATTCCGATAGGCGATAAGGAATGTTGCAGTTCGAGTTGGAAGTCATTTGGTTCATGTTTACATAATAAATATCCCAATAATGGATTAATGTTTTCGTTTCCAGCCACAGATTCCAAGAAACTGTTCACAACCTGGCAAGTGTGAGGAGAACAATGGGCAGAAAGCCAATGCAGTATTGCACTTAGTTCCGTCAACAATTAGCTATCAGTGCACTGACGAATTGGACTACGCTAGCGCTATCTATATTCGAGTAACTTATTCCCTACCTCGGCGACAAACTATTGGCGAACCATCGACACTAAATGAGACATCTACTCATGCGAACCTGGAACTAACTCCAATTCAAAATCGTTGACCTACTGTTTATATTATACTGTGGTCGTACCTACTATGGTACAAAGTTTTTTAAAAGTAATAATATACCCTTTAGTTGCTTTGCTTAGTAAATCACAAGTAGTTACTAATATTATTACTTGCAGTTTATTATGAGACGGGGGGGGGGGTCAAACATAACCTAGACAAATTTTGAAAGTGCGCGCCGTTTCCTGGGGATTTCCTTTTCCCCACTACATAAATGACAATTGATACTATTGACACTTGACAGGCGCCAGGTTTCTCGCCATTTTATTCTTTTACTACAATCACAATCGCCTCAAACTCGTGGGAGTGTTGTGTACATTATTATTTGCCCTGCCTTTGCTTTGTTACAGTACAGTTTTTAAGTTTTTAAGGTATATATAAACTTAGATACAAAAGTGTTATAATTACTGTAATTTACAGAATTGAAGTAAACCGAAGCCATTTTCTGGCGGTCGGTATGTTTTTGAAAACAAACTTGCATTGGAAAACATACGGCGAACGGCTATTTTGTATTAAAACAGTGTCAAAATAGTGTCAGTTTTGAATACATTTCCGAAATGAATTTGAAACTGACAACAAAGTGACAGTATATTAATTCAAAACAAGAGTTTATCCTATGCTTCCAAATGCAAGTTTGTATTTGAAAACATAGCCACCGCCAGAAAACAGCTCGAACCTCGGATCCTTAGAAAGAAGCTCACGCCTTTGGGCAATTTTTGTTATCGCCATCGCCAGTGTTACCCTGTTACCCTTAAAGTTGTTTCTAGGAATTCGGAGGTTTTGCTAGTTTAAAGGGTATTACAGCAAGTTGAAATAATGGAACTTCAAGAACCTGATCGAACCCTACAGAATTCTCCGATACTACCATCAATGGTGAAAATGTACCTATAATTGTAAATAATGAATAAAGAAGCTGTAAGCGATAATTGTGTGTGTATTGTGTACCTCCATTAGACGTACAGTGTGTACGTCCATTAGACGTACACTGCGGTTGTACTATGGATGTCCGTTTAGGAGACATTTGTACATACGATGGACATCCTTTGTACGTCCATGGTTCCGTACGTGGATGTACAGTGGACATCGGTTTATCCAGAGCTGTATGACTTATGTACGTACATTGGACGTTTTTGTGCTGTCTGGGTCGTACATAGTATTCGGCTTGACGTTAGATTTTCCATGAAAAAACAAATTCAGCAAGTTTTACGAAATACCACGAGAAACTTACAGATAATATCTAAGTTTTAATAAATTTATTGAGTGTGTCCAGAATATCCCTTGGAGTATACGGCGTATATGGAGTATACCCTATGGGAACACCTCTGCCTATATACCTACTCATTATGTTGCAAATTTTATTCTCTTTCAGTTTAGTCACGCTTTAATAAAATGTTCCATCAACCCCAGATAGTGGTATATAAAATGACGCGTTTCAAATTTGAAGCATATACAGGATGGGTAATTTTTCGATGCTCACCATTGGGATCTCCTAAACGGTAAAGAATACGGGGTCGGTTAAATTACAGAAAAGTTGCGCTATTTCTTGGCGATTAAGAATCTGAAGAAAATTCCCCGATATTTTGATTCGTTCTTGAGTTATCGATTGATGTTATTTAAATGAAACTTGGAACTTTCATATTTGTGATCGCTGTCAATTGAATGGCATTGATAGAAATTTTCTACGCCTTCTAGATTTTGAATAAAGACAGTCAACTTTTCTTTTTCTTATGGGCGCCATATTGAATTTTAACACCGCCGGATACACAGAAAAGGTAGCTTCTCAAAAATGTAGCCAACTTTGACGTTTTTCAGAAAATATGTGATAAGCCCGAGTCACACGACCGCAAGTAGACGTTTTTATTACTGCTGAATTCAATTGTTTTCACATGTTATAAGAGATTGAAGAAGTCTGAGTACTTTTTTGCAAATGTTTTTCGTCTCAGTTTAGGCTGATTTTACTAATTATTCCTACCAATTTTCAAATTCTGACATCCCGTATCAAAAAAGTTCATAAGAGTGTTGTGTCGAAAACCACGACCTCTGTGAGAGGTGGGGACTACTAGCTTCCATGATCTCAAAGACATCTAAAGAAAACTAGCGGCTGACAAAGTCAGCTCGCCCCGGGCTTCGACACTACTCCTGTTTAGCAACAGGTGGCGTGAATGCAATGATTCGATTGTGACAATGAAAAATTAAAAATTCTTCACTGCCACAACCAAAACGAAAGCGGCTGGTTTGAGCTCATGGTCTCAAACAGGGAACGACAGACAGCTGTTTCGATCTCTTGGATCTCATCAGTGTCGTGCACCCCGAATGAAACCACAAACTCAAACCAACCAACCTTTAAACAGAAAATGCGACGAACTAAGAGTGTTGTGTCGAAAACCACGACCTCTGTGAGAGGTTTTGGTTGTGGCAGTGAAGAATTTTTAATTTTTCATTGTCACAATCGAATCATTGCATTCACGCCACCTGTTGCTAAACAGGAGTAGTGTCGAAGCCCGGGGCGAGCTGACTTTGTCAGCCGCTAGTTTTCTTTAGATGTCTTTGACATCATGGAAGCTAGTAGTCCCCACCTCTCACAGAGGTCGTGGTTTTCGACACAACACTCTTAGTTCGTCGCATTTTCTGTTTAAAGGTTGGTTGGTTTGAGTTTGTGGTTTCATTCGGGGTGCACGACACTGATGAGATCCAAGAGATCGAAACAGCTGTCTGTCGTTCCCTGTTTGAGACCATGAGCTCAAACCAGCCGCTTTCGTTTTGGTTGTGGCAGTGAAGAATTTTTAATTTTTCATTGTCACAATCGAATCATTGCAAAAAAGTTCATGTTGAGTAATTTTTGAAAACCCAATTTTTTTATGCGTTTGATGGTGTTAAAATTCAATATGGCGACCATAAAAGAATCAAAAGTTGACTGTCGCCTAGAAAATTTCTGTCGATACTATTCAATTGACAGCTGTCAAAAATATAAAAGTTCCAAGTTTCATTTAAACAACATCAATAAGATATTAATTTTTCTTTAAATAGGCAATTTTCATATTTTTTGTGATAACTCGGGAACGAATCAAGATATCGGGGAATTCTCTTTAGATTCTTATAATCATCAACAAATAGTGCAACTTTTCTGTAATTTAACCGACCCTGTATCTTTTGCCGTTTAGAAGATCCCAATGGTGAGCATCGAAGAATTGCCCACCCTGTATAGTACTGTTATAAAGAAATTACCTAATTTTGAATTTTTTCCGATTTTTACGTTGATCAGCGGCGTGTGTTCTTGCGGGGTGGGGGCATACCAAATTTCTCGCCGTGACAAAAACTTAAAGTGTTAAGTTTTCAAGATACAAGGTGCGCAAGCTTTAAAACCCAAATTTTACTTTTATTTTGTTTTTTTGGCTAGTCCTCGAGTTACCTAAATGTAATGTGCAACACTAACATAAAATAAGTACTACCACTACAGGAAAAAAGTCTCACAACCTACTGGCTTCGGGAATAAGTTTGAATTTTATAATCTATAGAAATTTTTTTCTTAAAATAGTGCGAGAAATCACCCCATGAATTTTGAGACACTAGTTAAGAGTCTTTTTCTGCTTCTGTTCTTTTAGCAATGTAATTTTTCGATAGATAAGATAAGACATCTTGTTTTACTTAGGTGATATCACAAAGAACCCTCTTGTTTTTATTTAATTTGCAGTAGGAATAAATCAAATTTTATGTCAAAAATTTACTAAATTAATTATCATCATACATTATACTATTAACATCTCTACTACTTCTAATTGATTTAGTCTCATCAAAGCTGTTTGCATTATATTTTGGGCTCCAGCTGCCGGTGGGGCGTAAAGATGGCTTTTGTGACACATTGTAGTCAACGAGTTTGCGCCTTGGCACGTGTTTTAGGGCATACTTCCAATCGCGTGTCAATTTCACATCTAGGAGAATCGAGAGCACTTGATTTAGGGTCAGGCTTTTGCCAGATCCTGAACTCCATTGCAGGTAGTGGTCGAAGGGTAGTTTTGCCATCTTGAGTCCCTCCTTTTTGGCTTTTGCTAGCGACAGAGGTTCGTTGTTCACCTAAAATTAAAAATCAGAATTAAAAATGACCTTTCAATTTTCTTTTATGATCGCGTCATATTTGGATTTCTACAACAGTTAAATCTACATCGCGATCAGCGGATAAAAACAATCTCCATTTATAGAAGAGCGAATTTAGGTGTAAAATCTTAGCGAAATCGGGCCAATAATTTAGGCTCCACCCTCCACAGATTGAGACACTGGCAGACATTTTTCAAAAAGATAAAATTAGCATACGAGTTTTTCGATCAAGTCAAAAGTTTGTCAAATAAACAAACGGGTTCGTACTTTTGGTTAACACTGTAATTTTGTTAATTTTTTTTTTCAAATTTTTTTGATTTGAATTAGTCACTACTTGACTAAACATAAATATAAATATTTTTAATTGCGGTTTTTCTCATAAATCTGACAAAATTCGGGAGGATGATATCCTTGGACTAATAGCATAATGCTTTAGCCGCCGATTTAGCCATTAAATTTTAGTGTTACGAAAAAATCTAGGTATTGTATACATATAACCTTTTTAGTGCCGAAGCATATGCGCAGGCACTGTAGTTTTAGTGAATTCGGGGATTGTTTTTGGGCCATATAGGACCGGGGGGTGGGAGTTAGGGGTGAAAAACTGAAAGAAATTACAATTTTCGACGTTTGATCGCGAACGCTGCCCCAACGCTTGAAGCTAGAGCAAAAGTTTGTAAGGAGGAATTGTCGGCAATGAAAAGATCTACAAAAAAGTCCGCGACGGCATATAGCTATCTACGATGGGTAGCCCACCGAGATCGTTTTTGTGTTTTAATTTTTGACGAAAATAGCTTCAGTGGCTTATTGTCGGCTATCCGTAAGAGATATTTATATGCTGTCGCGGACTTTTTTGTAGGTCTATTCGTTGCCGACATTTCTCCCTTATACGATTTTAATCCATCTTCAAGCGTTTAGGCAGCGTTCGCAGTAAAAGCGCGAGAATGCGAGGTTTTTTTCGGGACCGAAAAACTATTAATTGAAATAACTCGAGAACTAGTGGAGATTGTTACTGAAACTTGATATGCGTTTTTGACGTACAAGACTGTTGAAGGTGAGGGGGTGTCAAATTTGAGGGATGAAATTCAGGGGTTGAAAAGCACAAAAATACGAAAACTTCTCAACTATTTTGCACATGGAGGTCTGAAACCACATATATTTTAACATTATTTGATAAGGGATGGTTTTTGCTGCAAGATGAAACCCAAAATTTCACATAAGTGTTGCTTGAAATTCAAGCAATTCGATAAGTTTTAATCAATGGCCCAGAAAAAGTTTTGAGCATATATTTAGTCCTTAGACCCTTAGATCACCTACGACAGGAAGAGAAAAAAATTGCACCTCTAAAACTCAACCCCTTCAACCTTGAAACAAAAAATTCACTTGGAGGAAATGTAACCCTTGGACCACCTATTACCGGAGGAAACCAATTGAACACAAAAAATTGCACCCCTGAAACTCGCCCCCTTCAACCCCCAACCACAAAAACTTGACTTGGAGGAAATTTAACCCTTGCACCGCCTACAACTGACGAGTTGAATTGAACAAAAAAACTACGCCCCTAAAACTCACCCCCTTCAACCCCGAAACACAAAAAAATGATTTGGACGGAATTTAATCCTTTTACCACTCATTATCGACGATCTGTCAAAAAAGTCCATGTTGGCTAGATTTTTAAAAATCTAGTAAAGCTGTTAAAATCTAATATGGCGGCCATAAGAAAAAGAAAAGTTGACTGCCATTGCTCAAAATCTAGAAGGCATAGAAAATGTCTGTTAATGCTGTTGAGTTGACAGCTGTCAAAAATATAAAATTAAGTCATTAAAAAAAAACAAGAAAATCTAGACTACAATATTGTTTTTTTTCGGAACTAGTGGGAATTCCCACAACACGGTTGCTAGGCTACAGCCAATCAGACCTTCACTGGCCATACAAAACAACCTTGTTCTGATTGGATGATCGATGAACATGAAAAAAACGCGCCTTTCTGATTGGCCAACTTATTTACCTTATCCACAATCGCTCCAATGATGTAAATAGCATCGTGATCAAACTCCATCATTTCTTCTCGACAATGTGGGGTAAGATAAACCAATTTCTCCCTCGGAAATAAATCTAAATAACTTTTTTGATGTAAATTCATAGGAAACGAGGTTTCATACATATTAGGAATGGCTCGCTGTAAATTTTCCATAATAACCTTCTCTGGACGAATGTTGCAGAAATGAACATCGAATGGATCTAGAATTGATAAAAAATATAAACGCCGTGGCTAGCTGACCGGTAACGGCTACCTATAACCAACCGGTAAATTACATATGACGAGTGTTTTCGCTTTAAAGAACCTGAGAAATATCAAAGGGTGGGCCATAAAAAACCGGACAGTTTTCTTTTTTGTATATCTTCGTTAGTTTTTGTGCAATGTTTTTTAGTTTTATACTCGACGTAGCTGAAGGTTGAGATCGTCGATACCACTGATTGGATTTGAATTCGCACCATCAGTGTCCTTTCTAAGGACTTTAATTTAACACCATTATTTAGGCCAATGGGGTTTCGTTACCCATTGACATATGACAGTGGCGTTTAGACAGGATTGAAGGTCGTTCTTTTCTCTTTCCAAAATGCCCTTCAAAATGAAAATTAGTGCATCCCTAAATTTTTTTGTGAATTTTCTTCCAAAGCTCTAAATCGCATAATTTGCAAGAAAAAGTACAGAGACGATGAAAATTCGTTAGCCATTCTTGTTTAAGTTGGAAATTGTGCAGATTATTAGCTTAGTTTACAACTTAAATTAAAAATGCGGATTAATCTGCTCAATTTACAACTAAAGTCAAAAATGCAGACAGAGTTTTCATCGTCTCTGTACTTTTTCTTGCAAATTATGCGATTTAGAGTATGTATCCCTGTAGATGTTTATTCACCGTGAATGATTCATATATCGAGTTGGACTTGGTGGTTTTGGGTGCAGATGTAATCTGCACCTAGTAGTAGTGCCGAAGCATATATGCTCATGATAAAGAATTCGTGAGGGTGTATCAATTGATGAATTTTTTTGCGTTCAATTAGTATCTTCCGGTACGTATAGGTCAAGCATCAAATTTCCATCAAGTCAATTTTTTGTGTTGGGGGTTGAAGGGGGTGCAATTTTTTCCGTTCAATTATTATCCTCAGGGTTGAAGGGGTTGGGTTTCGGGGGCGCTTACTTGGTACCTATCCTCCAATAACAGTGGTCCAAATCTTAAATTAATTTGCGCTCAATTAGTATCTTCCAGTAACAAGTAGTCTAAGGGTTAAATTTCCACAGTCAATTATTTGTTTGACAATTTTTCGTATTTGGGGGTTGAAGGGGGTGGTTTTTGGGGTTGCAACTTTTTGCGTTCAGTTAGTCTGTTTCTGTTGTAGATAGTCCAAGGGCTCAATTTCATCCAAGTCAATTATTTGTGTTCGAGAGTTGAAGACTGTGGGTTTTGGGGGTACAATTTTTTGCGTTCAAAATAGTCTCCTGCGATAATGAGTGGTAAAAGGATTAAATTCCGTCCAAGTAATTTTTTTGTGTTTCTGGGTTGAATGGGGTGAGTTTTAGGGGCGTAGTTTTTTTGTTCAATTCAACTCTTCGGTTGTAGGCGGTGCAAGGGTTAAATTTCCTCCAAGTCAAGTTTTTGTGGTTGGGGGTTGAAGGGGGCGAGTTTCAGGGGTGCAATTTTTTGTGTTCAATTAGTTTCCTCCGATAATAGGTGGTCCAAGGGTTAATTTCCTCAAAGTGATTTTTTTGCTTCAAGGTGTGAAATTTAGAGTTTAAACCCCTAATTAGTACCCCTTTCTGTTTTATCTTGCAGAAAAAAACCATCCCTTATCAAATAATGTCAAAATATATGTGGTTTCAGACCTTCATGTGCAAAATATTTGAGAAGCTTTCGTATTTTCAGGGCTTCCAGCGCCAACTTTAAATGACAAAAATGAATGACAAAAATGACTGACTAGTCCCAAAAAAATGACACAAAAAATGACCTCGGTAAATAAGAAAAAGACAATGGCTGGTATGAATAAAGCGTTACAAAATGTTCATACTTGCATTAATAAAGGATGCAAATATAAGATTTTCATGCACGAGAAAAGGATGGAACTATGAGCAAAGGCTTTGTTACCGGTTATTCATATCGGCCATTAAATGAAAGAAGACTGACATAAATGGCCGGTATGAATAAATGGTAACAAACCTTTTGCTTATAGTTCTATCCTTTTCTCGCGCACGAAGAGCTTATATTTACATCCTTTGTTAATGGGAGTGTGAGCATCTTGTAACACTTGGCTTGTATGAATAAAGTGTTACAGGATGCTCATACTTGTATTAATAAAGGATACAAATACAAATTTCTAGTGCACGAGAGAAGGATAGAACTATAAGTAAAAGCTTTGTTACCGCTTACCTGCCAATATTCGAAAGCAACACAAGTTAACACAATTTTATTGCAGGTATTGCAAATAAACAATTTCTAAAATTAAAAACTAAGAAATTTTTAGTTTCTTGACCAGAAAATTATCAACTAATGTTCTCTTTTTTTTAAATTTTCTTCTCCAATTCATGAGTGTCTTCTTTGGCCCAAAAAAATGACAATAAATGACCCAGATGTGAAAAAAATGACTTTAAATGACTACTAAAAAAATAAATGACTATAAACGATTTAAATGACTTCACTGGAAGCCCTGTATTTTTGTGATTTTCAACCCCTAAATTTCATCCCCCAAAATTAGCACCCCCGCACCTTCAATAGACTTGTACGTCAAAAACGCATATCAAGTGTCAGTAAAATATCTCCACTGGCTCTCGAGTTATTACAATTAATAGTTTTTGGTCCCGAAAAAAACCTCGCATTCTCGCGCTTTTGCTACGAACGCTGCCTAAACGCTTGAAGAGAAATGTCGGCAACGAATAGACCTACAAAAAAGTCCCTGACAGCATATAAATATATGTTACGGATAGCCGACAATAAGCCACTGAAGCTATTTTCGTCAAAAATTAAAACACAAAAACGATCTCAATGGGCTACCCATCGTAGATAGCTATATGCCGTCTTGGACTTTTTTGTAGATCTTTTCATTGCCGACAATTCCTTTTACAAACTTTAGCTCTAGCTTCAAGCGTTGAGGCAGCGTTCGCGATCAAACGTCGAAAATTGCAATTTCTTTAAGTTTTTCACCCCTAACTCCCACCCCCCTTGTACGATATGGCGATATGGCTCAAAAACAATCCCCGCCGAGATTTTCGGGGTATACACATGTGTACAAAATTTCAGCTCGATATCTGCTTTCGTTCTCAAGTTATGCGATGGACAGAGTAGACGGACGGCCGAGCGAGCGAATTCACTAAAACTACAGTGCCTGCGCATATGCTTCGACACTAAAACCAATCAGTGGTATCGATGACCTCAACCTTCAGCTGCGTCGAGTATAAAACTAAAAAATATGGCACAAAAACTAACGAAGATATACAAAAAAGAAAACTGTCCGGTTTTTTATGGGCAACCCTTTAGTTTGAATCAAAAACAGACTTTACCTGACATAGATCTTGAGTCAAACAGTTTGTCACGTGATAGAATTTACCGGCTGGACATAGCCGGCCGTTACCGGTCGTCTAGCCACAATAATAAACGCAACTTTGAGATTGTGAACCGAAACTGACCTTCATGAGCCCTGTTCTCAGCAAACAGCAACATCAATTGTTTAGCACAATTTTTATTTTCCCTAATAGTCATTTTATCGTCGAAGCCACAATCGACAACCACTTTTTGACCAAATTGCATCGCCTGCACCAGTCGGTTGTTATAAAACTGGTTCATAGTTGTATCATAAAATCTCAAAAAAACGTTGTTGTGTTGAAGATCATAGCGATGGACAAAATCTTCAAAACTTTCTGCTTTAGCTGGTTTACTCGACAGCCTCACCGCATATTCTTCTGCCTTTTGCTGTTTCTTTAACTAGAAAATTCAATAATTGCCCAGTCAAATTAGACAAAAAAGTGGCGATCGGGTGAAAAAAATCCCGGAGTTTTCAAATTTGGCATGGTTGTTCGCTAGTATCTACAGAACATCATACTAAAAGTACCGGAGGGTGGGGGGTGCGTTTTTCGTATATATCTCCGTAACTACGAATCCTAGCGAAAATTATTCCATATACAAAATTAAAGCAGACTAAATTTCCTATCAAAACGGTCCTATTCGTTTTTGTCGTAGGGTTCATACTTTAAATATTATAAGCTTGACAAGTTACTTGGGATGGCTCCAGCCAAGGAGTTTAAGGTTTTGACCCGCACAAATAAAGTAATGCTGAAAATTGGCACTTATGCTCTACTGGCAGTCCCTGGCAGAGACATACACCCCACACATAAAAGGCCACCGACCAGACTCATGTAGAGGTAACTCCACACGGCAGGCTTGCTAGGGGAAGGAGTATGAAAAGGAGCAATGTGTGAATGTAGGCTGAGCTTTGGAGTCACGCCCGAGACAGTCGATATTCCCTCGTTGTATTGAGTTCAAGCTGTTATAACTGTTGTCCTTTTAAACACGTAACTGAGAGATTTTGGGGGTTTTGTAAGACAGGAGTGAAGAGATGATGTGGTAGTACAAGTGGATTTGAGTGTTTGCAGGAATTATACACCGTCCAGCTTCCTTCTGAAGTACTGGCTTACGAAAACATCTTTGGTTCAGAAAAAGGGAAAGATGGTTCTCACAACTTTGCACTGGTTTTTTGTCTTTTGTCCGGTCAAAACACCTCGCAATTTTACTTAAACCTTTGGGTAAGAGTGAGACAACCTCTGGTATTGGAGTTGAATGGTGGAGATCCAGGATAAAGCAGTCAAATAATTCAAGAGTCCAGCATCCAGTCAAATTAATTCTAGTTGGTAGGCCAGGTTTTTTGGGGTTTCCCTCGGTCCTAGTAGTCGCAATAATGACTATGCCATCTAGTTTGCTTTGTTCTTTGTTCCTTTGTTCTTTGCTCCCCCAACTTAAAGTTCACTGATAGGTTAAATAAGCTCACTTTCTATTCGAATGATCATTTGATTTTCTTTGTGAATATTTCTTTTATTCTAAATTTTGAATAAATTGAAATGACTGCATTCTAGTGTTTTACTTTCTATGACAATGGCAATACCTGATGTAATCTTGGTTAGTTTTTAACTTCTACGCTCAAGGCGGAGCAGTATATAAAATCGATCAAAAATTCGAAATTGAACTGACATCAAATCTTTACGTTTCGGGGTCCCAGGAACCCAAAAAACCTATTCTTGAAAAATGTGTGTCTGTGTGTCTGTCCGTATGTCTGTGGACACGCTACAGCCGAAACTACTGAACTGATTTTGATGAAATTTGGTATATAGGTATTGTCTGTGCGAGAGAGGAGCTGATTAGATTTTGAAGCCGATCAGTCAACCCGAAGTGCCCTTTTGGCATAGCAACTTTCTTATTTTAAATATTTAAAAATTTAATAAATGCTGCTGTTATTAATCCAATGCAGTGCGGCGTAGAAGTTCCTGCCGTCTCCGAGACCGCCTTTTTTTTTCTTGGGGGTCTTAAAGTCTGTTTAAAAAAAAAGAAAAATCAAACACAACGTGGGGCAAACTTTTAGACGATCACAATAGCCAAACTAAAAGAGGTAAGTGGGAATCTTTGTTTCTCATAACTCATTTGGGGATAACTTTTCTCTTCATGACATAGACTTAGGTAAGTAGAAAAAGAATGGGAAAAAGAGGGAGGGGGGTGAGGTTGTACCGTTTCAATATGTATATTAAGGCCTTCCGGTACCAAAAAAATAGGACGCCGGCACGGCAGGCTTAGGGACTTTTGACACATCATTCAGGACTGCCAGTAGAGCATAAGTGTCAATACTTTATTTTTGTGCGGGTCAAAACCTTAAACTCCTTAGCTGGAGCCATCCCAAGTAAATATGAGAACTTGTCAAGCTTATAACATTTAAAGTATGAATCCTATGGCAAAAACGAATAGGACCATTTTGATAGGAAATTTAGTCTGCTTTAATTTTGTATATAGAATAATTTTCGCTAGGATTGGTAGTTACGGAGATATATACGAAAAACGAAAAACGCACATTCAAAACTCCGGGATTTTTTTCACTCGATTTGTCTAATTTGACTGGGCTATAATGAAGTAGTAAATAAAACACATACCAAGTGATTCTCTTTCTTTTTCGAGGTTTTAAAAAGGAACTCAAGGTACCGTCTCCGGGCTGAAAATGACGCTAAATTCAGTAACTCCTTCCAGTGGTGGTCTTTTAAAAAGGAGTCCTCAGGGACTAGACGGCCTTCCTGTCTCATGACATCGACTTCAAGGATTAAAACTTTTAGTTTTTGTTCCAGTTCTTTATCGTCCTTTGCTATTGCATTGATGTCGGGGCCTGGAATGAGTGGTTCTGAACAAAATAATCGGGGGGCTACCTGATAGCCGTAAGTCTGCCGAGATGGAAATGCCTGATTTTTGATTAATCTGAATAATTCGCAGGATCTTTTCAGCATTTTTGAAAAGTGGGATTCGCACATGACAACATAACCTAGAAACCGAAACTGTCGGAAGTGACAGGAGAAATGACAGGATTTCCAGGAGTGCGTTCAGATTCTAGTCGTTCGCTTGTTCCTTGGAAAATTTCTTTTTGGCTCTGAACAAAATAAACTGGGGGGTTATCTGATAGCCGTAAGTCTGCCGAGATGGAAATGCCTGATTTTTGATTAATCTGATTAATTGGGAAGATCTGTTCAGCATTTTTGAAAAGTGGGATTCGCACATGACAACATAACCGAAACTGTCAGAAGTGACAGGAGGAATGACAGGATTTCCAGGAGTGCGTTCAGATTTTAGTCGTTCGCTTGTTCCTTGGAAAATTTCTTTTTGGCTCTGAACAAAATAAACTGGGGGGTTATCTGATAGCCGTAAGTCTGCCGAGATGGAAATGCCTGATTTTTGATTAATCTGAATAATTCGGAAGATCTTTTCAGCATTTTTGAAAAGTGGGAATCGCACATGACAACATAACCTAAAAACCGAAACTGTCAGAAGTGACAGGAGAAATGACGTGATTTTCAGGGGTGCGTTCAGATTTTACTCGTTCACTTGTTCCTTGGATTTCTTTTTATATTTCACTATCATGTCCTTCCAGAAGTAGTCAATCAGCCAATTTTTATCGACTTTATGCCCATTAAAAGAAAAATGGAAAAATTTAATTCGTAAAATTTAATACGTTAATGATAGAAATTATTAATTGCCTATTAACACTCGAGGCAGTTTAGTCAGTTACAATTATTTTCCCGTGGATTGTATTATCATTAAATTGGTGAAAATTTTTTTCTAAAATTACGTTTGGTCAGAGAGTAGGGAATAGGTAGAGGACCCACTATACAGTCACATTTGTCAACAAAAGAACACATTGAGCACCAGGGGGAGCTAGGGAAGAGCTAGGGAAAATCCTGGCGGGCAATGTTCGTACTACTCCCAAATTACAGGGAGGCTCCGGACGTTGCAACGACGGTGCCGCCATATCATGGTCAATAGCGTAATTAAAACCAACGAAATCCAAACAAAAATCAGGCTATTTTTAGCACGCGCTCTGGACATCGGGCATCGGGGCTGTTTTGATCGAGGTCATTGCCAACGAGTTGCCGCCCGCTCCGCTGAGTGTTATTGTTTATTGTTTTCATAACAAATAGGGTCGCATTAAAAATGATACATTTTTGGCTTACGTTCTTGTTATTTAAGTCCATTATTTTGTGTTCTCTTTGTTCCGTCTTCAGCAGTGTGGGTTTATTCCGGTTTATCGTTTATCAGCGTTCGTATAAACTTCCACGCTTCGCGAAGAAGTTAATAAAATCGATCGAAAAATCCAATAGCCAAAAACAGCAAATCTGCGTTTCAGGGTCCTGGGAATCCGAAAAAGTGGTTTTTGAAAAATTTTGTGTGAGAATATTTAGTTTATTTAACGACATTAATTTTGGATAAAACTTCGCAAGTTCAGTACAGTACAATTGGCCATTACGGTATGTCACAAATTTCTTTATCCGTATATAATTCGAATTCTAAAAATAATCAAAGATTGACATCCATCGTTTTGTTTTAACTTCTACGCTTCGCGAAGCAATAAGTTAATAAAATCCATCGAAAAATCGAATCGCCAAAAACATCAATTCTTTACGTTTCAGGGACCTGGGAAACCGAAAATGTCTGTCTGTGATCATGCTGCAGCTCAAACTACTTAACGTATCGGGATGAAATTTGGCACACATACTCAGTGGGTAATTTGTAGGTGCTGATTAGATTTTGGGCCACATCGGTTCACGGAAAGTACCTTTTTGGCACATCAACTTTAAAAATTTAAATGCAAACCCTCATGGTCTTCGAATTTGGCTTCTAAAAATGTATTCACATTTGTGCCATTTATTACAGAATTTGATAGCTGACTTTTTTTCAAGTCGAAAACCAAAGTGCTATTTTTTCGAAAAATGTAATTTTAGTAGCAAAATGGCCCTTTTTTGAATTTATTTTACAAAAAACCATATTCTTACTATCGAATTTGATAGCTGTTGCATTGCCGAATCAAAACCCCTAGTGCCATTTTAGAGGCAAAACGGCCCATTTTTTAGTTCTTTTTAGCAAAAGAGCAATTATTATTATCGAATTGTTGCTGTTGCATTACCGGATCGAAAACCTTAGTGCAATTATTTCAAAAAATGTCATTTAAGGGGCGAAAAATATTTGCCTTTTAGATTTTAGTAAATCAGCGTTCGGCAACCGCCTGCACGCCCGACTTCTGACTTGGTTAAAGTTAAATTCTACATTTACAAATTCTCTTAAAAAGTAGAAGTTTCTACCGTCACCGAGACTGCCAATTTTTTTTCTGAAATACCATACCTTTACCTTACGTCACAGATCTACGGTAACCATAAAGTAATAAAAAATCTGAAGAAAAACTTATGGGCCATATCTTCGTCTTTTAAATGGCGTAGGAAAAGCGTGGTAGGAGATTGTCATCTCTTGTTTTTTGGTGATGACTATACCTATGTGGTGAAAACATTCCAGTACATGTTCCCGTTACACCCTATTCTGGCCTGTATGATTATACATTATACAGTACAGGGTTATGCAAAAGTATGGAATATGGAAGGGAGGGGGCACAAGATTTTTTGCAGTCTGGGTCTCATGGTGCTACTGTAAATTTTTTTGGCTGTCATTTTTGACATAAGGACGTCTACGATTCTTTTTTAGACATAAGCATGTTTCATACTGCAGTCACAGCCACCCTTAGGTATACAGTGCTTTTCAAAACTAAGGAATAAATCCGAGAACTTTTTCGAAAGAAATGTCCTCGGACAGATCAACCTTATTCTTTTGTACTTCCGGTTTAACTGGCAATGACCCTATTTTTGATTTTTTTAGATGAAATGTTGCTTATTTCTCAATGGATTCCGAATTTGCGAAATTATAAACATGCGTCTCATACATAACCGGAAGTGCAATCACGGCCGCAGACAAAATGAGTTTTTTGAAAGATGAAAATACTTAAATTTTCTTAGCAATTTTGACAAGTTTGAAAATTCAAGAAATTTTAAACAAATAAAAAGGTTTCTTTTTTAGTATTCAAGAAGAAAAGTTAGTGTCTGTGCATAAGTTTTTTATTTTAGGAAAAATACAAACGTGCATATTCACCGCAATTAACAACAAAGAAGGTTTTTTTTTTTAATAATTGCTTAGTTGAATTTATATCGAAAAAGCAAAGTTGAATTTATATCGAAAAAGCAAAGTTGAATTTTTGTATTTTTCACCGATTTCTTCGTTATTTTTGAAAATCTGGAGTTGCTGTGACTCCACTTCCGATCAAGTATGACACGTTTCTAAAGGTGCACGTACATTGAGGAGGCATGGCAGGGTGCGTCGCAGAGCGCTTAGAAAAAATTGCATGTGATCAAATGAGGCGCCGTACTTTGGAGCGATGCGGCGCGACGCGAAGCGTCTCATTTGATTACATGCAATTTCGAAAAGTCGCGCCGCGCCGCGTCGTTAACTTCCGCGGATATTTCCGAAATATTTCTCTCGAAAAGATTCGGGTCACCCCGTTCAGCGGAAACACATTCGACGGAAACAGCGGGGAGGATCATGGAGAAGGAGCAATGTGTTTATTTTCAACGTCCATTCTGGTCATTGTCAGGTAAGGTTTGCTGCTCGTTTACACACGCAGACAAATATAGCACGGATTTCAACTTCCATTTTATTCCTTACTTTTGAAAAGCACTGTATATTTTCAAAAACATCCAAGGAATGACACGACGCACCGCATACGCACAATGCAAAAATCTATGCTCCTCAAGAATTTTTGCAGAAAATTTACGATTCAAGAATTATGGACATTTTTCATACTTTTGCCCAACCCTGTATAATCAAAGGTGGTGTTAAAAAATATTCCTCAATTATTAGTACAACTTCTACTTTTTCACAGGATTTGTAAATGTAGCATTTAACTTTATTTAACCAAGGTCGGGCGTGCGGAGCGGTTGGATGGCTGATGCATCCGGCGTTCATTTACTAAAATCTAAAATACAAATGTTTTTCATTTCTAAAACGGACATTTTTTCGAAAAAATGGCACTAAGGTTTTCGATCCGGCAATGCAACAGATATCGAATTCGATAATGATAATATGCCCTTTTGCTAAGAAAAACTCAAAAAGGGGCCTTTTTGTCCCTAAAATGGAAATTTTTCGAAAAAATTGCACTAAGGTTTTTGATCCGGCAATATAATAGCCGTCGAATCCGATAGTAAGAATATTTTTTTTTGTTAAGTAAATTGAAACAAGGGCCCTTTTGCCACTAAAATGACATTTTTCGAAAAAATGGCACAAAGGTTTTCGGCTTGAAAAAAAATCAGTTATCAAATCCGGTAATAAAAATATACAGTTATGCATAGGTTTTTTTTCACGGCACCATTTTTTGGCCAAAATTAGAAGCAGAATTCCAAGAGCATTCATATGGTAACGCGAAAAATGGTGGTTTGCATTTAAACTTTTAAAGTTGATGTGCCAAAGAGGCACTTTCCGTGAACCGATGTGGCCCAGATTCTAATCAGCACCTACAAATCCCCCACTCATCTCCATACGTTCAGTAGTTTGAGCTGCATCGTGATCACAGACAGACACACAGACATTTTTTCAAAAACCACTTTTTTGGGTTCCCAGGACCCTGAAACGTAAAGCTTTCATGTTTTTGGCGATTCAATTTTTTTGAATTTTCCGATCGATTCCAGTAACTGCTTCGCGAGCGTAGAAGTTAAAATTGGCAATCTCGGAGACGGTAGAAACTTCAACTTTTTCACAGAATTTGTAAATGTAGCATTTAACTTAACCCAGGTCGGGCGTGCGGCCGGCGCTGATTTACTATGATCTCAAGTACCTACAAATGGTTTTCACCCCTAAAATGACATTTTTCGAAAAAATGGCACTAAGGTTTTCGATCCGGCAATGCAACAGCTATCGAATTCGATAATGATAATATGCCCTTTTGCTAAGAAAAATTCAAAAAGGGGCCTTTTTGCCAATAAAAAGGAAATTTTCTAAAAAATTGCTCTAAGACAGACAGACACACAGACATTTTTTCAAAAAACACTTTTTTGGATTCCCAGGACCCTGAAACGTAAAAATTTCATGTTTTTTGCGATTCGATTTTTTTGAATTTTCCGATCGATTCCAGTAACTGCTTCGCGATCGTGGAAGTTAAAAATTGGTAGTCTCGGAGACAGTAGAAACTTCTACTTTTTCACAGAATTTGTAAATGTAGCGTTTAACTTTATTTAACCAAGGTCGGGCGTGCGGGCGGTTGTCGATGGCTGCAGGCTGATCTGTCCGGCGCTCATTTACATACTAAAACCTAAAATATAAATGTTTTGCACCCCTAAAATGATATTTTTTGAAAAAATGGCACTAAGGTTTTCGATCCTTCAATGCAACAGCTATCTAATCAGATAGTAGGAAAATGCTCTTTTGCTAAGAAAAATTCAAAAAAGGGCACTTTTGGTTTTCGACTTGAAAAAAAAAGCAACTATCAAATGCGGCAATAAAAGTATGCAGTCATACATAGTTTTTTTTCATGCCCCGTTTTTTGGTCAAAAGGGCACCACATTTTTAAAAGCAGAATGGGCCTATACAGTTTTGTGTAAATTCAAGAATCCGTTATGTTCAGGCCATTACTAAAAATTATTCTTAATTGTCATGGCAAAACTGCAACCCTAACGTAAACCCTGACTTTAAAAAATTCATTCAAAGTTCTGCGCAATTCATTTTGCATTCAAACGGAACCAACTTGCCTGGCTATTGACCTCATTTTCTATTGGTTCGGCACCGAGAGTGAAGCGCGTGACGTATACTATTCAACAGTCAGAATTGGCAAAGCAATCACGCTTACAAGGTGATTGGATCTTACTACTTTACGTCACTATCCCCGCCTACTCGCCTGCGTTTGATCAGGCTCAGATTTCTTCAAACTTTCAACATTTTTTTAGAGGTCTACTAATGGGAATATTCCAAAATAAAAAAATACGGGTATTTTTATTATTAATGTAGATTGATATTCACCAATAAAAAAAAATCGCTGTATAGGCCCATTCGAAGAGCTTTCATATGGTAACGCGAAAAATCTGTGTTTGCATTTAAATTGTTAAAGTTGATGTGCAAGGTCGTGTACCTCCGTTCCTATTGGTCCTAGAAATATTTTGAAGGTGTCGTTTGAAAGCTTTTTTATCCTCTACAATGTTTATTTTGTGCATTTTTGCGACATCTCTCACAGAAAACCGTCTAATTTCAAATTGAAAAAAAGCTATTTTTCTCTTTATTTCGCGGGCTTTTGCCACTTTCGGGAGGCCCGGATACAGTTTAAAATAATTGAGAAGCACTTGGAAAGATAGCCCGGTTCTCATACAGTCGTTTAAGATCGATTGGAAGCGGATAGGACTAACCGTTTGGCCGTGGCGTCAGGAATTCCTGAAGCCGGCACCGGAGGCTTTGAGAGTTTTAATATGTTGTTAAGCATTTCAAATAGACCTGATCTGCCAAGTTTCAGATTTACATAATTTTTTTCAAGTGCACAACCTAAAACGCTTGGGGTAAAAGGGTTTATCAACGGTTTTGTTTTTTTACACCAACCAGTCCAACCACTGTCAACAATAAATAATTACTTGTGGTTGTATGAATATGCTACGGCGTTAAGACGCCCGACGGCTAGAGTTGTGCGATACTTGCAAAAGTATCGATACCGTGTATCGATCCGTATCGAATTGTATGGTATCGATACGTCTAAAGTATCGGTGAAAAAGTATCGATCCACTTAGTATCGCATAAATATCGACACGAAAACAAAAAATCCAGATTATTTTATATATGTAATAAAAAAACCTTGCAAAAATTTTTTATTGGTTATGACAGCGAAGGTATCTGTATTGGAAGGACATAACTAGGCGGTCTCTACCTAGAGGGCAACATTAACTATTTTTAGTAACACGAACAGCAAGCAAACAAAAAATACGTTAAAAGGTCGTTTTATTATTTAATTTAAAAAATGTTTGATCAATCGAAACAGATTATTCGATATCTACGCTTGTTGGATCGATACACCGATATATCGAAAGGAGAAGTATCGATACAAAATATCGAGTATCGGACCCTAAAATATCGATACTCCCAAGTATCGATACGTATCGCACAACACTACCGACGGCACGGCGCGGCGGCGCCGACACCATCGGTTCAGTCGGCCGTAGGTACGGAGCGAAAATGTTATTGTTAATCTGTCTCAGAGAGTACCTAGTCGATCTGCAGGTATTAAGAGCGTGTTGTATGTTTACACATGGTTTCTGCTGAGGGGCAGCGGTGAGAGACGAAGGTCACTCAACAGATAAAGTGGGAGGAGCCTCGAATCTCCCACTTCTTCTAGAGCTACCAGCTCGCGACTCGCACACAGGGTGTTCTTTAAAGTTTCCACCTTGAATATCTTTCGGACCGCGGACGTAAAAAATATATTGAAACGAAATAAACGCTGATCAACTTGGCTTAAGGGGGGGGCAATTACACTTGCAATGGTGTACTTTTTTCCCTTTCGGTTTTTTTACCGGAATAACTTTAATTTATGCTTTTCTCAAATGGAAACCTAGACTTTTCCAGAGGTGCTTTCAAAAGTCACACTTTACGGTTTATTTTTGGGTTTTCTAGATTTCAACATGTTGCTTATAAACTGAAATAGTTGTACCTGGTTAAATATGCGTAATCACAGATTACACGCATCGTGTTTGTATTACAAAATTCTTGTCTTCAATACTCCAGTGGCTTATCTAGCTAGAAAATCTAGACATAGGTACCGGTACATTGGTCTGTGACACAATTAAATTTTTTTTTGATCTGCATTTACTGCTGTGGGGAGACATTTTTTTGCCCTTCCTGTAAGCGAAAATGACCGTCATTTTGATTTAATTTAATCATTTTTCGCAACGGATTCGGAATCTACGTTTTTTGACCTGACCAGTAGTGGAGTAACTACACGACCACCACCTTAGATGTTCAAAAACATCGAAGAAATCGGTGAAAAATTGAGTTTTTTGAAAAACGCAAAAACCTTTGCTTTTTCGATATAAATTCAACTGCGTAATTAGTTTTTCAATACATTTTCCTCTCTTTAAAAATTTTTCAATGTTAAAACATGTCAAATTTGCAAACATAATCTAGGGTGGCCGTGACTGTACCTAACTGTATCTAACTTGGAAAAAATCCTAAATTCTGAATCCGTTGAGAAAAAAGAATGAATCCATTTGACAAATCAAAATTAGTTTTACATTTCGACTTTAGACTGACCTAAGGGAATTACGTTCCTTCAAGGCGTCCCTAAAAATCCAGTTTTTTAAAATTTATTTATAATTTAAGTATACAAATCTGGGAGCGGAGACCACCGGCTCTTTTCAGATTTTTTTTCAAATTATTATTATTCCTATTATTATTCCTAGGGCCTTTACATATTTTTCCTACAATTTTTTCTGTAGGCAGTTTCCTCACAAAACAATTTCGAAATGATGATTAGCGGTCTATAAAGGCGTCATAGTCATTTATGATATAAGTGTTAAAAGTGGTATTTTATTTTGTGAGAAGGGGAGTTTGAAACACGACGCGCAGCGGAGTGGTCCATCCCCTCGAACAACATAAAATCAGTTTTAACACACATACCTATAATACACAATTTTTTCTACAAACACGATTAAAAGCAAAATTTTTCATATTATTAGTTGAAAACGACCATGAAATTCGCTGTAACTGAGATAGGTATACTGACAATTTGCTGCCGGTGCTTGTTTAATTGTTGTTGCATTGTTACTTTTAATACTGGGGGTAAAAAGTAAATTACAGTATTAAAAACATTATTGTTTTAACGTTTGTTGACAATTGTTAAAAATGCCGTTTTCTGACACCGGCATTAAAAGACAGTTACTTTTAGCACTGGTGTTAAAAGTGACAATGCAACAACAATTAAACAAGCCCCGGCAACAAATTGTCACTATACCTCTGCCTCAGCTACAGCGAATTTCATGGTCGTTTTCAACTAATAATATGAAAACTTTTTCTTTTAATCGTGTTTGTAGAAAAAAGAGTGCCTCGCATTTTGCTACGGCACTAAAATTGTGTATAATATGCGCGTCGTGTCCCAAACTTCCCTTTCTCACAAAATAAAAAAAGGGCAGCTACGGAAGCGGCTGGAACCTCCCCACTTGGTGAATGATCCAATCTTATCACCAATATCAAGTAAATTTTACTATTTACTATACCTAAGTTTTACTCCACCAAGCCTAAGGTGTTTTCTGTGATTTTTCTAAATTTTAGATCATTTACCAAAAGGGCACTAAGATTGAATACAATTTTGAAAACAAAATTTGAAGACTTTTCATGTGCCGATAAAGAAAATATGAGTTCATTATTAAAATTTCAAAGTTGATATGCCAAAATGGCACTTGCCGTTCGCCGATCGTCACCAAAATTAAATCAGCTCTTCGGCGGGTAACGGTATCTCTACCTACCAAATTTCAGCCAAGTCGATCCAGCAATTTGGGCTGTACCGTGTTATTTATTGTTTCCTCGAAACTTCGAATTTTTCGATTTTATGCCAAAAAGGCGCTAAGTGTGAATACACTTTCAGATACAGAATTTCAAGACCTTTCATGTACTGATAAGAAAAATTAGTGTTCATCGGTCAAATTTCATAGTTGGTGTGCCAAAAAGGCACTTGGCGTCTCCGGATTCGCAACAAAATTAACTGGGCTCACCGGAAGGCCAACGCGAACCTCCATGCCAAATTTCATTAAAATCCGTTCGGTAGTTTCCGAGAAATCGTGCTCACATACATACATACATACATACGTACATATATACACAAGACGTAAGGTTCTGGGACTTTTTTTATACATAAAGTTAAGTTCGGGGACCTCGTGTCGTGTTTGGGGACGTCCCCAAATCCTACACCTATTTTGACAGACGTAATGTAGACTCCGGGGACTTCACACTAAACCCCAAGTGGTTGATATTTGAACTAACGTAAGATTCGCAAATTACCTTTTAAGCCCTGTTTTACCGACTAGTAAAATTGGCTGCCTATCATCCAGAAAATTAATTCATTCTATTTGCTTTAACCGACAGGTTACTAGCTTTTCAATTTAAGGTTAATGACCTCTTACGTTGCTTTATGTACATGACTTCGGGTACCAACTCAACCGGGTTTTAAGAAAAACAAAAAGTGATTTATTATCGGAATGATTTGTTCCACAGTTCCTCGGAAAATGAATCCCATGCGGCTAGATCTCTAGAGGAGCCCCACCGCGGTCGTCACATAAAATAGGGAGCCTCGGATCTTATGTTATGTCATGAATCGTTAAGTTTGGGGACTTTTGTTATTCTTCAAAAAAAGGGACAGATTAGGTACGTTCCTACTAAATTTATCCTAAAGTCTGTTCGTTTGAACAAAATCGAATAATTTGGGGTATAGGGAAGGGCATCCAAACCAATTTCTTCAAAAATTAAGCAGGCATCAGTTCTAAGTGGACAAATAGACCTTTTTCGTGAAAAATTGACTATCTGTTCCAATTTGAGGGAAATTGATGAATAATAGGTTCAATATGGACCATCTACACCAGCGGTTGAGCCCCCAGAGGAACCCAAGTAGTCTTTAAAATAAAATTAGTGGAGTCCCCGAATCTTACGTTGCGTTAAGAATCGTTAAGTTTGGGGACTTCGCTATTTTTCGAAAATAATGATAAATTACATTACTTCTACCAATTATCTTGTAGCCTATTGTTCTTTGGACCAAAATGGAGCCATTTGGGGGTACAGATAAGAGAATTTATACCAATTTCTTCAAAAATTGGCACAAAAAGCAGGCATCGGCTCTAAGTGAACAAATAGACCTTTTTCGTGAAAAATAGACGATGTGTTCCAATTTGTGGGAAATTGATGATAGATAGGTTAAATATGGACCTTGTCCAGCAGCGGTTGATCCTCTAGAGCAGCCCCAGTAGTCGTCAAAATAAAATTAGTGGCGTCCCCGAATCTTACGTTGCGTCAAGAATCGTTAAGTTTGGGGACTTCGCTATTTTTCGAAAAAAATGAAAAATTACATTACTTCAACCAATTATCCTCTAGCCTATTGTTCTTTGGACCAAGATGGAGCCATTTGGGGGTACAGATAAGAGAATTTATACCAATTCCTTCAAAAATTGGCACAAAAAGCAGGCACCGGCTCTAAGTGGACAAATAGACCTTTTTCGTAAAAAATTGACGTTCTGTTCCAATTTTTGGGAAATTGATTATAGATAGGTCCAATATGGACCATCAACAGCAGCGGTTGACCCTCTAGAGCAGCCCCAGTAGTCGTCAAAATAAAATTAGTGGCGTCCCCGAATCTTACGTTGCGTCAAGAATCGTTAAGTTTGGGGACTTCGCTATTTTTCAAAAATAATGATAAATTATATTACTTCTACCAATTATCCTCTAGCCTATTGTTCTTTGGACCAAAATGGAGCCATTTGGGGGTACAGATAAGAGAATTTATACCAATTTCTTCAAAAATTGGCACAAAAAGCAGGCATCGGCTCTAAGTGGACAAATAGACCTTTTTCGTGAAAAATAGACAATGTGTTCCAATTTGTGGGAAATTGATGATATATAGGTTCAATATGGACCTTGTCCAGCAGCGGTTGATCCTCTAGAGCAGCCCCAGTTGTCGCCAAATTAAATTAGTGGCGTCCCCGAATCTTACGTTGCGTCAAGACACGTTAAGTTTGGGGACTTCACTGTTTTTCGAAAATAATGATAAATTACATTACTTCTACCAATTATCCTCTAGCCTATTGTTCTTTGGACCAAAATGGAGCCTTTTTGGGGTTCAGATAAGAGAATTTATACTAATTTCTTCAAAAATTGGCACAAAAAGCAGGCATCGGCTCTAAGTGGACAAATAGACCTTTTTCGTAAAAAATTGACGTTCTGTTCCAATTTGTGGGAAATTGATGATATAGGTTCAATATGGACCTTGTCCAGCAGCGGTTGATCCTCTCGAGCAGCCCCAGTTGTCGCCAAATTAAATTAGTGGCGTCCCCGAATCTTACGTTGCGTCAAGAAACGTTAAGTTTGGGGACTTCACTATTTTTCGAAAATAATGATAAATTACATTACTTCTACCAATTATCCTCTAGCCTATTGTTCTTTGGACCAAAATGGAGCCTTTTTGGGGTACAGATAAGAGAATTTATACTAATTTCTTCAAAAATTGGCACAAAAAGCAGGCATCGGCTCTAAGTGGACAAATAGACCTTTTTCGAGAAAAATAGACGATGTGTTCCAATTTGTGGGAAATTGATGATAGATAGGTTCAATATGGACCTTGTCCAGCAGCGGTTGATCCTCTAGAGCAGCCCCAGTGGTCGTCAAAATAAAATTAGTGGCGTCCCCGAATCTTACGTTGCGTCAAGAATCGTTAAGTTTGTGGACTTCGTTATTTTTCGAAAATAATGATAAATTACATTACTTCTACCAATTATCCACTAGCCTATTGTTCTTTGGACCAAAATGGAGCCATTTTGGGGTACAGATAAGAGAATTTATACTAATTTCTTCAAAAATTGGCACAAAAAGCAGGCATCGGCTCTAAGTGGACAAATAGACCTTTTTCGTAAAAAATTTACGTTCTGTTCCAATTTTTGGGAAATTGATTATAGATAGGTCCAATATGGACCATCAACAGCAGCGGTTGATCCTCTAGAGCAGCCCCAGTTGTCGCCAAATTAAATTAGTAGCGTCCCCGAATCTTACGTTAGGTCAAGAATCGTTAAGTTTGCGGACTTCGCTATTTTTCGAAAATAATGATAAATTACATTACTTCTACCAATTATCTTGTAGCCTATTGTTCTTTGGACCAAAATGGAGCCATTTGGGTGTACAGATAAGAGAATTTATACCAATTTCTTCAAAAATTGGCACTAAAAGCAGGCATAGGCTCTAACTGGACAAATAGACCTTTTTCGTGAAAAATAGACGATGTGTTCCAATTTGTGGGAAATTGATGATAGATAGGTTCAATATGGACCTTGTCCAGCAGCGGTTGATCCTCTAGAGCAGCCCCAGTAGTCGTCAAAATAAAATTAGTGGCGTCCCCGAATCTTACGTTGCGTCAAGAATCGTTAAGTTTGGGGACTTCGCTATTTTTCGAAAATAACGATAAATTACATTACTTCTACCAATTATCCTCTAGCCTATTGTTCTTTGGACCAAAATGGAGCCATTTTGGGGTACAGATAAGAGAATTTATACTAATTTCTTCAAAAATTGGCACAAAAAGCAGGCATCGGCTCTGAGTGGACAAATAGACCTTTTTCGTAAAAAATTGACGTTCTGTTCCAATTTTTGGGAAATTGATTATAGATAGGTCCAATATGGACCATCAACAGCAGCGGTTGATCCTCTAGAGCAGCCCCAGTTGTCGCCAAATTAAATTAGTGGCGTCCCCGAATCTTACGTTGCGTCAAGAATCGTTAAGTTTGGGGACTTCGCTATTTTTCGAAAATAATGATAAATTACATTACTTCTACCAATTATCTTGTAGTCTATTGTTCTTTGGACCAAAATGGAGCCATTTGGGTGTACAGATAAGAGAATTTATACCAATTTCTTCAAAAATTGGCACTAAAAGCAGGCATAGGCTCTAACTGGACAAATAGACCTTTTTCGTGAAAAATAGACGATGTGTTCCAATTTGTGGGAAATTGATGATAGATAGGTTAAATATGGACCTTGTCCAGCAGCGGCTGATCCTCTAGAGCAGCCCCAGTAGTCGTCAAAATAAAATTAGTGGCGTCCCCGAATCTTACGTTGCGTCAAGAATCGTTAAGTTTGGGGACTTCGCTATTTTTCGAAAATAATGATAAATTACATTACTTCTACCAATTATCTTGTAGTCTATTGTTCTTTGGACCAAAATGGAGCCATTTGGGTGTACAGATAAGAGAATTTATACCAATTTCTTCAAAAATTGGCACTAAAAGCAGGCATAGGCTCTAAGTGGACAAATAGACCTTTTTCGTGAAAAATAGACGATGTGTTCCAATTTGTGGGAAATTGATGATAGATAGGTTAAATATGGACCTTGTCCAGCAGCGGCTGATCCTCTAGAGCAGCCCCAGTAGTCGTCAAAATAAAATTAGTGGCGTCCCCGAATCTTACGTTGCGTCAAGAATCGTTAAGTTTGGGGACTTCGCTATTTTTCGAAAAAAATGATAAATTACATTACTTCTACCAATTATCTCGTAGCCTATTGTTCTTTGGACCAAGATGGAAACATTTGGGGGTACAGATAAGAGAATTTATACTAATTTCTTCAAAAATTGGCACAAAAAGCAGGCATCGGCTCTAAGTGGACAAATAGACCTTTTTCGTAAAAAATGTACGTTCTGTTCCAATTTTTGGGAAATTGATTATAGATAGGTCCAATATGGACCATCAACAGCAGCGGTTGATCCTCTAGAGCAGCCCCAGTTGTCGCCAAATTAAATTAGTAGCGTCCCCGAATCTTACGTTAGGTCAAGAATCGTTAAGTTTGCGGACTTCGCTATTTTTCGAAAATAATGATAAATTACATTACTTCTACCAATTATCTTGTAGCCTATTGTTCTTTGGACCAAAATGGAGCCATTTGGGTGTACAGATAAGAGAATTTATACCAATTTCTTCAAAAATTGGCACTAAAAGCAGGCATAGGCTCTAACTGGACAAATAGACCTTTTTCGAGAAAAATAGACGATGTGTTCCAATTTGTGGGAAATTGATGATAGATAGGTTCAATATGGACCTTGTCCAGCAGCGGTTGATCCTCTAGAGCAGCCCCAGTGGTCGTCAAAATAAAATTAGTGGCGTCCCCGAATCTTACGTTGCGTCAAGAATCGTTAAGTTTGTGGACTTCGTTATTTTTCGAAAATAATGATAAATTACATTACTTCTACCAATTATCCTCTAGCCTATTGTTCTTTGGACCAAAATGGAGCCATTTTGGGGTACAGATAAGAGAATTTATACTAACTTCTTCAAAAATTGGCACAAAAAGCAGGCATCGGCTCTAAGTGGACAAATAGACCTTTTTCGTAAAAAATGTACGTTCTGTTCCAATTTTTGGGAAATTGATTATAGATAGGTCCAATATGGACCATCAACAGCAGCGGTTGATCCTCTAGAGCAGCCCCAGTTGTCGCCAAATTAAATTAGTAGCGTCCCCGAATCCTACGTTAGGTCAAGAATCGTTAAGTTTGCGGACTTCGCTATTTTTCGAAAATAATGATAAATTACATTACTTCTACCAATTATCTTGTAGCCTATTGTTCTTTGGACCAAAATGGAGCCATTTGGGTGTACAGATAAGAGAATTTATACCAATTTCTTCAAAAATTGGCACTAAAAGCAGGCATAGGCTCTAACTGGACAAATAGACCTTTTTCGTGAAAAATAGACGATGTGTTCCAATTTGTGGGAAATTGATGATAGATAGGTTCAATATGGACCTTGTCCAGCAGCGGTTGATCCTCTAGAGCAGCCCCAGTAGTCGTCAAAATAAAATTAGTGGCGTCCCCGAATCTTACGTTGCGTCAAGAATCGTTAAGTTTGGGGACTTCGCTATTTTTCGAAAATAACGATAAATTACATTACTTCTACCAATTATCCTCTAGCCTATTGTTCTTTGGACCAAAATGGAGCCATTTTGGGGTACAGATAAGAGAATTTATACTAATTTCTTCAAAAATTGGCACAAAAAGCAGGCATCGGCTCTGAGTGGACAAATAGACCTTTTTCGTAAAAAATTGACGTTCTGTTCCAATTTTTGGGAAATTGATTATAGATAGGTCCAATATGGACCATCAACAGCAGCGGTTGATCCTCTAGAGCAGCCCCAGTTGTCGCCAAATTAAATTAGTGGCGTCCCCGAATCTTACGTTGCGTCAAGAATCGTTAAGTTTGGGGACTTCGCTATTTTTCGAAAATAATGATAAATTACATTACTTCTACCAATTATCTTGTAGTCTATTGTTCTTTGGACCAAAATGGAGCCATTTGGGTGTACAGATAAGAGAATTTATACCAATTTCTTCAAAAATTGGCACTAAAAGCAGGCATAGGCTCTAACTGGACAAATAGACCTTTTTCGTGAAAAATAGACGATGTGTTCCAATTTGTGGGAAATTGATGATAGATAGGTTCAATATGGACCTTGTCCAGCAGCGGTTGATCCTCTAGAGCAGCCCCAGTAGTCGTCAAAATAAAATTAGTGGCGTCCCCGAATCTTACGTTGCGTCAAGAATCGTTAAGTCTGGGGACTTCGCTATTTTTCGAAAATAACGATAAATTACATTACTTCTACCAATTATCCTCTAGCCTATTGTTCTTTGGACCAAAATGGAGCCATTTTGGGGTACAGATAAGAGAATTTATACTAATTTCTTCAAAAATTGGCACAAAAAGCAGGCATCGGCTCTGAGTGGACAAATAGACCTCTTTCGTAAAAAATTGACGTTCTGTTCCAATTTTTGGGAAATTGATTATAGATAGGTCCAATATGGACCATCAACAGCAGCGGTTGATCCTCTAGAGCAGCCCCAGTAGTCGTCAAAATAAAATTAGTGGCGTCCCCGAATCTTACGTTGCGTCAAGAATCGTTAAGTTTGGGGACTTCGCTATTTTTCGAAAAAAATGAAAAATTACATTACTTCAACCAATTATCCTCTAGCCTATTGTTCTTTGGACCAAGATGGAGCCATTTGGGGGTACAGATAAGAGAATTTATACCAATTCCTTCAAAAATTGGCACAAAAAGCAGGCACCGGCTCTAAGTGGACAAATAGACCTTTTTCGTAAAAAATTGACGTTCTGTTCCAATTTTTGGGAAATTGATTATAGATAGGTCCAATATGGACCATCAACAGCAGCGGTTGACCCTCTAGAGCAGCCCCAGTAGTCGTCAAAATAAAATTAGTGGCGTCCCCGAATCTTACGTTGCGTCAAGAATCGTTAAGTTTGGGGACTTCGCTATTTTTCAAAAATAATGATAAATTATATTACTTCTACCAATTATCCTCTAGCCTATTGTTCTTTGGACCAAAATGGAGCCATTTGGGGGTACAGATAAGAGAATTTATACCAATTTCTTCAAAAATTGGCACAAAAAGCAGGCATCGGCTCTAAGTGGACAAATAGACCTTTTTCGTGAAAAATAGACAATGTGTTCCAATTTGTGGGAAATTGATGATATATAGGTTCAATATGGACCTTGTCCAGCAGCGGTTGATCCTCTAGAGCAGCCCCAGTTGTCGCCAAATTAAATTAGTGGCGTCCCCGAATCTTACGTTGCGTCAAGACACGTTAAGTTTGGGGACTTCACTGTTTTTCGAAAATAATGATAAATTACATTACTTCTACCAATTATCCTCTAGCCTATTGTTCTTTGGACCAAAATGGAGCCTTTTTGGGGTTCAGATAAGAGAATTTATACTAATTTCTTCAAAAATTGGCACAAAAAGCAGGCATCGGCTCTAAGTGGACAAATAGACCTTTTTCGTAAAAAATTGACGTTCTGTTCCAATTTGTGGGAAATTGATGATATAGGTTCAATATGGACCTTGTCCAGCAGCGGTTGATCCTCTCGAGCAGCCCCAGTTGTCGCCAAATTAAATTAGTGGCGTCCCCGAATCTTACGTTGCGTCAAGAAACGTTAAGTTTGGAGACTTCACTATTTTTCGAAAATAATGATAAATTACATTACTTCTACCAATTATCCTCTAGCCTATTGTTCTTTGGACCAAAATGGAGCCTTTTTGGGGTACAGATAAGAGAATTTATACTAATTTCTTCAAAAATTGGCACAAAAAGCAGGCATCGGCTCTAAGTGGACAAATAGACCTTTTTCGAGAAAAATAGACGATGTGTTCCAATTTGTGGGAAATTGATGATAGATAGGTTCAATATGGACCTTGTCCAGCAGCGGTTGATCCTCTAGAGCAGCCCCAGTGGTCGTCAAAATAAAATTAGTGGCGTCCCCGAATCTTACGTTGCGTCAAGAATCGTTAAGTTTGTGGACTTCGTTATTTTTCGAAAATAATGATAAATTACATTACTTCTACCAATTATCCACTAGCCTATTGTTCTTTGGACCAAAATGGAGCCATTTTGGGGTACAGATAAGAGAATTTATACTAATTTCTTCAAAAATTGGCACAAAAAGCAGGCATCGGCTCTAAGTGGACAAATAGACCTTTTTCGTAAAAAATTTACGTTCTGTTCCAATTTTTGGGAAATTGATTATAGATAGGTCCAATATGGACCATCAACAGCAGCGGTTGATCCTCTAGAGCAGCCCCAGTTGTCGCCAAATTAAATTAGTAGCGTCCCCGAATCTTACGTTAGGTCAAGAATCGTTAAGTTTGCGGACTTCGCTATTTTTCGAAAATAATGATAAATTACATTACTTCTACCAATTATCTTGTAGCCTATTGTTCTTTGGACCAAAATGGAGCCATTTGGGTGTACAGATAAGAGAATTTATACCAATTTCTTCAAAAATTGGCACTAAAAGCAGGCATAGGCTCTAACTGGACAAATAGACCTTTTTCGTGAAAAATAGACGATGTGTTCCAATTTGTGGGAAATTGATGATAGATAGGTTCAATATGGACCTTGTCCAGCAGCGGTTGATCCTCTAGAGCAGCCCCAGTAGTCGTCAAAATAAAATTAGTGGCGTCCCCGAATCTTACGTTGCGTCAAGAATCGTTAAGTTTGGGGACTTCGCTATTTTTCGAAAATAACGATAAATTACATTACTTCTACCAATTATCCTCTAGCCTATTGTTCTTTGGACCAAAATGGAGCCATTTTGGGGTACAGATAAGAGAATTTATACTAATTTCTTCAAAAATTGGCACAAAAAGCAGGCATCGGCTCTGAGTGGACAAATAGACCTTTTTCGTAAAAAATTGACGTTCTGTTCCAATTTTTGGGAAATTGATTATAGATAGGTCCAATATGGACCATCAACAGCAGCGGTTGATCCTCTAGAGCAGCCCCAGTTGTCGCCAAATTAAATTAGTGGCGTCCCCGAATCTTACGTTGCGTCAAGAATCGTTAAGTTTGGGGACTTCGCTATTTTTCGAAAATAATGATAAATTACATTACTTCTACCAATTATCTTGTAGTCTATTGTTCTTTGGACCAAAATGGAGCCATTTGGGTGTACAGATAAGAGAATTTATACCAATTTCTTCAAAAATTGGCACTAAAAGCAGGCATAGGCTCTAACTGGACAAATAGACCTTTTTCGTGAAAAATAGACGATGTGTTCCAATTTGTGGGAAATTGATGATAGATAGGTTAAATATGGACCTTGTCCAGCAGCGGCTGATCCTCTAGAGCAGCCCCAGTAGTCGTCAAAATAAAATTAGTGGCGTCCCCGAATCTTACGTTGCGTCAAGAATCGTTAAGTTTGGGGACTTCGCTATTTTTCGAAAATAATGATAAATTACATTACTTCTACCAATTATCTTGTAGTCTATTGTTCTTTGGACCAAAATGGAGCCATTTGGGTGTACAGATAAGAGAATTTATACCAATTTCTTCAAAAATTGGCACTAAAAGCAGGCATAGGCTCTAAGTGGACAAATAGACCTTTTTCGTGAAAAATAGACGATGTGTTCCAATTTGTGGGAAATTGATGATAGATAGGTTAAATATGGACCTTGTCCAGCAGCGGCTGATCCTCTAGAGCAGCCCCAGTAGTCGTCAAAATAAAATTAGTGGCGTCCCCGAATCTTACGTTGCGTCAAGAATCGTTAAGTTTGGGGACTTCGCTATTTTTCGAAAAAAATGATAAATTACATTACTTCTACCAATTATCTCGTAGCCTATTGTTCTTTGGACCAAGATGGAAACATTTGGGGGTACAGATAAGAGAATTTATACTAATTTCTTCAAAAATTGGCACAAAAAGCAGGCATCGGCTCTAAGTGGACAAATAGACCTTTTTCGTAAAAAATGTACGTTCTGTTCCAATTTTTGGGAAATTGATTATAGATAGGTCCAATATGGACCATCAACAGCAGCGGTTGATCCTCTAGAGCAGCCCCAGTTGTCGCCAAATTAAATTAGTAGCGTCCCCGAATCTTACGTTAGGTCAAGAATCGTTAAGTTTGCGGACTTCGCTATTTTTCGAAAATAATGATAAATTACATTACTTCTACCAATTATCTTGTAGCCTATTGTTCTTTGGACCAAAATGGAGCCATTTGGGTGTACAGATAAGAGAATTTATACCAATTTCTTCAAAAATTGGCACTAAAAGCAGGCATAGGCTCTAACTGGACAAATAGACCTTTTTCGAGAAAAATAGACGATGTGTTCCAATTTGTGGGAAATTGATGATAGATAGGTTCAATATGGACCTTGTCCAGCAGCGGTTGATCCTCTAGAGCAGCCCCAGTGGTCGTCAAAATAAAATTAGTGGCGTCCCCGAATCTTACGTTGCGTCAAGAATCGTTAAGTTTGTGGACTTCGTTATTTTTCGAAAATAATGATAAATTACATTACTTCTACCAATTATCCTCTAGCCTATTGTTCTTTGGACCAAAATGGAGCCATTTTGGGGTACAGATAAGAGAATTTATACTAACTTCTTCAAAAATTGGCACAAAAAGCAGGCATCGGCTCTAAGTGGACAAATAGACCTTTTTCGTAAAAAATGTACGTTCTGTTCCAATTTTTGGGAAATTGATTATAGATAGGTCCAATATGGACCATCAACAGCAGCGGTTGATCCTCTAGAGCAGCCCCAGTTGTCGCCAAATTAAATTAGTAGCGTCCCCGAATCTTACGTTAGGTCAAGAATCGTTAAGTTTGCGGACTTCGCTATTTTTCGAAAATAATGATAAATTACATTACTTCTACCAATTATCTTGTAGCCTATTGTTCTTTGGACCAAAATGGAGCCATTTGGGTGTACAGATAAGAGAATTTATACCAATTTCTTCAAAAATTGGCACTAAAAGCAGGCATAGGCTCTAACTGGACAAATAGACCTTTTTCGAGAAAAATAGACGATGTGTTCCAATTTGTGGGAAATTGATGATAGATAGGTTCAATATGGACCTTGTCCAGCAGCGGTTGATCCTCTAGAGCAGCCCCAGTGGTCGTCAAAATAAAATTAGTGGCGTCCCCGAATCTTACGTTGCGTCAAGAATCGTTAAGTTTGGGGACTTCGCTTTTTTCGAAAATAATGATAAATTACATTACTTCTACCAATTATTCTCTAGCCTATTGTTCTTTGGACCAAAATGGAGCCATTTTGGGGTACAGATAAGAGAATTTATACTAATTTCTTCAAAAATTGGCACAAAAAGCAGGCATCGGCTCTAAGTGGATAAATAGACCTTTTTTGTGAAAAATAGACGATGTGTTCCAATTTGTGGGAAATTGATGATAGATAGGTTCAATATGGACCTTGTCCAGCAGCGGTTGATCCTCTAGAGCAACCCCAGTTGTCGCCAAATTAAATTAGTGGCGTCCCCGAATCTTACGTTGCGTCAAGAATCGTTAAGTTTGGGGACTTCGCTATTTTTCGAAAATAACGATAAATTACATTACTTCTACCAATTATCCTCTAGCCTATTGTTCTTTGGACCAAAATGGAGCCATTTTGGGGTACAGATAAGAGAATTTATACTAATTTCTTCAAAAATTGGCACAAAAAGCAGGCATCGGCTCTGAGTGGACAAATAGACCTTTTTCGTAAAAAATTGACGTTCTGTTCCAATTTTTGGGAAATTGATTATAGATAGGTCCAATATGGACCATCAACAGCAGCGGTTGATCCTCTAGAGCAGCCCCAGTTGTCGCCAAATTAAATTAGTGGCGTCCCCGAATCTTACGTTGCGTCAAGAATCGTTAAGTTTGGGGACTTCGCTATTTTTCGAAAATAATGATAAATTACATTACTTCTACCAATTATCTTGTAGTCTATTGTTCTTTGGACCAAAATGGAGCCATTTGGGTGTACAGATAAGAGAATTTATACCAATTTCTTCAAAAATTGGCACTAAAAGCAGGCATAGGCTCTAACTGGACAAATAGACCTTTTTCGTGAAAAATAGACGATGTGTTCCAATTTGTGGGAAATTGATGATAGATAGGTTCAATATGGACCTTGTCCAGCAGCGGTTGATCCTCTAGAGCAGCCCCAGTAGTCGTCAAAATAAAATTAGTGGCGTCCCCGAATCTTACGTTGCGTCAAGAATCGTTAAGTCTGGGGACTTCGCTATTTTTCGAAAATAACGATAAATTACATTACTTCTACCAATTATCCTCTAGCCTATTGTTCTTTGGACCAAAATGGAGCCATTTTGGGGTACAGATAAGAGAATTTATACTAATTTCTTCAAAAATTGGCACAAAAAGCAGGCATCGGCTCTGAGTGGACAAATAGACCTCTTTCGTAAAAAATTGACGTTCTGTTCCAATTTTTGGGAAATTGATTATAGATAGGTCCAATATGGACCATCAACAGCAGCGGTTGATCCTCTAGAGCAGCCCCATTTCTCGCCAAATTAAATTAGTGGCGTCCCCGAATCTTACGTTGCGTCAAGAATCGTTAAGTTTGGGGACTTCGCTATTTTTCGAAAATAACGATAAATTACATTACTTCTACCAATTATCCTCTAGCCTATTGTTCTTTGGACCAAAATGGAGCCATTATGGGGTACAGATAAGAGAATTTATACTAATTTCTTCAAAAATTGGCACAAAAAGCAGGCATCGGCTCTGACTGGACAAATAGACCTTTTTCGTGAAAAATAGACGATGTGTTCCAATTTGTGGGAAATTGATGATAGATAGGTTCAATATGGACCTTGTCCAGCAGCGGTTGATCCTCTAGAGCAGCCCCAGTAGTCGTAAAAATAAAATTAGTGGCGTCCCCGAATCTTACGTTGCGTCAAGAATCGTTAAATTTGGGGACTTCGCTATTTTTCGAAAATAATGATAAATTACATTACTTCTACCAATTATCTTGTAGCCTATTGTTCTTTGGACCAAAATGGAGCCATTTGGGTGTACAGATAAGAGAATTTATAGCAATTTCCTCAAAAATTGGCACAAAAAGCGGGCAACGGCTGTAAGTGGACAAATAGACCTTTTTCGTAAAAAATTGACGTTCTGTTCCAATTTTTGGGAAATTGATTATAGATAGGTCCAATATGGACCATCAACAGCAGCGGTTGATCCTCTAGAGCAGACCCAGTTGTCGCCAAATTAAATTAGTGGCGTCCCCGAATCTTACGTTGCGTCAAGAATCGTTAAGTTTGGGGACTTCACTATTTTTCGAAAATAATGATAAATTACATTACTTCTACCAATTATCCTCTAGCCTATTGTTCTTTGGACCAAAATGGAGCCATTTGGGGGTACAGATAAGAGAATTTATACTAATTTCTTCAAAAATTGGCACAAAAAGCAGGCATCGGCTCTAAGTGGACAAATAGACCTTTTTTGTGAAAAATAGACGATGTGTTCCAATTTGTGGGAAATTGATGATAGATAGGTTCAATATGGACCTTGTCCAGCAGCGGTTGATCCTCTAGAGCAGCCCCAGTAGTCGTCAAAATAAAATTAGTGGCGTCCCCGAATCTTACGTTGCGTCAAGAATCGTTAAGTTTGGGGACTTCGCTATTTTTCGAAAATAATGATAAATTACATTACTTCTACCAATTATTCTCTAGCCTATTGTTCTTTGGACCAAAATGGAGCCATTTTGGGGTACAGATAAGAGAATTTATAGCAATTTCTTCAAAAATTGGCACAAAAAGCGGGCAACGGCTGTAAGTGGACAAATAGACCTTTTTCGTAAAAAATTGACGTTCTGTTCCAATTTTTGGGAAATTGATTATAGATAGGTCCAATATGGACCATCAACAGCAGCGGTTGATCCTCTAGAGCAGCCCCAGTTGTCGCCAAATTAAATTAGTGGCGTCCCCGAATCTTACGTTGCGTCAAGCATCGTTAAGTTTGGGGACTTCGCTATTTTTCGAAAATAACGATAAATTACATTACTTCTACCAATTATCCTCTAGCCTATTGTTCTTTGGACCAAAATGGAGCCATTTTGGGGTACAGATAAGAGAATTTATACTAATTTCTTCAAAAATTGGCACAAAAAGCAGGCATCGGCTCTAAGTGGACAAATAGACCTTTTTCGTAAAAAATTGACGTTCTGTTCCAATTTTTGGGAAATTGATTATAGATAGGTCCAATATGGACCATCAACAGCAGCGGTTGATCCTCTAGAGCAGACCCAGTTGTCGCCAAATTAAATTAGTGGCGTCCCCGAATCTTACGTTGCGTCAAGAATCGTTAAGTTTGGGGACTTCACTATTTTTCGAAAATAATGATAAATTACATTACTTCTACCAATTATCCTCTAGCCTATTGTTCTTTGGACCAAAATGGAGCCATTTGGGGGTACAGATAAGAGAATTTATACTAATTTCTTCAAAAATTGGCACAAAAAGCAGGCATCGGCTCTAAGTGGATAAATAGACCTTTTTTGTGAAAAATAGACGATGTGTTCCAATTTGTGGGAAATTGATGATAGATAGGTTCAATATGGACCTTGTCCAGCAGCGGTTGATCCTCTAGAGCAGCCCCAGTAGTCGTCAAAATAAAATTAGTGGCGTCCCCGAATCTTACGTTGCGTCAAGAATCGTTAAGTTTGGGGACTTCGCTTTTTTCGAAAATAATGATAAATTACATTACTTCTACCAATTATTCTCTAGCCTATTGTTCTTTGGACCAAAATGGAGCCATTTTGGGGTACAGATAAGAGAATTTATACTAATTTCTTCAAAAATTGGCACAAAAAGCAGGCATCGGCTCTAAGTGGACAAATAGACCTTTTTCGTAAAAAATTGACGTTCTGTTCCATTTTTTGGGAAATTGATTATAGATAGGTCCAATATGGACCATCAACAGCAGCGGTTGATCCTCTAGAGCAACCCCAGTTGTCGCCAAATTAAATTAGTGGCGTCCCCGAATCTTACGTTGCGTCAAGAATCGTTAAGTTTGGGGACTTCGCTATTTTTCGAAAATAACGATAAATTACATTACTTCTACCAATTATCCTCTAGCCTATTGTTCTTTGGACCAAAATGGAGCCATTTTGGGGTACAGATAAGAGAATTTATACTAATTTCTTCAAAAATTGGCACAAAAAGCAGGCATCGGCTCTAAGTGGACAAATAGACCTTTTTCGTAAAAAAATTACGTTCTGTTCCAATTTTTGGGAAATTGATTATAGATAGGTCCAATATGGACCATCAACAGCAGCGGTTGATCCTCTAGAGCAGCCCCAGTTGTCGCCAAATTAAATTAGTAGCGTCCCCGAATCTTACGTTAGGTCAAGAATCGTTAAGTTTGTGGACTTCGCTATTTTTCGAAAATAATGATAAATTACATTACTTCTACCAATTATCTTGTAGCCTATTGTTCTTTGGACCAAAATGGAGCCATTTGGGTGTACAGATAAGAGAATTTATACCAATTTCTTCAAAAATTGGCACTAAAAGCAGGCATAGGCTCTAACTGGACAAATAGACCTTTTTTGTGAAAAATAGACGATGTGTTCCAATTTGTGGGAAATTGATGATAGATAGGTTCAATATGGACCTTGTCCAGCAGCGGTTGATCCTCTAGAGCAGCCCCAGTAGTCGTCAAAATAAAATTAGTGGCGTCCCCGAATCTTACGTTGCGTCAAGAATCGTTAAGTTTGGGGACTTCGCTATTTTTCGAAAATAATGATAAATTACATTACTTCTACCAATTATTCTCTAGCCTATTGTTCTTTGGACCAAAATGGAGCCATTTTGGGGTACAGATAAGAGAATTTATAGCAATTTCTTCAAAAATTGGCACAAAAAGCGGGCAACGGCTGTAAGTGGACAAATAGACCTTTTTCGTAAAAAATTGACGTTCTGTTCCAATTTTTGGGAAATTGATTATAGATAGGTCCAATATGGACCATCAACAGCAGCGGTTGATCCTCTAGAGCAGCCCCAGTTGTCGCCAAATTAAATTAGTGGCGTCCCCGAATCTTACGTTGCGTCAAGCATCGTTAAGTTTGGGGACTTCGCTATTTTTCGAAAATAACGATAAATTACATTACTTCTACCAATTATCCTCTAGCCTATTGTTCTTTGGACCAAAATGGAGCCATTTTGGGGTACAGATAAGAGAATTTATACTAATTTCTTCAAAAATTGGCACAAAAAGCAGGCATCGGCTCTAAGTGGACAAATAGACCTTTTTCGTAAAAAATTGACGTTCTGCTCCAATTTTTGGGAAATTGATTATAGATAGGTCCAATATGGACCATCAACAGCAGCGGTTGATCCTCTAGAGCAGACCCAGTTGTCGCCAAATTAAATTAGTGGCGTCCCCGAATCTTACGTTGCGTCAAGAATCGTTAAGTTTGGGGACTTCACTATTTTTCGAAAATAATGATAAATTACATTACTTCTACCAATTATCCTCTAGCCTATTGTTCTTTGGACCAAAATGGAGCCATTTGGGGGTACAGATAAGAGAATTTATACTAATTTCTTCAAAAATTGGCACAAAAAGCAGGCATCGGCTCTAAGTGGATAAATAGACCTTTTTTGTGAAAAATAGACGATGTGTTCCAATTTGTGGGAAATTGATGATAGATAGGTTCAATATGGACCTTGTCCAGCAGCGGTTGATCCTCTAGAGCAGCCCCAGTAGTCGTCAAAATAAAATTAGTGGCGTCCCCGAATCTTACGTTGCGTCAAGAATCGTTAAGTTTGGGGACTTCGCTTTTTTCGAAAATAATGATAAATTACATTACTTCTACCAATTATTCTCTAGCCTATTGTTCTTTGGACCAAAATGGAGCCATTTTGGGGTACAGATAAGAGAATTTATACTAATTTCTTCAAAAATTGGCACAAAAAGCAGGCATCGGCTCTAAGTGGATAAATAGACCTTTTTTGTGAAAAATAGACGATGTGTTCCAATTTGTGGGAAATTGATGATAGATAGGTTCAATATGGACCTTGTCCAGCAGCGGTTGATCCTCTAGAGCAACCCCAGTTGTCGCCAAATTAAATTAGTGGCGTCCCCGAATCTTACGTTGCGTCAAGAATCGTTAAGTTTGGGGACTTCGCTATTTTTCGAAAATAACGATAAATTACATTACTTCTACCAATTATCCTCTAGCCTATTGTTCTTTGGACCAAAATGGAGCCATTTTGGGGTACAGATAAGAGAATTTATACTAATTTCTTCAAAAATTGGCACAAAAAGCAGGCATCGGCTCTAAGTGGACAAATAGACCTTTTTCGTAAAAAAATTACGTTCTGTTCCAATTTTTGGGAAATTGATTATAGATAGGTCCAATATGGACCATCAACAGCAGCGGTTGATCCTCTAGAGCAGCCCCAGTTGTCGCCAAATTAAATTAGTACCGTCCCCGAATCTTACGTTAGGTCAAGAATCGTTAAGTTTGTGGACTTCGCTATTTTTCGAAAATAATGATAAATTACATTACTTCTACCAATTATCTTGTAGCCTATTGTTCTTTGGACCAAAATGGAGCCATTTGGGTGTACAGATAAGAGAATTTATACCAATTTCTTCAAAAATTGGCACTAAAAGCAGGCATAATCTCTAACTGGACAAATAGACCTTTTTCGTGAAAAATAGACGATGTGTTCCAATTTGTGGGAAATTGATGATAGATAGGTTCAATATGGACCTTGTCCAGTAGCGGTTGATCCTCTAGAGCAGCCCCAGTAGTCGTCAAAATAAAATTAGTGGCGTCCCCGAATCTTACGTTAGGTCAAGAATCGTTAAGTTTGTGGACTTCGCTATTTTTCGAAAATAATGATAAATTACATTACTTCTACCAATTATCTTGTAGCCTATTGTTCTTTGGACCAAAATGGAGCCATTTGGGTGTACAGATAAGAGAATTTATACTAATTTCTTCAAAAATTGGCACAAAAAGCAGGCATCGGCTCTAAGTGGACAAATAGACCTTTTTCGTAAAAAAATTACGTTCTGTTCCAATTTTTGGGAAATTGATTATAGATAGGTCCAATATGGACCATCAACAGCAGCGGTTGATCCTCTAGAGCAGCCCCAGTTGTCGCCAAATTAAATTAGTAGCGTCCCCGAATCTTACGTTAGGTCAAGAATCGTTAAGTTTGTGGACTTCGCTATTTTTCGAAAATAACGATAAATTACATTACTTCTACCAATTATCCTCTAGCCTATTGTTCTTTGGACCAAAATGGAGCCATTTTGGGGTACAGATAAGAGAATTTATACTAATTTCTTCAAAAATTGGCACAAAAAGCAGGCATCGGCTCTGAGTGGACAAATAGACCTTTTTCGTAAAAAATTGACGTTCTGTTCCAATTTTTGGGAAATTGATTATAGATAGGTCCAATATGGACCATCAACAGCAGCGGTTGATCCTCTAGAGCAGCCCCAGTTGTCGCCAAATTAAATTAGTGGCGTCCCCGAATCTTACGTTGCGTCAAGAATCGTTAAGTTTGGGGACTTCGCTATTTTTCGAAAATAATGATAAATTACATTACTTCTACCAATTATCTTGTAGTCTATTGTTCTTTGGACCAAAATGGAGCCATTTGGGTGTACAGATAAAAGAATTTATACCAATTTCTTCAAAAATTGTCACTAAAAGCAGGCATAGGCTCTAACTGGACAAATAGACCTTTTTCGTGAAAAATAGACGATGTGTTCCAATTTGTGGGAAATTGATGATAGATAGGTTCAATATGGACCTTGTCCAGCAGCGGTTGATCCTCTAGAGCAGCCCCAGTAGTCGTCAAAATAAAATTAGTGGCGTCCCCGAATCTTACGTTGCGTCAAGAATCGTTAAGTCTGGGGACTTCGCTATTTTTCGAAAATAACGATAAATTACATTACTTCTACCAATTATCCTCTAGCCTATTGTTCTATGGACCAAAATGGAGCCATTTTGGGGTACAGATAAGAGAATTTATACTAATTTCTTCAAAAATTGGCACAAAAAGCAGGCATCGGCTCTGAGTGGACAAATAGACCTTTTTCGTAAAAAATTGACGTTCTGTTCCAATTTTTGGGAAATTGATTATAGATAGGTCCAATATGGACCATCAACAGCAGCGGTTGATCCTCTAGAGCAGCCCCATTTCTCGCCAAATTAAATTAGTGGCGTCCCCGAATCTTACGTTGCGTCAAGGATCGTTAAGTTTGGGGACTTCGCTATTTTTCGAAAATAATGATAAATTACATTACTTCTACCAATTATCCTCTAGCCTATTGTTCTTTGGACCAAAATGGAGCCATTTGGGGGTACAGATAAGAGAATTTATACTAATTTCTTCAAAAATTGGCACAAAAAGCAGGCATCGGCTCTAAGTGGACAAATAGACCTTTTTCGTGAAAAATAGACGATGTGTTCCAATTTGTGGGAAATTGATGATAGATAGGTTCAATATGGACCTTGTCCAGCAGCGGTTGATCCTCTAGAGCAGCCCCAGTAGTCGTCAAAATAAAATTAGTGGCGTCCCCGAATCTTACGTTGCGTCAAGAATCGTTAAGTTTGGGGACTTCGCTATTTTTCGAAAATAACGATAAATTACATTACTTCTACCAATTATCCTCTAGCCTATTGTTCTTTGGACCAAAATGGAGCCATTTTGGGGTACAGATAAGAGAATTTATACTAATTTCTTCAAAAATTGGCACAAAAAGCAGGCATCGGCTCTAAGTGGACAAATAGACCTTTTTCGTAAAAAAATTACGTTCTGTTCCAATTTTTGGGAAATTGATTATAGATAGGTCCAATATGGACCATCAACAGCAGCGGTTGATCCTCTAGAGCAGCCCCAGTTGTCGCCAAATTAAATTAGTGGCGTCCCCGAATCTTACGTTGCGTCAAGAATCGTTAAGTTTGGGGACTTCGCTATTTTTCGAAAATAATGATAAATTACATTACTTCTACCAATTATCTTGTAGTCTATTGTTCTTTGGACCAAAATGGAGCCATTTGGGTGTACAGATAAGAGAATTTATACCAATTTCTTCAAAAATTGGCACTAAAAGCAGGCATAGGCTCTAACTGGACAAATAGACCTTTTTCGTGAAAAATAGACGATGTGTTCCAATTTGTGGGAAATTGATGATAGATAGGTTCAATATGGACCTTGTCCAGCAGCGGTTGATCCTCTAGAGCAGCCCCAGTAGTCGTCAAAATAAAATTAGTGGCGTCCCCGAATCTTACGTTGCGTCAAGAATCGTTAAGTCTGGGGACTTCGCTATTTTTCGAAAATAACGATAAATTACATTACTTCTACCAATTATCCTCTAGCCTATTGTTCTATGGACCAAAATGGAGCCATTTTGGGGTACAGATAAGAGAATTTATACTAATTTCTTCAAAAATTGGCACAAAAAGCAGGCATCGGCTCTGAGTGGACAAATAGACCTTTTTCGTAAAAAATTGACGTTCTGTTCCAATTTTTTAGAAATTGATTATAGATAGGTCCAATATGGACCTTGTCCAGCAGCGGTTGATCCTCTAGAGCAGCCCCAGTAGTCGTCAAAATAAAATTAGTGGCGTCCCCGAATCTTACGTTGCGTCAAGAATCGTTAAGTTTGGGGACTTCGCTATTTTTCGAAAATAATGATAAATTACATTACTTCTACCAATTATCTTGTAGCCTATTGTTTTTTGGGCCAAAATGGAGCCATTTGGGTGTACAGATAAGAGAATTTATACTAATTTCTTCAAAAATTGGCACAAAAAGCAGGCATCGGCTCTAAGTGGACAAATAGACCTTTTTCGTAAAAAAATTACGTTCTGTTCCAATTTTTGGGAAATTGATTATAGATAGGTCCAATATGGACCATCAACAGCAGCGGTTGATCCTCTAGAGCAGCCCCAGTTGTCGCCAAATTAAATTAGTAGCGTCCCCGAATCTTACGTTAGGTCAAGAATCGTTAAGTTTGTGGACTTCGCTATTTTTCGAAAATAATGATAAATTACATTACTTCTACCAATTATCTTGTAGCCTATTGTTCTTTGGACCAAAATGGAGCCATTTGGGTGTACAGATAAGAGAATTTATACCAATTTCTTCAAAAATTGGCACTAAAAGCAGGCATAGGCTCTAACTGGACAAATAGACCTTTTTCGTGAAAAATAGACGATGTGTTCCAATTTGTGGGAAATTGATGATAGATAGGTTCAATATGGACCTTGTCCAGCAGCGGTTGATCCTCTAGAGCAGCCCCAGTAGTCGTCAAAATAAAATTAGTGGCGTCCCCGAATCTTACGTTGCGTCAAGAATCGTTAAGTTTGGGGGCTTCGCTATTTTTCGAAAATAACGATAAATTACATTACTTCTACCAACTATCCTCTAGCCTATTGTTCTTTGGACCAAAATGGAGCCATTTTGGGGTACAGATAAGAGAATTTATACTAATTTCTTCAAAAATTGGCACAAAAAGCAGGCATCGGCTCTGAGTGGACAAATAGACCTTTTTCGTAAAAAATTGACGTTCTGTTCCAATTTTTGGGAAATTGATTATAGATAGGTCCAATATGGACCATCAACAGCAGCGGTTGATCCTCTAGAGCAGCCCCAGTTGTCGCCAAATTAAATTAGTGGCGTCCCCGAATCTTACGTTGCGTCAAGAATCGTTAAGTTTGGGGACTTCGCTATTTTTCGAAAATAATGATAAATTACATTACTTCTACCAATTATCTTGTAGTCTATTGTTCTTTGGACCAAAATGGAGCCATTTGGGTGTACAGATAAGAGAATTTATACCAATTTCTTCAAAAATTGGCACTAAAAGCAGGCATAGGCTCTAACTGGACAAATAGACCTTTTTCGTAAAAAATTGACGTTCTGTTCCAATTTTTGGGAAATTGATTATAGATAGGTCCAATATGGACCATCAACAGCAGCGGTTGATCCTCTAGAGCAGCCCCAGTTGTCGCCAAATTAAATTAGTGGCGTCCCCGAATCTTACGTTGCGTCAAGAATCGTTAAGTTTGGGGACTTCGCTATTTTTCGAAAATAATGATAAATTACATTACTTCTACCAATTATCTTGTAGTCTATTGTTCTTTGGACCAAAATGGAGCCATTTGGGTGTACAGATAAGAGAATTTATACCAATTTCTTCAAAAATTGTCACTAAAAGCAGGCATAGGCTCTAACTGGACAAATAGACCTTTTTCGTGAAAAATAGACGATGTGTTCCAATTTGTGGGAAATTGATGATAGATAGGTTCAATATGGACCTTGTCCAGCAGCGGTTGATCCTCTAGAGCAGCCCCAGTAGTCGTCAAAATAAAATTAGTGGCGTCCCCGAATCTTACGTTGCGTCAAGAATCGTTAAGTCTGGGGACTTCGCTATTTTTCGAAAATAACGATAAATTACATTACTTCTACCAATTATCCTCTAGCCTATTGTTCTTTGGACCAAAATGGAGCCATTTTGGGGTACAGATAAGAGAATTTATACTAATTTCTTCAAAAATTGGCACAAAAAGCAGGCATCGGCTCTGAGTGGACAAATAGACCTTTTTCGTAAAAAATTGACGTTCTGTTCCAATTTTTGGGAAATTGATTATAGATAGGTCCAATATGGACCATCAACAGCAGCGGTTGATCCTCTAGAGCAGCCCCAGTTGTCGCCAAATTAAATTAGTGGCGTCCCCGAATCTTACGTTGCGTCAAGAATCGTTAAGTTTGGGGACTTCGCTATTTTTCGAAAATAATGATAAATTACATTACTTCTACCAATTATCTTGTAGTCTATTGTTCTTTGGACCAAAATGGAGCCATTTGGGTGTACAGATAAGAGAATTTATACCAATTTCTTCAAAAATTGTCACTAAAAGCAGGCATAGGCTCTAACTGGACAAATAGACCTTTTTCGTGAAAAATAGACGATGTGTTCCAATTTGTGGGAAATTGATGATAGATAGGTTCAATATGGACCTTGTCCAGCAGCGGTTGATCCTCTAGAGCAGCCCCAGTAGTCGTCAAAATAAAATTAGTGGCGTCCCCGAATCTTACGTTGCGTCAAGAATCGTTAAGTCTGGGGACTTCGCTATTTTTCGAAAATAACGATAAATTACATTACTTCTACCAATTATCCTCTAGCCTATTGTTCTATGGACCAAAATGGAGCCATTTTGGGGTACAGATAAGAGAATTTATACTAATTTCTTCAAAAATTGGCACAAAAAGCAGGCATCGGCTCTGAGTGGACAAATAGACCTTTTTCGTAAAAAATTGACGTTCTGTTCCAATTTTTGGGAAATTGATTATAGATAGGTCCAATATGGACCATCAACAGCAGCGGTTGATCCTCTAGAGCAGCCCCATTTCTCGCCAAATTAAATTAGTGGCGTCCCCGAATCTTACGTTGCGTCAAGGATCGTTAAGTTTGGGGACTTCGCTATTTTTCGAAAATAATGATAAATTACATTACTTCTACCAATTATCCTCTAGCCTATTGTTCTTTGGACCAAAATGGAGCCATTTGGGGGTACAGATAAGAGAATTTATACTAATTTCTTCAAAAATTGGCACAAAAAGCAGGCATCGGCTCTAAGTGGACAAATAGACCTTTTTCGTGAAAAATAGACGATGTGTTCCAATTTGTGGGAAATTGATGATAGATAGGTTCAATATGGACCTTGTCCAGCAGCGGTTGATCCTCTAGAGCAGCCCCAGTAGTCGTCAAAATAAAATTAGTGGCGTCCCCGAATCTTACGTTGCGTCAAGAATCGTTAAGTTTGGGGACTTCGCTATTTTTCGAAAATAATGATAAATTACATTACTTCTACCAATTATCCTCTAGCCTATTGTTCTTTGGACCAAAATGGAGCCATTTGGGTGTACAGATAAGAGAATTTATACTAATTTCTTCAAAAATTGGCACAAAAAGCAGACATCGGCTCTAAGTGGACAAATAGACCTTTTTTGTGAAAAATAGACGATGTGTTCCAATTTGTGGGAAATTGATGATAGATAGGTTCAATATGGACCTTGTCCAGCAGCGGTGGATCCTCTAGAGCAGCCCCAGTAGTCGTCAAAATAAAATTAGTGGCGTCCCCGAATCTTACGTTGCGTCAAGAATCGTTAAGTTTGGGGACTTCGCTATTTTTCGAAAATAATGATAAATTACATTACTTCTACCAATTATCTTGTAGCCTATTGTTTTTTGGGCCAAAATGGAGCCATTTGGGTGTACAGATAAGAGAATTTATAGCAATTTCTTCAAAAATTGGCACAAAAAGCGGGCAACGGCTGTAAGTGGACAAATAGACCTTTTTCGTAAAAAATTGACGTTCTGTTCCAATTTTTGGGAAATTGATTATAGATAGGTCCAATATGGACCATCAACAGCAGCGGTTGATCCTCTAGAGCAGACCCAGTTGTCGCCAAATTAAATTAGTGGCGTCCCCGAATCTTACGTTGCGTCAAGAATCGTTAAGTTTGGGGACTTCGCTATTTTTCGAAAATAATGATAAATTACATTACTTCTACCAATTATCCTCTAGCCTATTGTTCTTTGGACCAAAATGGAGCCATTTGGGGGTACAGATAAGAGAATTTATACTAATTTCTTCAAAAATTGGCACAAAAAGCAGGCATCGGCTCTAAGTGGACAAATAGACCTTTTTTGTGAAAAATAGACGATGTGTTCCAATTTGTGGGAAATTGATGATAGATAGGTTCAATATGGACCTTGTCCAGCAGCGGTTGATCCTCTAGAGCAGCCCCAGTAGTCGTCAAAATAAAATTAGTGGCGTCCCCGAATCTTACGTTGCGTCAAGAATCGTTAAGTTTGGGGACTTCGCTATTTTTCGAAAATAACGATAAATTACATTACTTCTACCAATTATCCTCTAGCCTATTGTTCTTTGGACCAAAATGGAGCCATTTTGGGGTACAGATAAGAGAATTTATACTAATTTCTTCAAAAATTGGCACAAAAAGCAGGCATCGGCTCTAAGTGGACAAATAGACCTTTTTCGTAAAAAAATTACGTTCTGTTCCAATTTTTGGGAAATTGATTATAGATAGGTCCAATATGGACCATCAACAGCAGCGGTTGATCCTCTAGAGCAGCCCCAGTTGTCGCCAAATTAAATTAGTAGCGTCCCCGAATCTTACGTTAGGTCAAGAATCGTTAAGTTTGTGGACTTCGCTATTTTTCGAAAATAATGATAAATTACATTACTTCTACCAATTATCTTGTAGCCTATTGTTCTTTGGACCAAAATGGAGCCATTTGGGTGTACAGATAAGAGAATTTATACCAATTTCTTCAAAAATTGGCACTAAAAGCAGGCATAGGCTCTAACTGGACAAATAGACCTTTTTCGTGAAAAATAGACGATGTGTTCCAATTTGTGGGAAATTGATGATAGATAGGTTCAATATGGACCTTGTCCAGCAGCGGTTGATCCTCTAGAGCAGCCCCAGTAGTCGTCAAAATAAAATTAGTGGCGTCCCCGAATCTTACGTTGCGTCAAGAATCGTTAAGTTTGGGGACTTCGCTATTTTTCGAAAATAATGATAAATTACATTACTTCTACCAATTATCTTGTAGCCTATTGTTTTTTGGGCCAAAATGGAGCCATTTGGGTGTACAGATAAGAGAATTTATACTAATTTCTTCAAAAATTGGCACAAAAAGCAGGCATCGGCTCTAAGTGGACAAATAGACCTTTTTCGTAAAAAAATTACGTTCTGTTCCAATTTTTGGGAAATTGATTATAGATAGGTCCAATATGGACCATCAACAGCAGCGGTTGATCCTCTAGAGCAGCCCCAGTTGTCGCCAAATTAAATTAGTAGCGTCCCCGAATCTTACGTTAGGTCAAGAATCGTTAAGTTTGTGGACTTCGCTATTTTTCGAAAATAATGATAAATTACATTACTTCTACCAATTATCTTGTAGCCTATTGTTCTTTGGACCAAAATGGAGCCATTTGGGTGTACAGATAAGAGAATTTATACCAATTTCTTCAAAAATTGGCACTAAAAGCAGGCATCGGCTCTAAGTGGACAAATAGACCTTTTTTGTGAAAAATAGACGATGTGTTCCAATTTGTGGGAAATTGATGATAGATAGGTTCAATATGGACCTTGTCCAGCAGCGGTTGATCCTCTAGAGCAGCCCCAGTAGTCGTCAAAATAAAATTAGTGGCGTCCCCGAATCTTACGTTGCGTCAAGAATCGTTAAGTTTGGGGACTTCGCTATTTTTCGAAAATAACGATAAATTACATTACTTCTACCAATTATCCTCTAGCCTATTGTTCTTTGGACCAAAATGGAGCCATTTTGGGGTACAGATAAGAGAATTTATACTAATTTCTTCAAAAATTGGCACAAAAAGCAGGCATCGGCTCTAAGTGGACAAATAGACCTTTTTCGTAAAAAAATTACGTTCTGTTCCAATTTTTGGGAAATTGATTATAGATAGGTCCAATATGGACCATCAACAGCAGCGGTTGATCCTCTAGAGCAGCCCCAGTTGTCGCCAAATTAAATTAGTAGCGTCCCCGAATCTTACGTTAGGTCAAGAATCGTTAAGTTTGTGGACTTCGCTATTTTTCGAAAATAATGATAAATTACATTACTTCTACCAATTATCTTGTAGCCTATTGTTCTTTGGACCAAAATGGAGCCATTTGGGTGTACAGATAAGAGAATTTATACCAATTTCTTCAAAAATTGGCACTAAAAGCAGGCATAGGCTCTAACTGGACAAATAGACCTTTTTCGTGAAAAATAGACGATGTGTTCCAATTTGTGGGAAATTGATGATAGATAGGTTCAATATGGACCTTGTCCAGCAGCGGTTGATCCTCTAGAGCAGCCCCAGTAGTCGTCAAAATAAAATTAGTGGCGTCCCCGAATCTTACGTTGCGTCAAGAATCGTTAAGTTTGGGGACTTCGCTATTTTTCGAAAATAATGATAAATTACATTACTTCTACCAATTATCTTGTAGCCTATTGTTTTTTGGGCCAAAATGGAGCCATTTGGGTGTACAGATAAGAGAATTTATACTAATTTCTTCAAAAATTGGCACAAAAAGCAGGCATCGGCTCTAAGTGGACAAATAGACCTTTTTCGTAAAAAAATTACGTTCTGTTCCAATTTTTGGGAAATTGATTATAGATAGGTCCAATATGGACCATCAACAGCAGCGGTTGATCCTCTAGAGCAGCCCCAGTTGTCGCCAAATTAAATTAGTAGCGTCCCCGAATCTTACGTTAGGTCAAGAATCGTTAAGTTTGTGGACTTCGCTATTTTTCGAAAATAATGATAAATTACATTACTTCTACCAATTATCTTGTAGCCTATTGTTCTTTGGACCAAAATGGAGCCATTTGGGTGTACAGATAAGAGAATTTATACCAATTTCTTCAAAAATTGGCACTAAAAGCAGGCATAGGCTCTAACTGGACAAATAGACCTTTTTCGTGAAAAATAGACGATGTGTTCCAATTTGTGGGAAATTGATGATAGATAGGTTCAATATGGACCTTGTCCAGCAGCGGTTGATCCTCTAGAGCAGCCCCAGTAGTCGTCAAAATAAAATTAGTGGCGTCCCCGAATCTTACGTTGCGTCAAGAATCGTTAAGTTTGGGGGCTTCGCTATTTTTCGAAAATAACGATAAATTACATTACTTCTACCAACTATCCTCTAGCCTATTGTTCTTTGGACCAAAATGGAGCCATTTTGGGGTACAGATAAGAGAATTTATACTAATTTCTTCAAAAATTGGCACAAAAAGCAGGCATCGGCTCTGAGTGGACAAATAGACCTTTTTCGTAAAAAATTGACGTTCTGTTCCAATTTTTTAGAAATTGATTATAGATAGGTCCAATATGGACCTTGTCCAGCAGCGGTTGATCCTCTAGAGCAGCCCCAGTAGTCGTCAAAATAAAATTAGTGGCGTCCCCGAATCTTACGTTGCGTCAAGAATCGTTAAGTTTGGGGACTTCGCTATTTTTCGAAAATAATGATAAATTACATTACTTCTACCAATTATCTTGTAGCCTATTGTTTTTTGGGCCAAAATGGAGCCATTTGGGTGTACAGATAAGAGAATTTATACTAATTTCTTCAAAAATTGGCACAAAAAGCAGGCATCGGCTCTAAGTGGACAAATAGACCTTTTTCGTAAAAAAATTACGTTCTGTTCCAATTTTTGGGAAATTGATTATAGATAGGTCCAATATGGACCATCAACAGCAGCGGTTGATCCTCTAGAGCAGCCCCAGTTGTCGCCAAATTAAATTAGTAGCGTCCCCGAATCTTACGTTAGGTCAAGAATCGTTAAGTTTGTGGACTTCGCTATTTTTCGAAAATAATGATAAATTACATTACTTCTACCAATTATCTTGTAGCCTATTGTTCTTTGGACCAAAATGGAGCCATTTGGGTGTACAGATAAGAGAATTTATACCAATTTCTTCAAAAATTGGCACTAAAAGCAGGCATAGGCTCTAACTGGACAAATAGACCTTTTTCGTGAAAAATAGACGATGTGTTCCAATTTGTGGGAAATTGATGATAGATAGGTTCAATATGGACCTTGTCCAGCAGCGGTTGATCCTCTAGAGCAGCCCCAGTAGTCGTCAAAATAAAATTAGTGGCGTCCCCGAATCTTACGTTGCGTCAAGAATCGTTAAGTTTGGGGACTTCGCTATTTTTCGAAAATAATGATAAATTACATTACTTCTACCAATTATCTTGTAGCCTATTGTTTTTTGGGCCAAAATGGAGCCATTTGGGTGTACAGATAAGAGAATTTATACTAATTTCTTCAAAAATTGGCACAAAAAGCAGGCATCGGCTCTAAGTGGACAAATAGACCTTTTTCGTAAAAAAATTACGTTCTGTTCCAATTTTTGGGAAATTGATTATAGATAGGTCCAATATGGACCATCAACAGCAGCGGTTGATCCTCTAGAGCAGCCCCAGTTGTCGCCAAATTAAATTAGTAGCGTCCCCGAATCTTACGTTAGGTCAAGAATCGTTAAGTTTGTGGACTTCGCTATTTTTCGAAAATAATGATAAATTACATTACTTCTACCAATTATCTTGTAGCCTATTGTTCTTTGGACCAAAATGGAGCCATTTGGGTGTACAGATAAGAGAATTTATACCAATTTCTTCAAAAATTGGCACTAAAAGCAGGCATAGGCTCTAACTGGACAAATAGACCTTTTTCGTGAAAAATAGACGATGTGTTCCAATTTGTGGGAAATTGATGATAGATAGGTTCAATATGGACCTTGTCCAGCAGCGGTTGATCCTCTAGAGCAGCCCCAGTAGTCGTCAAAATAAAATTAGTGGCGTCCCCGAATCTTACGTTGCGTCAAGAATCGTTAAGTTTGGGGGCTTCGCTATTTTTCGAAAATAACGATAAATTACATTACTTCTACCAACTATCCTCTAGCCTATTGTTCTTTGGACCAAAATGGAGCCATTTTGGGGTACAGATAAGAGAATTTATACTAATTTCTTCAAAAATTGGCACAAAAAGCAGGCATCGGCTCTGAGTGGACAAATAGACCTTTTTCGTAAAAAATTGACGTTCTGTTCCAATTTTTTAGAAATTGATTATAGATAGGTCCAATATGGACCTTGTCCAGCAGCGGTTGATCCTCTAGAGCAGCCCCAGTAGTCGTCAAAATAAAATTAGTGGCGTCCCCGAATCTTACGTTGCGTCAAGAATCGTTAAGTTTGGGGACTTCGCTATTTTTCGAAAATAATGATAAATTACATTACTTCTACCAATTATCTTGTAGCCTATTGTTTTTTGGGCCAAAATGGAGCCATTTGGGTGTACAGATAAGAGAATTTATACTAATTTCTTCAAAAATTGGCACAAAAAGCAGGCATCGGCTCTAAGTGGACAAATAGACCTTTTTCGTAAAAAAATTACGTTCTGTTCCAATTTTTGGGAAATTGATTATAGATAGGTCCAATATGGACCATCAACAGCAGCGGTTGATCCTCTAGAGCAGCCCCAGTTGTCGCCAAATTAAATTAGTAGCGTCCCCGAATCTTACGTTAGGTCAAGAATCGTTAAGTTTGTGGACTTCGCTATTTTTCGAAAATAATGATAAATTACATTACTTCTACCAATTATCTTGTAGCCTATTGTTCTTTGGACCAAAATGGAGCCATTTGGGTGTACAGATAAGAGAATTTATACCAATTTCTTCAAAAATTGGCACTAAAAGCAGGCATAGGCTCTAACTGGACAAATAGACCTTTTTCGTGAAAAATAGACGATGTGTTCCAATTTGTGGGAAATTGATGATAGATAGGTTCAATATGGACCTTGTCCAGCAGCGGTTGATCCTCTAGAGCAGCCCCAGTAGTCGTCAAAATAAAATTAGTGGCGTCCCCGAATCTTACGTTGCGTCAAGAATCGTTAAGTTTGGGGGCTTCGCTATTTTTCGAAAATAACGATAAATTACATTACTTCTACCAACTATCCTCTAGCCTATTGTTCTTTGGACCAAAATGGAGCCATTTTGGGGTACAGATAAGAGAATTTATACTAATTTCTTCAAAAATTGGCACAAAAAGCAGGCATCGGCTCTGAGTGGACAAATAGACCTTTTTCGTAAAAAATTGACGTTCTGTTCCAATTTTTGGGAAATTGATTATAGATAGGTCCAATATGGACCATCAACAGCAGCGGTTGATCCTCTAGAGCAGCCCCAGTTGTCGCCAAATTAAATTAGTGGCGTCCCCGAATCTTACGTTGCGTCAAGAATCGTTAAGTTTGGGGACTTCGCTATTTTTCGAAAATAATGATAAATTACATTACTTCTACCAATTATCTTGTAGTCTATTGTTCTTTGGACCAAAATGGAGCCATTTGGGTGTACAGATAAGAGAATTTATACCAATTTCTTCAAAAATTGGCACTAAAAGCAGGCATAGGCTCTAACTGGACAAATAGACCTTTTTCGTAAAAAATTGACGTTCTGTTCCAATTTTTGGGAAATTGATTATAGATAGGTCCAATATGGACCATCAACAGCAGCGGTTGATCCTCTAGAGCAGCCCCAGTTGTCGCCAAATTAAATTAGTGGCGTCCCCGAATCTTACGTTGCGTCAAGAATCGTTAAGTTTGGGGACTTCGCTATTTTTCGAAAATAATGATAAATTACATTACTTCTACCAATTATCTTGTAGTCTATTGTTCTTTGGACCAAAATGGAGCCATTTGGGTGTACAGATAAGAGAATTTATACCAATTTCTTCAAAAATTGTCACTAAAAGCAGGCATAGGCTCTAACTGGACAAATAGACCTTTTTCGTGAAAAATAGACGATGTGTTCCAATTTGTGGGAAATTGATGATAGATAGGTTCAATATGGACCTTGTCCAGCAGCGGTTGATCCTCTAGAGCAGCCCCAGTAGTCGTCAAAATAAAATTAGTGGCGTCCCCGAATCTTACGTTGCGTCAAGAATCGTTAAGTCTGGGGACTTCGCTATTTTTCGAAAATAACGATAAATTACATTACTTCTACCAATTATCCTCTAGCCTATTGTTCTTTGGACCAAAATGGAGCCATTTTGGGGTACAGATAAGAGAATTTATACTAATTTCTTCAAAAATTGGCACAAAAAGCAGGCATCGGCTCTGAGTGGACAAATAGACCTTTTTCGTAAAAAATTGACGTTCTGTTCCAATTTTTGGGAAATTGATTATAGATAGGTCCAATATGGACCATCAACAGCAGCGGTTGATCCTCTAGAGCAGCCCCAGTTGTCGCCAAATTAAATTAGTGGCGTCCCCGAATCTTACGTTGCGTCAAGAATCGTTAAGTTTGGGGACTTCGCTATTTTTCGAAAATAATGATAAATTACATTACTTCTACCAATTATCTTGTAGTCTATTGTTCTTTGGACCAAAATGGAGCCATTTGGGTGTACAGATAAGAGAATTTATACTAATTTCTTCAAAAATTGGCACAAAAAGCAGGCATCGGCTCTAAGTGGACAAATAGACCTTTTTCGTGAAAAATAGACGATGTGTTCCAATTTGTGGGAAATTGATGATAGATAGGTTCAATATGGACCTTGTCCAGCAGCGGTTGATCCTCTAGAGCAGCCCCAGTAGTCGTCAAAATAAAATTAGTGGCGTCCCCGAATCTTACGTTGCGTCAAGAATCGTTAAGTTTGGGGACTTCGCTATTTTTCGAAAATAACGATAAATTACATTACTTCTACCAATTATCCTCTAGCCTATTGTTCTTTGGACCAAAATGGAGCCATTTTGGGGTACAGATAAGAGAATTTATACTAATTTCTTCAAAAATTGGCACAAAAAGCAGGCATCGGCTCTAAGTGGACAAATAGACCTTTTTCGTAAAAAAATTACGTTCTGTTCCAATTTTTGGGAAATTGATTATAGATAGGTCCAATATGGACCATCAACAGCAGCGGTTGATCCTCTAGAGCAGCCCCAGTTGTCGCCAAATTAAATTAGTGGCGTCCCCGAATCTTACGTTGCGTCAAGAATCGTTAAGTTTGGGGACTTCGCTATTTTTCGAAAATAATGATAAATTACATTACTTCTACCAATTATCTTGTAGTCTATTGTTCTTTGGACCAAAATGGAGCCATTTGGGTGTACAGATAAGAGAATTTATACCAATTTCTTCAAAAATTGGCACTAAAAGCAGGCATAGGCTCTAACTGGACAAATAGACCTTTTTCGTGAAAAATAGACGATGTGTTCCAATTTGTGGGAAATTGATGATAGATAGGTTCAATATGGACCTTGTCCAGCAGCGGTTGATCCTCTAGAGCAGCCCCAGTAGTCGTCAAAATAAAATTAGTGGCGTCCCCGAATCTTACGTTGCGTCAAGAATCGTTAAGTCTGGGGACTTCGCTATTTTTCGAAAATAACGATAAATTACATTACTTCTACCAATTATCCTCTAGCCTATTGTTCTATGGACCAAAATGGAGCCATTTTGGGGTACAGATAAGAGAATTTATACTAATTTCTTCAAAAATTGGCACAAAAAGCAGGCATCGGCTCTGAGTGGACAAATAGACCTTTTTCGTAAAAAATTGACGTTCTGTTCCAATTTTTGGGAAATTGATTATAGATAGGTCCAATATGGACCATCAACAGCAGCGGTTGATCCTCTAGAGCAGCCCCATTTCTCGCCAAATTAAATTAGTGGCGTCCCCGAATCTTACGTTGCGTCAAGGATCGTTAAGTTTGGGGACTTCGCTATTTTTCGAAAATAATGATAAATTACATTACTTCTACCAATTATCCTCTAGCCTATTGTTCTTTGGACCAAAATGGAGCCATTTGGGGGTACAGATAAGAGAATTTATACTAATTTCTTCAAAAATTGGCACAAAAAGCAGGCATCGGCTCTAAGTGGACAAATAGACCTTTTTCGTGAAAAATAGACGATGTGTTCCAATTTGTGGGAAATTGATGATAGATAGGTTCAATATGGACCTTGTCCAGCAGCGGTTGATCCTCTAGAGCAGCCCCAGTAGTCGTCAAAATAAAATTAGTGGCGTCCCCGAATCTTACGTTGCGTCAAGAATCGTTAAGTTTGGGGACTTCGCTATTTTTCGAAAATAATGATAAATTACATTACTTCTACCAATTATCCTCTAGCCTATTGTTCTTTGGACCAAAATGGAGCCATTTGGGTGTACAGATAAGAGAATTTATACTAATTTCTTCAAAAATTGGCACAAAAAGCAGACATCGGCTCTAAGTGGACAAATAGACCTTTTTTGTGAAAAATAGACGATGTGTTCCAATTTGTGGGAAATTGATGATAGATAGGTTCAATATGGACCTTGTCCAGCAGCGGTTGATCCTCTAGAGCAGCCCCAGTAGTCGTCAAAATAAAATTAGTGGCGTCCCCGAATCTTACGTTGCGTCAAGAATCGTTAAGTTTGGGGACTTCGCTATTTTTCGAAAATAATGATAAATTACATTACTTCTACCAATTATCTTGTAGCCTATTGTTTTTTGGGCCAAAATGGAGCCATTTGGGTGTACAGATAAGAGAATTTATAGCAATTTCTTCAAAAATTGGCACAAAAAGCGGGCAACGGCTGTAAGTGGACAAATAGACCTTTTTCGTAAAAAATTGACGTTCTGTTCCAATTTTTGGGAAATTGATTATAGATAGGTCCAATATGGACCATCAACAGCAGCGGTTGATCCTCTAGAGCAGACCCAGTTGTCGCCAAATTAAATTAGTGGCGTCCCCGAATCTTACGTTGCGTCAAGAATCGTTAAGTTTGGGGACTTCGCTATTTTTCGAAAATAATGATAAATTACATTACTTCTACCAATTATCCTCTAGCCTATTGTTCTTTGGACCAAAATGGAGCCATTTGGGGGTACAGATAAGAGAATTTATACTAATTTCTTCAAAAATTGGCACAAAAAGCAGGCATCGGCTCTAAGTGGACAAATAGACCTTTTTTGTGAAAAATAGACGATGTGTTCCAATTTGTGGGAAATTGATGATAGATAGGTTCAATATGGACCTTGTCCAGCAGCGGTTGATCCTCTAGAGCAGCCCCAGTAGTCGTCAAAATAAAATTAGTGGCGTCCCCGAATCTTACGTTGCGTCAAGAATCGTTAAGTTTGGGGACTTCGCTATTTTTCGAAAATAACGATAAATTACATTACTTCTACCAATTATCCTCTAGCCTATTGTTCTTTGGACCAAAATGGAGCCATTTTGGGGTACAGATAAGAGAATTTATACTAATTTCTTCAAAAATTGGCACAAAAAGCAGGCATCGGCTCTAAGTGGACAAATAGACCTTTTTCGTAAAAAAATTACGTTCTGTTCCAATTTTTGGGAAATTGATTATAGATAGGTCCAATATGGACCATCAACAGCAGCGGTTGATCCTCTAGAGCAGCCCCAGTTGTCGCCAAATTAAATTAGTAGCGTCCCCGAATCTTACGTTAGGTCAAGAATCGTTAAGTTTGTGGACTTCGCTATTTTTCGAAAATAATGATAAATTACATTACTTCTACCAATTATCTTGTAGCCTATTGTTCTTTGGACCAAAATGGAGCCATTTGGGTGTACAGATAAGAGAATTTATACCAATTTCTTCAAAAATTGGCACTAAAAGCAGGCATAGGCTCTAACTGGACAAATAGACCTTTTTCGTGAAAAATAGACGATGTGTTCCAATTTGTGGGAAATTGATGATAGATAGGTTCAATATGGACCTTGTCCAGCAGCGGTTGATCCTCTAGAGCAGCCCCAGTAGTCGTCAAAATAAAATTAGTGGCGTCCCCGAATCTTACGTTGCGTCAAGAATCGTTAAGTTTGGGGACTTCGCTATTTTTCGAAAATAACGATAAATTACATTACTTCTACCAACTATCCTCTAGCCTATTGTTCTTTGGACCAAAATGGAGCCATTTTGGGGTACAGATAAGAGAATTTATACTAATTTCTTCAAAAATTGGCACAAAAAGCAGGCATCGGCTCTGAGTGGACAAATAGACCTTTTTCGTAAAAAATTGACGTTCTGTTCCAATTTTTGGGAAATTGATTATAGATAGGTCCAATATGGACCATCAACAGCAGCGGTTGATCCTCTAGAGCAGCCCCAGTTGTCGCCAAATTAAATTAGTGGCGTCCCCGAATCTTACGTTGCGTCAAGAATCGTTAAGTTTGGGGACTTCGCTATTTTTCGAAAATAATGATAAATTACATTACTTCTACCAATTATCTTGTAGTCTATTGTTCTTTGGACCAAAATGGAGCCATTTGGGTGTACAGATAAGAGAATTTATACCAATTTCTTCAAAAATTGGCACTAAAAGCAGGCATAGGCTCTAACTGGACAAATAGACCTTTTTCGTGAAAAATAGACGATGTGTTCCAATTTGTGGGAAATTGATGATAGATAGGTTCAATATGGACCTTGTCCAGCAGCGGTTGATCCTCTAGAGCAGCCCCAGTAGTCGTCAAAATAAAATTAGTGGCGTCCCCGAATCTTACGTTGCGTCAAGAATCGTTAAGTCTGGGGACTTCGCTATTTTTCGAAAATAACGATAAATTACATTACTTCTACCAATTATCCTCTAGCCTATTGTTCTTTGGACCAAAATGGAGCCATTTTGGGGTACAGATAAGAGAATTTATACTAATTTCTTCAAAAATTGGCACAAAAAGCAGGCATCGGCTCTGAGTGGACAAATAGACCTCTTTCGTAAAAAATTGACGTTCTGTTCCAATTTTTGGGAAATTGATTATAGATAGGTCCAATATGGACCATCAACAGCAGCGGTTGATCCTCTAGAGCAGCCCCATTTCTCGCCAAATTAAATTAGTGGCGTCCCCGAATCTTACGTTGCGTCAAGGATCGTTAAGTTTGGGGACTTCGCTATTTTTCGAAAATAATGATAAATTACATTACTTCTACCAATTATCCTCTAGCCTATTGTTCTTTGGACCAAAATGGAGCCATTTGGGGGTACAGATAAGAGAATTTATACTAATTTCTTCAAAAATTGGCACAAAAAGCAGGCATCGGCTATAAGTGGACAAATAGACCTTTTTCGTGAAAAATAGACGATGTGTTCCAATTTGTGGGAAATTGATGATAGATAGGTTCAATATGGACCTTGTCCAGCAGCGGTTGATCCTCTAGAGCAGCCCCAGTAGTCGTCAAAATAAAATTAGTGGCGTCCCCGAATCTTACGTTGCGTCAAGAATCGTTAAGTTTGGGGACTTCGCTATTTTTCGAAAATAATGATAAATTACATTACTTCTACCAATTATCCTCTAGCCTATTGTTCTTTGGACCAAAATGGAGCCATTTGGGGGTACAGATAAGAGAATTTATACTAATTTCTTCAAAAATTGGCACAAAAAGCAGGCATCGGCTCTAAGTGGACAAATAGACCTTTTTCGTGAAAAATAGACGATGTGTTCCAATTTGTGGGAAATTGATGATAGATAGGTTCAATATGGACCTTGTCCAGCAGCGGTTGATCCTCTAGAGCAGCCCCAGTAGTCGTCAAAATAAAATTAGTGGCGTCCCCGAATCTTACGTTGCGTCAAGAATCGTTAAGTTTGGGGACTCCGCTATTTTTCGAAAATAATGATAAATTACATTACTTCTACCAATTATTCTCTAGCCTATTGTTCTTTGGACCAAAATGGAGCCATTTTGGGGTACAGATAAGAGAATTTATAGCAATTTCTTCAAAAATTGGCACAAAAAGCGGGCAACGGCTGTAAGTGGACAAATAGACCTTTTTCGTTAAAAATTGACGTTCTGTTCCAATTTATTGGAAATGATGATAGATAGGTTCAATATGGACCATCTACAGCAGCGGTTGATCCTCTAGAGGAGCTCCAGTAGTCGTCAAAATAAAATTAGTGGAGTCCACGAATCTTACGTTGCGTCAAGTATCGTTCAGTTTGGGGACTTCTCTATTTTACTAAAAAAGGCGTAAATTAGGTTATATGCACCAAATATCGTACAGATGATAGTCCCTTAGACCAAAACAGAACGAATTAAGGTACCCTCAACAGAATTCTCCCGAATTTTCTCGAAAATCGCACGATACTAATCATTAGCCAATAGAAAAATTCATTTCTGTGTGTTTACCATGGCAACTCAAGGATTTCCTGGAAATTTTTGATACCTATACCTAGACCAACCTAAACGAAATTAATAAGTGGAAATTTTTATGTCAAGGTAAATGTCAAAAATCATTTCTATTCAATTTCTGTGGCCGTATCGTTGCTATTTTCTTACCGAATCTGCATTCGAGCATTAATTCATTTCCTGGAAATTTTAGTCGTGCATCCCAACAACGTAATCGGGCCCTCGTGTTCCACTCGGGCCGATTAATACGTTGTTGGAATGCACTCCAAAAATTTCCGGATATGAGATTATAAGTGAAAATTGGTTCCAAAAGCTGTCCTCGGTTTTAAGGGAAGTAATAGTACATTTACGAGAAAATTTGACATGTAGCTGCGGTCTTTCGTAAATTTATGAGAGCTGGGTTCAATTTAGACCATTTACAGGTGCGAAGGGGCCTCTAGAGAAGCCGTAACCTGTCGTGAAACAAAATAAGTGGAGTCCACGAATCTTACTTTGCGTCAAGTATCGTTCAGTTTGGGGACTTCTCTATTTTAGCAAGAAAAGGGATAAATTAGGTTACATGCACCAAATATCGTACAGCCGATAGTCCCTTAGACCAAAACGGAACGAATGAAGGTAGGTACTCTCAACAGAATTCTTCCGAGTGGTCATACAAAATAAGTGGAGTCCCCGCATCTTACGTTGCGTCAAGTATCGTAAATTTTGGGGACTTTGGGGACTTGGCGCCTTGTTAAAGCGCATGTCCCACCGTTCCATTGTTGAATTTTTTGTGGTTGCAAGTCACCTCCTTTTAACAAAGCGTGGTGGATAGTGTGGTGGTTGTTTTGTTAGTGGGATTATTTTTTGTGAGGAAGCTTTTAAGGTAAGTACATTATTTTAATATCAAACTCGCATGCTCAGTTAGATTTCGACAGTTCGTGTTAGAAATTAGAATAATTCAAAGTTTATCAAGATTGCGGCGCGGCGGGGGCCGCCGGGGCCGGGGCCCATACAGTTTAATAAAACAAGGAAGCATTACTGTTTTATGATCTTCAGCTGTCGGACTGCACTAATTTCGGGAACTTTGTATTGTGAATCTTGCTGGTGCCTTTAGCCAAGGGGGTTCTTCTTTAATATTTTGGCAATTTTGTACAGTGCGTTTCAAAAGTAAGGAATATCTTAAATAATCTTTTACGGAGTAGGATTTTGAAGAATCTCTCAAGCTGATTAAATTTATTTTTTACGTGTAGAGGGGTGTGGGGCACATTTGACAGTGGGGCAGCTTTGTCAAGCTTAAAATTTCCACCCAAATATCAACTTTATCTATCAAGGTCTAAGCTTTGTTTACATCCACTTAAATTAACATAAATCAAGGAATTAAGGACAAATAACCTTGGTAACGGTGTCGTTTCCATGGCATATCCTTGGAGATTGCCCTTAATTCCTTAATTTATGTTAATTTAAGTGGATGTAAACAAAGCTTTATTCACAGCTTAGCTTAAGTGCTTAACTTCGTTTGGTTCAATTTTAGCAGTGGTGGAGACAGTTTTGTAGTTTTGGTGGAGATTTTTCTTAAACCTTGCGGAACTGAATTATTTTTGATGTGTGCTTTGGTGCATGAAATTTTCTTGTTGAAATTTTCTTGTTCCTATGTATTATTTTAAATGAAACCTACGATATTTACAGTACATATGCCATTCACAGAATCTAAAAATAATTTGCAGTTTTCATAGCATCCGTCAGCATTTAATTTTTGTAGCGGTATCGATCTGTGCAAAAATATATCAGGCGTTACATTTAAAAAAAAATGCAACTTATATCCGCAGAGGCGTAATTTGACTTTGAAAAATTTGTGTCTATCTACCAAACAAAATTTGAAAGTGTGCCTTATAATCCACTTTCTGAATCAAATTTCTAACTTGTAAGGACCCGATTCCAAGTTGATTTACGTTATCACGTGATGTCGTAAGTGTGGTTAGGATCGCAACTCAGCAGAGCTCGTTGCTTGCAAATTATTGTAGAATTATTGCAGATTTCTGCAATATTAGATCTCACTGGCAACTACTTTCATCTTATATCCATATATACACGCATGTTCCTTGAGAGATCCTGTGAACTTATATGTAGTTATAGGATGAAAGTAGTTGCCAGTGAGATGTAATATTGCAGAAATCTGCAATAATTCTGCAACAATTTGCAAACAATGACCACTGCTGAGTTACGATCCTAACCACACTTACGACATCACGTGATAACGTAAATCAACTTGGAATCGGGTCCTAAAGGAACAGAGATCTTCCAATTTAAAAGTGTGACAAAATGGATGGAACACCCTGTACAAACCACGTGAGTTAAGCATGTTTATTCACTCGCAGAATTAGCCGATTCATCCTCCGGACTCGTTTGTTTCACATTCTTCTCGTGAATAAACATTAACTCTAATTCTCGTGAATAAACATCAACTCTAATACTCTGTGTATACTTGAATTCTTGGTATTTCTTCAATGTTCGTACTAAAAGAAACGATTTATAATCTCTATATTATATTTCTGTCAATATTTGCAATATTTAAGAATTTTTTGAATTAGTTTATTGTTCTGTTTCTATTATTAAGAGAAAATTACAGATGCCTCTAAAGCGGGGACGTCGAAGACAATGCCATGTCAAGTTACAAAAGCTGGAAGCAGTCAAGTCCCACGATGAAGCTGGTAATAATTGCAATCCGGTGATCCAGAAAGTAGGTAAAGTTGGGATGCAAATCGAAGAGGAAGCAGCTGGTGATCCTTGCAATGTGGTGACGCAGCACGTAGATGAAGTTGAGATGCAGAAGTTAGAAAGCGTGGAAGTTGAGAAAATAGTGGAAGTAGAGAAGAGGGTGGAAGTAGAGAAGAGGGTGGAAGTAGAGAAGAGGGTGGAAGTAGAGAAGTTCGAAGATCAAGCTGGTGATAATTGCAAAGTAGATAAAGTTGGGATGCAAGTTGAAGAAGAAGCAGCTGGTGATCCTTGCAATGTGGTGACGCAGCACGTAGATGAAGTTCAGATGCAGAAGTTAGGAATGGAGTGTGTAGAGAAGAAGGTGGAAGTAGAGATAGAGAAGAGGGTGGAAGTAGAGAAGCCCGAAGATGAAGCTGCTGATAATTGCAATGTGGTGACGCAGCACGTAGATGAAGTTGAGAAGCAGAAGTTAGAAAGGGTGTGTGTAGAGAAGAGGGTGGAAGTAGAGAAGCCCGTTTTATTATATACACTTTAACTTACACATTTAGATATTTATTATGAACTTTACATTTCATTGAAGGGCATCTGACACGACAGTTTGGTGACAGAATTAATGAGTTTTTCCTCCAAGGATCACGTAATAGTAAACCTTGCTTTCTAAACTATTATAGAATTCTATAAAGAGATAGAGGTACGCGTACGCTTTACAGAGTTGTGCCCGTTTGCGCTATTTCTAGTTAACTTTAACCAATGGTTAAGTCACATAGAAGCGATTGTTTCAACAATAGTTCCCAAGAAATTTAACCATCATTGGTTAGAGTTAGAAACGGTACAAACGGGCATTAGTGGGGTGTTAGAGGTGGTGGTGCATTAGTAGGTAGCCTAATAAATAAAGTTAAGCAAATGCTTTTGCTATAGGTTCATCCTTTTCCTTTGCAAGAGGAGTTTATATTTTTATCACTTACTAATTCAAGCAAAAGCTTTTGCTAACACTTTATTCATTAGGCCCTAAAGTATCTCTCAAAAATGCAACAATGCAAAATAAAAATCTATAACTGTTTTTCACGAAAAATTTGTTAGAAATTTTGTCCAGAATTAGGATCCAATCAAAAGGCTTTCAATTTACATCCTCCTACTGACTTTATCGAAGGGTAACCAACTGATAAAATTCATGCAAATCAAAAATTCGTAACAATTTTCGAAAAATGCGCGAAAGCTTGAAAGATCAGGCAATTCCATTGGTTGGAGACCCTTAGCTTACAACTCCTATCAGAATTTAATAATCTTCATGTTCAACATCAACAGCTAAAGAACAGTCAGATGAATGGGAACCCGATGATAATGATCAAGAATCATCGAGTGAGTCTTCCGTAGGTGAACCACCAAAAAAGAAAAATAAAGAAGAGAAAGGTGTGCCTATGGATGTGCGTCCAGAAGAGAGAGGTGTGCCTATGGATGTGCGTCCTAAGAGGATAATAAAGAAGAAGGTTATGGCGAACTTCGAAACACCTAAAAGTGAGTTTGAAATTCCCATTAGAAAAACTTTGGGGAACTGACACATTAAGGACTGTTGCGAGTATAAATAATAAGTAGTTATTTGTGCAACTTTAGGACGCGAAAATGATACTTAGAGCGCACGAGAATGAACAAAAGAATTTTTGCTGAAAAAAAAACTTATGGCCAATTCCACGGACCATACTTGTCGCTTAAGTTAGACTTAAAAATGAAGAATGGCGTTTTTCTTATGGTATAAACGTCATTATTGTCATTTTAGGACTCTCTTAAAGTTAAGTAAGGTCGGTGGAATCGTGCACTAGTCTAAGATCGTACACTCACCCGCAAAAATAATAAGTAGGTGAGAAAAAGAGGGGAATACTTGTGTGCGTTGATAACGCTATTTCTGTCTCCATCAACCTGCTTATTATTATTGCTGTTGACTGTACAAGTTATGGCAATAAGTATTATTTTTTTCAGAAAAGAGGCGTTGGACAACCCCCGAAAAGGCGGCCCTAAAAACTGTGTTTCATAAACATTTTGAAAGGAGGACGTATCCGTCGAGAGCAGAGTGCCTGGCAGCTGTTAAGATAACGGAGGCACTCTCATTGCGAAGCCCTCTCCGCATAAAGAGTTTTATGCAAAACTATTTTCTACGACATTAACGGCCCCCCCGTTAATGTCGTAGAAAATAGTTTTGCATAAAACTTTCTACGACATTAGGGGGGTTAATGTCGTCGAAAATAATTTTGCATAAACTTTTTACGACATTAAGGGGGCTAATGTCGTCGAAAATAGTTTTGCATAAAACTTTCTACGTTAAGGGGGTTTTGCATAATGTACTTAATAAGTTTTCATGTTCTTAAAATAATATTTTTCAATAAATTGTTTAAAAACTAATGTGTCATGTACCTAATTTGAGGATAATAAATATCTTATAACCTCCGCCAAGCAAAATACGAAGTCCCCGAAACTTACGTTGCTTCAAGCAACGTTCAGGACGGGGACCGCAATGAAAGTCCCCAAACTTTACGTCGCTAAAGTATCGTTCAGAACGGGGACCTATAACTAAGTTCCCAAATCTTACGATGCGTCAAGTAATGTTCACGCTTTGATTATTTTGGGTACGTACCCTCTTGTATTTTGTGTTGCATAATCGAAGAATTATTGTCAACAGTTAAAATAAATTTTCAAAAATGCGCTCTTGGCATATTTTGAAATATTGATTCTTCGACGTTTCATTCCCGATTACTTATTTATATCAAGCGTCAAATACCTAGGTAGTTCATAGACCATTTATTAAGTACACACATAAGTACGCAACAGAATTATTTATAACAATTCCACAGTATACTTTGTTGTAGTACTTTCATGAGAGTTAATTTTGACTGAGATGTGACAGCAAGAAACGATAACCTATATTACTTAAATAAGATGTCATTAAAATCTTCAGTAAGTAGGTATGTAAAACTTATCCGAGACGCAAACTACACGAACGTCCCCTAAGTCAACGGTATACAAAAACTTCTGACAACGCGAATAAAACTTAGATGATAGGCTATAAAATAAATTTAAAAAACACTGCAATAAAGCAGCGCAACCTATAATTCCCCTAGCGGCAAATTATTTATTATGAATATTACTATTATTATTGGAGTCCCCGGACCTTACGTCTAGTATATATACATACACACAGACATTTTTTAAAAACCACTTTTTTGTGATCCTGGGACCTTGAAACGTAAAGATCTGGTGTTATCTCAATTTCGAATTTTCGAGTGATTGCAATAACCTCCCATTTTTATATGGTTGTGGGGAGGTTAATACCACTTTTAATATTTATATCATAAATAACTATTTGACAGCAGTGTTAAAAGTAAATGACTGGTGTCAGAAAATGCCATTTTTAACAATTGTCAACAAACGTTAAAAAAACTGTTTTTAATAGTGTTTATAGAAAAAGGTACTTAATCGCTATAGGACGCACTGTTTTCGAATAAATTGACTAATCGTTTTAGCACGCAAACATTTGTTATTGTCACAGATTTTATTTTATTTACCAAATTATCAAAAATTACTTCATGGACTGATTCCTTGCATTGATCTGGGAAGGAAAGTTTTCCCGTAGGAAGCATTTTTCGCCATAATATGACCATAAAAAATTTTCTTCTTTAAATAACGTAAGGAATCAGCCTCTAAATTTATTTTTCGAAAACGGTGCGTCCTGATTTCGAAATTGTTTGTGAGGAAATTGTTGCAGAACAAAATTATAGAAAAATGCGTAAGGCCCCCAAAGCTTGCACGCACCAGAAAAAATTCAGTATACAGCTGTTTATATCCGTACAGTTTCCGCTCTAAATTTCAGATTCGTATCCATAGCTCAGTATCGGTAGCTTCCTTATAGGGAACGATATCGAACCCAACTTTTAACTCCTTTTTACCTTTTTTACCCTTTTAAATTTTACGCAAGGAGTCAATGGTAAGAATTCTGCTACAAGATTTGGGAACACACTGTATTGGTTGTCGACTTGTCGGGAGGTTACAAACCATCTGAATCGATCAACACGTACGCGCATTTAATTACAAAGTCGTGCACTAGAAAGGAATAGACATAAAATCGTATAGACAGAACTATTCGCGACAGTGTTTATCCAACAAAGACAGTTTTATACAGAATAGACCTAGATGAGAAAGACATAAAATTATTTCCTTGAGCTGCCACGCATAATAGGGATGGCAGCACTTGACGCTGGCTTTCCAAGACAATATTTCGGGAAACAAAGGTATCGAAGAAAATTCATAACGCAGTTAGACAAAAAATTATGATTTTGCGTTAGGCGTCAGTTTAAAGAGGAAGCTTCAATTTAGGTTTATTGTTTGCCAGATTTTAAATTTACTTCATAATAACTCGCGCAACGGAGTGAGAAGTTCAATGATTTTGAGCCAACTTTTAACAATGACGGAAACTCCATTTTCAAAAAATAAAAAACAATAAACCTGGGGCCCTATCCCCGACTTCGGCGGATCTCGTTTCGTGCGAAAGTGACGCGATTTGCGCACGAACCTTCAACTTTGGCATTCTCGAGATCCGTACCATTCGAATCTCGGGCGGTGCGGAACTTTTCGTACGACCGTCAGCATCGCATGATAATTCCAGGTGGATCGAGGCATTCGCACGAAAGTAGATGCTTGCTCAACTCGGTTTTCAATTTTTATATCAAAAATCATTACTTTTCGATTATTTTGCTAATTCTTATTTTTTATGCTTAATGAGGCGATTAGGAAAATGTCTTCAATTTCATTTCCTTTGCTTTTTCAAATTTTTTCACTTCTCACAATCTGCCAAAATAGCAAAAATAATTTTTAACCTCCCCACAACCATATTTACTGCAATCACTCCAAAATTCGAAATTGAGATAACACCAGATCCTTACGTTTCAAGGTCCCAGGATCACAAAAAAGTGGTTTTTAAAAAATGTCTGTGTGTATGTACGTATGTACGTATGTGAGCAAGATTCCTCGAAAACTACCGAACAGATTTTCACGAAATTTGGTATGGAGATTAGTATTGGTTTTCTGGTGAGCCCAGTTAATTTTGTTGCCAATCTACAAACGCCAAGTGCCTTTTTGGCGTATCAACTAAGAAATTTTACTGATGAACACCAATTTTTCTTATCAGCATGTGAAAGGTCTTCAAATTCTGTGTCTAAAAATGTATTCACACTTGGCGCCTTTTTGGCATCAAATCGAAAAATTCGAAATTTCGAAGCAACATTAGATAATACGCTACAGCCCAAACTGCTTAATCGATTAGGCTGAAATTTGGTAGGTAGGGACACACAGTACCCCCTAAGAGCTGATTTAATTTTGGTGGTCATCGGCCAACGGCAAGTGCCAATTTGGCATATCAACTTTGAAGTTTGACTAATAAACTCCCATTTTCTTTATCAGAAAATGAAATGTCTTCAAATCTCGTTTCCAAAAATGTCCTCAAACTTAGTGCCCTTTTGTCAAAAAATCATAAAATTTAGAAAAATACCAGTAGTAATACTTAGGTATAGTAATATTTAGGTATAGCAAGAAAGAAAACTTACTTAATTTTGGTAGCAAACGACCAATAACAAGTGCCTTTTTGGCATGGCGTCTATGAAATTTGAGATATGACTACTATTTGTTTTATCAGCACATGAAAAGTCTTCGAATTTTGTTTTCAAAAATTCAATTAAATTTAGTGCCCTTTTGGCAAAAAGTAATAAAAATTTTTAAAAATTACCAAAACACTTAGGTAGAGACTGAATTGAAATTTATGGGTGGTAGAATTGAATAAAGTATGATACATGTTTCTAACTTTAAAAAATTCGCAGATTCCGAATCCATTGAGAAAAAAGTGTCATTCCATTTGAGAAAACTAAGTTTTATTCCAGACTTTACACATTTACACCTGCTCTAATATGAACTATGAAGGTAAATAGCAATATTGAACATAATGTCTTTTTTAAAAATTTCACTCAATCATCTACTGTAAAATTAGAACATTTGCATTTATTTGGGTTGCGATTTATGAAATAAATTCAAACTTGACCGCCGCGCGGTGCGAAACCGGTGCTCTCATTGGTTTTCGGATGCCGTTGCGCTACGGCATACGTTTCTCGTGCGGAAGAAACGATCGAAATGCGAACAGGCGGAGGGGAACTCGAGAATACCGTTTGACGTTCGGAGAGTCGCCCGTGCGGATTTCGATTTCGTGCGGATGTGCATTCGGATGAGATCCGCCGAAGTCGGGGATAAGGCCCCTGGGTTTATGTTTTGTCTAAAGGGTAAAAATATTTCCTAGTCTCCAGGGCTAGCCGACCGAAGCCGAGCAAGTAGTTTCGCTAAACGCGGGATCGTAACTAGGGATGGCGCCACCATACCTATCATTGTTACAGATTACTGTAACGATGCCTTGAGCTTGCTTTGACACTAACATGAGCGTACCTAAAGAGTACAAATGAACTTTGAAACAATTAGGTATTTTGCCTCAAAAAGATGTCTCTATTTTTCGTTGAGGTGATGACAAGTATTGCAATTAATGTGAAGCACAACATGCTCCAAATAATAGCTTCTTGAGATCAAAATAAAATGATAATTTCTTTACCCGGCACTGGTTCTCATTTCGTTTCACGATCACGTGATCTGCCTCTTTAAACCTTCCAACATCACGTGCTGCGTAGTCGTGTCTGCTTTAATTCAAAAAGTTTCGGATTGTTATTAGTGTTGTTACCAGTTTTATGATTTTACAACCCCCCTAATTTGTATTGTCCGAGTTTAAAAACATTCAGAATACCATTGAGGGTCATTTCCATTTGCGTCTTAGGCTGTTCCGCAGTGATATTTCCATGTTTCCCGTTTCAATAAGATATTTGTTTATATTAGTTGTTGTTTAGTGATTACAGTACCTAGTTATTAAAATTAATGTTATTGAACTTATCGTGTAAGGACCACAAAGACAAAGTGTGCGATTATTAGTTAGTACTTACTTACTTAAGTTCCTATGTTGAATCGACACTACTGTTTTCATCATAAAAGGTAAGTTTCTGATACCTAGGTATACCTATTTTTATTAGGTTTATCAATAGGAAATAATAGATTATTTCCGTTTCTCACCACATTATTTTTACAGATTCTATTTTGAAAGAACAATGGCCATGCAAAACGCATCAGCTTCAAAGGGTACCCATTCATGTACCATTTGCCATGAAAAGGTTGCACCCTCTTTCATGTTTCCAAATCCAAAAAGTCATTTGGAGCAGTTTTTGGAATGGAAAAAGGCGGCTGCAAATCCAAGGCACAAAACAATGACGAATGAAGAAATATTCAAAAAGAGCTTCATCTGCGTTCGTCATTTTCGTGTAGAAGACCTGTACGTGATGGGTGCCCATACTAAATTAAAGAAAACAGCCATACCAACCCAGAATTTACATGGTGATGGTAAGTGACAATAAATAGTATATCTAGACATAATTTCATTAAGTATGGGTGTGTAAAAAGTACTTGGTGGCCCTTAACTAATAATATTTAAGTAATTCAATCTGCTTGCAGGTTTAGGAAACGGGACTGGAGCTGCTGGATCTAGATCCATAGATTTATCATCAGAATGTGTTGGCAGCAGTCCAGTGGCCCTCCCATTGCCTAATGTAGGAACCCCAAGCAAGGCATTGTCAGTGGAATTTGATATGGATGCTACTCCGAGAAAGGTGACACCCAGCACCCGAGGTATGTACCTAAATTACTACATTTCTGATAAAATCACATTTCATAATAAAATAACAAATTTTTCGTTCTTCATGTACCTACAGATGTCACGCACGCGGCAACAGGGGTGGCATCAACGCCAAGGGATGTGAGATTGTTTTCTAAACGAGGTTTATTCCCCAACATTAGCAAAGAAGGTATATATAGAAGTGTTTCTGAGAGTAGATAACTATGAAGCTAATTTCTTTCTCTCTAAACACATTTTAACAAATAAATTATTTTATTTGTTTGTTAGCAGTGCAGTCCACGACTTTGGCGTTACCCTTAGTGGATGAAGCAATGACTCTGGAAACAGCTACCATTTCGTCATCAACTACATCATTTGACCCTCTCGAACCAGTGGCTTCTACGTCATTTGCCCCCGAGCTTACTGTGGCTTCTACGTCATCTGCCCCCGAACCTGTTACTTCCACATCATTTGCAGTAGATAAAACTAAAAAAAAGCCTTCCATGAAAACTGAAAGTAAGTCAACCTCTATAAATAAACAAGGGTGTTCTTGCAGAGTAATTTTTACTATTGATTGCTTACGTAAAAATAAGTTAAAAAGTTTCTGTAAACTATAAAGATCTGCTACAAAATTCGCGAACCCCGTGATTGTAATTAGTTGAGTAACTGAATCAAAAATTATTTTTCAGGACAGTCCTTGCTTAGCCGCACTGGGATCAAGAGGACACCAGTGCCATTAACAGAAAGGGAGTCCTCTATTTGGAAGGAAGCCAGACGCTTGCAAAAACGGGTAATGCGTCTCTCGAGGGAGAAGGCATCTAAACAGAAGTGGATAGCGGAGGCCAAAAAATTGTCAAAAGAAAAAAGTTTTCGCCAGTTTGCAGAAGAGATGACACCAATCCAGAGACGCTTCTTTGAAAGTCAGATTCGAAATATTAACAAGAAACCTAAGGGTCGAAATTTTACTTTTGAAGAGAAAACGGATTTTATTGCGATGTGGAAAAGTGGAGCAAAATCTTATCGGTTATTGTCCAAAATGTTCACTTTACCAGCAGTGAGCACCTTGAAGGGGACGCTCTCCAAGGTAAAAATTCAGCCAGGCGTCTCAAAGCCCATTTTTAATGTCCTCAAGAGGCAGATTGGCAGGTTAAAAGGTAATGAGCAGAAAAAATATGCGTTATGCAATCTGCTTTTCGATGAAATTGCCATTCAGCCACATCTTGACTACCTGCCCCATGAGGACAAAATTATAGGCTTTGAAGATGATGGATCCAATAGGACGAATAATTTGGCTGACCACATCTGCGTTTTCATGCTGAGGGGAATTTTCAAACGATGGAAACAACCCGTTGGTTTTGCTTTTGTTAAATCTGCAATGAAAGCAGAATCTATACAACTTTTTATTAAAGAAATTGTGAAAGAAGCTACAGCTGCAGGCCTCCATATTATAGCCTCAATATGCGACCAAGGTACCAATAACGTAAAGGCCATCAAAAATCTTATTGAAGAAACGAAGAGAAACGCCACTTTAAGAAACGAGGTGGTGGAAGACAATATCATTGTTATTGAAAGTAATAGTATTGTTCCATTATTTGATCCACCTCACCTCTTGAAGAGTTTTAGGAACAACTTAATTAAAAAAGATTTATCCTTTTGTAAAGATGGTAAGAAAATGACGGCATCTTGGTCGCATATTGTGGAAGCTTATAAAATAGACCAAAGTCGAGGTAGTATGCGCAGCATGAAGAAACTTTCAGATTTACATGTTGTCCCCAACAAAATAAGAAAAATGAAAGTTTCTCTGTGCTCGCAAGTTTTCAGTTCAACTGTAGCTTCTTTCATGAATTTTGCTGCAGGGGCCCATAGCCCAAGTCTAAAAGATACGGTTTTACCCGAAGCCGCCTCAGAAACCTCCATAATTATAAAATTTATGGATAATATATTTGATAGCGTTAATGGGGGTTTTGGCGATGCTAGAGGTAAACCATTAAGAGGTTTAGTAGGAAGCAAAACTGCCCATTCCAATTTGTGGATTCAGGGCAAAAATCTATTTTCGGAAATGAGATTTATAAAACGAAATGAAAGTGATCGTGCCATACCTCCCTGCTTGTCTGGATGGATTCTCACCTTAGATGGATTTCTAAATATCAAAAGAATTCTTCGTGGGCTTGGTTTTAATTCTTTTCCTTCAAGAGCGTTTAACCAGGATCCATTAGAGAATTTTTTTGGTCAAGTTAGACAATATGGAGGGCGATATGCCAATCCAACAAGCAAGGCATTTGTTCCGTTTTATAAATCTCTTCTCATACGACAGTTTTCTTCCTACCATTCCCCTGGGTCCAACTGTGAAAAGGATAATGATAGTCTTCTGGTTTCATTGCGAGATTTTCTTAACGCAGAGAATCAAAATCAATTTAGTATTGCTGTACCTGATCGATGGAATCCCCCTCATCATGAAGACAATTTTGAAATAAATTATTTTGACGCAAATGTTGTAAGTTATGTTGCTGGATTTCTGGTTAAAAATGTTTCTCCAGAGAAATATGGCTGTGAAATTTGCCAACGTAACTTACAACATTCAGGACAGGAACCAGATGCCTTTTACCACAAACTGGTTTCCCTCCGGGAATACGACGATATTAAAAGGTTGAGGTATGTAAATGTTAAACTCATCAAAGGTTTAATAAAGTTGCATTCACTTCTCAAAATTTTAATACCGTCTGTTCTTAACAGTTTATGTATTGTCCAAAGAGTAACTAGTTATGTCAGAACGATTATTGATTTGGATTTTGAGATCTGCTCTCATGTAGAGGAGCTTCAGTCTTATATTTTTAAATTATTTATAAGGATTTATGTATTCAGTTACATGAAAACTCTTAGTAATATAATAACCGGAAAGGAGGAGCCTGAAAATCCAAATGAAATCGAGGCATTAATGTTTTCCCTATACAAGAAACATCGTGGAAACTGGGGTGGAACCAGACGATGAAATTCTAAAGTGACAATTTTACCCTCACTCTTCGTTTAGTTATAACTATCTGTATAAATAACAAATCAAAAATTGTATTATTATCATTAAGAATCTTTATTGACAACTGTAATAATAATTTATTTCAAATAGAATAAATGTGTCACACCGATACTCGATAAGATTTTGCCCACTAATTATTATTCCACCAGTCTTGTCCACATAGGTATTGCAATAAATTTCTGTTAGCTACGGAGCACTTAACAAAACCACAAACACTTTTTAATAAGAACTTTATTTCATTAATTTCACTGATGCTAAAAACTTTGAATTATATTTTGTCGTAACTTTTAGGTTAAGTCTATTTAGGAAAAAGTTGTTACCAACATATTTATTTACGTTTTGAAGCTCAATGCTCAATATACTTGTATCTTAAAAATGTTCCATTATTTATAAACAATATTAATTCAGGGAAATAAATTTAAAAGTGGAATGAGGGTAAGGGGCAGGTGGGGAGAGGGGAGTTAGTACGAGATCGTACCACGGGATGGCGCTCTTTGGGAACCGACGTTTAGTTAATAAAAACGCTTTCTGTAAGGAAGGTGTTCCCTGCTAGTCTCTAAGTCAATCCCTTGAGGAGCTAGACGTTTTCGCTTTGCCCCTGTTCTTAGCAGATCTGGACAAGGATACTACACGCTCTTAATAAATTATTCTTCCGTCGAAAGCGGAATCACGGAACCCCTCCTCCCACTCGGTACCATATACTCATACTCTGCAATCTGTCTACTCTGCAATCGTTAATAATTAAGGGGTAGATTTTAAAAAGGTTGTAACTTACAATCATGATAACTTAGTTATCATTAGTCCCTTGTGGTGGCGCTACCAAACCGATGGTACCAACCATAGCAAAATTAAGCAAAATGACGATTGACGAGATCAGTTTGTCAGTGATCTGTCATTGTATTATTTGCGAAAATTAGAGGATGCATCGAATTTTGCCCTTGTGGCGCAGTGCAACCGCGTTTAGCATGCATTTGAGGCATCATGCATGATTTTTCGACAACGTGCAGTGCGTGAATGATACGAAGAAATCAAGGAAGCAACCACGTTTTCTCATCGGCTGATCGCCTTTGCAGACACAAGATTGGGCAAATTTTGATCTGGTTTTGAAGAAGATTGCCCATAGTATATCTGGAGGTACAATGCACCTGTGATGCAGCTCTCATTGGACTGTTTACATTTTGTGTTAGGTAGGTTAGTTCATGTGTTGGAAGTTGGACTAATCCTCAAATTTTTCAGTGCCTGATTAACTAAATGAAGCACCTCCCATCCCATGTTTGGAAATGTACCTACCAGAGGGGAATGAAAGCTAAATGAGATGCCTTTAAACAATCCCCTCAATTGCAATTGCAGAAAACTACGTAAAGCCTCCCCGTGCACTGAAATAGTTATCGTTTGTTTATCAAATTGGACTCGACAGCTTCGAATTAAGTAAAAGTGATTTTGAGACAATTATTTTTTGTAATTACCTTATTGCCCATAAAATATTTTAAAAAAGTTGACCATTTTTTTAAATTCCAAATAAGGTAGTGAAATTGATTAAAAAAACGAGTGCTTTATGTAGGTAGGTACACACATATTTATTTTCATCAGTTTGAGTATGAGAGAGTGAAACACAGTACACTGCGGGACATTGCTAAAGTACTTATATTCAGGGTGGTCAAACGAAACAGGCCGGTTTTATCACATTTAAGGCTATTTTTCCGAAAAATTCTCAGACATGTCGATTTTTTACTTCGAGGGGGACACATTAATCCGTGATGGGTGCGATTTCACAATCCAGTCCCATGCATGGCTCTCCCCAGTGCGTGAAATGCCTCCTTGACTTACCGGAGGGAAGATAGCAACACTTATTGCCAGCAACAACCCACAGAACAAACCCAGCAACATAAGTTGCCAGCAAATTACAGCTGCCCAAATAAACCCTTGATTGCCATTCCAGACCATTATTATTAAACGGCGCGTGCGCATAATGACATTGTCCGCGCCTCCATTGATATTAATCGTCCTCGGAACAATTTAATAATTTATTTTCGACTTCTTAATGCAGTTGCAGACACACCAAAATTCACACACATGTAGAGGAGACAATTACCTTTCCAACGATGTACGGCTCAAGGGGGGTCAACCCTGGCAAGGGGTGCAAAAAAAATAAAAAGCGCCCCCGAAACGAGATTATAATTTTTTTCAAGTCGTTAATGCAGTCGCAGACCTACCAAAATTCAAGCACATGTAGAGAAGACAATTACCTTTCCAACGATGTACGGCTCAAGGGGGGTCAACCCCGGTAAGGGGTGTAAAAAGAATTAAAAGCGCCTTCGAAACGAGGTTATAATTTTTTCCAAGCCCTTAATGCAGTAGCAGACCCACCAAAATTCACCCACATGTAGAGAAGACAATTACCTTTCCAACGATGTACGGCTCAAGGGGGGTCAACCCCGGCAAGGGGTGCAAAAAAAATAAAAAGCGCCCCCGAAACGAGATTATAATTTTTTTCAAGTCCTTAATGCAGTCGCAGACCGACCAAAATTCACACACATGTAGAGGAGACAATTACCTTTCCAACGATGTACGGCTCAAGGGGGGTCAACCCCGGCAAGGGGTGCAAAAAAAATAAAAAGCGCCCCCGAAACGAGATTATAATTTTTTTCAAGTCCTTAATGCAGTCGCAGACCGACCTAAATTCACACACATCTAGAGGAGACAATTACCTTTCCAACGATGTGCGGCTCAAGGGGGGTCAACCCAGGCAAGGGGTGCAAAAAAAATAAAAAGCGCCCCCGAAACGAGATTATAATTTTTTTCAAGTCCTTAATGCAGTCGCAGACCGACCTAAATTCACACACATGTAGAGGAGACAATTACCTTTCCAACGATGTGCGGCTCAAGGGGGGTCAACCCAGGCAAGGGGTGCAAAAAAAATAAAAAGCGCTCCCGAAACGAGATTATAATTTTTTTCAAGTGCTTAATGCAGTCGCAGGCCGACCAAAATTCACACACATGTAGAGGAGACAATTACCTTTCCAACGGTGTACGGCTCAAGGGGGGTCAACCCCGGCAAGGGGTGCAAAAAAAATAAAAAGCGCCCCCGAAACGAGATTATAATTTTTTTCAAATCCTTAATGCAGTCGCAGACCGACCAAAATTCACACACATGTAGAGGAGACAATTACCTTTCCAACGATGTACGGCTCAAGGGGGGTCAACCCCGGCAAGGGGTGCAAAAAAAATAAAAAGCGCCCCCGAAACGAGATTATAATTTTTTTCAAGTCCTTAATGCAGTCGCAGACCGACCTAAATTCACACACATCTAGAGGAGACAATTACCTTTCCAACGATGTGCGGCTCAAGGGGGGTCAACCCAGGCAAGGGGTGCAAAAAAAATAAAAAGCGCCCCCGAAACGAGATTATAATTTTTTTCAAGTCCTTAATGCAGTCGCAGACCGACCTAAATTCACACACATGTAGAGGAGACAATTACCTTTCCAACGATGTGCGGCTCAAGGGGGGTCAACCCAGGCAAGGGGTGCAAAAAAAATAAAAAGCGCTCCCGAAACGAGATTATAATTTTTTTCAAGTGCTTAATGCAGTCGCAGGCCGACCAAAATTCACACACATGTAGAGGAGACAATTACCTTTCCAACGATGTACGGCTCAAGGGGGGTCAACCCCGGCAAGGGGTGCAAAAAGAATTAGAAGCGCCTTCGAAACGAGGTTATAATTTCTTTCAAGCCCTTCATGCAGTAGCAGACCCACCAAAATTCACCCACATGTAGAGAAGACAATTGCCTTTCCAACGATGTACGGCTCAAGGGGGGTCAACCCCGGCAAGGGGTGCAAAAAAAATAAAAAGCGCCCCCGAAACGAGATTATAATTTTTTTCAGGTCCTTAATGCAGTCGCAGACCGACCAAAATTCACACACATGTAGAGGAGACAATTACCTTTCCAACGATGTGCGGCTCAAGGGGGGTCAACCCAGGCAAGGGGTGCAAAAAAAATAAAAAGCGCTCCCGAAACGAGATTATAATTTTTTTCAAGTGCTTAATGCAGTCGCAGGCCGACCAAAATTCACACACATGTAGAGGAGACAATTACCTTTCCAACGATGTACGGCTCAAGGGGGGTCAACCCCGGCAAGGGGTGCAAAAAGAATTAGAAGCGCCTTCGAAACGAGGTTATAATTTCTTTCAAGCCCTTCATGCAGTAGCAGACCCACCAAAATTCACCCACATGTAGAGAAGACAATTACCTTTCCAACGATGTACGGCTCAAGGGGGGTCAACCCCGGCAAGGGGTGCAAAAAAAATAAAAAGCGCCCCCGAAACGAGATTATAATTTTTTTCAGGTCCTTAATGCAGTCGCAGACCGACCAAAATTCACACACATGTAGAGGAGACAATTACCTTTCCAACGATGTGCGGCTCAAGGGGGGTCAACCCCGGCAAGGGGTGCAAAAAAAATAAAAAGGGCCCCCGAAACGAGATTATAATTTTTTTCAAGTGCTTAATGCAGTCGCAGGCCGACCAAAATTCACACACATGTAGAGGAGACAATTACCTTTCCAACGATGTACGGCTCAAGGGGGGTCAACCCCGGTAAGGGGTGCAAAAAGAATTAGAAGCGCCTTCGAAACGAGGTTATAATTTCTTTCAAGCCCTTCATGCAGTAGCAGACCCACCAAAATTCACCCACATGTAGAGAAGACAATTACCTTTCCAACGATGTACGGCTCAAGGGGGGTCAACCCCGGCAAGGGGTGCAAAAAAAATAAAAAGCGCCCCCGAAACGAGATTATAATTTTTTTCAAGTGCTTAATGCAGTCGCAGACCGACCAAAATTCACACACATGTAGAGGAGACAATTACCTTTCCAACGATGTGCGGCTCAAGGGGGGTCAACCCCGGCAAGGGGTGCAAAAAAAATAAAAAGAGCCCCCGAAACGAGATTATAATTTTTTTCAAGTGCTTAATGCAGTCGCAGGCCGACCAAAATTCACACACATGTAGAGGAGACAATTACCTTTCCAACGATGTACGGCTCAAGGGGGGTCAACCCCGGTAAGGGGTGCAAAAAGAATTAGAAGCGCCTTCGAAACGAGGTTATAATTTCTTTCAAGCCCTTCATGCAGTAGCAGACCCACCAAAATTCACCCACATGTAGAGAAGACAATTACCTTTCCAACGATGTACGGCTCAAGGGGGGTCAACCCCGGCAAGGGGTGCAAAAAAAATAAAAAGCGCTCCCGAAACGAGATTATAATTTTTTTCAAGTGCTTAATGCAGTCGCAGGCCGACCAAAATTCACACACATGTAGAGGAGACAATTACCTTTCCAACGATGTACGGCTCAAGGGGGGTCAACCCCGGCAAGGTGTGCAAAAAGAATTAGAAGCGCCTTCGAAACGAGGTTATAATTTCTTTCAAGCCCTTCATGCAGTAGCAGACCCACCAAAATTCACCCACATGTAGAGAAGACAATTACCTTTCCAACGATGTACGGCTCAAGGGGGGTCAACCCCGGCAAGGGGTGCAAAAAAAATAAAAAGCGCCCCCGAAACGAGATTATAATTTTTTTCAAGTCCTTAATGCAGTCGCAGACCGACCAAAATTCACACGCATGTAGAGAAGACAATTACCTTTCCAACGATGTACGGCACAAGGGGAAGGGGGTCAACCCCGGCAAGAGGTTAAGAAAAAATAGTATAGCCGGTGCGTGAAGGTGCTAATTAATTGCACCTGTCCCATGTTTGAGACTAGCACCTGATAAAACTCAAAAAAGCCAGCGTAATTAATCCTTTCAGATCTTTTTAGTGATACTGATGGTACTAATAATAAAAATAAAATTTAAATGAAAACACTGCTTTGTTTCACTAGTTTTAGTGCGTTGCAGAATCGGAGGCACTCTTGTTTAACTATCACTAGAATCACCCCACTACACCGAAACACTTGATTTTGTGATTTTTGTGAAAATCAAGTGTTTCGGTGTAGTGGGGTGTTTCTAGTGATATAGTGCATTTTTCCACCGAAGTTGTCCAGTGTTTCCATAGAACTCTTGTTTAAGCTTATTCACTCGCTCGCTCGTCGTATCGATCGCTCCTGAGTCTGTCCGTCGCATAACGTCTGTCCGTCGCATAACTTGAGAACGGATTAAGATATCCAGCTCAAACTCGGTAGGCAGCTTTGTATTTTTCAACAATTCACATTTTCGACACATCTGCGCGTCTGCGGAGGCACTACCTACTACCTAGGTGAAGATTGTTAAAATCTGCGCCCGATTCCATCAGTAAATTCAGGCGGCCCCTATATACATATCCATTAACGTGATAAACATTTACAAGGATACATATCGAATTGATGTACATCTTCCGGTGGCTTTTTTTCAATAATATATATTTAATTCTATGACGTTTCACACTGCGACCAGTATAAATCAAATAAATATTAATAATAATAATATTCTATCTATCTATCTACAACATAATAATTATAAAGATAAGTCGAGATTTTTGGTGTCTGCTTTCTCGATGAGATGGCGAGTTGAAATTTGGCACACCGATAGATTTATCTTCAAGCGTTCAGGCAGCGTTCGCGATCAAACGTCGAAAATTACAATTTCTTTCGGTTTTTCACCCGACTCCGATAGTCCGATATGGCCCAAAAACAATCTCCGTCGAAATTTTCAGGGTATACATCCGTATACAAAATTTTAGCTCGATATTTGTTTTCGTTCTCAAGTTATGCGACGAACAGAGTAGACGGACGAGCAGCCGCCGGCGCCGTGCCGGCCGAGCAAGCGGTTAAGAATGACGTTTCCTGAATATTATCACTGTGATTTTTTTCAGATTTTAATCAATAGTAATACGACGAGTAGTCTCTTGATTGCCGCAGGTTTTGACGTCCGAGTGGTTGTCAACTACGAGTCAAGCTCTCGTCCTCTTTTTAGCCTAAAAAAAATCTACCATTTGACAAGTAGTGCAAACATGAGGACTCAACAAGGCAACCAAGAGACTACGAATCGTATTTTACAGATTATTTTATAAATTAAAGTATTGAATAAGTAGTGTCAAGTTGACGTTGTAGTATTATCACTGTAATCAGGATTTGATAGGTTACTGGTATACTAAATGCTGCTTTAGATTGGTTCAATACTTAATATATAAAATAATCATCATAATTTTAAATGGGCAGCTACGGAAGCGGCTAAAACCTCCCCACTTCGTGAATTATCCAATGCAATATCACTTATAAATTTTAATCCCCAGTCTCCAAGTGTTTCAGGAGTTTTTTAAAACTTTTATTATTTATTGCCGAAAGGGCACCATGAATAATTGCATTTTTGTAAACAGAATGTGAAGACCTTTCATGTGATGATAAAACAAATAGTGGTCATCTTTCAAATTTCATAGATGACATGCCAAATAGGCGCTTGTTATTGGTCGATTGCTACGAAAATTAGGTAAATCCTACTAACTATAATGAATTTTACTACACCAACCTTAAAACGTTTTCTGGAATTTTTCCAAATTTTACGATTTTTTGCCGAAAGGGCGCTAAGTTTGAGGAAATTTTTGGAAACTAGATTTAAAGACATTTCATGTGCTGATAAAGAAAATAGGAGTTTATTATTCAAATTTCAAAGTTGAGATGGCAAAATGGCACTTGCCCTTCGGCTGGCAATGGTACCTATCTCTACCTATCAAATCAATCCTATTGTTTGGATTGCAGCGTGCTATTTAATGTTTCTTCGAAATTTCGAATTTTTTGATATAGTGCCAAAAAGCACTAAGTGTGAATATGTATTTCTAGATACAGAATTTGAAGGCCTTTCTTATGGTGACGCGAAAAATGGGGGTTTGCGTTTAAAATGTAAAAGTTGATGTTCAAAAATGGCTTCCGGTTGCACGATTGGCTCGAAAAGCTTTTAGATCTAAGTTAGGTTACGAGATGCCTATGTTCCAAATTTCAGCCAAACCGGTCTTGTACTTTCGGCTGTGGCGTGTTCAGTCCTATTCTGTAACTTGATTGACTTTAGTCAATGTTGAAATGAATTGAGAGAACTGATTGGACAACATGACCTTTGTTTCCGTTGTTCTCTTAGAGATATCAATTTTAATGTCAATATTCTTCCCAATAAGTCAATTGACATGGAAGCAAGTCCCAACCATCACTTGCTCAAAATGTTGACAAATTTCAAGAAAACATTGTTATCTCCAAGACAACAACGTAAACAAAGGTCACATTCCCCGATCAGGTCTCTCAATTCATTTCAATGTTGATTAAAGCCAACCAAGTTACAGAATAGGACTGATTTACGTTCTCATCTTGATTCTCATAATATTTTACCCTCTTTGTAATCAGGACTCAGAAAAGCTCATAGCACGACTTCAGCTTTACTGAAAATCACAGATGACATCATCAAAGCTACATTCACTGAGGCGTTCCACCATTCTAGTGCTGTTAAACTACAGCAAAGTTTTCGACACCGTAACAAATTGATGTCTGTGTTCAACCATGCATTACCTCGGACTAAGTCGCCAATCTCAGGATTTAACTGAAAGAATTCAGCATACAAAATTAAGAGGCGAGCTTTCTCAGGCTGCATCTATGAATGCTGGTGTACCGCAAGGCTCAATTTTGGGACCCTTATTATTTACAATTTACACCTGTGCACTTGAGTTGAGACTAAAATAAAACACTGTAAATATCACTTTTATGCGGATGACACGCAGCTCTACATTTCATTTAACAAAAGCCTACTCGACGATGCAATCTACAAGCTGAATCAAGATTTAGAAGCTATTGCCGGCTTTTCGAAATCTCACGGACCGAGCATAAATCCATGCAAATCACAGGCTTTAATATTCGGAAGAAAACATGATAGGGCCCTGATACAGGATAATATAAACATCGTTAATGGTGCCCAACTTGATATTGTTACTGAAGCAAAAAATCTCGGTTTGATGCTCCATCATGCATGACTTAAATTTTGATACTTACGACTCTCTCTCTGCATGAGACGTGCTTATTCAAGTATGAGATTATTGTACTCATGTAAAGGTTTCCTAGATCAGAATTTAAGAATCATTGTTAACATCTCAGAATTTGGTTGTTCATGTTTTGGCAAACGAACCTTAATATTATTATTTGCAAGTGCCAAAACAAGCTAATACTATTATACTAGACTATATAATACTATAATACTAGTATATACGTATAATTTCTAAAAGCAGATTCTGCGAAGACATTTTAGATGGAGGCATACTGACAATATAATTATTATTTACTTTATATCTATACCGTTATATTAGCTGTTAAAAAAATGATCTAGTATATATCATAATTTCACCTCTTTCTCTCCCCGTCGAATGCGAGCACGCGTTAGAGTGAGTAGGGGAGTGCGGCAACCATATGTAAAAATTGCGCCCACTTTGCAAATGCTGCGGTCTTCCTAAATTTGTATGGTATATTTGAAAACTACATTTTTAAAGCAATTTTTTGGTATCGGTCTGCCGCTGGAATAACGTCCTTCATTTGGAGCCAAAAAAGCCACCCTTTACAACGCCGCCCCTCCGACAACGCTGCCGATTTGTAACGGCAGACCGGCGGTTTTCAAGTTACTATCAGTATTGTCAATCACCAAAAATACTAAACCTTTGGAATATTCTCATTCAGTCATTTTGACCCCAGCTCTCGGATTAGAGGGACAGTTAAGCAGCCATTGATTAATTTGAATAAAAAACACAAGGACAAATAATTACGACGATCAGACAAAGGACATAAGACCAAGATAAAGCCCAGTAGATTCAACCAGTTGGTAAGTGAACACCATGCAAATGCAGCTTATACTGAACAAGTTTTAAAAACTTTAATTGTATCTTCTCAAATCTGTCGATTGAACCAAGGTGATATGGTGCCCAAATCAAAGAGCAAAAATCGAGGTGGGAACGAACCAAAGAGGAATAAAGGATCACTAGGACGCGCAAATTATTAAAGTCACTGCTCTGTCTTATCACGAAACCAAGCATTTTAGACGCTTTGGCCGTGATGTAATCATAATGAAGTTGAAAATCGCACGATACTAATCATTAGCCAATAGAAAAATTGATTTCTGTGTGTTTACCATGGCAACTCGAGGATTTCCTGGAAATTTTTGATACCTACCTAGACCAACCTAAACGAAATTAATAAGTGGAAATTTTTATGTCAAATTAAATGTCAAAAATCATTTCTATTAAATTTCTGTGGCTGTATCGTTGCTATTTTCTTACCGAATCTGCATTCGAGCATTAATTCATTTCCTGGAAATTTTAGTCGTGCATCCCAACAACGTAATCGGGCCCTCGTGTTCCACTCGGGCCGATTAATACGTTGTTGGAATGCACTCCAAAAATTTCCGGAAAGAATTAATGCTCTTATGAGATTATAAGTGAAAATTAAATTTTCTATCCAGCATTACTCCAAGATCTCTGACGGATTGCATAGATTTCAAGACGTTTCCGCTAATAAAATAAACAGGGTCATAAGTAGTCTGACATTTACGAGAAAAGTTGATGCAAAAGTATTTGTCAATATTGAGCGTCATATCATTGGCAGAACACCATTCGGTAATTCTGTCAAGGTCATCTTGAAGTTTAAGTAGGTACATCTAAGTCCTGTCGGATCGTTGTATAGATTTTCAAGTCATCAGCAAAAAATTCAAACTCTGATTCAATTACTTTAGACAGATCATTAATAAAAATAAGAAACAACGTGGGCCCTATATGAGAACCTTGGGGAACTCCAGCAAGGCTGGGAAAAGAATGGGAGTAAGCACCACGAATGATAACTTGATTTATTGATGTATTTATCCGCTTGCTAAGGGTTAGGGCTTGTTAGTGCCCTAGGGGTTGGCTTTGGGTTGAAAACTCATAGACTTTTTTCAATGGTTTACCGAAATATATCGAACCCCGTAATTTTATGCCACCATTTACTTGAAGAAATTTCCAAAACTTAAATTTCATCCCCTTTGTTAAATTTCAATGAAATTTTGTCCATCCGTCTACAATGTCACTGGAAATTACCACACCAAATTCTGCCTTGATATGCCGAGTAGTTTTGAGTTCTTGTTTTTTGTGCTTCTACATGTTAAGAGTTGTAGCGCCTTTAAGGGTGGTTTTTCGCAAAATATGAATCTTTTTTCCAATAATTTTCGAATCGGACGAACAGTTTCATATCCGCAATGAAGGAATCACTAAGGTACCAGGTATACGGAACCACTAAGTTACACGCAATCTGATTGACGACTGCCTAGCAACATCGCATATCTAGGTCAGAGACAATAGGTACTGCATACGAAACAGTTCGAACGATATTCCCGATTTAGGTTCCAGGTCCAGGTAAAGAAACCACACCCCATTTGTTTAGTCCAAATTACGAACCAATAAGAAGTAAAACAAGCGTCTACCCATTAATAAATTGATATCAGCGGTATTTTATTTTGAAGAATTAAAATAACTTTCACACACAAAACACTTGTATTCAGAAAGACTGTCATCGCTACAAACCAAACCGTCAAAAAGGCAAGGTAACATAACCCATCTCAAACAATAATTACACTGAATCCAGTCTGTTAAAGTTTTGTTGAGATCTAAATCCCCACATATGAGACACCGATCTCGCATATCCTCTGAGTTCTCCAAGAGGAAATCTCTTAACACGCATCTATAATTTTCACCTTCGTATACGGTGTATAAATTGGGATTTATTTCGTTCAGAAATTTTTCGCAGAATGCTAAGACGTAAACTCCGCAGTTGTATGTGTCATTTTGGAAAGGGTGATTAAAATATTTCACTTGCCAACCGAAAATGGGAATATGTAATTTTTTGTCTAAATAGTTTAAGAAGTTACTCATAAATAATTGAATCTTATTTTGAATCTGCTGTGAGGTTTTCTTCAGTGTATCTAAGAAAGAAAAAGTTTTGCTGTCAAAGTCAACAACAGCTAGACACCAGTGATCATTGTTTACAAAAAGCGGCAGTAATAAAATTCCTTTCAAAACGAATTTTGGGATCGGTGATCCAAACATGTTCTTCAAAATTACAGAGCTTTCGTGTGTAGGCAGAAATTGCACATTTGAAACCTTTCTGAGTTTATAGAAGGCAATTAGACAAGCGTCAATTAGGAAATTCGAGAGCCACATTCTTTTGGTCGGAAACAGATAATCGGATAGAGTAATAAAATCTTCAATGTACAATTTCTCTGAGTGATCTTTATCGTTTCTTCTAAACGAATATACCCCAACAACATACAATTTTGACTTAGGGGGTGATGTGGTGTAGTAAGCACTGTCCCTATTTAAAGAATTTGAAAAAAAATTGAAATTACATTTTGACAATGTTTTATCGGCGTCATTAGAAGATTCATTTTTTGTGTGATTTTGAACTAAGGGTGAATTACATTTTGATAATGTTTTATCAGAATCATTGGAAAAGTGATTTTTTGTATGATTTTGAGCTAAAAGTGAATTACATTTTGACAATCTTGAATCAGTATCGTTGGAAGGGTCGTTTTTTGCTTGTTTTTGATCTAAAGGTTTAAGGAATTTCTGGTCACTTGAGAAATAGTTATTGTTTCCAGTTTTCTTCCGTTTATTCCACGATTCTTCTGTTTGCATGTCGTCAATTTCTCTTTTTTTTCTTTTTCCGATCGCACATCCTGACTTCTCTATTCCTAAAACACACTCTTTGGCAACGCTGTCAACCACCTCGTGTACAGATCTAACAAATCGACTGCAGCGTTGATGAGATGCAGTCAATATATTATTTTTTACAATCCCGAACCAATTTTCCACTACAGCGTTACTATATGTTTCATTATGTTGATCGGGGATTACGTTGGACCATAAGGGTAAAAATGGTAAATATTTAGTCAATACTAAATGAACCAACTTTGGGTTGTAATAAGGATTAGAAGGGTATTGGCCGTTGATTTCTGACGTTTCGTTTAATATTTTATTGTACATCTTATTAAAATGAATATAGTACTTACTCTTTTGATACAGTGCCCCACAAGTAGTATCATCTGCATTGTCTTCACTAATTGCCTCTTCGAGGGCGTTATTATCATCAGTGCTGTTGTACTTTAAGTTTTCAATGTGTTTTTGCACAGTGTCATTAATTGTCCTGCTCTTCGTAACATGTAAAAGACTTTCAAACCAATTATCTACCGAAATTAGTGAGTCTTTAACAAATACTGAACCAAGGGTAGTTTTAAAGAAATGTTTTTGAGTTTTATCATCACCACATAATTTATTAACATCTTTGGCGATAATTTTCATAAAATGAGCGCAACATACTTTCAAAATTATGCGAGGTCTTACATTTATGGTATGTTCCTCGTAATGTTGATATAGTATATTAATGTAGCAACTGAGATCATCCAACTTATTCCACTGGTACGTGATTGCATTCATTAATGCAAAACTAAAATCTGTAACCACGGTCTGAAACAATGGCCATTTTAATTTAAAAGTTGAAGCGTAAGTTTCGAATGCAAGCAACCACGCACTAATAGAATAAGCTGTATGTTCGGAAGTAACCATTTCCATTACGGAACAAACAGAATTCTTATCAGGGATATGTAATACACCCGCGTAATAATATACTCGCTTTTTCGTCGGAGGAGGAGGATGCACAACAGTTCCAGTGGCGTCAAGATGTAATGTAGCAAAATTATTAGTTTTTCTGAGAACATATTGAATAATAGAAATTTGTTCTTTGCTAAACAAGTACACCGTTAATGGTTCAAATACCCTGAAAATGTAATTCGGATTTTCTCTCTGCATAAGAACCATGTCTATAAATTCATCTTTGTCCCGGTCCATAATGGAAAGTTGTTCTGACTTGATTTTTTTGTAAACATCTGCAGATTTAATACGTGCTAGATTTCCACTTGCTATCTGCCCCGAAGGGGTGGAATTTTTATCATGTACGCGCTGCATAAAGGGTGTTGACGTCTTCAATTTGTTACCCAACAAGCATCGTTCTACACCACGCACGAAGGTAGTCTTTTTTTCTCCAGGTGCGTGAGAATAATTGAGAGAAGAACTATAAACGATTCCTTCAACAATATTCTTTCGATCTATGATATCGATTTTAAACATTTTGCAACTACGGTGAGCACAATAAGCATATACAGTGAAACAGTTTCGTTTCTTAGCTTTGTTTTTAAAATTGATTGGGCAAGTATTATTCACAGTCTCAATTTTTCGCCTTAAAGTAACTGAATAATTTGCCAGTTTTTCCGCAACTAATAAGTCCTCAAATTCTGTTTTACTCATTAAAAAAGCACCTTCTTTGACCGAACAATTCTTAAAGGAAAACGTCGTTCTAGCAGGAGGTGTGTCATCAAGATATTTATTTCGAGTTCCTGGCGGTAATAATTTAATGAAATTTATGTTTTGATTATATAAGTTTTTTATAGAATCTGGAATTGCTGCTATTGGTTCGTCTGTTACATTATTGAAAAAAGTGTCAGAAACCGGAGAATTTTTAATTTCTAAATCAGTAGAATAATGCAATGAACGAGACAATGAATTTGCTTCATCGTCAAAATTGACATCGTCATAAACAACGCTAAAATTGTCCTCGACACAAGCAGAATTTAAAATTGAGACTGAAGATGAAATTAAGCCGCCTACAGTAATATCAATAGAAGAATCACCAGGTGCTTTACTCAATGAAATAGACGTATGATCAGATGGATCAGCGGTAAAATTGTCAAACGGATCATCGGTGAAATTGTCAAGCGGATCAGCGGTGAAATTATTGTCATAGATATCAAAAGCGGAATTTAAGTTGGTCAAGGAACGTGGAGCCAAACCGTCTACAAACAACTTGGTACTACCAATACCATCACCAGTCGCACTCGTCAACGAATCAGACTGATCCGCGACAAAATTATCATCGATATAACAAGCGGAATCTAAGTTTTTCAAGGAAGGTGTAGCTGAACCATCTACAAACAACTTGATAACACCAATACCATCACCAGTCACACTAGACAACGAATCAGGCTGATCAGCGGCAAAATTGTCATTTATATCACAAGCATAATTTAAGGAAGGTGGAGCTGAACCATCTACAAACACCTTGGTAATATCATCGTTAATAAATAAACTTGAAGTTGAAGAGGAAACTAAAGCGGACGATTGAAATACTTCCTGAATATTCCCCACATTGCGGCTCAAAATATTTTTTAGATTTCTAATTTTGTTCTTTCTGTCCCTTTTGTTCTTAATGTAAAAAATAGAATCCACACATTGTTCAAAGATTTCTTTGCATTCCGTGAAATGTAAGAAAAAATCGTAACCTTTTCCTGGACATAAAGAATTTAGAGACTCGACAATTTTTTGGGTTAATTCCGTATTCATTTTTGAAAGGTATAGGTGTATAAATATACCTATATAAAATAACAATAACAAAACACAACTAAGAGCTTAAAACGATAACCCAAAGTTTAATAAAACTGTAAGTAACGCAACTAAAACTAATAGGTAACTAAAACTATAACTACTAGCAAGATTAATTAATTAAGGAATTAATGAATAGGTAGGTGCCTACTATCCTAATTAGGTAATCTAATCAGGTAGGTAGGTACCCACTGACTAAACTACAATCTACTGAATAGGTAACTACAAATACTAAAAATACTCTAATATGCTAAATAATGCTAATAATACAAAGAAAGATAAATAATAATAACTAAGGAGTAATAATTACTGAACGGTTTGGTTATTTTGAGAAAATTCTCGGATGCTGCAAAACATAAACATAAACATACTTTATTCACCTTTCAATTTACAATGAGTGAAATTATCAGGTTTGTCACAATATTACAATACATGTTAAAATGAGTGGGACAAAAATTCAGCAACACTATAGAACGCATTGTCCAGGAGAAGCTTTGAAACAGTCCTTTTGAACGACGCAGTCTGCTTAGATCTTATATCAGCTGGCAATTTATTATATAACATAGCACACTGGTAGTATGGGTTGTTTTGGGAAACTGATAGTCTAGAAAATGGTTGGTAAATATCAGGGTTATTTCTGAGGTCACGGTCGTGTATATCCCGGTTAGTTGTGAACTTCGTTAAATTGTTTCGAGCAAAAGTCAGAACTTCAAATATATACAGTGAGGGTACAGTCATAATACCAAGTTGAATAAATAACGGCTTGCAATGTGCGTCTTGTCGAACATTTGCCATAATTCTTATGGCACGCTTCTGAATTTTAAATATCTCGACCGCCGACCCCAGCATGCCCCAGAAAATAATGCTGTAGGACAAGTGGCACTGGAACACCGAGAAGTACACTGATCGTAGCACATGATCCGAAACTGTGCCTCTAAGAGATCGGATTACGAAGCAGGTGGAGCTGAGCTTACTTGCAAGGTAGTTTATTTGGTCATGCCACGTCAGTTTTTTATCTAGCCAGGTCCCTAGAAACTTAGTGCTGGAGGCTTCCAAGATACTGTTATGGTTTAGTTTGATAAGCAGACTGCTATCTAACAATTTGTTCTTTGGTATAAATCTCATTTGAACTGTTTTTGATGAGTTTAGAAGAAGTCCATTTGCGGAGGACCATGCATGCATCTGCTGAGATAGTTCGTTACACTTTAGGAACAGTTCGTGTTCTGAGTGCCCAGTTAATATTGCATTCGTGTCATCAGCATAATTAATTAATTTGTCGGCTGCACTGCAGTTGCACGGTAGATCGTTTGCCATTATTAAAAATAATAGTGGCCCCAAAATTGAGCCCTGTGGGACTCCACAAGGAACGTCACGGGGTCGGGACGATTTCGTACCGAATACCACAGACTGGGTACGGTTCGAGAGATAGGACCGAATCCACTTCGCAGGTGTTCCTCTTACGCCAAGGGAAGCAAGTTTGGATAATAGCAAATTGTGGTCAATTGAGTCAAAGGCACTGCTGAAGTCGAAGAATATTGCCGAGACTAGCCTTTTATTGTTCAAGTCATTGTATACATGGTCTAAAAACTCTGTTAGGGCCGTTTTTGTTGAGCATCCGGGCATAAACCCATGTTGCGATTTTGGAATAAGGTCAAACTTGAGAACGAACTTACAAAGTCTTTGTTGAAAGGATGTTTCAAAGATTTTTGAAAACTGGCTCAGCAGTGAAATAGGCCGGTAAGAACTGAGCGACTTCTTATCTTCTTTTCCTTTGTATATACACAAAGTTTTGGAATGCTTCAGGGCTGCTGGGAAACAGCCGATCACAAAAGATTCATTTATGAGATAAGACAGTGGAACGGACAAACACTTTGCGACCAGCTTAATGATGTCTCCACCAACGTCGTCATGGCCAGCGCTGACTTTCCTACAGGCTTTCTTAATAATTGCCTCAACCTCAGTCTCATCTATTGGTGCCAGAAAAAATGTGTGCTCGAGGAAATTTGTACGAGAGTGAATCATCGTATTGGGTTTTGTGAAGTTAGTAGCCTTATCACAGAAGTAGTCATTAAACAGGTTACTAATTTTCTCCTCATTGTCTGTGAGATTTCCAGTTTGATCCACAAATTGCTTCTCTTGGTACCCACTATTCGGTCTCATTTGCTTAATAATTTTCCAGCACTCTTTTGCTTTATCCTGGGCGTGGACTATTCTTGAGTCATTCCAGCAGCGCTTAGCCCGCTGGACCTCCCGTTTGTAAAAACTTTTCAGTTCCAAGTAGCGAGCAGTATAGAGCGGGTTATTTATCTGTTTACTTAGTTTACACATATCAGTAATCATCGAGTGTAACTCCTTCAATTGGGGTGTCAGCCAATCTTTATTATTGCGCCGAGGGGTCTTCATCATTTTAAAAGGGAATGCCTGATTGAAAGCAGTTAAAAACGTACTATAAAAACCCTCAAATTTTTGGTCAAAAGTCAAATTATTTTCTCTAATGAAATTCCAGTCCTGCTCAGACAACAGTACCTGAAAAAGCCGTTTTCTGGCATGGCTAAAGTTCCTTTTCCTGGTCTCACACTTTACATTTTTCTGAATTGGGAGTAGGAAACGACAAACTTGATAGGTGTGATCCGAAAGACAAGATTCCATCACAGTGATACTCTCGGCTTGGGACATGGTGAAAATATTGTCAATGCAGGTTGCACTTGTCGGTGTAATTCTCGTGGGTTGAGATATGTTAGGAGCCATACCAAATTCCTGGAACAAGTTTATTAGTTCTCTGGTTTCCGCAGTATTTTTCAAAATATCTATATTGAAATCACCGCACACTATTACTTCAGTGGCGTTACTGAAACATGAGGTTAATGTTTCTCTCAACCTGGCGTAAAAGATTTCAAGGTCAGAGTCCGGAGTACGATACACACAAATTACATAAATATCACCCGCTTGGCAAGCTGTCAATTCAAAATGTTTCTCGACACAATTTTTGACACTCACTGCTGTCAACGGAAGTAATGGAAGCAAACATTCCTTGCACATGATGCAAACGCCGCCACGCTGATAGGCAGATCTGGAGAATGCACTCACCACAATGAATTCACCAATTTTCAAAAGTTTTAATTCTGCGTCTGTCAGCCAATGTTCCGACAAACAGATTATGTCCACATCATTCAAATTGAAGATTAATTCAAGTTCATGAAATTTCTGGTTTAACCCCTGTACGTTAAGGTGCAAAACATTAAGTGTCGGTGCGACTTCTTGTGACTTCCGACAGTTGGATGTTTTAGAATCCGATCCTATTTTTAGCTGGCATGGTTTTGCAGTTTCCTCGGGTAAAAAAACCTACTGATCTGGGCACCTCTGGGCCAGAGAGACGGGTCGTTGATTTTTTCGAGGTTGTTAAAGTCGATCGTCACTTTAAATCGCGAGTATTGGCTTTCGAATTTATCTTCCAGAACCTCACACTGTACTTCTGAAAAAGATGTTGATAAATACGACCGTAGAGTTTCACCCGTGATCTCCTTTGAAATTCTCGTTACGTACAAGTACGCCTGTTTTGGGGTAGTCTTTATATGTGCCACGTCTGCACTCATCCTGGTGCCAGTGATAATAACAGATTGTTTGGTATGCTTACGATTTGTCTTCCTTCGGACTTCTTCCCAACCGTCTTCCTCTAACGCAACGAATTAAAGAATGACACAATTAGTACCAACATTGATAACATTTCCCGCTTTTTCGCCCAATGTCCCGCCTAGATATAATTCCTGGTCAGAGTTTCTCAAACTGTTTTTCGTGAGTCAAATACAAACCACTAGGCTAGGCCCGTCTTCCATTTTATGTGAATTATAGGTATGTAGTTCTTTTCATATTTATTTTATGTACGTGTAACACGTTCAATTTCTTAAGAAACATGAGTGGAAATAGTTCTGGCAGTTCTGCGGAATAAAAATTTTGAGAATCGCTGTTTCCTGCGTTCTTCCGTCACGAAAGCAAGGGGTAGCACTGCGCGATCTATCAATCGATCCATGAATCGATGTAACCTTGACCCGCGTTCGGCTAGCTACGGAGTTGGAGTAAACTTATTTCTGGAGGTGTTTTAGGGATTTTAAAAAATTCGCTCATAGAGCCCGACCTCCCGATCCCGAAGTTAATACATTGAGAGTCAGGCACATTGATCTAATATTACTATGGATGGGCCCTGCCGTGCACTATTTATCTTTTGTCCGCTAAACAGAGATCGGTTAACACACTCTAAGCTGTGTGTCATGCGCGAATTTGTACAGCTTTCGCCGCTTCTTGTTTTCACTAGCGCCTGCCAAATAATTTAGAAAAAGATGGTGATACTGCAGGGTGTTTATGAGTTGAGAGTGACAGCAATATCTACTTGTCTGAGATATCCTAGAGCCAAGCCTAAATTGAACCCCTGCTTGAACCAACCCCATCCATAGTTATGTTAGATCTATGGTCAGGCACATAGCTCCATTTCAGGAGCGCTTTTAATTTTTTTGTGCCCCTTGTCTGAGTTGACCCCCTTGCGTAGTATATCGTTGTAAAGGTAGGTAATTGGTCATGTTCAGCCGACACAACTGTTGTGCAACAGTTTTCACAATTCGGCTGAAATTGTGCGCTACATAGCACTGCCAGCCAATACGCAACTGTTGCGTCACAACGGTTGGAGCACGGAGCAACAACCGTTTTAGATCCGTCGGCTGAATGCAACCATTGTCTCCTCTACCTGTGTGTGAATTTTGATCGGTCTGCGACTGCATTAAGGACTTGAAAAAAATTATAATCTCGTTTCGGGGGCGATTTTAATTTTTTTTTGCACCCCTTACCGGGGTTGACCCCCCTTGAGCCGTACATCGTTGGAAAGGTAATTGTCTCCTCTACATGTGTGTGAATTTTGGTCGGTCTGCGACTGCATTAAGGACTTGAAAAAAATTATAATCTCGTTTCGGGGGCGCTTTTTATTTTTTTTGCAACCCTTTGGGGGGGTTGACCCCCCTTGAGCCGTACATCGTTGGAAAGGTAATTGTCTCCTCTACATGTTTGTGAATTTTGGTCGGTCTGCGACTGCATTAAGGACTTGAAAAAAATTATAATCTCGTTTCGGGGGCGCTTTTTATTTTTTTTGCACCCCTTGCCGGGGTTGACCCCCCTTGAGCCGTACATCGTTGGAAAGGTAATTGTCTCCTCTACATGTTTGTGAATTTTGGTCGGTCTGCGACTGCATTAAGGACTTGAAAAAAATTATAATCTAGTTTCGGGGGCGCTTTTTATTTTTTTTGCACCCCTTGCCGGGGTTGACCCCCCTTGAGCCGTACATCGTTGGAAAGGTAATTGTCTCCTCTACATGTGTGTGAATTTTGGTCGGTCTGCGACTGCATTAAGGACTTGAAAAAAATTATAATCTCGTTTCGGGGGCGTTTTTATTTTTTTTGCACCCCTTGCCGGGGTTGACCCCCCTTGAGCCGTACATCGTTGGAAAGGTAATTGTCTCCTCTACATGTGTGTGAATTTTGGTCGGTCTGCGACTGCATTAAGGACTTGAAAAAAATTATAATCTCGTTTCGGGGGCGCTTTTTATTTTTTTTGCACCCCTTGCCGGGGTTGACCCCCCTTGAGCCGTACATCGTTGGAAAGGTAATTGTCTCCTCTACATGTGTGTGAATTTTGGTCGGTCTGCGACTGCATTAAGGACTTGAAAAAAATTATAATCTCGTTTCGGGGGCGCTTTTTATTTTTTTTGCACCCCTTGCCGGGGTTGACCCCCCTTGAGCCGTACATCGTTGGAAAGGTAATTGTCTCCTCTACATGTGTGTGAATTTTGGTCGGTCTGCGACTGCATTAAGGACTTGAAAAAAATTATAATCTCGTTTCGGGGGCGCTTTTTATTTTTTTTGCACCCCTTGCCGGGGTTGACCCCCCTTGAGCCGTACATCGTTGGAAAGGTAATTGTCTCCTCTACATGTGTGTGAATTTTGGTCGGTCTGCGACTGCATTACGGACTTGAAAAAAATTATAATCTCGTTTCGGGGGCGCTTTTTATTTTTTTTGCACCCCTTGCCGGGGTTGACCCCCCTTGAGCCGTACATCGTTGGAAAGGTAATTGTCTCCTCTACATGTGTGTGAATTTTGGTCGGTCTGCGACTGCATTAAGGACTTGAAAAAAATTATAATCTCGTTTCGGGGGCGCTTTTTATTTTTTTTGCACCCCTTGCCGGGGTTGACCCCCCTTGAGCCGTACATCGTTGGAAAGGTAATTGTCTCCTCTACATGTGTGTGAATTTTGGTCGGTCTGCGACTGCATTAAGGACTTGAAAAAAATTATAATCTCGTTTCGGGGGCGCTTTTTATTTTTTTTGCACCCCTTGCCGGGGTTGACCCCCCTTGAGCCGTACATCGTTGGAAAGGTAATTGTCTCCTCTACATGTGTGTGAATTTTGGTGTGTCTGCAACTGCATTAAGAAGTCGAAAATAAATTATTAAATTGTTCCGAGGACGATTAATATCAATGGAGGCGCGGACAATGTCGTTATGCGCACGCGCCGTTTAATAATAATGGTCTGGAATGGCAATCAAGGGTTTATTTGGGCAGCTGTAATTTGCTGGCAACTTATGTTGCTGGGTTTGTTCTGTGGGTTGTTGCTGGCAACAAATGTTGCTATCTTCACTTCGGTCCTTGACTTGAGGGTACTCTTCCCCAGTAGGAAACTGAATGAATTGTGGAGAAAGTTCTACAAGGGCTTTACTTAGTTCATGAATCACAAGACTGGCAGCTGACTGCGAACTTCTGGCGCTGGAACCAACCAATCACTGAAAACCACCACTCGCATAAAACTGAAGAACCAGGTATAGCTTGTGCGTAGGTGTTAAACGCATATACCGCCCTTTTCCAGTATAAGGATTCCAGTCGAGTTCGCTGGAAGAGTTGTTGCTCCGTTATTTCCTGTGGATTAAAAGGTACTTTTGGTATTCCTTTTCACGATTGTCATCATCACTTGCACTGGACCAAATTGGAATGCTGCGACACTCGCGTCGCGTTGTTAAAATTCACTTGTACAGCACAAAAATGAAACATGATTTCACAAATACTTTGCAGACAACGAAAGGCCATATTAAACTGTGATGTTAAATTTAAACGAGAATTACAGCTGATTGACAGCTCGACAGACGACAGCTGAATTATTTCGCTGGAGTTGTGAGGTTGGTACCCTCAGTTTGGTAGCGCCACCACTAGGGATTAATGGTAACTAAGTTATGCCAGTATTAAAGATAAAATCTTTTGAAATCCCACCCTTAGTAATGAATAAATAAAATTAATAAAGTCTCTCACTGTCTGTCTCTCGGCACGAGTCGGAAAATTAACAAATCAAAGGATCCGAACAATAACTATTCGTCTGTTTCCAAAATAAATGCAAAATACCCTCGAATCGAATTCTGCGAACCCGTTATGTTTAACCATTGTTTATCTTTTTGCACGTGTTTGCGTCGTGATGGTATCAAGTTTCCTACTCAGCGATAAAAATTCAAGTAGATTCCTCTGAAGAGCGCTGTAACAGTTTTAGCAAAACTATAAACCGAACACGTTAGTACCATCAAGTACCGCTGTTTGACCCCGGCGTCGTCACCTGTCAGAGCGCTCTACAGCTGATTACTTGTGATTTCAAGCGCGGCATAAGGCTGAGCGGTCTTTAAACGGTTATGCAACCAAATATGCATCCAAGCTAAAAAGTTCCGAAGCTCGATGAACAAAACATGAGAAATTAAATGTCAATTGCCTTGCCAAAGTAGACAAAAAGAAATGATTCTGACTTGTGTCGCAGTATTTGGTCGCAGTGCATTTTCCTTCTCGCACCCTCGCACAAAGAAATGAAATTGGCATTTTTCTCATAAATCTTACGGCTTTTTTCTGGAAGCAAACTTATAAGCTTGCAAGATCTGCACTTTCTAGCACTTCAGGTGGTGTTAAATTAAGATCCTGAGTATCCATTGATGGGACTTTTATTTAAGAGGGGCGTTTAATCTGTTCCCGCCAGAATAGGGTTTTTCGCTTCTAATTTAAATTTGGGATGGAGTATCAGCTTACAATTACTTGAACTCCTGTACGTTTACTCCTGTAACACGTTGCTTAGCAAGTTATCGTTAAAACCGCGCTGGTTTTTCTGATTTCTAAAATTTTCCGTTTTTGCGCCAAAAACAACATTATTTTAAAAATTTGAAAAACCAGCATGATTTTAACGATAACTTGCTAAGCAACGTGTTACAGGAGTAAACGTGCAGGAGTTCAAGTAATTGTAAGCTGATACTCCATCCCAAATTTAAATTAGAAGCGAAAAACCCTATTCTGGCGGGAACAGATTAAACGCCCCTCTTAAATTTGCAGATTTTGAAAATTTGACAGATGGCACTTAAAATTTTTGTTTAATGTCAGAATATGTATAGTTGATTGCCTATACTAAAATCGTTGATTTATAGAAAATCGTGCATTAATAGGGTCCATTAGGTAATGCACGATTTTGCATACATTAACGAAACCCATAAATGAACAATTCACGGAAAAACTGATTATAATAAACGATCAACGAAAAAATAATTAATACGGTTCGGTCCTCGGTTTGGTCGTTTCGTGAAATAGGGGAGGGGGGTCTAATTGTCGCAATTTTCATTCAACGACAATTATATTTATTTTGGTATCATTCGATATAATGCACAACTAAATTTTTATTCTGACCAAGAAACATTTAGCTACAATATGAGCTTAAAAAAATTAAGAAATATTTGAAACAGTCATGTTTATTAATTTCTAAATATAGCGATGCAACTGTGACAAGTTACCCCGAGTAGAGGGTTAATTGTCTCAAAGGTTGGGGTAAGTTGTCACAGTTGTGCCACTTGGACATAATGTAACATAAAGGTTAAACGTTTTCATCCGAGTTTAAATTCAGACACACAGAGAATGTAGTATCATCCCCTGCACACTTGTCATGAACCAATTTTCTACAAATGGTACTTAGAACCCGTCAACCCCTGGTTCATCGATTTTACCGAGGATTTTACTATATTTCCGCAAATCGCCTTACTAGCCACATAATCGCTGTCAGAATCTGTCAATTTTTGTGTCTTTTTGAGCTTTCCTTATTTTTTTTATGTTTCCGTAATTTCACTAATGCTCCACCATGTGACAACTTGACCCAAACACTGTGTGACAATTAACCCCATTATAGTTTTCGATCTAACTTTGACCTAATGGAAAAGTTTAACCATTTGCAACCTCTAAATATATGGCGAGCCCAGCAGTAGAGATCAAAAAGTGACCTAGTACCTACGCATATGAACTATATCAGCTTAACTAAAACGCGATTAATAAGGGGATAATGAAAAAGAAATAATTTACTTACAAGCAACAAATTCTTCAAATCGCGGTCACTTCTAAAGAAATGACAGAAATGAGTTGAAATTTCTTATGGTATTAAAGACTAGTGCAAGTTAAGGGAAACCGTGACCATTTATTTGAAATTTATAACGGAAGGTAGCACTATGGCCTCTGAGCGGTATGGGACGTTTGGGCGCGACCGAAACGGCGCGGACCGATTGGGCGCGACCATAACGGCGCGGGGACAAAACGGCGCCAGGCCAAAACGGCGCGAGCCTATTCCTGAAACCTCGTGATACCGCCGATTATGACATGAAATTGTTATTGCAGTAGTGCATTCAGGTTCAGGCTAATAATTTTTAAAATTATTACATTTTAAACCTCCCCAACCCCAAAACAAATTTAAAAAAATGGGAGGTTACTGCAATCACTAAAATTTTCGAATTTGAGATTGTTGCGTCCACGCAAACTCTTTTTATTTTTTTGCAATTATTTCTTTTTTTTTTGGACATTCGAAATTCCTTTTCATTTTAATTTTTATAATTCAATAATTGAGCGGATTCGCCAGCTCTAGGGCAATATTTTATTTTTGAATTTGCCTCAAATAATTATCCTTTATCTCGACCAGTAGAGAGTTAGACTTTTTTCCTTCTTCCCCTCTAACTCTCCCAAAACCGAGACAACACCTTCAGTCTTTCGCACAGCCCGGAGCGAAGAACAATAATAAACCGTTTTGCTTCGGAACAAACTCTGGTTTTTGTGCAACGCAAAGGCGTATTCGCGGCAGCCGCTGGAAATCACGCATCTTGATCAACCCACCATCCCTGAAAGAAAATATCCTGGGTAAGTCTTCCTCCCCCGCTGGTCCTTCGAGAAATCTTCATTGCATATCAAACATTTTTGGTCGCCTTCGAGCTGGATGAATCGCAATTTTTTCAGGGTATTGATGATTGTTTATGAGTTAAATGTTATTGACTTCACGCTGTCGATAAGTTTTTGCGAATTTATGTTAGACTCACCGCATCTGCAATTTTGATCTTTATTCCTATCGCACTTTACGATCGTGTTCAATATCGATCCATTTTATCAGTTTAATTTTCAGAATCCTTTTGGGGTTATTGCAAAATTTAAAAATAATCATGTCCGCAACTGATAAAATGAAAAAACACAAATTCCTTCGGCAAACCGAATTTAATCGCTTGCTCGATCTGCACACTCTCTCTCAAGAAGCGCAAACAAACAATGAAAAAAAGAATATTTTCCGTGTTTGTTACGAGGATTTACAGGTTATTCGTACAGAATTTTACAAAAATCACAACATTGTGATAGGTCTCATCGCTGATGATGCCGACGTTTTTAAAACAGAGGATGACCTTAGAAAACTGTTCGATTCAAATTTTAATGTTGTTAAAGCTAATTATTATAAACTTTTTCAGTCTTCTAACGTCACTCCGCCTGTTGCAACTCCTGCAACCGGTCGTTCGCATATTAAGTTGCCAAAAATCGAGCTCCCTGTATTCTCCGGTGACGTAACCACCTACATGTCTTTCATTGACATGTTTAACTCCTTGATCCACAATTCAACAGAATTAAAACCGATAGAAAAGTTTAATTATTTACTTTCCTCATTGAAAGGAGACGCTCTAGCCATTATTCGACATCTTCCAGTCACTGATAATAATTATTTAGTAGCTTATGATCAGTTAAGCACACGTTACAAAAACAGCAGATTAATTTTAAAGGCTCATTGGGATGCTATTGATTGTACTTCAAAGGTTCACTCTGATAAACCCAATGAGATTCGTGTTCTGATTGACGCCTTCTCAAAGCACTTAAAGGCTATTGAGAATATTCCGCTCCCAAATGGGGTAGGGGATTTTTTCCTGTTCCAAATGTTATTGAAACGTTTGGATACTGATCTTGTTACTCGATTCGAGTTACATCATAATTCCAGTGACATTCCTACTTTTACAAAACTTCACCAATTTTTAGAGCGACACTGGATGGCTTTAGGCAATGTTAGTGAGCTCTCCAAAACCAAATTTAAAAAAAGTGAATCGCCGTCTCCGTCTACATCCGTCGCTCCTTCAACTTCCTCGAAATCTTTTTATCGTTCTACGACAACTTTGCTTGCTAATACCCAGTCGGGTGCCAAGTGCCCTATTTGTGCATCCAATCACGGCATTTACAGATGTCCAGATTTTTTAAGCAAGTCGTCGAGAGATCGTTATTTAGTGGCAAAGACCAAGCAGCTTTGCATAAATTGCCTTAGTCATGGTCACTCCACCAGGTTGTGTAAATCCTCCAATGCCTGTCATGAGTGTCATCAACATCACCACACTCTACTCCACTTTGAAGCTTCATCGACCGCACTCCCTGACCCTCCGAAAGAGTCAGTTTCTGGTGAAGCCTCTTCAAATAGCACACCTTCTGCTAATGTACCCTCTGTCACCAGTGGTGCCAGCTTCACGTCGTTCAATACAGGCGTGCTCTTGTCCACTGCCCGAGTCGAGGTCCTCACCAAAGGGGGAACTTTCGAAATTCTGCGTGTGTTATTAGATAGCGGCTCTCAAAGCTCCTTTATTTCTCAAAGAGCTTGTACTCGACTTGGTCTCTCTAAGAGGACGACTGGTATTCTTGTCAAAGGTTTAGGTCAGACTTCTACATTCGCTAATACCGGTTCTGTCACCTTGTCTCTTAAACCGATTGGGCAGTCAGCTCCAGTGTTCCATGTTGACGCCATTATCCTGCCTCAGATATGTGATAAGCTTCCTTCCGCACAACTATCGTTGACTCAATGGTCTCACCTAAAGAAAAAGCTCCCCCTTGCAGATCCTACTGTAGGGATCCCAGGGTCCGTTGATATATTATTAGGCGCAGATATCTATTCTCAACTCTTAAGTGGCGAAATCATCCGAGGAGAGCCGGGAGAACCTGATGCCCTAAAGACGGTGTTTGGGTACATTCTTTTAGGTAGAGTTGGAGTTTCTCATCCTTCATCTCTATGTTCTTTCTTCACTCAGGTGGAGACTTCTGCAGTCGACGATGATTTTCAGAAGCTTTGGGAACTAGAATCAGTTCCACAGATTCAGTCGCATTCTCCTGAGGATACTCTTTGCGAGAAACATTTTTTAGCCACTCATTCTCGTGAAGGTTCCGGTCGCTTTGTGGTGTCGATGCCATTTCGCGATCCTTGTCCTTCCTTTCCAGACAGTCGAACATTAGCAGTACATCGATTTCTCAGTTTGGAAAGACGTCGTCAGAATCATCCTCAGGTCTACGAGCAATACTCCGATTTTATGCGCGAGTATTTGAATCTAAACCACATGGAGGTGGTTCCTGCCACCTCGCAACCTTCGTCATCGTACTATATCCCTCACACCTGTGTGATCAGACCTGAGAGCCTTACTACTAAGCTCCGTGTCGTGTTCAACGCAAGTGCTTCTGTTCGTGGTCAATCCTCTTTGAACGATCATCTCTTTATAGGTCCCAAGTTGCAAAGAGATATTCTGACAATCCTCCTCAATTTTCGCTTGCATCGCTTTGTCGTCACCGCTGATATTCGGATGATGTATCGGCAGATACTCATCGATCCTAATCAAAGGAACTACCAACGGATTGTTTGGCGCTTTTCCCCACAAGAACCGCTCCAATATTTTCAGTTAAATACAGTCACCTATGGTCTGAACTGCGCTCCCTTTCTCGCTTTTCGAGTACTTCTGCAGTTAGCTGCTGAAGAAGAATCAAATTATCCTCTCGCTGCCGCTGCCTTGCGGCACACCACCTACATGGACGATATCATTGCAGGCTCCGCTTCTCGCTCTGAAGCCTTACGCTTGAAAGACGAGCTAATCTCACTGCTAGAGAAAGGCTGCTTTGAGTTGCGCAAGTGGGCATCCAACGATCCCTCACTGTTGTCTGATCTTCCCGCTACTCATCTTTCGATGGACCCTCTAGCTTTTGCTGAAGACCAAAGCAGTTCCCTCAAAATCTTAGGCCTTCAATGGAATCCATCTTCTGATAGTTTCAGATTCACTGTTCAGGCGTTGGAGACGACCTGCACTAAACGTAATCTTCTTTCTAATCTCGCCCGCATCTTTGACCCTATCGGGATTTTATCCCCCTTCACCTTTCTAATTAAGCACCTGATTCAGCGCATATGGGCTTTGAAGTTAGATTGGGATGTGAGTCCGCCTGATGAGATTGTTCGCCTGTGGCAGAGTCTTGTCGATGATCTTCCCGCCTTTGATAATTTTTCTGTGCCGCGTCAAATGATCCTGGATCCGTTAGTCACATGTGAGTTACATGGACTCTGCGATAGCTCGGAGAAAGGCTACTGCGCGGTTGTGTACTTCGTCTTCTCCAATCCTCCAGGTGACAACCAAACTCGCTTCGTTTGCTCTAAGTCAAAAGTTGCCCCCCTCAAAAGGATCACTATTCCTCGCCTTGAACTGTGTGCCGCCGTTTTATTAGCTAAACTTGTCTCTTACCTTCATGAGGTTTTCAAGGACAAACTTACGTTCGCTCGCATCTGCGCATGGTCGGACTCGACCACTGCGTTGGCCTGGATTAAATCTTCTCCGCACCGTTGGAAGACGTTTGTCAGCCATCGTGTTTCTTTCATACAAGAACGGATTTCTCCAGATTGCTGGTTCCATGTTGCATCTGGCGAAAACCCTGCTGATATTGGTTCCCGAGGACTTCCTCCCTCTGATCTTACCCGCAGTTCGTTATGGTGGGCGGGAGCCCCATTTCTGACATCCCAGGAAAGTTTGAGTAATCGGATTGTGAACCTTCCCGATTCTCTCCACACGTCCGACGAAGAACGAACTCATTGTTTTACCGCTCTGGTATCCGATAACTTCCTCGATCATTTGTTGAATAAGTTCTCTTCCCTTCAGAAAATTCTTCGATTAATTTGCTATGTGCGCCGCTTTGTCCTCCTTAAGTTTTTTCCGACGAAAGCTTTCACTGGACCTATCAGTTCGTCTGAAATTCACTTCTCTCTGATGCTCTTAATGAAGCGAGCTCAAGCTGTCTCTTTGGCTGCTGAGATCGAGGCTTGTAAGACTGGTAAAGTATTGCCCAGAAGTTTTCAGAAACTTTCTCCATTTCTCGATGATGACAATGTTTTGCGTGTCGGTGGACGCCTCGCCCAGGCACCCATTCACTACGACGCACGATTTCCGGCGGTCTTGCCCTCCTCTCATCGTTTTACATCACTTCTTATTGAGTACACTCATATTAGGTATTTCCACGCAGGGCATCAAATGGTTCAATTTCTGCTTTCTGCGCATTTTTTCATTCCTTGCGTTAGACGAACCATAAGGAGTGTTCTTTCAAAGTGTGTCAGATGCTTCCGCTGTCACCCAGTTGCCAGTCAGCCCCCCATGGCTGCTCTTCCTGCTGCACGAGTCTCTCAAGCAAAGCCTTTCTTGCATTCTGGCGTTGATTACGCTGGACCTTTCTTCATCACTATGGGGAGAATACGGGGTGCCAAGCGCTTGAAAGCATACTTGTGCCTCTTTGTCTGTTTCTCCACGAAGGCACTTCATTTGGAGCTTGCTACTGATCTCTCGGCTGATACCTTTTTGGCAGCGCTCCGACGTTTCGTGGCTCGACGAGGTCGTTGTAGTCATCTCTATTCCGATTGTGGATCTAATTTCATAAGTGCTCATCGTCAACTCCGCGAGTATATGAAAACAGCTGCTGCCTCAGAGGGCATTTCTTGGCATTTCAATCCACCATCAGCTCCTCATTTCGGGGGGTTATGGGAGGGAGGCGTTAAATCGGTAAAGATTCACCTGCTGCGAGTCATTGGAGATCAATTGCTCACCTACGAGGAGCTTTCCACGCTTCTTGCTCAAGTGGAGGCGATGTTAAATTCAAGGCCGCTTGTACCTTTAAGTAACGACCCTCGTGACTTGCGCGCTTTGACAGCTGGACATTTTCTATTTTTTGAGCCTTTAGTTTCCCTTCCCACGGCAGATTTACAAACTGTCCCTTTGAGTCATCTTTCCCGTTGGCAACTTATTCAGCGAATGTTGCGCGACACTTGGTCCCGTTGGTCAAGGGAATACTTGAACACTCTTCATCAGCGGTCCAAGTGGTATAAAAATCAGCATCCAATTGCCGTTGGTGCTCTTGTTCTTATCAAAGAGGAGGCTTCTCCGCCGCTTCATTGGAGGCTTGCGCGAGTAGAGATTGTGCATCCCGGTGGCGATGGAATCGTTCGAGTTGCCACGGTTAGAACCGCTGCTGGTCTTTTCAAACGACCGGTGGTGAAGCTGTGTCAGCTTCCGTTTGAAGCTTAATTTTGCGGGAAAAATACGGTGTATTTTTGGTGGGCGGAAATGTTGCGTCCACGCAAACTCTTTTTATTTTTTTGCAATTATTTCTTTTTTTTTTGGACATTCGAAATTCCTTTTCATTTTAATTTTTATAATTCAATAATTGAGCGGATTCGCCAGCTCTAGGGCAATATTTTATTTTTGAATTTGCCTCAAATAATTATCCTTTATCTCGACCAGTAGAGAGTTAGACTTTTTTCCTTCTTCCCCTCTAACTCTCCCAAAACCGAGACAACACCTTCAGTCTTTCGCACAGCCCGGAGCGAAGAACAATAATAAACCGTTTTGCTTCGGAACAAACTCTGGTTTTTGTGCAACGCAAAGGCGTATTCGCGGCAGCCGCTGGAAATCACGCATCTTGATCAACCCACCATCCCTGAAAGAAAATATCCTGGGTAAGTCTTCCTCCCCCGCTGGTCCTTCGAGAAATCTTCATTGCATATCAAACAGAGATACCACCAGATCTTTACGTTTTGAGATCTCGGGAACCCAAAAAAGGGGTTTTTAAAACGTGTCTGTGTGTATGTACGTACGTACGTTCGTTTGTAATCACGCCACAGCCAAAACTACTAGACCGATTTGGCTGAAATTTGGAACATAGGCATCTCGTAACCTAACTTAGATCTGAAAAGCCAATCGTGCAACTGGAAATGCCATTTTGGCACATCAACTTTTAAATTTTAAATGCAAACCCCCATTTTTCACGTCACCATAAGGAAGACCTTCAAATTCTGCTTCTAAAAGAAGAAGAAGAGCTGAACAAATTTTGAATTCAATCGACTCACGGAAAGTGCCGTTTTGGCACACTAATTTCCAAATTTAAAATTATTCTCTCATTTGACCATTAAAAACAAGTTTTTGAAAGATTTATTGTCACCATCAGAAAGGTCTTCAGATTCTGGTTTTAAATAGGACAAAATTAATTAGCATTTAGCGCTGTTTGGTTCAAAAAATCGAAATTTTATAATAACAGTAAAAATACATTATAGCCCAAATTACTGAATCGATTTGACTAAAATTTGGTACATGGAGATTGGGTGACCCGTTGAAGACCTGAAAGACTTTTGAAAGCAATTGGCCCACGGGAAGTCCGATTTAAGCATATCAACTTAAAATTTTAAATACAAGACCTCCTTTTTTATGTCGCCATTAGAAAGGCGATCAAATTCTGGTTCTAAAAATGTGTTCACAGTTTCTGCCATTTCAGTGAAAAATAGAGAAAAAATTCTTTCTCATTAAAAGGGACCGGGCTGACAGTGGATGACATAAAGTGTCAGTTATTGTCAAAAAGGTGGCAAAAGATTAACCTTAAAAGGAACATATTGTCAAACGTGATGGGTGATGTCCGAGGTCACGTCGGTACTTGTCAGAAAATTGCGAAATTAGTCAAGGATTAAAAAAATTCTGTTGAATTGACTACTATCTACACAGAATACAAAGATCCACGCGATGGGGAGGTTCCAGCCGCTTCTCTGCTGCATTTTTATCTGACAATCAAATGTAATTACAGAAACCTGTTGTTTATGTTGCTGATAGGGTTGCTTTGAAATAAAAGTTAACAAACTTCAACCGCCGTTTTAATTTTGATTTTTGATTACAAAAATCAAAATGTGACTTAGCTATGGTTCTGATATGGGCCTCAGAATATAAATTATGAAGTCTTTCAAATTATTTCATTTTTACTTATTCATTTAAACTCAATGCCCGTTTGCACCGACGCCGATTAATTTTTAATCGCTTATAATACCACAAGTGCATGCTATTTAATCGGTTAAATTTTGAAAATGATTACGAAAGCTTGTTGCCGGTGGTAAAATAATGAGAACTAAATTGTCATTTATTATCTGATTAAAGCCCGAGAGCTTTAGCTCGAGGGCTTTAATCTTTGGTAATAAATGGCAATTTAGTTCGAATTGTTTTACCTATACGGCAACAAAGCTTGAGTAATTATTTCTAAAATTTAACCGATTGAAATAGCGATGCACGAGTGGTATTCGGTAAGATTATTTTACAAATTAAACTCTTTGTTTTGATAAAATTCTGATTTTTTTAGCCGGGGTTGCCTATACTCAAAAGCCCAATATGATGTTGCGAACGAGCCTTTATAGCTCATTGACGTTAATGACGTTTGAGGTTAGGAAACGTGCAAACAAAATGTTATTGAATTTTTAGGATATATCCAGAAGAAATCAACGTTCTTTATGTCCAAAAACACCTAAAATATGGTTTGTGGAAAGACTTGTGTTGAGTGGTCGTATTTGTGGACCTTTATTTTCTATAATTTTGTTTAAGTGGTGATTTTCAGCAGTGAACAAATTGTTTAAAATCAAGTGGTCATCGGAAACGATTAAATGACTTGTGCAGACTCCGATAAAATGCATTAATCACCCTTAAATGAACTTGATTGGATGGAAATTTAAAAATGAGTCTAATTGATTGGTTTAAAAGGAGATTTGAAAATAATCACCGTTAACTTAATTGGCGGATTAGAAGCGGCAACACGGCAAGAACTTCATGTTCATTTTTGAATTTCTATCAAAAGCAAGTAACAACGCTCTAATTTTTCGAACCAAAGCGGTATGGATCTTTTTTGTGCACCTTTAAATGAGAATGTTAATCTATGTTGATGCACCTTCAGTCATTCTGATCCAATTTTATCATTGATAGACATCAACAACAAAGAAAACACTTTTCAGTGCCTCATCACTGTCCATTTTCGGTTTTCTAGCAACGTCAAGCAATTTTTTACTTGCTGAACTCTTAACCAATTGTTGAGTTAATCAGTGGACAAACCACTGATTAGTTTTTGATATAATTTATTTTAAAATAAAAAGTTATTATAATTAATTTTTCATTCTCCTCTGATCTGGATACTCATTGAGAAAAATAATCTCATTCAGGATCTGCTTTTTATTCTGTTTTCTGCTAAACTGCTTCATCGTTTTATAATCAGATACGGATCTCTATCCTGTCCATCCATTTTTGTTTTGACCTTCTTCTATGTGGCCATCCAGGACACTCTTCTCGTGGTCGTGACAGCAAGCTTTTTGTTGTAATACCTTCTATAGAATTGTTCTCTCCTTTTCATTGTAGTTTTTTTAGAAATATCCAACTGTTGAAAATTTTCGTCAATAGGAACCGGTTGAGCTGTTTCGGATGGGTTTTGAGCTGAAAGTTTCAGCATTGCAGTCTAATGGCACCTTTTTTTCTGATGGTTATTTTCAGCTAGATACTTTTTGGCTTGTTCAAAGTTGGACCTTTTCGTTTTTGTCTTGATTTATTTAGGTATGATGGTACATTGCTGTCTTGACAATGATGTTCTTGGATTTCCCTTGCTGACACTTCTTGTCAATCAAATTTTTAGCATTGCGCTGATGCCATTTTGTATCTGTCGGTTAAGTTAACCGGCGGTTAAAATTTAATCGACGTCGGTGCATTCAAAAATTTGCAAATTCAAAAAAAGTAAAAAAATGCTTCATGATGTCAAAAAGTTATATTTACTTAATTTTTTTGTGAAACACCATCACTTTATTATAAAAACACTTTTCATTTGGATAAAAAAAAAGAAATAAAGCAAATACACTAACCAACAAAATCTTACGTATTTTATTTTAGGACTGCATATGTGGCAAATGTCTGTTTTTATTAAAAAAATTATTAATTATTTCATGTATAAGCCTTAAAAATTTTACAGCAGACATAAAAAAGGCGTTAAACAATAAAATATTTTTATCTGTGGAGGAAGATGTATTGTTAATGAATTGAAACTTTTCGTGGCTTAAAATGTTGGCATTGTTAGTCCTGAGTCTATGCTTAAGATCAAATCGTGCGTTTTAGGTTTACAAGAATGCAAAATCGAGTTTTTGAAGCTGTTGACAGTGCAAAAACGTATTTACGACTATGATTAAGTGTTTAACCGCTCAAATCGTGCATTTTGAGCTCATAACAGTGCAAAATCGCGTTTTTGATTGCGTAAGCAAGTTTTGATTTCATGGCAGGGTAGAATCGTTCTCTTGACGTCGCTTTAAGCTCGAATGGTGCCACTTGAACTCAGAATAGGGCAAACACATGTTTTTGACGCTGCTTAAGCTGAAATCGTACATTTTGAGCTTATAACATGGCAAATCGTGTATGCTGAGCTCAAAATTGTCTTTTGGCATAGTTTAATTTGAAGTCATGCGTTTTCAGATCAGATCATTGAGAGAAATGTCTCTTTTCCTCTGCTTAAGTTCAGATCGCGCGCTTTCACCCTGATTAGAATCAGATCGTGTGTTTTGAGTTTAACAACGCGTTATTAATGCTTTTTGAATTGAAATAGTGCGCTTGTTTCAAGTTGGTCAGTTTGGCGGTGCATAACTGCATCCTGCATCATAGATGTGCTTTTGATGCTGTTAATATTGATCAATATTGTCTAGGAAAAGTTCTAGCAGTTTCTCATCGAATCTAATATTTTTTACTGTACATAAACGAGAAATTTATGTTCCCTATTAAGTTACAACACAAAAATACTTACATGCATATTACATAATTTTCCTATGGTATTCTCTTTTTTTTGGAAATTGAAAATGCCTGACCGCCAAAAAGTTGCTAAAAGGAAATATAAGCCTATTATTTAAGTAAAAAAAAATCGTTGCATTTCATTTTCAACCCCCCCAGAGCGATTCTTTACGTCGTACACATTCAGGCTTTGGGGGGGTGGAAAACGCAAACCATTAAAAAATTTTCATTAAAATAATAAAATAATATTAACAATTAACAACTTTTTCGCGCACAGGCATTTTGAAATTCCAAAATTCGAAATGACGCTCCACCCTAATATAAATATACAGGGTGGTTCTTTTTTCTCTGGTCACCATTGGCATCTCTTAAAAGGTAAGAAATACGGAGACAGTTAAATTTGTGAAAAGTTACGTTATTTCTTTGTGATTAAGAATCTGAAAAGAAATCAAATAAAAATTGGATGGTATGAGCAGTGAAGAAGGAACCACCCTGTATAACTTCGAGAAGCAGATAGATTTAGACGAATCAAAAGACAAGAAGACAGGAAATAAAATAACGAGGAAGTATGATAAAATGAGAAAATAAACACTCTGGAAACTTCTTAACAAATCTCTTAAATCTTCTTAAAATGGTATAATGTAATTATTATTATAGCTACTTATTTATTTAGAAATGTAGAGAACTCACTTTGCCGAGCCTGGTGGCCTTTTTAACAAGATCTTCCCGAAATCGTATCGTTTCCGAGTTATGAACTCATAACGGATCAGTTTAACGCTAGATTGAGCTGAGCCCGTTGAAGAAACACCGCCCAATTTTACACATTAACTCGTGAACGGCCAAGTGTGACTCCAACAAATTTCAAGCCTTTTGCGTCTCAATACTCTTTCTTACCCTCAGCCTTAATGCCAATATGTGGACGTCGTCATATTCGATTTTTTCGATTAGAATTCGGATTTCGGCGGTGAGCCTCCAAATCCACCTCGACCTACATCACAACTGTCAAACGCAGTGATATCCTTATTGAAAATGGCTAATCTAGCGTGGGGATTAAGACTCAATTCAACCCTATGGCTTAGCATGATCCTCATCACATCTGGTTCGCATGAAAACGGTAATAATAAGGGTAGGTACTTTCTTGCAGGGCTAGAAAATCCTCACTTCGGATGCATTTCACCCGCGGGGTAAATAAGCAATATTTAAAGTACCTATATGTGGGTGAGGAGAGTGTTTGCGTTTTAAAGCTGCGCCCGAAGAGAGGAAATTCGTTTAATTTGTTATGTAGAGGGATAACGTCCGCACGGAGAGCATAAATTATAGAACAGGACCGATTCTTTCAAAAGTGTGTTTGTAGTTCGTGTTAGATGCGGTCTCTTGAAATCTTTCATCTGAAAAACGGCCCTGATGTAGTTAAGAATGGCTCCAACATGCCGAAAGATTCTTAATCCCTCGACGAACACGCTCCGCCAACTTCATTTAAATCAACGGCCACCGGGGATGCGTGCTTGCTCTTTGCCTTGTAAACGTCCGGATTACTGTGGCAGTTTATATTATTGACGGTGGATAAAAAAATTAATTGTATCAAAGAAACCCTTTCTTAGAATTGTGATGTTCTTTTGGAAATCTAATCTGTCCTCGATCCTCCAGAAAATAGCAACGATTCCTTTATAACTGAAGAAAAGACATGATGGCTGTAATGCGTAAAAAAAATATCGTTTTGTTTGATTTTCTAGTCAATTTAACCTGATTTTAATAATAGAAATAAGTATATGACATATGTGACCAGATCAAACATACGATATGGTTAGGGGTTCTGTTTACCGTATGTAAATCCATTAACACATTAACTCAGCGGATGTGAAACTTGATACTTACATGCATTAAATTGAGGGGTGTGGATCTTCGTTTTGCATTGTTCTGGAAAAATCGTCTTAACTGCAGATTTATTGCAAACATCACCTTTTATTAAGATTAGTCATTAAAAAGGGTAAGCGTTTAAAAGCTATCTTGACCGTAAGGCTCTTTACCTAAATAAATTTCCAGAAAATTTCTACTAGATGGCCTTAACTAATCAACTGATTAGACAGGATTCAATTTTGGCGTTTTTGACTTGCCGCTTTTAGTGGTAAATTAGTGAGGCATCATCCACTTGCAAACTCTGTATAAGAAACTTTCTTATGCCAAAATTAACAAAATTCTTCTTTGGAGTGTAATTTTTTGATGGACTATCCTATAGCACCCACTTTTCTAACTACTAGCTATGATTTCAAACTCATTTTGGCGTTTTTGACTTTCCGCTTTTAGTGGTAAATTAGTGAGGCATCATCCACTTGCAAACTCTGTATAAGAAACTTTCTTATGCCAAAATTAACAAAATTCTTCTTTGGAGTGTAATTTTTTGATGGACTATCCTATAGCACCCACTTTTCTAACTACTAGCTATGATTTCAAACTCATTTTGGCGTTTTTGACTTTCCGCTTTTAGTGGTAAATTAGTGAGGCATCATCCACTTGCAAACTCTGTATAAGAAACTTTCTTATGCCAAAATTAACAAAATTCTTCTTTGGAGTGTAATTTTTTGATGGACTATCCTATAGCACCCACTTTTCTAACTACTAGCTATGATTTCAAACTCATTTTGGCGTTTTTGACTTTCCGCTTTTAGTGGTAAATTAGTGAGGCATCATCCACTTGCAATCTCTGTATAAGAAGCTTTCTTATGCCAAAATTAACAAAATTCTTCTTTGGAGTGTAATTTTTTGATGGACTATCCTATAGCACCCACTTTTCTAACTACTAGCTATGATTTCAAACTCATTTTGGCGTTTTTGACTTTCCGCTTTTAGTGGTAAATTAGTGAGGCATCATCCACTTGCAAACTTTGTATAAGAAACTTTCTTATGCCAAAATTAACAAAATTCTTCTTTGGAGTGTAATTTTTTGATGGACTATCCTATAGCACCCACTTTTCTAACTACTAGCTATGATTTCAAACTCATTTTGGCGTTTTTGACTTTCCGCTTTTAGTGGTAAATTAGTGAGGCATCATCCACTTGCAAACTCTGTATAAGAAACTTTCTTATGCCAAAATTAACAAAATTCTTCTTTGGAGTGTAATTTTTTGATGGACTATCCTATAGCACCCACTTTTCTAACTACTAGCTATGATTTCAAACTCATTTTGGCGTTTTTGACTTTCCGCTTTTAGTGGTAAATTAGTGAGGCATCATCCACTTGCAAACTCTGTATAAGAAACTTTCTTATGCCAAAATTAACAAAATTCTTCTTTGGAGTGTAATTTTTTGATGAACTATCCTATAGCACCCACTTTTCTAACTACTAGCTATGATTTCAAACTCATTTTGGCGTTTTTGACTTTCCGCTTTTAGTGGTAAATTAGTGAGGCATCATCCACTTGCAATCTCTGTATAAGAAGCTTTCTTATGCCAAAATTAACAAAATTCTTCTTTGGAGTGTAATTTTTTGATGGACTATCCTATAGCACCCACTTTTCTAACTACTAGCTATGATTTCAAACTCATTTTGGCGTTTTTGACTTTCCGCTTTTAGTGGTAAATTAGTGAGGCATCATCCACTTGCAAACTTTGTATAAGAAACTTTCTTATGCCAAAATTAACAAAATTCTTCTTTGGAGTGTAATTTTTTGATGGACTATCCTATAGCACCCACTTTTCTAACTACTAGCTATGATTTCAAACTCATTTTGGCGTTTTTGACTTTCCGCTTTTAGTGGTAAATTAGTGAGGCATCATCCACTTGCAATCTCTGTATAAGAAGCTTTCTTATGCCAAAATTAACAAAATTCTTCTTTGGAGTGTAATTTTTTGATGGACTATCCTATAGCACCCACTTTTCTAACTACTAGCTATGATTTCAAACTCATTTTGGCGTTTTTGACTTTCCGCTTTTAGTGGTAAATTAGTGAGGCATCATCCACTTGCAAACTTTGTATAAGAAACTTTCTTATGCCAAAATTAACAAAATTCTTCTTTGGAGTGTAATTTTTTGATGGACTATCCTATAGCACCCACTTTTCTAACTACTAGCTATGATTTCAAACTCATTTTGGCGTTTTTGACTTTCCGCTTTTAGTGGTAAATTAGTGAGGCATCATCCACTTGCAAACTCTGTATAAGAAACTTTCTTATGCCAAAATTAACAAAATTCTTCTTTGGAGTGTAATTTTTTGATGGACTATTCTATAGCACCCACTTTTCTAACTACTAGCTATGATTTCAAACTCATTTTGGCGTTTTTGACTCTCCGCTTTTAGTGGTAAATTAGTGAGGCATCATCAACTTGCAAACTCTGTATAAAAAACTTTCTTATGCCAAAATTAACAAAATTCTTCTTTGGAGTGTAATTTTTTGATGGACTATCCTATAGCACCCACTTTTCTAACTACTAGCTATGATTTCAAACTCATTTTGGCGTTTTTGACTTTCCGCTTTTAGTGGTAAATTAGTGAGGCATCATCCACTTGCAAACTCTGTATAAGAAACTTTCTTATGCCAAAATTAACAAAATTCTTCTTTGGAGTGTAATTTTTTGATGGACTAACCTATGTCACCCACTTTTCTAACTACTAGCTATGATTTCAAACTCATTTTGGCGTTTTTGACTTTCCGCTTTTAGTGGTAAATTAGTGAGGCATCATCCACTTGCAAACTCTGTATAAGAAGCTTTCTTATGCCAAAATTAACAAAATTCTTCTTTGGAGTGTAATTTTTTGATGGACTATCCTATAGCACCCACTTTTCTAACTACTAGCTATGATTTCAAACTCATTTTGGCGTTTTTGACTTTCCGCTTTTAGTGGTAAATTAGTGAGGCATCATCCACTTGCAAACTCTGTATAAGAAGCTTTCTTATGCCAAAATTAACAAAATTCTTCTTTGGAGTGTAATTTTTTGATGGACTATCCTATAGCACCCACTTTTCTAACTACTAGCTATGATTTCAAACTCATTTTGGCGTTTTTGACTTTCCGCTTTTAGTGGTAAATTAGTGAGGCATCATCCACTTGCAAACTCTGTATAAGAAACTTTCTTATGCCAAAATTAACAAAATTCTTCTTTGGAGTGTAATTTTTTGATGGACTAACCTATGTCACCCACTTTTCTAACTACTAGCTATGATTTCAAACTCATTTTGGCGTTTTTGACTTTCCGCTTTTAGTGGTAAATTAGTGAGGCATCATCCACTTGCAAACTCTGTATAAGAAGCTTTCTTATGCCAAAATTAACAAAATTCTTCTTTGGAGTGTAATTTTTTGATGGACTATCCTATAGCACCCACTTTTCTAACTACTAGCTATGATTTCAAACTCATTTTGGCGTTTTTGACTTTCCGCTTTTAGTGGTAAATTAGTGAGGCATCATCCACTTGCAAACTCTGTATAAGAAGCTTTCTTATGCCAAAATTAACAAAATTCTTCTTTGGAGTGTAATTTTTTGATGGACTATCCTATAGCACCCACTTTTCTAACTACTAGCTATGATTTCAAACTCATTTTGGCGTTTTTGACTTTCCGCTTTTAGTGGTAAATTAGTGAGGCATCATCCACTTGCAAACTCTGTATAAGAAACTTTCTTATGCCAAAATTAACAAAATTCTTCTTTGGAGTGTAATTTTTTGATGGACTAACCTATATCACCCACTTTTCTAACTACTAGCTATGATTTCAAACTCATTTTGGCGTTTTTGACTTTCCGCTTTTAGTGGTAAATTAGTGAGGCATCATCCACTTGCAAACTCTGTATAAGAAACTTTCTTATGCCAAAATTAACAAAATTCTTCTTTGGAGTGTAATTTTTTGATGGACTATCCTATAGCACCCACTTTTCTAACTACTAGCTATGATTTCAAACTCATTTTGGCGTTTTTGACTTTCCGCTTTTAGTGGTAAATTAGTGAGGCATCATCCACTTGCAAACTCTGTATAAGAAACTTTCTTATGCCAAAATTAACAAAATTCTTCTTTGGAGTGTAATTTTTTGATGGACTAACCTATATCACCCACTTTTCTAACTACTAGCTATGATTTCAAACTCATTTTGGCGTTTTTGACTTTCCGCTTTTAGTGGTAAATTAGTGAGGCATCATCCACTTGCAAACTCTGTATAAGAAACTTTCTTATGCCAAAATTAACAAAATTCTTCTTTGGAGTGTAATTTTTTGATGGACTATCCTATAGCACCCACTTTTCTAACTACTAGCTATGATTTCAAACTCATTTTGGCGTTTTTGACTTTCCGCTTTTAGTGGTAAATTAGTGAGGCATCATCCACTTGCAAACTCTGTATAAGAAACTTTCTTATGCCAAAATTAACAAAATTCTTCTTTGGAGTGTAATTTTTTGATGGACTATCCTATAGCACCCACTTTTCTAACTACTAGCTATGATTTCAAACTCATTTTGGCGTTTTTGACTTTCCGCTTTTAGTGGTAAATTAGTGAGGCATCATCCACTTGCAAACTCTGTATAAGAAACTTTCTTATGCCAAAATTAACAAAATTCTTCTTTGGAGTGTAATTTTTTGATGGACTATCCTATAGCACCCACTTTTCTAACTACTAGCTATGATTTCAAACTCATTTTGGCGTTTTTGACTTTCCGCTTTTAGTGGTAAATTAGTGAGGCATCATCCACTTGCAAACTCTGTATAAGAAACTTTCTTATGCCAAAATTAACAAAATTCTTCTTTGGAGTGTAATTTTTTGATGGACTATCCTATAGCACCCACTTTTCTAACTACTAGCTATGATTTCAAACTCATTTTGGCGTTTTTGACTTTCCGCTTTTAGTGGTAAATTAGTGAGGCATCATCCACTTGCAAACTCTGTATAAGAAACTTTCTTATGCCAAAATTAACAAAATTCTTCTTTGGAGTGTAATTTTTTGATGGACTAACCTATATCACCCACTTTTCTAACTACTAGCTATGATTTCAAACTCATTTTGGCGTTTTTGACTTTCCGCTTTTAGTGGTAAATTAGTGAGGCATCATCCACTTGCAAACTCTGTATAAGAAACTTTCTTATGCCAAAATTAACAAAATTCTTCTTTGGAGTGTAATTTTTTGATGGACTATCCTATAGCACCCACTTTTCTAACTACTAGCTATGATTTCAAACTCATTTTGGCGTTTTTGACTTTCCGCTTTTAGTGGTAAATTAGTGAGGCATCATCCACTTGCAAACTCTGTATAAGAAACTTTCTTATGCCAAAATTAACAAAATTCTTCTTTGGAGTGTAATTTTTTGATGGACTATCCTATAGCACCCACTTTTCTAACTACTAGCTATGATTTCAAACTCATTTTGGCGTTTTTGACTTTCCGCTTTTAGTGGTAAATTAGTGAGGCATCATCCACTTGCAAACTCTGTATAAGAAACTTTCTTATGCCAAAATTAACAAAATTCTTCTTTGGAGTGTAATTTTTTGATGGACTATCCTATAGCACCCACTTTTCTAACTACTAGCTATGATTTCAAACTCATTTTGGCGTTTTTGACTTTCCGCTTTTAGTGGTAAATTAGTGAGGCATCATCCACTTGCAAACTCTGTATAAGAAACTTTCTTATGCCAAAATTAACAAAATTCTTCTTTGGAGTGTAATTTTTTGATGGACTAACCTATATCACCCACTTTTCTAACTACTAGCTATGATTTCAAACTCATTTTGGCGTTTTTGACTTTCCGCTTTTAGTGGTAAATTAGTGAGGCATCATCCACTTGCAAACTCTGTATAAGAAACTTTCTTATGCCAAAATTAACAAAATTCTTCTTTGGAGTGTAATTTTTTGATGGACTATCCTATAGCACCCACTTTTCTAACTACTAGCTATGATTTCAAACTCATTTTGGCGTTTTTGACTTTCCGCTTTTAGTGGTAAATTAGTGAGGCATCATCCACTTGCAAACTCTGTATAAGAAACTTTCTTATGCCAAAATTAACAAAATTCTTCTTTGGAGTGTAATTTTTTGATGGACTAACCTATATCACCCACTTTTCTAACTACTAGCTATGATTTCAAACTCATTTTGGCGTTTTTGACTTTCCGCTTTTAGTGGTAAATTAGTGAGGCATCATCCACTTGCAAACTCTGTATAAGAAACTTTCTTATGCCAAAATTAACAAAATTCTTCTTTGGAGTGTAATTTTTTGATGGACTAACCTATATCACCCACTTTTCTAACTACTAGCTATGATTTCAAACTCATTTTGGCGTTTTTGACTTTCCGCTTTTAGTGGTAAATTAGTGAGGCATCATCCACTTGCAAACTCTGTATAAGAAACTTTCTTATGCCAAAATTAACAAAATTCTTCTTTGGAGTGTAATTTTTTGATGGACTAACCTATATCACCCACTTTTCTAACTACTAGCTATGATTTCAAACTCATTTTGGCGTTTTTGACTTTCCGCTTTTAGTGGTAAATTAGTGAGGCATCATCCACTTGCAAACTCTGTATAAGAAACTTTCTTATGCCAAAATTAACAAAATTCTTCTTTGGAGTGTAATTTTTTGATGGACTAACCTATATCACCCACTTCTCTAACTACTAGCTATGATTTCAAACTCATTTTGGCGTTTTTGACTTTCCGCTTTTAGTGGTAAATTAGTGAGGCATCATCCACTTGCAAACTCTGTATAAGAAACTTTCTTATGCCAAAATTAACAAAATTCTTCTTTGGAGTGTAATTTTTTGATGGACTAACCTATATCACCCACTTTTCTAACTACTAGCTATGATTTCAAACTCATTTTGGCGTTTTTGACTTTCCGCTTTTAGTGGTAAATTAGTGAGGCATCATCCACTTGCAAACTCTGTATAAGAAACTTTCTTATGCCAAAATTAACAAAATTCTTCTTTGGAGTGTAATTTTTTGATGGACTATCCTATAGCACCCACTTTTCTAACTACTAGCTATGATTTCAAACTCATTTTGGCGTTTTTGACTTTCCGCTTTTAGTGGTAAATTAGTGAGGCATCATCCACTTGCAAACTCTGTATAAGAAACTTTCTTATGCCAAAATTAACAAAATTCTTCTTTGGAGTGTAATTTTTTGATGGACTAACCTATATCACCCACTTTTCTAACTACTAGCTATGATTTCAAACTCATTTTGGCGTTTTTGACTTTCCGCTTTTAGTGGTAAATTAGTGAGGCATCATCCACTTGCAAACTCTGTATAAGAAACTTTCTTATGCCAAAATTAACAAAATTCTTCTTTGGAGTGTAATTTTTTGATGGACTATCCTATAGCACCCACTTTTCTAACTACTAGCTATGATTTCAAACTCATTTTGGCGTTTTTGACTTTCCGCTTTTAGTGGTAAATTAGTGAGGCATCATCCACTTGCAAACTCTGTATAAGAAACTTTCTTATGCCAAAATTAACAAAATTCTTCTTTGGAGTGTAATTTTTTGATGGACTAACCTATATCACCCACTTTTCTAACTACTAGCTATGATTTCAAACTCATTTTGGCGTTTTTGACTTTCCGCTTTTAGTGGTAAATTAGTGAGGCATCATCCACTTGCAAACTCTGTATAAGAAACTTTCTTATGCCAAAATTAACAAAATTCTTCTTTGGAGTGTAATTTTTTGATGGACTAACCTATATCACCCACTTTTCTAACTACTAGCTATGATTTCAAACTCATTTTGGCGTTTTTGACTTTCCGCTTTTAGTGGTAAATTAGTGAGGCATCATCCACTTGCAAACTCTGTATAAGAAACTTTCTTATGCCAAAATTAACAAAATTCTTCTTTGGAGTGTAATTTTTTGATGGACTAACCTATATCACCCACTTTTCTAACTACTAGCTATGATTTCAAACTCATTTTGGCGTTTTTGACTTTCCGCTTTTAGTGGTAAATTAGTGAGGCATCATCCACTTGCAAACTCTGTATAAGAAACTTTCTTATGCCAAAATTAACAAAATTCTTCTTTGGAGTGTAATTTTTTGATGGACTAACCTATATCACCCACTTTTCTAACTACTAGCTATGATTTCAAACTCATTTTGGCGTTTTTGACTTTCCGCTTTTAGTGGTAAATTAGTGAGGCATCATCCACTTGCAAACTCTGTATAAGAAACTTTCTTATGCCAAAATTAACAAAATTCTTCTTTGGAGTGTAATTTTTTGATGGACTAACCTATATCACCCACTTTTCTAACTACTAGCTATGATTTCAAACTCATTTTGGCGTTTTTGACTTTCCGCTTTTAGTGGTAAATTAGTGAGGCATCATCCACTTGCAAACTCTGTATAAGAAACTTTCTTATGCCAAAATTAACAAAATTCTTCTTTGGAGTGTAATTTTTTGATGGACTATCCTATAGCACCCACTTTTCTAATTACTAGCTATGATTTCAAACTCGCACCGTATATAACAAAGAACTGCAAATATTTCATCTTATTAGCCCTTTACATGGTCATTGGTCCATATTTGAACCAAATTTGTACCTACTTACATCAATTTTACTTGAAACTGTAATATAAATGACAAAATGATTACAAACCTTCTGTGGTTCACGTGAGGACCAAAGTGAGGTTTTTATTTAGTGCCATTTAAATGGCTTTTAATTTCCATGCGACTTGCATCATGGACTATGGATCCGTTCTTATTTCAATTTGATTATGTTACGCAAATTCTGATTCTAATTTATCATAAAAGTCCTTATAGTTCTCATTTTCATGTCGTTTTAGTTTCAATTTCATACGAGTTTCTATAACCGTCGAACTATCATTTCATCTCGAGTTACAATGGAAGACATGATTAAAGTTTTTAAATTAAAATTATGCGAAGTCTGTAGAATTGGCACTATAGACAAGAAAAAATTTACTGCAGTTAAGTAGAAATACCAAAAGTAACACGCGGATGATAAGACAATTTTGCAAATTTATGTTTTGGAGGGGATGAAATATATTGTGAAGAGTGTGGAAAAGTTGTAAAAAGTGAAAATATAACCCAAATGAGTAAATGATGAGTCGGAAAAAAGCTAAATTCGACAAATTTTGTAAAATGGTGCTCAGTGGGTTGAAAAATTGCGAAGGGGGGTGAAAAGTCAAGAGGGGTAAAGATTAGCTCTGACTAAGTACAATTACAAAAAATAACACGAAAATGAGAAAATAATTCAATTTAGACTTTTGTGGAGGTTGAAATATTATATACTTATCTATTGCAAAGGAGACTGGAAAATTGTAAAAGGTAAACTGAATCCAAATGACTTCAATTTATTACCGAAGAAAAACGAAGTTTCCCGAATTTTGCACAATTAACACTTAAGGGGTTGAAAAATCGTAAAGGGGGATGAAAAATCAAAGGGGACTAGAATTAATCGTAATTAAGTAGAATTATAGAAAATAACACGAAAATAAGCCAATTATGCAAATCAGACTTTTGTGGAGGTTGAAATACTTATATACGTACATATACCATTGTGAAGGTAGCTGAAAATTTGAAATTTGTAAAAGGTAAACAGAATCCAAATGAGTTCAATTTATTACCGAAGGAAAACGAAATTACGCATTTTGCAAAAGGCGGATGAAAAATCAAAGGGGATGAGGATTAATCGTAATTAAGTGGAATTACAGAAAATAACACGGAACTAGCCAATTATGCAAATTTTACTTTGGGGGTTGAAATATTGCAAAGGGAATCGAAAAAGTGAAAAAGGCATGTGAGTAAAATTAATTACCGACAAAAGACAACAAAAAAAGGCTAAATTGCGCGAATTTTACAAAATTAACGCTCGGGGGGTTGAAAAATCGTTAATGGGGATGAAAAGTCCTGAGGGGTCAAAATGAAATGTAGAACTGGCGAAAATTACACGGAAAAGGGGCGGTCTGTGTAAATTTTGCTTTTTGAGGGTTCATATCATGAAAAGGGTTGAAGAATTGTGGATGGGTTAAAAATTTATGAAAACGACCTTAAAATCGCAAACAAGCCCGAAAAAATAAATAAAATGTATTTACTCCGCTTGCCTGTACTTAGGGGTTGTTATTAGCCTATAGGGGGGTCGGTTTTAGGTTGAAGACTCATAAGATAAGACTTTTTTTCAATGGTTGACCGAAATCTATTGAACCCCATAATTTTATTCCACCACTTACATGAAAAAATGTCCAGTTTCAACCCTTAAATTTCATACACCTTGTTACATCATAATGAAAATTTGCCCCATCACATTCAACAGACTTGAAGGTCGAATGTGCACACCAAGTTTCAGTAAGACACCCCCACTAGTTCCCGAGTTTTTGCAATTCATAATTTTTCCATTTTTCAACCCTAGCTCCCACCCCCTTGGTGCGATATGGCCCAAAAGCAATCCCCGCCTTATTTTTCAGGAGACAAAGCCGTATACCAAGTTGCAGCCCGATATCTCAATGCGTTCTCAAGTTATCGCTCAGACAGAGCGAGGAGCGATACGACGAACGAGCGAGCGGACGAACAAGCTAAAACAAGAGTGCCTTCGCATTCTGCTACGGCACTAAAATGAAAACGCCGTTACCTGCACTTTGAATTAGATTTTGAGCAATGACGATCAACTTTTGATCGGACATACAAAAAAATTAGCTTTTCAAAATGTAACTAGGAAGAAATTTTACATGTTAAAGTTTGTGGCGGACGACTTCAAAATCTATTTTATTGAATTTTCAATTCACTAACCCCCATTCCAAATTTCATTAAAATCCGTTCGGCAGTTTTCCGAGAAATCTTGCTCACAAAACTTTGTTGTGGTTGGTCAGAAATTCGTCATTTGCTCTCTGTCATTGGTCAATTTTAAATGAGTCGAATTATACAGGGTTGTTTACAAATTACTGTACCATTGTAGGTGGAAATAAAATTTCAAAACAGGACATCAAAGCCACCTGCGATGGTACAATTATTTGTAACAACCCTGATATAACAATAATGGGTAATCATATTACACTTATTCCGTGCATGGCAGTTTATAACAACAATGTACCTATAGGAAAAAATAGGTGACTTTTGCAATTAATTTATAAAAACGCAGTCGCCAAATCTCTCTACGCATCGCAATATTGATGTTATCAAAAATAATAATTTTTTAATGATTTCAAAACAAACTGAAAAACGGAAAAAAAGATCTGTTAATTAATTTTTTACCAAACATCACAACAAATTCTAGTTTCCTATAACGACACGGACTAACAAAAACTCACTGGTAGTTTATTATTTTCCTGATAACGTGGAAACGCAAAATTGGATTTTTAAATTGAGTGAGCAGCTTTCCGCAAACATATTCCGGAGGTGATAAATTTGAAAGTCATCCCTTGAAAAACAGCTGAAAAGAAAAACCGAGCGTGTGTCCATTTGAATAGATTTTGTTTTCTCAACCCACAAACCTGAAGACTTGATCAAATATTTGCTAATACCTCCATAATAACAAATTTGTCATCATTTTTCGCACGGTGGCACAGCTGTCCCTTTTTAAAAACGTCCACCAATTATCACAAGTTGGCGTGTCGGGGTAAACACCCCCAATCCTTCAATATATCGGGTTACAAGAATTTGTTGCTGCTTGCAGTGGTTTAGAGGGCTAACGTAATGTCAGCGATTAACATGGGGGTTGTTTTTTAGGGCTTCCTCCTCTCGCCCCCAATTAAAATAATTTGTTTATACAGCGGAAGGGTCTGCGGCACATGATAATTAACTGTTAACGTTCGCTATTGCGGCACTACGAAACTTTCTCGGTGGTACAAAAGTTCACCCTTTTATTTAAGTAATCTGGGTTAACTATATTTACTTATCCACATGAGATTTAGAGATACGATGAAGAAGCCGCACAACTGTCTGATGCTTGATTATCTGTGAAACCATTTAATTGGGTGCACTTAATAGTCTTTAGTCTTCGAGGATAAAAATACTAACAGATCTTTCCATATTAAACAACAGAAATCGATTAATTCGTGTGTATCTAATAATTATAAATGTGTAATTGTTATCGACGAATTCTGCGGAATGACTAATGAGGAAAGTGTATTTAATGATGAAAGCAAGCGGTTTCGCACAGTAAATCTACATACCATAAGAAACCATTTGACTCGCAGAAGAAGTGGTTTTAATTAATTTTTTGTGCTATAATCATGAACATCCATCCACCTCAAAAGAATATATCAACGCGAGAACGTGATGTTTACAACTGCTTTATGTTTATGTAGATTGTTAACCCCATCAACAGATTTGACAAGCGCGAATATATTATTCACGAATCACGAGAGGAAAAGACTACCTCAAGAGGTCGTAATTGTATTAATTTTTGATTTGTGGTAGTTTTCATGATTCTGAATAAGAGTTATAATTGTGCCAAAACCCCCATAAAAGCCACCGGAAGATGTACATCAATGCGATGTGTATCCCTGCAGATGTTTATCATCTTGATGTGAATGTAAGGGAGGTCTGAATTTACTGGTGGAATCGGGTGCAGATTTGATCAATCTGCACCAGTGGTCGGAAGTAATGCATTACTGTAATGAAATTACTTTAGCTGGTAATGAGTAATTGTAATGCATTACTTTTTTTAAATAGTAATGGGTAATTGTAATGCATTACATTTTTTTAGTAATTGTAATGGAAAATCATTACTTTCACTGTAATTTATTGACCAGAGCCATATCACAATTTGTGATCTAAAGCTTTAATAAACATTATTATTATTTTCCATTACTTTTTTTACCCTTAATTGATAAACGCAAAAATAAAACTTTTATGAAAAATGTAATTCTGTGAAATGAAATAACCACCACAGGTTGTTTACCTACCGCCCCTCCAAGCAAACATTGATGCATTCTGAAGAGGTTTTCCTGATATTTTTAGTAGCGATATTCTCTGCAATTACTCCGGATTAAATATTTCTACAGGATTGAAATAATTTCCTAGCTGAAGAAAATAAAACTAACTTTAGCCATCTCAAGCAGTGGTAAATTTTGAAACGCAATTGTTATTCAAATTAAATAAAAATTTACTGTTTTAAAATAATACACCTACAGTTTTTTTTATAACGTGGCATTTTTTAAAATTCCAATTAGAGTTGGCCGTGTCTGGAATGACGTATGTTTCAATTTACTGCAGATCTCAAAATCTGTCAGCTACGATTAGAAATTTAAGAAATGTCACGTTAAAAGTAATATATAAAGTAATGCATTACATTTATTAAGTAATTGTAATTGTAATGCATTACTTTTTGAAAAAAGTAATGCGTAATTGTAATGCATTACAATTTCGACGAAGTAATGTGTAATGGTAATGAATTACTTTTTAAAAGTAATGTTCCGACCACTGATCTGCACCTAGTAGTAGTGCCTCCGCAGACGCAGAGATGTGTCAAAAAGGCGAAATGTTAAAAAATTGTTACAGAATTAGAAAGTAGAAAATGAACAGAAAAGCCACAAAAATTTAGAGGGTTGAAAAGTAAAAAGAATGAAAATATAAACCAAATGAGTAGGTAAATGAAAAGAATTGCCGAAATGAAAACAAAATTTGGCGAATTTTGAAAAATTAACACTCAGTTGCGTTGCGAAAGAGGAATGAAAATTAAATGTGATTATGCCCGGTTTCTGAAATGTCCTCTTATTGGTTCCATAGTTAACCGACAGATAAAGTTATTGAGCCGATAACTTATGAAATCGTTTCTGAAAGATATCGTTCCATAACTTATTGGTCGCATAGCTACAGGCTGATTAAGCAGTTACTATGCATACCAACAGATGTCGGAGTGTTCGCGGCTGACTTCATCCTACAAGTTTAACGAGGGAAATCTAAATTTCATCCCTTTAAAAATAGCGACATTGTCAACACTTGCAAATGATATGTTTTACAAACAGCGCCTACAATGTACCTCGGTATTATAGATATTGGGGAAAACGAAATTATTCATTTAAGTAGGTAGGTAAGAATTTACACCGGCGCTAATGACCCATTTCCTGCTTAGTGCCGAATATTCGCGGAAAGATTTGTTGCAAACAATGTTATAGGAATGGGGGATGCTATGGGGTGGGAAATTGCGTTTGTTTTTAACTAACGTGGAACTAACCTCCAAAAAAAACGTGTTTAATGACAGCTGATCGGTTGTGCGAGTGACGAGTGCGACTTGACTTGTGCGTTGGCGATACATCTGCATCTTTCTCTAAACCCGTAATGCGCACGCGTCCATAGCTAACGAACAGTTATCTCGACGGTAGAGGTCCGATAAGTTAGCAGGAGATTTATGGAACCGTTAACTGGTATTATACGTTTCGGAAACGATTCTTGGACTTATTGGACGGTTATCGGTCCAACAACTTTATCGGTTCCATAAATAAGCTTCCAGAAACCGGGCATAAGTAGAATTACGAAATATAACATGAAAATATACAAATTATGCAATTAAAATATTTGTGGGGGTTGAAATACCTACTTATACCTACCTATTAAGAACGAAACTGAAAAATTGCAAAATGTAAACTGGGTCCAAAATGAATTCAATTTTCTTACCGACGAAAAACGAAATTGTGGAAATGTTGCTTTTAATTTTAATTTTAATTAATGATATTTAATTAACACTAACATAACCCAATTATGTAAATTTAGCGTTTAAAGAGTTGAAATATTGCGAAGGAGGTTGAAAAAAGTGAAAAATGTAAACATCATCCAAATGAGTTCAATTTATTACCGAAGACAAACGAAATTACGCAAACTTTTCAAAATGAACACTTAGGGTATTGTAAAATCGTAAAGGGGGATGAAAAGTCAAAGGGGATGAAAATTAATCGTAATAAACCTATGCAGTTTGTGCGACAAGGATATACTTATGCCGACTGCTTTTAGTTAACAAGAGACACAACGCTTCTGGTTCTGTCATTTTTAAAATTGGTTCTGTCATTTTTAAATTTCGCTATGTGTTAATTGTGATTTGGCATTTATTTGTGTCTTGTTGTTAGTTCCAGAAATTGAGAGAACCAGGTACGCACCTGTCCAAGGTAAAACTGATGCATAGGTCAATTAAGCAGAATTACAGAAAATAACACGAAAATAAGCCAATTATGCAAATTTGGCTTTTGGGGGTTGAAATATTGTGAAGGGGGTCGAAAAGGTGAAAAGGAAAGAACGATACATATAAGTAAAATTTGTTATTGCAAAAAGGCAAAACTGCGCGAATTTTACAAAATTAACGCTCAGGGGATTGAAAAATTGTGAAGGGTGATGAAAAGTCAAGAGGGGTGAAAATGAACTGTAGTTAAGCAGAACTAGCTAAAATCACACGAAAAAGAAACGGTCTGGTCTGGGTAAATTTTGCTTTTTGAGGCTTCACATTTTATGAAAGTGGTTGAAAAATTGTGGATGTGTTGAAAATTAATGTACAGGGTCTTTTTTTATTATTGTCCCACTTTTAAATTGCAATATCTCCTTTATTACTTGAGATATTCTCCTGAACTAAAAACGGTGATATATTTTTTAACGGATCGATAGAGGATTTTGTTCTGATTTCATTGATATATAGAGTAGTTGATACCTGGAGTTGACAGTTTTAGAGAAAAAAAAATCCTGAACTACGCGAAATGTCTGAATGAAAATGGCAATCATGTTGTTTTAACCTCCCCAACTCCAACAAAATTTTAAAAAAATGGGAGGTTACTGCAATCACTAAAATTTTCGAAATCGAGATAAGACCGAATCTATACGTTTTGAGGTCTCAGGAACCCAGAAAAGTAGTTTTTAAAATTTGTCTGTATGTATGTACGTACGTACGTGCGTGCGTTTGTAAACGCTCTACAGCCCAAACTACTGGAGCGATTTGGCTGGAATTTGGTACATAGGCATCTCATAGCCTAACTTAGATCTGAAAAGCTTTTGGAGCCAATCGTGCAACTGGAAATGCCATTTTGGCACATCAACTTTTAAATGTTAAATGCAAACCCCCATTTTTCACGTCACCATAAGAAAGACCTTCAAATTCTGCGTCTAAAAATGTATTCATTCTTAGTGCCCTTTTGACCAAAAATTTAAAAAAAAATGATTTTTATCGGACTTTAAAATCGCGGTACAGCCCAAGCCCCTCAACCGATTTGTCTGAAATTTTGCACATGGGGATTGCATTACACGTCAAAGAGCTGAGCAAATTTTGGATTCAATCGGCCCACGGAAAGTGCCGTTTTGGCACACCAATTTCCAAATTTAAAATTATTCTCTCATTTAACCATTAAAAACAAGTTTTTGAAAGATTTATTGTCACCATGAGAAAGGTCTTCAAATTCTGGTTTTCAATAAGATAAAATTAATTAACATTTAGTGCTGTTTGGTTCAAAAAATCGAAATTTTATAATAACACTAAAAATACATTATAGCCCAAATTACTGAATCGATTTGGCTGAAATTTGGTACATGGAGATTGGTTGACCCGTTGAAGACCTGAAGGACTTTTGAAAGCAATTCGTCGAAGGGAAGTGCCATTTAAGCATATCAACTTAAAATTTTAAATACAAGGCCTAATTTTTTATGTCGCCATTAGAAAGACGATCATATTCTGGTTCTAAAAATGTATTCACAGTTTCTGCCATTTCAGTGGAAAATTGAGAAAAAAATCTTTCTCATTAAAAGGGAGCGGGCTGACAGTGGATGACATAAAGTGGCAGTTATTGTCAAAAAGGTGGCAAAAGATTAACCTTAAAAGGAACATATTGTCAAATGTGATGGATGATGTCCGAGGCGATGTTGGTATTTGTCAGAAAATTGCGAGATTAGTCACAGACGATAAGGATAGAAAAAAATCTGTTGAATTGACTACTATCTACACAGAATACAAAGATCCACGCGATGGGGAGGTTCCAGCCGCTTCTCTGCTGCCTTTTTTTAATTTGGAATGGGTAAAAGGTGAATAAATAAATTACTTACTTTGTTACTATTTATTTACTACTTTAACTTATTTATTCTCCTTAAAACATTACAAATTTAAAATTTCAACATGATTGCCATTTTCATACGGACATTTCTTGAAGTTCAGGATTTTTTTTCTCCAAAACTATCAGCCCCAGGTATCAACTACCCTATATCAATGAAATCAGGAAAATAAATCTCTATCGATCCGTGCAAAAACATACCGGGTGTTCCTTTTAAAAAAAGCAAGTTGCTTAAGATCCGACGGTGATCGCTAAGAGTAAGGTCAAGAACAAAACTTGGGAGTATACGATCTACTATCCTCTTTTTAGTTCAGGCGTATATCTCAAGTAATAAGGGAGATATTCCAATTTAAAAGTGGGACAATAATAAAAAAAGACCCTGTACATGACTTTGAATTATCGAAAAATCACAAGAGAGCCCGAAAAAATAAATAAAATGTATTTACTCCGCTTGCTAGGACTTAGGGGTTGTTAGTAGCGTAGGGGTTGGTTTTAGGTTGAAGACTCAAAACTTTTTTTCAATGGTTGACCGAAATCTATCGAACCCCATAATTTTCTTCCACCACTTACATGAAAAAATTTCCAGTTTCAACCCTTAAATTTCATCCCCCTTGTTAGATCATAATGAAAATTTGCCCATCCGCCTACAGTGTCGCTGTAAATTAACACACTCCCTGATACGTTGAGCAGTTTTGAGTTCTCGCATTTTTGTGTATCGGCATGTTAGGGGTGGTACCGCTTCTAGGGGTCGTCTTTCGCGAATGATGAATAAGACCTTTCTTGTACCAACAATAGAAAGCTATCGAATGGTATTAATTTCAACCCTACATTATTCAGTGAAAATTCGAGTTTCCACCCCTAACTTCCATCCCCTTCGATAAATTTCTCCTAAAATTCGCTCCTTTTTTCTCGAAGATGCAGTGTGTAAGATCGCAGAGTTTCGCAGAAGATATTGCTTCTCTGTGTCAAATTACAGAGTTTCATGGACGTTTCAACCCCTAAACTCCAACCCCCTATTTCAGTTGTGTTTTCAACTGCACCACCCTAATCCAATTCGCTGAAAAATTGCGGTGATTTATAAAATCAAGTATTCAGCCCCTTGTAATTTCACCTCTTTATGATTTACATGGGTGAGTTTATTTTTCCGGTATTACATAACTCCTTGCGTATTTACTGACTTCAGTTGTTTATAAAAAAATCAATAGGGTTTCTGAAAAAATTAATTGCAGCAGAGAAGCGGCTGGAACCTCTCCATAGCGTGAATCTTCGATTTCTGTGTAGATAGTAGTCAAAATTCGACAGAAAAATTCTCGTCTAACTAATTTCGGAATTGCCAGTCTTTTTGGCAATAACTGCCACTTTACATCATCCTCTGACAGTGCGCCCCCTTTTAATGAGGAAGAATACTTTCTCTATTTCCCGCTGAAATGGTGGTTTTTCGCAAAATATGAATGACGCCTTTTTTGAATCGTTAATGGAAGGCTATCGAATGACGCCAATCTCGACCAATACTTATTAAGCGGAATTTCGAGTTGCATCCCCTAATTTCCACCCCATCTGTTCGATTTTACGAAAAACGATCACCCGCAAAATTTCACCCATATATGTGGGTACTTTGAGTTTCAAACAGCTGCATGCAACCCTTGCGGAGTTATCATATTTTTTGTGGTTTTCACCTTCAACTGACTTGAAGGTCGAACGTGCACATCAAGTTTCAGCAAGATACCTCCACTTGTTCTCGAGTTATTGCAACTCCCACCCCCTTGGTCCGATATGGCCCAAAAGCAATCCTCGCCGAGATTTTCCAGGTATACATACGACCCGTGTACAAGATTTCAGCTCGATATCTGCTTTCGTTCTCAAGTTATCCGACGGACAGACTTGAGGAGCGAGTGAGCGAATAAGCTAAAACAAGAGTGCCTCGTATTCTGCCAGGGCACTAAAACGAAAACCTTTAGCTTTATTTAAAATATAAAATTCTCTTCTCAATTTGGTCTAAATCATATTACATAATTCACATCAGATCTTACATTTTTTAGAGTTCATGGGAAGGGAAACCAAAAATGGTAATTCATAAAGCTTTTATGGTTTTGTGCGTGGCTTTAAATAAGCACTTCGGGCCATAATAGCTTCTTTTTGCCCTTGATACTTATAAACATAAAACGAACAGAAAACAAAACTCAGGGCAATGGCACAGTATTAATTAATTTCGGTCATAGCCGCATGGTTTAATTTGAATAAGAATGAAGTTGGTGTAAAAACCTAATAGGGCGTCATCTCGTTTAATAACAGGGGCTGGCATTAAGATATCGTTTAAATTTCCTCCGCATCAAGTGCTTCTCTTCCAGGAGCATTATATGAGTGGCTGCGAATGTCAGCTCATATCCTCGGGACAACAATAGCCTGAAATAGGCTGCAATCGGTGTATAGTCAAGCACTATTGTGATAAGGAGTGATAAGACAACAGGCCATTATATCGGGGGTGTCCGATATCAGCTCGGGGGTAGATCGAGGCGGATGCCAAGGGCGTTAAGTACTTCGCCAGCTGACGAATTGACATCACAATCAGCCCTGAAGTGTATCGCGAGTTAATAATAATTTAAACCCCGGCAGGATATTTGAGAATAGAGTATTATACTCAAAATATGAAAATGCTTGTATCAACAATTTGAATAAAAAAAATTAGGTCGAATTTTTTTATTTTAGTAGAAACGTTACAGGAAGACAGAAAATAATTAAATTAGTTGAAATCGTTCAAAACGCTTCAGATTCCCCGCCATGTTTTCTTGCTACATTACGTCACGACTCAACTCGACGTTTGTCTTAGCGTTCTTCATCCAAAGTGTCAAATTCGCGTCAAAACAAGAGAACTTAACCTAACTTTGTAAAAATAGCAGTATTCCTCCACATTCCTCCATAAGTATTATAAAAAGATGTCTGGATATTATAAAACGTGTTTTGTACCAGGCTGTAGAAATAATAACAGATCAACGCCCAGTAAGCTATTTATTGCAGTACCTACAACTAAAACTATTCGTGAAAAGTGGTTTCAAGCTGTAAATGTAAAGCAAGTGGCCCACACTGGTAGATACTGCTGTGAAGACCATTTTAATGTAAGTTGTTTTATTAAAAAAAGTAGCACATTTGGTTTTTTTACTTGAAATTATTTTAGTTGGAAGAAGATGCTGAAAATTGGCAGTATTTTAAAACCCTCGGCACAGTACTCAGGATTAGGGCTGATGTTGTTCCCCACCAGTTTTTGACACCATCAAAGAGGAGGTCGCCAAGGGAAAGTCAATTTTCATCTTCAGCCAAGAAAAGGAAAAGTGTTGCACTTGAAACGGTGGCAAGTTCAAGCTCGACAAGACGAATGTTGTTTAAAGAAGAGCTCGGGGTTCAAGCTTCACTTCCTCGAACGATTCATGAAAGCAGAGAACCTATTCCATCAACTTCAACTTGTGAACAAGCAGTAGAAGGTTTTGAGGATTTTGAAGAAGTGGTTGCAGTAGAGGAAACTATAGAAAAGTCCCTTTCGTTTTCATCAAAAGGTGTACAAACAGATAAGATTTCAACAGTGAACAAGGCTGTTCAATTTCACTATAGGCCATCAGTACGAAGTGCTTATGTGAATGCTGTTGTAAAAGTGCAATCTGTAGGAACTTCTACAAAGACATCAGTTTTAGCAACAGACAGCGAGATTTTAGAGAGCAATGGTTCAACAAATGGGAGTGACCGAGGTAATGACATAATCTCATCAGACAGTGAATATGAACCCTCATGTGAAAGTGATACGAGCAGTGATTCTGATAAGGACAGTTTAAGTGTAAGTTCTGATAGCGAACACAGACAAGATTTGGAAGGTCACAAAAGATATCACTTGAGACTATTACAGCGTAGAAGTCAAAAATATTTGGGGCTTCCAGAAGATGCCTACGTAATAGTAAATTTATGTGAAAAGAATGGACCCATACCAAAAATGCATATTTTATTGACCTTAAAAAAAATCAGAACTGACGATGAATATGTCAGATTGGCCGATGACTTTGGTATTAGTGTATCGTATGCAGGAAAAATTTTTACAAAAACAGTGCCTGTGTTATGTGCTCTCTTAAAACAGTTAGTTTTCTGGCCTTCCAGTGACGAAATTAGGTGGTCATTACCAATTGCCTTTAGGTCTAAATATTTTAACGTAAAGACTATTGTTGACTGTTTTGAAATTGCAATTGAAAAACCAACAGACCCAATCAACCAGTCATTAACTTGGTCTGAATATTACAAAGCAAATACTATAAAGTATTTAATCTCCTCCACCCCAAATGGAATAATAAATTTTGTATCAATTGGGTTTGGGGGGAGAACATCAGACAAAACGATTGTGGAGAAAAGCGATTTTCTAAATGTTCTGCCAGATAACTACACGGTCATGGCAGATAGGGGGTTTAAGCACGTTGCAAGTGTTTTAACGCAGAAAGGTTGTCAGCTGGTAAGACCTCCCAGTGTAGAAGGAAAGCAGCCCTTATCCAAACTGGATGTAAAAGCTGGCAAGCAAATTGCAGCCCTAAGAATTCATATTGAAAGAGTGATTGGACGATTGAGAGAGTTTCAAATGTTGGTACCTTACTCCCACATTGATCATAATCTTATTTACTTAATGGATTATATTATTGTGATTGTATGCGGAATTTTAAATGTACATCATCGTTTAATCAAGTGAATGCAGGCTTGTTAGAAAAATTAAAATTATTTTGTAAATTAATAATCACTCTTTAATGTAAAAAATAAATTATATTGGCCAGTTCTTGGTTTTTTTTAAACTTTAGTTAAGGTGAACAGAATTCTTTGTGGTTTTTAACTTAAGGTGTAAAAAAGAAGTCTAACAAAAAACAAGATTTATTCTATTGCTTACAAATTTTATTGAATATGGCTACATTCCAAAAATCTTGGCACTTTTTAATCAATTCTGAACAGTACTCAGCATCATAATGAACTTCCTTTAATGTAACTAAATTGTTAGTTTCGAAGTTTGGCGAAGCTACACAAAATATACATTTTTTTCTCTTTGACAAATGCATTTGAAGTTGCATTTGAGCATATGGCGCTTTCGTAACTTCACCATCCTTTATGTAATGCGTCACTGTCGATTCCTTTGATGGGCACTTTACCTCAAAACACAGTTCATCTGTTACACCATCTGGAGAGGCCCCAAATATGGGAATTTCCGGAGCCATGAAAAACCCACACTTTTCAATCTTCACATCCATCTGAGCCGCTACTACTGCCAGGACTTTTGGCTCCAAATCTTTGCCTCTTGATAGGGCAGCTAATTTAAGTGGCAGCCCAGCATCCATTATGATTTCGACAAGTGAGCCATCATATGTATGGGACACGGAACAGTTGTATGCTCTAGATGCTGTTATTCGACCAAATCGCATTTCAAACCATAAAGAAGAATCTGCTTGGTTCCTAGTACTTATCTCAATTGCCTTGCACATTTCAGTAGTCATGTTGGCACGACAAAAATTAAAAAAAAACTCAGGTGATCCTGAACTACCATCTGCATCAAGGACGTCCTCGAACGTTAAGCCTAAATAATACATTGAAGAGTTCAGTAACACATTGTCTCGCAAAGGTATGTTACAAATCATGGCCTGCGAGTTTTTCTCTGTCAACACGCTCACAACTTGAGATTTGAAATCTGGTACATTAGGTAACGTTGGTGGTATCTTTTTACCCAACTCTGCTGCTTTTACAAAACTTTTACCACGGGCAATTCTAGAGAGCCGAGAAGATTTCCAGTAACACTCCTTCGATGTTACTGCTGGTTCACAACTTCTTCTGTAAAGCCAGAAAATGAAGGCCACTGAATGTTTACATCCACCTAAAATTTATACTTGACGAAAAATATTTTTTCTAAGTCATCGTTACCTTTGCAAGCCACACATCCATCCAGTGCACTCTGCACTAAGAATCGTTCTTTGTGTTTCATTTATAACAATTGTCACCCTATAGTCCGGATTACGGAGCTTATGTTCTGGGGTGACTCGTGCCTTGATTATACAAGTTTCCCCCTGCCTTTTCAACTGGACAAAACCGGAGGCTTCTTCACCATAAACTGCTTGAGTAGCCCTAGAATTTCAATAATAGTTATATAATTGATTACAAAAGGGTTCAAAATTTACCTCGTAGTTTTGGTACCAGACATTTCAGCACCTACAAAGTCCGGGTTGCTGGAGAAAAACCTAGCCAACATTTCTGGCAGAATTTCTGGCAAATTATCAGACCAGGCTCTTTCGTACCCTTCTTCCATTATTAATTTAAAAAAACACAAAAACGATACAACTAAAAACTTTACAAAACACGTGCGCAACAGACAGAATCTAGGTTAGGTTAATAATTAGTAGCTGTACCAAGCTGTACTTGTACTGTGACAATGGTTGGTATGCTTTCATTGCTTTGAACTTGAACTGTGGCTTGAAGACGTAGCGCGTAACTCGAAGGTTGAGTAGTGACGTAGGGACCCCCAAGGTTACCCAAGCGTTTTGGCGCAAACTTGATTTTCGCAACCTTTGACTACTAATATTTATTACACAATAATTATTTTGCAACAAATAGCGTCGCTAAGTTTCATACCAAATTGAGTACTATCATATCCACCCATTTTTAACACATTGGTTTAATTAGTATAATACTCTATTGGAATAAACGATATGGAATAGCAACCCTCCAAGGCGTGTTTCTTTTTGAAGGTGTGTCCCTCGTGTGGGGTCCGACCAGGTACCAACACAGGATCTGTCAACAAACATGGGATTATCAATTGTATTCTTGAACTGTTTGTAATCGATACGGTCCAACAATATAACAATAAAGCAGGATCTCGTCCATTTGGAATAATAACAAAATGCGGGTTGTAATTAAGTAATGAGGAAACGAAAAAGTTTAGCTGTTTTTAAGCTCGGTTGTATTTAATTTGCAACTTTTATTTTAAAGAATTAATGGGGCTTTGTCGTGCCTGGACGTCACAAGGGGATTTGTCAAAGTTTATCCTGGCAACGACAACTTTACACCCAAGCTTCCGATGCTTTGGATCAACTCATCGTTATAATTACTTTATCCTTCGTTGCAATAGAATTTGTATCAGTCTGTATGTAGGTGTGATGAGCAAACCTACGCCACAAGAGTAACGTTTTTACCAATTTTAATGTTAATTAGACGATAATCTACAATCGGCCGAATATTCAAATATGACCGGAATGAAAGAGTGAACGAAATTTTCATATTAGCAAAGTTGTAGGTAGTAGGGGAAAGTGGTCAAAAATGATCCTAGAAGGTGAAATGATCCCCGCCTTCAAAATAAACATGAATGGTGCCATATTCTGCAGATCTGGTCTATTCTGGTGCTATTTCAACTTGCTCTAGATATTTTATTTAACGTCTAAGAAAAATTTCAAATGTAGAACTGAACGTAGCTGATATCAAAGTGTCTGGTTAGAACATTTTGCAAAAGTTTCCCTTATATGTTTTGTTAACATAAATCCTTATGTATTGTTCATGCACTTAGGGTGGTAAAACGATCCGCAAATGTTTGGGGTAAAATGATCCCAACTTTTTTCGTTCTTTATATTTTAATATTAAAATTACTTTAAATAGGTTTCTTTTTCCAATCAAAGTGTCACATAATTTAATCATTTATGTGAAAAAACTACCAGACAAGAGTGAGAAATGTTACCTATTAAACCAGCAAGTTGAGCAAGTAAGGAGTTTTTGGTTCCACTGATGGTGCTAAAGCGGTGAGTCAAGGGCACAGACAAATTTTATAAAGTTTACATTAGGTAAACACATATTATAGAGCAGTGATCATTTTACCCCAGCCTCATGTCAAAAATGATCCCTTTGCATGCTCCTGGTACAAATTTTTTCATCGTCGTCCTTTTCGAAATTTAATTCACAAAAAAATTATGTACCTAAGCTACCAAAGGTTGTATCTTGTTTCCAGAAAAAATCAGCTTAAAAGAACCAGTTAATTCGGTTTTACAGCGATTCTTCCGTTAGGGGGATCATATTGTACCACTACTAGACTATATTTTGAGCTTATGGGAGTGTTTTTTTCGTTTTTACAATTATTGTCTTTATGCTGGCGATTTTTCCCAAATTTTAAAGGTCTCACTCGATTCAAAGAAATTCTTGTTATTGTAATTTACTATAAATGTAAAACGCTGTTTACAGTTGTGTTTATGATGCTTCGGCAAGGTGATATTTATACATGCGCTTGTAAAGGTCCCGAGCAACGTTTTACAGACTTGATTACGGTTTAGCAGTTGCAGTTAGCTTTGGAAAAAATGGGTGACATTTGATTTTGTAGACTGTGAAACTTTCATAATTCGCATATGTTTAATAGTTCTGAATGTGTGAAACATAATCTAAATGAGTACAATTACCGAAAAAAAGCGAAATTGGACAAAACTGGTAAAGTTAACAAAAAATTGTGAAGAGAGTGAAAATTCACTAAGGTTAAGTAGAAATACAGAATTTCGCATGAAGCTGAAATACCTACCTATTGCGAAGAGACTGAAGAATTGAAAAAATACATTCAGGGTGTCCCAAAATTAGAGGATAATATCTTAAGGGCGTATATGAAGAAAAGTTTTAATAATCATGGGTCGAAAAATGCCTCCGAAGTGAACTAGAGCCCCTCTCAAAGGGGGTAACAATACATTTCTGAGGAACCACATAGGATAGGTTCACGAAATTTTGATGTTTGCTGTAAATTCTTGTGCTGAATAAGACTGATATAATGGTTTTTTGCAAAAGTTTCAAGGACCTGCCTGATGAGTGGAGGAGTCGTGGACATTTTTGCATTTAACTTTTTTGTACGGCATCTCGGATCATTATGGACACAAATCTGAATTCCTTGTAGATTTTTAAGTAAGAAAGGCGCCTGTGTTGAAACACAATAACTCAAGCCGTTTTCGAGAAAATTTATGTTTAACACGGTATAGGTATGTAATATGTATACACTGAAAAAACAATTTATTTGTTGTAAACGAAATTTATTTGTATGAAATAAATCCTGTATTTCGATATTGCCCAACAAATATTTTTTCATCTTGAATAAATAATTAGTTTGAGGCAATTTTTTATCGATAAATAAATGATTGCTTTGAGGCAAACGAACAATCGAATTACTGCTAATATTCATTTTCTTCTTAAAAAGACATATCTTTCAAACAAAACTATCCTATGCCTATTATTAACAACTCGAATTGGTGCTTAATTAACCTTCTTTTCTCATAAAGAACAATAATTTTACCATATTTTTATGTTCTTCCATCCATTTTTATTTAAAAGAAAATGAACATACACTTTTAATATTAATCACACACTGCACAGACTCCTGATATGGCTTCAGTCCAGACGAATTTTCTTCTGCCAAAATTGATGCGACTGATGGCAGATGATTATACGACTCCATTTTCTGGAACAGGTGCAAACAAACATAACTACCTATACCTAAATAGCTATATAAACATTAACTTTATACCTACTTCAGTCATATCACCATTATTACATATTACCTAGATGTAAACCGTTTTTATTCCTATATAGGTACATGGAAATCTGCGGACATGGAATCCGTTTAAAATTTTTTTCTCGATATTCTTGCATTTTTTAGGGTTATTTCGTTGGAGAATAATTTTCTCTTTATGGAAACATAATTTTTTGCAGAAAAAAGTTAATAATATCCGAGAGATAAATTATTTAAATAATAATGATTTTTAGTTATTTCCTAATTAAAACCACGAATGCCGTGGTTTTAACAACTGAGATGCAGTCTTGCTTATACTGCAGACTGTACCCAGAATGACAATAAGTGTCAGTTGGAAATGTCATTTGGAGTTGTTTGTGGAAAAATAATGCAAAACTGCGAGTTTTTGCCCTTTTCTTACAGATAATTAGGTAATTTTTAATGCTTGATGGATTTTGTGATAAATTCGCCGAATACAAGTATCTTGGGTTGTCACCCGATTGATGTTTTTTACATTGCCATTGGAGTCGAATGGTTCGACCAAGAAAAGCTATTCCTGTCAGCCAGAAGGGAATTGGCAATAGTTACTAACAGGACGATTTAAAATTCAGTATAAACATTTTATTACATCCCATAAAACAGTGACAAAATTTCAAATAAACATTAGGCCTCTGTCGTCACTTTCGAATAAGAATACAAACTTTAATAGAAAAAATATGATCTTAACCCCTCGATCTTAATGAAACGTGATTTAGATTAAAATGCAGTGGACTACAAGGGATAGAGGTTTACATAAGTGTTGCAACATCAAATGTACTGATAAATAAAAAAATAACAATGTGGTGACAATAGTCTCCGTCCAATTTTAACGTTCACTTGAAATAATAGATGATTGTTTAATTCGATGTTACTCAACATCCTCCTGTGCTGTTTTTCTTCATGTTGTGATTTCTGGATGTTCGCAAGCATCATTGATGACCACTGCCCGAAATAACTCGCTAGCCACAATCAAGCCATTTTGCTTCGACATCTACTTGTTCCTAATCTCGATTCATGTGATGTGACTGCTACATACACCTTCGTTGCATCAATTCATATTTCATCTGTACACTGTACACCCTCCTCCGTCTTGAATTTTCTTGGTTTCATTTTGCTCAAACGCTTCTTTGTCTTTTTTCATTATATCAACAGTCTCAACATTTGCTACATGGAATATCAATGGACCTCTCGACATCCGATGATGATAAATCTTCTTTTCGCAAGTGTGAAAACTTATCGGCTGAAATAGGATTAACTTTTTAATAAGACGACAAAATCACCTTACTTGACAGCAATGTACTCACTTAGTAAATTGTTAGCAACTATTCCAATTCTCTTCTGTCTGACGAGAATAGCTTTTCTTGGTCGAACCATTCGACTCCAATGGCAATGTAAAGAACATCAATCGGGTGACAATCCGAGACACTTGTATTCGGCGAATTTAGCAGAAAATCCATCGAGCAATAAAAATTACCTAATTATCTGTAAAGAAAAGGGCAAAAACTCGCAGTTTTGCATTACTTTTCCACAAACGACCCCAGATGACGTTTCCAACTGACACTTGTCATTCTGGGTACAGTCTGCAGTATAAGCTGGACTGCCTTTCAGTTGTTCAAACCACGGCATGCGTGGTTTCCCTTAGGAAATAATTAAAAATCTTTATTATTTAAATAATTTATCTCTCGGGTATTATTAACTTTTTTCTTAAAAAAATTATGTTTCCATAAAGAGAAAATGATTCTCTAACAAAATAATCCTAAAAAATGCAACAATATCGAAAAAAATATTTTTAGGCCTTCATTTTTATTTAATAATTTCGGTTTGAATAAAACTGGAGCTTTCTTCATGGGTCCCATGCCTAGGGGACCATTTCAGCTACAACATATCCAAAAATAGAATTTCCAATTTCAATATCTTAAACGCTAGAGCACTGATTTGTCCAACTAGTCTCACCCTGTATATTTCAGTAACCAATATAAATATCAGAATTTTTTTTCAGATTCTTAATCTACACTGAAAAACTAGTTTTTTCTAATTTAATAAAATTTCGCATCTATTACCGTTTGTGAGATGTCAATTTTTGAAAAATTAAAATGGCCGCCATTAGCCCCTATCCCGTAAGATTTGAGTAATCTTTAAGTAGTAAGACTTTAATTATCTCCAGTATGAAAATTACTATAAAATTACTAAACCGAAGCTGTTCATTGCTACCCGGACTAGAATATTTAGAATTTTATCAGCGATTAATGGATTTAGAAAATGGGCCTTTACACCAAGTTTTTAAAATGATAGAATTATAAAGAATACACTTCGTCAAGACCTTCTCAGCAAATAAAATGTTTCAAAGCTTCGTAGTCTTTTAATAAAAAAATCCTTAAAATTCCGGGTAAGCATATATGACGTCATAGTGGGTGTGTAGTTAGTCTGCGGAGTGTCCCGCATATCCTCGTGTAGCTGGCTGAATTTGATTTAAACTTTTACCGCACAAATCACATTTACAATATGTTTTTATTTTTTTAAATAATGTAGAAACATTTACGTTGCAGACTAATTGAACAAATAACATCGAAATTGGTCGAACTTTAATTCGTTAATGAACCTAACGATTAATGAGCGATTACGGTTAATTTGTTTCATTGAAATGTTTCCGCGTATGTTTCATAAATGTATAGCCACCCTTTCCATTAGTTCATTTCAATTCAGGTAGAAAACTCCACTCAAACCGCTGCCGAACACTCGGCCGCAAAAAATCCGGTATCTTAGAATGTTACCGTGCAGGGTTGGAATCTCAGCAACTGTTCATTTTCAATTACTTCGGCTGTACCTACCTACCCATACTAGGGAAATGACTACTTACCGGCGTTACCAAAATTAATTTCATCATAGCACTGCTGCACTGCAAGTCAAATTAGTAGCATTTTGTTGTTTCGTCGCCCATATTTTTGGTGCCTTGTATTAGTAAACTGCCACGACCACGTGCTAACACGAATAGTTTTTTTCTAGCTGTGCAAGCTAGTGCCGCGTATACTCTGGACTGGACAACACAACCGCCATACATGATGCAACTCGGCGTGTGGCGGCTAGACTGAGCTAGGACAAATTTATCATTTGTTACACATTAATAAATTATATTTCCGAGTAACAAACAGAATTGCAGCAGTTTTATGAAAAATAAATTAATTGTCATTAAATAAATCTAGGTCAAACAAATGGTATAATAAAGACAAAAGTTTCCATTTTTTGAAGATAAATATGGTAGGTTTCCATTAAACCGACTATATTACTCGCAAATCAATTGCATTCAAATCAATCTACAATTTTAAGGCAAATAAACTGTTTTTTCAGTGTACCTAACTATTATTTGCCAAAAACCATATTACATCAGTCTTATTCACCACAAAAATTTACAAGTTACAGTTTCAAAATTACGTGTAATATCGTTAGTTGTTTCCCAAAAGTATAAGAAAAAAAATTTTTAACCTCCCCAACCCCATCACAATTTAAAAAAAATGGGAGGTTACTGCAATCACTAAAATTTTCGAATTTGAGATAGCACCAGATCTTCACGTTTTGAGGTCTCAGGAACCCAAAAAAGGGGTTTTTAAAATGTGTCTGTGTGTATGTACGTACGTACGTTCGTACGTACGTTCGTTTGTAATCACGCCACAGCCAAAACTACTAGACCGATTTAGTTGAAATTTGGAACATAGGCATCTCATAACCTAACTTAGATCTGAAAAGCTTTTGGAGCCAATCGTGCAACCGGAAATGCCATTTTGGCACATCAACTTTTAAATTTTAAATGCAAACCCCCATTTTTCACTTCACCATAAGGAAGACCTTCAAATTCTGCTTCTAAAAGTGTATTCATTCTTAGTGCCCTTTTGACCAAAAATAAAAAAAAAATTGATTTTTATCGGACTTTAAAATCGCGGTACAGCCCAAGCCCCTGAACCGTTTTGGCTGAAATTTTGCACATGGGGATTGTATTACACGTCGAAGAGCTGAACAAATTTTGAATTCAATCGACTTACGGAAAGTGCCGTTTTGGCACACCAATTTCCAAATTTAAAATTATTTTTTCATTTGACCATTAAAAACAAGTTTTTGAAAGATTTATTGTCACTATCAGAAAGGTCTTCAAATTCTGGTTTTAAGTAGGACAAAATTAATTCGCATTTAGCGCTGTTTGGTTCAAAAAAGCAAAATTTTATAATAACAGTAAAAATACATTATAGCCCAAATTACTGAATCGATTTGGCTGAAATTTGGTACATGGAGATCGGGTGACCCATTGAAGACCTGAAAGGCTTTTGAAAGCAATTGGCCCACGGGAAGTCCCATTTAAGCATACCTATCAACTTAAAATTTTAAATACAAGACCTCATTTTTTATGTCGCCATTAGAAAGGCGATCAAATTCTGGTTCTAAAAATGTGTTCACAGTTTCGGCCATTTCAGTAGAAAATAGAGAAAAAATTCTTTCTCAATAAAAGGGAGCGCGCTGACAGTGGATGACATAAAGTGGCAGTTATTGTCAAAAAGGTGGCAAAAGATTAACCTTAAAAGGAACATATTGTCAAATGTGATGGGTGATGCCCGAGGTGATGTCGGTATTTGTCAGAAAATTGCGAAATTAGTCAAGGATTAAAAAAATTCTGTTGAATTGACTACTATCTACACAGAATACAAAGATCCACGCGATGGGGAGGTTCCAGCCGCTTCTCTACTGCATTTTTTTTCTTCATATTTTTGATCGTAGATATACAGGGTCCTGCAACAGTGCGTCGGCGTTCCATAGCGCCTAAATCATTTCAGTTAGCAATTTTTTTCAAGTGCATACTTAAACTATAAATGAGGGTGCATTTCAGGAAAATACTTTGAAATGTACAGGGTGCCCCAAAACTTTTTTGCAGGACGAAGTTGACTTTTTTAAAATAAAATGCCCGGTATATTTTAGGATTATACGTCAATTGATTGCGGACAATTGATCGCGCGACAATTGATCGCAAACAATTGACCGCAGACGACAATTGATCGCACGACAGTTTATCGCACGTCAATTTATCGCACGACCATTTATCGCACAAAAGTTTATATGGTCTGTCCGGGATCCACACGAAATTATGGACTATGCCTCTAATATACTCCTTTAGCGAGCGGTTATGATAATCGTCGACAACACATTTTAAACGTTCCGCATGCATCAGCATCCTTATAACTTCTACGCTTCGTGAAGCAAGTTAATAAAATCGATCGAAAAACCGAATCGCCAAAAACGTCAAATCTTTACGTTTCAGGGTCCTGGGAATCCGAAAAAGTGGTTTTTGAAAAATGTCTGTCTGTGTGTCTGCCCTGTCTGTGATCACGCTGCAGCTCAAACTATACTGAACGTATCGAGATGAAATTGAAATTTAGCGCACATATTCAGTGGGAGATTAGGTGCTGATTAAAATTAGAAAATATAAAGTGCCGTTTTGTCATATCAACTTTAAAAATTTAAATGCAAACCCCCATTTTTCGCGTTATCATATGAATGCCCTTCGAATTCTACTTACAAAAATGTCTTCACACTTGTGCCCTTTTTGGCCGATAGGATAGGATAGGTAATCGAGATAAGGTGTCCTACTGCCCATCTGTGCTTTCTGTATCATTACATTTTGTGTTTTGTTTCAAATTGAGAAAATTGCAAGAAAATGTTGTCGATTTTTCAGCGCTCGTGACATAACTTTCAAATGACATTCTTCATGGTCTTGAATTATAGGTAAAAACTAAAAACTATTAATGTTAAGGTTCGCGATCAATTGTCGTCCGCGATCGATTGTTGGCTGCATTGACAGTATTCGGTATGCCATATTTTAGTATATTTACAACCCCTTTAGGAGCATTCGTTCATCCCTAAAATATTAGGGCTTTTGAGTATGTGGTTTAGGAGCAAAAACATATTTTTGAAAAAAATTGGAGTTACCATCACTACTTAAAAATTCCCCATTTAGATACACGGGTGCAGTTTTTATAAGAAAATAAGAAGAGGACCTTGTTGTACAGGCTTTTAAGAAGCTCTGATAATGTTTTCGTTATTTCCCTATGCATATGGTATTCAAAATTAATTTTCAAAATTCGAGAACTTTGAAGTTGTTTTTCTCAACTTTTTCAAATGGTATATTTTCAGAAATGGAGGTTTGAATTTAAAATTTAAAATTTTAAAATATAAGGTTAATGTGTAGAGAAGGCACTGTCCGTGGATCGAATCAGAGTACCCTCTAAATATGTGTGCCAAATTTCATCTCGTTAGGATCAAATTTTGGAGTCATATTCAGCAACTTTTCTTAATAAAATTTTTCGATAAAAAAATGCCTAATACGATTTCGTTGTTTTTGTCCTCTTTAATTAATCGCAGTGGGCTAAGATTTCGGGATAAAAAAAAGGTGAAGCATCGCACAGATGCAAATTTTGAAGCTCTACATGTAGAAAAAAAGCGAATTATTTTGCTCAATATTAACAGACATATTTGGGTGGTTTCAGTTAAAATGAAACAAACTGTATATCGTCAATCTTCATTTTAAACATTTCACCGCATCGACATGCCCCTGATATACCAATTAATAATAATAATAATCTGAATAAACAAATATTGGAAATTTATAATAAATAATACCTACTGGTTTGCATGAATTCATCAAATGTCGAGTTAAATGTTAACTCCGGCATAATAAATTAAGCTCTAAAGAGCATCAACATCGGTTCAAACAGGAAATCTACTGGAAGTAAGAATTCTTAAAAATCGCCCGCAAAAAGTATGTGAGCAATTTTTCACGCTTGAAATTTGGGACAATTTTATTTATTATTATTACATTGAAAATTTGAACCCCTGCCGTTGTTCCTATGGTGGGACGTTCGTGGTTGGTCAACACCTAACAACATCGACAAATTGTTCACGAGTAACTTATTACTGTATTACTGATTACTTCAGTTTTGATTCAACCGCAGGTAATTAAAATAAAATGATTATGAAAATGATATTTAATTTCAATTATTATATTACAAATAGTAAGTATCATGCATGATATTTTAAATTCAATAGCATACAACAATGCGCTTATAAACTTAATTAAAACCTTACAGCTACTATGTACAAAAATTAAATATTAAAATGGTTGGTTACCTCTACCATAACATGATCAACAATGTAATTATATGATCGATTGGTAATGAAGTTTGCACAAATGTTAAAGCACTAAATAAAAAAAATATACATTTATACAAAACAACAATTGACTAGATAAAGTAGCAACAGGGCGCCCACTTAGGCGACTTCAAGATCGGAGGAGTCATCGTCGCTGAAATTTTGCGACGGTAAAAGTCTTTGTTGCTCGACGGTGGCTCGACAGACGTCTTCTTCTTGCAATTTTCTCATTCTTTCCTGTTCCTCCCGCTTCTGTTTCCTCCATTTGGCTCTCCTATTCTTGAACCAAACCTGGAACAATAAAAATACAATATAGAGACCATCCACTTCAATTAATTCAACTGAATAGTGAATAATTCTGATGCTTTGCGAGTTTGCGACGTGCGACGTATACATCCAAACAATATCCACTAGGTATAGGAGTTAAATTGATTTTAAAAGTTTGGCGAATTGAAGCAAAACAAATGGGACTTTTTACAGGGAATGACTGTTTGTTTCCCCAGAAGGCTTCGTTGTGATCCAAAAACGTCCGCAAATTGAGAAATGTATATTTAGGTAGGGGAGGTGTGCCTACGACGGCACCCCTAACAATTTATTTTAATAAAAATTAGAAATTTTAACATTTGCTTTATTATAAAATATATATGATTGTTATAGGTATGTTCTGCAATAATATGCAAAGAAAACTCTAAATTTTGTCATTTTCGAAAAAATATGAGTATATTTAGAAAATTTGGACGAAGGTGCCATCATAGGACATGTGTGTTCCTGTGATGGCACCTATGCAGAATCATGACGAAACCTTTATTAAACAAAATATGTATTATAAAAAAGTGAAAAACAATAAATATTGGGTATCAGTTTGGTATTAGTACATATGTATAATAATTCTACGGTATAATTTTTGACACAATTCGCAAATAAATTTTTCGTTTTTGGTACATCCCATTCTTGGCGTTTTAGCGTTTATAAAGGGTCTATTTTGTAATTTTAACGTTTTCCGCTAAAATGCGACAGCATCATTGATCCATTTTTTCGTTTTCTTGGTGGCACTAGGCACTACCGTTAAATCGTACTTTTGAGGTATGGTCAAACGTTGATTAATTAGAGGCATCTCTAGTAGGAGGCGCTAAAAATATAGTTTTAACGCCTTTGCTTTGACGTCACCATAACAGCGAAAATACAAAACCAATCACAGCTCGCATATTACCTATTTAACGGCACGCTAAAATTTTTAATGCGTAAATTACAGAATATACCCTATACAGTATGTTTACTCGGCGAGGTGTGCATAAGGATTTACGTGGGGAATTCGATTTTATTTTTTTTCTGCTTCCCTAATTAATTTAATGGAAATTTTAGGCTACCAGGTTTTAGATATCGATAGCCTCTACCCGTGGGAAAATATTCGGCGAACAACTCCCCGGGGTTAGTTCATAAACGAAGGCAAAACGTCCGTTGTTTAAATTTCCCGCGAAGACGAACGAGCACGATCGACATTTCGTTAAATCTCGAGTTGATATGTCGTCAAGGATGTTTGTGTACCGTGCTCTGATTTGCCGTAGTTTTGTGTTTCATAGCAACATATTAGCGGGAAATTCAAATAACGGCCCGTTTTACCCTCGTTTATGAACTAACCCCGGGGAAATGTTCGCTCAGTATTTTTCCACAAGTAGAGACTATCGGCATCTAAAACCTGAGAGCCTAAAATTTCCAAACAATTAATTAGGGAAGCAGGGAAAAAATAAAATCGAATTCCCTATACGTAAATCCCTATGGGCACCTCGCCGAGTACCTAAGCATAGTGTAGACTATAACTTTTAAATACCTACACAGGGTGGTTATTTCTTCGTGATTAAGAATCTGATTAAGAAATCCGCGATATATGTTAATTCACTTCTGATTTATTCTAAAAAATCTGCAAATTGCGATTTCAAATAAAAATTAATATCTCCCTAGCGATTGGTGCCATTTAAATGAAACTTGTAACTTTTGTATTTTTGATAGCGATCGAATGATATCCACAGAAATTTTCTAGGCCTTCTAGATTTTGAGTAATGACAGTCAACTTTTGATTCTCTTATGGCCGCCATATTGCATTTTGACACCATGTGATACAGAAAAAAATGTAATCTATGGACTTTTTTGAAAAATCGTCAAAATTGTAAAATTGGTATGAATAATTTGTAAAATTATTTCGATGCCATTTCATTGACAGCTGTCAAAAATATAAAAATGCAATGTTTCATTTAAATAGCATCAATCGTTAGGGAGATATTATTTTTTATTTAAAATCGCAATTTTCAGACTTTTCGGAATAACTCAGGAACAAATCAAGATATCGGGAGTCCTCTTCAGATTTTCAATCACCAAAAAATAGTGCAACTTTTCTCGAATTTAACCTACTCCGTAACTCGAACCACCCTGTATGTGTACTTAGGTATAATAGAGAACGTATGGTTGCTTAAGGCCTTAAACCTATACGCGCGGTTACGTAGTTAAATTGTACCTTCATAAATCATAAGGTTTATGTAAGCATTAGTCGGTGAAAATGCGAATTGGAAAAATGTAAGGGGTTAAACATAAACTTTTCGATTGAAATTAAATTCATCTATAAGTAAGCGTAAAGCTATGAAATAGATAAAAGCGGAAAGAAAGAGAGCGACGGTTGAAACTTCTATGCTTTTTTACAGAATTTGTGGGGGGGATTTCACAGTCGGCAGTGGTGTACAAATTTTCGGCAGTGTTAGTGGGAAATGTTAGGCAGTGGTTGCAAAAATTGGGCAGTCGTTGCAAAAATTGAGCAAATTCGACAGTCGGGGGACTTCACAGTCGGCAGTGGTGTACAAATTTACGGCAGTGTCCTGAAAATTCGGCAGTGGTGTACAAATTTTTGGGGTGTGAAATGCCCCCCAAGAATTTGTAAATACAGGAATGTCCGGAAATGTAACGTTATTATATTTCTGGGGGTGATTCTACATCTAAAATGCTGTAAGAAGAAAGTAAATAATAATAGGGGGTAGAGATGGGGGTCGGCGGAAATTTTCCATTTTGGAAAGTTGACAAAATGGGAATATTTCCGGGAAGAAATAAACGAGGTTCAGGCAATCTTTCCCAGGAAATATTCCCGGAAGCTTTCCTGGAAACTTTCCGGGAGGTTTCCTATATAAATATTCTCCGGGTTCTGAATTTGACTCCAAATTTAGCGTTTTTTTGACCTTTTATTAACCTAAGAAGCCCTGCCCTAAGTAACAAAAGTTGAAAAAATCTTGTTAATGCTTGTTGTATAACCAGCACGGGTGCAGTAGCAACAGCGTTCACGTTCTTATCAAGATATTCTATCCAAGTTGTTCAGGTTTTTATTGTATTTAATTTACTTTATTTACACATTTTTGTCGAAAGAAATATGACGAATTTGGTACTTTTGAAAAGGTAACTTCGCCTATGATTTATTTAAAGCAATCTCTAATAGGGGGAGAGAATAAAAAAGAACGATGGTTTGATAAAGAATGCAGAAAAGTAAAACGGGAGACGAGAAGAAAATTACGAAAATGGAAAAAAGTGAAAACGAAAAAGGAATAATACCCACATAAAGGCCAAAGAAAAATATGCAAGAGAAAATGCATGGAAAGAAAGAGACGGCGGTCATATATTTATGTGGCTCTAATCCAATTTGGGCCCCAAAAATGGCATTTGCACGATTTTTTTTCTCGGAAACTAGAAGATTCCACACTTTCATTTTTCTACCAAACATTCACCTATCCCTCGCTTACCAAAATTCAAAATTTGGTAGAGATGGGCCCAGGCAGTCGCTTATTGTATAGGGTCCTTTGAGGACAGAATGTGCGAAAGGCTGGACAGAATATTATTACGGAAGTGTTGGAAGGAGAAAAGGAGGGAAAAAGAAGAAGGGATGGAAAGACAAAAATACTAGTAGAGGAATGGATATACGCAAAGGAAGATATAGAAAAGGGCAGGGAATAGGGGAAATATGATGGATGAATGCAGCGAAGTGGGAAAGAGATAGAGACATATAGACGTACAGTAGAGAAGAACAAGGATAAAGGAATCAAGATATAATGCAAAAAAGGCAGCAGAGAAGCGGCTGGCAAAGGGTACTAAATGAAATGCGAATAAATTTTATCTTATTTAAAACCAGAATTTGAAGACCTTTCCGATGGTGACAATAAATAAACTTGTTTTGGATCGTTAAATGAGAGAATAATTCTAAATTTGGAAATTAGTATGCCAAAATTTTTCAGCTCTTCGACGTGTAACACCGCGTGTACCGCGATTTTGAAGTCCGACAAGAATCTCGAATTTTTTGTCATAAAGGGCGAATATGACAGAGTGTCCCCTACCCTTTCAAAATCGACAAAAGCTTGTTTTAATTTAAGAAAAATTGAAATTTTTTTGTCGATTTTGAAAGGGTATAAGGGACAAAAAATATTTGGAGACAATATCTCAATCCATCAAGTCACAATTCTATTTCAAAATTCGCCCCGATTACGGGCGGCGAGAACGGCCTTAATTACGTTAGGGTTAAAGGTCCAGCAATAAAATATTTAATAATCCCCCATTGTTCGGCTGAAAATGCCCGCTAAATCCACAACCAATACCCTATATCATCGCATTAATAAATACAATCACTTCTCTGAAATAATTTGAATGTTTGTTTTAGGTTAACGTTAGTTTATAACAGCGCTCTGCTTTTTCCAGGGGCGTTCCACGAAGGGTTCCCGAAACCACCCCCAACTGAATAAACTCGATCACTACTTAATGTTGCTTTTATAAATAATTATTTAATTGCAACAGCAATAACAGCATCATCGTTATCTCCCCTCAAGGAGAAGTAATTTCAGAATTTAGTTAGCTTCGGCTTTTTCGGCCGCAATTCAACCGATAATAATCCATCAATGCCGACAATGCGTTTTATTATTTACCGTTTCCCAGCAGAGCTATAATTCAATTAAGTTAGTCGTTTTCCCATTCGCTGTTTAGTCAGGAGAGACGGACGGCGTATATTCACCCAACCCCGTTACTGTGTTTTAGCAGCGTCGTTCCGCAGTCAGATTATTCTATTACCGCGTATCAACATCGGGGAGGGCTAATTTTGTTTAGTCTCAAAACATTTCATTGTTTCAAGTGGATCAAAAATTCAGCGGAAGGTTAATTACAGTTACATTGATCGAAGCCCGGGGCTTTCAGACAGAGAGCGCTGTATTTAAATGGGGAAAAGAAAAGCGCATGCATTATGGTTTTAAATCAAGGGTGCACTTTTAACCGCACCCTGATGCCTGTCGAAGATTTATCAAAATTCGATTGCATTGTAGTCCGAACGATTTTAAAATCGAAAATCTCGCTCGGATTTTAATTCAAATATTTCAAATGCTAATGTTAAAGACCTAAAGGGCTTTTCGCGCTGAATACTAACAACATCATACCTAATTATACACGGATTATACGTATACCCATTATACGAGGCAATTGTTTACCTAATATGACGGCGAAGGGGGACCACAATAACGAAATTCTTCAAATGTGATGCTGACAACTTTTAGTTACTTATCGCTTTCATCCCGTAATGTTGGTTGGATTTTTTTACGTATCTATACGTTTCATCATTATGATAATAGGTAAAGTCAAACAAATACATGCTCTAAAGGAAGTTGTGTTTTCAATTTCACCATTCTAATCCAATTCGTTGAAAAATTGCGGTGATTTATAGATTCAAGTTTTCAACCTCTCATGATTTCATCTCTTTATGATTTACAGGGGTGAGTTTACTTTTCCGGTGTTACACAACTCCTTGCGTATTTACTGACTTCAGTTGTTCATAAATAAATCAATAAGGTTTCAGAAGAAATAAGTAGAATATATTTATCCGCTTGTACAGAGTTAGTTGTGGTTAATAGCCTAGGGGTTGGTTTTAGGTTCAATAATTGACCGAAATCTATCGAACGCCGTAATTTTATGCCACGATTTTTACATGAAGAAATTTCAAGTTTCAACCCTTAAATTTAGTCCCCCTTGTTAGATCTTAGTGAGAATTTGTCCATCAGCCTGCAATATCACTGAAAATGAACAACCAAATTCGTCTTGATGCGTTGAGTAGTTTTCGAGTTCTCGTATTTTTGTGTTTCTGTAAATTAGGGGTTGTAGCGCCTTTAAAAGGGAGGTATTTCTCAAAATATGGATGACAACTTTTTTGAATCATTAATGGAAAGCTATCGAATGACGCCCATTTCGACTAAAGTAATACTAAGCGGAATTTCGAGTTGCAACCCCTAATTTCCACCCCATTGGTTCGATTTTACGAAAAAAGCATCACCCGCAAAATTTCACTCATATGTGTTTGTACGTGCAACCCTTGCGAAGTTATCATACATATTTTTGTGGTTTTCATCCCATAAATTTCATCCCCCTTCACCTTCAACAGACTTGAGGGTCGAACGTGCATACCAAGTTTCAGCAAGATTCCTCCGCTAGTTCCCCAGTTATTGCAAATAATAGTTTTTCGGTTTTTCGCCCTTAACTCCCACCCCTTGGTCCGATATGGCCCAGAAGCAATCCCAGCCGAGTATTCAGGAAAAGACAACTGCACACAAAGTTTCAGCTCGTTATCTCAATCCATTCTCAAGTTATCCGACGGACGCACTAGAATAGCGAGCGAGCCAGCGAATAATCAAAGACAAGAGTACCTCCACATTCTGCTACGGCAGATCTAACAAAAGATGGTCCCTTCTGACCCTGAAATAGTAGTAGGTATCGACAATGTAAATATTTCACTAAATAAACTTTAGGAACTATGGAAAAAATTTAAAATTTGTACCCCCAGGGATTAAATGAGTTTGCAAGTGGCAACCGGTATTTTTGTTTGTTTTTGTTTGTCCGAACATTTTAATTATCAATTATAAGTTTTTGCTGCATCTTACGAAAGCGTAGAGCTGCCATGACATTTGCTAACTTTTTTCATTTTGTAATTTACAGAAAAAGTGTAAATTTACAGAGAAAAGTGTAGAACAGAAAAAGTGTAAATTTACAGAAAAAGTGTAAATTTACAGAAATAGTGTAAATTTACAGATAAAAGTGTAAATTTACAGAAAAAGTGTAAATTTACAGAACAAGTGTAAATTTACAGAAATAGTGTAAATTTACAGATAAAAGTGTAAATTTACAGAAAAAGTGTAAATTTACAGAAAAAGTGTAAATTTACAGAAAAAGTGTAAATTTACAGAAAAAGTGTAAATTACAGAAAAAGTGTAAATTTATGTTTTGGTTCTGAGAGCACCGTTACCGAGTTGTACAGGGTAGTCCAAACGCATTAATACACGGCTCTTACGGCCAAATTTTAAGATGAATAGAATAAAAAATCCATGGTAAATGCTTGTATAATTTAGCAATAAGCAAAAAGTACATAAATTGAGCAATACATTTTTATATTTAAATTTTCATTATTAAGAATATTTTTTCAGAATGCAAGATTTGTTGTTTTTGGTCATTTATATTAATTAACAGCTTGATAACAGCCCGATAAAAAATAAAGCAAAATGGCTCGTAATCCTGCACTCTGAAGAAACATTTTTTCCTTTGTAACGAAATGCGCCATTTGTTGTAAAGAAACTAATAGTTAGGCCCCGTTAAAATCCTTTAGTGGGTGTGTACAATTAGTGGGAGGCATGTGGTAAGACGAGGACGATTGCATCGGTTGCACATATGATGAAATGCGTTGTTGCCGGATCTCCGCGCGAAATTTGAATTAATGAAAATTTAAAAATTTACTGTTCAATTTATCAAAAAAATTAAATTATCACCATAAAGAAGGACTCACAGGGAACCCAAAAAAATAGAAACATGGGTGGTGCCATTAAAAAAATAAATATTACTCATTGTTTATCGCTAAATTATGTAAATTCCAAATTGCGACGAAATGAAGGTAATTTATTCTAATTTACTTTGGATTTTTATTTTATTTATTTATCTTATTGTTTGGCCGTGAGTGCCGTGTATTAATACATTTGAACTACCCTGTACAACTCGGTAATGGTGCTCTCAGAATGAAAACATAAATTTACACTTTTTCTGTAAACTTACACTTTTTTTTGTAAATTTACACTTTTTCTGTAAATTTACACTTTTTCTGTAAATTTACACGTTTTCTGTAAATTTACACTTTTTTCTGTAAATTTACACTTTTTCTGTAAATTTACACATTTTTCTGTAAATTTACACTTTTTCTGTAAATTTACACTATTTTCTGTTTTACACTTTTTCTGTAAATTACAAAATAAAAAAAGTTTGCAAACATCATGGCAGCTCTACGCTTTCGTAGCATCTCATCTCACATTTAAACTGATCAAATGTGATACCACCTTATTCTTGTTGACATAACCTATTACTATTATAGATATTTCTGTGGCTTGGTGCAAGAGGAGCCAATGTGACATTTTCAAAATTAACGTTTTTTTTTTAATTTTTGGCTTAGGATGTTAATCTGTAAACAAAACCACACTTTAATAACAAAATTTAGTATTAAATTTACTTGAATATTTAGTAATTTCGTTTACAGAATGCTATCATAAGTCACACTAATTTTGAAAATGTCACATTGGCCTCTATTGCACAAAGCCACAGATTTATGCCATAAATCATCCGAGGGAGTAATAATCATTACACACTAATAGAAATAACTGTTATGGATAAAATTAATAGCCGTGACTTGTGGTGGATTGGGATACAGGGTGGTTAATTTTTCTGTGCTGACAATTGGGATCTCACAGAAACCAGAAATGGAGAGTATAGGTTAAATCAGAGAAAAGCTGCCTTCTTGCAAGGTGATTAAGAATCTGTAAATAATTATTCTATATCTCGACTCGTTCCTGAGTTATCCCGAAAAATCTGAAATTTGCGAGGAAACTTTATATTGCTAACATCTAGGTATCAATAGAACGACATTAACAAAAATTTTCTAGCTCTTCTAGATTTTAAGCAACAATAGTCAACTTTTTTTATGGCCCCCGTCATATTGAATTTTAACATTTTAACACAAAAAGCATGTCAAAGTTCGAGTCACACGTCTAAAAGACCTATTCTTTACTGTCTTTTAACTCAATTTTCTTCATGGCATTACGAAAATTGGTGGACTTTTTTCTAATTTTTTTCATCAATTTTTATCTAATTTGATACCTTATACATACAAATTTTAAAAACAACACTGTTTCGAATAAGTAAATTTTTGAAACGAGAATTTTTCTGTGTTCTGTGTTCTCTCAATGCCACTAAGTTGACAGCTGTCACAAATACCTATAAATAAATTTTTTAGGGTTTTACATTTAAAACAACCCACTTATTTGTTCTACTCTTGAGAAAACGGTCAGATTTCCATCATAATAATCTTAGAAACTTGCATAATATGTATGATATCCCTAAGTCACAACACATCTAAATTCGAATGCTGCTTCTTTTTTATTGTTGCTGTGAAATTTATTAATAAGTATTTCAAGTTTTTGAGCGACTGTCCTTCCGTCTTAAGTCTTCGTGTTAATTTAAGACGTCATTTCTTGCAATTGCAAGATAATCTTGAATTTGAATGGTTCTAAGTACTAACATTTTTTATTTTATTTATGTTTTTTCCTTCGTGTTTTATAGGGCGAAAATGAAAAACAGTCTTCTGACTGATTTCTCCCCTTTTTGTAATTAATTTTCCTCTTACAAATAAAGTTACATTATTATTATTATTATTAAATAGCATCAATCGGTAGAAAGATATTATTTTCTATTTAAAATAGCAATTTTCAGACTTTCGAGATAACTCAGGAACGAGTCAAGATATTGGAGATTTTTTACAGATTCTTAATCATCTTGAAAAATCGTAACTTTTCTCTAATTTAACATGCGGTGAGCATCGAAAAATTAACCATACCTGCAACCTAATGATCCCATGTGCGACTAAAAATAGTATTTTTAGAACAACCAAAGTAAGAAAAAAGTACTCCGTATATTTATGTGAAAGATAAAATAGAACGTAGTAAAAATTTTACAATAATTAATCTCCTATTCCTTTTGTGGTAGGGGAGACCGGTGTCAATTGTAACAAGTTGCAATTGTAACAAAGTGCATTGCAGTGACATCGGTCGTCGGGAAGACCTAAAATTACACATGCATTGTGTAGATGCTTCCTTTTTTACCGACTGAAAGTTTTGTTGCGAAAACGTCAGCCGTTGACAAACAGTGACAGTTTGATGAGAAAGTGCGCCATTCGGTAAGTTTTTAAACGCTCAATTAACGTTTAATATCTCCCAATATTGAAATTTATTTGTAATTCGCGATATCTCATATTCTCGTGTGAGCTACTGACTATGTCGTCACATAAGTTGCTTTTGAAAACACTACGTTTCGAATCTGTAACAAACACGTTTTCTTAATAAGTGCAGTCGGTGTCCATTGTAACAAAAACAAAGGTGTCGATTGTAACATGTTACAATTGACACCTTCTTAAATAATAGCAATTAGAGCATGGGTTTAATCAGCTTAATATCCGTTTAGGTTAATTAAATGGTGAAGCCACGAGAGCGAAAGACCGAAAGAGGTTCAATTCCTCAACCAGTGTATAAAGAAGCGGCAAATAAAATACTCAACCAGGGCCTTTCTATCAGAAAAGTAGCTAAAGATTATGGAATGTGCCATGTAACCTTAACTCGATATTTGCGAGCTTATCGCAATAGAGGCAATCAAACGCCATCACCAGAAATGGGTTATAAGCCGCATAATAGAGTATTTAATTAAGAGTGTTGTGTCGAAAACCACGACCTCTGTGAGAGGTGGGGACTACTAGCTTCCATGATGTCAAAGACATCTAAAGAAAACTAGCGGCTGACAAAGTCAGCTCGCCCCGGGCTTCGACACTACTCCTGTTTAGCAACAGGTGGCGTGAATGCAATGATTCGATTGTGACAATGAAAAATTAAAAATTCTTCACTGCCACAACCAAAACGAAAGCGGCTGGTTTGAGCTCATGGTCTCAAACAGGGAACGACAGACAGCTGTTTCGATCTCTTGGATCTCATCAGTGTCGTGCACCCCGAATGAAACCACAAACTCAAACCAACCAACCTTTAAACAGAAAATGCGACGAACTAAGAGTGTTGTGTCGAAAACCACGACCTCTGTGAGAGGTGGGGACTACTAGCTTCCATGATGTCAAAGACATCTAAAGAAAACTAGCGGCTGACAAAGTCAGCTCGCCCCGGGCTTCGACACTACTCCTGTTTAGCAACAGGTGGCGTGAATGCAATGATTCGATTGTGACAATGAAAAATTAAAAATTCTTCACTGCCACAACCAAAACGAAAAGCGGCTGGTTTGAGCTCATGGTCTCAAACAGGGAACGACAGACAGCTGTTTCGATCTCTTGGATCTCATCAGTGTCGTGCACCCCGAATGAAACCACAAACTCAAACCAACCAACCTTTAAACAGAAAATGCGACGAACTAAGAGTGTTGTGTCGAAAACCACGACCTCTGTGAGAGGTGGGGACTACTAGCTTCCATGATGTCAAAGACATCTAAAGAAAACTAGCGGCTGACAAAGTCAGCTCGCCCCGGGCTTCGACACTACTCCTGTTTAGCAACAGGTGGCGTGAATGCAATTTGGTTGTGGCAGTGAAGAATTTTTAATTTTTCATTGTCACAATCGAATCATTGCAGAGTATTTAATGTTGAATTAGAACAGCAGCTTGCGCAATACTGCCAAACTTCCGCGAAAATATACCATGGCCTTAGCACCAAAGATTTACGAAAACTTGCCTTCCAATTTGCTCGACAGAATGAACTAAAATATCCCAAAACGTGGGATGAGAACGAAATGGCAGGTGCAGATTGGTTGACAGCATTTTTAAAAAGAAATCCATTGCTCTCCATTCGTACTCCTGAGGCCACGAGCTTGGCAAGAGCCATGAACTTTAATAGAGTAAATGTTGCCAAATTTTTCGATAATTTAGAAAATGTGGTGAACAGGTACAATTTTGCACCACAAAATGTGTATAACGTTGATGAGACCGGGGTGACGACAGTCCAGAAACCCAATAAGATTATTGCCACAAAGGGCACAAAACAAGTGGGCGCTATCACTTCGCAAGAACGAGGAACCTTAGTAACACTTTGCGTTGCTGTTAATGCTATTGGAAATACAATACCTCCCATGTTCATATTTCCACGGGTAAATTTCAAGCCACATTTCATTCGAGATGGTCCTAGAGGTTGTATAGGCAGCGGAAATAAATCTGGATGGATGCAAGAGGAAGACTTTTTATTGTTCATTAAACACTTTGTTAATCATGCCAAACCAAGTGAAGACAATAGGGTATTGTTGATACTTGACAATCACTCCTCACATTTGTATATTCCTGTTATCGATTATTGCAGAGAGAATTTTGTGACACTTTTATCTTTTCCTCCGCATACTTCTCACAAGTTGCAACCTCTGGACAGAGGAGTATTTGGACCATTCAAGAAATATTTGAACCAAGCTGCTGACCAATGGATGAAAAACAATCCTGGGGAACGCATGACGATTTACCACTTACTATCTATTGTTAACTTTGCATTTCCATTAGCAACTACAGCTACAAATATTATGTCAGGATTCGCGTGCACTGGAATATGGCCCTTCAACAGAGAAATTTTCACTGATGATGAATATTTGCCATCCAATGTTACAGACAGACCTGTTGAAGATATGGGACTAGAAGGAGAAAACGTTGAGGTAGCAGAACCCAACATGGATCAGCCTTCGACATCAGGTGTGCTTCGACCTGAAGAGATGCGACTAGAGGAAAACGTTGGGGTGGCAGAACCCAACATGGATCAGCCTTCGACATCAGGTGTGCTTCGACCTGAAGAGATGCAACTAGAGGAAAACGTTGGGGTGGCAGAACTCTTCATGGATCAGCCATCGACATCAGGTGTGCTTCGACCTTCAACACCAAAGACTCCAAAGAAAATGACCACTTCTGAAGCATCCACGCTTACACCAAAGACACCATCAAAAGCCAAAAAACCCATCACCCCTCCTGAAGCAATCAGACCCTTTCCAAAAGCAAATTTTCAACGACCAAAGAAAAGCGGTAGACAGAAAGGGAAAACTGCTATATTGACAGATACTCCAGAAAAAAAGCTGCTTGAAGAAGCTCAAAGCAAGCGACGAAAACCAGTGGGAAAACTAGACGAATTAAGAATTCTAAAGAAAGGTAAAAGTATTGTGAAACCGTCAGCAAGTTCTAAACGAAAGAAAAAGACTCGAAGGTCTTCAGATGACAATGATGAAGATGACGACGAAACGTTTTGTTTGGTTTGCGGTGGAAAATATTCGGAAAGCAGTGAAGACTGGGTTCAATGCACATCAGAATGCAAAATGTGGGCCCATTTGTCATGCACAGACAGAGATCCATTTTTTATCTGTGTTAATTGCCTTTCCGACTGAAATATTTGTTTATTGTTCTTAAAGTATCATTAAAAAGCTTTTTTCGTTGCGTGTTACAATTGACCCTATACCCTGTCACAACCGAGACCCACTTGGTGTCAATTGTAACAATGTGTTTTTGTCCCTTAGCAATTTTTTTTCAGAAGAACTTGTAAGGGTAGGAAAAGAAAGCAAGCGCATTTCTATTCACAATATCTGGATCTAACAGTCAACATTTTTTGTTAGCTTGAATTAAGTTTATTGACTACAAAAAAAAACAAAAAGTGGAATTTGTTACAACTGACACCGGTCTCCCCTACCTATATTACTCACTTCACTACACCTTTTCCAGAAGTATAGTTCAGAAAGCGTCAACTGCATTTCAGAATCCGTCAGTTGTAGTAGTTCAGATTATAGTCAGTTCAAATTCAGAAGGCGTCAATTGTATTCCAGAATAGTCACATTAATTTCAGAATGAGTTAATTGAATTTCAGATTGTGGTCAAATTCAGAATGCATTATTAATTCCGTTGCTTCGGCATTCTGAACTACAATTGACGGATTCTGAACTACAATATTGAGGTATTCTGAAATTCATTTGACTAATCTGAACTACATTTGATGCTCTCTGAATTTCAATTGATTAATCTGAACTACATCATTTGTGGGATTCTGAAATTCAATTGACTGATTCTGAAATTCAATTGACACTTTCTGCACCATTTTCAGTTGTAATTCGGAAAGTATATTATTAATTTCAGAAAGTCTTCATATTCAGAATAATAAATTGAAATTCAGAAAACGTAAATTGATAAATTAGAATTTATTGTAAATTGAATTTCAGAAATCGTTACTTGTAATTCCGAATAGTAAATTGTTAATCAGAAACGGTCAAATGTAATTCCGAAAGCGTAATTTGATTTTCGGAAATCGTAAATAATTGTAATTCATGTGATGTTTTCTGAATTTCAAATGATGCTTTCGAAATCACAAATGATGTTTTCTGAATTATAATTTATTATTTCTTTACTAATCTGAATTACAAATAACGATTTCTGAAAACCATTTTATTATTCTGAATTACAAATAATTACCGTTTCAGAAATATATTTAACTAATCTGAATTACATTTTATACTTTTCGAATTAGATACAACTGAAAATGGTGTAGTAAGTGTGCAGCCCTATATTCTTGGGTTTTGTTTTTTTTCAATTCATGCGACCAATATCAAAAAAGGCTTAAGTGGACAATATGGATATTTCTTCTTTAGGATATACCCATACATACCCTTACTTCACTTTTTTGTTGTCTGCACATGATGATTGATCCTTATTATCACTTTTTAGAACTATTTGTTAAAATTTGGTATCAAACCGAAGCCTGTTTGTTATTTTAGCATTTTGTCACATTACCATTTCTCACTTTATTCTCCTTCTTTTTTTCAAAGCCGTAAGTATAAAAATTTGTCTGCGACTATGGCTTTTCCCATACAGCAGTGTTTCAAATTAAATGAACCCAAAGAATATTAACGAAGTTGTTTCGCGATTTGCATGTTTCCTGATGTTAAGAGTGAGCATCAGCTTCAACTTTTGCCTCATTAACTCTTCCTTAACTTTGATTATTTTCCGAACGGTTGGTTAATTACAAATTTAGATTTGCTGGGAGAGTCGATTTCATAGCGCCTTTCTTTAAGGATATTTTATTACCCCCTAATTACCCCAGCAATTAAGAGCTGCTCGTAATATATTCGTTAAATAGAAATTTAATAACATAAAATCATAAACTTCCGAAGTTTTGTGTTTATTGCAAGTTTATTAACAGACTTTCTGATTAAACTCGTTCCACACTTTTAATTGGAAATATTTCGAGCTGCGAACTTCTTGCAACTCCTTTGTGTGAAAACCAGAAGAAATGTTTCTATGAAGCCAATTATTTTAATTCAAGTGTAAGCTGTTTGACATCAATTAGGGTGCGTCGCGACGCCGGAATTGAGAATCAGAGTGATGAGGCTTTGATCCGGGGAATTAATTACCGTCACAAATCCATGGAGTTGCCAACTATTAGCGCCGATTTAATACACTTAGGCGACGGGTTGGGTGTAAAAAAGCCTCTCTTCTTTATCCGCTGAAATTAGATGGCAGGGATTTTATTTTCAGGGAGATGGATATTTAAATACGGAGCGATGAAAGATGGGTGGAAGAGTCCCCGTAATATAAATAACAGGCAAAGCAGTTTAGTTAGTTTAGCAAATGGAGCGAATGTTTTCACAGTCTTCCTTCTCTAGACGATATCATAGCTCGATTACGCTATTGCAAAAGGGACTTGGTTGGACCTCGGGCCTTTTCACCAAGAAACCCCGGTTCTATTTTCACAGAAAATAAAAAACCCGCGATTCTGATTCCCAAGAAAACAAGTTACGCTTATAACCTAATGCTAATTGATCCGGAGATATCTCGATATTTGAAAATAAAAAGAAATGAAATGAGAAACTCCAGCAATGTCGTGCTTTATTTCTGAATGTATAATATAATCAAATAAAGCTTCGCCTCGAAGATCTTGTACAAAGAAAAAAGGTTCGCTCCGGGAATGAAATATGTCGACGTATACCTTCAAGCTAAGGATTCTAACTTTATCATCAAATAACTATCTTCTTTCAGATAACATTTTTCAATTTCACTAAGACCCCGAAATACTTCATATCACATGTTATGTGACTTTTATGCTATATTAAATGCTAATGCAAAAACTCCAATATTTTTTAAATTTTTGTCATCTAGACATATTGTAATAAAGCTATAGCTTCACATGCTTCTTAAATTCTCTCCCTTAATAAGGTAGGTATAGGTAGGTATATCAAGCTGGTTTGAAATTTGCCAATGGTACCGACTCGTGTTGGTACCTATTGAAATATGAAGCTTTCCAAAGTTCAAATTCGCTGTCATTATACAGGGTGAGTCAACAAGGCGACGGCGGTCCATAACTTCTGAACCCTTCCAGATAGGAAATCAATTCAAACGCCATTATGTACAACACCGCCAATTCTACATCCTAAAAATACTTTCAACTATACAGGCTGTCCCAAAACACTTGCAATGCATGGCAACTTCATTTTTTTAAATGGAACACCACCATTTTGATGACATATTCTGGATCACCTATAACATAGCTTTACATCGACATAAGACATTCCATGTTTTAAGGCTCTGTTCTAAAGTAATTAATTCTTTTTGAAAAATTTCGACCATTGCGGGTGCTTCTTAAAAAAAATCCTGAGAACTCAATTTTGTATCTAGAGAGCTGAGATTCGGTACGAACATGAAGGAAGGTCCATTCTATCTATCTAACATGATAACTATCATTATCACTATACAGGGTGTCAAAAATTCTGTGTCAAGTTTGGAAAATTTCAAATATGCAAAACTCCATTTTTTCAAATGGCACCCCCTGCTATTATTGTGCCATGGGGTTGGGATGTTGAATTACTTTATTTTTTATTAAGTATGTCCTATACCTAAAGTCAATACTTCAAAAGATATTCTTTGTCTTAATTAATTATTTTATTGAAGATTATTACGATCTCAATTAAAGAATGCCATGGATTGTATGACAGTTACGATTAACCTTGTTTATTTACATAGTTACCAGACAGTTTGTCACATTTATTGACATACACAACCAGAAAGAATTCATTGACATGGTTTATTGCTTATGGTTGAAATTCATTGTGTATGTCAATAAATGTGACAAACTGTCTGGTAACTATGTAAATAAACAATGTTAATCATAACTGTCATACAGTCCATGGCATGCTTTAATTGAGATCGTAATAATCTTCAATAAAATAAATAAGACAAAGAATATCTTTTGAAGTATTGACTTTAGGTATAGGACATACTTAATAAAAAATAAAGTACTTCAACAGCCGAACCCCATGGCACAATAATAGCAGGGGGTGCCATTTGAAAAAATGGAGTTTTGCATATTTGAAATTTTCCAAACTTGACACAGAATTTTTAACACCCTGTATAGTGATCATGATAGTTATCATGTCAGATAGCTTGAATAGACCTTCCTTTATACTCGTACCGAATCTCAGCTCTCTAGATACAAAATTGAGTTCTCAGGAATTTTTTTAAGAAGCACCCGCAATAGTCGAAATTTTTCAAAAAGAATTAATTACTTGAGAACAGAGCCTTAAACCATCGAATGTCTTATGTCGATGTAAAGCTATGTTATAGGTGATCCAGAATATGGCATAAAAATGGTGGTGTTCCATTTAAAAAAATCAAGTTGCCATGCGTTGCAAGTGTTTTGGGACAGCCTGTATAGTTGAAAGTATTTTTAGGAAGTAGAATTGGCGGTGTTGTACATAATGGCGTTTGAATTGATTTCCTATCTGGAAGGGTTCAGAAGTTATGGACCGCCGTCACCTTGTTGACTCACCCTGTATATTAACAAAAACGTGAAATTCCGAAAAAGGACTGTATCCTATGATTGTAAACAAAATTGGTACTTTTTTGGTTTGTACTTTCATTACACAAAACTGTCAAAAGATTTACCATAGGTAGTAACAATATTTATTCATTAAGGGGTCATTCACTTTTTTCAAAAATTACTTACTGAATATTGTACTACATCTTACAACTAATTTAAAGCGATATAGTATAGTGCAATTAGGATTTGACTCGAGTATTCAAAAAAGCCACCGGAAGATACACATTTGAAAGTTGAAACGCCACCTAAATCCTCCAAACGCTCAGCTGTGTAATAGGGGCTTTCATTTAGGTTAGAAATCCGTCAAATGTTTGTCAAAAGGGTTGTTGCGTAATTTTTTTTGTAAAATCAAAAATGATAATTGAGTTGTTTTTACAATCTTAACGTTCTTACGCCATTATTGTGATGAAACGGATTCAAATTTTTCTCTATTTGTCATGAAAAACATTAAGAGCAAAACGTTTGGCAACAATACGATGTGTACCGCCCCCTATAGATATTTATCGCGTCAATGAGTATGTATAGGGGCCGTCTGAATTTGTCAATCTGCACCTAGTAGTAGTGCCTCCGCAGACGCACAGCTGTGTCAAAAAGGCGAATTGTTGAAAAATACAACACAAACACAAAAATACAACTGTGAATTGGGATGAGAAACCTTTACAGTGTTTGCAGTAGAAAATAAACAAATAAAATAAAAAAATTATGCGAAGTCTGTAGAATTAGCACTACAGGCAAGTAGAAATATCAAAAATAACAGGTAAAATAAGACAATTTTGCAAATTTGTTTTGGAGGGGATGAAATATTGTGAAGAGGTTTAAAAAGTTGTAAAGTGAAAATATGTATAATCCAAATCACAGTGAGCCAGAATCTCTAAAACCTGGCCAAACTTCTGAAACTTTTTCGACGAACTGCTGGTGGTAGGCATGATTAGGAAACATATTTAAAAACATAATTCGCAATGGGGGTTGAATTACAGAAGGTGAAAAAATTATTCGTTGGTCAAAAAATCCAAAATTTTTGTTTTATCCTCATATTGAATTATGAAGCGCTCTTTGGGACACCTGAGAAATGTAAATAAATGTTTCGTTTATAATAAATTTCATGTTTTCATAAAACATTTATGAAAACATGAAATTTATTATAAACGCATATACCGGGTGTATCATTTTCCGCGCCGTATAGGAGATTAACATGGGAAAACGAATTTTATTTTTTCCTTGCTCCAGGAACAGATTTAAATCAATGGTAGCTTATCCAGTGGATAGACCCGGCTGGCCGGTATCCTGAAAAAAAAGATTACCTGCTAGTGCCCTTTGGTTACTTAGCAGGAATTTTTGAAAAATTGAATTTTAAAACGACGCGCGTATTACTTCGTGTACTTTCGGTGTCCTTCGAAGCTTTACGTAAATTGTCAGCCAGGGCCGAATCTGCGATTTTTGACCTAATTGTTGACATTAAGAAAGCCGTGGCTTGAAATTATTGTTTTAAATCTGGAGCAAATCGTTCTTTTTTGCCTTCTTGCTGACGCAGAATTAGTGTACCTACCAGCGGCGACAAGCGGCAGCCGACAAGGGTTCGGTCAGACTTGGTTGACGACCTAACCTCAAAATTTTACTTGGTCAAGTAAATTACTTTGAATTGCAATTATGAGGTAAGCTCTTACTCGGTGTTAGCGTTTAATTAATCAATTATTCTACTTTAGGTGGCAATATTGTTAGTGGTAGTTCGAACAAGGATCAGAAGGCATTCTCGGGTTTGGCAATGACCTCCCATCGTAAACTGTCTTTATCTTTTACATTACCTATTTGTGTTAAAAGGTTTTGTAAGTGAAGACACAAGTAGGAGTTACATGTTTTCGTGGAGAGAACATTTTGTATTCCCTTAATTAGTTGTAGATAGTTAGAAGATGTTTGGTAATGTTTAAGAACCCTGTTTGGAAAAGCAGCTGCTGACAACATCGGTACTGGTAATTAAATTGGAACTTGAGACATCATGTTGTATTTACCTAATAAAATGCTTTTTGAACTTATTTCCAAATTTTTCAGTTCAAAAGAATCAAATTTTGTCCATTATTGGCTAAATTGTTATTGAATATTAATCACTAGCAGAGTGGCACTAAAGAATAGATTGTTAAAACTGAGTAATTGAAGAAGCCAAGAACGCGTCTAAAATTCTTTATTAATAATAGTTTTTTAAAACATCGACAGCTGGCACAATTTCATTTTTGTATCTTTACATCAATCCTGACTAAATTGTAGCAATATCACAAACCACCACCACTTTTAATAACACTCCGCCATGCAGTGCATAAAGAATTAAATAACAATTAGTAACTTTCCAGTATAATTCTTCTTGCTCAATTTTTCAATGGGAATGAGTAAACAGATGAATTTTTCCCCTGGTCCAGGGCAGTAAGATGGCATGGCATCCTGAAATAAAAATGTGATCACTGTTTATTTATTATGAGGGAGGTACCTATCCCTATCACAAAAAATATCCATTGTACCTACCTAATCAATTTAACTTGTTGGCAATCCACAATATCACAGTAAGGCTCATCCGAAGGGTTATTGGTAAATGGGTTGTTGGCCTGGGACAAGGGTTTTCTCTGGAATAAGCCGTTGTGTCCAACCAAAAGCTGTGTCAAAAGTCTTGTTGTCACCTGTCAATCCTGTCAATCTAATTTCCATTCAGTCGACATATGTTTTTTCGCGCTAACGTTACCAGTCAGCCTGGTCGCCTACTTGGTCATGTTTTTGTCTTTTGTTTGTAGCATACATAAGAAAGAGCGCGACAACATTAGTGTTCACGTTACCAGGGGTCCAATTCTCGAATCGTACGAACTGTTTCGTATACGGAATCACTAAGGTACGCGGAATGTGATTGGCGGCTGCTTAGCAACATCGCATACGAAACAGATTCGAACGATTCGAGAATTGGGCCCCTGGTCAACGTGGTCTGCGCAGTGACGCGTTGACGTTAGGCGCTTTCCTTTTACACATTTACCTGAGAAGCCTCAGTTAATCTCAGCAATTTGATTGGTTCATTTGTAATTGACCAATCAAATAGCTGAGTTTTCTCAGACAAATGTGTAAACGGAAAGCAGCTATTGTTGACACTGTGTAAGTACTACAACGCCAATTTACCCACCCAGCAGCACATACTTAACTGAACGCACCCCGCACGGTGCCAACAACCAGGCTGACTGGTAACCTTAGCGCGAAAAAACATACGTCGACAAAATTGAAATTAGATTGACAGGTGACAACAAGCCTTTTGATTTGACACAGCTTTTGGTTGGATTGTTGTGATTATGAAATTAACATCGACGAAACAACAACGGCTTATTCCAGAGAAAACCCTTGTCCCAGGCCAACAACCCATTTACCAATAACCCTTCGGATGAGCGGATAAGTTAAATTGATTAGGTAGGTACAATGAATATTTTTTGTGATAGGGATAGGTACCTCCCTCATAATAAATAAACAGTGATCACATTTATTTCAGGATGCCATGCCATCTTACTGCCCTGGACCAGGGGAAAAATTCATCCGTTTACTCATTCCCATTGAAAAATTGAGCAAGAAGAATTATACTGGAAAGTTACTAATTGTTATTTAATTCTTTATGCACTGCATGGCGGAGTGTTATTAAAAGTAGTGGTGGTTTGTGATATTGCTACAATTTAGTCAGGATTGATGTGAAGATACAAAAATGGAATTGTGCCAGCTGTCGATGTTTTAAAAAACTATTATTAATAAAGAATTTTAAACGCGTTCTTGGCTTCTTCCATTACTCAGTTTTAACAATCTATTCTTTAGTGCCACTCTGCTAGTGATTAATATTCAATAACAATTTAGCTAATAATGGACAAAATTTGATTCTTTTGAAATGAAAAATTTGGAAATAAGTTCAAAAAGCATTTTATTAGGTAAATACAACATGATGTCTCAAGTTCCAATTTAATTACCAGTACCGATGTTGTCAGCAGCTGCTTTTCCAAACAGGGTTCTTAAACATTACCAAACAACTTCTAACTATCTACAACTAATTAAGGGAATACAAAATGTTCTCTACACGAATACATGTAACTCCTACTTGTGTCTTCACTTACAAAACCTTTTAACACAAATAGGTAACGTAAAAGATAAAGACAGTTTACGATGGGAGGTCTTTGCCAAACCCGAGAATGCCTTCTGATCCTTGTTCGAACTACCACTAACAATATTGCCACCTAAAGTAGAATAATTGATTAATTAAACGCTAACACCGAGTAAGAGCTTACCTCATAATTGCAATTCAAAGTAATTTACTTGACCAAGTAAATTTTTGAGGTTAGGTCAACCAAGTCTGACCGAACCCTTGTCGGCTGCCGCTTGTCGCCGCTGGTAGGTACACTAATTCTGCGTCAGCAAGAAGGTAAAAAAGAACGATTTGCTCCAGATTTAAAACAATAATTTCAAGCCACGGCTTTCTTAATGTCAACAATTAGGTCAAAAATCGCAGATTCGGCCCTGGCTGACAATTTACGTAAAGCTTCGAAGGACACCGAAAGTACACGAAGTAATGCGCGCGTCGTTTTAAAATCCAATTTTTCAAAAATTCCTGCTAAGTAACCAAAGGGCACTAGCAGGCAATCTTTTTTTTCAGGATACCGGCCAGCCGGGTCTATCCACTGGATAAGCTACCATTGATTTAAATCTGTTCCTGGAGCAAGGAAAAAATAAAATTCGTTTTCCCATGTTAATCTCCTATACGGCGCGGAAAATGATACACCCGGTATATGTTATATGAGTTTCGATAAAAATTTTATGGACGTAAAAACAATTTTTTCCTTTAAAATTATTTTTATGAACATAAAAAACTTTTTCTACGAAGGCTTAGAGGTACGAAGGCGTAGAGAGGCCACATTTTTAACATTCGCTTCTTGATACAAAATTGTCGACTCGCAATCGACAATTGTCGACTCACACTCGACAATTGTCGACTCGATAGACAGTTGTCGACTCGCAATCGACAACTGTCGACCCGATCGACAATTGACGTCCCGATCGACAATTGATGACCCGATCGGCAATCGACGACCCGATCGACAATTGTCGAGTGCGAGTCGACAATTTTCCGTCCGGTCGACAATTGTCGAGTGCAAATCGACAATTTTGAATTAAAAAGCTATGTTAAAAATGTGGCCCTTCTGCGCCTTCGTAGAAAAGCAAATGTTAAAAAATGTGGCTCCTCTACGCCTTCGTATCATTAGGATTGAATTACAGGGGTAGAAAATTATTTGTTGGCATAAAAATAAATTTCTGTATCTATAGTGTTCAGATTAACTCACAAGTTGTTAGAAAAATACTTAAAAAAAATGTTACCTTAAAAGATATTTACTTAGGTATTCTCAAAGAAATCGCAAATTTTTGTGCTATTTTCTTCTTGCATCTTACTGGGTAAGATTTTAATAATCTTGCAATTACCGTAGGGGTGCCAACTGCCAAATTTATTAAGGTGTATTGCATATTGTAGGTAATGAGTACAGGAAAAAACTGAACGAATTTAGTTTCGTTGATACGCGGTAGGGGTGACATTTCATCAAATAATCTTTTTTTATAAACGGGGACTCCAATTGGGGCAAGTTTTTTTTACCATCAGTTTCTACAAGGACCCACCTACGTCCTCGTTAAAAAACAGGAGATGGATGTCATTGGAGTCGATTTATAACTCAATGGGAAATGTTGCATTATTATACATTTCGACGGCAGAGCATATACTTTTTTAAGTTACGAGTACATAGTTAAAAAAATTGATGAAATTAATTAAAAATCATGTCAAATTGAAGCTTTTACCTTGCATTTTCAATTTTACTACAAGATTTTTAGAATATTCCCGAGTAATCCATGATGCACAAAAATTTGGGATTTCTTTGAGAATAAATAATTCTTTTAAGGTAAAATTTTTTTAGCAACTTGTGATTTAATCTGAACACCACAAAAAGTTTGTATTTTTATGTCAACAAATAATTGTTCTAACTCTGTAATTCAACCCTAATTACGATAAAAAAATGTTAAATATTTTTTCGATATCCTATGATTCAACATTAGCATAAAACAAAAATTTTGGATTTTTTGACCAACCAATAATTTTTTCACCCCTGTAATTCAACCCTCACTAAGAATTTTTAAAAAAATATTTTTCCGAATAATGTCAATGTCTACCAGTTCGTCTACTAGTTCGTTAAAGAAGTTTCAGAATTTTGGCCAGGTTTGGGGGATTCTGGCCCACTGTGCAAATGAGTAGATGATGAGTAGTTATCGGAAGAAAACAAAATTCGGCGAATTTTGTAAAATGGTGCTCAGTGGGTTGAAAAATTGCGAAGGGGGATGAAAAATCAAGAGATATGAAGATTAACTGCGGTCAAAAAGAATTACAAAATATAACACGAAAATAAGCCAATTATGCAAATTAGACCTTTGTGGAGGTTGAAATACTTATACAGGCTGGTTCTTTTTTCCATTGAAATCTCTTAAATGGTGAGAGTTACAGAGTCAGTTAAATTAGAGAAAAGTTGTGCCATTCTTTGATTTGGTGATTAAGAATCTGAAGAGAATTCCTCGATATCTCGATTCATTCCAGAGTTATTTCGAGAAATCTGAAAATTGCGATTTTAAATAAAAATTAATATCCTTGCCACTTGATGCCATTTTTCATATTTTTTACAGCGGTCAATCATATGGCATTGACAGAGGCCTACTAGATTTTGAGCAATGATGATCAACTTTTGATTCTCTTATGGCCGCCATGTTAAGTTTTGGTACATACCATCAAACACACAAAACTAGCTTTTCAAAAATGTAACCAGCAAGATCTTTTTGAGAAAACATGTTAAAGATTCTGGTGGGTAGAGAACAACATGTTGACTATGGTGGTTATAATTCGGCCAGTTTTCATGCGTCGTCGGGTGTGGCCCAGGGCTCTAATCTGGGCCCGCTCCTGTTTATTCTATTCTTCAACGATGTAGTAGAAGTGTTGGATGAATGTACCTGCTACATATATGCGGACGATTTGAAAATCGCTAAAGTTGTTGATTCGATTGACGATTGTCACACCCTTCAGCGTTGTCTAAATAATTTGGAATCCTGGTGCAAGAGAAATAGAATGTTATTAAATGTAAATAAGTGTAAAGTTATGTCATTCACTAGAAAAACTGATAATGTTCTGTTTAATTATAGCATATGTGAAGAAGTTTTAGAGAGATGTGACCGCATATCAGATCTAGGACTTTTAATGGATCCTCAGTTGTTGTTTTCACCGCATATTGTTAATACAACTGGTAGAGCAGCTAAACAATTGGGATTTATTATTAGGAGCACGGCCGATTTTAAGAATTTATCATGCATTAGGTTATTGTTTTATAGTTTGGTTCGTTCTACACTGGAATATTGTAGTGTGGTATGGTCACCTTATCGCATTATGTATATTGATTTACTTGAAAATATCTTGAGGAAGTTTTGCAAATATTTATACTTCAAAATGTTCACTCACTATCCTGTAAGACGTTGCAGTCAATCAATGCTATTATTAGTTGTTGGCGAGAATTCGCTGCTTGCTAGAAGGAATATTTCAAGGCTAATACTTTTGCAAAAGATAGTTACTGGTGTCATTAATAGTTCCGCATTACTGGATTTTATTTTACTCGTTGTCCCTAGAATAGGCACAAGATTACATATAACATTCTACTATAAAATTCCAAATACTTATCACCACTTCAATAGTCCTCTCATTTCTTGCTTTAGATTATATAATTGTTTACCATCTGAAGAATTTGATATTTTCTGTAACAACTTTAAGACTCCTGTAGTAAAAAATCGTTTATGTGTCTTATATGAATCTTAGTTTTCGATGTATAGATTCCGCCATTGTACTTTGCATTTTTTTGTATCCACTATAGACTTATGCCTGTTGGATGTAATAAATTATTATTATTATTATTATTATTATTAAAGTCTGAGTCACTCGACTTCAAAATCTATTTTATTGAATTTCCAATTCAATCGTTATAGAAGGGATTAAAAAAGCTGCTGTACGATTTTGCACTTTTTCCCTGTGTTACTTATACTATTTTTTCCTATGTCAACAGACACTAAATTCTGAAATAATGTCACCTACAACATTATAATATTTATACAATAAACCAAAAAGCAGCCGTTTATTGTGATGGTAACCTTAGTTTAATGCCAAAAAAAACCGGGAAATCAAAATTTGTATTCCCTGAAAATCGAGGATAACAACACAAATGAGGGATTGAAAATTTTTTCACTCTGATTTTGGTATAGTGGGGGATTAAAATCAAATTTTAGCATACGAAAATCAGGTATTAAAATCAAAGGAAATTGGTCGATATTGGAAAAAACCTTTTTTGTACCACGGTACCACCAATAGAAATCTATCAAATGGTATTAATTTAAACCCTCCATAATTCAGTGAAAATTCGAGTTTCCACCCCTAAATTTCACCACCTTCGATAAATTTGTCCTAAAATTCACTCCTCCTTTCCCGAACGTGCACTGTGGAAGACCTCACAGTTTTACAAAGATATTGCTTTTCTGTGATAAATTACAGGGCTTCATAAATTGTTCAACCCGTAAAGTCCAACCCCTATTGCACATGCTCTAAGGGCAGTTGCGTTTTCAGTTCCACCACCCTAATCCAATTCGTTGAGAAATTGCGGCGATTTAGAAATCTTCTAACATTTGATGTTTGTATGGATATAGAACCTTGAGTGTAACTTATCAAAACAAAACTTCAAAAATCTAAAAACAAAGCGAGAAATATTTTAAAATGGAGAACATTTCGGTTGCAGATGGAAAAGTGAAAACGGAAACGACGCGCACAGTGGTCCATTTACCGAATCTAACAGGACAAAATTCAGAAAGTGTCTTATCACATAGAAAACAGTATTTTAAGAAGGAAAGTTCCTAAAAAAGGCCTAAAATCGCTCCATTTTCGAACTATATTAACACAATGAAAGAAGAAACAGAAAATCTGTACAGTTCAATTCATTTTATTTAAACATGATCAACAGCATACGTCTAGAACGTTTTATTTGTTAAAAAAAATAATGACTAATTGTGTGGCAAATCGGGGCAGCATATTTTTTATCGGAATGTAGCTAATGAATTGCCAAATTCGATGAATAACGTCTTATCGCCGCCAACTACAGCCAGAGTAACTAATCCTTTGCTTTAAGTTAATCCTTTTTATACACATTTTCTGTAAACTAAATTTTTATTGTTTTTAAGTGGTTAATATTGAGCCGTTAGCAATCAAATTAAGTAGACAGTTTCATGGCAAAATAGGGCCTCTAAGTCAAAATTTCCGCGAAACGTTATCTAAAGGAAAACGATGCTTCAAATGCTAACACTTATTGAAGAGCTTAACGCAATCGGATTGTGGTGGGTGATCTCATGCATAAAAATGAAGAACGGCACATGAGCAGTCTGAAGGCTTTCAGTTCATACGAACCACCCTTCCTTCTGTCCATTTCCACTAAAATTGTTAGATTTTACGCTGACAAATTTTTTATTTTTGTCCAGGTAGATTCGACAAATCGACCACTGTGTACCGTAATCCAATTCGTTGAGAAATTGCGGCGATTTAGAGATCTTCTAACATTTGATGTTTATATTTATCAAAACAAAATTTCACAAATCTAAAAACAAAGCGAGAATATTTTAAAATGGACAAGATTTCGGTTGCAGATGGAAAACTGAAAACGGAAATGACGTGAAGAAACTTTTTAGTGGAGCCGCTCCGGGAGAACAAACGACGAAAAATGGTTTCACATCAATGCTGTTAGAATTAAGTCGTGAAAAAATGCGTCCCTATGACAATGCTGGTCGTTATGTGCAATGTAGGTATAAACCGTGTAATGATTGGGTCGATCCGGCGTTGTCACATCCAAAGCGGCGTTTGTCGAGCTGGATTTCCGGAAGAATAGTCGCAGCAAACATCATATCATACGTTTATAACGATGCGCGAGTAACGAGAATGGATAAATTGGAATTAGTTCTAAATGAGCAGGTAGACAGCATCTCGCCTGAAAGCGTCGGATCAAAGGACATTTGACGCGAACAAAGTAGACAACAAGGCTTATTATTATATAAAACTGACTTAAATAAGTCTTTGACATTCAAGTAAGCGAGCTAATTGGTATTATTTATTAGGCTACTCATCAAAATGTAACACCATTTCCATGGATCGATTTTCATATTTTAGTCCTTCACAAAAAGCCAACAGAAGATATATATCAATGCGATGTGTATCCCTGTAAGGTTCTGTCGGGTAATAAGGCCGGCTTAGTGGAATTTAATTATTTATTATTAAACTAAAAACATTTTTAACAAAAAGCACTTCTTAAAAGGTTATTTGCTTAAATTCACAACAGAAAAACCTAATGAAACATGAAAACAAAACATCAATTATAGATAATAAGCAAAAGAAAACAAATTGTTTTTCGGCCTTATTACCAGAGTAGGGTGGTAATAAGGCCGTTAATGTTAAATCTATTCCGGTAATAAGGCCGATGAAACATTTTTTTGAGGGCATGCACTCTCGACAAACGTAAGTCTCTTCGTGTTCACTGATGAGACTAACACATCGTTCATACACCCATATGCCACATGATGAACAGGATTTTCTAAACCTGGCCTAATTACCTGACTAGAATTTTAATGGTAAGCCACTAGAAGGGCTAGTATTAAGGCCGCGGCCTTATTACCCGGTTAGCAAATTTTTAACTTTTTGAGGTTATTTTCATTACCGATTACAAAACTAAAACAAGATGGTTAATCGTGCCTTTATTAATGTCACTAGGGATACAAGCGATTACGTACCAACAAAAATCTAGTCGAATAATAGAAAAATACCTTACTTTTTAAACGCATTTTTAACACCATGGTAAATAAATTTGCACGAGGCTCTTGCACACAGCCCATCGACAAAGTATTAATAGAATTTTTTGGCATCATTGATAGGTATGAGTTTAAGGTACCTCGCACAGGGATGGCGTTATAATTGCCATTTCTCTGGTCCTTATGTATTAAAAAAAATCCGGTTTTTTGCCCTCAATTAGTATCTTCCAGTAACAAGTAGTCTAAGGGTTAAATTTCCACCGAGTCAATTATTTATGTTTGTCAATTTTTCGTATTTGGGGGTTGAAGGGGGTGGTTTTTGGGGTTGCAACTTTTTGCGTTCAGTTAGTCTGTTTCTGTTGTAGATAGTCCAAGGGCCCAATTTCCTCCATGTCAATTATTTGCGTTCGAGGGTTGAAGACTGTGGGTTTTGGGGGTACAATTTTTTGCGTTCAGAATAGTCTCCTGCGATAATGAGTGGTAAAAGGATTAAATTCCGTCCACGTCATTTTTTTGTGTTTCGGGTTTGAAGGGGGTGAGTTTTAGGGGCGTAGTTTTTTAACAATTCAACTCTTTCGGTTGTAGGCGGTGCAAGGGTTAAATTTTCTCCAAGTCAAGTTTTTGTGGTTGGGGGTTGAAGGGGGCGAGTTTCAGGGGTCCAATATTTTGTGTTCAATTAGTTTTCTCCGGTAATAGGTGGTCCAAGGGTTACATTTCCCCTAAGTGAATTTTTTGTTTCAATGTTGAAGGGGTTGAGTTTTAGAGGTGCAATTTTTTTCTCTTCCTGTCGTAGGTGGTCTTAAAGTGTGTTTACACTACATGATTTTTCAATTGATTTTTCAAATGAAAAGTCATAATGTAATATTTTTGTGTTTTCACTGCATTATTTTTGCTATTACTCCAGTCATAAGTAAATCAAAGCATCAATAATAGCAAAATATTATGAAAATTAGGGAATAGGACGGTGTCTATTTCGCCATGATAATTCATATGATTTTCTTGAATCGCTTGCAATTTCTCACAAATTTATTTCCCCTGGTGTGCAGAGGCAACCCTGTTGTGACTTTATTTACTTATTTTAACCTCCCCAACCCCATCACAATTTAAAAAAAATGGGAGGTTACTGCAATCACTAAAATTTTCGAATTTGAGATAGCACCAGATCTTCACGTTTTGAGGTCTCAGGAACCCAGAAAAGGGGTTTTTAAAATGTGTCTGTGTGTATGTACGTACGTACGTACGTACGTACGTACGTACGTACGTTCGTACGTTTGTACGTTCGTTTGTAATCACGCCACAGCCAAAACTACTAGACCGATTTGGCCGAAATTTGGAACATAGGCATCTCGTAACCTAACTTAGATCTGAAAAGCTTTTGGAGCCAATCGTGCAACCGGAAATGCCATTTTGGCACATCAACTTTTAAATTTTAAATACAAACCCCCATTTTTTACGTCACCATAAGGAAGACCTTCAAATTCTGCTTCTAAAAGTAGGTAAACTCTGTTTTATTTGTAAATTTTCATAATTTTAATTTAGTCTACTCTCTAGCCTGAAGATGGGAGCCTCTGCTCTTGAAACATGTAGCTGTTAACTTTTAATACATAACGTGGCAAGACTTTGAGAATTTTTATTCTTCTTATCTTCTAAAAGTGTATTCATTCTTAGTGCCCTTTTGACAAAAAATAAAAAAAAAATTGATTTTTATCGGACTTTAAATTCGCGGTACAGCCCAAGCCCCTGAACCGATTTGGCTGAAATTTTGCACATAGGGAATGTATTACACGTCGAAGAGCTGAACAAATTTTGAATTCAATCGACTCATGGAAAGTGCCGTTTTGGCACACCAATTTCGAAATTTAAAATTATTCTCTCATTTGACCATTAAAAACAAGTTTTTGAAAGATTTATTGTCACCATCAGAAAGGTCTTCAAATTCTGGTTTTAAATATGGCAAAATTAATTCGCATTTAGCGCTGTTTGGTTCAAAAAATCGAAATTTTATAATAACAGTAAAAATACATTATAGCCCAAATTTCTGAATCGATTTGGCTGAAATATGGTACATGGAGACTGAGTGACCCGTTGAAGACCTGAAAGGCTTTTGAAAGCAATTGGCCAACGGGAAGTCCCATTTAAGCATATCAACTTAAAATTTTAAATACAAGACCTCCTTTTTTATGTCGCCATTAGAAAGGCGATCAAATTCTGGTTCTAAAAATGTGTTCATAGTTTCTGCCATTTCAGTGGAAAATACAGAAAAAATTAGTCATGGATTAAAAAAATTCTGTTGAATTAACTACTATCTACACAGAATACAAAGATCCACGCGATGGGGAGGTTTCAGCCGCTTCTCTGCTGCATTTTTTTCATTGAAGCGTATTCTATGCTTATAGCGCATTATTTTTTGACTATATAAAAATTTAGCACATTAACAAACGGCCCACGTTGTTACAAAAAAGTGCATTTGAAATAAATAACTAACCTTGACCACAGAAATTCACACTGTACTGCATTTTAGATGATTTTACGTCGCTTTTAGGTTGAAATATTGAGAATGGGATTTAAGAAAATGAGAGAGGTAAACATCGTCCAACTGAGATCAATTTATTACCGAAGAAAAGCGCGAAATTACGCAAATTTTGCAAAATTAACACTTGGGGTTGAAAAATCGTAAAGGGGGATGAAAAATCATAGGGTATAGAAAAGTGAAAAAGGCAAAACATAGTCTAAATGAGCAAAATTTGTTGCCGCAGAAACACAAAATTACACTAAATTTTCAAAATTAACGCTCGCGGTCTGCGTAAATTTTGCTTTTTGTGGGTTTTGAGGGTGAAAGGGGATAAACAATTATAGATAGCTTAAAAGTTAATTAAAATGACTCTGAATTACCTACAGAGGAAGCACATAGAAACCCGGAAAATAAATAAAAAATGTATTTATTCGGCTTGCCAAGGGTAGGGGTTATTAGTACCTAGCCTAACTGTTGTAAGACTTTTTTCAATGGTTGACGGAAATCTTTGGAACCCCACTATTTACCTGAAAAATTTCCCAGTTTCAACCCTTAAATTCCATCCCCTTTGTTAGATCATAATGAAAATTTGCCTATCCGCCTACAGGGTCGCCGTAAATTAACACACCAAATCCAGCCTTGATACGTTGAGCGGTTTTTTAGTTCTCGCATTTTTGTGTTTCGCCTTTAAAGGCGGTTTTTCACGAATTATGTACCATCAATAGAAAGCTTTCGAATTGTATTAATTTCAAATCTAAATTATTCGGTGAAAACTCGAGTTTCCACCCTTAACTTTTATCCCCTTCGATAAATTAAATTAAATTAAAATTCACCCCTCCTTTCTCGACGATACAGTGTGTAAGACCTCACAGTTTCACATCAGATATTGTTTCTCTGTGTAAAGTTCATGAACATTTCTACCCCTAAACTACCACCTTCCACATGCTGTGTGGTTTCAATTTCACCACCCTAATCCAATTCATTGAAAAATTGCGGTAATTTAGAGATTCATCTTTTCACCCCCTCATTAATTCACCACAGGGATGAGTTTATTTCTAACTGTGTGACGGGTGCCAGACCTCCACGTGCAACATATTTGAGTATTTTTGTGATTTTCAACACCTAAATTTCATCCCCCAAAAATTGACACCCCTTCACCTTCAGCAGACTTGATGGTAGAATTCTATAACCAAGTTTCAGTAAGATACCTCCACTCGTTCTCGAGTTATTACAATTGATAATTTTTCGCTCCCGGGAAAAGAACGCGGCTTCTCGCGATTCTACTGCGAACGCTGCCTAAATGCTTGAAGATGGATTAAAATCGTATAAAGTAGAAATGTCGACAAGGAATAGACCTACAAAAAAGTCCGCGACAGCATATAAATATCTGTTACGGATAGTCGGCAATAAGCGACTGAAGCCATTTTCGTCAAAAATTAAAACACAAAAACGATCACGGTGGGCTACCCATCGTAGATAGCTATAGGCCGTCGCGGACTTTTTTGTAGATCTTTTCAATGCCGACAATTCCTCTTTTCAAACTTTTGATCTATCTTCAAGCGTTGAGGCAGCATTCGCGATCAAACGTCGAAAATTTCTTTCGGTTTTTCATCCATAACTTTGACTACTATGGCTCGATATGGCCCAAAAACAATCCCCGCCGAGATTTTCGAGGTATACACATGTGTACAGAATTTCAGCTCGATATCTGCTTTCGTTCTCAAGTTATGCGACGGACAGAGTAGACGGATGAGCCTCCGAGCGAGCGATTTCACTAGCTCCGCATTCTGCTACGGCACTAACCTCCGCATTCTGCTACGGCACTAAAATCGTGTAAGGGAGAAAATAAGGGATAGCCGACAATAAGCCACTGAAGCTATTTTTTCGTTAAAAATTAAAACACAAAAACGATCTCGGTGGGCTACCCATCGTCGATAGCTATATGCCGTCGCGGACTTTTTTGTAGATCTTTTTATTGCCGCCAATTCCTCCTCACAAACTTTTGCTTTAGCTTCAAGCGCTGAGGCAGCGTTCGCGATCAAACGTCGAAAATTGTAATTTCTTTCAGTTTTTCACCCCTAACTCCCACCCCCCTGGTCCGATATGGCCCAAAGACAATCCCCGCCGAGATTTTTGTGGTATACACATGTGTACAAAATTTCAGCACGACAGCGTAGACGGACGGCCGGCCGAGCGAGCGAGCGAGCGAATTCCCTAAAACTACAGTGCCTGCGCATATGCTTCGGCATAAAAAAACTTGTTTGCTTATATTTTGAAATCCCAGAACGGAGCTTAATTTGTGCGTAAGAAACGGGGCTTCCCACATACACGTATAAAAGCGTCGATAATAGGGCGGCTTTATTACTCTCCCCAGCTTTTGCAGCCCCCTTGCACTTTTATGTAAATAAAACGATCGTATGGCATCGCTTGTCCCATTCAATTAGCGCTATTATTGCATCAACAAAAATTTCGGTTAAAAATTCTTTTAAGCAAATATTTAAATCGCTGTTCAAACAGGCTACCGATCATCTTCTGCGTTAAACAATTCCACTTGAGGTTTCCTAACAGTCACCATCGATTTGGGTGGCTCCTCGATGTGTCAGCAACTTTATATTGACAACCCCTCGAGAGGCCACTTCAATTTTTACCTTCACATACATTAACTACTTCTTTACGCATTGTCGCCAATATCAACAACCGGCTTAGTGTTTAATCAAGAGTTTTAGCCTCTAAGTAGATAATAACACCTTCGGGCAGCAAATGTGACCTCACAGAACGTTTTTTTAAATCCTGGAGAATCGCACTTATCGGACAAGGAAGTGATGGCTTTCCCCAGGCTTTTATCCTTTCTTGAGAGCTTTGGCGAAAATCCATTAACTATGTACTAACCATGACGCAGAGTCCCTTAAGTGGATTAGGCTCTTTTAAATTTTTCAGTAATTGCTTTGCCATGTTCTGGAAGCCGATTGCTTTGCTAGAGACAATAATAATTTAAGGCATCAGGATTCGTACACTTATTTACGTCCTCCTTCCGACGGAAAATTTAAATCTGCATTTATACGACAAAAAATACAAAAATTACGTTAAAAAATTGAAGAGTCGTCAAAGTAAACATGTTCCTATAGCAGGTACCTAGTATTCTCCCCTCTAAATTTTTATTATTTTAATTTTAGATGAGTTTACACCGTTTCTGATGTTAACTTTTAAAAACTTTATTCTCATTCAGATCTGCATTTTTCAAAACAGCAAAAGGTAGGTACCTATCTATATAGAATTGTACGTCAAAATAAACACATAAAGTGGGAACACTTTCTAACGAACGCATCATCATGAGCTTTGCGAGTCAGGCTTTTTTTTGTTGTTTTGTTAAACGAACTTTGAGTTCCGTCAAAAATTCCTGTCAGTACCAATGAACAATACCTAATAATGACGCTTGGAATGGATCATCATTGTTGTTAAATTATTGTCCAGTTCGACACTGGACATCAGGAATTTTATCTGAACTGAAAGTCCGCTTCACAAGCCAGCAGAAAAAAGCCTGACTTACACATAACCACTGCATTATTGTTCGATAGAAAGTTTTCTGATTTCAGTAAAGGCTGTATATGCTAGTAAAATTGGGATGACGAGAATTTTACTCTGATGCTGGATGTTGTTTGTCGCAAAGCTTGAAAATTCTTACTACCATTACAGAATATGTTCCAAAATTGATAGTAGCAAAGATTTACCAGTAAATTTGCTGCAAAAATGCGTTTTAGACAACAAAATTTTACGTCGCAATTTTGTTAGCAAAAGCAGAAATGCTACCCTGTCAGACGTCCTTACGACTCTCCCTCAACAATTTCCTTGTTTTTGCAATTTTCTCTTTTTGTACACGAAATTCAAGACAAGAAGGTAAGATCTTCTGAGGTTGTTTACGCCTGAATAACATTTGCATACAGAGAAAAAATACCGTTTCATACATTGTTTTAAAATAACCAATTCATACCTACTGAATTTTCCAAAATTTTATAGTGGTACCTACTTAAATATTCAATTTTCAAGAAATGTTCAATCTTCCATCCATTTCGATCTTCTTACCAAATATGTATAGTAGCTACCTACCTCTAATGTTTTTATTTCCAATCTTTCTTTGATAAGCTTTTGGAAATAATAAGATTAAAGGGGTGATTCTGTAATTTTTAACATCGATGTGAGACACTGTTAAAATGTTGATGACAGAAAATCCATGCATTGTCTATCTGTCATTTCTCATTATTACAGTGCGTAACGTCGATGTTAAAAGTAAGCTTGTGAATCTTCAACTTATTCAATATACAGGGTGGTCGTTTTATCTTGAGACTAGCAAATATCTCAGAAAGGAAGCATTTTAGAAAAAAATGTTTCGTACAAAAGCTTTATGACTTCGAGGGGGAAAATAGATGGCATCGACGCCATTTTGATTCAAGGTCATTTTCAAGGTCAAATGAAGGTCAACTTCATTTTTTTAAATGGAAACCTACATTTTTTATTACAGATTCTTATTCCCAATAAAGGAACAGACAACTCTCATCTAAACTATTTTTGGATCCGATGGATAGTTTGCCAGATATTTAAATACAAATTTTAATCTTCTTCGAAATCCATTGCATTCCCTAGCAACAACGGCATGGCAAAAATAAAATCTACAACAATTTTTGTGGTTTATTTATCTAGAATTCATCGTTGCTAAGTTACAACGGCTGTTCATTTGTTTTGTCTTGCCGCTGTTACTAGGGAATGTCTAGGGATTTCGAAAAAGGTTAAAATTAACATCATCGGATTCAAAAATAGTTTAGATGAGAGTTGTTTGTTTTTTTTATGGGGAATAAGAATCTGTAATAAAAAATATAGGTTTACATTAAAAAAAATCAAGTTGACCTTCATTTGACCTTGAAGATGACCTTGAATCAAAATGGCGATGATGCCATCTATTTTCCCCCTCGAAGTCATAAAACTCTTATACAAAACATTTTTTTCTAAAACGCTTCCTTTTCGAGATATTTGCCAGTCTCAAGATAAAACGACCACCGTGTATATATATAATTTTTGCCATATTTTGACAACAAATGTACCGTCTCTGAATATTCTCACTAAATTGTGACCGAAAGTCGAGTGAGTGTGCATTTTTAAAATTCCTCACATTTCATCTCCAAAATACTATTTCAAAACTTTCTATGCCGTTCCAGGACATGCTTCTATATGAAAAAGAGATTTAAAAGTTCCAAAAATTAAAAAGGAGAGAGATATGTTTTTTCTTTTTTGACATCACACACTAACTTGAATCTTGACAACTTCATTTGGTAAAATATCCTGAGTCCATATTTATTTAAAAAGGCGCTAGGTATGAATACATTTTTGGAAAAAGAATTTAAACAACACCTTCAAAGCTGATTTGTAAGAACGGGCACTTGTCTTTCGCCTAATGCCACCAAAATCTAACTTTTTGCCGACTGCAAACATTAATTATTTTTTTATTAGCAAATACCTACTTATATCATTGCGATATATAATTCTTAGCCGAGGATATTTCTCGTTGAAGCGGAAGCTTGAAATTTAACTCGTCCAACGGACTCGTTAAATTTATCGCTCGTAAAGAATTCCTAACCTGCTTATAACCTTATAGAAGAAGTTTTTCGGCGATTAGGTATCTTAAATCATTAAAAAAATTCTAAAGGTGATTTTCTATGGTGAAAATTTTCGTAAGGTCTCCCAAACCGTAAGTCTTTATTGATATTGACAACCACTTATCGTATGTAACATAACGAATTTTAATAATCGTCAACAACTATCAGAACAGAAATGTTAGAAACAGAAACTATACAGGGTGAGTCAACAAGGCGACGGCGGTCCATAACTTCTGAACCCTTCCAGATAGGGAATCAATTCAAACGCCATTATGTACAACACCGCCAATTCTACTTCCTAAAAATACTTTCAACTATACAGGCTGTCCCAAAACACTTGCAACGCATGGCAACTTGATTTTTTTAAATGGAACACCACCATTTTGATGCCATATTCTGGATCACCTATAACATAGCTTTACATCGACATAAGACATTCGATGGTTTAAGGCTCTGTTCTCAAGTAATTAATTCTTTTTGAAAAATTTCGACTATTGCGGGTGCTTCTTAAAAAAATTCCTGAGAACTCAATTTTGTATCTAGAGAGCTGAGGTTCGGTACGAGTATAAAGGAAGGTCTATTCAAGCTATCTGATATGATAACTATCATGATCACTATACAGGGTGTTAAAAATTCTGTGTCAAGTTTGGAAAATTTCAAATATGCAAAACTCCATTTTTTCAAATGGCACCCCCTGCTATTATTGTGCCATGGGGTTCGGCTGTTGAAGTACTTTATTTTTTATTAAGTATGTCCTATACCTAAAGTCAATACTTCAAAAGATATTCTTTGTCTTATTTATTTTATTGAAGATTATTACGATCTCAATTAAAGCATGCCATGGACTGTATGACAGTTATGATTAACATTGTTTATTTACATAGTTACCAGACAGTTTGTCACATTTATTGACATACACAATGAATTTCAACCATAAGCAATAAACCATGTCAATGAATTCTTTCTGGTTGTGTATGTCAATAAATGTGACAAACTGTCTGGTAACTATGTAAATAAACAAGGTTAATCGTAACTGTCATACAATCCATGGCATTCTTTAATTGAGATCGTAATAATCTTCAATAAAATAATTAAGACAAAGAATATCTTTTGAAGTATTGACTTTAGGTATAGGACATACTTAATAAAAAATAAAGTAATTCAACATCCCAACCCCATGGCACAATAATAGCAGGGGGTGCCATTTGAAAAAATGGAGTTTTGCATATTTGAAATTTTCCAAACTTGACACAGAATTTTTGACACCCTGTATAGTGATAATGATAGTTATCATGTTAGACAGATAGAATGGACCTTCCTTCATGTTCGTACCGAATCTCAGCTCTCTAGATACAAAATTGAGTTCTCAGGATTTTTTTTAAGAAGCACCCGCAATGGTCGAAATTTTTCAAAAAGAATTAATTACTTTAGAACAGAGCCTTAAAACATGGAATGTCTTATGTCGATGTAAAGCTATGTTATAGGTGATCCAGAATATGTCATCAAAATGGTGGTGTTCCATTTAAAAAAATGAAGTTGCCATGCATTGCAAGTGTTTTGGGACAGCCTGTATAGTTGAAAGTATTTTTAGGATGTAGAATTGGCGGTGTTGTACATAATGGCGTTTGAATTGATTTCCTATCTGGAAGGGTTCAGAAGTTATGGACCGCCGTCACCTTGTTGACTCACCCTGTATACAGGGTGGTGCCTATTTCGTTGCTCACCATTAGTGTTAGGAAATCTATGGAACGCCGTTTTACTTTTTAATGTAACAGCACGCTGTGGTAGCCAAAGAAATGAGATAATTAAAATTCAAGTACTGATAATTAAAATTCAAATACTGTTAAGAGAAAATAAACCTATTTTTATTATCTGAAATGCAATTTCTATTATCACTCCCAGAATTTCTCTTAACACTAATTCAATTTCTGTTAACAGTAATACAATTTCTCTTAAGAATAATTTATTTTTACTTAACAGTAATTCGGAGAGATAATGAAAATACGTTATTGGACTGTCTTACTTCTCTCTCGGACCAATTGAAATTACATCTTCTGTTGCACTCGAGCATGCGTGGGCGTGATAATAGAAATAGAATTTCACTTAACAGTAATTCGGAGAGATAATGAAAATACGCCATTGGCCCATTGGGTTGTCATCTTTCTCTTTCGTACCACTTGAAAATACATTATCTGTCGCACTCGCAGTTCATACATGCGCGGTCGTGATAATAGAAATTGAATTTCACTTAACAGTAATTCGGAGAGATAATGAAAATACGCCATTGGCCCATTGGGTTGTCATCTTTCTCTTTCGTACCACTTGAAAATACATTATCTGTCGCACTCGCAGTTCATACATGCGCGGTCGTGATAATAGAAATTGAATTTCACTTAACAGTAATTCGGAGAGATAATGAAAATACGCCATTGGCCCATTGGGTTGTCATCTTTCTCTCTCGTACCACTTAAAAACACGATATCTATCTCGTACGGAACGCCGTTTTACTTTTTAATGCAACAGCACGCTGTGGTAGCCAAAGAAATGTACGGAACGCCGTTTTACTTTTTAATGCAACAGCACGCTGTGGTAGCCAAAGAAATGCAATCCCAGGCATCGTGTTAATAGAAATTCAATTTCACTTAACAGAAATTCATTTACTGTTAACAATAATTCATTTTCACTTAAGAGAAATTCATTTACTGTTAACATTAATTCATTTTCTCTTAAGAGAAATTCAATTTAACTTAACAGAAATAGAATTTTTATTATCTCGCTTTAGAGAAAATTGAAATACAATTTCACTTAACAAAAATTCGTGCAGTGATAATCGAAATAAATTTGGTGATTTACACTGATCTTACGAGCCGTTTTAATTTTTATTGTATATATTTAAAATGTTTGAATTTTTTTGAAATGCATAGGGTATGGGTTGCATTAAAAAGTAAAACGGCTCCTAAAATTACGGTTTTATTTCAATTTATCTCTAAATGAATTTTTGTTAAGTGAAATTGTTTTTCTATTTTCTCTAAGCAGTGATAATTGAAATAGAATTTCTCTTAAGTGAAAATGAATTAATGTTAACAGTAAATGAATTTCTGTTAAGTGAAATTCAATTTCCATTATCACGACTGCGCTTGCGCGAATGAGACAGAAGATATAATTTCAACTGGTGCGAGAGAGAAGGAAGACGTATTTCCATTATCTCTCTGAATTACTGTTAACAGAAATTGAATTAGTGTTAAGAGAAATTCTGGGAGTGATAATAGAAATTGTATTTCAGATAATAAGAATAGACTTATTTTCTCTTAACAGTATTTGAATTTGAATTATCTTATTACTTTGGCTATCACAGCGTGTATGTTCCATTAAAAAGTAAAACGGCATTCCATAGTAATCGGTTAAATTAGAAAAAGGTTGTGCTTTTTTTATATGTTCCTGATTTGTTCCTGAGTTATCCTGAAAATACTGAAAGTCGCGATTTTAAAGAAGAGTTAATATCTTCCTAACGGCTGATGCTAATCAAATGAAACTTGGATCTTTTATATTTTTGACAGCTGTCAATTTAATGGCGTGAACAACAATATTCTAAGTCTAGATTTTGAGCAACGACAGTCAACTTTTCTTTTTCTTACGGCCGCCAAATTTTATTTTAGTACCATTGGATACACAAAATAATTAGCTTTTCAAAAATGTAACAAACATACATTTTTTCTACAGGTCGTCAAAATTTCAAATTTAGTATGAATCATAATCAGCCTAAATTTAAGGGAAAAACAATAGACCTATGCAGTTTGTGCGACAAGGATATACTTATGCCGATGCTTTTAGTTAACAAGAGACACAACGCTTCTGGTTCTGTCATTTTCAAAATTGGTTCTGTCATTTCATTTTTAAAATTCGCGATGTGTTAATCGTGTTTTGGCATTTATTTGTGTCTTGTCGTTCGCGTCAGAAAAGCGGGGTTTTCGTGCGGTTTTCGGTTTTCGCCCCACTTGAGATTTTGCCTTCCATCAGACAAGTTCCAGAAATAGAGAGAAACTGCATAGGTCAATTGCAATATTGCAAAAAAGTACACCAACTTTTTCAATTTCTTATGACAGTTAAAAACAATTGGATTCAACGGTAATAAAACAAGTCTTGGCATCGTGTGACTCAAACTTTCAAATGTATTATTCAAAAAGGCACAGGCTGGTTAACTTTTTTTTTTTTTACTTTATTTACCAGAACAAAAATACAATACGTGAGAAAAAAGAAAGAAAAATGATGAAATAAGTTGCTGGTAAATCTCAAGGGCTGTGTTCAGTTCTCCCATACGAGACGGGGACTGTTCTTCCACACAGCCCTTGCCAAAACATAAATAACTAACGATAGCAAGACGGGAGAACACGTTTGGCAAAGTGGAACAAAAATTACAAAAATTTTGAAAAAATGAAGCGTTACTTTACAGAAATAAACAGCAAAACACTGTAATGACTTATGAGTATATTAATCTTAATTTTACTTAAATAGAAATAGCTGAAGATTGTACTGAGAGTAAATAATCTGACATGTACTTTTTAAAGAGAGACATGGACATGTTACGAAAGGGAGCAGGAATTTTGTTCATTATGTGAGCGATACTGTACGAAAATGAGCGTTTGAAAAATTGTGAATTGTGTAGTGGAATTTCTAAAGTATCTCTTCTTCTGATATTAATATTATATGTATATCACTCCGGTACACTATTTTTCGAGATAAATACTTAGGAATGCAGTTAACAATGATTTTATGATACAAACATGATGCGTGCAAGAATCTGCGGTTATTCATATTCAACCAGGATAATTCTTTCGACTTATGCCAATTTTTTCATGTATCTAGTGATGTTAAAATCCAATATGGCAGTCATAAGAAAAAGATCTGGAGGGCGTAGAAAATTTATATCAATGCCATTGAATTGAAAGCCGTCGAAGATGTAAAAGTTCCAAGTTTCATTTGAATGGCATCAACTGCTATGATTTTTTTCTTTAAAATGTCAATTTTCAGTTTTTTCTTGATAACTTAGGAGCGAATCAAGATATGAATGAATTCTTTTCAGATTGTTAATCACCTTCAAAAAGCTCAACTTTTTTTCTAATTTAACCGATCCTCTAACTCTTATGATTTCCTAGATATAATAAGCAATCACTGCAAAGTCTTGTAGAACGCAATATAGGGTCAAAAGTTCACTACATGGTAAACGAATATATTTACTTAAATAGAAGAATATTTGAGAATTCTTTATTTTTATTTAAGATAGGATTATAGGTAATAATATAACTTCTCATCACAATACGTTGCACGATAGGTAAGGAATATGAGTTTTAATAATGCATTTGCTCTTAAGAGATGACGAGGTGTCCGTCGGTCCTTATTGGTGAGGCAATTTGTGCTGTTTATTTATTATTATCATTATCCATATTCAAGACGAGAGGATAAACAAAATTTCATCATTATAACGTACTTAATTACAAAGGTATTGTGAAATATTATCAGTTGATGTAATAGTAGATTATATACCGAGGTTACATCAAAATTTTTGACATTTATTTATATTACGGCATAGGGGCTAATTCTAAGTTGATTTATGTCATTACGTCATGACATAAGTCTGATTATTAGGTGCGTAAGTTATAGATGGCGCTACCAGTAATATTTCTGGCAAAATCATAATAACTGCTCCTCACTATCGAGCAAGGTGTCTTCATGAAAGTCCTCGATAAAGATAATGTTACGAAGGCGTAGAGGGGCCACAACAAAGTTTTTAAAATTTTCTGAAAAAAAACTTTGTTGCATCAGTAAATTGTCACTTGCAAGTGACGATTTTCCAAAAGCAAAAGCTACGAATGTATTTGTAAGCAAATGTTGCAGAAAAAATCAGACCACGAATTATATTCGGATGATTAAATAACAAAAGAAATTCAATGGAATTAAACAATAAGTTTGCCATGCTGGAGAACCGTCCTGCTTTTCACTCGTGGTGTTTTTCAGTTCAAAACCATGGTGATTGGTCGACTGTCTATGAATTCTAACGTTTGATTGGTTTAAAATTCTTGAGTTGTTTAATCTCTATTATCTTTTTCACAGTTCTTTCTTCTTTCATCCCTTGCACATGTCCTCCCCATTTCAATATTGCTTTCCTCACCATCAGTATTGTTAAAAATACTCTTTTCTAAGTATTTAAATACAAATACAAATACTTTTCTAAAAATGTATTTCAAATACTTAGAAAAGAGTACTTTTAACAACACTGATGGTGAGGAAGGCAATATTGAGATGGGGAGGACATGTATCTTTTCTAATAGATCTTTCTCCATTTTCCTCTTCTATCTTCTTCTTCTCATAGGTCGGCAATATATCACTTTGCGAGCTTGTTACACAATATCATATTATTGTTGCTTCCTCAAATAGACTTTAAATGCCACATACAAGTAAAATAAGTATTCTGATTTTTCGCCGAGATTTTGAAAAAACCGCCGCCATTTTGTTCCTAAGGGAAATTATTATGGGCACTGCGGGTAGAATCTCTTGTATTGGTTTCATATACAACTATGCCAAACGCCATATTTGTAGAATTAAATACAGTATTGCATTAAGGCACATATCGCGGCTTACCGCCTGCACTACATTACATTAATGCATTTTAATCGTTCATCAGACGACTTGATCTTCAACACGATTTTTTGATGATGTAAATTAAAGTTCATAAATATGATCAACATTAGGCACAGATCCTATACACACACGCCGAATTTTGAATTTATATTCTATTAACATATACGTAATCTGAAGATTTAATGGAACTTCGTTTTGACGGTTTTGAACTTTACTGTCAAACGTGAATTAATGAACTTTATAAATGATCGTTACCTGTCAGATCTTATTCGTGTAGAGAGCTTTCTCTTAAATTTTTTTCAGACTTTTAATAACATAGAGGTGTGCGTTCTGGGGGCCTTACACATTTTTTACATTTTCTTCTGTTGTGGGTCTTTTTTTTCCAAATAATACTAAAATCGTAATCTCTGGTCTATTCTACATAAGAAAGGTGTTCTTGTTGGCTAGGGCGCACCATTTTTGAATAAAATGATTCCAGTTGGTTTAGGGGGCGAAAATTTGTTAGTGGCACTTTATTGTTTTATTTATCTAATATAATAAGTAAAAATAAAGATGGAAGATGATTCCTTGTCATTTTAGGAAGAAAAGCTCATATTAAGATACGGCAGAAAATGTTTCCTATACAGTGCGTTTTACTTTAGAAGGCAACACCCCTGTATCTTTGTTGTTTTATGGAATATCGTAACAATTTTTTTTCTTGGATGTAGATCTCAGAAAGTTGTATTTTTAAAGTAGTTAACATTTTTTCAAAAATATAACCACAGCCTACTAAGACCAAAAACAAATACCAAACGTCCGAAAAACCTATCAGGCATTTTTTATCGAAAAATTTTATCAAGAAAAGTTGCTCAGGATGACCCCAAATGGGCAGGTCCGGAGTTTCAGGCCAAGATAGACTGTTGAATTTTTGGAGGAAAAAGGCAAAAATATCGAACACTTCAATATTTTTGCAACAAAAGGGTTGCTGCGTAATAAAAAACAATTGAAATAAGTTTCTTTAACATTTCTTCTGTATAGCTGGGCGAAATTTAACAATCACAGAAAAAGTTGAAATTATAAGCTATCACCAAAAATCTTAGTAATTTCAAATTTTTCTGCGATTGTTAAATTTGGCCGAGTCATAGCTAATAGCAACTGTCAAACAAACTCATTTCAATTGTTTTCTATTACGCAGCAACCCTTTTGTTGTAAAAATATTAAAGTTTTCTATATTTTCCATTTTTTTCAACAGAAACTCAATATTGTTATTTTGGCCTAAAACTCCGGACTTACCCATTTGCGGTTATCCTGAACAACTTTTCTTAATAAAATTTTTCGATAAAACAATGCCTAATAGGTTTTTCGGATTTTTGGTATTTGTTTTTGGTCTGAGTGTGGTTATATTTTTGAAAAACTGTTAACTACTCCAAAAACACAACTTTTTGAGGTCTATATCCAAGAAAAAAAAATTGTTGCGATATTCCATAAAACAACAAAGATACAGGGGTGTTGCCGTCTAATGTGAGACACACTGTAAAGGAGCTATGGTCCTTCGAGTGGAGTCTCGGAAAACATACTATTCGAAGAACCATAGCCCCTTACGAATTATTTACCGCCTCATAGTCCAGTCAAGTTAGGTTTTTTAGAAGAAATAATTTTTACATATTTTTGAAATTTTGGCTGCGGACTCCTGATGGCACCTGAAATGAAATGCCGAAAAGTTCCCACCCCCCAAGTGTGCGCTTCATCCCTTATTTATTTGGCGAAAACCACCTCCAAACGTGACATGGCGCTAGTTTTTAGCATTTTTCGGCGAAACTATCCATCTGACAAAAAGTTTATTTTTATAGAACAGTCAAAATAAATTTTTGAGTAGAACTTATTTATATATTTATGAAATCTTTGCTACGGACTGCTGATGGGCCCTGAAATGAAGGGCCGCACACTTAACACCCCCGAAGTGTAAGCTTTATCCCTCTTTTGGCCAAAACCTATACTCCCAGACGTGGACATGGGGCTAGTTTTGAGCATTTTTCGGTTAAACTATCAAACAATTAATTTAATCAAAAATATTCCTCGTGAAATTCTGCATTAAAAAGTCCTTTTCATCATTTTGCTTATCCTTACTTAATTCTTGCAAACGACGTCCGAAGTTGGGTATAAGCAAAATGATGAAAAGGACTTTTTAATGCAGAATTTCACGAGGAATATTCCTGATTGGAGTAATTTTTTGTCCGTTTGATAGTTTAGCCGAAAAATAGTAAAAACTGGCGCCATGTCCATACGTCTGGGAGTAGGTTTTCGCCAAAAGAGGGATAAAGCTTACTCTTGGGGGTGTTAAGTTTGCGCCGGCCCTTCATTTCAGGGCACATCAGCAGTCCGTAGCAAAAATTTCATAAATATGTAAATAAGTTTTACTCAAAAATTTATTTTTACTGTTCTACAACTTCGGACGTCGTTTGCGAGAATTAGGTCGGGAAAAGCAAAATAATTAAAAGGACTTTTTAATTTAATACAGAATTTTATAAGGAATGTTTTTGATTAGAATACATTTTTTGTCAGATGGATAGTTTCGCCGAAAAATGCTAAAAACTAGCGCCATGTCACGTTTGGGGGATGTTTCCGTAGCCAAAATTTCAAAAATATATAAGTACATACATAAATTATTTCTTCTATTCGTCTTTTTTAGATTTAATATGACTGGACTATCATGTCCATATGAACTTTTCTTTCTAAAATGATGTAAGAAATCATATTCTGAGTTTATTTTCACTAATTAGGTCGATAAAATAAATCTACAGCGCTCTAAACCATACTCAAAGTCAATTTAATCAAAAAGGGTGCGTTTTAGCGGCATTCAACAAGAGCCTCTTTTCTGGGTAGAATCGACCACTGATTAAGATTTTATTATTATTTGGTGAGAAAAATGACTACAACAAAAGAAAATGTAAAAAAATATGTAAGGCCCTCCAAGAACCGCACGCCTGTGATATTATTAAAAATCTGGAAAAAGTGAGGAGAAAGTTCTTTACAAAACTATAACGATTGTTCCAAATTTCAAAATTCTATTCTTAATATTTTTCGAAAAATTTTAGAAAAGACTATAAAGCATTTCCGGACATATGTCCATAGGAACGTTTCTTCCTAGAATGATGTAAGGAATAACGTCCCGGAGGTAGAACTATGAATTTAGGAACAGCCTGTAACGAGCTTTTGTAATTATTTTTAAAATTTAACCGATTAAATAGCATGCACTAGAATGGTATTAAAAGTGTGAATATAGTGTAAATATTGTGATATACTTACTTCGACCCGTTCTTCCTTCAGATCGACCTTAAGAGCGAGTTGCTCCCGCAGGACCACATCCGGATAATGCGTCTGTTCGAAGGTGGCTTCGAGCTGCTCCAATTGTTCCTCGCTGAAGATGGTTCGATGCCGCCTTTTCCGCTTTGGGGGTTGGTGCTGAGGGTGGTGATGGTTTCCATTAGCCATTGATGCAGCCTGGGATGCAGCCGCAAGAGCATGAACGTAACCGGGATATAAACCGGGATACGCCATGGCTAAAGAGAAAAAGTTTAGGAATCAATTTGTGGCGCTTAGGGGTTATTTGAATATTGTTAAATAATAATATTTTCTTTGGTATAGGTCGCTCTGGGCACAATACATTTTTCCCCTTTTCGCTATGCATGAAAGGACTAAAAGAAGTTACTTAAAAACTGTGGGATTTTAAATAAGGCGATTTTAATCTTGTGGGAATTGTGTTTAAAAGCTTACTTTTATGGTCTGTTTAATTTGAAAAGTTTTTAGAAAAATTTTCCGCGAGATTTTCCGAGGCTTCTGTTTATAGCTCACGTGTTGTCGAGGCTCGATCAAAATGTGAATAATTCCAGAAAAATTGAAAAGCTCTCGAGAACACCTGCTTGTGCTGTTTACGGGCTTAAGTCGGCGTGAATTCACACTTGATCAGGCGGCAATCCTCGTCACATTACCGCAAAAATCTCCATATTCTTAGAGGATTTGCACAACACTTATTGATTTTCTACTTAGTTATTCGTAGCTTTAGGCGTGAATGCATATACAGCGATCAATTCGGTAAAGCGTAAGTATGTACACAGTTGCAAGTTCGAGATTTAGAAACCATTGTCGGTGCTCGATTTAGGGGAAGGAGGTTGTACTCTTGGTCTTGATGCTTTGTGAACGCCAAGCTAGAACATGAAGTTTCTTTAAATAATCGCGAAAGGAGCCATTGGACCGTTAAAAACCGAGATCTCTATTTCGGATTATTGATGAGATTTCAAATCTCAAGTGTCAGTTTTTAGTAAGTAGTTGCATGCATATAGTATAATACTAGGGAGCTGATCACTAGTGGAATTAGTTGTACCTACATCCGACTTGGAATTAATTCCGGAATTATGGAATTATTACGGAATTATTCTGGAATTGATGGAATTTAAAAGGAATTAATGGAATTAGTTACAATTAGCCGGAATTAGTTGGAATTAACTGGAATTAGTTGATATTAACTGTAAATTATTATGGAATTGATATGGAATTATAATAAGGAATTATTTGGAATTGATAAGTACATCATTAAAAGGAATTAAAGGAATTAGTTGGGTCGGTTAAATTAGAGAAAAGTTGTGCTATTTCTTAGCGATTAAGAATCTGAAGAGAATTTCCCGATATTTTGATTCGTTCCTGAGTTATCACAAAAAATCTGAAAATTACCAATTTAAAGAAAAATTAATATCTTCCTAACGATTGATGTTATTTAAATGAAACTTGGAACTTTTATATTTTTGACAGCTGTCAATTGAATGGCATTGACATACATGTTCTAGGCCTTCTAAATTTTGGAAAAAGACAGTCAGCTTTTTTTTTTCTTATGGGCGCCATATTGAATTTTAACACCGCCGGATACACAGAAAAAATAGCTTCTCAAAACTGTCCACTTTTTGCGAAAATTAGTTATTCCTGCAGATACATCTAATAAAATGTCTGCATCGTCCTGTAAAATAATTTGCATAAATATGCGAAAATAGAAACAAAGAAAGCGTATGTAAATTTCAAAACCCATATAACTATATAATATAGACTTAGCCAGTTTTAGTATTGGGCCCTTCAATTGTTTTAAGCTGATTTTACAACTTATTCATACCAATTTTAAAATTGTGATGAAACCTGTCAAATAAGTTCATGTTGACTACATTTTTGAAAAGCCAATTTTAATCAAAAGTTGACTGTTGTAATTCAAAATCTAGAAGGCGTAGAATATTTCTGCTACCTAATGCCATTCAATTGATAGATGTTCAAAAATATAAAAGTTACAAGTTTCATTTAAATAACAACAAACGTTAGAAAGAAATTAATTTTTCTTTAAATTGGCAATTTTCAGATTTTTTTCTGATAGCTCCAGAACGAATCAAAATATCTCTTCAGAATCTTAATCACCAAGAAATAGCGCAACTTTTCTCCAATTTAAACCACTCTCCATTTGTTATGGTTTCCGAGATACTAATGGTTAAGCATCGAAAAATTACCCAACCTGTATGTAACAGATTTTGTTTTACAAGAGAATTATTTAAAATTTGTTAAGTGGGCATTTTTGAACAAAAACACTAATATGTTTTTCTCAATACTTAGAATTTGGTGCCACGAAAAACATATCAAATTTGTCCCTATTTCCGGGTCGGGATCACCCCCTAATGCAAAATAGGGACACTTTGGTTTTTGATCGGCAATAACTCGCTTCCTCTTTGTCGTATATATGAAAAATACACTAAAGTCCCGTCGCATATTAATGCCGCGGGGGTTGTGTGTATCAGGCTTTTTTTCTGTTGGTTTGTAAACGGGATTTCAGTTCTGTCAAAATTTCTGTCATGGACAATAATTAACAACAAAGATCCCTTTCAACCCTCATTGTTACTGTTTATTGACACTCACAGTAAGTGACGACAGAGACGACGGGAATTTTGACGGATGTGAAATCCCGTTTACAAACCAACAGAAAAAAGCCTGAGACACACAATCCCCGCTCGTTCGTTAAGATGCGACGGGACTTTACATTAAAGAGTATTAAATTCTTTACAAGAAAGGTAATTTACATTTTTCACCTAAGTAACTTTGAGCGTTGAGTAACTCTTTCAATCAACGCTTTGAGCGACTGCCGTGGCTATAAAATTTAACAATCAGAAAAAAATGTAATGCCTCATTTTTACATTTTTCTAACTTTTTTCTATTGATTGCCTTTGAAAACATGAAGGACTGTATAATTTAACAATTAAATTTTATTCTATATACTTAGGTACTGGGTTGAGTATAGACATGGTTAGTCACTCCGCACATTTTGAGGGAATGTCTTACCATGTCTATATTAAACCAAGCTTAGGTGTAGGTATGGTAGGTATATTCTTTTATTTTATAGATTTGGTACATTTATCAAGTAGTTCAAAAATACCCTAGGAAAAGAGAGATGTATTGTATTATGGAGAGAAGCAAAAATGGTAGCAAGTTAATGAGAATTTCACAGATTATTCTTATCATTGTTCTAAAACCCTCGTTTAAATTTGGAATTGATTCACTAGCCCGTTTAAAAGTTTCAATCCAAGAAAATTTAACATGCGCAATCTTCTGCGGAAACTATATATTAACACAATTTCGGCGATTATATTGGCAGAAAAAGTTTAGAAAAAAGGGTACCATTGCTTTGTAAATTCTTATCTGTATAGAATGAATACTGAGGAACTCGTGGCCGAGATATTAATTTGTTAGCCAATAAATGTTTCGTTTACTAATTATTCATTGCGAAAACGTGGCATCGTAGTCTTGAGAAAACCATAAGTATAACGGAAATCATAATAGATAGAGAGTAGCTTAAATTAGAAAAAGTCGCGTTTTTTTAAGGTGATTAAGTATATCTGTAAAGAATTCTCCTTTATCTTGATTCGTTCTTGAGTTATCTCGAAAAAATTGAAAATCGCGATTTTAAAGAAAAATTCGTATCTTTCTAACGATTGGTGGTAATTAAATGAAACTTGGAACTTTTATATTTTTGACACCTGTCAACTCAACAACATTGACAGAAATTTTCTAGGCCTTCTAGATTTTGAGCAACGACAGTCAACTTTTTTTTTTCTTATAGCCGCCATATCAGATTTTAACAGCATTAAATGCACAAATAAATTAACTTTTCAAAAATGCAGCCGCAATATGGAATTTTTTGACAGATCGTTTGAAAATTGCTATGAACAGTTTTTAAAATCAGTCTAAACTTATATGAGAAACAATTGCAAAAGAGCAGTAGATAAACCTATTTTTTTATTCTCTTATGAGATGTGAAAACAATAGAATCCAATCACACGCCTTGCCGTGGTGTGATGACTCAAGCTTTGTTATATTTTTTCAAAGAAGTCCATATTGATTACATTTTTGAAAAGTAAATTTTTTCGTGCATCCAATGTTGCTTAAATTCTGGATGCCAATGCCATTGAATTGGTGACTCTCAAAAATACAAAACTTCCGAGTTTCATTTGAATACCACCAATCGTTAGAAAGATACCTATAAATTTTTCTTTAAAATCGCAATTTTCAGTTTTTTCGCGATAACTCAGGAACGAATCAAGATATCGGGAAATTCTCTACACATTCTTGATCGTCTTGAAAAAGCGCATCATCTTTTATCTAATTTAACCTACTGTCGAGCTCTTATGGTTTCCGAGTTCCCAATGGTGGGCAACGAAAAATTCACCACCCTCTATTCTCTATTTTTTGCACTCCCATTCGATTTAAACCCATAAAATAGTCGAAAAATGTTTAAATGTCACTTTGACGGAGTATTTAGTCAACGCAAGAATCAATGATGGATTCTTTATAAAACTACCTAGCAACAGCACTTCAGTCCCTTGGGACTGAATGACCTACTTCAGTTTCAGTCTCGCAAAAGAGTGCCTAAAATGGCCACTTCATCAGTCGGGGGTGAGTAAAAAAAAATATTTTGTCACTAGCCCGCTGACGCCTTGACGACCAAAAGTCGGGCGGTAAGTATCGCCTGCCATCATGTTGAAACTGTTAATTATTTTATTTTATCCTATAATGTTATACTATGAATAACTCCTTGGTAACGGGTTGTGTTAAGACACATTTAACAGCACTCAGAGTTCTGTCAAATAACAAAGTGAAATAAACGAATTTCTAGGATACCGCAGGGTATCCATTGTCGGCTTTCCGTCATTATGAAAGGTAAGATGTGTCATCCAAATTCATTTTAACATTTTTTAAATATTTAGGACAAAATAAAACGTGTTACAACACACGTAACGTTATTAAGTTTCTATACATTACTCGGGAATTTAATTTTAAATCACTCGCTCCTCCGTCGCGCGTTCTTCAAATATATTCCCTCGTAATGTAAAAACCCTAATAACGTTACTTGTATTGTAAATTACTATTATCACTATTCTGATCGGGCAAAATATTTATTTCATATAAGCATACCGCGGACGGTATATAGGTGCCATCATCAGTTTTCGGGTAATACTTATTGGAGATCTGATGGGGCTGAAGTCCTCGATTTCAAAACTTATTACCCTCAACCGGTAAAATGCACCTACCGCCCTTTACTGATGCTTAAATGAGGATTCAACTCAAGAAATCGATGTTGAAATTTATGGTTGATTCTAGTAAGAAAGAAGCGTCCGAGTCCAATGGTGTTATCCAGAATTTAAAATTTCTTTACCATTTTGAAGATATTCAGAAAAAACAGCGGGAAAGATGACGTCATCTTTCCACGGTTTCTTATGGCCATCTTGAGGATATTTCCAGACGTTGACTGTTCTAACTCCATAGGAAACACGTATAGGAGTTAGGACAAACCAATACTCAGCCGACGTTTGGAAATATCCTCAAGATGGACATGAAATCGTGGAAAGATGACGTCATCTTTCAAGTTGTTTTTTCTGAATATCTTCAAAACGGTAAAGAATTTTTAAATTTTGATAACACCGTTGGACTCAGACGCTCCTTTTTCACTAGAATCAGCCAGTGACTCAGGCGGTGATTGCTGGCGAAAACCGGGGGATTATTTTGCGGTTTTTTTGAAGCAAAATCGTGGTAATACGAAGGAAGCTGGATATGATTTGTAAATGCACTTGCATAGTGATTGTCTCGCATCAGTCGTTTCAAATAAGCCTGGATGAAAGGGAACTGAAATAATACTTAAGTATAAAATCATTCAATTATTTAAAACAAAATTGTGACGCGCAGATCATTCTAAAATCTTTTTACTTTAAAAGGCATCACACGGAGAAATCTCAATTTTATTTCCCTATGTAAAACATTCATCATTAATATAGTCTTTATGAGATAATTGCCGTACTTTGTAATGCATGATGGAGCGTTTTTGCTTTTGGTCATTTTCGGTGTTTTTATTTGACATATCATTACTACAGGGAAACAGACTGCGACAACCACTATGCAAGTGCATTTACAAATTTTGTCCATCTTCCTTCGTATTATACCTCAATTTTGTTTCAAAAACCGCAAAATAATCGCTCGATTTTCGCCGGCAATCACGCTTTAAATAGGTAATTACAATTTTCTATACATCGTTGATAATAAATATAGAGAGACAGAAAGAGACTTACCTAGGAAATCCGCAGAGGAAGGCCCAAACCCCCCTGCAGCAGCCGCGATATGTCCCAAATGCAAAGAAGGATGTTGCAACATCGGTCTTTGCGGCGATGTGGCCTTCGGCCTCGGTGCCAATATACTATCAATAGTGAACAACGACGTCCCACTCGCCGCCGCCGCCGCCGCCGCCGCCGCCGACGTCGTCGTCCCGCGCGTCTTAAACACCGGTTTGAAACCTTCCCCCAGGAACATGTTACCGAGAAAATGTTGCGGTCCGAGAACGTGTGCGGCCCTCGGACTCGGCTGCGACGACGTTTCGACCATCCTGAAGTCTTCCTCACTGAAAGATTCGTCGGCGGGAAAATCGGCGGTGGTGGCGTCGCACCAGTCCAAATCACTATCACGTTTGACAGTAGCCAGTTTTACAAAAGGATTCAGCGAAAAGTCTCTAAACATGTGTAACCATCACCGGATGGACCGAAAACGTGCAGTGAGGATGAGAGGATATCCATGCAAGTCCTGAGCTGAAAGAGATCGTTGGAACGCCCCTAAAGTTTCGATTGGTAAGCACGAACCGTGTTGCTCCAATGGTGTACTTACCGGACTATCCCCTGTCAATGTGCAGCGTTTGACTGTTCAACGAGGGGTGAATTTCACTAAATGCTACAAATAGAGCTGTCACTGCGAAATCTGATATGAATTAGGGGTGTTTTGTGTGAGGGGATAGTCTTTGTCACCGGGGGTCGCATGTGTGTCATAAAGGAAGGACGTGTTTATTACACCGTGCGGAGACCATGATGTAGTTAGTTATTTAAATAGGGCTATTATTGAAAATATGCCCTGCATTAAAAGATATACCACACAAAGAGCTGAAAAATCGTTTTATAGGAACAGGGATTAAATCGAGGTAGACGGATTAAAATGGAACTACCATCGACCGGAGGATCATCCCCGCCATCATCCTATAATGACAAACATCCATTGTAGGTTTTTTGGCTCTAGCCTTAAATTTTAACTCGGCAAGAATTTATTGTGAAATTTGCTAATTATTCGATGATATGTACCGGGATATACATATACCTACGTACCTTATAATCGTTTTAATCGACCTGATGCTATCTAAGTATAGGTATATACAGGGTGGGTAATTTTTCGATGATCACCATTGGGATCTCCTAAACGGTAAAAGATACGGGGTCGGTTAAATTACAGAAAAGTTGCGCTATTTCTTGGCGATTAAGAATCTGAAGAGAATTCCCCGATATTTTGATTCGTTCTTGAGTTATCACAAAAAAACTGAAAATTGTCAATTTAAAGAAAAATTAATATTTGCCTAACGATTGCTGTTATTTAAATGAAACTTGGAACTTTCATGTTTTGGAATTTGGACAACTGTCAATTGAATGGCATTGACAGAAATTTTCTAGGCCTTCTAGATTTTGAATAAAGACAGTCAACTTTTCTTTTTCTTATGGGCGCCATATTGAATTTTAACACCGCCGGATACACAGAAAAATTAGCTTCCTAAAAATGTAACCAACATGGACGTTTTTCAAAAAATATGTGAAAGCCCGAGTCACACGACCGCAAGACGTATTTTATTACTGTTGAATTCAATTGTTTTCACGTGTTATAAGAGATTGAAGAAGTCTACGTACTTTTTTGCAAATGTCTTTCATCCAAGTTTAGGCTAATTTAGCAAATTATTCCTACCAATTTTCAAATTCCGACATCTGTCAAAAAAGTTCATGTTGAGTACATTTTTGAAAAGCCAATTTTTTTGTGCATTTGATGGTGTTAAAATTCAATATGGCGGCCATAAAAGAATCAAAAGTTGACTGTCGTTATTCAAAATCTAGAGGGCCTAGAAAATTTCTGTCGAGGCTATTCAATTGACAGCTGTCAAAAATATAAAATTTCCAAGTTTTATTTAAACAACATCAATCGTCAGGAAGATATTAATTTTTCTTTAAATAGGGAATTTTCATATTTTTTGTGATAACTCGGGAACGATTCAAAATATCGGGGAATTCTTTTTATAGATTCTTAATCATCAACAAATAGCGCAACTTTTCTGTAATTTAACCGACCCTGTATCTTTTACCGTTTAGGAGATCCCAATGGTGAGCATCGAAAAATTACCCACCCTGTATACCTATACTATTTTGCACGGTTTTCAAAAATCTAGATTTTTCTCCGATTTCTTCGATATTTTTGAAAATCTAGGGTACCTACGGGTACCTATACCTCTCTGTATAGGTACTTCCGGTCCAGTATGATACATCATGTTTTTAATTCAGGAAAGATCGTAGATTCCGAATCCGCGTTGAGAAAAAGTCATTATACTTTTTTTAAATGCAGCAGAGAAGCGGCTGCAACCTCCCCATCGCGTGCATCTTCGATTTCCGCGTGTTTTATTGTATTTAAAATTTTAAATTTGATATGTCTAAACGGCACTTTCCGTTCACCAACTGCTTCCAAGAGTCCTTCAGCTCTTTAATGGTCACCTAATCTCCAGGTACCAAATTTCAGCCAAATCGATCGAGTGGTTTGAACTGTAACGTGCTTTTTAATGTTATTCGACAAAATTTCGATTTTTTACCCAAACGGCAAAGTGTGAATGAATATTGTGTCATTTAAAACCAGAATTTGAAGACCTTTCTGATGGTGACAATAGATGTTTCAAAAACTTGTTTTCGATGGTTAAATGAGCAGTGAGCAGATAATTTTAAATTTGAAAATTGATGTGCCAAAACAGCACTTGCCGTTAGTCACTTGTCTCCAAAAAGTTTTCAGCTCTTCAACATGTAGTAGGTATACCAGGTGTTTCATCGGAGCTTTAGTAGGCGTTTAACATGGGAAAATTAATTTTATTTTTTTTCTGATGCTCCGGAAAATTTATTACAAAACTTTTAGCGGACGTGAGGGCTAGTTCATGCTCAAGGGGTACAGACTAGCATGAACGACCCTTCACGTCCGCTAAAAGTTTTGTAATAAATTTTCCGGAGCAGGAAAAAAATTAAATTCATTTTTCCATGTTAAACGCCTATACTAAGGCTCCGATGAAACACCTGGTACCATCTCCATGAGCAAAATTTCAGGCAAATCGGTCCAGGCGTTTGGGCCGTATCATATTTTTGAAGTGCGTTAAAAATCTCGAATGTTTGAGTTTTTGTCAAAAAGGCATTAAGATTTAATACATCTTCAGAAGCAGAATTTTAAGGCCTTCCTTATGGTGACGTAAAAAATAGGGGTTTGCATTTAAAATTTCAAAGTTGATGTGCCAAAATGGCACTTCCCATTGCACGATTAATTCCAAAAGCTTTTCAGATCTAAACTGCAAAATCGGTCTAGTAGTTTTGGCTGTGGCGTGTTTACAAACGTACGTACGTATAGGTACACACACAGACACATTTTTAAAACCATACTTTTTTGGGTTCCTGATACCTTAAAACGTGAAGATCTAAGGTAAGTATGGCAGAATATATGCGAGCAATTATGTTCTTAGCAGAAGCATTATATCATTCTTCAAAATTGTGAAGTTCTGATCTACGGCAAGCGCTACTTTATCTTGCTGTAGATATTTTATTTAACATCTAAGCCAAATTTCGATTGCATTGCTGATCATAGCGGATATTAAAGTGCCAGTTAGCTAATTTGGCAAAAATTTGGTTTGCATTTATGCTACTGGGATCATTTTACCCTCATTGTAAATTTTTCTTGCTCTTTATATAATTATATCATTTTAAAGCGTCTACGATTAGAAAATATACGTAGTTACCTAAAATGTTCTTTAAGTTTATGATGCATTGTGTATGTTATAAAATCAAGGATTATTTTACCCAAGCCCCGTGGCTAAAATGATCCCTTTACACACCTGCGGTAATAATTTTTTTATATTATTTATTAAAATCTAATTCAAATAAAAAAAAATGCAGCAGAGAAGCGGCTGGAACCTCCCCATCGCGTAGATCTTTGTATTCTGTGTAGATAGTAGTCAATTTAACAGAATTTTTTTAATCCTTGACTAATTTCGCAATTTTCTGACAAATACCGACGTGACCTCGGACATCATACCTATCACGTTTGACAATATGTTCCTTTTAAGGTTAATCTTTTGCCACCTTTTTGACAATAACTGCCACTTTATGTCATCCACTGTCAGCCCGCTCCATTTTAATGAGAAGGAATTTTTTCTCTCTTTTCCACTAAATGGCAGAAACTGTGAACACATTTTTAGAACCAGAATTTGATCGCCTTTCTAATGGCGACATAAAAAAGGAGGTCTTGTATTTAAAATTTGAAGTTGATATGCTTAAATGGGACTTCCCGTGGGCCAATTCCTTCCAAAAGCCTTTTAGGTCTTCAACGGGTCACCCAATCTCCATGTACCAAATTTCAGCCAAATCGATTCAGTAATTTGGGCTCACAGTTCAAAATGTGGTGTAATATTTAACACCAAAATAACACTAGGGGGTATGGAAATTGATACACACCAAGTTGGTGTTACTTCTACACCATTAGGTTAGTGGTAACAAGACACACCATGGGTGGTGTATTTCGATGGTGTTAAAATTACTCTCATGGCGGTGTTACTCTTAACACACCATCGAGGTGTAACTACCACACCGTATAGTGTTAATTGCCGCATATAATGTCACACCTTATTAGGTGTTAATCCATTCCATAGTAATGAAAAGTATACTATGGAAAAGAACTTTATTCTAAAACAAAAGAAACAGTAGGTATTCAATTAGGGCTCCACTGGAATCAGAAAAACCAACAATGGTACAGTCTTGATCGGCAAGATTTTACTACAAAGCAAGTTCCCAATTTAAGAAAACATGAATCATCTTTTACAAATTAATTAGGTAATTATTGTAAAGTTTGTTTAAACTGAACTGCAACTCAAACAATCAACATGATCTAGATACAAATATAGGAATCTTACTTACCCAATTGAACAAAATCTTGATACGTCATCTTGAAATTAAACGTATTTTCGTAATCTTTCAAACTGGACAATTATAAACGGCATTGTCACAAGCACACGACAATAAATTCCAATTATTAAACACACATAACATGCAAAGACACGTAAACTTTTTGGAGGGTTCGTGTGAATGATGGCGTCAGTGGCGGATTTAGGGGGGGGGGCGAGGGGGCGAGGGGGCGATCGCCCCCCCCGAGATCCGTGCCGAATCATAAACTTCGTACATTTCACAAAATTCGTCTGTCGTCCACTCAGTGCCCGCTCTACACGGTGGGCTGTGTAGGCGGCCGCCTGGGGCGGCAAAATTTTAGGGCAGCAGTTTGGGTTTTACAAAAAGTTTTTGGGGCGTCACAGTTACACAGTGTCTGTCTGTACCTACCAATTTGATTGAGCATTTCTTATAATAATTATTCAGACATGAGGTTTTAAAATAAAATGTAGGTATACTTAAGCAAGGACGTCCGGGGGAGTAGAGTTAGTCGCTATGATTCAAAAATTTCTTGCAGAAATGTCCTATTTTACTCTTTTTGTAAGAAATGCGATCTCGATAAAAAATTCTCCTTATGGAACTTAAGTTTTTCAAATAACGTCACTAACATTCTGAAGTGCTTAGAAAATACGTGACCTTGAAATTTTGTAAAATTTTCGCCTGCGGCGCATTTTCAACCCCCCGCCCTACAATTACTGTCTAACAAATGATTCCCCCATTCAACGAGCCCCATTATTGGTGCGGCAAAACTTCCTAAGCGGCCCCTGTGTCCACTGGTTTCAAATTATGGTTTCCCATCAATTCGCCCCTCCCGAGATTGTCTTCTAGATCCGCCACTGGATGGCGTCGTTGAGGCGGTGTCAAAGAGGAAAAAATCACACCGTTGCTTGGTAAGTCTGGTAAGAATAGTATCGCTGCGTGGTAAATTCACACCTAATGGTGCAATAGTATTCACCCTGCCGGAGTACCGATTCACCGTATGCGATGGTGTAAGCATTGACACCAGAAATGGTTAATTTTCACACCATTTTCTACCACTTGTGGTGGTGTAAATTTTACACCCCGCACATTTTGAACTGTGATATAATGTATTTTTACTGTTATTATAAAATTTCGATTTTTTGAACCAAACAGCGCTAAATGCGAATTAATTTTGTCCTATTTAATTTGAATTTGAAGACCTTTCTGATGGTGACAATAAATCTTTCAAAAACTTGTTTTTAATGGTCAAATGAGAGAATAATTTTAATTTTTTAAAATTGGTGTGCCAAAACGGCACTTTCCGTGAGTCGATTGAATTCAAAATTTGTTCAGCTCTTTGACGTGTAATACAATCCCCATGTGCAAAATTTCAGCCAAATCGGTTCAGGGGCTTGGGCTGTACCGCGATTTTAAAGTCCGATAAAAATCAATTTTTTTTAAATTTTTGGTCAAAAGGGCTCTAAGAATGAATACACTTTTAGAAGCAGAATTTGAAGGTCTTCCTTTTGGTGACGTGAAAAATGGGGGTTTGCATTTAAAATTTAAAAGTTGATGTGCCAAAATGGCATTTCCGGTTGCACGATTGGCTCCAAAAGCTTTTCAGATCTAAGTTAGGTTACGAGATGCCTATGTTCCAAATTTCAGCCAAATCGGTATAGTAGTTTTGGCTGTGGCGTGATTACAAACGAACGTACGTACGTACATACACACAGACACATTTTAAAAACCCTTTTTTTGGGTTCCTGAGACCTCAAAACGTAAAGATCTGGTGGTATCTCAAATTCGAAAATTTTAGTGATTGCAGTAACCTCCCATTTTTTTAAAATTGTGATGGGGTTGGGGAGGTTAATAGTATATATTCTATCAAGGGTTGCATCACCTTCCTTCTATAAAAAAATCAGATTAAAAGAAGCATTTGTTTCCGTTTTACAGCGATTCTCTCACCAAAATACGTGTAAACGCTTACGTCACAAATCTTTGTTTGGAAAGTGAACCCCGACCAGACTCAATAAAAACGGCGGTCGTCACGTCATCACTCCTCAAGTGAATTAGAACATACCCGAGTTTTCAATTTACATATACGCTTTCTTCACATTCATTAGACGTATCTGATGCAGGAATAACTCATTGGACCCTCGAATTGCAAAAAAGTATACGCCGACTTCTTCAATCTCTTATTGTAACATGTGAAAACAGTTGAATTCAACAGGATAATAAAATAAGTCTTGCGGTTGTGTGACTCAGGCTCAGGCTTTAATATATTTTTTCAAAAACGCCCAAATTGGTTATATTTTTGAGAAGCTAATTTTTCTGTGTATCCGACGACGGTGCTAAAATTCAATATGGCGCCCATAAGACAAAAGAAAAGTTGACTGTTTATTCAAAATCTAGAAACCCTAGAAAATTTCTGTCAATGCCATCATTCAACTGACAGCTGAGCTGTCAAAAATATAAATGTTCCAAGTTTCATTTAGGTATACAGGGTGGGTAATTTTTCGATGCTCACCATTGGGATCTCCTAAACGGTAAAAGATACGGTGTCGTTTAAATTAGAGAAAAATTGCGCTATTTCTTGACGATTGAGAATCTGAAAAGAATTCGCCGATATTTTGATTCGTTCCTAAGTTATCACAAAAAATCTGAAAATTGCCAATTTAAAGAAAAATTAATATCTTCCTAACGATTGACGTTATTTAAATGAAACTTGGAACTTTTATATTTTTGACAGCTGTCAATTGAATGCCATATTGTTAGAAATTTTCTAGGCTTTCTAGATTTTGAATAAAGATAGTCAACTTTTCTTTTTCTTATGGGCGCCATATTGAATTTTAACATAGCCGGATACACAAAAAAATAAGCTTTTCAAAAATGTAACCAACATGGACGTTTTTGAAAAAATATGCGAAAGCCTGAGTCACACGACCGCCAGACGTATTTTATTAGTATTACAGTTGAATTCAATTGTTTTCACATGTTATAAGAAATTGAAGAAGTCGGCGTGTTTTTTTGCAATTGTTTTTCATCTAAGTTTAGGCCGAGGTTTAGGCTGATTTTACAAACTATTTATACCAATTTTCAAATTCTGACATCTGTCAAAAAAAGCCCATTTTTTTTTGTGTATTTGTTGGTGTCAAAATTCAATATGGCAGCCATAAAAGAATCAAAAGTTGACTGTCGTTATTCAAAATCTAGAAGGCCTAGAAAATTTCTGTAAATGCCATTCAGTTGACAGCTGTCAGAAATATAAAAATTCCAAGTTTCATTTAAATAACATAAAACGTTAGGAAGATATTAATTTTTCTTTAAATTGGCAATTTTCAGATTTTTTGTGATGACTTAGGAACGAATCAAAATATCGCCGAATTCTTTGCAGATTCTCAATCACCAATAAGAAATAGCGCAACTTTTCTCTAATTTAACCGACACCGTATCTTTTACCGTTTAGGAGATCCCAATGGTGAGCATCGAAAAATTACCCACCCTGTATACAGGGTGTCCCGTCTCAGAGTGCAATAATTTCAGCCACACATTCCTTGCATGAAAATAAAAGACCCGTATTTTTTTGTTTCGTTATATGGGCCCGCATCATTTCGTCACTAAGACTCCTCAAAAGTGAGCCCCAAAAATCGAAAATTAATTCTCACGTTTTAAGCATTCAACCGATTTTGCTGAAATTTTCCACAAGACCATTACGAACGATGAAGATTTCAGTAATGTAGCTGATGGCTGATGTTTTCGTGGTGCCCACCACAGGCGCCCCCTGGGCAGCCCTCGACATTTTCGGCCCATCAATATCTTTGTTAACGAAATTAAATTTCCGATTTATACTTATACACACTTACGCTACCTCTTGCACATTTTCTGTAAAATGCATCATTTCCGACTAAAATTAAGAAATGTGGGCCTACACCATAAATTAAATGCATATCTGCATGCATACACTGAAAAAACAGTTTATTTGCCTTAAAATTGTAGATTGATTTGAATGCAATTGATTTGCGAGTAATATAGTCGGTTTAATGGAAACCTACCATATTTATCTTCAAGAAATTGAAACTTTTGTCTTTATTATACCATTTGTTTGACCTAGATTTATTTAAAGACAATTAATTTCTTTTTCATAAAACTGCTGCAATTCTGTTTGTTACTCGGAAATATAATTTATTAATGTGTAACAAATGATAAATTTGTCCTAGCTCAGTCTAGCCGCCATCACACGCCGAGTTGCATCATGTATGGCGGTTGTGTTGTCCAGTCCAGAGTATACGCGGCACTAGCTTGCACAGCTAGAAAAAAACTATTCGTGTTAGCACGTGGTCGTGGCAGTTTACTAATACAAGGCACCAAAAATATGGGCGACGAAACAACAAAATGCTACTAATTTGACTTGCAGTGCAGCAGTGCTATGATGAAATTAATTTTGGTAACGCCGGTAAGTAGTCATTTCCCTAGTATGGGTAGGTAGGTACCTAAGTATAAATTCACACACTTAAAAACTATTATACCATTATATTACACAAACAGCCTGCTTTATTTATATTGGTAAACGGATTCCATGTCCGCAGATTTCCATGTACCTATATAGGAATAAAAACGGTTTACATCTAGGTAATATGTAATAATGGTGATATGACTGAAGTAGGTATAAAGTTAATGTTTATATAGCTATTTAGGTATAGGTAGTTATGTTTGTTTGCACCTGTTCCAGAAAATGGAGTCGTATAATCATCTGCCATCAGTCGCATCAATTTTGGCAGAAGAAAATTCGTCTGGACTGAAGCCATATCAGGAGTCTGTGCAGTGTGTGATTAATATTAAAAGTGTATGTTCATTTTCTTTTAAATAAAAATGGATGGAAGAACATAAAAATATGGTAAAATTATTGTTCTTTATGAGAAAAGAAGGTTAATTAAGCACCAATTCGATTTGTTAATAATAGGCATAGGATAGTTTTGTTTGAAAGATATTTCTTTTTAAGAAGAAAATGAATATTAGCAGTAATTCGATTGTTCGTTTGCCTCAAAGCAATCATTTATTTATCGATAAAAAATTGCCTCAAACTAATTATTTATTCAAGATGAAAAAATATTTGTTGGGCAATATCGAAATACAGGATTTATTTCATACAAATAAATTTCGTTTACAACAAATAAATAGTTTTTTCAGTGTACTCCGAATTTGCAAAATTGGCTGCCATTATAATATTTACAAAAAAAAACAAACACAGTGCCACAGTGGGGCAAAACTGACAATACCTAATTTAAAACTTTAACAAAGCCCCGACATTAATCGCGCTATAGCTATATCTTGATAAGTCTGTCAATAAGCACGTGTACACAGAGAAAAAGGTTTCTTTAAATCAGGTCGAAATTTATTTGGGACAAAGAAATCGTAGACTTGAATACGGCGAAATAAATATGGTACTTGACACAATTAATTGATCTACTTGAGGAATGAATTTGCCTCACATACATGATCAATTTCCCGCAAATAAATGAATTAAGACAAGCAGCTATATAATAATCTTGTGCCAAACAAACCATATTTCGGCCACGTTGTTATCAGTACTTCATTCAGATTTACGTAAAGTTGAAACAAACTGCGCTCGACTTGATTCCAGTAGAGTGTTTTAATTCTTTCTGATAATCTTAATTCACCACAAATGAGTGAAAGAGTTGACTTAACTTAATCCTTATTTGTCTTAAAGTTATGCTCTTATTGTGACGAATATACATCTATTTAATTCAGTTCCACCATTTATTTCCCTGATGAATTTGCCCACATTGTCTCAAATTTATATTATTATTATCATTACTAAACTGCGTTCCACGAGAGTTTGCAGTGGTAGTCGCCTTTGGAAAATAGTTTCCGCATTTGATTTACATGGAGAAACAAAATTCCAAAGATGACTACCGCTGCAAACGTTCGAGAACGTAGTCTAAAGGAGGATTATACACTCAATTATCAGTTTTCGGGTTATCACTGCTCCCCACCAATTCGATGGTGCAATCAAAATTCTAAAATTCCCTACCGTTTTCTACATACTTAGAAAATGGTATGAAATTTTGAATTTTAATTACTCCATCGAATTGAATGCCCAAATAAAAATTGAGTGTTCAATCACCCTTTACATTATAATGTTATTAATATTACTATTATTAGAATTATTAGTATTTAAACAACTACAGGTGTTGAATAAATAAACGGCGTACAATTTACTGTAAAGACTAAATGTTATCTATACCTACTATAACGTCTTGAACGAATTTTTAAAACAGCTCACATTTCGGTCAGTTGAAACGCTCATGAAACCAAAAAAGTGAAAGACAATTTTACAGCATTTATGGTTAGAGAAATGTGGGTTAAATTGGCACCCAATTAAAATGGCTACCACTCATATAGCTAGATGATGGGCTTTAGCTACTTCAGAGATCGCCGTAGTAACCTAGTGAAACAACTAGTATGTAATATAGAATTACTCTGCCAAGAAATCTTCTGTTTCATCCATATTGATGCGTTCACACGATTACTTATTAACACTGTCTTTACACACAACACACAATCAATGTACACCAGTTGAAAAGTAGAAATAGGTATCGCCAATGCCCGCCGTTTGCAAGTGCCAACATGCATAAATGATGCATGTGAGCAGGAAACAAAAGGGCTTGATCACGTGGGCCCATTTGTTTGTAACAAATATATTGGCGCGTTGACAACACTAAGCATATTCGAAACAATGCAGAGGTACCGCTTGCCAAAAATAAAGCCAATGTTTTCGCAAACGGGGTATTTATTTCTCTCAAACGGATATCTTTTTGGTGCAGTCGTAGCTGTTCTTCACGCAAAAAAGATTTATTTGTTTGAAAAAAATGGCCCAAATGAATGATTTATTTCGTTGAGAATGATTCATTTCGTTAAAATAAATGTACTTTATTTTAATCAAATAAACTGATATTTTTCCCAAATTTTTCTGTTGACAGCCAATGATTTATTTGACAGAAAAATTATTTTTTCTCTGTGTATATAGGTATGGTTTCACATTCTTTAATTTTACTAGGAAATGGTGCATTTTGCAGAAAAAGTGCAAGAGGTAGCGTAGTTTCTAAATTGAATCGACCATCGGATGGTGTGTAATTAATTACGAAATTTAATTACGTTAACAAAGATGTTGGGCCGAAAATGTCGAGGGTGGCCCAGGGGGCGCCTGTGGTGTGCAAGGAATTTGTGGCTGAAATTATTGCACTCTGAGACGGGACACCGTGTATAGGCTTAAGTTTTCCACCTCTATCCGAATCTGCGATGAAAAATGAGGATATTCCATATAAAATTTCAAGATTGAACTCTACTTCAGCGGTATAACCCGAAAGTGCCTCATAAACCAATAATATAGTCGCCAATAAATTTAATAGATACTGTATACCTAATAGATTTCTGGAAATGCCAAATCTTATAAATGTGCCCTGCTCATCCCTCTGTGTCTATAGGTATACCTACACTGAGAAAAAGGTTTGTTTTAAAGAACCCCGAATTTATTTGCTACAAATAAATCCTAAACCTGGATACGGCGAAATAAATGTAGTACTTCAGTTAATAAAATCCTATATTTGATAGATTTAGTTGCCTCAAATAAATGACTTACGTGACACAATTTTAAGAAATATGCGACCCAAAGAAGGGTTTATTTAGTCCCAAATTGCTTGTTTTCTAGTTAGTGTATATGACTCTTCTGTCCCAAACAAGTTTTATTCAGTAGAAAAATTCCATTTCACTAAAACGAATGAATTTTATTTAATCCAATTTGTAATATATGTGTCTTAATGTACGAAAGCTTCGTTTTAGATAAATAGATATTTCAAATAATCATTATATTAAATTAATTTCAGATGATGTTTTTGGATGAAAAATATCTTTTGTTTAGTTCAAAATAAAATTTATTAAACATTTGTATGATGTTACAGGAAGAAACAAATTTATCTCCAGTTCTAGTATAACGTGCGAATATACCTACTTAAAGAAAAAACGGAAATTAAGTCTTCAAATAATATAAATTTCAATTCTTCACCTGAAATCTCGTCTATTCTATGATTTAAAATGTTTTTCAAACCCAATAATCTGAGCAGGTTCCAAAATGAAATTGAAATTATTTTCACAGTCTTACGTTATATACACAATTTTTCCAAATATAATATACCGGATTGTCCGAATCATTTGTATCTACGTCCATAAGTAACAATAACTGTCCTATATACTCTATACGTTATTCCGCTTTTCAAGATTTAATACAATTTACCTAATACAAAGTAACGCACTACCCATACACACAAAGAGCAATATGGCGGTTCTAGTTTACACGTCCCATGCACTATGCACTCCAAATCCAAATATTGCGCATAAGTTTCGAAGAAATCTGAACAATGGTTGTGACAAATAACGCCAGGTTTTTGGAAGAATGCCTGGTCTGGATCAAGTTAATGTCAGCCTTGTGCGTAATAAGCTATGCTACTTCTTCCAAAATTAAGATTTATTTATCTCAAATAAATGCACATTTAGGACAGGTATCAAAGTATTTCATTTACCTGAATGCATAATTATATTAAATAAATGGGACAAAATAACAATACGTTCTATTCAAATATGGGCATATCGTTGTTTCAATTCGGCTGTAGTTAAACCAAAGTATTTTTGTCCCTTGTCAAAAAAATCGTTTGAGATAATGAAATTTATTTGCCAGAAGTTATCTTTTTTCTCAGTGTATACAGGCTGTTTTGCAACCGCGTGTAAGTTTTTTAACCTCAGATTGCCCATCGAAAATGGTAACGATTGGCACAAAATTGTTTAGGTCGAAGTCGTCTCCTAAGGAAGTTATAGGGCTTTAAAGTCAGCCATCGGGAGCAGTTTTTCTTTATCTCAGGAACGGATGAACGGATTTGAATGAAATTTGGTGGACACTAGTAGCCAGTGAATATACATCTAACATGGGGAATTTCGTTGGATTATGACCACGAGATCCCCAGAAAACGGAGACACCTTTGACATTTTTCTTCCGGAAAACGATTGAAGGTCACGCGTTTTAAAAATGGTGGTGTCCATTAAAAAGGGCAATTCAAACTGCAACTTTTACTATACTTGGTATTTTTTGATTTAATGCGTGGTTTTAGAGATATCTGTACCCGAGGTAACTGGAAAATCTTTCAAGGTTACGCATTTTAAAAATGGTGGTGCCTATTGTAAAGAGCAGCTTAAACTGCAACTTTTACTATTCTTGGTATTTTTTTATTTAATGAGTGGTTTTAGAGATATCCAAATAAGGAAAACTGCTGCCTATGGTAAAGCCCTAACTTCCTTAGGAGACGACTTCGACCTAAACAATTTTGTGGCAATCGTCACTATTTTTGATGGGCAATCTAATGTTAAGAAACTTACACGCGGTTGCAAAACACCCTGTATAGGTAATATAGGCCTATAGGTAGGTAAGTATACTCTACTCACAAATTTTTATTGAAAGTTATTTTGTTATTTCTAATTTTGTAAAATTAAGTATTGGAGGTATGTTATTATTATAAATAACAATATTATTATGGCCAGTCCCATCAAGGGCCCGGTCCGATATTTAGTAGCTACCCTGTCAGGTCCGCGGTCCGCCACTGATTGTGAAGATTACCCAGATTAGAGTGGAAATCTTAATACGATTAGCCCGCCTCTGGGCCAATAAAATATGGCATTCTAAGGACAACGCCCATTTTTAAGAGGGGATAGTCATATCCTTGGTAATGCAATAGTATATTTGGGATGTCAGTTCTCATCTACAAAGGGATGTTGACATGCTTTGAAGATTTTACACTGAATAATCATTGCTTTGCATCGCATGCAAACCTGATGGCGAAACCTGATGGCGATTTGTTCCTCCCTGGGTTGAGTTATACCTAAATCAACGATCCAAAATCGGTTGACCTTATTCCCATCTTCCTACTTGATAATACCTACTATGTACCTATACCTACGGGATTTCCATAGAAATACATATAACATTGAAATATTTCTGGTGCTGATTCTACAGCTCAAAATATGAAAAAAATTCATATTAAGGGAGCTATATGCATTGTAACTGATGCTCAAAAATGGATCCCTAAAACTAGTTTTCAGCATTAACTTTCGAAACAAGAGATATCACGACGAATTTTAGTACATCAGGGGTGTTCTTTGGTACGCTAAACCGTTATGCGCTGATTGAAAAAGTTCCTGCCATGATCAGGGGCGTAGGAAATAGGAGGGCAGCGACAAAAATATAACTGTATCTCCTTTGTTTTGTATTATGTCGTCATTTTGACTACATATAAGTAGAGCATTAAGTGAACTTGACAATTTTTCGCAAGAAAGGTCCTCTTGGTAAAACGTCGTAGAGAACACCGTATTCGAGAAAAATACGATTTTATAATCTAATAATCAAAGCAAAAATAAAGTTGGCTTATTGCTTCAGAGATATCGATCATCGTAAACATATGCATCAGGGTCGGATTAACCATGAGGCGCTTGAGACGCGTGCCTCAGGGCCCCATAGGTAGGTACAAAGGCCCATAATAAGAAACATCAGAAAAAGTTGTTAAATAATCGTGCATAGGTAATAATAAATTATTCCCTCTGCAATTGCAAATATCTATCAGAGCTAAAATTATTGTTTAATATCAAATTATATAATATATATCAAATACCTACTTCCGTACTTATTATCCATGTTGTTTCTCAGAAGAAAAATTGGCGTTTTTTTATCAACCCCATCAGACCCAGGCCCAGCGCCGTTAGCTTGGCTATGCATCATGCATCATCGAATTTACGACTTAGGTATAGGTATACTTGCGAATATTTGCGCGTAAATGTCCTACATACTAAGGGTGGATTGTATAAAAAATAACCGTGGGGATAATCGCGTTTTATACAACAGTTTCTATGTCTGGAGCGTGATCTGAGCCAATCAGAAGACTCGTTGCCTATAGCGACTAACCCCAATATTAAATTTAATACAGGGATTATTTTTTATACAATCGGCCTTAAGGAGCCAATTTCAAGTTATGACAGTAAACACGTGCGTCGGTGCAAAATTGTGGCGCAACTCAAATTGACGGTTTCGATTGGCCATTACCATAGCAACAGCACGAATCGTCATAACAACTGCATATGTACTGCTTCCCCGACGCAACTCAACTTGAAATTGGCGGCAAAAAAATAAATGTCTACCTATTGTCTAAAGTAGAATTAGGTTAATATTTTCTTGATGACAGTTCCTGTACCTAACTGATGTTACTAAAATCGACATACAAGGATGAGGAAAATGTTATTTAGAATTAGATTTAGAATTCCCTTGTCAATCTTCCGGGGAGAGATCTTTTTCTGAACTTAAAAGAATCGAAAATTATTTAAGATCGGCAATGAATGAAGAGAGGTTAGGCGCTCTCTCACTGTTATACAGGGTGTTTTTCCCGATATTTTGATTCTTTTCTGACTTAGGTATCACAAAAAAGCTTAAAATTTGCTATTTAAAGAAAAATTAATATCTTCCTATAACGATTGATGTTAACTTATACCTAAATGAAACTTGGAACATTTATATTTTTGACAGCTCAGCTGTCAGTTCAATGGCATTGACAGAAAATTTTTAGGGTTTCTAGATTTTGAATACACAGTCAACTTTTCTTTTTCTTATGGGCGCCATATTGAATTTTAGCACCGCCGAATACACAGAAAAATTAGCTTCTGAAAAATATAACCAATGTGGACGTTTTTGAAAAAATATGTTAAAGCCTGAGTCACACGACCGCAAGACGAATTTTATTATCCTGTTGAATTAAACTGTTTTCACATGTTACAAGAGATTGAAGAAGTCGGCGTATACTTTTTTTCATGTATATTGCGTTTTAAGACCTTAATATTGACAAATTGAAGAATAATTGCTATCGATTAAATCGTTACACCATGTCCACAATGAGCTTTGTGCTCAAATAATTGAATCTACTCAAGGAAATTCTCGCTTGTTTAGCTTCATTGCCATGGTAACGACCTTAACCTAGTCCAACAAACATGACGGACTACGTCACGCTAATAGCCCGTATTCGAAAGCTTAGTTCTTTAGCTTTAATTTAAGACGATGTTCATCCAAATCGATTGAGAAATGGCTATATTTTGTCCGAATTTTTTTGGGACACCCGATATAAAAGATCACTTGAATTGGGGCATTAGTATTGTGATAATTGAATCGCATTATTTCGACAATAAAATCGTCGTGTCTCTGTCGTATGGCAGAGCATCCTTGTTCAAACTTCAGCTATACTTGTAAAGAAATCTTTTAAAAGAGTCTAGCAATAAAGATTATGGCTCATTAGTAGGGTATTGTATCTATTGCGCGGCATGGCCCCGACAATGAGCCATAAACTTTATTGCTAGATAATTTTAAAAGATTTTTACAGTAAACACGTGCATTTGGGCCTGCAAGGGACAGTTAGCGTATTGGCACAACACAATCCTATTTCAACATTCGCTCGAATTGCGAACGAAGAGAACGTCCCTAATATGAACTCAAAGGTCCCTCTATGGGGTAGGGGTTGAACTTAGCTTGCAGTTAATTAGTGTCCTTCTTTCATAATCGATACGCTATTCCTACAGAACTGCAGATATCTTTACGCCCTTATTTGGAAACGTTTAGAAGAGAAATGTAATTTAGACAAGACCACTCGAGCCCTTGTATTTTGTCTTTTGTCACATAATAATAATAAAACATATTTTCTTTTCGCTCACTTTTATAGCTATTAAGACAACAAGTGTTTTATACAGGGTGTCTCAGAACGCTCGCACCAAATTCTAATGGAGTATTCAGGATTAAATTCTGAGTCGTTCGGCGTTTTTGGAAATTTCCAGGGTCCAATAGTTCTCAAGTTATAAAAGATTTAAGAGGACCAATCAGATTTCAGCTTTGAGTTGCTTCATAAGGTAATTTAATGCTAGATGCACTATTTCCTAGGTAACAAGATACTATCAATGAAAATTTATACTGTTGTATCTTGTTACCTAGGAAATAGTGCAGCTAACATTAAATTACCTTATGAAGCAGTTCAGAGTTGAAATCTGATTGGTCCTCTTAAATTTCTTATAACTCGAAAACTATTGGACCCTAGAGATTTTCAAAAACACGAATCGACTCAGAATTTAATCCTGAATACTCCATTACAATTTGGTGCGAGCGTTCTGAGACACCCTGTAGACAGTTTAAAAATCGAGGTCGTAGTTTATATTTGAGCGGAGCGAAAATATAATAGGCCGAGATTTTTAAACTATAAAACACGTGTTGTCTTCATCATTTTTTCTAACACTAACCATATAATGCCATATATTAGCAGGATATTTTAATTTTTCTTTAAAATATACGTGCGAATGGTTGTATGTAAAAATAAAGAATGCCATGGTTGCTATGGTTATCATGTAAACAAATTTTGACAAATTTTGAAAAAAGTTTGTAGTTGAAATGTCCGAAAATATTCCGGACGAAATATTGAAGAAAGGTATTGAATTACGTATGGAAAATTATTACCTGCGAAATCTAAAGATGCGTATGAAAAGGTTTACGTGAGTTTTCAAAAATGGAGGACAGAAAAAGGTATTGGTGAAATGACTGAAGACGTGATCTTAACGTATCTTGACATGAGGTCACAAAAGCTGTGCCCAGCATCTTTGTGGCCAGAATATTCTATGTTAAAAGCGACTCTGAAGTGTAAAGAGAACGTGGATATTGAAAAATTTGGTGCAGTTGTTCCTTATTTGAAGAATTTGAATGTTGGTTATCGTGGTAAAAAGTCCAAGGTGTTGTCGCGAAAAGAGATTGAAACATTTTTACTGCAAGCTGGAAATGAAGACTATTTGTTTATGAAGATCGCTTTACTATTCGGAATTGGAGGAGCGTGTCGTAAAGCAGAATTGTGCAGTATGAATTATGAAGACATAGAGAGGACTGTGGAGATGTTTTGAACGTTACTATTCCTGATAGTAAAACACATAAGGAAAGAAGATTCAGTATTGTCAGTGAAGGTTTTGGTGTCAACCCTATCGATTTGTTCAGACGTTATGTTGCTTTATACGTCCCAAAAATGCACCTTCTAGATTTTTTCTTCAATACCATAAAGGCAAGGGCACTCGACAAGTTGTTGGAATTCTTTCGGACAAATTCCAAAAAAAGATTGCGATTTTCCTGAAACTGGAAAATCCAAAAAGTTATAGTGGTCATTCGTTTCGTCGCAGTTCAGCAACTCTCCTTGTTAACGCAGGTGGAGATATTACCTCCTTGAAAAGACATGGCGGGTGGGAATCTTCAAAAGTAGCCGAGTCTTATATTGTCACATATGTGACTTTCACACTTTTACCTTTTCATAATCCTGACTCGGATTATTCTTCGGTCCGAACCAAGTTCAGCGGCCGAAGGAAAATCGCGAAGTCAGGAGTTTACCTGGCGCAAGCCATGGCTTAGAAATTATCCGGCAGTCCCGTTTGATCACTGATAAGTGAAAGTGAGTGACACGTCCCGATCGTCCCAAAATGTAAGTACCGTAATTATTGTTCTCTTTATTCCTTTTATTCTTTGATTATGGTTTTGTGTTATGATAAGATTTTACCCCCTCGTTTTAAGTCGGTTGCTTCGCTCGGAGGGTTTAGTTGTGCCTAATTTAATTCTTCCCTTTTCTTTGATTTTGTCACGGTCATGCCGTACCGTCTGAAGCAACCTCTACCTTTTTCCCTGTGTATACATAAAGAATCCCGTGTGTCATTAAATCTTAAGTCCGCTTTTATTTCGTCTTCTTATTTTGCGCTGTCGCCCTTATAGTTCAAAGTCCTTAAACCCGGTACCAGCTCTGGACCCAAAGGGCCAGATGCGACATATGGTGGAGGCGCCGTCGGTTTTATTTTGGTAAATTCATCATAATTTACCACCCCACGATTATTTTCAAGTAAATTTTTTTTCTCGTAAACCCCCACAAATGGCAAATACAACAATCACTGAGGCATTCGCCTCCAAAAAGAAAGCCGCAGTCCCCGCTTTCGTTAGCCCTCAAATTTTTAACCCTGCTGTTTCCGATCCAAACAATTTTATTAAAAATTATCAAAGATGCAGCATTGCAAACGGTTGGAATGATGATTTGAGAATAGCACATTTCGGTTCATTTCTAGCCCCCCCTTCAAATATATGGTACGAACAATACGCGGCAGAAAATCCCTCAAGTACTTGGAAAAATGTAAAAGAAGAATTTAGTATTGAATTTGACGATGGAGTAGAAAACACAACAGCGGAACTTCTATTCGAAAATTATAAGCAAAAAGAGAGCCAAACTTTAAAATCATTCTATTACGAGTTAAAAACATTAGCTTATAATTTTGACCCAGATATGGGAGACAAAACATTTATCAAATATTTCGAAAGGGCAATGTCCAAAAAATTTAGAACTACATATAAAATACTAAAACCCTCTTACAATACAATAGTCACTTTAAAAAATTTATCAGCAAAAATTGATGACATTTTAGAAACCTCCGATCAACCCCTCCAACCACCCTCCGATTTTACTCCCCCAAGTAGGCAACAAATTGTCAAATATCAAGTACGCCAATCTACGACTGAAACACCCCCTCCGCTCCAACGTTCTCCTAATAATTACTATAAAAATAATTTCGACAATAACACACGACAATTCCAATATATACCAAGAAATTATAATGAAAATAATTATTACAAACCCCATTATCAACCTCGCTATTCTTCTTATAATACCCCTCGACAACCTGCCCCACAAGGATACTACGCGCTAACTTGTTTCAATTGCGGAGTGGTTGGACACCACACTAATTCTTGCAGACTTCCAAAAAATCAACCCAACTACAATAATTTTACCACCTATAGGACTCCAAAATTCTCAGGGGTGCCCTTACCAAACAGAAATTTCGTTAATAATTATAATCTTCACCTCGGACAATCACCTCTTTTATGCTTAGTGTGTGAAAAGTTCGGCACACACGCTCCTTTTTGTAAATCCCTAACTCAATTTTTAACAGCAAACCAAAAAATAGAAAACATAACCCTTGCGAACAAAACAACCCCGACATCAAATTTATTAGTGGTCCCAATTCAAGTCAATGGCCAAACCATTTCAGGACTATTAGACACAGGAGCAGATTCAAATGCAATAAGGATTGACGCAATCGAAAACTTGAAAATAAACAAAAAAACTCCCTCGACAAACGTTATTATTACCGCTAACGGCGACCACATTTACCCCTTAGGACTAACTAAATTTCATCTCAAATTTGGCTCCTTAGAAACAGAAACAACAGCTGTAGTCCTGGATAAATTACCATTCCCCGTAGTTTTAGGTATGCAATTCCTTCGAAAATTTAACGCAAATATCAACATAAAAGATAATTTTATTACAGTCGAAAACAAACTTTTTAATTCAAAATTAATGTTCCCAAAAACCAATCCCACAATTTACCCCAATTTAAAGTCAAAGACTATTTCAATCCGCCAAGGCGCCTACAATAATGCGTCGTCAACAAATGAAAACTTCCGCGAAGATACACTTCCTGTACAAGATCCGACACATTCAGATTACAGAAACATTGCGATAAAAGATATTGTTACAAGCTGGAAAAAGGTTAATTCTAATGGCAAAACTGGCCATCAGCAAGTTCAAACTGTCGATCATTACCCCCTTATAAATCAGGAAATTACATTTGCGAACTTCCAAAAATTATTTTACGATCATAAAACTAACAACATTTATTTAATTTAATCTCCCCCTCACCAGAAAAACTAAATGCTATAAAAGATTTCCCAATCCCAATCAATAAGAAGAAATTGCAAAGCTTTATCGGACTATGCTCATTTTATCGAAAATTCATTAACAACTTTTCAAAAATTGCGAGACCACTTTTTAAACTACTAGAAAAAGATAAAAAATTTACTTGGACTTCCGAACAACAAAATGCTTTTGAGATTTTAAAAACAAAATTAACCCAAGCTCCCGTTCTAGCACATTTTAACCCAAAAATCGGTTGCGAACTCAGAACAGACGCAAGTACAGACGGCCTAGGAGCCATATTATTACAAGAAGTGGAGGGTACCATGCACCCAATTGCCTATGCAAGCCGCACCCTCACAAAAGCAGAGAAAAATTATTGCATCTCAGAATTAGAAGCTCTCGCTGTTATTTACGCCCTAACATACTTCAGACATTTCATTTATGGTAGACCAGTTACCATAGTTACAGATCATCATACACAGAGAAAAAGGTTTCTTTAAATCAGGTCGAAATTTATTTGGGACAAAGAAATCGTAGACTTGAATACGGCGAAATAAATATGGTACTTGACACAATTAATTGATCTACTTGAGGAATGAATTTGCCTCACATACATGATCAATTTCCCACAAATAAATGAATTAAGACAAGCAGCTATATAATAATCTTGTGCCAAACAAACCATATTTCGGCCACGTTGTTATCAGTACTTCATTCAGATTTACGTAAAGTTGAAACAAACTGCGCTCGACTTGATTCCAGTAGAGTGTTTTAATTCTTTCTGATAATCTTAATTCACCACAAATGAGTGAAAGAGTTGACTTAACTTAATCCTTATTTGTCTTAAAGTTATGCTCTTATTGTGACGAATATACATCTATTTAATTCAGTTCCACCATTTATTTCCCTGATGAATTTGCCCACATTGTCTCAAATTTATATTATTATTATCATTACTAAACTGCGTTCCACGAGAGTTTGCAGTGGTAGTCGCCTTTGGAAAATAGTTTCCGCATTTGATTTACATGGAGAAACAAAATTCCAAAGATGACTACCGCTGCAAACGTTCGAGAACGTAGTCTAAAGGAGGATTATACACTCAATTATCAGTTTTCGGGTTATCACTGCTCCCCACCAATTCGATGGTGCAATCAAAATTCTAAAATTCCCTACCGTTTTCTACATACTTAGAAAATGGTATGAAATTTTGAATTTTAATTACTCCATCGAATTGAATGCCCAAATAAAAATTGAGTGTTCAATCACCCTTTACATTATAATGTTATTAATATTACTATTATTAGAATTATTAGTATTTAAACAACTACAGGTGTTGAATAAATAAACGGCGTACAATTTACTGTAAAGACTAAATGTTATCTATACCTACTATAACGTCTTGAACGAATTTTTAAAACAGCTCACATTTCGGTCAGTTGAAACGCTCATGAAACCAAAAAAGTGAAAGACAATTTTACAGCATTTGTGGTTAGAGAAATGTGGGTTAAATTGGCACCCAATTAAAATGGCTACCACTCATATAGCTAGATGATGGGCTTTAGATACTTCAGAGATCGCCGTAGTAACCTAGTGAAACAACTAGTATGTAATATAGAATTACTCTGCCAAGAAATCTTCTGTTTCATCCATATTGATGCGTTCACACGATTACTTATTAACACTGTCTTTACACACAACACACAATCAATGTACACCAGTTGAAAAGTAGAAATAGGTATCGCCAATGCCCGCCGTTTGCAAGTGCCAACATGCATAAATGATGCATGTGAGCAGGAAACAAAAGGGCTTGATCACGTGGGCCCATTTGTTTGTAACAAATATATTGGCGCGTTGACAACACTAAGCATATTCGAAACAATGCAGAGGTACCGCTTGCCAGAAATAAAGCCAATGTTTTCGCAAACGGGGTATTTATTTCTCTCAAACGGATATCTTTTTGGTGCAGTCGTAGCTGTTCTTCACGCAAAAAAGATTTATTTGTTTGAAAAAAATGGCCCAAATAAATGATTTATTTCGTTGAGAATGATTCATTTCGTTAAAATAAATGTACTTTATTTTAATCAAATAAACTGATATTTTTCCCAAATTTTTCTGTTGACAGCCAATGATTTATTTGACAGAAAAATTATTTTTTCTCTGTGTAGTCTTTGCTACTTACAAAAAGCTCAAAATACTACAGGCCGGTTGACCAGATGGCTAATAAAATTACAAGATTTCGATTACAAAATTGTTTATAAAAGCGGGAAAAACCACAACGATGTTGACTGTCTCTCCAGAAACCCCGTCTCACCCTCACCCCCAGAGAATGATGACATGTTTGATATTCCCCTATTTCTATTAAATGACGAAAACCTACGTTCGGAACAAAATAAAGACGAAGACATTCAACATATAATCTATATAATTGAGAACCCAACAGACCCAAATATTGCAATAGGTGACAAGAAAAGGGCACAAAATTTCAGAATAATAGATGGCGTCCTATATAAAAGAAATTCAGATTTTACAGGCAACGATAATTTGTTAGTAATCCCAAGACATTTAATCCATGAAATTCTACACTCCAATCACTCAGAACCCTTAGCAGGCCACCTTGGGGTAAATAAAACATATAGTAAAATTGCAAAGAGATTTTATTGGTTAGGCCTCCAAAAAGATACTGAAAAATTCGTCAAAGCCTGCCCAATATGTCAAAGCAGAAAAGGAGCTCAAAACAAGAAGCCCCAAGGTCTTCTTCAACCAATTCCAGTAGGCATGCCCTTTGAAAGAGTTGGCATAGATATGTTAGGCCCTTTCCCGAGGACCGATAGTGGAAATAAAGTTATCATCGTTGCTACAGACTACGCAACGCGTTTTGTCGAATGTGCAGCTCTCCCCGACAGCAAAAGCCCCACTGTTGCAAAATTTATTTTAGAAAATTTGATATGTAGACACTCTTGCTTCAAATATTTACATTCCGATCGAGCCCTTAACTGGAGATCTCAACTAGTGCAGGACCTACTAAAACTAATGTCAATAACCCCGTCTTTTACAACTTCGTATCACCCTCAATGCAATGGAGTCGTGGAAAAATTTAATTTAACAATGGCCAATATGCTTTCTAAATTCACCGATGGCTCCCAGAAAAATTGGGATACCGTAATTCCCCATGTAACATTCGCATATAACTCAGCAGTCCAAGCAACAACCAAATTCTCACCTTTTTTCTTAGTTTACGGAAGAGAAGCAGTGCTCCCCACTGAAGCCAACCTAATCAATAAACCAAACGACATAACAGTTCAACAATTTAGGGAAAATATTTTAGCAGCAAGAAATTTGGCCGTAGAAAATATTCACAATAGACAAAAGGGCGATAAAATAAGATACGACGAAAAACATAGACATGTAGAATTTCTGCCAGGGGAACAAGTAAAAGTTTTCTACCCCAGAAGGAAAATAGGAAAATCAGAAAAATTACTCCTTAGGTGGGAAGGTCCTTACTACGTACAGAAAAAATTAAGTGATGTCAATTATGAAATTAAAAAAGGGAAAAAACCCAATTCTCAAATCGAAGTGGTTCACGTTTCCCGTATTCTGCCCTATTATGAACCATACCTTCCCTTCCCCCAACAAGATCAACCACAATAATTCTATACAAATGACACCCCTGAGAAAACAAAACTGACCTTCAGTTCAACCCCCCATCTCATACATCCCCCTCTTTGTTCGGGATCAAGAATTGGCAAAGACCTGGTTCCGTGGTGCTCGTAAAAGGCGAGTAAACGAACGAAAATTCCCTTGTCATTTTCCCCCGTAATGATGAAACGTCCAAAAATCCCCAATAATTTTTACAATTCTTTTAATTCCTGTTTTACATATAGAGGCATTGCGTACCCAGTTACTTATAATTAACTATATATATATTAACATTATTTCTCTGTCCAGGTATTTCCCACGAACTGTTAGGTATTGTTTTAATGACTTTTATCTACCCCCATACTACGGACATCATCTAGAGGCCCCACAGGAATAGTTTTTGGAGATTTACTACAAAGTCCATTATTGCCCCATAGTCTCCCACAAGAAGGACTATTAGATACTGGTGACCCAGCTATAGAGAATTCAAGCAAGCGATCCCCAAAACGATGGAACTTTTATTTTTCACCATATAATTATTGTAATATTACTTTTTTTTCTAATGATTTTAGGTGTTTCAGCCGTCTTTACTTTCAAAGTTTTAGCCACAGTTGTAGAAAATGGAAACCCAAAAAACGAGAGAATATTAAATTGCATAATTGAAGAGAAGAAGTATAGGAAGTATTCGAAAAACTTTACAAACCCCTTAGATTTAGTTACAGGTGCAAGAAGCTTATTTTTGACCTCTAATGCCACAGCTAATGCTACTAACCCCAATTAACAAAAGCATGCTAAATTCACTAAACACTAATACCCTTGACGGCCGTCAGAAACATCCACCCCTAAAACAAATTCCCCATTTTTTATTGTAATCCATTCGAATCTACAATTTACTACAAACTATGCGATGCCCTTATTTTAAGTAAGTACTTGTGAACTTGTGAAACACAATTGCATGATTTTTATATTACAAATCTAATTTTTTTGTATTCTTACATGGCACACTCGAAACACACCCCATCACACCGCAACCCCAAAAATGGCACGATTTCCTCAGCTCACTGAGAGGGGCACCAACATAATAAGGAAAAAGTCACTCACCTGTACAACTATTATACCCAAAAACCACATCGATGAAAATCCACACACCGCAGTAGCTGTACAACAAATCTCACGACGAACAAAATAATTGTAAGGTCCACAACAATAAAGGAAAGATGATACCAAAATACCAATTTAAATGGAAACCTCTCTTTGGAAAACACCAAACACCCTGGAGCATGGACATATACATTTCGGAAAAATAACCAGAAAGCTACCACCCGAACCAATAAAAAACTTCATGCAAACTGAACGACTACATCTGCAGCTCCACTAACATTACCATCACGACATGAACACCACGAACACACACATCGTATCATCTCCCAGGAAAAACCCACACAATTTGAACCTCTAAGGTTTCCATATTATCTCAGTGACACTACAGACAAACTAAATATTTAAAGATACTGCTATGGAACTCTCTACACCTACAATGAAAATTCAGTGCCCCCACGAACTTCAAATCTACCCCTCTTGAACATTACCCCTGTGCTGTGCCATGTACAATTTTACATAGGATTTGTTCCCATTGTTATTGATATATCATTTATTGTAAATTTTCAGATTAGATTAATTGAAGCCTTCAGGGGAAGGCTTTTCCGGGACAGGGGGGATGTGTCACATATGTGACTTTCACACTTTTACCTTTTCATAATCCTGACTCGGATTATTCTTCGGTCCGAACCAAGTTCAGCGGCCGAAGGAAAATCGCGAAGTCAGGAGTTTACCTGGCGCAAGCCATGGCTTAGAAATTATCCGGCAGTCCCGTTTGATCACTGATAAGTGAAAGTGAGTGACACGTCCCGATCGTCCCAAAATGTAAGTACCGTAATTATTGTTCTCTTTATTCCTTTTATTCTTTGATTATGGTTTTGTGTTATGATAAGATTTTACCCCCTCGTTTTAAGTCGGTTGCTTCGCTCGGAGGGTTTAGTTGTGCCTAATTTAATTCTTCCCTTTTCTTTGATTTTGTCACGGTCATGCCGTACCGTCTGAAGCAACCTCTACCTTTTTCCCTGTGTATACATAAAGAATCCCGTGTGTCATTAAATCTTAAGTCCGCTTTTATTTCGTCTTCTTATTTTGCGCTGTCGCCCTTATAGTTCAAAGTCCTTAAACCCGGTACCAGCTCTGGACCCAAAGGGCCAGATGCGACAATATAGAAGAATCATTCGGAGAGCGAGTGAAGATTGCAAGAAAGGTTTTTAGCGATGGAATGGTGAATTGTAATGAAATGGATGAAATTAAGAAGGTAGATGTTAGAACCAAGACCATCAATACGATAAACACCGAAGAACCCAGCACATCCTCTAGATCTGGAATTACTGGAGGACTTGTTTACTACAATAATTGTAATTTCAATTTTTATGTAAAAGATAAATAAATTAATGTTACTTGTAATATTTATAGAAATGTAATTTAGTTATTAGCTATAAAACACGTTGTCATGGACGACGTGTCTTATAGTCAACGGCGTGTTTTATAGCAAACATAAGAAGCAAATTCAAATGCACCATAGAAACAGTATAAAATGTTGGTGTTAGAAAAAAATTATAAACACTCGGAAAGATTTTAGAACATATACATATACTACATACCAGAGCTGGGAAAGTTACTTTGAAAAAGTAACTAGATACTTTTCAAGTTACTTTTCATAAAAGTAACTTAAGTTACTGAAGTAACTATAGATACTTTACTGAAAAAAGAACTTAGTTACAAGTTACTTATGAAAAGTAACTAGATATAGTATCTTAGTTACTTTTGAAGTAACTTAGTTACTTTTGGTATCTAGATACTTTTAAAAAGTAACTAAATACTTCTGTAAGTAACTAGATACAGTATTTTAGTTACTTTTGGCGTAACTTAGTTACTTTCATTAATGTTATAGAAACGATTGGGATTGAGTTTAAATTTAATTAAATACCTCGACAATTTCGGAGGAGGATCATTAAAATTATTTTGTACCAATAGGTGCATCTAGATTTATGATAAATTAGAGCAAGCCAGTTTCATTGCGTTGCGTTACTAACCAAAGAATAAAGATCATGGTCCACTAAAATTATAAATGATCATGATATGTACATACAGCCCATACAGGGTTTTTTAAAACTTCCCACCTCTTGAATATCTTTGGATGTAATAAAGAAAGTTAAATATTGAATTGAAATAAAAGCTGGCCAATCCCGCACGGAGGGGGACACTTGCGCGTATATTAAGGAAATTTTTTCCACTTCCGGATCAACCGGAAATGATCTTAACTTTGTTTTTTCAAATAGAATGACACCTTTTTCTCAACGGATTCGGAATGTACAATTTTTTTCTGAGTTAGAAACATGTATCATACTTGACCGGAAGTGCAGTCACGGCCACCCTAGATTTTCAAAAATATCGAAGAAATCGGTGAAATGTTGAGATTTTCGAAAAACGCAAAAACACCACAAAAGTTAGTTGTTTTGATGCAAATTTACCTGAGCAATTTCATTTTTTGATTTCTCATTTCTATCAAATTTTCTCTTACCTCACAATCTGTCAAAATCTCAAAAGTAAATAAAAAGAAAATGTCAATGGGCAGATGAATTATGGCATCAAAAAATTCTGTTTTACCCAGCCTATAGAAATATAACTTTTCTGAAAATTGTTGATATTATTGTAAAAGTATCTTATTGCATAAAAAGTAACTAGTTACGTTGGAAAGTAACTAAATACATGAAAAGTAACTAGATACATGAAAAGTAACTAGTTACTTTTTTATGTCTTTAGATACTTACCAAAAGTAACTAGTTACAAGTTACTTCAGTAAAGTAACTAGATATAGTTACTTTTCGCAGGGAGAAAAAAAGTAACTAGTTACTAAGTAACTTAGTTACTTTTTGTAACTAGTTACATAAAAGTAACTTTTTTCTAAAGTTACTCCCAGCTCTGCTACATACCTACATTATAAAATGTAGGTGGTGATGGGTAAATCAAAAGTTGACTGTCGTTATTCAAAAGCTAGAAGGCCTAGAAAATTTCTGTCAATATAATTCAGTTGACAGCTGTCAGAATATAAAAGCTCCAAGTTTCATTTAAATAACATCAAACGTTAGGAATATTCTATCAATTTTTCTTTATATTGTCAATTTTCAGATTTTTTGTGATAACTCAGGAACGAATCAAAATATCGGGGGGAATTCTCTTCAGAATCTAACTACTCCCCATCTAACCTCTATTATGGTTTCTGAGATACTAAATGGTGAGCATCCAAAAATTACCCACCCTGTATACAATGTACTTCTTACAAAATTCAGCAGAGAAGCGGCTGGAACCTCCCCATCGCGTGGATTTTTGTATTCTGTGTAAATAGTGGTCAATTCAACAGAAAATTTTTACTCTTATCGACTGTGACTAATTTTGCAATTTTCTGACAAATGCCGACACCACCCATCACATTTGACAATATGTTCCTTTTAAGGTTAATCTTTTGCCACCTTTTTGACAATAACTGCCACTTTATGTCATCCACTGTCAGCTCGCTCCCTTTTAATGAGCTAAATCGATTCGCTAATTTGGGCTATGCTATACTTAATGTATTTTTAGTGTTATTATGAAATTTCGATTTTTTGACCCAAAGAGCACTAAATGCGAACGAATTTTGTCTTACTTAAAACCAGAATTTAAAGACCTTTTTGATGGTGACAATAAATCTTTCAAAAACTTGTTTTGGATGGTTAAATGAGTGAATAATTTTAAAGTTACAAATTGGTGTGTCAAAACGGCAGTTTCCGTGGGCCGATTCGACGTGCAATACAATCCCCGTGTGCAAACTTTCAGCCAAATCGGTTCAGGGGCTTGGGCGGTACCGCGATTTTAAAGTCGGATAAAAATCATTTTTTTTTTAATTTTTGATCAAAAGGGCACTAAGAATGAATACATTTTTAGAAGCAGAATTTGAAGGCCTTTTCTATCGTGAGGTGAAAAATGGGGGTTTGCATTTAAAATTTGATGTGCCAAGATGGCATTTCTAGTTGCACGATTGGCTCCAAAAGCTTTCAGATCTAAGTTGGGTTATCACATGCACACGTACCAAATTTCAGCTAAATCTGTCGAGTAGTTTGGGCTGTGGCGTGTTTACGAACGTACGTACGTACATACATACAGACACATTTTAAAAACCACTTTTTTGGGCTCCTGAGACCTCAAAACGTATAGATCCGGTCTTATCTCGAATTCGAAAATTTTAGTGATTGCAGTAGGTAACCTCCCTTTTTTTTAAATGGTGAAGTGGAGTGGGGAGGTTAAAAAGAAAGAATTCACTCTTAATCCAAAGGGCAAGTAGGTATTTGACAAATGCCGTTGAATTCAGTTTTGACTTGCAATACTTACGTTTCCGAATTCCATTGAGAAACGGAAATGAGAGTAGATTTTTTGTAGACTGAAATCCACCAGTTTCCATAATATCTACCATTTCGTATTTTTAACAGGACAGGTTTTACTAACACCACAAAACGCAAACATAAAATCAACTTTATTTTACACTTTCACGTTTTTTCCTTTTGTTCATCAAAAACAAACCATTTCTTCTTATTAATTAAGAACATAATCATCAACAACGGCAAGTGAATCAACGAGTAGCGAAACAGCTTCCTCGACGTTTGACTTGATGACTCCTTATAAAATTTGTAAGCTAAGTAAATAAAATATAAATTAAGGGGTGTGGCTTCTAAAAGAAACCACCAATTGGTAACTTCCAGTAATGGTGCTGCTATCGTCATAGCTTCTAGAGCTATGGTATGTCTTAGGGCTACTCGTCTGCAAAGTCCTGGATCTGTCACAGCCATCATTCTATATCCAGCTCTGGAATAATCAGGTCGAAGATTCCAAGATAAAGCGTTGAAGTGGGGAAATTGCCAACTGTAGAGGATGGCTGCCATTAGCCAAGCTCCAGGACCGAGGGAGTTGGCACAGGCTGCCCAACCCATAAGTGGGGGAATAGCACCAACTAAAACAACATTACTTTTAGTTGAAATCTGTAAAATTGGTAACCCCCGAGGCATAAAGTGACGGTTTAAGCCTCGCGGTTTACAAAATAAACCATTACCAATGGATCCCACCCACGTGTTTAGAATGCTAATCCTCTTCAACGGAGTGTAAATTGAGGTGTACAGCAGTAGATTTATAAGTCCTAAACCTGCGGTTAAACCATTGACTCCGTAATGTAAAACGCTGAGTCCGCTTAAACTGGACACTGTGGCAAACAGCATCGAATGTAAAGGCCTTGAAAAAAAAATTAACATATTAAGCATTCTTCTGCCGACACTACAATAATATCTTGGCTGTGTTCTTAGACTTCAAAAGAGCTTTTGAAACTGTAAACTGCGATTTGTTATTATATAAACTAAAAAAATTGGGAATTGACGGTACGGTTCTTTGCTGGATTAAATCATATTTGAGTGGCAGAAAGCAGAGTGTAAATTATCATGGTCAAATTTCGTCTTTACGAGAGATTGAGCATGGAGTACCTCAGGGATCCAAATTGGGCCCTCTTTTATTCATCTGTATATAAACGACATCATTAAATATGTTAAGTTTTGTGAAATACAAATGTTTGCCGATGATATTATGTTATTATATATGCGGATTAAATCTTAAGACATGTGTGAGAAAATGAACTCTGATTTATACAATATTTTTAATTACTATGTCAACGAACTCTCTTTAAATGTTCAGAAATCAAAATTTATTGTTTTTCTTCAAAGGCTATTTGTAATGATGATATTAATATAACAGTAAACAATCAGCCACTGAAACGTGTTAATATAATGAAATATCTGGGTTTCTACTTTGATGAGCGCCTGAATTTTCTTTATCATTGTAATTATGTGATGGGTAAGATGTGAAAGACACTGGGGATGTTAAAACGAGTGGGTAGAGAATTAAGTGTAGCTACTAAGCTGAGATTATATAATGCTTTACTATTACCGCATATTGATTTTTGTTCCACCGTACTGTATGCAATGCCTGCTTATGTTGTTAATGATTTCCAGGTGGCTCAAAATAGAGTGTTGAGATGGATACTAAATTGTAATAAGTATACACCCATCCTATATATGCTCAATAATTTAAACATAATGAGTGTCAAGCAGAGGATGTATTACAACGTTATGATTTTTATTTATAAAGTTAAAATGAAATTGGTACCCCAGTATTTAGTAGATAAAGTGATATATGTTAGTAAGGTGCATACATATGATACCAGAAATCACACAAATTTTGCTGTGGATAGATGTAGACAAAGCAAAAAATACAATACGATAATGATCAAAGGTTTCTTGGCTTTCAATAAATTACCTTTAGATATAAAAAATTGTGTTAGCTTAGTGGCATTCAAACATTGCTTAAAAAAGGTTGCTCTTAAAATGTAAAATCAACTTTTTTTGTTTTTGTTTTTTATTTTGTCCAGATAAAATGTATGTCTTTTATTTTACTCTATTTTGTATTAATAGCTTTCTGCTAATCAACATTTTATTATTATTATTATTATTAGATCGTTTAAATTTCCCATCAAGTAGACCATGAACGTTGAACGGCACGTCGAGACTATATTGACAGTGACAAATTAAGCTGAACTAATCAAAGACACGCTTTTTCTTTCTTAGCCTATTTAGTATGCAAAAACATCAAATCTTTACGTTTTAGGATCCTGGGAACACAAAAAGTGGTTTTAGAAAAATGTGTGGCTGTATATCTGTCCGACGTGTTTTTGCGTTTCGAAAATCTAGGGTGGCCATGACCGGTACTTCCGGTACATAGATTCCAGAACTGGTTGAGAAAAAAGTACGACTCATTTGAAAAAAAACAACGTTAAGATAAGTTCTGGTTGAAACAAAATTGAAGAGAAAAAAACTACCCCAATGCACGTCCAGTTGTCCCCCTTCATGCAGGACTGATTAGCGTTTATTTATAAAAGAAAAACGAATAATATTGACGCATGAAGATTTCGAGCGATTTATTGACAAATCCGCCAGAATTACGATTTTAACTAATTTTTAGAAACTTTTGGGGATCCACTTGTACTAGAATTTTGAAATTTCGTCCACGCACACCAAAAACAAAATATTCCCAAGCCCCCAGCACATCCGGTTTTACCGGAAGTGACCAAAATGTTTGTTATTTTAAATGGAAAGCCGTCGTCTTGACTTTAGATTCGGATTCGTCTCTTAATTGTGACTTTATCGCACTCACGTTTTGCCGTCCTGTCACCGTTTTTGACATATGTCAAAATTTGTATCCAAAAATTGATTTGCAATACTTACATAATAGAAAAACTTGTATCTTCCAGATGATTGAAGATTAAGGAACTAAACTTGGAGGGTTGTAACTAGAAGCTTTGAGCTTTATTTTGATGTTTCACTTGTTCGTGTTGATTGAAAAATGTGGGGGAAAATAATTTTTTTTAGTGTTGTGAATGATTATACAGGGTGGTGATAAAGTATGGAATATTCGCAATAACTTTGCAACCAGCAATTTTTGAGAAAATCTGTCGGACAGGTCAAATTGATTTAAATTCTTGCGAATCTTTTGGCGACATTTTCAAGCCGCTGACGTCATCCATGTCAAACATGTTACGCCATCGGTGTTTTTTTTAAATGGCAGCCTATACTTCTCTCGACTGATTTTGATACATGATTGTATTCTCTTTTGATCCATATAAAAATTTTTTAAAAATAATGATGTAAAAAAAATTTTATAAAATATCGAATATTCGCAATAACTCTGCAACCAGCAATTTTTAAGGAAATCTGTTCCGACAGGTCAAATTGATTTAAATTCTTGCGAAACTTTCTGTGTAATTTTTAGGTCTCTGGCGTCATCTATGTCAAACATATTACGTCATCGGTATTTTTTTACACGACAGCCTGTACTTTACTTGACTGATTTTGATACACGATTTAATTCTCTTTTCAGCCATACAAAAATTTTGCCAAAATAATAATGTAAAACAAATCTTATGAAGTGTGGAATATTCACAATAACTCTGCGACCTGAAAAATCTCTTTTTAATCATAAAAATTTTGCCAAAATTAAAAAAATATTACATTCTAAAACGTCCACATGATTTTAGCATGGAGTACTTGCCTACCTAATTTTGGTGCTAATTGCCGCTTTCTGCTATTAAGCTCTTTTAAATTATGCGGTCGATTCTCGTAAACACTACTTCTTGTTGAAAATGAAAAAACTAGGAAAGATATTTTTGTTTTGAATTGAACAAAGGAAGTTGTGAAATAAGTTGTTATTATCATCATTTTAACGTGCCTCTTGGTGCCTTTTTTGACAATAATGCATTTAACGGAAAAAGAGCAGATTGAAATTCTCATGATGAGGGGTTATGGCGACAGAACTCGGACCCAGGTAGAAGTTAGTGTGCTATTCAATAACAAGTATCCTAATCGCCAGAATCCAATTCATCAATCAGTAGTTAGCAAAATTGAAAAAAAATTTCATGAAACTGGACACGTTAAAAATCGTTCAAGAAATGGTCGTCCTAGTATATCAGAAGACACAAAGCTGGATATTTTGTTAACACTAAAGGAGAAATGGCATCCCTAAAAAGTCAAATTAGTTCACGAGTTAGCTGAGGATGACCCTGATCGCAGGTTGCAATTCTGTGAGGATATGATGGAAATTTGCAACGTGGATCCATTGTTTGTTAAAAGAGTAATCTTCTCGGACGAAGCCACTTTTCTTTTGAATGGCCATGTAAATCGGCACAATTGTCTATATTGGGCGGAAGCAAATCCACACTGGATGCAGGAGTACAATACGCAATTTCCCGAAAAAGTCAATGTGTGGGCTGGTATTGTCGGAGACAGAATTTTGGGGCCATATTTCTTTGATGGAAACTTGACTGGAGACGTTTACCTCAACTTTCTGCGTAATGATCTGGTCCCGGCATTGGCAGCTCTGTATCCCAATGAAATTGATCCTGATTTACCAGATGACAGTCTTTGGTATCAACAGGATGGGGCTCCTCCACACTACGCCATTAATGTGCGTAGATACCTCAGCGAAGTCTTCCCAGACCGATGGATCGGCCGACGGGGACCAATGGAATGGCCAGCTAGGTCTCCCGATCTGACTCCATTGGATTATTTTATGTGGGGTTATGTGAAAAGCCGAGTTTATGAGAATCGACCGGAGAATTTAGAAGACCTTAAACTTAGAATACGGCAAGTAATAGCAAATATTACCCCTGAAATGATTCATAATGTGCAACAAGAATTTGTTTCACGTTTAGCTCATTGCCAGGCAGTGGATGGACTGCAATTCGAACATTTATTGTAGATATAAGAAACTTTGTCATGAATGATAGTAATAATAGCATTTTGTGTTTTTATTCACCCTTCGGGGGCCTTACCAGTTTCACCCTTGATATCGTTTTTACACATTTACAATGATTACAGTTGTTATTAATACCGGTGAAAAGACGCTTACAAACACACAGCAAATGGTCAGAAATCGAACCTGTAACCTCCGTATCCGTAGTGGGCAATTGTCATATCTAGCTTGATTTGATTTTTATTTACTTAATAACCCGCCCTACTTTGTTAACATAATTTTTTTATAGTGATCCAATGCAAAATTATTAATGTGGATGTCTTGAAATGTATTAACCTCCCCACTTCACTTCACCATTTAAAAAAAAGGGAGGTTACTGCAATCACTAAAATTTTCGAATTCGAGATAAGACCGGATCTATACGTTTTGAGGTCTCAGGAACCCAAAAAAGTGGTTTTTAAAATGTGTCTGTATGTATGTACGTACGTTCGTAAACACGCCACAGCCCAAACTACTCGACCGATTTGGCTGAAATTTGGTACGTGTGTATGTGATAACCCAACTTAGATCTGAAAAGCTTTTGGAGCCAATCGTGCAACCAGAAGTGCCATTTTGGCACATCAACTTTTAAATTATAAATGTAAACCCCCATTTTTCACGTCACCATAAGAAAGACCTTCAAATTCTGCGTCTAAAAATGTATTCATTCTTAGTGCCCTTTTGACCAAAAATTAAAATCGCGGTACAGCCCAAGCCCCGCAACCGATTGGTCTGAAATTTTGCACATGGGGATTGTATTGCACGTCGAAGAGTTGAACAAATTTTGGATTCAATCGGCCCACGGAAAGTGCCGTTTTGGCACACCAATTTCGAAACTTAAAATTATTCTCTCATTCACCCATCAAAAACAACTTTCTGAAAAATTTATTGTTATCATCAGAAAGGTCTTCAAATTCTGGTTTTAAATGAGATAAAATTTATTCGCATTTAGTACCCTTTGGGTAGAAAAATCGAAATTTTGTAATAACACTGAAACCACGTTATAGCCCCAAACTACTGGAGCGATTTGTCCGAAATTTGGTACATGGAGGTTAGGTAACCCATTGAAGAGCTGAAAGGCTTTTGGGAGCAATTGGTCCACGGGAAGTGCCATTTAGGCATATCAACTTTAAAATCTTAAACACAAGTCACGGAAATCAAAGACCCATGCGTTGGGGAGGTTCCAGCCGCTTCTCTGCTGCCTTTTTTTTTTTTAAATTTTGGTTAATAATTTTAAATTCTTACAATGGCCGAAAAGAAAATGTAATCATGTATCAAAGTCAGTCTAGAAAAGTATAGGACGTCGTGTAATATGTTTGACACATGGTGACGTCAGAGACTAAAAAATTTCACTAGCATTTCCGCAAGAACTTAAAACAATTTGACCTGTTGAACAGATTTTCTTAAAAATTGTAGGTTACAGAGTTATTGCGAATATTCGATATTTTATAAGATTTTTTTTACATCTTTATTTTTTTAAAATTTTTATATGGCTGAAAAGAGAATTAAATCGTGTATCAAAATCAGTCGAGAAAACTACAGGCTGTCGTGTAAAAACCCACCGATGACGTAATATGTTTGACGCAGATGACGTCAGAGACTTAAAAATTACATCAAAAGTTCGGCAAGAATTTAAGTCAGTTTGACCTGTCGAACAGATTTTCTTAGAAATTGCTGGTCGCAGAGTCATTGCGAATATTCGATACTTTATAGGATTTTTTTACATCATTATTTTTTCAAAATTTTTATATGGATGAAAAGAGAATACAATCATGTATCAAAATCAGTCGAGAGAAGTATAGGCTGCCATTTAAAAAAACACCGATGGCGTAACATGTTTGACATGGATGACGTCAGCGGCTTGAAAATGACGCCAAAAGATTCGCAAGAATTTAAATCAATTTGACCTGTCCGACAGATTTTCTCAAAAATTGCTGGTTGCAAAGTTATTGCGAATATTCCATACTTTATCACCACCCTGTATTTAGCAAAATGATATGTATCACATTTTGATATTTATCTGCTATATATTTATCATTTATAGCAGATATTTAGCATTTCATTATTAGTTGGAGTAACATAACCTAACAAGTGAAGAGAAAGAAACACACAAGAAATCTTTCACTTGGGTAATCCAAAGCAAATGGAAAAATATAATTTAACGGAATGCAAACGCAGTCCAAAATAATTTAGAACACTTTTTGATGTTGTCTTCCAGCCGCTTCTACCGAAATGTTATAAAATAGAGTGAAAATGACTAAAAAACTTAAATAAAAAATATAGAATTAATATTGACGTATTTGGTACCTATCAAATTGCTCGGAAAGTGACAAAAGTGTCGTTGATGGTGGTTAAATCTAAATATTTTTCTAGCAATTTACTGCTGATATATAGCAGGATATATATCTTGCTATATATTATTATTATTATTATTATTATTATTTATTTACCAAAACATAACAAACATTTCACAAAAAAGAAAAAATAATAAAAAACAACTGTATAGGAAATAAAAACATTATGTTTCGGTAAAAAGGAGGTGTGTTCAGCTCTCCCAAACAAATTGGGGGCTGTTCTTCCACACATCACCTGCCACGAGAAATAAATTTTAGCTAAGCAAATACAGCGAGAACAAGAGAAAGATAAGCTAAATACTACTTACAATGAAAACTAATTGCAGACCTATATTCATAAACCCACGTATACGCATACGTAGACACATCAGACACTCGAGACCAAATAAATAATAATAAGAGTTTTACTCCTGGGAAAGAAGAAGGTTCCCATACAAAGTCCTTTTAAAAACAGAAGTCGACATAGAAGCATACGGAAAAGCCAGCCTATTCATAACATTAGCAACACAGTAAGAAAATGACCGTTTATATAATTCACTTTTGTGATTAGGTATATTTAATAGATCCCTCCTTCTAATGTTTAAATTGTGAATATCACTTCTATACAATATCTTCTCTGTGAGATACTTAGGGGTGCAAGAAATAATAATTTTGTGATACAGACATGCAGAATGTAACAACCTTCTGTTCTTCATATTTAACCAGTGAATTTCTTTTAACTTATGTGAGATGTGCTGATATTTGGAAATTCCAAAAATAAACCGGAGGCAAGAATTTTGTACAACTTGAAGCCCACGAGCGCTCTCAGAATCTATACATGAATCATACAATACATCACAATAATTAAGTTGTGACATTACAAATGACTCCGCTAACATGACACGCAACTTCTTATCAAGGAACTCTTTGCTATTATAAAGCAGCCTCAAATTAGAATAAGCCACTCGCTTACACGAACTTAAATGAGTTTTAAATCTAAGATTATAGTCGAGAGACAATCCAAGATTTTTAGCTTCATCAGCAACATCTATCTTCACTCCTTTTACCTTCACAGAAATATCCTCCAGAGAGGATTCGCGAATTAATCGTTTGCCGAATAAGAGTACTTTGGACTTTGACGGGTTAATTAATAAACCATGAGACTCAGAAAAAGACACAAGCGAAGCTAAATCTGAATTTATTTGAAACAGGGCTCTAGGCAAGTCCTTCCTTTCAAATGACATATACAACTGCGTATCATCGGCATAAAAATGATATTTGCAAAACTCTATTTTAGTTTCCAGAGTGGACATATATATGGCAAAGAGAAGGGGTCCTAGAATGGACCCTTGAGGGACTCCGGAGACAATAGGCGAAGCTTCAGATGTATGACCATCAATCCTTGTAACTAATTTTCTGCCGAATAAGTAATTTCTAAATAATTCTATAGATGAATCATTCAAGCCGATATAATGCAAGACAGATAATAAAATGTCGTGATCTATGGTGTCAAATGCCTTAGTAAAATCTAATAAAACTAATATTGTAACATGATTAGAGTCTGTAGCTTTCAGAATGTCGTCGGTAATATTAAGCAAGGCAGTTACGCAACTATGATTTTTGCGAAACCCAGACTGGACGGCAGGCAAAATATTATGGAGATCAATGTGATCACGCAGCTGTTCATCTATAACCTTCTCAAGAATTTTTGAGATGGCTGGTAGAATGCTGATAGGCCTAAGATCGTTTAACTCCGACGGCTTTTTGTTTTTAGGTACAGGAATAGCTATAGCCCGCTTCCAACAATCTGGATATACGCTGTTTTCGAGGCATATCACCGGAAAATAAATAGCACGCTATTTTATCACGGCATTATGCCCGTTTGCACCGACGCCGATTAATTTTTAATCACCGTTAACTTAATTGGCGGATTAGAAGCGGCAACACGGCAAGAACTTCATGTTCATTTTTGAATTTTTATCAAAAGCAAGTAAGAACGCTCTAATTTTTCAAACCAAAGCGGTATGGATCTTCTTTGTGCACCTTTAAATGAGGATATTAATCTATGTTGATGTACCTTCAGTCATTCTGGTCCAATTTTATCATTGATAGACAACAACAAAGAAAACACTTTTCAGTGCCACATCACTGTCAACTTTCCGTTTTCTAGCAACGTCAACCAATTTTTTACTTGCTGTACTCTTAACCAATTGTTGAGTTAATCAGTAGACAAACCACTGATTAGTTTTTGATATAATTTATTAACCTCCCCAACCCCATCACAATTTTAAAAAAATGGGAGGTTACTGCAATCACTAAAATTTTCGAATTTGAGATAGCACCAGATCTCCACGTTTTGAGGTCTCAGGAACCCAGAAAAGTGGTTTTTAAAATGTGTCTGTGTGTATGTTCGTACGTACGTTCGTACGTTCGTACGTTCGTACGTTCGTACGTACGTACGTTCGTACGTTTGTAAACACGCCACAGCCAAAACTACTGGGCCGATTTGGCTGTAATTTGGTGCGTAGGCATCTCATAACCCAACTTAGATCTGAAAAGCTTTTGGAGCCAATCGTGCAACCGGAAATGCCATTTTGGCACATCAACTTTTAAATTTTAAATGCAAACCCCCATTTTTCACGTCACCATAAGAAAGACCTTCAAATTCTGCTTCTAAAAATGTATTCATTCTTAGTGCCCTTTTGACCAAAAATTTAAAAAAAATTGATTTTTATCGGACTTTAAAATCGCGGTACAGCCCAAGCCCCTGAACCGATTTGGCCGAAATTTTGCATATGGAGATTGTATTACACGTCGAAGAGCTGAACAAATTTTGAATTCAATCGACTCACGGAAAGTGCTGTTTTGGCATACCAATTTCCAAATTTAAAATTATTCTCTCATTTGACCATTAAAAACAGGTTTTTGAAAGATTTATTGTCACCATCAGAAAGGTCTTCAAATTCTGGTTTTAAATAGGACAAAATTAATTCGCATTTAGCGCTGTTTGGTTCAAAAAATCGAAATTTTATAATAACAGTAAAAATACATTATAGCCCAAATTACTGAATCGATTTGGCTGAAATTTGGTACATGGAGATTAGGTGACCCGTTGAAGACCTGAAAGGCTTTTGGGAGCAATTGGCCCACGCGAACTGCCATTTAAGCATATCAACTTAAAATTTTAAATACAAGGCCTCTTTTTTATGTCGCCATTAGAAAGACGATCAAATTCTGGTTCTAAAAATGTACTCACAGTTTCTGCCATTTCAGTGGAAAATAGAGAAAAAATTCTTTCTCATTAAAAGGGAGCAGGCTGACAGTGGATGACATAAAGTGGCAGTTATTGTCAAAAAGGTGGCAAAAGATTAACCTTAAAAGGAACATATTGTCAAATGTGATGGGTGATGTACGAGGTGATGTCGGTATTTGTCAGAAAATTGCGAAATTAGTCACTGACGTCAGACGATAAGGATAAAAAAAAATCTGTTGAATTGACTACTATCTACACAGAATACAAAGATCCACGCGATGGGGAGGTTCCAGCCGCTTCTCTGCTGCATTTTTTAAAATAAAAACTTATAATTAATTTTTCATTCTCCTCTGATCTGGATACACATTGAGGAAAATAATCTCATTCAGGATCTGCTTTTTATTCTGTTTTCTGCTAAACTGCTTCATCGTTTTATAATCAGATACGGACCTCTATCCTGTCCATCCATTTTTGTTTTGACCTACTTCTATGTGGCCAGCCAGGACCCTCTTCTCGTGGTCGCGACATCCTTATTGCATGTTTGCATGTACTCCTTCGTATTTGCCGATGGTTATAATACCTTCTATAGAATTGTTCTCTCCTTCTTTCATTGTAGTTTGTTTAGAAACATCCAACCGTTGAATAATTTCGTCATCTATGTCCTTCAATAGGAAAAGCATTACCTATTTGCCTATTTATCTCTAAGTTGTTTCGGTTTTGAGCTGAATGTTTCAGCATTGCAGTCTAATGGCACCTCTTTTCTGATGGTTATTTTCGGCTAGATACTTTTTGGATTGTTCAAAGTTGGGTCTTTTCGTTTTTGTCTTGATTTGTTTAGGTACATGGTACATTGCTGTCTTGACAATGATGTTCTTGGATTTCGCTTGCTTTTATGGATCTAAATGCACTTTTGATACGAAAGCTTGAAGCTGACACTTCTTAACAATAAAATTTTTAGCATTGCGCTGATGCCATTTTACATCTGTCGGTTAAATTAACCGACGGTCAAAATTTAATCGGCATCGGTGCAAACGGGCATTTTTTTTAAATCGCAGGAGAAAATTTCCACAACTTAATAGAAATACCATAATTTTATGTGACCAAAAGATGCAAAATTAAATTTCATTTACACTAGTATTAGCTTTCCCTATACCTATTTTCAATTTTTGGATCAACAATTAGTAACAGTTCGTTCTACACCTTCAAAAATCTGTCTTAAGCTAATTTCAGGGTGTATACGGAATTTTCCGAACAGAAATCCCTGATTTATACAGGTTTTCCAGACTGTCTTGCAAAATTTTCCAGTAATTACGTTAATTCTTGATTAATTTTCTACTGAAAGTGAGAATTTTTAGTTGATTTAACGATAAAACTTCGCAAGTTCAGAACAGTACAATAGGCCATCATTACAGTATGTCACTTTCTTTATCAGTATTATAATTTGAAAAATAATCAGATTTTATAAGTATTCTACTTCAAAAAGCAATTTAAAAAAATGGCAGCAGAGAAGCGGCTGGAACCTCCCCTTCGCGTGGGTCTTTGATTTCCCTGCCTTGTGTTTACAATTTTAAAGTTGATATGCCTAAATAGACCAGGCTAGTTTTGAGATTCGCGACTTGTTAGAAGCAAATCGGATAACATTTTGACGACAAGTGTTTCTAGACTAATTCGACCCTGCTGAATCCGAAAATCACTGTCGGCACTTCGAAATCTCAACCGGAAGTCCGTTATTCTAGATGGCGCTCAAGGCTGAACGTTATATCCAAAATAGCATGAAAATCACAGACTTTTCGACCAAAGACGTGGTGTACAAAATTAAAGATCGCTTCATTCTCTACAAGAAAGGCCCTAATGATTTTTTCGTACAGACGACGGTTTACCCCTAGCGCGGGCGAGAAGTTGAGCGTGCCGCACGGCTTCACGCGCTCAGTTATTATTAATACAGAAAACTAGCTTCTTAATTTTTATGGAGTTCTTCGATATATTTCATCAATATACACCTAACTACACAAGATTAGTAGGATATTCACATTTTATTTCGCCTTTTCAATGTACAAACGACGTTTTCTGCCTTTGAGTGTAGGTTGCTTTTGAAGTGCGCCAGAAGCAAAGATCAAATCGGATAACATTTTAACAACAAGCATTTTTTGGCTAATTGAACCCTGCTGAATCCGAAAATCACTGCTCCGATTTCGAAATATTGACCGGAAGTGCGCTATTCAAGATGGCGATCGAGTTCCCACGCGCTCAGCGATTATTCAATCAAAAAACTTATTTCTCAATTTTTGTAGAGTTTTTCAATATATTTCACCAATATACACTTAAATACACGAGGCTAGTAAGATATCTACATTTTACTTTACGTTTTTCAATTTACAAACGCCGTTTTCTGCCTTTGACTGTATGCTGCTTTTGAGGTTCGCCACAGGCAAAGGCCAAATCGCATAACATTTTGACGTCAAACATTTTTTGGCTAACTGAACCCTGCTGAATCCGAAAATCACTGCTCCGATTTCGAAATATTGCCTTAATGTTTAAATTTCAATTTTTTTAATTTCATAAAATTTTTGGCTTTATTAAATCTTCATTCTCATGCTTAACTGTTTTTCACAATAAATATAAATTCTTCAAGCCCGCTCATTCATTTTTCACATGGTATGCAAAATTAATAAAGGGTGGCGTCGAACTTGACTGCCATCTTGAATAGCGTACCTACTTCCGGTCAATATTTCGAAATCGCGGAGCAGTGATTTTCGGATTTAGCAGGGTTCAGTTAGCCAAAAAATGCTTGTTGTCAAAATGTTAACGATTTGGCCTTTGCCTGTGGCGCACCTCAAAAGCAGCATACAGTCAAAGGCAGAAAACGGCGTTTGTAAATTGAAAAGGGCGAAATAAAATGTGAATATCCTACTGATCTTGTGTATTTAAGCGTATATTGGTGAAATATACTGAAAAAGTCGATAAAAATTGAGAAATAAGTTTTTTGTATGAATAATCGCTGAGCGCGTGAGCTCTCGATCGCCATCTTGAATAACGCATTTCCGGTCAATATTTCGAAATCGGAGCAGTGATTTTCGGATTCAGCAGGGTTCAATTAGCCAAAAAATGCTTGTTGTCAAAATGTTATCCGATTTGATCTTTGCTTCTGGCTAGAGATGGGCGGTGGAAATATTCCCAAATGGAAATGTTCCCAATTTTGGGAATATTCCCGGGAAGGAAACATACTAATGTCTGTCCGGGATCCACACGACCGAGATTCACCCGATTTCCATGGCGATTCATTGTTGACAACAATGATTCGCCATGGAAATAGGGTGAATCCCGGTCGTGTGGATCCCGGACAGACTATACTAAGGAAACTTTCCGAGCAACATTTCCGGGAATGTTCCTTTGGAAACATTTCCGGACATGTTTCCCAATTTGAATTTGCCGCCTTGGAATTCACATGCGCAACATGCGCACTTTTGTTTCTAAACACACGCAAACTTTAAAACGAAAGAACAGAAAAATTAGTTTTCATAAGGTACAACTTAGATTTTTTACCAACACATGGACATAACATTGATAGTGCAAACAAATGTTTGAAAGGCAATAACTAAGAGGACGAAAAATTGATAAATAAAGACAGCGAAACTGAATCCGAACGAACTGGAGGAGGAAGATATTCATATTACTAATGATAAAAGACTTGAAGAAGAGAGTACAACAGAATCACATTATCATTATCCCCAAGATGAGGAGGAGCCCTGGACAAATGATGAAGGAAGTGGGATAGAACCACTTAATCCTCCAAGGGATACGTTTGTATGAAATTATTTATATTTCGATATAAAAAAAAACAGAAACAAAATAAAAATTATTATGCCATGGCAATATTTCCAGGGAAAGTTTCCTTAGTAACTGGGAATTTGTGAGTGCCCGGAAACTTTTCGGAAAGTTTCCGGGAATGTTCCCGGGAATATTTCCCGAAAAATAAATTCCCGGGAATCGCCCATCTTTACTTCTGGCGCACCTCAAAAGCAACCTACGGTCAAAGGCAGAAAACGTCGTTTGTACATTGAAAAGGCGAAATAAAATGTGAATATCCTACTTATCTTGTTTAGTTAGGTGTATATTGATGAAATATATCGAAAAAGTCCATAAAAATTAAGAAGCTAGTTTTCTGTATTAATAATAACTGAGCGCGTGAAGCCGTGCGGCACGCTCAACTTCTCGCCCGCGCTAGGGGTAAACCGTCGTCTGTACGAAAAAAATCATTAGGGCCTTTCTTGTAGAGAATGAAGCGATCTTTAATTTTGTACACCACGTCTTTGGTCGAAAACTGTGTAATTTTCATGCTATTTTGGACATAACGTTCAGCCTTGAGCGCCATCTAGAATTACGGACTTCCGGTTGAGATTTCGAATTGCCGACAGTGATTTTCGGATTCAGCAGGGTCCAATTAGTCTGGAAACACTTGTCGTCAAAATGTTATCCGATTTGCTTCTAGCATAATATAGAAAGCTTTTTTTGAAATTCTAGCCTAGTCTAAAATGGCACTTCCCGTGGACCAATGGCTCCCAAAAGCTTTTCCGCTCTTCAACGGGTCACCTAATCTCCATGTACCAAATTTCAGCCAAATCGATTCAGTAATGTGGGCTATAATGTATTTTTACTGTTATTATAAAATTTCGATTTTCTGAACCAAACAGCGCTAAATGCGAATTAATTTTGTCTTATTTAAAACCAGAATTTGAAGACCTTTCTGATGGTGACAATAAATCTTTCAAAAACTTGCTTTGGATGGCTAAATCAAAGAATAGTTTTATATTTGAAAGTTGATGTGCCAAAACGGCACTTTCCGTGGGTTGATAGAATCCAAAATGTTGTTCAGCTCTTCGACGTATAATACAGACGACATGTGCAAAATTTCAGCCAAATCGGTTCAGGGGCTTGGGCTGCACCGCAATTTTAAAGTCCGATTAAAATCTCGATATTTTTAGTCTTTGGTCAAAAGGGCACTGACAGTGAATACATTTTTGGACGCAAAATCTGAAGGCCTTTCTTATGGAGACGTGAAAAATGGGGGTTTACATTTAAAATTTAAAAGTTGATGTGCCAAAATGGCATTTCAGGTTGCACGATTGGCTCCAAAAGCTTTTCAGATCTAAGTTGGGTTATCACATGCACACGTACCAAATTTCAGCCAAATCGGTTGAGTAGTTTGGGCTGTGGCGTGTTTACGAACGAACGTACGTACGTACATACAGACACATTTTAAAAACCGCTTTTTTGGGTTCCTGAGACCTCAAAACGTATAGATCCGGTCTTATCTCGAATTCGAAAATTTTAGTGATTGCAGTAACCTCCCTTTTTTTTTAAATGGTGAAGTGGAGTGGGGAGGTTAAAAACTGATGTGATGACATACAGGGTGCGAGATTGAAACTCCAAAATGCTATAACTTTGTTATTTGTAGTCCGATTTAAGTAAACAAAAAACCAAATGAAATGGCTCATAAAACGCTACAAACTCAAGAGTTGCTTTGATTTTTATCAACTTCAACTTGAATGTCAACTGGTTCTCAACTTTTCATTTTCAAATGGACATACCCACCCAGTTCTTTTTGCTCAGTCTGAAAGCTATTTTTTTTCTGCGTCTTTTGATGTGCAATAAGTCGACTTTGGTTTATAATAGATTTTGAAAATAATTAAAATTATTGTCAACATTTCAATCTTTTCATGTTAAATTTTCAAGTGTGCCGCGAAAAAATTCTCGAAATGCATTTTACATGTTAGAATATAACATATTTTAAATGTTTTGTTAAGTTTCTAACAGATCCACAGGCACATTCGAAAATTTTGAGTAAAAAATATTCAAATTTTAACAAAAAGTTACAATTATTTTCAGAACTAATTGTAAACCAAAACTGCTTTGTTTCACATCAAAAGATGCAGAAAAAAATTAGCTTTCAGACTGAGCAAAAAGAACTGGGTATGTCCATTTGAAAATGAAAAGTTGACAACCAGTTGTCATTCAAGTTGAAGTTGATAAAAACCAAAATAATCTGAGTTTGTAGCGTTTTATGAGCCATTTCATTTCATCTGGTTTTTCGTTTACTTAAATCGGACTACAAATAAGAAAGTTATAGCATTTTGGAATTTCAATCTCGCACCCTGTATATGCTGGCGATCTCACCTTTCTGCACAATTTCTTGGTGTAAGAACACAGATGACAGTTCTGTCACTTGTTTCCAACACAAAATTAGATTTGACATTGCCAACATTAAAACAAGAATGAAATGGACAGGTTGGCTCGTACTTTTCTTGAGGACGTAGCTTATACGTCATCAAAATTAATATTACGTTTTATGGCCTTAGTACTAGTTATATTCGAAATTGCAAAAACACGTCAGAGCTCATATTAGGCCAGGTCACCGTACTTAAAAAAAATTCCAGAAAAACACTGAAAATCCCGAAATTCCCTGACTTTTCCAGTCTATAGGAATTCTATGATAATTCCAGGTTTTCCAGGTTTTTGCAGAAGCGTATACACCCTGTAATTTTGAAAAATTAAATTCGTTGAATAATTTACAAGCGTCGAATTACAGATCGACAACATAAGCTATAATTTGTTTTTCTAGGTGTCCAAGGGCGGATTAACTTTCCTAAAAATGGCCAGAAGTGAAGAAAAAAGAATTTTTGAAAGATGGGAAAGTCTTTTTGAACATCTCGTATTTTCATATTTTAAAGTTACATTGTTTAAACCTGAAAAACGCCGTAATTTTTAATATCTTCAGGCCTCCCACGTCAATTTTTGCAATTTTTTTTAGGAATTTAGGAGAATTTAAAGCAAAATTTTAGGAGAATTTTAGGAGTTTTTACCGGAGTTTGGTATTCTCCCCCTGTAACTTTTGATGACACGCTGTACATTTATTAGCGGGTTCTTGCAGGCATTTTTTTACATTCAAATATGTAAAGAAAGCTTACACTTTCATTAGAAAAATTTCGAGAAAATAAGTTTCTTTTCGGAATCAGGTATAATAGTATATTATTGAACGAGCACATTATGAAGGCTATTATTCAAGCGGTTGAATTTAGAACCGGGCGTAAGCGAGGGTTGTAAACAACCAAGTGAATAATGGCCCATAAGGTGCGAGTTAAATACGACGTTTTATCCACGATTATTGAAATATATTTATCCAAGATTATTGAAATTGTTCAAAAATTTTTATCACTTTATATTTATTGTAAACACAAACCAACAAAAACAAAAAGTTGCCAAAAAACAGCTTGATGCTTGATCTACTTTGGCACACTTTTGCTTGATTTTGAAACGGCATGATCTTCATTGGATAGGCAGCCAACATTACAGGTGCTGTGAAATAATGTGACAGAAGCGTGACTTTTTATAATAAGTCTCGCTGTATTTTATGAACAGGATTATGTATCCACAGTTACGTACATAACAATGGCATTATTTAATAATCGTGGATAAACTTTCTTTACATACTTGAACATAGAAAAAATATGTCTAAGAAACAAAAAAGTTGAGTATCGCAATTTTGACACGTCATTAAAAAGACGATTTATTTTAATGCCGTCATTTAATAGAGTTTTGTCATACAATTTACAAATATGGTTTTATATCAATTTTTCCAGCAAAGAATACGGCGGAAGATAGAATAAACTTTGGACGTTTTTACATAATACAGAATAAGTTGATGTACTATGATAAAATTTTTGTAATTTAAGTTAATTTTTTGGGAGAACACCCTAAAATACGTATTTTTCTGTTGAAATAAAAAAGTTACAGGGGACTGGGCGAATACCTAACTGAATCATCCGGTATAGTTAGCGTTTTGACAATAAAAAAAATATCTTTTTTTTACGAGGTTTTTATAAAATAAAGTTCCGATACACTTTAACGCGGGTGTTGTGGGATAAATTTCCGCCCCTTTAACGTAAAATTCTTCAGACTTACTTATTTTAGGAAATTTAGGATTTCGTTGTCATTTTTAGGAGAATTTTAGGAGAATCAAAGCATTTTAGGAATTTTAGGAATTTTAGGAGGTGTGGGAGGCCTGTATCTTCGAAAATATGTATAGGGAATGTTAATAGCAGTCCAAAGGAATAATGTTGCATCTTTTCACTGCATAAAATTGTGGTACTCGCATTTGAAAAAATTAAGTTGCGGACAATTTCTAGCCGCCATTTTTAAGAATTATTTTTTGCCAAATTGATAATTATACAAGATCAAATGAGCTATCAAAAGCTCAAACCTTCTAGCTTTCACCCTCCAACTTTGTCTTTTTAGTCTTCAATCGTTTGGAAGATACAAATTTTTCTATTAAGGATCAATTTTTGTATAAAATTTTTGTTATTATGTCAAAAACGAGTTGACTGCATCGCTGCAATTCGATGGACGATGTTTGTCTCTGACAGGTCGGCAAACATTAAGCACGTTGTAGCGATACAGTCGACCAAGTGAATCGTCGCGGTTGAGTGGGCATTTTTAAAGTTCCCGACTGTACCACTGTTTACGAAATGCAAATCTTTGCTGGCGGCAGAAGAAATGAAGCAATTACCAACAACATAGAGACAAAAGTTCCTAAACCTCTATACGGGTGTTTAATTAACTATTTATTGTCTTCGTTGATGTGATTATTCTGTTGGCAAAACTGCGAAGCCGTTAGCTGAATTAAATTCAAAACGGCCTCAAAATGTCAAATATTTTGTTACTTGCTCTGTTTTTATTTCCACTAATACTACATATTGCATATGTTTATATGAGAAATGTTGGCTGAGTTTTAGTAAATTTTTGAATGACAGTCGGTTTCATTGGAAAGTTATCTAACATTTTTTAAAATTTAAACTACTTATTGCCGTGTGCACCCACGTTGCTTAATCTTAAGCGACACTTAAAATGACAAGAATGACATATTTCCCATTGTTTAAACGTCATTCATGTCATTTTAAGTGTAGCTTAAAGTTAAGCAACGTCGGTGCAAAGGGCCATTAGTTTGTTAGTCGCCGAGTAGGTAGGTACACTACGACAGTTCTAGACTACTTCTAAGGTCAGCTCACTTATCTCATTAATTCTCTCTTTCTAGCACAAAAAGCTCACTTAGGTTTCACTTAGGAAAAATGCCTTATGAGCTAGAAATAACACACACATGAGAGACCTCTCACATGTGAATTAAATGATTATGTGACCTGGAAAGTGGTCCAGAACTGCGACAGCTTATGTACTAATTGTCTTTCAGCGCCTCTATACCGAACTTACGTTAATCGTCCACAAACTAAAACCCTGTGTTTGGTCCTCGACATCTGCGCATCAAATGGCACTTCATGAAATTGATTTACGGCATTCGCAGCTCCCGACAGTAAACCAGTTCCGAGGATACAAAGTATAAAGGTGTTCCACTCGAAAGGTGCAGGAGCTACCGCATAACCAGCCATTGAGGTTACAACGACTAGGGCTGTTCCAATTTGACAAAAGTTATCAATCGGCATTATACTCACTCGTCAGTCGGATTTTGCATAATTTTAAGTAATGCTGGACTAAAGTTGATCGATCAGTTGAAGGGGTGGGCCGCCAAGCTGGCAACACTGTAGGTTTAGTCAAGATTTTAGGTACATCTTCGGTTAATTCGATGGTCGTGGTTGTGGACTTAACATTGGATTTGTTGACATAATTCGCAATTGGCAGTGTAAAATAAACATATTTCTGGAAATTCAGATGAAGTGATAACGATATTTAGGGGTCGCAACTTACCTTTAACAAAATATTGGGATTAACTACTGATTTACATAATACGCTATTATGGCTGCATAATCTTTGAAAATTTAAGATATTTACCATAATTCAATGTGCTTTAGTCATGTTAAATACGGAAGAAGGTGATTTTTGGTAATTTTTCCACATAAACCGTTTCTGAGCGAACGTAACTTCTCAGGTTAAGTAAGGTTGTCAATGTCAAAAGTCACAATGCTGTCTGTCAATCAACTCTCGACAACGTCAAATGTCACTCAGATCGTGGTGCGGCCTCTGGTAGGAAAAGCGAGAAGCGAAGAATCACAGATTCCTGCAAGGAATTCGGAGTGTTTGTCAACTCTTTAACAGATGGCGCGCCCGAAATTCTTTTACGCGGCAAATTCAAACATAGAAATACGGAGGTATATATAATATTCGGTAAGATTGTTCGCATACTAGTCCAGTCAAGTTAGGTTTTTTAGAAAATCGCCCTCACTTTTTTATATCAACGGAAATCACCCGGGGTGATTTCCAGGAAATCGCCCTGGGTCGGGGTGATTTCCAGGAAAAAATCACCCTGGGTCGGGGTGATTTCCAGGAAATCGTCCCAGCAATTTTCAAGAGACGCGAATAAGCATAATTACGAAAAACTGAATTTACCTATTATTTCATACTGCAATAAATGCATGACTTTTTATTTAATTTATTTACTTCAGGCGATTTTCTGGCTGAATATCCCTTGTGTTTGGGATATTTAAGGAAATCTGCCCTTGCTGTCTGATACACGTGTTTGTTGCCCCAAGAAAACAGACCTCGCGCTACGCGCTCGGTCTGTTTTCGTTGCAACATGCACTTGTATAACAGCGCGGGCAAATTTCCGGAAATATCCCTCACACGCGGGATATTATATACGAAAATCGCACGATACTAATTATTAGCCAATAGAAAAATTGATTTCTGTGTGTTTACCATGGCAACTCGAGGATTTCCTGGAAATTTTTGATACCGACTTAGACCAACATAAACGAAATTAATAAGTGGAAATTTTTATGTCAAATTAAATGTCAAAAATCATTTCTATTCAATTTCTGTGGCTGTATCGTTGCTATTTTCTTACCGAATCTGCATTCGAGCATTAATTCATTTCCTGGAAATTTTAGTCGTGCATCCCAACAACGTAATCGGGCCCTCGTGTTCCACTCGGGCCGATTAATACGTTGTTGGAATGCACTCCAAAAATTTCCGGAAAGAATTAATGCTCTTATGAGATTATAAGTGAAAAAATAAGTTATATATTTTTGAAATTTTGGCTACGGACTCCTGATGGCACCTGAAGTGCCGAAAAGTTCCCGGCCCCAAGTGTGCGCTTCATCCCTTATTTGGTGAAAACCACCCCCAAACGTGACACGGCGCAAGTTTTTAGCATTTTTTGGTGAAACTATCCATCTGACAAAAAATTTATTCTAATCAAAAATATTCCTCATGAAATTATGTATTAAAAAGGCTCTTTTGATTATTTTGCTTATCAACCTAATTCTCGCAAACGACGTCCGAAGTTGTAGAACAGTCAAAATAGATTTTTGAATAGAACTTATTTATATATTTATGAAATTTTGGCTACGGGCTGCTGATGGGCTCTGAAATGAAGGGCCGCAAACTTTACACCCCCCAAGTGTAAGCTGCATCCCTCTTCTGGCGAAAACCTATTCCCAGACGTGGACATGGCGCTAGTTTTTAGCATTTTTCGGCAAAAAGGACAAAAAAATTACTCTAATCACGAAAATTCCTCGTGAAATTTTGCATAAAAAAGTCCTTTTCATCATTTTGCTTATCCTCATCTAATTCTTGCAAACGACGTCCGAAGTTGAGGGTTGTTTTTCGCTGGCACTAAAAATCAATCTAGAGGTACCCTCAACTTCGGACGTCATTTGCAAGAATTAGGTGGGGATAAGCAAAATGATGAAAAGGACTTTTTAATGCAGAATTTCACGAGGAATATTCCTGGTTAGAGTAATTTTTTGTCCGTTTGATAGTTTAGCCGAAAAATGCTACAAACTAGAACCATATCCACGTCTGGGAGTAGGTTTTCGCCAAAAGAGGGATGAAGCTTACACTTGGAAGGTGTTAAGTTTGCGGCCCTTCATTTCAGAGCACATCAGCAGTCCGTAGAAAAAATTTCATAAATGTATAAATATGTTCTACTAAAAAATCTAATTTGACTGTTCTAGATCTTCAGACGTCGTTTGCGCGAATTAGGTGATAAGCAAAACAATCAAAAGGACTTTTTTAATACAGAATTTCATAAGAAATACCTTTGATTAGAATACATTTTTTGTCAGATGGATAGTTTCGCCGAAAAATGTTAAAAACTAGCGCCATGTCACGTTTGGGGATGGTTTTCGCCAAATAAGGAATGAAGCGCACACTTGGGGGTGGAAACTTTTCGGCATTTCATTTCAGGTGCCATCAGGAGTCCGTAGACAAAATTTCAAAAATATATAAATTATTTCTTCTATTCGTCTTTTTTAGATCTAATATACAGGGTGTTTCAGGTATGCGGTCATTAATTTTTAGGGGTGATTCTACATCAAAAAAGATGAAGAAAAGTTCCTATAAACAAGTGTCCGAAAATCGCTCCTAAGGGTGCTACGGCCCCCTGAAGGGGGCGTCTAAAATTCGATTTTTATTTAGTCACGCTTATTAAGTTTTTGCATACTATCTGACATTATTAAGCATCACCAGATTACTCCCGAGATTACTTTAGTTACTAATTTTTGGAATCCGTTCAGTTTTGTAATTTAATAAAAATAAATTGTCCCTTCTTGATCAGCCCGGTCAATGCAGATAAATTTTTGATTCCACTTTTCTCGAAAACGGTTAATCCTACGAAGTAACAGTAAGAGGAGCTTTTTTATGTAGTTTTATTCAGACAACCATATTACGGCGAGGAAATGTCAAAAAATGGCTCATCAAAAAATTTGGGTGAAAAAATCCACAGGCCCCCCCTGTTTCAAACGCCCCTGGTAAAATCCGCTTTTTGCTGATAACATAATCTGATGGAGCTTATTGATATCAGACAGTGTGCAAAAAGTCGTCGCTGTAGCCCAAACGGTTCCTGATTTATTCAATAAAAACCGAAGTTTGGGCGCCCCCTTCAGAGGACCGTAGCCCCCTTAGGAGCGATTTTCGGACACATGTTTATAGGAACGTTTCTTCATCAAATTAATGACTGCATACCTGAAACACCCTGTATATGACTGGACTATACCGATGTTGTTGATTTCCGAAATCACGGAAGTTGTAGGGGAAAGTGCTCTAAATTGATCCTAGGAGGTGAAATGATCCCCCCCTTTAAAATAAACATGAATGGTGCCATCTCACAAAATTGTTGTAAAAGTTGCTCTACGTCGATAAGGTGACTTTCTAGCTATGACAGATTATGCGCCCAATTGTTTTTGACAGAAGTCTTCACGTTTTTTTAAATTTTGCAGGTCTGATCTAAGGTAGGTGCTATTTCAACCAGCTTTAGATATTTTATTTAACATCTAAGAAAAATTTCAAATGTAGAGCTGAACTTAGCGGATATCAAAGTGTCAGGTTAGAACATTTTGCAAAAGTTTCCCTTATCTGTTTTGTTAACATAAAGCCTTATGTATTGTTCATTCACTTGGGGTAAAACGATCTCCAAATGTTTGGTGTAAAATGATCCCAACTTTTTTCGTTCTTTATATTTTAATATTAAAATTACTATAAATAGGTTTCTTTTTCCAATCAAAGTGCCACATAATTTAATCATTTGTGTGAAAATAACTACCAGATAAGAGTGATATGCGTATAACACCTTAGAAGCCGTTCAGCCAAGAAATGTTACCAATTAAACCAGCAAGTAAGGAGTTTTTGGTTCCATTGATGGTGCTAAAGCGGGGAGTCAAGGGCACAGACAAATTTTATAAAGTTTACAATAGGTAAATTAAATACATATTATAGAGCAGTGATCATTTTACCCCAGCCCCATGTCTAAAATGATCCCTTTGCATGCTCGTGGTACAAATTTTTTTATCGTCGTCCTTTTCGAAATTTAATTCACAAAAAAATTATGTAAGCTACCAAAGGTTGTATCTTGTTTCCATAAAAAAATCAGATTAAAAGAACCAGTTAATTCGGTTTTACAGCGATTCTCCCGTTAGGGGGATCATTTTGCACCACTCTCCCCTACCCTCCTAAAATTTGCTGTTGCAACTAAGACTTTTTGTCCGAAAATTTCAAAAACTTTTTTGTCACAAATGTCCCACGATTCCATAAAAAATGCGAACCGAATTTTCATGGTTTTAGTTTAGCTGTATTTTGCACAAGTGAAACTATCTATAACATATCTGGAAATTTGGAAATATGGAAATTTCCATGAAAAACCATAAGAAAATCGGTAGGGGAAAGTGACATATGATGGCCTACCTAGCTTCAATCGCCTGTAATTCTGAAATTAAGCGAAAATTTTGAAATTTATTTAGTATCAGAAGAAGCGTTTTTAAGCCTCTTTCATTGGTAGAGCTAGAAATCGCAAAGGCTTATTATTACTTAAGTTATGCAACTTTTTTATTTAATTATGATGGACCCCTTGAGAGAAGGGGAGAGTTTTAAAATAATTTTTGGAAGAAACCAAATTTTGTAAGGGAATGATTGACCCCATATTCTTTATTAAACATACATAAGTATTTTTGTTAGTAGATTCTAAAACATACAGGGTGGGTAATTAACCTCCCCAATTCCCATCAAAATTAAAAAAGAATGGGAGGTTACATACTGCAATCACTAAAATTTTTGAATTAGAGATAACATCAGAATGATCTATACGTTTTGAGGTCATAGGAAGCCAAAAAAGAGGTTTCTAAAATCTGTCTGTATGTATGTACATACGTACCTACGTGCGTTTATAAACGCTCTACAGCCCAAACTACTGGAGCGATTTGGATGAAATTTGGTACATAAGCATCTCATAACCTAACTTAGATCTGACCTTTAGTCAATCGTGCAACCGGAAGTGCCATTTTGGCACATCAACTTTTAAATTTTAGATACAAACCCCTATTTTTGACGTCAAATTCAAATTTCAAATTCCTCTTCTGAGGATGTATTCACCCTTGCTGCCCTTTTAACCAAAAATAAAAAAAAAATAGTTTTTTATCGGACATTAAAATCGCGGTACAGCCCAGCCCAAGCCCCTGAACCGATTTGGCTAAAATTTTGCTCATGGGGATTGAAATTACACGTCGAGGAGCTGAACAAATTTTGGATTCAATCGGCAGACGAAAAGTGCCGTTTTGGCACACCAATTTCCAAATTTAAAATTATTCTCTTATTTAACCATCCAAAACAAGTTTTTGAAAGATTTATTGTCACCATCAGAAAAGTCTTCAAATTCTGGTTTTAAATAGGTTTGTTCGTTTGTGTTGCACTTCCTGCTCTGTTGTACTGAAACCGTTCGTTTGTGTTCAAGCACCTGTACTGAGGCTGTTCGTTGGTGAAGTGCAACTTGCTCCAAGCTGCTTAGTTCATGCCACATGCTCAACCTGCCCTTGCTCTGGAGGAGGAGTAAGTTAGAGCAGGTTGTGTTAGAAGCGGTGGGGGGAAAAAAGACCGCCTATTTCAAAGTTCAATTACTTTTCCAATAACCTCAAAAATAAATTTGATTCACTTGGTTATGCATTTTTCGGATAAACTGAAGAAATCAGCAAAATGGTAGACAAAGGACTAGGCATCTTTCTGTTGGAAACAATTAAGTAGGTACAAGTGATTCCGTTATGGAACAATCCTCATCACTAACATCTTCACTAGATGATATGATATCATGAACACATTCCTCATCATCATGCAACAGCAACATATCTAAAATTTCTTTATTTATCACGAATCGACAATATAACCTCAAACATCAAATGAGACCTTGAACACCTTGAACAGCAAGCAAACCCAATAAGCGTTCGTTTGTGCCCAGACAAACAAGTTGAACTGGACTGTTTGATATGTGAACTTGTTTGATCTATTTCAGTTTGGTTCAGTCCAGGTCTGACACAAACGAACAAACCTAATAAGACAAAATGTAGTCAACATGAATTTTTTTGAAAGATGTCAGAATTTGAAAATTGGTACGTATGAATAATTTGTAAAATCAGCCTAAACTTGAACGAAAAACAATTGCAAAAAAGGACGCCGATTTCTTCAATATCTTATAACATGTGGAAACAGTCCAATTCAATTAATAATAATCTTTATTACGCCAGAAGCATTTCCATTGACAAAGAACATTAATTACTTTACATTCACACTAAAATAATAAATATACGATAACATAAAAGAAGAACATAATTAAATACTAAGAACTGATCTGCAGTCTCGCTTAAACTTCTTAAAGCTAACACCAAAGAAATCAAGATGAGCGCTGTAGGCGTTTACATTCGCAATCATCCTAGAGCAAGGAGAGTTTAGACCATAATTTGTGTAATGAAACGGTTGCTTTAACAGCGGTTGAGAACGACAATAGAACTGAGGGACACATATAAATATGAGAGATAAAATTTGAGAGCATTGAAATTCATAATTTAACAGTTTGAAACAAAAGCCAATATCTAAAAATTTCCGCCTATCTTCCAACAAACACAAACCGAAGTAAGACAGAATCATATCATAATTTTGACGATTAAAAGTCACATTGTATTTAAAGCATAAGTGCTTTGTGAACTTACGTTGAACTTTCTCTATACGATCTATGTGTACACGATATGATGGGGACCATATTATGCTACAGTAGTCAAACAGAGAACGTACCAATGCCGAATAAAGAATCGTTACAGATCTGGTGGTAACAAACGGAACAGTTGTTCTGACAATGAAACCCAACATTTGATTGGCTTTAGTAATTACAGAGTCGATATGATAGTTGAAAGACAGTTTAGAATCTAAAAAAATTCCCAAATCCTTGATGATATCAACACACTCCAAAGATACCCCATTTATGTAAAAGCAAGGCTCAAGAGGTTTAAGTTTCCGCGTAAAATTTATCACTTTGCATTTGTCAGGATTGAGGTCCATGTCATTAGATGAACACCACAACACTAACCTGTCCAAATCACGTTGTAAACGGGACACGTCCGAGTCATCGCTTACTCTGGCAAAAAGTTTGAGATCATCCGCAAACATTAAAAGTTTGCAATTTTTTAATTTCGAGCAAATGTCATTGACATAGACCAAGAAGAGCAAGGGGCCCAGATGAGATCCCTGAGGGACACCGGAAGTAACTACGACTTGTTTAGATCGATAACCATTTACGCGGACAAATTGAGATCGGTTGTCCACATACGATGCAATCCAAGAAAGGATAGGATCACAGATACCAAGAGCTTTAAGTTTAAGAAATAGAATATAATGATTTACACTGTCGAAAGCTTTACGGAAATCAGTGTAAATAGACACTACTTCCATCCCTTTCTCCATTGCATCGATTATGTAATCAACAAAGACAAACAGGTTTGTCGTAGTTGATCGCCCTTTAACGAATCCGTGTTGCTCCTCCACAATCATGTGTCTCAACTCTGCTGTGAGAGCATTACAGACAAGCTCATCCAGAATTTTGGGTATTGTCGACTGTATGCTAATAGGTCTGTAGTTTGAAACCTCCGATCTATTACCTGACTTGTAGATTGGGACAACAAAACTGGATTTCCACTGGTCAGGGAATGATCCGAGTCTAAGAGAAAGCCGAAAAACATGATATAATGGAGTAATTAATGCTTCCGTGCATAGCTTGATAAAAAGAGGGGGGATTCCATCTGGGCCCGGCCCTTTATTAGTATCAAGTTTAAGGAGAAGTTTGCGAATGTCATCATGACTAAGGCTCGGATTTTATGCATTGGAAAATGAGGAAACTATGCGCATAATATGCACACTCTTTTTACTAAAATATGCAATAAGGTAAGAAGAATATGCGTGACAATAGGCAAATATGCAAAAAAAAAATTTATTATGCAACACGGCAACAAATTACAACATTGTAGGTAATACAAGTTTAAGGCTGGCGTTTCGCCGGTTCCCGCCAGAATAGGGTTTTTTGCTTCTAATTTAAATTTGAGAAGGAATATCAGTTTACAGTTCCTTTAATAATTGCACGTTTATTAATGTAACACGTTGGTTAACAAATTATTGTTAAAACTACCCTGGTTTTTCAAATTTGTACAATAAATGTTGTTTTTTGGCGCGAAATCGAAAAAACATTCAAGTTTGAAAAACCAGTGTAGTTTTAACAATAATTTGTTAACCAACGTGTTATTTAAGTGTAACAGCTCATCAAAACTCATTACGAGAGTTTATAGTTCTAGGAAATATTTGGCCATTAAGAAGGGTGATAGCTGGCCAGGTAGCGGATTACTCTTTTCCGGAGATAAACGTTCTCAGGTAACATGTTGGTAAATTTTGTACAAAATTTATTTTAATACTTACCTACCCTAATTTGAAGCTGCCATTTCAAGAACATGCACAAATTTGCAAAAAATTATTAAAATATGAAAGAAATTATTAAAATATGACAGAAATCATTAAATATGAAAGAAATTGAAAAATATGCTACATATGCAAATTTTTTTAGCGTTTTTTCAACCGAGAAAGATGAGATTTGCCCTATTAACATTCAATTTACAACATATACCGTGTTTTACAGAATATGCACTTTGCATAAAATCCGAGCCTTAATCATGACTCACGTCAATAACACTCACGTGACATTGACTGTTGTAATTTAGATAGCCAGGATCAATGACGTTTTTTGGTTTATAGACAGAGTAAAAGTATTCTATAAACAGGTCAGCAATTCTTTGACCATCCCTTTCTACCCTGTCGCCATGTTTCATTATATTCGGAACACTCTTAATATTCTTACTCTTAGACCTAACGTAACTCCAGAATGACCTGATATCATCAGATATGCCAGTTTCAACTTGTTCTATAAATTTTTCATGGGCATTTGCAACTGCCATTTTACACAGTTTTCTTAAATCATTAAACACGGTATAGTTATTAAATGTGCTATTACTTTTATAATTCTTATGAGCAACACGTTTAGTCTTGATCAGGTTAACTAACTCAGGACTAAACCAATTTGGAAAATGAGATATGAAACTTTTGCGTTTGGGTACAAATAAATCAATAACATCATACAATGCACAGTAGAGTAGTTCAACACAGTCATTAACACAGGCACAATTTGTTAAAAACGACCAGTTTATATCACAGAGAGCTTGATTTATGGCAATATAATTAGCTTTTTTAAAATCATAAAAATATGTTGCCGCTTTATCTAATTCTCTATAGTCAGTGACTGAGAAATTAATACATAAAGGCGGGTGATGAGGATCACTGCGCAACAGTTCAGGAGCCCGAAGGACATTGATATCACAGTTTGAAAAGACTAAGTCTAATATCACATCATTTGCATTTCTTTTTGAATTAAACTGACTCAGCCCAAAATAGGAGAAGTTATCACAGATTGTAGCAGCAGAATCACTCAGGTGTTGAGTTGCTAGAAGCCCAGGTACATCTGCCTGATCTACCCAGCGCACTTCCGGTAAGTTGTAATCACCTACCAAAATCACTTTGGCATCACAATTGATTTCCAACACAGAACTGACAGTTTCGGAGTGATCGTTATAGAATTCCACACTAGATCGAGGTGGACAATAAATCGAACCAATAATAAGATGCTGATTAGAAGAATGAACACTAACCCAAAGTTCTTCACGCGGTATTTGTATACCAGGAATGATTAAATTTGATGGAAGCGATCTCTTGACGGCTATAAGGGATCCGCCGCCATCAGATTTGACGCTGGATGCTTTATCCCTATCTCTTCTGTAGACCGCATATTGATTACTAATGAATTCCTCGTCATAAATCGTGTCGTTTAGCCATGTCTCCGTAAGTATAATAACATCATAATCACAAACTAAAATAGATCTGTACAGATCTTGCAATTTAGTCCTTATGCCTCTTGGATTTTGATAATATATGGACCAGTTTTTTACGTTTCCGCCTCGGTTTCCGCTAACTCTATGGGCGACCTTTCTTGAAAATCCTGTTTATCAGAAGTGTCTTTGTTCTTCTTTGGCATTTTTATGAAAATCCTGGCCTCCACTCCAGTCGGCCAGGCTTCAGGCGTTAATAAAGAAAATGATTGGGATGTAGGAACCCCGATCTTGAAAGTACATATTTTATCATTATCGGTGAGCGGAAAACATTTCACATCATCTATGCCATGGGTCGTTTTTACCCAATTTATCATATTCTCAGGCTTAGTACCAGGTTTAATCCTAGAAACATGAATCCACTGACGCCTTGCCACTGCTTCAACGATGATAGTTTCGGTGATCTGAACATTACGATTCCCCACAATAATCGGATTATTATTACGATTTTTATTTGGAACCCTCGGTTGTTTACCTTTATTTCTACGGTTTTGGACAAGCTGGAATCCTGCTTCGGCATCACTGCGATCCTGTGAAACAAAAGGTGCAGTCTCCTTAGGATTGTCACGAATGGCAGGTTCCACGTGAGAGAGTGCCGATGTCGCGGGAAAATTCAAATGATTTGTAAACATTTCGCTCTTATCAGGCAAGTTTTTGTAGGAGTCAACATCCTCAATTTTATTTGCTCTAAAGTTATCAAACTTGGGATTTTGCGGTTTCTGCTGAGTGGTAGCCCTACCTTGATGCAAAGAATTGCTGTTTACGGATGCAATCTTTGCTCCATTAAAAACAGCATCCTTGTATGACTTATTTGATAAGAGCCTGATGAGATCAATGTTGCTAGATTTAAGTATATCGATCTCATTTCTCAAAGAAGTTATTTCTTGCTTCAACAAGAGAGTTTCGGACTCAACGATGTTTCTAATTATATCATTATATGGTAATAAATTACGTCTTGCGGTCGTGTGACTCAGGCTTTCACATATTTTCTCAAAAACGTTAAAGTTGGTTACCTTTTTGAAAAGCTAATTTTTCTGTGTATCCGGTGATGTTAAAATTCAATATGGCGCACATAAGAAAAAGAAAAATTGCCTGTCTTCATTCAAAACCTAGAAGGCCTAGAAAATTTCTGTCATTGCCACTCAATTGACAGCTGTTAAAATAATATAAAAGTCCCAAGTTTCATTTAAATAACATTAATGGTTAAGAAGATATTATTTTAACCTCCCCAACTCCATCACAATTTTAAAAAATGCAGCAGAGAAGCGGCTGGAACCTCCCCATCGCGTGGATCTTTGTATTCTGTGTAGATAGTAGTCAATTCAACAGATTTTTTTTTATCCTTATCGTCTGACGTCTGTGACTAATTTCGCAATTTTCTGACAAATACCGACATCACCTCGTACATCACCCATCACATTTGACAATATGTTCCTTTTAAGGTTAATCTTTTGCCAACTTTTTGACAATAACTGCCACTTTATGTCATCCACTGTCAGCCTGCTCCCTTTTAATGAGAAAGAATTTTTTCAATATTTTCCACTGAAATGGCAGAAACTGTGAATACATTTTTAGAACCAGAATTTGATCGTCTTTCTAATGGCGACATAAAAAAGAGGCCTTGTATTTAAAATTTTAAGTTGATATGCTTAAATGGCAGTTCGCGTGGGCCAATTGCTCCCAAAAGCCTTTCAGGTCTTCAACGGGTCACCTAATCTCCATGTACCAAATTTCAGCCAAATCGATTCAGTAATTTGGGCTATAATGTGTTTTTACTGTTATTATAAAATTTCGATTTTTTGAACCAAACAGCGCTAAATGCGAATTAATTTTGTCCTATTTAAAACCAAGATTTGAAGACCCTTCTGATGGTGACAATAAATCTTTCAAAAACTTGTTTTTAATGGTTTAATGATTGAATAATTTTAAATTTGGAAATTGGTGTGCCAAAAGGACACTTTCCGTGAGTCGATGGAATTCAAAATTTGTTCAGCTTTTCGAGGTGTAATACAATCCCTATGTGCAAAATTTCAGCCAAATCGATTCAGGGGCTTGGGCTGTACCGCGATTTTAAAGTTTGATAAAAATCAATTTTTTTTTAAATTTTTGGTCAAAAGGGCACTAAGAATGAATACATTTTTAGAAGCAGAATTTGAAGGTCTTTCTTATGGTGACGTGAAAAATGGGGGTTTGCATTTAAAATTTAAAAGTTGATGTGCCAAAATGGCATTTCCGGTTGCACGATTGGCTCCAAAAGCTTTTCAGATCTAAGTTGGGTTATGAGATGCCTACGTACCAAATTGCAGCCAAATCGGCCCAGTAGTTTTGGCTGTGGCGTGTTTACAAACGTACGTACGTACGTACGAACGTACGAACGTACGTACGTACGAACGTACGTACGAACGTACGTACGAACATACACACAGACACATTTTATAAACCACTTTTCTGGGTTCCTGAGACCTCAAAACGTGGAGATCTGGTGCTATCTCAAATTCGAAAATTTTAGTGATTGCAGTAACCTCCCATTTTTTTAAAATTGTGATGGGGTTGGGGAGGTTAAAAAAGGCGGTCTCGGAGACGGCAGGAACTTCTACGCCGCACTGCATTGGATTAATAACAGCAGCATTTATTAAATTTTTAAATATTTAAAATAAGAAAGTTGCTATGCCAAAAGGGCACTTCGGGTTGACTGATCGGCTTCAAAATCTAATCAGCTCCTCTCCCGCACAGACAATAAAATAAATTGCCACTAAAATGACATTTTTCGAAAAAAATGGCACTAAGGTTTTCGGCTTGAAAAAAAATCAGTTATCAAATCCGGTAATAAAAATATACATTTATGCATAGTTTTTTTTTCACGGCACCATTTTTTGGTCAAAAGGGCCCAAGTGTGAATACATTTTTAGAAGCAGAATTTGAAGAGCATTCATATGGTAATGCGAAAAATGGGGGTTTGCATTTAAATTTTTAAAGTTGATGTGCCAAAAAGGCACTTTCCGTGAGCCGGTGTAGCCCAGATTCTAATCAGCACCTACAAATCTCCCACTGAATATGTGTGCCAAATTTCATCAAAATCAGTTCAGTAGTTTCGGCTGTAGCGTGTCCACAGACATACGGACAGACACACGGACAGACACACAGACACACATTTTTCAAAAATAGGTTTTTTGGGTTCCTGGGACCCCGAAACGTAAAGATTTGATGTCAGTTCAATTTCGAATTTTTGATCGATTTTATATACTGCTCCGCCTTGAGCGTAGAAGTTAAAAAAATGGGAGGTTACTGCAATCACTAAAATTTTCGAATTCGAGATAAGACCGGATGTATGCGTTTTGGGGTCTCAGGAACCCAAAAAAGTGGTCTTTAAAATGTGTCTGTGTGTATGTTCGTACGTTCGTACGTACGTTTGTAAACACGCCACAGCCAAAACTACTAGACGGATTTGGCTGAAATTTGGTACGTAGGCATCCCATAACCCAACTTAGATCTGAAAAGCTTTTGGAGGCAATCGTGCAACCGGAAATGCCATTTTGGCACATCAACTTTTAAATTTTAAATGCAAACCCCCATTTTTCACGTCACCATAAGAAAGGCCTTCAAATTCTGCTTCTAAAAATGTATTCACTCTTAGTGCCTTTTTGACAAAAATTGAAATATTCGGGATTGTTAACGTACTTTAAAAACACGATACAGCCGAAACCTCTGACCCGATTTGGCTGAAATTTTGTACATGGAGACCGTATTATACGTCGAAGAGCTAAAAAATGTTTGGAGGCAATCGACCCACGGAAAGTGCCGTTTTGGCACATCAATTTTCAATTTTAAATATACTCTCATTTTACCATTCTAAACAACTTTTATTTAAATTTATTGTCAGCATCAGGAAGGTCTTCAAATACTTGTTCAAAATAAGATAAAATTCATTCGCATTTACTGCCCTTTGGGTAAAAAAAAATTGAATTTTGTAATAACACTAAAACCACATTGTAGCCCAAACTACTGGATCGATTTGACTTAAATTTGGTACATGGAGATTGGGTGACCCGTTGAAGAGCTGAAAGGCTTTTGGAAGCAATTGGTAAACGAGAAGTGCCATTTAAGCATATCAATCTAAAATTTTAAATTCAAGGCCTCCTTTTTTATGTAGCCATTAGAAAGACGATCAATTTCTGGTTCTAAAAAAGTATTCGCAGTTTCTGCCATTTCAGTGGAAAATAGAGAAAAAATTCTTTCTCATTAAAAGGGACATTAACCTTAAAAGGAACATATTTTGTCAAATGGGTGATGACGGTATTTGTCGAAATTTTCTGTTGAATATAAAGATCCACGCGATGGGGAGGTTCCAGCCGCTTCTCTGCTGCATTTTTTCTTTAAAATTGCAATTTTCAGATTTTTTGTGATAACTCTGGAACGAATCAAAATATCGGGAAATTCTCTTTAGAGCCTTAATCGCCAAGAAATAGCGCAACTTTTCTCTAATTTAACCGACCCCGTAGGTAAATATAGGTACCTACAATCACAGGGCTACTACACGTCTAAATAAAACGGCACTCATGCACGACGAACGAGCACTGGAACACACCTGAAATTCTTATGGATAAATACACAAATAATACAGACGCCTGTTGCAAATGGCCATTAGAATTTCTATAGAGAACATTAGGGAGAACATTAGTGAGCCTAATGAATCAAAAAGGAAATTGAAACTAATTTTTAATGGAAGAGCACAACTGACCATTTTAACCTCCCCACAACCAATATAAAAATGGGAGGTTACTGCAATCAGTCCAAAATTCGAAATTGAGATAACACCAGATCTTTACGTTTCAAGGTCTCAGGATCACGAAAAAGTGGTTTTTAAAAAATGTCTGTGTGTATGTACGTACGTATGTACGTATGTGAGCACGATTTCTCGGAAACTACCGAACGGATTTTAGTGAAATTTGGTATGCAGGTTAGTGTTGGCCTTCTGGTGAGCCCAGTTAATTTTGTTGCGAATCCGAAGAAGCCAAGTGCCTTTTAGGCATGTAAACTATGAAATTTGACTGATGAACACTAATTTTTCTTAACAGCGCATGAAAGGTCTTGAAATTCTGTATCTGAAAGTGTACTCACACTTAGCGCCTTTTTGGCATAAAATCGAAAAAATCGAAGTATTGAGGAAACATTAAATAACACGCTACAGCCCAAACTGCTGGATCGATTTGGCTGAAATTTGGTAGGTAGAGATACCGTCACCCGCCGAAGAGCTGATTTAATTCTGGTGGCAATCCGAGGGCGGCAAGTGCCATTTTGGCATATCAACTTTGAAATTTGAATAATGAACTACTATTTTCTCTATCAGCACATGAAAAGTCTTCAAATTTAGTTTTCAAAATTGTACTCAACCTTAATGCCCTTTTGGCAAAAGATCGTAAAATTCAGAAAACTCACAGTGGAGTAAAACTTAGGCATAGTAAATAGTAAAATTTAAGTGATATTAGTGATAGGATTGGATCATTCACCAAGTGGGGAGGTTCCAGCCGCTTCCGTAGCTGCCCATTTTTTTTGTAATGTATTGTACATACTAAAATGTAATTAATGGTCACCAATGTCATTATTCATTAGAACCCATTAGAACACAGTGCAGATGATTTCTAATGTGTTTTCCCATTACAAAAATATACTTAAAACAGATGGCGCTGCATGACAAACATCGCCAATCAGATGCAAACAAGGCGCATTATTGTGTCAACTGTCAAGAGGCTATTAGACGCCATTATTGTTGTTTGCTGCTGTTTGTGTTTTGTGTGTTCAGTGAAATCATTAGCTAAGCCAGTAATACAAACATGTCATATCAGTATTTTAAGGTATCATATGGGTAATATTATATTTGGTAATAACCGCGAGGTAATAACATTTAGTGAATTGACGATGTCGATCCCTTGAGATGAAGTTATTACTAAAGGGCGGATTAAAAAGCATTTATTTTCCAGAAATAAGCGCCTATAAAAAGCTTCAAAAATCGAAAATTAAGCTACAAAAAAGTGAAAATAAGCACCTAAAAGTTCAACTATTTCAAAATTGCAAATTGAAAATTTACATTTTCGCTAATTGCAGGAAATGCCTAATAGACCAGTCAAATAGGGACCGGAGGTTACAATAAATGTTGGAAAGCGGGAGATGATCTTAAACCCTTTAGTAGGCATCTAATAGAAGTATCCTAGTTTTGCAACTTCCCAGGATGTGTGCGTATGATAGGGTGTCCAAAAAACCCCGAAATTTTCTGACTTTTTTCAGTTTTTCGCTTATAATTTCTAAACAGTGCTTCCTAGCGGAAAGTTCGCTATTTTCGAAATTAAAGCGCACTAAATTCTGCGTCGGCTTTGTTCTCTATCTACGCATCTCACCATAGACAAAGGAACCTTAAGTTAAGGTTTTTTTCATTTTAGTGCCAGTACCTTATCTTAGTCAATTAGGGTTGCGAAATAAGTAAAAATCGACCAAAAACGTGGTAAGCTAGCAAGAATAAGCACTAATAAGCTACAAAAGACTTAAAAAAGCTCACAAAATCGTAAATAAGCACTTACGCGAATTTTAGGCAAAAATTAGCAAAATAAGCAAAATAAAATTAGTGTCAAATGATTCGAAATTTTATGAAACGGAAAGAACCAACAGCATTTCGTTCTGCTTACAATATTAAAAAAAAGCAAAATGCCAGAAATCCGCCCTCTAGTTATTACATATGTTTAGGTACCTACCTACCTAAAGCCATAATTTTGCATCAGTCACAGACTTTTAGGATTGAAAAACGAGAAACTAGCAGATTTTGAGATAAATGTTTGCAGCGTCAGTAGGTAGATACTTACTTATCTGGAACACCGATCATTGTTTACAATTTTTACAATTTGTCGTGATGTGTTCTATTGGAAACCTATTAGATACTGTTTCTACTGAAATCTAGGCAAAGAGAAATCTCTGGGGTATTCTCCATTAAATTACATTAGAATTAGAAATCAGCTATTGTTTTTGTGGGAATTTCCAGAATGTCGACACAATTTATAGTGAATTGTAATGGGAAGTCTGGGACTCTCCATTAGGTTTGCATTAGGAAACAATTTTTGTGTTGTAATGTGGGTTGATCTGGGAATTCCCCGGGCAAAATACTTACCTCAACCTATTGTGACTTATTACATTATTTCTTTAATGAATTTTTTCTATAAACCCTATTAAAAACAGTTGTTTTAACGTTTGTTGACAATTGTTAAAAATTACATTTTGTGATACTATCAGTATTAAAAGTCTACTTTTAACACTGGTGGTAAAAGTGATTTACTTTTAACACTAGTGTTAAAAGTGACAATGCAACAACAATTAAACAAGCCGCGGTAACGAATTGTCACTATACCTATTTCATGGACGTCTTCAATTAATAATTTGAAAACTTTTCCTTTTAATAGTGTTTGTAGAAAAAATAGTGTATGATATGCGTGTTAATAGTTATTTATGATATAAGTGTTAAAAGTGGTATTTTATTTTGTGAGAAGGGAAGTTTGGGACACGACGCGCAGCGGAGTGGCCCATCTTTTCGAACAAAATAAAATCACTTTTAACACGCACATCATACACTATTTTTTCTACAAACATGATTAAAAGCAAAAGTTTTCGTATTATTAGTTGAAAACGTCCATGGAATTCGCTGTAACTGAGGTATAGTGACAATTTGTTGGCCGGGGCTTGTTTAATTGTTGTTGCATTGTCACTTTTAACACTGAGTGTTAAAAGTAAATCACTTTTAACATAAATGTTAAAAGTAAATGACTTTTAATACTGGTATTATAAAATGTAATTTTTAACAATTGTCAACAAACGTTAAAACAACTGTTTTTAATAGTGTTTGTAGAGAAAAGTGATTTTATTTTGTTCGAAGGGATTCCCTCTCACAAAATAAAAAGCCACTTTTAACCCTTATATTGTATCATAAATAACTATTAATGGTCAGTTGCAGTAGAGACGGGCTGAAATTGGAAAATGTATGCTTTTTACCATTAATTTTCAACACGAAAACATTGGTAGGTAATTTCCAGAAATAATATTTCCCGTGTCACTCCAGAAGAAAGAAATATTTTTTTATAGATGGTTCCTCCCAGCTACTTCCATAGAATTTACGAAGCAGAAAGAAATTCCATACTGCGTTCCAGAGAATTCCATAAGAGCATAAAAAGTACAGGAGGAATTGCAGCATTTGCGACAGGGCTCAACGCCAACACCAATTAAATGCATTTTAATTTCTAAGTACGTTCCTGACTTATTCCGAATAATCTGAAAATTGCGCTTGTCAAGATAAATTAATATCTAACGATTGATGCTATTCAAATGAAACTTGGAACTTTTATAATTTTGACAGCTGTCAATCGAATTCTCTCATCAAAAATGTAGGTAATCAACATGGACTTTTTTTGAAAAATCACCAAACTTCGAAAACCTGTAATGATTTGTAAAATCAGCAACATTTTTAAGAAAAAAGAAAAATACGAAAAAGGTCAACTTTTTAAATCTTTTTTGATGTGAGGAATAATTGAATTTTGAGCTGTAATAAAATAGGTTTTGAGGTTGTGCGACTCAAACTTTAAAATGTTTAAAAAAAAAGTTCGTCTGTTAAATTTTTGTGTTGACTACCGTTGCTCAAAATATAGGCTTAGAAGGCTTAGAAAACTTCTGTCAATGCCATTCAATTGACAGGTATCAAAAATTTAAAAATTCTAAGTTTCATTTAAATAGCATCAGGGAGATATCTATTAATTTTTCTTTAAAATCGCGATTTTTCGGGATAACTCAGGAACGAAACAATATATCGGTGAATTATCTTCAGGTTCTTAATCACCAAGAAATAACCCAACCTTACTCTAATTAACCGATTCCCCAACAATAATAATAATAATAATAATAATAAATTTATTCATGCTAAGGATCGTGAAAACAATATAGCATAAGTCGAATTTACAATTAGCCCGAGGCAAATACAGTACACATATAATGTATATACTTAAAATAAAACAAAAGAAACAATAGCACAACAATAAATATGTGAGACGGCTAAGTATGTTAAGTGCTAAGATAATCTTTCACAGAATAAAAACATTTTTCAGCTAAGTAAGCTTTCAGGTTTTTCTTAAAACTAAATACAGTAGAGATATTCTTTAATTCTTGCGGCAATTTATTAAAAATCTGGACACATGAATATGCGGGAGATCTCTCATAAAAAGCTGTATTATGCAAAGTCACACTAAAGCTTTGGTTGTTTCGGGTGCTGTAGTCATGAAAAAAATTATTCTGAATAAACATGTTCTTATTTCTGAACAAGAATAGTGCGCATGAATAGATGTATATACATGGTAGCGTAAATATTTGTTGATGTACAAAGGTATTTTTACACGATTCCCGAGGCATTAGATTATATATTATTCTAATCAATCTTTTTTGTAATACAAATATTCTTTGCTGGTTACAGCCTTCCCCCACACAATAATAACTCTTGCCGTTTAGGTGTTTAGGAGATGCCAATGACGAGCAATGAAAAAGGAACCACTCTGTGTACGTATTATACAGTGTGTCTCATTTTAACTGGAACCACCCAAATATTTTGGTTAATTTTAACCGAATCAATGCATTCTTTTTTTCTGTACGTAGAGCTTCAAGATCTGCACCTGCGTGATACTTCACTTTTTTTATAGACCGAAATCTCAGCCTACTACGATTTAACAAAGAGGCCAAAAATGACGAAATCGTATTAGGTATTTTTTATCGAAAAATTTTATAAGGAAAAGTTGCTCAGGATGGCTCCAAATGGCTAAATCCGAAATTTCAGGAAAAAATAAAAATGTTGAATTTCTTGAGGAAGAATCACAAAATAACGCAAAGTTCAATATTTTTGCAACATAATGGGTGCTGTGAACTAAAAAAACAATTGAAATGAATTGATTTGACATTTGCTATCGGCTATGGATGGATAAAACATAACAATCGCAGAAAAAGTTGAAATTATTAAAATAGTGCAAGATTTTCGTTTTTCTTAACAATTTCAAGGGACACCCCAACTAATCTGTTGCAGTGTGCCACAAACAGCAAACATATGCGCTTCCATTGTTTTTTTATTTCAAATCACTCGTTATGTTGCAAAAATATTGACGTTTTCGTTATTTTATGATTCTTCCTCAAGAAATTCTATATTTTTATTTTTTCCTGAAGCTTCGGATTTAGCCATTTGGAGCGATCCTGAGCAACTTTTCTTTATAAAATTTTTCGATAAAAAAATGCCTAATACGATTTCGTCATTTTTGGCTTCTTTATTAAATCGCAGTAGACTGGGGTTTCGGTTTATAAAAAAAGTTGAGTATTACTCAGGTGCAGATTTTGGAGCTCTAAATGCAGAAAAAAAGAACGCATTGATTCGGTTAAAATTAACCGAAATATTTGTGTGGTTCCAGTTAAAATGAGACACACTGTATTATGTCATTTTATTTCACTTCACTTCGACCACCTAAGACAAATTTACCCATGTCAAGTTAAATATTTAGGTATACCTACATATAAAATGCAAAATCAATAGTAAGGGTTACGAGCCGTTTATTTAGTGATAACAATATACCGGGTGGACCAACACTATTGCCCACCTCAATAATTGCCCTTTACCTTGAAGCTAGAGTTTTGATTTTTTTACAGGGTGTATGGGTACTAAAAACCCTTCAGAGGACGTAAAATTTTTTTTGATTGGCCCAAAAATGTGACGTCACGAAATTTTCAATGGGGCTATTTTCATGAAATAAATAATTTTTGCCCACAGGTTGGTTATTTAGGGCCTTAGGATCACGCTAAACTGATTATTTAATTTTTTGGACATCAGGTTACCAAACTGCAGAAGCTAAAAATCACGTCAATTTTTCTCACAAGTCGCCCATGAAACAACACCTAATCATTGCGAGGTATGTCCAGTGGCGGCTCGTCAGGGGCGGCAGGGTAGGCCCGGACGACCCGCAGCTTGAGCGCAAGAAAAAGTTTTTTCTTCACATTACAAAATACATTTATATTTGCTAAAATGTACGTTGGGGTATTATTATTATTAATATTATTATCGTTGTTGATGCTAAATATTTTAAAATTAATATAATGTAGATATTAAGAATTATAAATCTATTAATAACGCGAAGAGCGTCAAGTCAGGCTCGCCGGGCCAGATTTGAAATTGCCGCGTTCTTAACTGCTAGAGTTGGAGTGAGTCAGTTGCGCGATTGCTTGCTGCTGACGCAGCCACAGCTAGTCCAGGAGGGTCGGCCAGCCTGGCCTGTCAGCACCCTGCCGGATCCGAACGATGAGAGGCGCGCAAAGAAACGAATAAATAATAATAAATAGGACTCATTTGCTTGCTATTCGCTGTTCTGACAAGAAATTAAGTAAGTAAATCTAAAAATGAAATTCGAATTATAAAATCGAAATTGAAATTATTAAAATTATAGATCGAGGAAGACAATCATATTAGAATTATATCTCGAATTCTCATTAATTGTGCCATCGATTGAAATTGAAATTATTAGAATTATATTTTGAATTCTCATTAATTACTTCCCAATATTCAACCCTGCCATGAGTCAGGTTAGGCTAGCCGGTCTTCGATTTCCGGGTGATATCGTTTCTAATCGGTCACACTTCGCGTTCGTACCATTCATGGCCATGACCATGCAATCATCAATGATCATTTCGTTAGTGCCCTACCGCTACGTGTGAATGTGTACGAAATTTTTATTTAAAAGTTGGTGATCACGTGTTATTATTTTTGTTCGTGTTCCGTCTCGTTTCGTGGCCATTTTGGCCAAAATGTAAAGTGCTTACTGCAGTTTTTGTAGATTGTGCCTTGTGCAAGGTGCTTTGTGGTTCTGTCTGTTTTCAGTTTTGTAGTTTCAGTTCTTCTTTGATGGTTCCAGGTTCAGTGAGTTGGATTTCTTAATCTTAATAAGGTAAGTGTCCCTATTATCGACCACTTAAGGACAAACGCTGACTTTGGAAGTCCGTAAAATGCTTAAATGATACTGCATTGCCTATATCGGACGATAGTTGGATTCTTCTGTCATTTGTGTTGCTTACGTGGTACTCTATTCAGGGTTGTGAAAAAGTCCGCTTTTTTTGGTTTTGTCCGGGGCGCCGGACAAAACCGGACAAAACCGGACGAAACCGGACAAAATCAATAAAAAGTAACTACAAATAAAATGCGTCACTGTACTTGCTATAAATCCAATAAAATAAAATTACATTGAATATAAAAGATCAATTAATTACTGTCGCAAAAGCTCATCAAGCAGTAAAAACCCATTTCATTTTGTTGTATATATATTTTTTTTTATTTTGTCCGGTTTTGTCCATTAAGGGCACTTTTTTGGTTTTGTCCGGGGCGGACAAAACCGGACAAAATCATCCGGTTTTGTCCACGTGGACGAAATCAAATCAACCCTGACTCTATTTGTGTATTCGTCTAAATAAATAAATTATAATAATTACAATACTGAAAAATGCACGTTTGTCCCTATTATCGACCGCTCTATTATCCGAATGTGCACATTATCGACATACTGAAGACCCATATATCGTCCATGCCTCCAACGACCTGTGAGGGAGTGCTTTAAAGTAGGTATGTAATATATTTATATAAAACGAATTTAGATCAGCACTAACATTCTATGTATATTTGTGGAAAATATTTAAAATTTTAAAGGTAAATATTATGGTACATTTTAATAAAAGAAAAAACGATAATCAAACATATTCTTACTTACTAATGACTTGTGTTAGAATTTTAACATTTCAGGTACTTCGTAAGTGCCTCGCTTATTAAGCAGTTTTGGTTTCAATATTTTGGCAAGGATGTCCTTTTTTTGATAGTTTAGGATATCATCCGTTTTAGGCCATTTCCAGTTGGTTCCACTCTTTGCCATGGCTTTAACAGTATATTCTTCCTCGGACTTTTTCTTCTCAATTTTAATCACTAATCCGGGGAAGAAAGCATCGTCGTACTTTATGATAACATGATCACCTATATCTAGTTCTATCGCTTCGTTTTCTGAATTTGAAGAACTATTGTCACTTTCAGAGGACAGATGGTGTTTTTCATTTTTTTTCGGCGGCTCCATCTTTGATAACTTCTTTTGTTTTTTTTCTTCTTTCTGCCTAAGTTTTTCCAGTCTCTGCTTTTTTCTCTCTTCCTTTTCTTTCAGTTCTGTGGCCTTTTTTTCTTCTTTTCTTTTGTGATATTCCTGCCATTGCTGTGATGAAGCTACAGCAGGAACCTTTTCTTTGGGTTTATGTTTATTTGTCGTTTTGTTCTCTTCACTTTCAGATTTCCAAAATAACGCTTTTTTAAATGGGGTTGGAACATTTAAGTTTTCCTTATCAGACTGTTTCCCCTTGCCTTGAATCAGGAGTTCATCTTGATCACTGGTTTTAAGCGGAGTCTTGTGAAGGGCTTGAAGATTTTGGTTATTGTTACTCTCGAGTACTGTTGCTGTAGCATTTGTTTCTTCATTTACCTCTAAATCCGCATTTTCTTTGCAAAAACGTGTCATCGTCATTTCTGCATAATGCTTCAGTCTCTTCTAAAAAGGTGCTGTTGTTTAGAATATCCAGGTCTAAGTCATTAGAGGTTACATTTATATTGGTGGTACTGTCAATGAAGAGAGGTAAATCCGCAATTGAATTATTTACATCATCGTTGTCCGTGTGAAATAATATCTTTTTTGCTTTGGTAATTTCTTCCACAATATCGTAATAAGGTGAAGAATTGTTTTCTTCTCGATCTTGAAATTCGTTTATGGGCGGCAATGGCCATTCATTCAAAGGATCTTCATTTTCATTAGTTTCCGCGTAAGGCTCTATATTTTGAGGCATTATATCACATGGCACCTGTGAGGTACTAGGCTCATTTAAACTTGACGGAGTAGGAGATGCAGTTAAAAGATGATGGTCAGCTGCTGTTTCACCACCTTCACCAACAACTTCTAATGGCTTATGTTGCAAAGACTGCCAAAAATAGAATAGATTGGTGTCTTCCACTTTGCCTTGCCAAATATTTCCAGAAGATTTAAAATTATTAATTTTCTCGGCATTTTGCTTTTCGAAAAAATTTAGCACCTTGATGCGTACTTCTTCTTCTGTACCGTCAGCTCTATTACTTGTGCTGATTTCCCCTTTTAAAGTCTTAAAAAATTTTTCATATTTTATATTATCCGCGGAAAAAGGATACAGTCCAGAGGTAGCAAAACCTTTTTGAATTATATTTGGCAATCTATTTTTCATATTGTCGACAACCGTATTTAGTAAAGGGGCAAAATGTTCTTTAGAAAGCTTTGCTCCGTTATGCTCTACTCGCCATTGTACCACAGCTCGCTTCCACTCGAGTTTCAAGGGACGGAAAACGCCAACATCTAGGGGCTGTAAAATATGCGTGGAATTTGGGTACAAACTTATCAACACTATGCCACTCTTTGAGCAAAATTGGCTCAGTTGCATTGTCAGATGGGACGTGTGACCATCCACAAACAATATAACAGGCCTTTCTATCTGCTTTTCAGTCAACCAAACCAAAAAAATGTTGGCAACATATTCAAAAAATGATTCTCCAGTCATCCAACCATTTTCTGATTTTCCTACGGCCCAATTTTTGGGTATTTTTTCAGCAATTGACTTGGGAATTCTCTTATAACTGAACATTATCATCGGTGGCGCTAACTGCCCAGCAGCATTGCACATCATTAAAGTTGTTAGGCACTCCTTCTCGTCATTATTGGAAACTGCATACACTGTTTTTTGTCCCTTTTCGGTGTAAACTTTTTCACTTTTAGGGCATAAGAACATGGCAGTTTCATCACAGTTAAAAATTCTGCTTGGATCTTCTAGAATTGTTTCGTATCCAGTTTCTTTTAAATATTTAAAAACTTCTGTGAACCAGCCTCGAATTTTTTCTTCGGATACATTCGCCCTCTGACCAGATAAATTCTGTGCTACCCTCTGGACAATTTCAGGATGACGTTTCATAAATCCTTCATGCCAGTGTCGTTGAGGTCTGTCGTTCGGGAATGGATTTTCTCTTTTTAATTCTCTTATAAGAAGTTGGACACTGTCTGTTAATTGCATTTTTGTAATCGGAAAACCCGCTTTAGCAGAACCCAAAATCCAAGTGACTAAATGGCCTTCCTCTTCTGAGGTTAAAATCGGTGCAATACCAATTTTCCGTTCGATAGGCACTCTGCCTTTCAATTTATCTATCAAAGTTGTCTTGGGAACCCCAAATATTGCACTCGCTTTTCTTACTGACATCACGCCGTCCTGAGCCGCATCTAAAGCTTTTCTCATGTCTTCCTCAGAATATTTCATTCTTTTCGCCATGATTCCTTTAGTTTTCTGCTGAAAAAGTTAATTGACCCAATTATCGACATAGGTCGGTCCGTAATATCGACCCAATATTCTGTTTGCCGTTTGATCACTTATTTCAAGAAAATGTGTAGGTCGATAATAGGACACATGAAAATGTACATATTTTAGTAATGTATTCTACAATCGCCATACAAAGTAACTTATTTTTTATATAATCTTGGTTGTTTCAAAATTTCACTGACATGTCCCTATTATCGACCGGGCGGTCGGTAATTGGACAATAAGGTTATTGTTTGTCCATATTATCTACCGCCCTATTATTATTAAAGTAGCATTAAAAAATATCGTTTTTGACTTGAAATGCCCTACCTGAATATGTTTTATGTGTAATTAAATAATTTTTTGCCCCAAACATCTAAAGATTGTATGAAACAAAACGAATCTATTATCACCTAAGGCTTACTTACGGAGTCTAGGGGACGAACCTTCACGGTCGGCGGCTAACAGGCGACTGATTCATGTAAGAAAGGGTGGCCTTACTTCACACGGCAACACATCAAAAGCGTGTCAATCGCTTAATGAGATGTATAACTAATTATAAACTTTAAATTTTGTTCTCAACTATGCTTGGATTTCTTATTTTAAATCGAAAACTAAATTCCTGGTCGATAATAGGGACATGGTCGATAATAGGGACATCTACCTTAGGTTCTATATTCTATACCTAATCTATACGTAATTTAGTATCATCACTCTCGGACTCTCGCTCATCATGGCAAATATCAGAGCTGTGGTGAGTGAAAACTCGGAAGTAGTAGATTTACTGTTAATCAACAGTTTTCAAAAAATGTCATACGACCAAAAGGTATTCAAATGAAAAAACCTTGCCCGGCGGCAATGCCCAATTTAATTTCTTCGAAAAATAATCACAACAGATTTTTTTGCGTTTCGTGGAGATAAATGTCAGTGGCTTACCGGTAGTAGGTACGTGAGAAATAAATTGTGGTATCCACGGGTGTTCAATAATGGGCCCATATGGGCTGAAAATACTGGAAAAGTGGCGCCGGAAGGGGGGTGGCGAAAATTTTTCGCGGGAGGCTTTTTTCGGGGGGGGGGCATCTCCCATGTTTGCGGGATTGCCTCGTTCCCGTGTGGCCTACCCAGTCTATGGGACCACGAGCCGCCACTGGGTATGTCCTTTATCGATCGGCGGATATTCAGAAATGTCAGTGTCAGCTTGTCATGTCGGCAGGGTCATCAAACCACATTATTCTTAATTTTCGAATTCATTCAATTAATCAATTAATTTTCCCGGAAAATTATTCAAACAAAACCCCTGAAGCATAGGGTTTGTGTGAGACAAGCGCGTGCGTAATTCCATATCGATAAAATGACACATAACGCACATAACCTCGTTTTGGTGAAATTTTTCCAAATGTAATTTACAACCAGCACCAAGTACGTTTACCCATTGTACGCTTTCTGATTTGGTAAGTTTTTGGAATTTAGGTCGATTTATTTAATTGTAAAATTGAAAATTTTAAATGGAGACCAAAAATGTTTAATAAAACGATGGGGCCCTTTTGTGAACCCAAAATCTAATAATGGCAGTGTCTGGCCTGTTGGTAGGTTCTCTGCAAGCCTCATCAGACAGCCTGTTTGCAACATAATAATTGATTCTCAAAAATGTTATCACGGAGAGTGTCAGCTAATCGACAAACCAGGACTATTCTTCTCAGTGCAAGTGTACCACCTATGAACAGTGCCAAATTAGTGACGCTTTGTCCGTAAACACAGCAAAGCTGCAAGTTGTCTGATCAAATTGATTAACAAAATAATAAAAATTGTTAAAAAATCTGTCGTGTGGTCTTAATTTTTGATATTTCTGGAGGTAGGTTAATACTTACCCATCGTTATGAAATTAAGTAAATCCAGAGCACTGTCACATCATGAATTTCAACAATTTACTTAAGTTACAAAATACTTTGAATAGCTTTTATTATCAGGAGTCAAATCTAACAACGTAACAGGAACAGTCTCAATTTTATCAACAATTTCAGTGGACCAATCTTCCACACTTGAAAGTAAGCTTCTTTATTATCTAATGGACCTTCTGCAGAGTAGATACCACCAACAAGGCTACCAGCTACTAGGTTTTGGGTTCACACATATCATCTTCGTCACCTAAAATTTTCAATTTTACAATTAAATAAATCGACCGAAATTCCAAAAACTTACCAAATCAGAAGGCCCTTCAAATGGGTAATGGGTAAACGTACTTGGTGCTGGATGTAATTTAAATTTGGATAAATTTCTCCAAAACGAGGTTATGTCTGATTTAATTTGACGCGCAATGTGGAACACTACGCACGCGCTTAAACAAACTTTGGGCGTTTTGTTTGAATAATTTTCCGGGAAAATTAATTGATTAATTGAATGAATTCGAAAATTAAGAATAATGTGGTTTGATGACCCTGCCGACATGACAAGCTGACACTGACATTTCTGAATATCCGCCGATCGATAAAGGACATACCTCGCAATGATTAGGTGTTGTTTCATGGGCGACTTGTGAGAAAAATTGACGTGATTTTTAGCTTCTGCAGTTTGGTAACCTGATGTCCAAAAAATTAAATAATCAGTTTAGCGTGATCCTGAGGCCCTAAATGACCAACCTGTGGGCAAAAATTATTTATTTCATGAAAATAGCCCCATTGAAAATTTCGTGACGTCACATTTTTGGGCCAATCAAAAAAATTTTTACGTCCTCTGAAGGGTTTTTAGTACCCATACACCCTGTAAAAAAATCAAAACTCTAGCTTCAAGGTAAAGGGCAATTATTGAGGTGGGCAATAGTGTTGGTCCACCCGGTACAACAATATATAAGCAAACATCTTTTCGTATTTCTTTTACTTCTGTGGGTTCGCAGACATTAGCTTCTTTTTAGTAGGTAACTTCGTTTTTTGGAAAGGCCACTAGCGGTTTTTTGTCGTAAACCCTTTTTTCCTTTCTTCAAAAGTGTAGATGTAAAGTATTTAACCAGTTCGAGAAATATCGACAACCTGGTCGATTTCTCCCAAACCAACGACTGGAAACTTGTATAAGCGAAAATCTTGCCACATTTTAATTTTAGCCCTAAAACGTATTACCTAGGTCTATAGGTACATATCTACCGTATTAAGTATTTCCAAAATTTAAGTACAGGTCGGTAGAAATGTGGGATATGCCTACTACTTGCAGGATCTAGTCTTCAACAAATAAATTAGTAGTTCTGTCTCCAGCAAAGACTCAAAAAAATCTAACTTTAATCGGAAATAATTTTATTTATTCCGCTACATTAGAGTTTCTAAGCCTGAAAGCTTTTAAATTACATTTCGGAGTAAAAGCATCACCTTGCAAATAGACGTAATTGGATAAACCAGAGTAGAGCAGAAACATCAAACCGCGACAAAAATTAACAGTTACTTCTGGAATCTCCACGTGACATCGTTTTAATTTAAAACTGCCCTATTTTTCTAGTTCGAAAGTTTAACGTTGCAGTGCCGCTTTACCAGACGATCGTAAATTCGGAATTATCCTCGTACTTTACAAATTGCAGACAGGATATAACGGAGAATAATAATCAAGAGCCTTAAAGTTTGAAAAGTAATCTCATAAAAATGCGGTGTTTATCGGGGGTTAGTTGGGGAAAAAGAGAATACAAAATTGCGTTAATAAAGTACAATATCGTGTGGTGGATTTTAGAAGTTTGAGGGTACATGCTCCTCATAAAATTTTTAATCAAACAGAATTTGTTTTTGTTCTTTGTCGATGTTGATTAGCCACGTATGAATGCAGCGAACTTCCCCAACTACTTAATTATCTTTTTACAATTTGTGCCCGCTCCAAGAAAATGGAATCAGCTAATAATAAAGTTATGAGACTGCTTTGAATATGCGCCTGTTAATTAATGAAAGGAGCTATCGTTGAAGGCTTTAGGCTGGTTGGATGTGATTACAAAATACATGTTATAAAAGCTACCTAGGACCTGGAAAGTGCATTCTATAATATACCTAAAACCTCTGGAGATAATACCAGTATTATACTGAGACAAATAATTTGTTATGACACCCATCAGTGACATTGTTAAGGTCGAATTTGGAAAACATTTTATTTAAAATTGTTTGTTTCGATGAATAATCCTCCGTATACCATTCGTAGTAAAAGTTAAGTAGTATATTTTTGGCGTGATAATCACTCATGAACAGTACGCTTGGAAATGAATAGCACGAGTGCGAAGCACGAAAAATATTCTACATAACTTTCACTACTTATGGTATAATATAAAATATAATATATGAATATTTCTAACAAGCAGCCTAAACACTATACTGAATTTTTTAAGTACATGCAAGATTTTCCTAAGTTCCAAATTCCCTGAATCCTCCCCTGCATGCGCAATACCCAAGTCATTATTCCTCGAAAAAAACTAGGGGAGAAAGTTAAAAATAAAAGCAGTACCTAAGCAAAAATTAATTTCTAGTTGAAATGGCGGAACACGGTCCTGATCCTTGTTTACCTTGACAAGGGCTTTGCGAATTTAGATAAATCGCGACTGAAAAATAATTAACTAAAAGTCTACAACGAAGCTAAAACTCATTGCAATTGGAATTCCGATGATTGTTATCGTCGACCGCCCCCCATTTAATAAGCCCTCGGAAGCACAAAATCACTTCCTACCTTTTAAATTCCGCGATATCTTTGAAGTCTTGTAGAACACGGGGTCGGGCCTTCTACTATCTCAGGAACTCAGAATCCTTCGGTTTTTGTTTTTTCTTATATTTTCGGCCTCTTTATCTCTTTTTCCCCCAAACTGTTCACCTTTCTCCTCAAACTTTTCCTTTTTTTCCTGTTTCCTGTTTGCCCCGGAAATAATCTTAAATTACTTTCTGAAAAAGCAGAATTATGACTTTACTCTCTTTAAGAAAACTATAATCAAAAAGAATGGCGGAAAACGTACCGTAGAGCGGGGATATATGGAACAGTTTAGACGGTTTTTAGCAAATCAAGTTTTAGTTTATATTTTTAAATGCATTTTTTGATAACCACTGCATGGCTATACCCTTAATACATACAGGGTCTCCGGAAATAACGATGAAATATTTCGGGGGGTGATTCTGCAGCTCAAAATATGAAAAAAAGTTCCTATAAACATGGGTTCGGAAATCGCTCCTAGGGGGCGCTCAAAATTCGATTTTGATTTTGTCAATTATTAAGTTTTTGCATACTGTCTGACATCGATAAGCAACATTAGATTACTTTAGAAACTAATTTTTAATATCCGTTCAGTTTTGTAATTTAATAAAAATCGTTTGATAAGCCTAGGAAATGCAAATGGATCTTTAAATCTAATTTTTTTGAAAACGGTCAATCCTACGGTGTTATAACAAGAGAGGCTTTTTTATGTAATTTTAGTCAGGAAACCATATTCCGGTGAGAAATTGTCTAAAAAATAACACGTAAAAAAATTTGGGTGGGAAAAGCTGAAGCCCCCCCTATTTTCCACGCCCCTGGTTGAATCTGTTTTTGGTAGATACCATAATCTGATGGCGCTTACTGATGTTAGATAATGTGCAAAAAATCGTCACTGCATCTTAAGCGGTTCCTGATTTATTTCCGGATACCTGTTTATAGGAACTTTTTTGCATATTTTGAGCCGCAGAATCACCCCCCGAAATATTTCATCGTTATTTCCGAACACCCTGTATAATTCTTATGTTAGTTTTTGCAAAATTGCCACAGCTTGCAGTCTCGGAGACGGTAGAAACTTCTACTTATTCACACAATTTGTAAATGTAGCTTTTAATTTTATTCAACCAAGGTTGTCGATGGCTGATGCGCCCGGCGCTCATTTACTAAAATGTAAAGTACAAATGTTTTTCACCCCTAAAATGGACATTTTTAGAAAAAATGGCACTAAGGTTTTCGATTCGGCAATGCAGCAGCTATCGAATTCGATAATGATAATATGCCCTTTTGCTAAGAAAAACTCAAAAAGTTGCCTTTTTGTCCCTAAATTGGAAATTTTCTAAAAAATTGCACTACGGTTTTTGATCCGGCAATACAACAGCTGTCGAATCCGATAGTAAGAATATGCTTTTTTGCAAAATAAATTGGAACAAGGTCCCTTTTGCCACTAAAACGACATTTTTCGTAAAGATTTTGATGTTTTTGGCGATTCGATTTTTCGATCGATTTCATTAACTTGCTTCGCGAAGCGTAGAAGTTAAAAATTTATCTGCGAAAAACGTTTTTCCATATTTTGAAGCCATCCGAATAAGGCTTAATTGAGCCGAAACGAAATGTTATTAATTTTATGAGAATACTCTAGATTCACAACAAAATTTCGCCAAAAACAAGAAAAAAATCACGAAAATGGACACTAAAATACCCAGAATGATCCCTAGATTCCAAAAATATACCGAATGTCCCATTTAAAAATTCAAAATTGAAGCCATTTCCGGCGTAACCGGAAGTGATAAAAAGTTGGAATCAATGTCAAAAAGTGACGTTCTGCGAGCGTGTTCTCTGTGAATTTGTTCAGATTTTTATCTAAATAATTGAGAAAGTTATTGGGATGTAGAGGAAAGTGGTCTAAAATGATCCCAGGAGGTAAAATATTCCCACCCTTTAAAAAAGATATGAGTGGTGCCATCTCACAAAATTGTTGCAAGAGTAGTACTACGTCGGTAAATTGACTTCCTACTAAGTATGGCAGAATATGCGCGCAATTGTTCTTGACAGAAGTATTATCATTTTTCAAAATTGTAAATGTCTGGTCTACGGTAAGCGCTACTTTATCTTGCTGTAGATATTTTATTTAACATCTAAGCCAAATTTCGATTGCATTGCTGATCACAGAGGATATTAAAGTGCCAGTGCTGTAGGTGGTGTGTATGCACTTGGGGTAAAACGATCCCCAAATATGTGGGTAAACATGCTGGGATCATTTTACCCTCGCTGTAAGTTTTTCTTGCTCTTCATATAATTATATCATTTTAAAGCGTCTACACAGAAAGAAATTTTCAAATCCCTACAACAAAGAAGCTTTTCCTGCTTGATGGGTTGGGGTAGCTAAAATTTTTGTCTTGGCGGTCAATTTAAATGCACTCTTTGCCGGGTACGCTAAAAGATTCTTGCTACTATGAAATAATTACTTTGCAAACGTCTAATGGTTCTGACAAATAATTGATTTGCTGCTCAAAAAAACATTTTTGTTGGTGAGGGTAGCAGCAGCAAATTCTGTTGCTACGCAAACCAATGATGGCAATGCGCTTGCGCAAATGGTAGTTTCCACCACCATACGATTAAAAAATGCGTACATACCTAAAAAATTTATAATGCGTTGTGTATGTTATAAAATACAGGGATCATTTTACCCAAGCCCCGTGGGTAAAATGATCTCTTTACACCTCTGCGGTAATTATTTTTTAACCTCCCCAACCCCATCACAATTTAAAAAAAATGGGAGGTTATTGCAATCACTAAAATTTTCGAATTTGAGATAGCACCAGATCTTCACGTTTTGAGGTCTCAGGAACCCAAAAAAGGGGTTTTTAAAATGTGTCTGTGTGTATGTACGTACGTACGTTCGTACGTACGTACGTTCATACGTTCGTTTGTAATCACGCCACAGGCAAAACTACTAGACCGATTTAGTTGAAATTTGGAACATAGGCATCTCGTAACCTAACTTAGATCTGAAAAGCTTTTGGAGCCAATCATGCAACCGGAAATGCCATTTTGGCACATCAACTTTTAAATTTTAAATGCAAACCCCCATTTTTCACTTCACCATAAGGAAGACCTTCAAATTCTGCTTCTAAAAATGTATTCATTCTTAGTGCCCTTTTGACCAAAAATACAAAAAAAATTGATTTTTATCGGACTTTAAAATCGCGGTACAGCCCAAGCCCCTGAACCGATTTGGCTTAAATTTTGCACATGGGGATTGTATTACACGTCGAGGAGCTGAACAAATTTTGAACTCAATCGACTCACGGAAAGTGCCGTTTTGGCACACCAATTTCCAAATTTAAAATTATTTTTTTATTTGACCATTAAAAACAAGTTTTTGAAAGATTTATTGTCACTATCAGAAAGGTCTTCAAATTCTGGTTTTAAATAGGAGAAAATTAATTCGCATTTAGCGCTGTTTGGTTCAAAAAAGCGAAATTTTATAATAACAGTAATAATACATTATAGCCCAAATTACTGAATCGATTTGGCTGAAAATTGGTACATGCAGATCGGGTGACCCGTTGAGGACCTGAAAGGCTTTTGAAAGCAATTGGCCCACGGGAAGTCCCATTTAAGCATATCAACTTAAAATTTTAAATACAAGACCTCATTTTTTATGTCGCCATTAGAAAGGCGATCAAATTCTGGTTCTAAAAATGTGTTCACAGTTTCGGCCATTTCAGTAGAAAATAGAGAAAAAATTCTTTCTCAATAAAAGGGAGCGGGCTGACAGTGGATGACATAAAGTGGCAGTTACTGTCAAAAAGGTGGCAAAAGATTAACCTTAAAAGGAACGTATTGTCAAATGTGATGGGTGATGTCCGAGGTGATGTCGGTATTTGTCAGAAAATTGCGAAATCAGTCAAGGATTAAAAAAATTCTGTTGAATTGACTACTATCTACACAGAATACAAAGATCCACGCGATGGGGAGGTTCCAGCCGCTTTTCTGCTGCATTTTTTCTTATGTTATTTATCAAAATTTATGTCAAATAAAAATCGTATACTCTATCAAGGGTTGCACCTTCTTTCCATAAAAAAATCTGAATAAAAGAATTCTCCCGTTAGGGGAATCATTTTGCACCACTCTCCCCTACATAGTGTCGTTGTCACCCGGTATATCGCATCTGCGTAGTTGAAGTAATTTAGAGCCAGGGAATCCGTTAATTGCAGTTTTAATGATGAGGAAAGAAGGTGATGATTAGGATATAAAGGGTGTCCCAGAAAAACCGAACGATTTATTTTTGGCTATACAGCTTTTGGAAGAGGAAAGCACGGTATGGGACGTTTGGGCGCGACCGAAACGGCGCGGACAGATTGGGCGCGACCATAACGGCGCGACAAAACGGCGCCAGGCCAAAACGGCGCGAGCCTATTTGGCGCCGGGCCATTTGGGCGCGAAAGTATACATATGATACATGCCAATCTATTCCTGGAAACCTCGTGATACCGCCGATTATGACATGAAATTGTTATTGCAGTAGTGCATTCAGGTTCAGGCTAATAATTTTTAAAATTATTACATTTTTTATCTGACAATCAAATGTAATTACAGAAACCTGTTGTTTATGTTGCTGATAGGGTTGCTTTGGAATAAAAGTTAACAAAGTTCAACCGCCGTTTTAACTTTTATTACAAAAAATGCAGCAGAGAAGCGGCTGGAACCTCCCCATGGCGTGGATCTTTGTATTCTGTGTAGATGGTAGTCAATTCAACATTTTTTTTTGTGCTTATCATCTGTGACTAATTTCGCAATTTTCTGACAAATACCGACATCACCCATCACATTTGACAATATGTTCTTTTTAAGGTTAACAGTTTGCCACCCTTTTGACAATAACTGATACTTTATGTCATCCACTGTCAGCCTGCTCCCTTTTAATGAAAAAGAATTTTTTCTCTATTTTCCACTGAAATGGCAGAAACTATGAATACATTTTTAGAACCAGAATTTGATCGTCTTTCTAATGGCGACATAAAAAAGGAGGCCTTGTATTTAAAATTTAATGTTGATATGCTTAAATGGCACTTCCCGTGGACCAATTGCTTCCAAAAGCCTTTCAGGTCTTCAACGGGTCACCCAATCTCCATGTAGCAAATTTCAGCCAAATCGATTCACTAATTTGGGCTATAATGGATTTTTAGTGTTATTACAAAATTTCGATTTTTTGACCCAAAGAGCACTAAATGCAAACGAATTTTGTCTTATTTAAAACCAGAATTTGAAGACCTTTCTGATGGTGACAATAAATCTTTCAAAAACTTGTTTTGGATGGTTAAATGAGTGAATAATTTTAAAGTTGGAAATTGGTGTGCCAAAACAGCACTTTCCGTGGGCCGATTGAATCCAAAATTTGTTCAGCTCTTCGACGTGTAATACAATCCCCATGTGCAAAATTTCAGCCAAATCGGTTCAGGGGCTTGGGCTGTACCGCGATTTTAAAGTCCGATAAAAATCAATTTTTTTTTATTGTTGGTCAAAAGGGCACTAAGAATGAATGCATTTTTAGAAGCAGAATTTGAAGGCCTTTCCTATCGTGATGTGAAAAATGGGGGTTTGCATTTAAAATTTAAAAGTTTATGTGCCAAAATGGCATTTCTAGTTGTACGATTGGCTCCAAAAGCTTTTCAGATCTAAGTTGGGTTATCACATGCACACATACCAAATTTCAGCCAAATCGGTCTAGTAGTTTTGGCTGTGGCGTGTTTACAAACGTACGTACGCACGTACGTACGCACATACACACAGACACATTTTTAAAACCACTTTTTTGGGTTCCTGAGACCTCGAAACGTGAAGATCTGGTGCTATCTCAAATTCGAAAATTTTAGTGATTGCAGTAACCTCCCTTTTTTTATAAGTGGTGAAGTGGATTGGGGAGGTTAAAATCAAAATGTGACTTAGCTATGGTTCTGATGGGCCTCAGAATATAAATTGTGAAGTGCTTCAAATGATTTCATTTTTACTTATTCATTTAAACTCTTAATCGGGTAGATTATGGGCAGGTAGAATGCTTATCAAGGTCGAAATGCGGATGGGATGTCTTGTGTACCTAAGTATACAAAATCAATGTGCTTCTAAGGATTATTTAATTCCTGGAACGAAGAATCAGGTAGCCACACCTGGGATCTGGGTTTTCCCAAAATCCCATACTAATGATATTATTTTAATAACCCGTTTCCTTTCTTAATATTAACGGCCGTTGCTTACACCGTCTTGCTCATAGATTTATAGTTTAATATATTTAATTTCCATTACTTACTAGTACCTACCTACTAGTGACAATTATTAAAAAATTTCAAGGAATAACTTGAAACTGTTTCTATAATCGCAGGTAAAGGCGCTCGGAAATTTATCTGTAATAAAACCAAACTTGCAGAAGCGGATGGATTAGAGTGCATGGGTTCTAATTTATGACGATCCAACTGACAGGGTCATTAAAATTTGAAGAAATATAAATAAGGGATTTGTAAGATCTGCAAAATTCCTGTATTTGATGAACCGCTTGTTGGTGAAGCCGACCGCCCCCACACGTGGTTGTTGGCGGCGTCAAGGATCTCATTGAGGGGGTGAGTTTGAGCTCTGCATAGTGCCCTAAAATGGCTCTATCGTTTTCAGATCCTCCTGCTAGGTTTAATTTAATTTTTACATCGAATTTTTGTGAATCGGACTTTGACCCCCTCCGGCAGATTTTCGAAGGGATTCCATCTACCCCTCTTTTCGAGCCAAAGGTACTGTCCGTGTTGTCTGGAATATTACCCCCCGTTTTGTCGTTACCGTTTTTGGAAGATTTGCTGTCGAGGCTATACCAGTCGTGGGACGAGCCCGGAGAGGTGCTTCTGTTTCCCCCCTTCAACTTGCCCGGCTGCTCAGGAAAACCGGTGAGCTGTATCAGTAACAATACCTCATCGGCCTGGAAGTGTCGCCAGCGTTATTTCTGCCATTCAGTTGTGAACTTATTGTAAATTTTCACTCTTTAGTTTATCAAATATTCTTCGTGACCTTCAGTCATTTTCAGATTTTGTGAGTTTGTTAAAATTATTAATTGTGACCTTCAGTCATTTTCAGTCTCCCAGTTGCTTCACAGCTAGGGGGCAATCATTTTCAGCAAACGATTTGCAGCGGTTCTGGCAAAGTCACCATTGCCTATTTTGTGTTACCTTTATCAGCTGTAGTGCTGCTGTTGCCGGTTTTGCCGTGTGGTTTTGCGTTTCAGCGCGTGAGTAGCGCCCTTAGTGACGTAAACGCGGCCTGTAGGTACTGTAACAAATTTAGTTGTTGTCGCCAGTTGCTAGGTCTGTAATAGTGATGGCGGTTACCTAGAGAAGATGTTAGTCGTCGAGGTTTGTCCTTTTCAGGACGGTGGGAAATAATACTGGAATGACTTTCGGTTAAATACAAGCCTGTATTAAAATTGATAATGTAAAACAAGTAAATAAACACTTAAATTATAACAATACAGAATCTAATTGACAGTTATTCGTGGACTGTTCCCTACTCACTTATTTGTCGTATCACAGTTCGTTATCACATCGGTGTTCAATGGAGAATATGTCGGGCAATTACATTAGTTTACAGGTAACAATGTTTTCCAATTAACTTATAAATAAATTGACTTATCTTAGTACCACCTTCCGGGATAAATACAGGTTCACTGCTAATTGAGTTGCTCGCTGGAGCTGATCTCACACTCTAAACAAGACTTCCCCAGGTTTCGAGATCTGACAGATCGATTTGGAGGTTAGGTTATGTTGACAATTGACGTCTCTCGCTTTGACGACCGTTCAACTCGGAGTGACGTCCTTGACCTACTTGGAGGGGATGTCCTTACTCTCGGGATCAAAATCCTGATTCCTGTCCAGGGCTGCTGGGAATGACTTCACGAGGACAATGAGGAATCGCAGACTGGTGTTATGTTCCGGAGATAATTTGAGACAACAGCTGACTGGCTATAAAGAGATATTAAAGGGGGTTCGGTCAGGTGCGGCCATTTTACCTCTAATTCCTGCGTCACGAATTTATATGTGCCAATTCACGGCAAAATCCTGGTCGTTATTACCCACGACCGGGAAGATTCTGCGCCCGAGCTCGAAAAGGGTCCACCAAGGGACGATTAGCCTATTCCTTCACTATTCCCGTGAACTTAAGCTTATTAACGACGAGCCCGATGCAGTTCGTGCGGAATCTCGATGTAAGAGAACGTGGTGCAGCGTTACCCGTACCGTCAGAGCTTCCTCTAACCGAGGTAGCGCATGCGCTCAAGACCGGCGACCGTTTTAATGGAAATTTAATTATAGCGACGATGGAAGTTAAATTATGAAGTGTTTCAGTACCTATCCTATAACCGTGCGTTGCGCCCCCTTCTCGTCATTGCGCCCTTGAACCGGTAAACTTAGTTGACAGCGGTGCTGCCACCGTTTGATATTTATAGTGGTGGCTGTGTACCTCGCTGGTACTGCTGCGACGTGTGTTGTATTTCAATTATTGCAGTTTTATATATTTGTGTTTTATTCCTTTTCAAGGATTTTCAATTATTCTAAAGATACTTTCACTTATTGTAAATATACTTAATAGTTTTTAGTTGTGTGTGTTTTATTTCTCAAGTACACCCCGGCAGTTGCGCTCAGGGTTTTTGCGGTAAATTTCTGGCTTTGTACTTATCGGTCGCTTGGGCAAATATAAAGCTAGTGGCGTCCTACTCCATCTTAATTACATTGCACCTACATTTCCTGTGCCACCTCCTGTATAGGAGAAGACCCACCGCCCTGGGTCCGGGTAAATTTTGCGACTTTGTTCAACTTCCCCCTGAGGCACTGTCGGCCCACCGCTTCGCACCACCCGACGTTTTTAGCAAATGGAATCAATAAGCGCCCAGTCAAATTTCGAGCATTTATTTTAGATCTTTCGATTTCGATTAAATTTCTACTAATCTATTTCACAAACGCTATTTTCTAGGAATTCAGAAAAAAGTCCCAAACAATTTTTTGAATAATGACACACCACGTTTATTATGTTTACAAATATTGAAACCCCCCTCCATGGCGTTTCATTTTCAAAATCGCCTCAAACTAAGTAATAAGTTCTAAATAAATCCTTACTGAATGTAATAATTACGTTCCAAATAATTTGCTAAACGACCAACCTGTCTTCCTGCTTAAAAGGATTAAAAGCTAAAAAAATTTTAAAATTGCCTTCTAAATGCCCAAGATCTCGGTAACTCAATTTCATTATCATCGAATTAAAATCACTGTTAATTATAATATTTATTATTGAAGCCATTAAGTGGCACCTACCAAGAATTTGAATGCGTTTCGGAAAGAATATAGAGCTGCTATCAGTGAAGCCAAAAGACATGCGTTTGATGATTATATAAGGTCTTCTAGTTTTTCTTGTAAAGTTATGTGGAAGGTAATTAAAAGTAATACGAAGTGTAACAAAACGACTGAAGCTCAAAATATCAACTGTAACTTAACATCTAATCAATTCAACGATTTTTTTTGCGAATATAGCTTCCTCTGCTGTAAACAACTTGCCACCTAGTTCTAGAGATCCTATTTCGCTCCTGTCGTCGAATACGCTGAACCTAGATCAGCATAGTCCCTTTGACTTCTCCGAAATATCGGAGGTGATAGTGAGAGACGTCGTACTGAGCCTAAAAAATAGCAACGCCAGGGATATTTACAATCTCTCTTTACCGCTTATTAAATCTGTATTAAGCCTTATTCTTTCGCCCCTCACGAAATTGATTAATATGTGCATAAGGTTGGGGACTTTTCCAAACTGCTTAAAGAAAGGACTGGTGCTTCCTATTTACAAAAAGGGCGACAAAACTAGCCCAAATAATTATCGGCCAATATCCTTGCTGCCAGTATTCTCCAAGATCCTTGAAAGGGTTCTCTATAATCAGCTTAAATTGTTCTTTGAATCCAATAACATATTCGCGAATAATCAGTTCGGATTTAGGCAGGGGCGTTCTACTGTGGGCGCCGCACTAGAACTGGTAGACGAGGTGATTTTGGCGTGTGAACGGAATCAATACTGTGTAGGTACATTTCTGGATCTCACTAAAGCTTTTGATTGCGTCTGCCACTCTATCCTCATCCGTAAATTATATTACTACAATTTGCATCCACATAGCTGTAGAATGCTCTCGTCTTATTTGTCAAACAGAGAACAAGCAGTATCATTTAATGATTCGGTATCTACATTTACTCCGCTAACACTCGGAGTTCCTCAGGGCTCGATACTGGGGCCTCTCCTATTCTTAATCTACGTAAATGACCTACCCTTTGTATCGAGCTCGAGCAAGATGATTCAATTTGCGGATGACACAACCATTTTGAGTCGCGGTAATACTGCAGAGGATGTGATGCAATCGAACGATGCTACAATTAGGGATGTTTCTGAATGGTTCTCCAGCAATGGACTTTGTTTAAACAATCAAAAAAGCGTCTCAGTAGTTTTTTCTTTAAGACCGAAGATAGACAGTAATTTTTCAAACACGTCGGATGATTTCACTAGATTCCTTGGATTTAACATTGATTCTAAATTGACTTGGGCTCAACATGAGGATATAGTGGCAGACAAGGTAAACTCATACATTTTTATGTTAAGGAATCTGTCGTACTCAGTTTCAACTTACATTCTAAAAACAGCGTATTTTTCATATGTTCATTCCCAAATAACTTATGGCATTTTGACGTGGGGTCACTCGCCCTGTAGAGACCGTCTATTCAGTTTACAAAGAAGGGCAGTGCGGATCTTGGGTAGACTAGGCTACAGGGATGATTGTCTGCCCGCCTTCAGGGCACAAAATATTCTTACACTACCGTCGGTGTATATTTTGGAGTCCCTACTTTATGTAAAAAAGAATTGTAATAATTTTATATCTCACGGTGATGTACATGAACATAATACCAGGAGCAGGGACAGGATTTATCCTTCGCGTTGTAGGTTGAACAAGGCTCGAACGACGACTAATTACTATGGCGTCAAATTCTACAATCACCTGCCGATTCGTCTACAAAATTTAGAAATTAATAGCTTCATAACTACACTAAAAACGATACTGAGTCAAAGGGCCTATTATTCCTCAGACGAGTTCCTAAATGACAGGTTATATTAAAAAAAAAAAAAAAATGCTGTTTGTAATTGTTTCTTTGTTGTAATTGTTTCTTTGTTGTAATTGTTTCAATATTTTTACAAATGAAATGGGTAGTTATACTGCGATATGTATACTTACCTGTGCGCCTTTTTTCTTGTTTTTTACCCGAAATCTTGTTTGTTGACGTGTGTAAAACTGTATAATTGTTAACATGAATAAATATTATTATTATTATTATTATTATAATACCTGAATATTTAACTTTTTTCAGGTTTTATTCCAGGGGCTTTTTTCTCTAGTTGAAAGGAGCTTTTCTTATTATTTCTTATTATTTATACTTTCGCGCCCAAATGGCCCGGCGCCCAAATGGGCTCGCGCCGTTTTGACCCCGTGCCGTTTTGGCCTGGCGCCCTTTTGTCCCCGCGCCGTTATGGTCGCGCCCAATCGGCCCGCGCCGTTTCGGTCGCGCCTAAATGTCCTAGACCGAGGAAAGCATTAGCTTTCATCCTACACTTTCATTTCGATCGGTACACAAATTATTGAACTCCAGCTAATCAAAAAATGGCTTTGTAAAAAACGGCAAAAAAAATTTATTAGTGGCGCCATCTGGAAAACAATTCTCAAAACTTAAAACCTCATCTTTTGGCTACATCCTGTGCAAAATTTGGAAAAATAGGTAGAATAATAATAAAGTTATAACCAAAAATAAATCGTTCGGTTTTTTTGGGACACCCGTTAGTATTTTTAAGTTTGTGTAGGCCTTTGATAAGCATTTAGTTATATGGGTTTTAATTAAACCTTAAGTTACCATTCAAGTGTAAAGTGTTACCCCAAATTTTTCTCCATTTTCTCTATTTTTCCCAAACAACATGATTGAATATTTTAATGCATTTATTTTAAAATTATGATCAGAAAATGAGACAATGCGAACTAAATCATTATTTATGGTGACAATTGCTTCTTGATAACTATCCGGATCAAACGGATCAAAATATACGACAAATCATTGTTATTTATGATACAAAGTGTTAAAAGTGGTATTTTATTTTGTGAGAAGGGAAGTTTGGAACACGACGCGCAACAGAGTGGCCCATTCCTTCGAACAAAATAAAACACGCATATCATGGCCTAAAGGGACTTTGGTAAAAAAATACAAGTTTTTTCGGTCTCCAGCCGCCGCGCAGCACGAAACCAAATGATTTAAGTATTGTCCACTTAAATGTAAATTCGCTGAGAAACAAACTGACGGACCTGGAAGTCTTTCTAGATCTGTACAAACCAACGTTTCTCTGTATCACAGAACATTCGCTTAAAAATGACGAAATTCAGTTTTACAAGCCAGATAATTATTCGATAGTTAGCTATTTTTGCCGCGATATATATCTCAGGGGGGGTGTACTTGTGTACTGCCGCAATGATGTTGTGGATGGATGTAAAATTAAAAGGCAGCAGGGAAGCGGCTGGAACCTCCCCAACGCGTAGGCCTCTGATTTCCGTGACTTGTGTTTAAGATTTTAAAGTTGATATGCCTAAATGGCACTTTCCGTGGACCAATTGCTCCTAAAAGCCCTTCAGCTCTTCAACGGGTCACCTCACCTCTATGTTCCAAATTTCGGACAAATCTGTCCAGTAGTTTGGGCTATAACGTGGTTTCAATGTTATTATGACAATAAATCTGTCAAAAACTTGTTTTGGAAGGGTAAATAAAAGAATAATTTTAAATTCCGAAATTGGTTTGCCAAAACGGCACTTTCGGTGGGCCGATTGAATCAAAAATTTGTTCACCTCGTCGACGTGTAATACAATTCCCATGTGCTAAATTTCAGCCAAATCGGTTCAGGGGCTTGGCCTGTACCCCGATTTTGAAGTCGGATAAAAATCTCGATTTTTTTTAGTTTTTGGTCAAAAGGGCACTGACAGTGAATACATCTTTGGAAGCAGAATCTGAAGGCCTTTCTTATGGTGACCTGAAAAATGGGGGTTTACATTTAAAATTTAAAAGTTGATGTGCCAAAATGGCACTTCTGGTTGCACGATTGGCTCCAAAAGCTTTTCAGATCTAAGTTGGGTTATCACATGCACACGTACCAAATTTTAGCCAAATCGGTCGAGTACTTTGGGCTGTGGCGTGTTTACGAACGTACAAACGTACGAACGTACGTACGTACATACATACAGACACATTTTAAAAACCACTTTTTTGAGTTCCTGAGACCTCAAAACGTATAGATCCGGTCTTATCTCGAATTCGAAAATTTTAGTGATTGCAGTAACCTCCCTTTTTTTTAAATGGTGAAGTGGAGTGGGGAGGTTAAAAATGTCTCGGCCAAGGTTGCTCCCATTGAGAAGGACGGGGAATTTTCCTGTGCTGAGTTTAACTTTAACAATGTTATTTATATCCTAATCTGCGTCTATAGATCACCAAGTGGTCATATACCTACTTTCTTCAAACTACTATCACAGTTATTGGATCAGTTATATGCTGCAACAAAACAGATCATTGTCTGTGGCGACTTCAATTTGCATTTTGATGATGAAAACGACTGGAGGGTACATCACTTGCAACACATTATGTCAACCTATGGCCTAACGCCTCAGATAATGGAGACGACTAGACCAGGAAAGCACAAAGAATCTATAATAGATAACATATTCATCAAGGCAATTAGCGAAGAAGATGCCTGGTGTGAGGTAATAAAAAGCTATATTTCAGATCACTATGCGCAGATTCTGGTCATAAAAGAAACGGTTCCTCACGGGCCTAATCCTCTAGTTCTTAAAAGACTGACCACATCAAATAATAAAACTAAATTTGTCCAAAAAATCGACAGGCAAAATTGGCAGAAAGTCTTCGAAGCTGAAGATCCCAACATAAAATACAACTTATTTTATAATGAACTGTATACTTGCTTTGACCATTGCTTTCCTCTAAAGCAAGTAAAAAATCAAAATCAATATAGTGGTAAAACTAAAACATGGGTTACAGCAGAGATTCGCGCTTGGTCGTTAAAACTCAAGGATTTGCATTGCTTTTTTCAAAATACTCGCGACCCTACAATCTTAACTTACTATAAAAACGAACATAAGAAATATAAAAAATACATCAAAGAGTGTAAAATTAGACATAACAGTCACAAAATTTCGAACTCAGAAAACAAGTCCAAGGCCATGTGGGCTATTTTTAATAGCACTTTAAACAAAAAAAAACAAATTCCGCACTTCCAAATAAAAACCAATGATCAAATTGTAAATGATACAGCCAAAATAGCAAATATGTTCCAAAAACAATTTCAAGTTAGGGACAGTTTATCAATTAGAAACATAGATGAAAAATCGCCGCCTATTGCACATCTCAATACAGCCACGTTTTTCCTTAAGCCGGTAGATCCCAAAGAGATTCGACGAGTTATTCTAAACTTGCCTGCAAAACAGTCCTTCGGGATGGACCATTTACCTACTTGGACGCTCAAGATTGTTGCACATCAAATTGCTTCGCCTCTGGCGAACATAGAAAATAGTTGCTTCACGCAGGGTGTTTTTCCTGACGCGCTAAAAGAAGCGAAAGTAATTCCCATCCATAAAAAAGGACCAAAGGACTTACTAGAAAACTATAGACCAATATCTATATTATCCAATATTTCAAAGGTGTTTGAAAGAGTCATTTACGATAGGATACTAAAATACTTTATTCTTTGCAACACGTTCTCTAAATGTCAATATGGATTCCTACCAAATCGATCTACAACAAATGCAATCATAGACAATCTTAATTTCATTCTTTCAAAGCTAGATAAAGGTTACCTTGTGACGGGCATTCACTTTGACCTTAGTAAGGCTTTTGATACCATTGACCACGGCATACTATTAAGGAAGCTAGAGAACTGCGGTATCAGGGGTCTTGGAAATAATCTAATAGAAAATTACTTGAAAAACCGCCATCAAACAGTACTAATCAAGTCAAGAATAGGCTCTACCATAATGGAATCATTCTCGGATCCAGTGTTGATCACTAGAGGGCGGATTTCTGGCATTTTGCTTTTTTTTAATATTGTAAGCAGAACGAAATGCTGTTGGTTCTTTCCGTTTCATAAAATTTCGAATCATTTGACACTAATTTTATTTTGCTTATTTTGCTAATTTTTGCCTAAAATTCGCGTAAGTGCTTATTTACGATTTTGTGAGCTTTTTTAAGTCTTTTGTAGCTTATTTAGTGCTTATTCTTGCTAGCTTACCACGTTTTTGGTCGATTTTTACTTATTTCGCAACCTTAATTGACTAAGATAAGGTACTGGCACTAAAATGAAAAAAACCTTAACTTAAGGTTTCTTTGTCTATGGTGAGATGCGTAGATAGAGAACAAAGCCGACCGAGGAGTGACAGAGATGGGTGACCGCGCATACAATCGGAGAAACGTTTAACCAAAATTTAAATTTGTGATGCTTTTTAAAATCATGGTCGAAACTAACGTTTGGGGGGCTCATTCGACGCAGAATTTAGTGCGCCTTAATTTCGAAAATAGCGAACTTTCCGCTAGGAAGCACTGTTTAGAAATTATAAGCGAAAAACTGAAAAAAGTCAGAAAATTTCGGGGTTTTTTGGACACCCGATCATACGCACACATCCTGGGAAGTTGCAAAACTAGGATACTTCTATTAGATGCCTACTAAAGGGTTTAAGATCATCTCCCGCTTTCCAACATTTATTGTAACCTCCGGTCCCTATTTGACTGGTCTATTAGGCATTTCCTGCAATTAGCGAAAATGTAAATTTTCTATTTGCAATTTTGAAATAGTTGAACTTTTAGGTGCTTATTTTCACTTTTTTGTAGCTTAATTTTCGATTTTTGAAGCTTTTTATAGGCGCTTATTTCTGGAAAATAAATGCTTTTTAATCCGCCCTTTATTGATCACAAGAGGAGTGCCACAAGGGTCCATTTTGGGACCGATTTTGTTCCTTATTTACGTCAACGACTTAGAGCAAGTTATGCAAACAGACTCTTTAGTTCAATTTGCAGATGATACGACCTGCAATATAGCAGCAACAGATATGAATTCGCTGGTCACACGATTAAACACAGTTGTGCAAAAAATGCAAGAATACTGCGAAAATAACGCACTACATCTAAACATATCAAAAACAAACATCATCTGGTTCAAAGGAAACTCCTCCTTAGAATCACTTCATGTACGCTTAAATGGAAAAACAATTCAACAGTTTGAATCCACAAAGTTCCTGGGGATAACCTTGGACTCAAATCTAAACTGGCGACATCACAATGAATCAGTTATTAAAAAAATTAACTCTGCTTGCCACGTAATCAGAACGCTAGCGCACCAGGTAGACGCAGACACCATTAAGGTGTTCTACTACGCCCATGTACAGTCAATTCTATCTTACAGTATAATGTTCAATCATAGCCAACAAGGTATAAATAGTCTTTTTGTGGCACAAAAGAGAATTATCAGGTCAATGCTAAATCTCCCCCAAACGACTTCATGTCGTGAACACTTCATAAGGTTGCAAGTGATGACTGTGCCCTGTCTTTTCATATTCAATGTCCTGATGTATACAAAACAGAACCTACATCAGTTCCAAAAAAATGGTGATATATACGACGCAATGACTACTAGAAATCGGCACATGTTGAGTGTCCCCGGACATAAAACTGCACTTTTTCGGAGTAGCCCGCATTATAGTTCATTAGTTGCATCACTCTCTACAACGCTTTGCCGGGGTGCTTGGGTCCTACTCTCACTGTGAGACAATTTAAATATCGGCTCAAGAGATTTCTTTGTAAATCTGCCTTTTACTCAGTGGCAGAATACTTAAATCATAGATAAGCGAATGTGATTGAGTTTAAACTTAAAGTTATATATGTTTTGTTTTATTATTGTTGTTGTTGTTGTTGTTGCATCTCTGTTAAACTGACGAAATCAATACTTTCATGTAAGGTCCTATGATGAAAATATACATTATTATTATTATTATTATTATTATACACTATTTTTTCTACAAACACGATTAAAAGCAGAAGTTTTCAAATTATTAATTGAAAACGTCCATGAAATTCGCCGTAACTAAGGTACAGTGACAATTTGTTGCCGCTTTTAATACTGGTGTCATAAAATGTCATTTTTAACAATTGTAAACAAACGTTAAAACAACTGTTTTTAATAGTGTTTGTAGGAAAAAATATTGTGGAAGATCTTTTTTAGAAATCATCTTTTAGTTCTTCCCAGAAAATTAACTCAGCTTCCACGTTTAGTAAGTTTTCTCGGCAATATTTTAGGCATGTGTGGGTAAACGCAATCTTATAAGACTTCTCTCTTGATGATGGGTTACGTCTAAGACTTTTCTTGAAACAAACTTCCTTGATTAAATTCTATTAAAAGATCTTCGGTAGCTTTATAAAATAACCACAAGTGAATTATACCTTCCACCCAACAATAAAGATGTAAAATTTAAAAAAAATTATACGCCCTTTCGGGGAGGGGATGGAGATTGCGCCGCGACGCGTGCCGTCGGTTATAAAGCTACAAGCGGCAAGAGATAAAACAGTTTCACGGGCATTGGCAACACCAAAGTTCTGCCACTAAAGATATTGCGCGCGAAACTTTACGAAAGTTTTACGAACTTTTTAAGTGCATTTATATGACGTTTTTTAACTTTGGAGGAATTTCCGGGTGTAACAAATAACTCTCCTAGTAAATAAATATTACGTCAGTCAGTAAGTAATATTAGTATATCAATAAATTAATAATTATGGAGATAGCAGGTAGCAGGTAGCGTGTCTGTAGCGTTAATATTCATTGACGTTGTGTCCCATAACCTGGAACCATCATCAGAATTGAATAACAATCGATTTACAAAGTTCATGATGTCAATGCAAAATGCAAATGTAAATGATGTTTGAATAATTCTTTGAATTTGCTTATGAAACTTAAAAGTGGATTTGAAATTTCAATTCCTTAAAAGTGCGTGCACAGATGGTATTTGAAGTGATTATTGCGTGTGTCTAGTAGTATCACGAAAAATTTTACATAACAATTAAAATTCTTATTTTATTAAAATATTATTATTTTTTGTCGACAAAGTTGTTGTTTGATTCGTCTCTGAGTTATCCCGAAAAGGTGAAAATTGACATTTAAAAAAATCATAACTTCCTAATAGGTGAAGATATTCAAATCAAACTTGGAACCTATAAATTTTTGAAAGCTGTCAATTCAATGACATTGGCAGAAATTTTTTAGACCTTCTAGACCTTAACAAACCTTGAGAAAAAGTTGATAAAAATTTTTTTATTAAAGGTTGTACAATGCTCTGCCGGGGTGGATTTGTTCAAACCCCACTGAAAGGGGATTCAAACATGACCTAAAGAGGTATCTGCTGGAATCTGCTTTTTATTCATTATCGGAATACTTTGACGGCCTTCGGACCTAGGTGGACGCTCCTTTTGAGACTCATAGTTTTTACATTATATTAAAAATTGTACTTCCCGTTTGTTGATTAATTGTTCTTGTCTGTTTTATACTCCTTTTTTTTCACGTTATCTATGTTTCAATTGAAATCTACAGATATCAATAAATTTATTATTATTATTATTTATTATAAAGAAAGTAACTCAAAGCTTGGGTCAGACGATGTCAAGACGTGTTTTATTACCGTTGAATTCAATTGTTTTAACATGTCAGAAATTGGAACAGTTGGTGACTTTTTTGCAATTGTTTTTCACCTAAGTTTAGAGAGATTATACAAATTCTTTATACCAAATTTCAAATTTTGACGATCTGTCAAAAAAGTCCATCTTGGTTGCGTTTTTGAAAAGCTGATTTTTTTGTGTATCATACGGTATTAAAGTAAAATATGGCGACCGTAAGAAAGAGAAAGTTACTGTCTATCGTTGCTGAAAATCTAGAAGGTCTAGAAGAACTGTCAAAAATATAAAAGCTCCAAGTTTCATTTGATTCTTTAATTTTTCTTTAAAATCGCGATTTTCAGTTTTTTCAGGATAACTCAGGAACGAATTAAGATATCGGAGAATTATTTACAGATTCTCAAAAAGGGCAACTTTTTTCTAACTTTAATGGTTTCCGGAACCCCAATGGTCTGCAACGAAATAAGCATAATAAATAAAAGATTTCGGAAAATATGCAAAAGAAATCGAAAATGTGTATTAATGCGAAATGTGCAATTTGCATTAAGTATTTAAAAAACCGGTGCCTATGACTCGCTCTGCTCTTTATAGTAGCAGCTTTTTGAGTGGGTACCGTAGAGCGGGGATATATGGAACGTAGGGGGTAATATGGAACAATCGGGTGTTTTTTTGAAAAACACAGCTGATATAACAGAGTTCTGCAAAAATATGACAGAAGAGAGAATGTCTAACGAGTCTCGAAACAGCGTTTACTGGCGAAAAAAAGTGAGTTGCTTTTTGAGAAAAAAATAGCAAATGGAAGTGTTGAAAGTGGCCAAATTTTATTACCTGAAACGTCTCAGTTGTGGACACTAAAATATGCATCCAATCTGTGGGCTGCAATGATATTATTTGTGGGTCATAACCTCTACAACATTTTAGTGTCAAAAAACTGAGACTTTTTCTTAAAGTAAGGATGTTAGGACAGAAAAAATGAAAAAAGTGCATTTTTAGGGTAATTTGGAACAACATGCCCAGGACCTATAGAAGAAAATTTAGGGAGGAAAATTTGGGGGCTTATCATAACTTTGTAAATACTGTTTTTTTGATCCTTATTAAAAAATAATTTTCAGAAATATCAGTTTTATTTACCTAATTTCGATCTAAAATTTAAGGGGGAAAATTTGGGGGCTTATGATAACTTTGAGAATACTGTTTTTTTGATTCTAATCTTGTTAAAAAAAATTATCTGAAATATCCGTTTTATTTACCTAATTTCGAATTGTTGCAATATCATCATTTTAAGGTCATTTTGAAGCTTTTTTTTAAATTGTTAATGTTCCATATAACCCCGTGTAGGGGTATATAAGAACAAATTTTATATTTCCCGTCGTTTTCTTAAGAAAAATGCAAATGTTCTAATTTCCCCCGTCGGGCGGATAAAATGGAACAGCAGATAAATATATTTTTTCAGGAGCTGTGGCAATTTTGCAAGAATTAACATAAGAATTATATGTATTAATGGTATACCCATGCAGCGGTTATCAAAAAACGCGTTTAAAAATAAAAACAAAAACTTTATTCGCAAAAAACCGTATAAACTGTTCCATATGAAGTTAGGAAAATTCGTCGCCAGCAATTCGTCGCTAGCAATTCGTCGCCGACAATTCGTCGCCAACAATTCGTCGCCTCAACAATTCATCGCCGGCAATTCGTCGCCAGCAATTGGTCGACGACTTAATTCGTCGCCACAGCAATTCGTCGCCGCAACAATTCATCGCCAAGGAAAAAGAAGCATAAGATTTTCAAAATGTTATTCTTATTTCATTACATTCCATAATTTATTTAGTATCTTACATTGTGGGCGATTCCACGCAAATAATCGACCGTGATCTTTTTGTGATACAATTTAACATTTTGTAGACGTTCAGAGCAGTCCCGATATTTCTTCTTCGTCTGTGGTCTTTCCCCGCTTAGATCGATATTTTATCTTATTTTTAAATTAATTTATTGTAATTAGTTGTATACCTACCTACATAGGTAACAGTAATTTATCCGATCTACAAATTATACTGTTCCAGGTAGTGATTAAGGCATTTTTACCCTGTAACAGCGAACTATGGATAATGGCTGATTGCTGATTCCATAATTAGAACTCGGATTTGATTCAAAACAAATGTTTTTGCATGTTATCATGTTTAAATAACTTTTAGCATATTCTGCAAACTTCATTTCTTCAGAAAACGACCACAGAAAGGCAGGTACCTACCTGGGGTTTTCTCGGAATTTATTTAGGGCCGCGTCTCTCTAATCCTTTAACGACGTAAGCAGGATATTATACAAAAATACACTAATCCGACCTAACAGCACACGGGGGCTCGTAAGCAGGAAGCCAAAACGGAATTTATTTGCTTATAAAATTTAATTTTGCCTTTCTACGCACATTACGTAACCAAATATCAGTTTGAGCATCAAACCAACTTTTGACTGTCTGAAGTACATACATAGGTATGAGTGTATTCTCTGAAAAGATCCGCCGGACGTCGAAATATAGGTGCTCAGGCCAAAATTCAGAATTATTTAACTTCTGGTCACGATGGAGATATTGCCCGTCACATTGAATCTGGGACACTCTGTATATGCAAAACTAGCTCACGGTCGATTATTTGCGTGGAATTGCCCACAATGTAAGATACTAAATAAATTATGGAATGTAATGAAATAAGAACATTTTGAAAATCTTATGCTTCTTTTTCCTTGGCGATGAATTGTTGCGGCGACGAATTGCTGTGGCGACGAATTAAGTCGGCGACCAATTGCTGGCGACGAATTGTTGTGGCGATGAATTGCTGGCGATGAATTGTTGAGGCGACGAATTGCTGGGGCGACGAATTGCTGGCGACGAATTGTCGGCGACGAATTGCTGGCGACGAATTTACCGGACACCGTTCCGTATATCCCCGCTCTACGGTACCTAACTCCAAAGCGAATACCTAAGTACTTGCATTTACTTATTTCTCAATAAATTTATTGATAACAACTTTAAAAACAGTTGAGATATTAACATGAAACTATCAACGAATTCCATTGTCTAACATAATCATAACTATTGTGCGAATATTTCTAGAGAGAGAATTCTGTTCAACTTTTAGGTTTCGAAAGAGGAAAAATGTCATGTAATTGCTCCTAGGTATAATTAAATAGTTCAAACTGTTTTGTTTAAAGAAACAATAATTTACCTCTAAGAGTGTTGATACATTATAATGTACAATAATAAAAGTAGGAAGTGGAAGCCTTACAAAATATTCGCTACAAACCTACAATCTATTTTGCTTTGAAGGAGCAAGAATAATAGACATACGAGAAAAATTTACTTAATTTGTAATTCAAAGCAGAACATTTTCTCTCTCGGATGGACTAAGGGATGTGCCCTCATATTTATTTATCCCCTTCTGAAGAGGATGATTCAAGAGCCAAACTTTAGCGGCAAATAAATTGTAATGATGATGAAGTAGGTATACAGGGTGTTCCTATATTCATAGTCATAACTCCGGGACGTTATTCCTTACATCTTTCTAGGAAGAAAAGTTCCTATGGACATATGTCCGGAAATACTTTATAGGGCAGTTACGCCCCTTCAAAGGGGTACCCAAAAAGTCAAATTTTTTTTAATTTCTCGAAAAATATTAAGGATAGAATTTTGAAATATGGAACAATCGTTAGTGTTATAAAGAGCTTTCTCCTCAATTTTTTCCAGATTTTTAATAACATCACAGGCGTGCGTTCTTGGAGAGCCTTTACACATTTTTTTACATTTTCTTTTGTTGTAGTCATTTTTCTCATCAAATAATAATAGAATCTTAATCGGTGGTCGATTCTACTTAGAAAAGAGGCTCTTGTTGAATGTTGCTAAAACGCACCCTTTTGGATTAAAGTGGTTTTGATTGGTTTAGAGCGCGAAAATTTCTGTTGTAAGATTTATTTTATCTACCTAATTAGTGAAAATAAACTCAGAATATGATATCTTACATCATTTTAGAAAGAAAAGTTCATATGGACATGTGGCGATAAATAATTCCTAAGGGGGTTATGGTCCTTCTAATAATATGTTTTCCGAGACTCCATTCGAAGGACCATAGCCCTTTTAGGAAACATTTTCTGCCGTATCTTAATATAAACTTTTCTTCCTAAAATGATGTAAGGAATCATCCTCCATCTTCATTTTCACTAATTAGGTAGATGAAACAAAGTGCTAATCACAAATTTTCGCCCCCTAAACCAACTGGAATCATTTTATTCGAAAATGGTGCGCCCTAACTACATTCAACAAAAGCACCTTTTTTATGTGGAATAGACCAGAGATTACGATTTTGTTATTATTTGGCACAAAAAAGGCCCACAACAAATGAAAATGTAAAAAAATATGTAAGGCCCCCCAAGAATGCACACCTCTGATGTTATTAAAAATCTGAAAAAAATTGAAGAGAAAGCACTTTATAGCACTATCCATTGTTCTGAATTTCAAAATCTTATTGTTCATAGTTTTCGAGAAATTTTCAGAAAACTGATTTTTTGAGTACCCCTTTAACGCGACACAGCTCCCTTATAAAGCATTTCCGGGCATATGTCTATAGAAACTTTTCTTCCTAAAATGACGTAAGGAATAACGTCCCGGAGTTAGGACTATGAATATAGGAACACCCTGTATAGGTGCTTAGGTGTACAAATGGGGCGGAGGTACCTAATATATGCACTTCACTTGCATGCATTGATTGAGAAGCAAAATAATTCTGGGAAATCTTTATTTCACACAATCTCATAAGATCCTTAACTAGAAACTTCACTACGCAGCTTCCAATCCTCAATCTGTTCCACATTTCTCACAAGCCACTCATTAGGTAATTTGGCGTGGCTTTGATGTCCGTTAAATTATCTCAATTGTGTATTTGCTCAGAAAAATAAAAATATTATGTTGATTGACGCCACATGTCCAAATATTCGTATTTTTCGTTTAGTTTAGCAAAATCAATTACTTATTTATAAAGCGGCCTATTTAGAATTTCTAATTTATGCCTGATTACTGTCGCATGAATTATTCTAACTCAAATCTACATTTTGATTCTTTGTTTTTTAACACTCAGAAATGTGATGTAGGCATTTTTATGGGATGCTGAAAGAGGATTTGCAAGAGGCTGTGGCACGATTTATTTTAGCAACAAATTTTTTTTATTTATTTTTCAATATCTTTTGTGAACCAAAAATGGTCCTGATGACGTAGTGCTTAAGCCACGTCAAGTATAAATCCAATTTGATCTTAGATGACTGGCTGAAAGTAATAATAACTAATAACCATCAGCAGCAAATCCTCAGTTACGAGATTAGCTTAGATAACGTCTGGATAATATAAAGAGAGACGAATAAAAATTGAGCGTATTTATTCAACTAGTAGCTGTAGGTACCTACAAAGACGAGATTTACAATTCTTTCAATAATCTAATTAGTTTATTACATTTGGAGTATAATTGTTCTGATGGGCTCTTGTAAATATTTTACGAATACATCCATCTATCTCAACAACGTAAACAAAGTATTTCTAAGCTAACACACTTAATGCTATTTGTTTAATGGAAACATTCTTCGACTCAGTTAACGTAGGTGCTTTTACGAGGGTAGTGAAAATATTAGTAAGTTTGGGGAATACAGTACCTACGTGCTTCCGGTCCGGGTGAGTGTTTATCGACCCTTACAAAGTGCTTTGAGTTTTGAGAAAAAATTGAGGTGCTAGTGTTATTCTAAATGAATTTTCTATTTTTTATTGTTTTGAGGAGATACGTGCGTAATAGAAAACTTTGATATAAGTATCGGAATAATTGCGTTTCATCTACAACAATTTGTAACTAAACTAGGATTAAAGTAGCTATAATAGTTTTTTGTGCTATAAAAAACTAAACCTTTCCTACAAATAACGACTAATGACATTACTTGTCTCATCTGATAACATCTTCTTTGAAGTTTAGCATCCTGTCACTTATATACTGTCACCAACTGTAACTTTACGTCATTCACTGTCAGTTTAATTACCTGGTATAAATTTACTAGTAAAAATAAATTTACTAAATTCAAACAAATTCAATAACGTGCATCCTCACCTTACCTTTGAAAAATGGAGAATAAAGTTTTTAGCCATTTCATTTTTCGATCGATTTTAGTAACTGCTCCGCGTTACGGCATTACAGGGGAAAACTATTCCATTATCATTTTAGTACACCTATGATGCCCTCTCAACTTATTTTAAGACCGAAGAATGTTGTAATAAGTTTCAGGAAAAGCCGACGAGATGCATAATGCATTATTAAGGAATCCCTACAGTGCACAAAGCTGCAAAAGAATTTTATAGGAGCTAATAAAGCCAATATACGCGAAAAATGCAATATGAGTATGGCACGTGATAAGATTGTGTTGGTATCCTGTCGATTCTAAAAACTATATCATTGCAGTGAAGGAAAAATAAAATCCAATGCGGATTACACTTTTATCCAATTTGTTCTTTATTAGCAATACGTTATTATTGTTTGCGACAAAGTTTCTAGAAAATCTACACTATTACACGGAGAAAACAGTAGAATTTATAGATACCGAATTTACTACTTAAATATAGTCTTAAAAGCCACCGGAAAATGTACATAAAAGCGATGTGTATCCCTGTAGATGTTCATCAGATTGATGGGTATGTAGGGAAACCTGCATTTACTGGTAGAATCGTGTTCAATCGTTATCAATCTGCTCCTAGTAGTAGTGTCTCCGCAGACGTTGAATAATAAGTATCAAAAAACTGAAATGGTCATTTACAGTGTTTGCAGTAGAAAATGAATGAATGACCTGACCTGAAAGGATTTTCAGTTTCAACATTTAAATTTCATCCCCTTTGTTAGATCATAATGAAAATTTGCCCTCCGCCTATGGTCACACTGTAAATTGACACCAAATTCAGCCTTGCACATTGAGCAGTTTTTAAGTACTAGCATTTTTGTGCTTCTGTATGTTAGGGGTTGTAGTGCCTTTGGTGGCTTTTCACAAAATATGAATAACATCTTTTGTGAATTATTAATGGAACCATGCACCAATTGACCAAAACTTATAAAGCCGAATTTCGCGTCACAACCTTTAAATTTCATCCCCTTTGATAAACTCCTAAAATTCACTCGTCCTTTCTCGAGGATATAATGGTATAACAGCGTATCAACTATCAACCCATAAAGTTCAACTTCCTATTTCACCACCCCACATCCCACATCCTTTAAAGAAAGTTGTGTCAATGTTGTGTTTTCAATTTCACTTGCCTAATCCAATTCGTTGAAAAATTGTGGCGTTTTAGAAATGGATATTTTCAACCCCTCATTATATCACCCCTTTATGAAATCATACAAATACAGGGGTGAGTTTATTTGTATGGTGTCACAACTTCCTGCATATTTACTTATTTATGAGATGTATTTATCCGCTTGCAAAGCATTTAGGGGTTGCTAGTAGCCTAGGAATTGGTTTTAAATTGAAAACTCATAAGACCTTTTTTCAATGGTTGACCGAAATCTATCGAACTCCCTTTACTTGAAGAAATTTCCAGTTTCAACCCTTAAATTTCATGTTCCTTTGTTAGATCTTAGTGAAAATCTGTCCATCCGCTTACAGTGTCCCTGGAAATTACCACACCAAATGTGTGCCTATTAAGGGTTGTAAATTTCGTAAAATATTAACAGTATCTTTTTTGTATCATTAATGCAAAGCTATCGAATACTTATTTAGCCGAATTTTCGAGTTGCAACCCCTGATTTCCACCTCATAAATCAGTGGTTGATTATCGTAGGATCATAATTGAATAAAAAAGCATGATAAAGGTATGTATATAATTTTTTTATTATTGTAATATCACAAATGGCTGAGTCCTGATGTTTTGTCCAGAAATTGTATTAAACTCTCTTCCATCATGATGGTCCATAGGGTCGAAATCCACCAAAACACACTTATCAAACTATATATCAACAAACACTGCTAACGAATGGAACATAACAGCCATAAACAATACGAAAATCCCTAAGGGACATCATAATAAAGAAATTAATTAACATGAAATTTCACGTCAGGTTGAAATTTCAAGTTAGGTTGTTTCGTTATTGCTTATAGAATGGAGCCAAATACAACATTTTAAATAGTACCTACCTAATTGTTCGCAGGAAGAACTGAAATTACCCCACGATTGTCTATTTTAGCTCACCGTGAATAGATTTGAGTGCTTGAAATTTTTTTTTATATAAAAATCGATAATAGTTCTACTCATCCAACGAAAACTGTACAGTAACTCAAACTTTTCACTTTTTCAGTTACAGACATACCAAACGTTTTATTCCCTCGAAGAATATCCTATCTCATATATCAGGAACATTATGCAAATTGCAAATACACTATTTACATTCCTATATAAATATGATTTTTGCTGTTAATAAAAATATTCATTTTGACTTATCTCAGAAGTGTAAATATTTTGAGTTACTACAGTCTGCAGGTCAGTTGCATGAGTCGAGTTGACAGTTGTTTAAACATCGCGGTACTCCAAAGGCCAAGGTGAAATTTCACGCCTAGGACCGCGTTATTTAAACAATAACTGTCAACTAATGTCGGTTTTTGAAATTTCAACCTAACTTGAAATTCCAGCCTGACGTGAAATTTCATGTTTATTAATTTATATAACTTGTATATTTAATTCCGATTCGAATAATAATAAATCAGCATCATTTCTTTGTCTAAAATACGTTTATACATTGCGTAAATCCTAATCTAAACTATTAATGTTAAATAATTGAAAATGATTCATAGTTAATAGAAGTTTGTATCAAATCAATCAACTTATTTACAATTAAACGAATTGTTAAAAATTGTTAACCATAAGTAGGGCAAGTATGCAGTAAAGATGCATATATACACTTAATTATTCCGTAAAAATCCTCAAATATAGGCTCTAAACATGCTGCAATCTGCCGTAAAAAAAGGAAAAGTAGTAATTTTTTCTATTTCTTTATAATATGTTAATGAAATAACATTGATTTTCAATATACATTTTATTACTAAATTATGTACATATACAATCATACATAGCTACATGGAAAAATTTATCAATAGATACAAAATACTTAATACATTAGAAGCCTAAAAAACACAGGAAAAAATGCACAATGCACATTTCAGTTTGATTTAAAATTTATTGCAGTAAATAATCATGTATTGCTCAATATTTTCAACCACGAAGTTTGGAGGGTTGTTCTCCAAAATATTTTTGTATCGAGAAGAACTTCTTTCAACATCATAAGCCGTTACCGGGCAATATTTAAAGAGGTGGGCTTTCTCAATTACATAAGTAGTTTCCTCAAAAACATCGTTATCGAATATTGACTATTTAAAATATTGTTAATTTTTTTTAAAGTAGTCAATCCACATTTTTAACCTCCCCAACACCATCACAATTTAAAAAAAAAATGCAGCAGAGAAGCGGCTGGAACCTCCCCATCGCGTGGATCTTTGTATTCTGTGTAGATAGTAGTTAATTCAACAGAATTTTTTTAATCCTTGACTAATTTCGCAATTTTCTGACAAATACCGACATCACCTCGGACATCACCCATCACGTTTGACAATATGTTTCTTTTAAGGTTAATCTTTTGCCACCTTTTTGACAATAACTGCCATTTTATGTCATCCACTGTCAGCCCGCACCCTTTTAATGAGAGAATTTTTTCTGTATTTTCCACTGAAATGGCAGAAACTATGAACACATTTTTAGAACCAGAATTTGATCGCCTTTCTAATGGCGACATAAAAAAGGAGGTCTTGTATTTAGAATTTTAAGTTGATATGCTTAAATGGGACTTCCCGTTGGCCAATTGCTTTCAAAAGCCTTTCAGGTCTTCAACGGGTCACCCAATCTCCATGTACCATATTTCAGCCAAATCGATTCAGAAATTTGGGCTATAATGTATTTTTAGTGTTATTATAAAATTTCGATTTTTTGAACCAAACAGCGCTAAATGCGAATTAATTTTGCCCTATTTAAAACCAGAATTTGAAGACATTTCTGATGGTGACAATAAATCTTTCAAAAACTTGTTTTTAATGGTCAAATGAGAGAATAATTTTAAATTTGGAAATTGGTGTGCCAAAACGGCACTTTCCGTGAGTCGATTGAATTCAAAATTTGTTCAGCTCTTCGACGTGTAATACAATCCCTATGTGCAAAATTTCAGCCAAATCGGTTCAGGGGCTTGGGCTGTACCGCGATTTTAAAGTCCGATAAAAATCAATTTTTTTTTTATTTTTGGTCAAAAGGGCAGTAAGAATGAATACACTTTTAGAAGCAGAATTCGAAGGTCTTCCTTATGGTGACGTAAAAAATGGGGGTTTGCATTTAAAATTTAAAAGTTGATGTGCCAAAATGGCATTTCCGGTTGCACGATTGGCTCCAAAAGCTTTTCAGATCTAAGTTAGGTTACGAGATGCCTATGTTCCAAATTTCAGCCAAATTGGTCCAGTAGTTTTGGCTGTGGCGTGATTACAAACGTACGAACGTACGTACGAACGTACGTACGTACGTACGTACATACACACAGACACATTTTAAAAACCCCTTTTCTGGGTTCCTGAGACCTCAAAACGTGAAGATCTGGTGCTATCTCAAATTCGAAAATTTTAGTGATTGCAGTAACCTCCCATTTTTTTTAAATTGTGATGGGGTTGGGGAGGTTAAAAAATGGGAGGTTACTGCAATCACTAAAATTTTCGAATTTGAGATAGCACCAGATCTTCACGTTTTGAGGTCTCAGGAACCCAAAAAAGGGGTTTTTAAAATGTGTCTGTGTGTATGTACGTACGTTCGTACGTACGTACGTTCGTTTGTAATCACGCCACAGCCAAAACTACTAGACCGATTTGGCTGAAATTTGGAGCATAGGCATCTCGTAACCTAACTTAGATCTGAAAAGCTTTTGGAGCCAATCGTGCAACCGGAAATGCCATTTTGGCACATCAACTTTTAAATTTTAAATGCAAACCCCCATTTTTCACATCACCATAAGGAAGACCTTCAAATTCTGCTTTTAAAAATGTATTCATTCTTAGTGCCCTTTTGACCAAAAATTTAAAAAAAATTGATTTTGATCGGACATTATAATCGCGGTACAGCCCTAGCCCCTGAACCGATTTGGCTGAAATTTTGCACATGGGGATTGTATTACACGTCGAAGAGCTGAACAAATTTTGGATTCAATCGGCCCACGGAAAGTGCCGTTTTGGCACACCAATTTCCAACTTTAAAATTATTCACTCATTTAACCATCCAAAACAAGTTTTTGAAAGATTTATTGTCACCATCAGAAAGGTCTTCAAATTCTGGTTTTAAATAAGACAAAATTCGTTCGCATTTAGTGCTCTTTGGGTCAAAAAATCCAAAATTTTTAATAACACTAGAAATACATTATAGCCCAAATTAGTGAATCGATTTGGCTGAAATTTGGTACATGGAGATTGGGTGACCCGTTGAAGACCTGAAAGGCTTTTGGAAGCAATTGGTGCACGGGAAGTGCCATTTAAGCATATCAACTTTAAATTTTAAATACAAGGCCTCCTTTTTTATGTCGCCATTAGAAAGACTATCAAATTCTGGTTCTAAAAATGTATTCACAGTTTCTGCCATTTCAGTGGAAAATAGAGAAAACATATTTTTCATTAAAAGGGAGCGGGCTGACAGTGGATGACATAAACTATCAGTTATTGTCAAAAGGGTGGCAAACTATTAACCTTAAAAGGAACATATTGTCAAATGTGATGGGTGATGTCGGTATTTCTCAGAAAATTGCGAAATTAGTCACAGTCGATAAGCATAAAAAAATTCTGTTGAATTGACTACTATCTACACAGAATACAAAGATCCACGCGATGGGGAGGTTCCAGCCGCTTCTCTGCTGCATTTTTTTATAATCAAATCACTAAGTTTCTTGCTTATTTTGATGCATATGGGACTTTTATTCGTATTTAATTCAGAATGAAAATTTTCGCTTAGTGACAGAGTCCGTGAGAAGCAAATTCAGTTTTTTCACTATTTCAAGAATATCAGGGATGTCAGAAAAATGCGCTTTAATATAGTTTCATTGAAATACTAATTATTCGTTGCTCTTAAAAATCTCCAGAAGATAAATATACAGAAAAGGCAAGTGGAAGGGGATGAAAAAATCAGCTATTCATTGGCCCAACCATGTTAGAATTAAGAATTGTTGGCCAATCCTTTTCGAAGAAAGCGCATAAAATCGTAAATAGCGGTCAGTCTATAATCTTCGAGGTAGCCCCTACAAATTGTTTCTTAATGAGGGTAATCGAAATAGTTTCCGGTCTAACAGAGGGGTTGCCGCTTCCAGTGCAATCTTTAATTGGTAATTTAAATTTTCTAGAAATATTCCGGAGAGCAACCTTAAACAGCCGAAAACATGCAGCTATATGTATCCAAATATACCGTTACGTATGCTGCATGCCATGAAACCTTGATAAATGCTATTTATGCAAAATTAATTTAAGTTTTTATGAAATAAAAAATATATTTTTTTCTCGGTGATGAGGTAGGTTAAGAAATATTGGAGGAAATTCATTACGAATTCCTTTGTTCTGAATGTTCTGGAGATACTAGCTATAGCCAACGCGAATTATTTTTTTAATGGTTGATCTATGCAAATTGTCTGCAGTTTTAGGTACCGTCACTTATGCGCTGTACTTGTTTAAGTACCTATAGCGAAACAAAGTAAAATTTAATCGTCATCATGCAAATCAAAGGATTGTAGCGTTTGAAACGAATTTTAATAGGGTGCTATTAAGGAAATCCCCCGATAAAACCTACCTTGCCTTGGTCGATGAATTCTGGGCGGAATTATTATAGCAATTTCTCAAATTACGCGCTCGCTGTTCACAGATAAATTTCTACAATTAGATTATTTTACGATGTAATTTCCTACCGTGCCGGGACCGTAATTGTCTTAATTTGACGGATTTTATTATATCGATGATACTTATAGATAAGGGACAGTCGACACCTTATGCCTACCTAGGGAATTAGGCTCAGGCTTTTGCAATTAAATTTTGATGCCACTTTGACCCTTACCCAATGCGCAATTTTTAAAAACCGGACACTTTTTATTGATTGTTGCTTTTTTATTAATATTGATAGATTTCGATCACATTCACCAAGTATTGTCAATTTTCTACCTTTCATGGGTTATATTTTGTATTATCTTTCTTCTTGGTGAATAAACAATAATAATAATAATAATAATTTATCAGCGTCCAACACAAGAGAACGTACTTTTTGGAGTTCTAGCTGTTATCAGGGTCGGCGTTTGCTTTTTGCCCCTCTGGACTAAACCATGCGTATTCAAGGTATTCTTAAACCTCGTGCAGATATTTCAACGTGTGATTGCCCCGAGGGGTTAACCACATGGTAAATTTGTGTACACAAAATCGCAAATTGTAAGAAAATCGCCAAAATCGCTAAAATTGTATCTGTAAAATTTGTCCAAAATCAGTACGGGGTTTTTGAATTTAAAAAATGAAACATTAAAGACCACAGAACGAGGGGTTGACAACTTGGACATTTTGGTGTACAAGCATGAGAAATTTGTACAATTTTTTTCAGGAATTTTGGAAATTTTTGAAATTTTTTAGAAATTATGGAAATTTTAGTGTACGGATTTTTACCCAGTTGTCAACCCCTCGCCACAGAAGGAGCTTCAAAATCGCCGAAATTGCTAGAAAATTCTCAAGTCGCCAAAAACATATGCGAAATTCGCTCGAAAATCGACAAAATTGCTACAAAATCGCTGGAAGCTTGCTTGAAAATCGCCGGAAACTTGCTTGAAAATTGCCAAAATCGCTAGAAAACCGCCAGAATCCCTATAAAATTGCCAAAATCGCTAGAAAATCACCAGAATCTCTAGAAAATCGCTAAAATCGCTGGAAAATTGCCAAAATCGCTAAAAATCGCCAAAATTGCTAGAAAATTGCCAAAATTCCAGAGAACCGTACACCAAAATCGCTAAGTGGTCAACCTCTCGGTTTTGGTAGTTTTCTCGGTAGATTTTCAAAATTTTTATTACTCACTGCCGAAAGGGCACTAAATTAAATTGAGTTTCTGAAAACAAAATTCGAAGACTTTTCATGTGCTGATAAAACAAATGATGGTCATATTTCAAATTTCAAAGACGACATGCCAAAAAGGCGCTTGTTATTGGTCGCCTGCCACCAAAATTAGGTATACCTAAATTTTACTACTGGTATTTTTCAAAATTTTACGATTTTTTTGATAAAAGGGCACTAATTTTGAGGACATTTTGAATGTGCACATTGTATGATTTAAGGAAGAACTGGTTAGACTTTGGGCTAAATCTACAGTCGGAAAGTGCCATTTCGGCACATCAACTTCTGCCCTTCAAATGCTGCTTCCAAAAATGTTTTAACACAGTGCCCTTTGGCAAAAAAATCGTCAGACACGCTACAGCCGAAAACTACTAAAGATATCGAGATGACATTTTATGCGTACGTTCCGTGAGCATTTTGTAGAAGATGATGCGATTTTGTGCCAAATCGGTCGATTACATTATATCCAGATTTATACGTTTATGGCGTCTCCCATACGTTTACATCGAGAAAAAATGCCCTTTTTTTGCGAACGCTGCCTAAATAGAGGGGTTAACTACATGGTAAATTTGTGTACACAAAGTCGGAAATTGTAAGAAAATCGCTAAAAAATCGCCAAAATCGCTAGAAAATCGCCAAAATCGCTAAAATTGTATTTGTAAAATTTGTCCAAAATCAGTACAGGGTTTTTGAATCTAAAAAGTGAAACATTAAAGACCACAGAAGGAACTTAAAAATCGCCGAAATTGCTACGGGCTTTTTCCACATTAAATGGTAACAAAATTGTAATCTTTGGTCTATTCTGTATCAAAAGCTGCTCTTGTTGAGTGTCGCTAGGACGCACCGTTTGCGAATAAAATTAGTCTGATTGGTTCAGAGCGCTAAAATTTGTGAAGTAAAATTTTGTTTAATCGACCTAATTAATTAATTTTAGGAAGAATAAGTTAAACTGGTTATGGTAGGATAAGCAACGTTGCAAATTTCAAAATTGAATCTGCAATACTTTTTGAGTAAACTTAAAGAAACTGTAGTCAAGTATGACGGCGTAGAAGGGCCACAATAAATATTTTTTCCAGTCGAATTGCAACTTTTTTTCTTACAATTGTAACTTTTTTCTTACAATTGTAACTTTTTTTTTATAATTGTAAAAATGGCAGTCTCGGAGACGGTGGAAACTTCTACTTTTTCACAGAATTTGAAAATGTAGCAGTAGCAATAAATTAACTTGCGTCGATATTTTTCACCCCTAAAATGACATTTTTTAAAAAAATGGCATTAAGGTTTTTGATCCAACAATGCAACAGCTATTGAACTCAATAACAATAATATGCCATTTTGCTAAGAAAAATTCAAAAAAGGGCAGTTTTGCCCCTAAAATGTCAATTTTCGAAAAAATGGCACTTAGGTTTTTGATCCATGAATATAATAGCCATGAGATCCTGTAGTAAGAAAATACAATTTTGTTAAGAGAAATTTAAAAAAGAGCCTTTTTGCCAATAAAATGGAATTTCTCGAAAAAATGGGACTAAGGTTTTCGACTTGAAAAAAAATCAGCCATCTCGTCCGCTAATAAAAATATACAGTTATACATAGGTTTTTTTCACGGCACCGATTTTTGGCCAAAAGGGCACCAAGTGTGAATACATTTTGGGAAGCAGAATTCGGAGAGTTTTCATATGGTAATGCAAAAAATGGAGGTTTGCATTTAATTTTTTAAAGTTGATGTGTCAAAAAGGCACTTTTCATGAACCGTTGTGACCCAAATTCTAATCAGCATCTACAAATTGCCCACAGAATATGTGTGCCAAATTTCATCTCGAAACCTTCAGTAGTTTGAGCTGCAGCGCGATCACAGACAGACAGACATAAAGACAGACATTTTTCAAAAACCACTTTTTCGGATTCCCAGGACCCTGAAACGTAAAGATTTGATATTTTTAGCGATTCGATTTTTCGATCGATTTTATTAACTTGCTTCGCAAAGCGTAGAAGTTGAAAATTTTACAATTGTAAGAAAAAATTGTGAGAAAATAATCTTACAATTGTAAGAAAAAAAGTTGCAATCGACTAGAAAAAATATTTTTTTGCATATTTACAATGAAAGTCGTCTTTTTTTAATGAAAAATCGTAATGAAAGTATCACTTTTTTTTACGATTTTAACATTTTTTCATCTTTCCATCTTACATCTTTACATTGTTACATTATATTATCACACGAAGGAAGTAAAGGGCTACAGTGTTGCCAATCATTACTCCCCCATATAGAAAAAAAATTCTTTTCCACTTTTTCGCGTATGGGGGAAATATACAAAAAATTACGTGTACTACACGTAATGAAAGTATCGTTTTTTCACTTGTTTCATTGATACACTCCCCCTACGGCGCCGTGTATCAAACTTCAAACTCATGAAAAAAAGTATTACTCTCATTACTAGTTGTACAAATAACTATGTTGTGGCCCTTCTACGCCTTCGTAGTTAAGTGTTCGCACCATGTTTTTGAAACACTCTGTATACCTAGACTAAAACTAGAGTACCTATTACTAGAGTACCTATTACTTTATTGGCGAATAAAATAACGTGAGTATACTCGAGTGACCACCTCCATCCCCCAATTTAAGGTGAATTAGGCATTAAACTTCGTTATCACACAACTGATAATACAGCCACAAACATAAATACAAAATGCGAAAGCAGAGGCTTTAAATCTCATGTCCCTAAAATCCCTTTCACTTTCAGCATCCATATACAGTTCATATAAAACACAAAAATATCCGGAATATCAGCAATGAAACCGTCACAAAGACCCAGTTTGGCTCTTACATAATTGAGCCTCGGATAAAGCTTTTTGAAATAAACCAGAGACAGGTAAAGCACCCCTGAAATTTCCTATCTCTCGCCACCCGCCCCCGAAAAATCTCTTTCGACGGCCACAATGAAATTTAAACCCACCAGAGCAAAAGTGTTTTCATTTTACGCCGGCATAAAACTGACTCGACGTATTTTTTTCATAACACAATCTCGTTTTTCTCCAAGTTTTATACTCACAATCATCGCGGATATTAAAGACATTAAGTATTTACCTGTCCAATAAGGTTTTATGGAGGGCGGTAGAATTTGGGATCTTTCCACACAATTTTTTGGAAAAATTGACTTTCATTCGCTATATCGGGATTTGAATTTTAATCGGTTGACCGTTAATTTCAAATTCTATCTCGCTGAAATAATAAAACGTTATTTATGTTGCTTTGATGTTTCGCTTGTGAATTTCAAATGTTAATCATTCGGTTGTTGTGTTTGCGAAAGAGGCGAACCTTGTCCCGATGGTAATGAAAAACATGAAAAGAGCGGGCGGGAGAATTTTATTTCATTTTCTTGCTGAAGGGTTTGAAGGTGTTTGACGTTAATATCGGATCCTATTATGTTTAGTTTAAATTATGAGTTAATGTAGGATTTGAGTAGAGTTTGCTGGCAGTTTGTACCTGCACCCGGTTGCATTATCCTGCCTGAGGATAAATGAGTTAGAAAAGCAGGAAGTTTAACATGCAATTAATCGAAGTTATGGATGTGGATGAGCGCAGCGAGGGTTATTAGGTTTCCGTTTTTACTCTGAAACTTTGGTAGAATAGTCGCGAAGCTTTAGTTTTATTGGTATCTACCTTACCTACTACAGGTTTATGTTATTCGTCCTTTTTAGAGGATTTTGATGTGTAAACATCTATTGGCGCAGTACTAAACTCGATCCTCGGTGTTAAAAAAAGAAAGGACTCTATACAATAAGCGACTGCCTGGGCCCATCTACCAAATTTTAAATTTTGGTAAGCGAAGAATAGGTAAATATTAGGTGGAAAAATGAAAGTATGGTATCTTATATTTTGCGAGAAAAAAATGCCATATTCGAGGCCAAAATTGGTTTAGAGCCACATAAAAATATGACCGCCTGGGAAAATTTCCATATACAGGGGGTTCCGTAATTAAGCTGCAATATTTTACCAGTGCGTTCTCCGATCAAAATTAGGACTAAAAGTTTACTAAACATTTTTCGAAAAATCCATCCGAAGGGAGCTAGGGCCTCTCAAAGGGTAAAAAAAATAATTATTTCTTCAATTTCTGAGGAACGGCTTACGATAGGGTCACGAATTTTGAACTTTGTCGTAGATTTTTGTGCTGAACAACTAATGTAATGGTTTTTGGCAAGAGCTTCAGGGACGTGCGCGAGTGGAGGGGTCGCGGACATTCTTGTATCGAACGTTTTTGTAGGACACCTTGGGTCAATTGTGAGCACAAATTTGAATTCCCCGTACATTTTACGTAAAAAAGGTGCTCCAGTTGAAACTCGATAGCTCAAGCCGTTTTCGGGGAAAATCGATTTGAAAGTTCAATTTCGTGGTATAAAAGTGGGTAACTGTGGCACTCAAAATACCTAAAATTATCAGATGCTGCGTGATCAGCAAAAAACAAGTTTAACCTACTTGCATCTCATATGCTTGAAATTCCAAAAAAAATCACAAGAAAATGGATTTTCCATCTCTATCCCATCAATTTTGCACATTTTCGGCGTGCAAAAAGAACTTCAAATCGATTTTCCTAAAAAACGGCCTGAGCTATCGAGTTTCATCTAGAGCACCTTTTTACGTAAAAATGTACAAGGAATTCAAATTTGTGTTCATAATTGACCCAAGATGTAGTACAAAAAAGTTCGATAAAAAAATGTCCGTGGCCCTTCCACTCACGCACGTCCCTGAAACTTTTGCCAAAAATCATTACATCAATCTTGTTCATCACAAAAATCTATCACAAAGTTCAAAATTTCGTGACCCTATCGTAAGCTGTTCTTCAGAAATTGAAGAAATAACAATTTTTTTTACTCCCTTTGAGGGACCCTTAGCTCAATTAGGATGGATTTTTCGAAAAATGTTTACTAAATTTTTAGTCCTAATTTTGATCGTAGAACGCACTGGTAAAATATTGCAGCCTAATTACGAGACAAACTGTATAAATTCATAAGAATGTCATTTGCAGGGTCATTTGCCACAAATGTACAATTTTTCAGATACGCTCTTTCCAATTAACACGGCAGTATAGTCCATGTGCCATGGGCTGAAAATCACGATTTTGGTATCATTTTGGCGGACTAATGGCAAAAAACTATGATGGACATCTCAGAAGAGTAGCTTTCCAAAATGGCGGGCGTCAATCATATATAAAATCGCTCGTAACTCTGTAAACATTGGGACAATTTTCATTTTGTTTTTTTATTTGAAAGCTCTTGAAATGTAGATTCACATTATGTATCTACTTTTACATACAATTGATGCACAAAAGCGCTAGAAACAAATAGTCAAATAAAGTTAACGTCTTTGTATTTAGTGAAAAATCTCTAATATGGCTCTCTCTACGAAAATTTGTGCCCTTAACGCAAAAAGGTACGTTAATTAAGCTTTTGAGTGGTACCTAAACTTTACAGATTGGACCACAAATAGCGACATAAATTAAATTGAGCGACAACTACGTTCTGGCATACCCCACACACCCAACGCAGATTCTACAATAGGTACACAAAAGATAAGTAGGTAGTTATAGTATTTTCAACTATTTTCCCGTCATTCAAATTAAAAAAATGCATAAACCCAGCATAGTCTTATAGGTACAACCTATGAACCGTTAAAGTCTCCACAAAAATAAATTCAATTCATTATTATTATTAGAGCAAAATTATTGTGTAAAGTAGTTGAAACGTGAAAGTAGTTTTCCCGGTCTCAAGAAATGGTCAGTCTCGGCCAGCGGCGGATGGGCAGTTCCCCCCGATAATCTACATTTTTGAAAACAGTGTCCTAGTGAGATCTGCGAGGATCTGTGTTCCAAATCATTTACGGGCCTCTTGTTGCCAACTTTCAAAAATAAAGACAAGAAAAATTGTTAAAAAAGAAAATTGAAATGGCGCCGCAGGCGAAATTTTTGAAAACTTTCAAGGTCACGCATTTTCCAAGCACTTAGAATACACACCGGGCCCTCAAATCTGCCCGAACCCGTGTCTTTGAAACACCCTGAAACCGCCATACTACGCCACTGTTTGAAAATGTCATGAAAAGCGACACGTCGTCGGCCGTCGCTGCCGGCCCAAGCGGCCCAAACAGCCGCGGCCCTCCGGGAAAATTCCCGTCCGCCCCTGGCTCGGCTGCGCATACGTACAAGGTTTTTTTTTCCTTCACCAGAACAAAATATTTTCCGAGCTAAGAATTATTAACTGTTTTCACAACACGGGTGAAGGTATGGCAAATGTTCACTTACTTTCTTGGCTAGCCGAAAAAACTTTTATCTACTGCTTAGTTGTTTCAGCAGCTAGCTGGGTAAAATGATTTACCAGATTGATCATGTTATCAAAATAAACAAGTTCTTGCAAGAAACAACAACGCAGCGAAAAGGAAGAAGATAGCTTTGTAGAAGTTATAATGTATACAGGGTGAGTTTGAAAGACTCCACATCCTTTATACCACAGAATCTACTGTTCAAATGATGAAGCTTGGTGCAAAAATTATTGGTCAATTGTGATTCCTCTTGATGTTATAAGCCGCCAAAAATCTTCATTTTTAAACGTTATTTTAACCTCCCCAACCCCATCACAATTTAAGAAAAATGGGAGGTTACTGCAATCACTAAAATTTTCGAATTTGAGATAGCACCAGATCTTCACGTTTTGAGGTCTCAGGAACACAAAAAAGGGGTTTTTAAAATGTGTCTGTGTGTATGTACGTACGTACGTTCGTACGTTCGTTTGTAATCACGCCACAGCCAAAACTACTAGACCGATTTAGTTGAAATTTGGAACATAGGCATCTCGTAACCTAACTTAGATCTGAAAAGCTTTTGGAGCCAATCGTGCAACCGGAAATGCCATTTTGGCACATCAACTTTTAAATTTTAAATGCAAGCCCCCATTTTTCACTTCACCATAAGGAAGACCTTCAAATTCTGCTTCTAAAAGTGTATTCATTCTTAGTGCCCTTTTGACCAAAAATAAAAAAAAATTGATTTTTATCGGACTTTAAAATCGCGGTACAGCCCAAGCCCCTGAACCGATTTGGCTGAAACTTTGCACATGGAGATTGTATTACACGTCGAAGAGCTGAACAAATTTTGAATTCAATCGGCTCACGGAAAGTGCCGTTTTGGCACACCAATTTCCAAATTTAAAATTATTCTCTCATTTAACCATTAAAAACAAGTTTTTGAAAGATTTATTGTCACCATCAGAAAGGTCTTCAAATTTTGGTTTTAAAATGGGACAAAATTAATTCGCATTTAGCGCTGTTTGGTTCAAAAAAGCGAAATTTTATAATAACAGTAAAAATACATTATAGCCCAAATTACTGAATCGATTTGGCTGAAATTTGGTACATGGAGATCGGGTGACCCGTTGAAGACCTGAAAGGCTTTTGAAAGCAATTGGCCCACGGGAAGTCCCATTTAAGCATATCAACTTAAAATTTTAAATACAAGACCTCATTTTTTATGTCGCCATTAGAAAGGCGATCAAATTCTGGTTCTAAAAATGTGTTCACAGTTTCGGCCATTTCAGTAGAAAATAGAGAAAAAATTCTTTCTCATTAAAAGGGAGCGGGCTGACAGTGGATGATATAAAGTGGCAGTTATTGTCAAAAAGGTGGCAAAAGATTAACCTTAAAAGGAACATATTGTCAAATGTGATGGGTGATGTCCGAGGTGATGTCGGTATTTGTCAGAAAATTGCGAAATTAGTCAAGGATTAAAAAAATTCTGTTGAATTGACTACTATCTACACAGAATACAAAGATCCACGCCATGGGGAGGTTCCAGCCGCTTCTCTGCTGCATTTTTTAAATATCTTTCGAAAGGTGTATCGTAGAATTTTTAATTTTTCAACAGCATTGTTACAGACCTTGATGTAACTACTGATGGTACTTAAGACATTATCCAAAAAGGCTGGCCCCGATGTGATTTGCCCTTGAACTTTTTTATGTTTTAAAATATTGCTAATTTGTCTATGCGGCCGTATTCCCTGTTCAATTCCAAAACTTTTTTAGCTCTCCAAATTTTTCGAGAAAACTAACCACTCACGAGGAAAATCGAAAAAACCGAACACATGATCATCGTGATAAACCTACAATTTCAATAAAAATCAAAGTGTACGTTGACACGCGTCACATTTCAACTGTTTTTTTACATTGAAGGTGTTGTCCTATATCTGTGCCAAGAACTTTTGCACACAACTGAAGAAAAAACATTGATGGTATAATTTCACTTTTTTATGAGGTAGATTCATCATTGGTTTTAAGGTGATTCCCTGCATCATGTTTTCGGTTTTTTCAATTTTTCTCGTAAGTGGTTAGATTTCTCAAAAAATTTTGAGAGCCAAAAAAGTTTTAGAATTGAACGGAGAATACAGCCGCACACGCAAATTAGCAAAATTTTCAAACATAAAAAAGTTCAATGGCAAATAACATCGGGGCCACGATTTTTGTGAATAAAGTAATTTATTCTTATTTTCTTGTTGTCATACGAATTAGAAAATGCCCTATGTGTATACAGTCGGGGAGTTTGAAAATGCCCATCTCACCTTCGATTCACTTGGTTGACTGAATCGCTGCAATTTGATTGATGTTTGACTGACAGGTCGACAAACATTAAGCACATTGCAGCGATTAAAGCCTCGATTTCAGTCTACCGAAGTTCGCAGGTTTTTGGCAAATGAAAATGGCTGACAAGTCTAAATCCCACTTTATACATATGTTTCGGCCATTTTAATTTACCAAAAACCTGGGAACTTCGCGTGACTGAAAACGATGCTACAGTCGACCAAGTCAATCTTCGCTGTGGCGCGGGCTGGTGGGCATTTTCAAAGTCCTCGACTGTATACACTAGCTGTTGACTAGCTAGGCCATTTCCAATTAAAATATGTAGAAAAGGTAAAGCAAAAGTGAGATAAAACATATCTCTAACGAAAAGTAAAAAACTCCGCGATTTAGAGGAAAAACATTGAAAAACCAAAATTTTAGGTTAATTATGTTATTACAACCTCAACTCAAACGAGTAGACAGTGGCACATGCTCGATTGCTCACATGCTTGTCGCATTCGTTGGGCGTATGAGAACGCACGCACTAAAGTATTTTTAATTTATGGCGTTATTTATCAACTAATTTTTACGAATGAGACAGCAATGTAAAGCTAAGCTAATGTGCTTTTTTCCGTTAAGGGCACAAATTTGCGTAAAGTGAGCCATCTAAGGGATATTTCGCTCAATACCCAGAATTTTACTTTGTTTGACAAAATTATTTATTTTTGGTGCTTCTGTGCATTGTATGTCAAAGTAAATACATAATATTAATCTATGTTTCAGGGGCTTTCAAATAAAAAAAAGAAAATTAAAGTAGTCCCAATATTTACAGAGTAACGAGCGATTTTATACAGGGGTGAGGGCGCCATTTTTAAACGCTCGCCATTTTGAAAAGCTACTCTTCTGAAATGTCCATCATATGGTTTTTTGCCATCTGGGGGCATCTAGGAACATTCCTTGAAAGCGGCATTTAGTCCGCCGTGTTTGTAGAAAATAGTATGTATATTATTTTGCAAGTTTTATAAACGATACTTTAATCACGAGTTTTTTTTATACAAGAGCGGAGCGAACGTCCATAAAAACGAGTGATTAAAGTAGTTTTTTTACGACCACTATTAAAAACACTTGTTTTAACGTTTGTAGACAATACACGTCTTCAGTTTGTAAGATAAAGAAAATGTATAATGTGTCAACGTGAATAAGAATATAATACACGCATAGGTTCGTTTCCAAATTTCCATCGAAACACACAGGTAAAAACGATCTCATTGGGTAAAAATCAGCTGTGACAGACCTCCAGCCAATGAGTGAGCACGCAAGAGAAACAACATGTGCGCGCCGCTCAGGTAAAACTGAAAACGTTTATTGTTAAAAATGGCGTTTTCTGACACCAGTACCTGTTAAAAGTCGTTTACTTTTGACACTGGTGTTAAAATTTATCTACTTTTAACACTAGTGTTAAAAGTGACAATGCAACAACAATTAAACAAGCCGCGGCAACAAATTGTCACTATATCACACCTTAGTTACGAATTTCATGGACGTTTTCTATTAATAATTTGAAAACTTCTGCTTTTAATCGTGTTTGTAGAAAAAATATTGTATGATATGCGTGTTAAAAATGATTTTATTTTGTTCAAAGGGATGGGCCACTCCGCTGTGCGTCGTGTCCCAAACTGAAAGAAATTACAATTTTCGATGTTTGATCGCGAACGCTGCCTCGGCGCTTGAAGCTAGAGCAAAAGTTTGTAAGGAGGAATTGTCGGCAATGAAAAGATCTACAAAAAAGTCAGCGATGGCACATAGTTATCTACGATGGGTAGCCCACCGAGATCGTTTTTGTGTTTTAATTTTTGACGAACATAGCTTCAGCGGCTTATTGACGGCTATCCGTAACAGATATTTATATGCTGTCGCAGACTTTTTTGTAGGTCTATTCGTTGCCGACATTTCTCCCTTACACGATTTTAATCCATTTTCAAGCATTTAGGCAGCGTACGCAGTAAAAGCGCGAGAAGTTTTTTCGGGACCGAAAAATTATTAATTGTAATAACTCGAGAACCAGTGGAGATATTTTACTGAAACTTGATATGCGTTTTTGACGTACAAGTCTGTTGAAAGTGAGGGGGTGTCAATTTTGAGGGATGAAATTTAGGGGTTGAAAATCACAAAAATACGAAAACTTCCCAAATATTTTGCACATGGAGGTCTGAAACTACATAGATTTTGACATTATTTGATAACGGATGGTTTTTTTCTGCAAGATGAAAAAGAAAGGGGTGCAAATTAGGGGTTTAAACTCGAAATTTCACATAAGTGTTGCTTGAAATTCAAGCAATTCGATAGCTTTTAATCAATGGCCCAGAAAAAGTTTTGAGCATATATTTAGTCCTTAGACCCTTAGATCACTTACGACAGAAAGAGACAAAAATTGCACCTCTAAAACTCAACCCTTTCAACCTTGAAACAAAAAATTCACTCAGAGGAGATGTAACCCTTGGACCACCTATTACCGGAGGAAACTAATTGAACACAAAAAATTGCACTCAACCCCCAACCACAAAAACTTGACTTGGAGGAAATTTAACCCTTGCACCGCCTATAACCGAAAGAGGTGAATTGAACTACGCCCCTAAAACTCACCCCCTTCAACCCCGAAACACAAAAAAATGACTTGGACGGAATTTAATCCTTTTACCACTCATTATCGCAGGAGACTATTTTGAACGCAAAAAAATGTACCCCCAAAACCCTCAGTCTTCAACACTCAAAGACAAATAATTGACTTGGATGAAATTGAGCCCTTGGACTATCTACAACAGAAACAGACTAACTGAACGCAAAAAGTTGCAATCCCGAAAACCACCCCATTCAACCCCCAAATACGAAAAATTGACAAACATGAATAATTGACTCGGTGGAAATTTAACCCTTAGACTACTTGTTACTGGAAGATACTAATTGAGCGCAAATGAATTTAAGATTTGGACCACTGTTATTGGAGAATAGGTACCAGATAAGCGCCCCCGAAACCCACCCCCTTCAACCCCTGAGGATAATAATTGAACGGAAAAAATGGTACCGCCTTCAACCCCCAACACAAAAAATTGACTTGGTGGAAATTTGATGCTTGACCTATATGTACTTACAACCGGAAGATACTAATTGAACGCAAAAAATTCATCAATTTGATACACCCTCACGAATTTTTTATCATGAGCATTATGCTTCGGCACTACTACTAGGTGCAGATTACATCTGCACCCAAAACTACCAAGTCCAACTCGATATATGAATCATTTACATCATACACATCGCATTAATATAAGTACATCTTCCGTTGGCTTTCTTGCAAATTTTGTTTATGCGGTTGAGTCATAATGAAAATTAGCGTAGAATCAACGGTTTTTGAGGTATAAAAAAAATAACAGAAGGGACTCACGCCCTCCACTAATTTTTCAAGATAACGCCTAACGCACACAGTAACGCAAAAACGACTGTTTTCTAGATCTCGTGTTATATCTCAAAGTCATTTTAGACACGAAAAACGACTTGTTTAATTTCCTTCTTGTAAATTCTGTGAAAAAGTTTTATTTTTAATTTTTTTATTTTGTGATTCATCCCTTGTAACTGGAATAAATTTTCTTCAACCTAACTTAATAAACGCTTATTTTGTTAATCATAGTAGGATGGAAATTGGCAGCTTTATTGTTAACTTATGCAGTAGTCTCTTCACACCCCACACGGCTGCGATGAAAAATCGACTCAACGTTATGCGATTATCGTAAATGGACTAAAAATTAAGTTACGTCTTTCGCTGGTCGATATCGCAATTTTAAATGCGGGTTATGTGTGAAGTTTCTCAAATGTTTACCAGCGTAAGAGCGTTGCGATTATATGTTTAGTGAAACAAAAATAACCCTCTCACCAACCTACGCACTGTCAGGATAAGTGTCAAATCCTCGCAATAAATTAGTGATATAACATAATTATTATCTGCAGGTAGATATAACATGTGGTTGATAATTGAATTAAATCTGAAGTACTTAGCTTTTGACAGAATTTCCTTGTTTAATAACAAACAAGACATCATTATTATTAATCCTGTCAACACTCGACTGTCTTTAAGCTGCTGTACAATAATTTAATCGTTTTGGAGAAGCTTATAACACCGAGTTTCCATTAGATCCTCGAATTGAAAAATATTTTATAAAAGTTTTGATTCGGTAGTAGCCGGTAGTAATATCAATTGTACAACAATATAGGTATCAGGAAGGGCATTGCTTATTCCACTCACACTTTACTTCACAAGAACCGACGACAGCTAATTTAATTTAACCCAAATTTTCAGACCCCAAACAAATTCAAGTTGAATCATTTATTTAAGTTACTTTTAAGAATATTGCTTTTTCTCCTGGGATGAAACCGTATTATTTATCTAAATTTGCCTGTCTCGCGAAGTTTCTTCATCATCTGTTTCTATTACTGCGTAACATACGGGAATGTTTTATTGAAAACAATACCTACTTTTAGAATGAAAATTGCTTGTTTCTAATAAATAGCTCGTGAAAATAAATGTAGCAGATCCGCAATTTATTTTGTCTAGACCGACTTTTGGGATATATAAACACGATATGCTTCCCGGTGGCATTAATTTTGTTTCTTTTGGGTAGTGGAGTCCACAGAAGAGATTTATTGTGCCTGCGAAATCCGAGATATGCATCTTGAGAGTTCAAAGACTTGGTCTTCGTCGAATAAAAAGGCACTTCCTGCATCCTGATTAGGTTTAGATAAGTATGGCTGTGATATTTTTCAATAATCGAGATTGAAATAATGTGTGCTGTTTTTTGTGTCACACTAACTTTCCACTATTGTATCCGCTTCTTTGTGGCTGAACGTCTAGACAAGAAAGCTGCGGCAGGTTAACTAAACATAATCTTAGATGATCGTAGAGTGACTAGGGAGGTTTTCAAGATATATGTATGATATGATTAATGGCCACGTCATTTTTCTTAAACACAATAAGTATTTCAAAATCGGGATACGCCAAAACATGTTTTACGTTGAAGTTAAAAGCCGAAGTTTCCTTCGGATCCTGATTTAGTGAGAAAAATCTTTACCCATTTTTGCACCGGTTCCGTTTAAAATTAAGAAACAGTTCTCTCCTATGGAAGCAATAGTGCTAATAATCGTTTCTAGGGGTTTAATCTAAAAATTAAATTTTAATGGAACCGCTGCAAATGGGGGTTAAAATGTACTGTCCATTGTCCATAGGAAGATATTTTGTACATTCATGTCTCTCCGTTAAGGTCCAAGTCTTCATGTATGAGTATAGGTGTAACTATTTTGTTAAATACTTGCACTTTTATGTTCTTTGGTATTTCTTTTTCCCCATGAACGAGTGTTTAATTTAATACTGTTGGCCTCCAGCCGTTATTCTTTTTTATCTCATCCTCCATTAATCCATCTTCAGAAATCATCGAACCCAGGTATTTAAAATTCTTCGCTTGACTTTTTTTTTAGTTCTATGTCTTATTTCTATGTCTTACTTCTCTCTACTATCATCGTTTTCGTCTCCTCTCTATAATCTTCATATTTATTTTTCGCAATAATCTCAATTGAAGACCTTGCTGCAAAAAGGGGATATCTACGTCCATTTTCTGGCGGAAATGAGTTCATGTCAAAATATTTTTTTTACTTTTTTATTAACCAAGAAACATAACGAATGCAAATGGGGTGCAACGTAAGCAAGTGGGTTACCCAAATAACAAGCATAATTTTTTCCTCATGTTTTGGGAAACTCAATATAGACGCTTTTTTCATTGATTTTATGGACTCCCCTTTTTGCAGCAAGGTCTTCAGTGCTCTTCTGTATAGCTTTCCAAATTTCTGTTTAACGTTTCTTCATCTTATTCTATAATGACCATCTTCGCCATCTTTACTCCTGCGTCTAACACTAGTGAGAATATCAGCGGGCTTAATATGCAGCCTTGTGTTACTCCCAATGTCGTTTCAAACTTATTCGATGATTCTTGCTTTGTTCTCACATATTTTTGCGTCTTTTTGTAAAGCTTTGTATCCCTCTTACTAGTAATTTTAGCGTTCCCCTCTTTCTCAGTATTTTCCATATATCTTCTCTCCTGATCCTGTCGAAGGCCTTTTCTAAATCGATAAAGCATAGGTGTGTCTCTCTATCTTCTTTATTTGCTTTTTCTATTATTAGTTTCATTATGAATATTGCATTATTTGTTCCTTTATTTGGTCTGAACCCAAATAAAGTTTCCTCCAGTGTATCTTCTAGATGTGCTGTTTCTAAAATTCTCGCATATATTTTGGCGACCGCACTAGTTAGTGTAATTTCATTGTAATTTTGGCATAGTTTATTGTCTCCTTTTTTATATATCGGTGTTATAATTCCTGTTTGCCAATCTTTTAGTGCTTCATTCGTTATCACATCGTTCATTAATGATTTTAGTTCGTGTAACACTGTGTCTGGTAATGCTTTTAGCATAATTATTTCCTGTTATATTGTTATGTCCGGGGGCTTTTCCTCGTTTAGCTTTCCTTTCCTCTAAACTGATCAAGTGTTCTTCTCTCATATGGATTTTTTGTTTTGGACTAGTGTTCTTCTCTTGTTGCTCCTCTCTTTCTACATTCTTTCGTTCTAAAATGCCCTTAAAGTATTCTCACTAGCTTTCCATGATTTCTTCTTCTTTCATTATACCTTTTCCCTCTTTACCTTTTATATTTGTTAAGGTCGGCATCTTTCTCCTCGTGTTTCTCAAGGTACGGAAGAATAACTTTTGATTTTCGTTAAACGTATCTTTAATTTTTTGCCCAAAGTCTCTCAATCTTCTTTTCTCTTGGTTTCTTTGTCTCTTATACCTTTCATAATCTGTATGCTCCTTAGTTTGTAGATATTTTTCCATCTGATCTTCTTTTCTTTTATAGTTGTCTTAGCTGCTTCGGTTCACCAGTTGGTTTTCTTCATGTTTCTATTCACTATTTTATTCTTTCCACACACTTTCTCGGCTGTTGATAATATCGCATTTTTCAGGTCTTTCCATTTGTTTTCTGTATCAACTTTACTCTCTTTTTTCTTTAATATCTTTTCTAGACCAGCCTGGAATTTTTCTTTTATTTCTTGTATTCGAAGTTTATAGCATTTGATTTTCTTGTTCACGTTCGCGTTTTCTAGCTTCTTTTTTTTTCAACACCATTTCTAATAGGAGGTGACTACTCCCTATCTCTGCACCTCTTCTCACCTTAATGTCCTTCACATTTCTCCATATTTCTTTTCTAACTAGGAAGTAATCGACTTATTGATTTTACTTTTCTACTAAGTACTTGTTTGGTGGTCTTGTGTATTTCCTTTTTCATGAAATGTGTATTTCCTATTTTTAATTAATTTTCCAGGCATAAGCCTATAATTCTTTGGCCGTTTTCATTTCTAACGTCTTCTCAATTTTTTCCCTCATTCTCATTTCCAACTCTTCCATTAAGATCTCCCATGATTATTACTTTATTCTCACTTCTGCCTATTTGCTCTTGTAATTCTTTGAAAAATTTTTCTTTTTCTCCTTTTCTTGCATCTTCATTTGGCCCGAATCCCATAATCACTGTGTATTCTTCGTTTTCTTTACCACCACTTATGTTTATTGCCATTTTCCTCACATTTATTAGTTTTTCTCCTGTTTTGTACATCATTTTCTCCTCCTTTATTACCATTGCAACACCTGCTCTTGCATTTTCATCTTCGTTGACTTCCGACCAGTACATCCAGTATACGTTTGTCGTATGTTTAATTCCTTTACCTGAAAGAAAAAGGGAAGGAAAGGCAAAGATATTACGAGAGGAACGGATACGCAAGGGAGGATATAGAAAGACACTCGGAACAGGGAAGATGGATGAGTGGAGCGATGTGGGAAAGAAATAGAGACATAGACAAAAATCAGAGAATCAAGATATAACGCAAAATATGAGAATATAATAAGTGAAGTGTTACCAAGTTACTTGGAGAGGGAGAGTGGGAAAGAAAAAAGAATGATAGCGAGATTCAGATGCGGGAATGAGGAGAGGGAAAACAAGTTCTGGCTGAAGGAAGAAGAGAGAAGGTGCAGAGTATGTGGAGAGGAGAGAGAGACAGTAGATTACCTGCTGAAGGAGTATGTGGGAATGAGAGAGGAGGAAAGGGAGAGAAAGAGTATTCTGAACGAATGGGGAGAGGGAATAGAATGGATGAAGGAAGTTGAGAGAGCGAGAGAAAGAAGATGGGGAGAAGAGAAAACAGAAGACAACCAAGAGAGAAAGAAGTAGCCGAAGAAGAAAAAAAAGAAGATCTAATCTAATTCCTTTACCTTTCTTCCTCGTTTCTGTCAATTACAGTAATTACACAAAGCCAAAATTACCAGAACCAACATCCAATTTTCGCACAAGACATGGAAGTGGCCAAGTATCTCTTTCTTAGTTGATCAACTTTGCAAAATTAAAATTATGAAGTTCGATTTTCACCGTAAACCAAACAAAATTTAAATACTTGGGGACTTTAATTTTACTTTTTTCCTACTTCCGCTCAGTATTTCTTTAACGGAAATTTATTTTACACAGTAACTACCTATTGATCCAATCCAAAGTAAGATTTTGTTTACAGTAAGCAATCAATTACAATTACAGAGGATATACGACGAGAAATAGTTCAAAACAACTGCCAATTTATTGCAAAAGTGACAGGTGACAGCTGACTGACAGCGGTGTGATGCAACATTTTTAAACTACTACGAACGTAACTTGGAACTACCTTATCCAATACTCTATTGATAAAATAATCTGCAAATGTGATTCGTCCTCTGCTATTTGCTTCTTTGAGTCCAGTGGTAGTTTTTTTTTGGCCTAAAAAATCTACCATTTTGACTAGTAGTTCAACCATTCAGATGTGAAAACCCCGCGGCAATCAAAAGACGACTTATCATATTACTGTTAAAAATATTATAGACAAATTTTTCATAAATCAAAATTGAAAATACGAACCAGCACGAGTGGTCGTTCACTAAATCTTCATATTTGCGGGAAATTTGAAAGAGTCAGCTTTCAATTTTGATTTACGAACTAACCCCGATTATTTTTTCACAGGTACCTAGAGTCTGTCGGCACCTAAAATCTGGCAGCTTAAATTCTATTCAATTAATTAGAGAAGCATCAGGAAAAATAAATTTATAGAGAACATTATTGTATAGCCTGAAACTCCTTTGATTCGATAATAAAGGAATATAGCTGAAAAACACCTACGCACGCTTTTCTGGTCCTTTGTGTCGACGTTACAAAGAAATTAATTTGAATAAAACATAACCAAAAGATCCGAGAAGAGGGACGTTCACATACCCTCTAGCAAATCGCATACCTAAGAACAACGAAAGAATCTCGTATAAATTATATAAAAGAGGGAATAAAATAAAAGGGACATATTTTTTATGAGACATCCTCTCCCTGCCTGAAGTGGATACTGGCGACATTGTTACATTCTATAAGATATTAAAAAGCTTTTACGGCATTGAATTTCTTTGGAACTAGAAATCGGACTTGGGTTTTCCCCTTCGATTTGTAAACACGATGTAGGTATCACTAAAAATGCATTGTTTGCTTCCTGTACCAGGCTGCATCAATCGCTTTGTTATTAGCGCACTCCTATTTCCGGATTAATAAATAACTGATGATCAGAGCTGGGCTACTCAGCATCGAAATGTACTTGAAGTACAGTACTGATTACTTTTGGTACTTAAAGTAACGGTACTTAAGTACTTTGAAAATTCGGTATTGCTACTGGGTATTTCAAGTACTTCTTAAAAGTACTTGATACGGGTACTTGAATAATTTTTTGGAGAGAAGTATTTGTACTTGGAATTTTAAACCATGCGGCATCAAGTACTTAAGTATCGAGTACTTAAGTATCGAGTTCGGTACTGAATCTTTTACTGAAAAATAGGGGGTTTTTAGAATATTTATTAGGTTGGGACAAATCCAAGAACGACTTCACTTTCTTCATTTCTTAGAAGACTGAAATTCGTAAAACAGTAGGTACCATAAATCTTACTGAAATCGAGCACTTTTTGCGTGGTGTCAATTTGAAAACGCAGCCACACCTGAGCATGATTCTTGCATTTGCTGGTTTATTTTATATTGACTAAAACTATAGAGTACTCAATAACAAGTAGATACTTGAGTACTGTGTCAAGTACTTAAGTCCTGAAAGTACCTAAGTACCTTATTAAATACTCAGTCTCTTATTTAGTCAGAATGAATGGACAAGAGAGCGAGTGTTTTTGGACAAGAAAAGGAGTCAGACAGGGATGCCCACTCAGCCCAACGCTGTTTACAATTTATATAAACGATATTGATGAGATGTTTAAAATAGCACAGGCAGGAGGGGTTGTGGTGGGCAAAGAGAAAGTGTGGTGTTTGGCATATGCAGATAATTTGGTGATGGTAGCGAACGGCGAACGAGGAGAGAGGAATGAAAGATATGATAAGAAGTGCAGAGAGGTATACATATGTAGAGAAAAAAAAGATTGGAAGTAAATGTGGAAAAAACGAAGATGATGGTTTTTGCGAAAGGGAGAGGAAGGACAAAAGAAAGTGAGTGGAAGTGGAATGAAAGGAAAATAGAGCAGGAAAGGGAATTCAAATATTTGGGGTACGTATTTAATGAGAGGAATACGTACAGAGTTGGTTAAAAAAGCAAATAAGGGATGATTTGGGGAATTGGAGAGAGAAAGTTTGAGCATGATTTTAAGAGAAGAGGAATGATGTTTGACAGTTGATGAACGGAGCGAAAATCTGGGGTTGGGAAGAACAAGAACATGTGGAGAGAGTGCAGGATAAGTACATAAAATGGGTGGTAGGAGTAGATAGGAAGACACCCGGATACATAATAAGGGAAGAAACGAAAAGGAGTAAGTTAAGAGTGGAGACAGGGAAAAGGGCGGTGAAATATGAGGACAGAATGGGAGAAAGAGGGGAGTGTAAGATATTACAGGAGTGCTGGAAAGAGAAAAAGAGAGAGAAAGAAAAAGGGAAGGAAAGGCAAAGATATTACGAGAGGAACGGATACGCAAGAGAGGATATAGAAAGACGCAGGGAACAGGGGAGATGGATGAATGGAGCGATGTGGGAAAGAGATAGAGGCATAGATGTACAGGAAAGAAGAACAAAAATCGGAGAATCAAGATATAACGCAAAATATGAGAATACCAAGTTACTTGGAGAGGGAGAGTGGGAAAGAAAAAAGAATGATAGCGAGATTCAGATGCGGGAATGAGGAGAGGGAAAACAAGTTCTGGCTGAAGGAAGAAGAGAGAAAGTGCAGAGTATGTGGAGAGGAGAGAGAGACAGTAGATCACCTGCTGAAAGAATGTGTGGGAATGACAGAGGAGGAAAGGGAGAGACAGAGTATTCTGAACGAATGGGGAGAGGGAATAGAATGGATGAAGGAAGTTGAGAGAGCTAGAGAAAGAAGAGGGGGAGAAGAGAAAACAGAAGACAACCGAGAGAGAAAAAAATAGCCGAAGAAGAAAAAAAAAAGAAAACTAGACTAAAACATGTAAATATATATAAATGTGTATTAAATTAGTATGTAAAAGGGCAGGGTTCATTACAAACCGAAAGGTAGTAATAAAGTTATCTATCTCTTATTTTACTTAAGTACTTTATTAAATACTCAGTCCCTTATTTTACTCAGTACTTTTAAGTATTGGTACTGGTACTGGGTACTTAACGTGTGCGCACTAGTAAAGTACTGGACTGCAATTTTCAAGTACTTCTATCCAGTACTTGTACTTGATACTTGAAGTACTTTTTTGCGGTACCTGGCCCAGCTCTGCTGATGATAACGATCTATCGTTTTTTGCAGATCAGTGATGATCGTACGTTATGTGCCGGAGAGACGAAACTTGCATCCCCCTCAATCTTTATGTAAACCATAAATAAAGATATAGACGTTAAAGCGACTGTGATAACCGAGAAAATGGAGAATCCTACAGAGAGCACCCACAACCTCTCCTCCGACTTCTCCTGGAAAGCTCTTCTGGAAAAAAGTAACAGTGTAGATTCTAAGCTCATGGAGAGGTATATGCTGAACAGAGCCATTGATGAACCTGCATATACAGCTCTAGAAGTCATGTACAGCATATTAATAGTGTTAGGATCTCTTGGTAACATTCTTGTGGTAAGATTTCTATCGAAAAAAAAAAGATTCTATTGTTTCAATTTCAGATAATCTCCGTAGTCAGAAAACCATCAATGCGTACTCCGAGAAACATGTTCATAGTAAATCTGGCCGTTTCGGATCTACTTCTATGTACAGTTGTTATGCCTTTAACACTCATGGAGGTGCTAACCAAGTATTTCCCTTTGGGCAATAATGCTTTCGTCTGTAAGATAATCGGGACACTGCAAGCTACAAGCATATTTGTGTCGACAATTTCAATTACGGCCATAGCCCTGGATCGATATCAGGTTCGTAATTTCACAATATGATTGCTGCTTTATTCCTAAAGTTATAGTAACTTAACTTAGTTATCAAAGGTTGGATAATATTTTACGGAAGTAGATGTGCATCGTATAGTTTCCGGAGGGCTAACTAAAATAACATTACAGAGGTATGGTGGTTATGTATATTAATGGAGGGCCTTGTTCATTACTTCAATTAGACCGTGGATGAGCATTTTGTTGCTAACACATTTATTTGCGGTTGCTCGTCGGTGCTATAAATATAAGTAGTTTCACGCGCTAACGTATTTTTTCTTTATTATTCGATTGTTATACCTTTCCGCAATTGAAATATTCGCAGAAGTTTCTATCTCTGCGAGACTCAATTTTTTACACATTGACATGAAATTCGGACATGTTTTGTAAGGGAGCTAGGGCTGCTCAAAAATGGATCCCTAAAAGTCCGAGGGGCAAATCACTACCCATTAATAAATTATTTTTTGGCTATACGTTTACCTTATTATTAGACACAACAAGTAAAAATTTCACCAAAAACGACAAAGAGGAAAATGGTTTTTCATCTGCAGCTACTGTTAAATTCAATTAGAAAAGATACAGCGTTTGAATTATCACTAAATTTGATTGAGTGTTTTCAGGTCGCACATTTCATTTTGAAACTTTCTGTCTCTTAATTTTTTTTCATTTGGACAGTACTTTCCTTTCAAATCGCCTTCAATGTGGTACGTCCGAGGCCCTAAAACCGTTATCCATATTCCTTCACTGTGGCCACTCCTACCCTATTAATGACCCTAGGATAAACTCTCGCGGGAATTTTCGTCTTGCATTTTTACGGATAAAATACTTACGTGGTTAAAATATTGTCGTATGTTTCTGTTACACCCTGTATAATCGTTTACTGTCATGTAGTATAATCTGGCATTGATATAGTTCCATGGATACTACTTAACAACGATGAATTATACAACTAAACGCCCTCTTTTATTTAAACAAATAACAAGTGAATAATCTAGAAAGGTTAACGCCCGGTGACCTTGGAAGCGGCGTTATATTCGAATAAATAACGTCCCTTTATTGATTTTAAGACGTATTTTTTTGGAGGGGTCGCAGGAAAAACCATTTTATATTACTTTGAAGTAAATTGCCGCTGTTTTTGCTTTTATATCACTATTCTGATCGTGCAAAAAATTTAACAAGCACCACGGGCGGTAGGTATGTGCCACCGGTTTTCGGGTAATATAGGAGACCTGGGGCTGACGCCCTCGATTTCCAAACTTATTACCCTCCATCTACCACCCTTGATTGTGAAATAACTATTGTATACCTATCCCTATTGCAACTGTTACGGGAATTATATTTGGGGATTAGCCCAAATACTTTTTAAAAACTAAATTTATTTACCGATGAATGGTTTAATTGTTTAATTATTGACTTTTACAAATACTTAATAAAGGGATGCAAACGCTAACTCTAAGACTAACAGACTGGCAAGTAATAATTGACAAGTGGTTACATCAGACTACTGACTAGTTACAAGTGGCAATGAATAATAATGCACTAATATAAATAAGTTTCTAAAAGCTGAGATTAACAATATTAAAACAATCGGTTATTCATTATGAACAATGGGGTTGTTCAGCTGAGTTGACGTAACACGGGCTCAATTTGGCCCATATTCAGTTTAGCTCCATACTGTCCAGGAAGAAAATATTTTTTAAAAACTACCTTAAAGCACCCCACCCCCACCTGACCTGGTGATCTATTTTCTACCGAAAATAGTCCAATCTATCAGAAAAATTATGCGCTCGCGCCCTGTTTGATTTATTTGGTGTTAACTTCTGAATTAGTCCACTCGTCAAGTCGATGTAAGCTCTAATGAAAAAAAATTTGTTTTTATTCGTCCCTAAAATATTGCGGCTTTTGAACCTCTGGTTTGGGGGCAAAAAAATATTTTCAAAAATAATTTGAGTTTACATCATTCTGCTTGAAAATTCCCCATTTGCGCAGGTACAACTTTTTATAAGAAAATAAGACAAGGACCTTGTTGTAGAGGCTCGAAGAAAGCTCTTATTCAATTTTAATTGTCGCCCTATGTACAGGCAGGCTGTTCAAAATTAATTTTCAAAATTTGAGAACGTTGAAGTTGTTTTTCTCAACTTTTTCAAATGGAACACCCTGTATATTTTTAGCTAGTGTAATGTAGAATTTATAAGCGAATATTTTTTTATACAAATATGTTGGTTATTTTCATCTATTTTCGAGTTATTCGGAAAAATTACAAGTTTTCTTATATGCAGACAATTTTAACTTCTAAAATTGCAACATAAGCACTCAGGCTAATACTGTATAGTACTATGAACAATTTAATTTGTTAATGAAGATATTTCCACTACCATTCCTTAACAACTTTCATTTGAAATTTTGCAATTTTTGTTTGTAGGAGTAGGCAATTTATTTTTATACTAAATGTTAAAGGTAATAGAAATGTCTTTTCAAAAACCAATTAAATGGTTCGCGAACCAAAATAGAGAACATTTTGAACATTAATTTTTTTTGTGAGTACTTAATAATAATTGTCTGCAAACAAGAAAATTTGTAATATTTGCGAATAACTCGAAAACGGATGAAAATAACCAATATGTTTGTAGGACAAAAAACGTTCCTTTATGAATTCTACATTACGCTAGCTAAAAATATACGGGTGTTCCATTTGAAAAAGTTGAGAAAAATGGCTTCAAGGTTCTCAAATTTTGAAAATAAATTTTGAGCCTCTGTACATACTGTAGCAACTAAAATTGAATCAGAGCTGTTTTCAAGCCTCTGCAATAAGGTCTTCATCTTATTTTCTTATAACAACTGTACCTGCGTAAATGCGGAATTTTTAAGCAGAATGATGCAAACTCCCACTTTTATTGAAAATATTTTTTTACTCCCAAACCAGAGCTTCAAAAGCCGTAATATTTTAGGGATGAATAAAGGCTCCTAAGGGGGTTGCAAATATGCTAAAATATTCCGGGCACTCCATTTAAAAAAGACGACTTTTCCCTCTCAAATTTTTTCGGACAACTCTGTATAATTAAAAATATTTTCCTGAAATGCGCCTTCATTAAAAGTTTAAGTATGTACCTGAACGAAATTCCTAACTCGGTAGGCGCTATGGAAGCCCGGCGCAGGACCCTGTATACATTTTCGATTTGACCATTTATCTGAGGAACGTCACCAACTAAATAGGATACTTTAGAATAATTGTAAACCTCTATTATTCTGTACTAAGGTTTCCAAACTTTGATAGTATTATTACTACTATTATTTTGATTTTCTTTTCTTTTTATGGTTCATCCAAGTGACGCAGTGAAGAAAATCGAAATTTGGCAATCCATTAGCTACAAATGCAGAGCCAATTTGGCAAAACCCAAAGTATTATTTTGATTCGGCACCCCTAGGGAATATAAAATTGTTGAAATATACAGGGTGTCCCGAAATTAGTAGGCAAAACTTTACCAGTAGAGGTGTCGTATCATCTCATCCCAATAACCAACTCATCCCAGGTGACAACTCATCCCACACCAACTCATCCCAGACCAACTCATCCCAAACCAACTCATCCCAGACCAACTCATCCCAGACAAATTCATCCCAAACCAAGTCATCCCAAAAGACAACTCATCCCAGAACGCAACTCATCCCAGACCAAGTCATCCCAACGGACAACGCATCCCAACAGACAACTCATCCCAGCAGACAATAACATTTTCTCTCAAATTCTGCCCGTTCAAAGTTCCACGCGAGCAAAGCGTCAAAATATCGGTTTGCAGTGCGAGAAGCTAGGGCAGTTCAGGTCTATGTCAGGTCAGGTTTTTTTTAAATAACATTTTCTCTCAAATTTTGCCCGTCCAAAGTTCCACGCTTGCAAAGCTTTAAAATATCGGTTTGGAGTGCGAAAAGCGAGGCCAGTTCAGGTCTATGTCAGGTCAGGTTTTTTTTTTTAATAACATTTTCTCTCAAATTCTGCCCGCCCAAAGGTTCACGCGAGCAAAGCGAGTAGGTACTCGTCGAAATATCGGTCTTGCAATGGTGCGAGAAGCTAGGGCAGTTCAAGTCTATATCAGGTCAGGTTTTTTAATAACATTTTTTTTAAATTCTGCCCGTGGAAAGTTCGACGCGAGCTTTCGGCGGAGCCGAAAGCGAGTACTCTTCGAAATATCGGTATTGCAGTGCGAGAAGCTAGGGCAGTTCAGGCCTGGTCAGGTTTTTGACCTGGGTTGTAGTGTCATTTGGGATGAGTTGTCTCCTGGGATGAATTGGAAAATTGTATGAGATGATATTAGCCCGCGGCTACCTTAAAGCGAACAGCCCAAACAATAACAAGCAAGAGTTGGTCTGGGATGAGTTGGTTTGGGATGAGTTGTCTGTTGGGATGAGTTGTCGGTTGGGATGAGTTGTCTGTTGGGATGACTTGGTCTGGGATGAGTTGCGTTCTGGGATGAGTTGTCTTTTGGGATGACTTGGTTTGGGATGAGTTCGTCTGGGATGAGTTGGTCTGGGATGAGTTAGTTTGGGATGAGTTAGTTTGGGATGAGTTGATCTGGGATGAGTTGGTCTGGGATGAGTTGTCAGATGGGATGAGTTGGTCATTGGGATGAGATGATACTAACCCACCAGTAGATTCTTCCATGAAAAATATGAAAGAAAGTCCCTATCGAAATATGTCGAAAAACAAGTCCTAAGGGAGTTAAGGCACCTTAAAGGGATACCACTTTGAAAGTGTAATTTTTCTAAATATCTTCAAAACGGTTAAAGATAGCAATGTGAAATTTGGTATCTTTGATGCTGAATTTATTGCTATGGAGAGAATTTTGAAATTTTGATCGTAAGCGTCTCGTAACAGGAGGGGCTTAGGACTGAATTTGCTCAAACATTTTTGTAAGTAGTTTTAACCTCCCCAACTGCATCACAATTTTAAAAAAATGGGAGGTTACTACAATCACTAAAATTTTCGAATTTGAGATAGCACCAAATCTTCACGTTTTGGGGTCTCAGGAACCCAAAAAAGCGGTTTTAAAAATGTGTCTGTGTGTATGTTCGTACGTTTGTACGTACAGCTTAGAAACATGAAGATGCCCACCCAGAGCTGAATATTTACCTGGTCGCATGGACCAGGCCACGACAGAGACCGTGAAGAAGTTAGTTACCCCTACCTAACTGCTATTCGAATGCTAGGCGATCAACTAAATATTCAGCTCTGGGTGGGCATGTTCATATTTCTAAGCTGTACGTACGTACGTTCGTACGTTTGTAAACACGCCACAGCCAAAACTACTAGACCGATTTAGCTGAAATTTGGTGCATAGGCATCTCGTAACCCAACTTAGATCTGAAAAGCTTTTGGAGAAAATCGTGCAACTAGAAATGCCATTTTGGCACATCAACTTTTAAATTCTAAATACAAACCCCCATTTTTCACGTCACGATAGGAAAGGCCTTCAAATTCTGCTTCTAAAAATGTATTCACTCTCAGTGCCCTTTTGACCAAAAACTAAAAAAAAATTGATTTTTATCGGACTTTAAAATCGCGGTACAGCCCAAGCCCCTGAACCGATTTGGATGAAATTTTGCACATGGGGATTGTATTGCACGTCAAAGAGCTGAACAAATTTTGGATTCAATCGGCCCACGGAAAGTGCCGTTTTGGCACACCAATTTCCAACTTTAAAATGATTCACTCATTTAACCATCCAAAACAAGTTTTTGAAAGATTTATTGTCACCATCAGAAAGGTCTTCAAATTCTGGTTCTGAATAAGACAAAATTAGTTCGCATTTAGTGCTCTTTGGGTCAAAAAATCGAAATTTTTGTAATAACACTAAAAATACGTTATAGCCCAAATTAGCGAATCGATTTGGCTGAAATTTGCTACATGGAGATTGGGTGACCCGTTGAAGACCTGAAAGGCTTTTGGAAGCAATTGGTCCACGGGAAGTGTCATTTAAGCATATCAACTTTAAATTTTAAATACAAGGCCTCCTTTTTTATGTCGCCATTAGAAAGACGATCAAAGTCTCTGGTTCTAAAAATGTATTCACAGTTTCTGCCATTTCAGTGGAAAATAGAAAAAAAATTATTTTCATTAAAAGGGAGCGGGCTGACAGTGGATGACATAAAGTATCAGTTATTGTCAAAAGGGTGGCAAACTGTTAACCTTAAAAGGAACATATTGTCAAATATGATGGGTGATGTCCGAGGTGATGTCGGTATTTGTCAGAAAATTGCGAAATTAGTCACAGATGATAAGCACAAAAAAAATGTTGAATTGATTACCATCTATACAGAATACAAAGATCCACGCGATGGGGAGGTTCCAGCCGCTTCTCTGCTGCATTTTTTCTCAAATTTCATTCCAGAATCTGAAAATTTGAGGTCTTTTATGGTCTTTTATCAAGTTCATGAATCATGGGACTGTTCCTTACTTCATTCTAGGAAGAAAAGCATTTTTCGACCCATGTCCATAAGAACTTTTCGTTCTAGAATTAAGTAAGGAACCGTTTCATGAACTTGTTTACAGTATTTTGAAGTCTCCAATCACAAATTTTGGAGCTCTGAATCAATAAAAAACCATTTTCTTCAAAAACAGTGTGTACTAGCGACGTTCAGCTTTTAGCTGAACACTGAGTTTTAGCTTCGGCTTTGATAATGAGCACATTGTGTTCGAAACGCGTCAGCAGTGTAAATCAAGTGTTTCGGTGTAGTGGACTGTTTCTAGTGATAGTACGTTCAAAAGAGTAAAAAACTTCTAATTTTCAGACACTGGAATCAAATTTGAGAAAAAACTACTTACAAATATGTTTTGAGTAAATTTAGTCCTAAGCCCCCCTTGTACTCATGACCTAATTTTTTTAATTTTCTCCACAGTAGTAAATTCAGCATCTAAGACTTATTAAAGATATCAAATTTCACGTTGCTATCTTGAACCGTTTTGAAGATATTTAGAAAAAAACACTTTCAAAGTTGGCTCTTTTAAGGGCCTTAGCTCCCTTAGGTTTTATTTTTCGACACATATTCATAGGCGCTTTTTTTCATATTTTTCATAGAAGAATCTACTGGTAACATTTTGTCCACTAATTTCGGGTCACCCTGTATTTGGCCGCAAAAAAAAGTTTTTGGCTGGTGTAATTATTCTGTTTGAACTTTGATAACCCTCAATAGTTCCAAGAATATTTTCTATTCACTACATCCATGAAAAGATCTTCATTTAATTAAATCAGGGACATTTTAAATTTCATTGTTGAGCGCTACAGAGGGCAATAAAGGTAAGGGAGCTATTAACAAAGTGCCGTTAAATTGCTTTTATTTGGATAACTAGCGCTCTGAGCCATTCTAAAGATAGACAAAGGATTTGGAAGGGAATTCATGAGAAACAACAAATCGATCTCGAAAATATTTTACTAGCTATCTACTATACGATCACATTGGCACTCTGTACCGCGTGTTACGTGCTTTGGTCGATTGTTTGCACGTTGTTACATTAACCAATTAATCAATTGACCACTTTTTACGATTGATGAATTGTTTGTTGCCTCGTATACATCCATCATACGTCTGATTGTTTCGCAGCTTGAAACTTTTCTTTTTCGATTAATCCTCGTAAAAAGTCTCATTACGAATTCTGTGGATTATAGCATAATCATGGTAGCTTGAAGACCAGTCTTTTCACAGTCCATTTATCATTCAGAAGTAAATTCCTTCAGACAGAAAGGACAGGAACTGAGTCAAGCTGGTGAAATGGGATTCCGCTCAAATAACAGAAACACTTTTGTTTCAGGTGATTGTTTATCCGACGAAGGAAAGCCTGCAGCTGGTTGGGGCAGCATCGATTTTGTTCCTGATATGGCTTTTGGCCCTTTTCCTAGCGATGCCTATGTTCATATTCAAACAATTAAATCATCACGTGATTGATCTCGAAAACGGGCCAAAAGAGCTGAATTTCTGCATTGAAAATTGGCCCGTGCAACATGGAAGAGCGTACTATTCCATCTTTACTCTCATTGTCCAGTATATTGTGCCTATCATCATTGTTTCTGTAAGTATATTAGGGAAAATGTGTACAAGAGCACGCACCTAGTGGACGTTTGGTGATCATAATTTTGTTTGAACGAAAAAATTGTTAGCTTTGTACCAGTACAGAGGATAATCACTAAGGAACATCCTATGTAATTCATTTTAGCACAGAAGCTATTAAAAAGAAAGATATTTGCATTTACAGGGTTAGGTGCAAATTCGTACACTTGTACACAAGCTTGTACAAAAGTGCGCGAATGGAAGCTTAAGAGTGCAATGCATTACTTTCTGGGTAAGTTTTCTTGTAATGCAGGAGTAAGAAGAGAAAACTATTGTACCACCCTGGTATTTAGGAACATTTCCACGCTTCAGTTTTTTTTAAAGTCATGTTCATGTCTCCAACTACTCTGCTTTACTGTCGCACCCTCGGCAATTCTACGTTTAGCTTTTGGCAAAGTTTTCTTCCGTGAAAATTAGTTTTCTGTGATGCTCATCACGGTCACAGCTCAATGATTGATTGATAACTTTATTACTACCTTTCGGTTTGTAATGAACCCTGCCCTTTTACATACTAATTTAATACATATTTACATGTTTTGGTGTAGTTTTCTTTTTTTTCTTTTTTCTTCTTCGGCTACTTCTTTCCCTCTCGGTGGTCTTCTATTTTCTCTTCTCCTCCTTTTCTTTCTCTTGCTCTCTCAACTTCTTTCAACCATTCTATTCCCTCTCCCCATTCATTCAGAATACTTCTTGCTCTCCCTTTCCTCCTCTCTCATTCCCACACACTCTTTCAGCAGGTGATCTACTGTCTCTCTCTCCTCTCCACATACTCTGCACTTTCTCTCTTCTTCCTTCAGCCAGAACTTGTTTTCCCTCTCCTCATTCCCGCATCTGAATCTCGCTATCATTCTTTTTTCTTTCCCACTCTCCCTCTCCAAGTAACTTGGTAACCCTTCACTTATTATATTCTCATATTTTGCGTTATATCTTGATTCTCTGATTTTTGTTCTTCTTTCCTGTACATCTATGTATCTATCTTTTTCCCACATCGCTTCATTCATCCATCTCCTGTGTTCCCTGCGTCTTTCTATATCCTCCCTTGCGTATCCGTTCCTCTCGTAATATCCTTGCCTTTGCTTCCCTTTTTCTTTCTCTCTCTTTTTCTCTTTGCAGCACTCATATAATATCTTACACACTCTTTTTTCTCCCATTCTGTCCTCATATTTTACCGCCCTTTTCCCTGTTTCCACTCTTAAGTTACTCCTTTTTGTTTCTTCCCTTATTATGTATCCGGGTGTCTCCCTATCTACTCACTTCTCTTGTCGTTTTTCCTTTTTTCCATTTCCTTAATTCTCTCCTCGTCTCTCTTTTTGTCCTCTTACATTCTATATCAAACCATCCACTACCACTTCCTTGACTCCCTCCCTTTAATGTTATTTCCTCTCTTGTTACTGCTCCTCCTATAATTCTCTCCAGCTCTGTAATTTTTTCTTCTACTCCCTTTGCTTCGAATTTTGCTTTTGCCAGGTTTTGCCTGCATTCTTTGATTGTCTCTCCATCCACCTTTCTTTCTTTATTACCCTCCTTGTTCCTCTGCCTTTGTTTCTTTTTCCTTCCTCCTCTCTTCTTATTGCCCTGTGGCGGTCGCAAATAATAAATTTGTACGTGACAAAATATAAATTCCAACGGCATGACTCATTCTTGGTAGACATAAACATCCGCTGCTTACAGGGTAAAACCAACCCTGTAAACAACTACCTGCCAAGGGTGAGTCATGTCACAAACAATAGGGACGTGTGCGCATCTCGCCACTCTCACTAATTTTAAGGGTAGATTTAAGGAGTTCCACTGTAGACTTGTACAGCAACAGACGTACGACTATTAAATATATTTTTATTTTGTTTTACGTTACTTCGAGTTTTGAATGCACGCTACCACCAATAAGCCCTAAAGCCCCCTCTAACGGCATGTGGTCTGATTCTACTATTTCCCCTATTCTAAACCTCTCTACTTCTTCCCATGCTTCTTCATTCACTATTACGTAATCTATTACAGATTTCCCATTTGCTCCTACATATGTAAACTCCCCGTTTTCATCCCCTTCTTTATTTCCATTTAATACAAGTTCTTCTAGGATTTTTCCTTCTTTATTCTTTGCTTTGTCTTTTGTTTCTCTTCTTGCGGTTCCTCTGTTTTCTGTCCATGTTCTTGCTCCTCTTTCGCCCAGTGTTGCGTTGAAATCCCCCCCTATAAGTATGCGTTCTCCTTTCCCTTCTTCTATCCCCTCTTCTATTTTCTTTTTCATTGTTTTCATGTCCCTGCTGTACACTATCATTATTCTCCACTTCTTATTGTCTATTATCATTTTTTATCCATTATACCTTCTTCCTCCCTTCTTTTATTTCCTTGATTCCCTTTTTTATTCCCAACAGAATTCCCCCCCCTCGCTCTGCCTCTTCTCTTTTGCCTTATGGCCCCCTGCCATTCCCAGCTTTAGTCGTTCGGTAATTTTTTTTGTGTTTTTTCCCAACCCTCTTCCTCTACTCATGTCTTCGTCAGCCCTACTATGTCAAATTCTTTTATATAAAACTACTCGACCGATTTGGCTGAAATTTGGAACATAGGCATCTCGTAACCCAACTTAGATCTGAAAAGCTTTTGGAGCCAATCGTGCAACCGGAAATGCCATTTTGGCACATCAACTTTTAAATTTTAAATGCAAACTCCCATTTTTCACGTCACCATAAGAAAGATCTTCAAATTCTGCTTCTAAAAATGTATTAATTCTTAGTGCCCTTTTGACCAAAATTTTAAAAAATTGATTTTTATCGTACTTTAAAATCGCGGTACAGCCCAAGCCCCTGAACCGATCAACTTAAAATTTTAAATACAAAGCCTCCTTTTTTATGTCGCCATTAAGAAGACGATCAAATTCTGGTTCTAAAAATGCATTCACAGTTTCTGCCATTTCAGTGGAAAATAGAGAAAAAAAACTTTCTCATTAAAAAGGAGCGGGCTGACAGTGGATGACATAAAGTGGCAGTTATTGTCAAAAATGTAGCAAAAGATTAACCTTAAAAGGAACATATTGTCAAATGTGATGGGTGATGTCCGAGGTGATGTCGGTATTTGTCAGAAAATTGCGAAATTAGCCGCAGACGATACGGATAAAAAAAATTCTGTTGAATGGACTGCTATCTACACAGAATACAAAGATCCACGCGATGAGGAGGTTCCAGCCGCTTCTCTGCTGCATTTTTTTGCTGGTTGCACTTCTAGAATGTCTCTTTCTCTATTCCATTTCCATTTCCTTCCATCGATTGCTAGTTTTCGGTAGCCAATTTTTACGTTTTTTCCTTCCTTTCTATCTTATCTTCTATTTTCTGTATCTGTCTTTGTATCTCTCTTTCTTTTACTGTTAGATCGTTGTTAATGTATATTCTTTCTTCTTTATATTCTTTTAATTTAGTCTTATTCTTCACTATTCTCTCCTTGTCTTCGAAGTTGTTTAGCTTTACCAAACACGTTCTCCCGCCTAGTCTTGTTGTTGTGTTTATCGGTATCTCTATTTCCAGATTTTTCTTTATGAAGTTTTCCATTTGTTCTTTCAGCTTACTCTGATCGAAGGTGTCTATTTTTAATTCTGTGATGACAACATTATTCTGCTTCTTGTCTTTTTCCATAATCTCCATTCTAGCACTTAGCTGCCGTACGTCTTTTTTCAGCTTTTCATTTTCATTTTCATTCTGATCAATGTCGCACACGTTGTCACGGTCACAGCTCAATGACATTTGCAACTGTAATAAAAATAATTCATGCAAGTTTCACCACCACCATTCAAATAAACGCGCGCACTCTTGCGCGTTTTAGCATTGCGCACTCTTGTATGTTTTTACTTAAACCACCTTTTGTTCAAGTTGTTCGATTCTGCTTACAGTTTTCAAGCAAATGCCAATTTTTACACAAATAAGTAACCATGCTATCAAACTAATAGAGCCAACATAGCTAAAAATGTTAGTACTTGCCGCTTAAACAATAAAAGTGTAGCTGGCAAAAATTACACCAACATTTGACATTTAAATGCCATTATTGGAAAAACTGTATTACCAGGTAATTTCTGTTTTGACCACAAATGCCTTTCATGTGCCTCATTGCAATTACCAGCAGCAAACATTTAAAAGATGACGCTAATATAGAAAAATCATCAATGCGTGCTCTTGTACACATTTTATCTATGTTTTAGTGGCTTTTTCGTTCCGCCCTTAATCACGTTAAGATCCACTAGAACTTAATTGTAAACAGTGTATCATTCCATCATCTACAAAAGCTTTCACCAGTAACGAAGTGACATTATGCCTCCCTTCGTGCCTTGCGTTTAGACACCCTTTTAGGTGTCTGGCAGATATTCCACGTCCTATCTTGCAGTAGGCGACAGGTAATTTCGTTTAAATTGCACGGGTTTGTGTGTATGAGGCAGACCCTCACGTCGGTATCCTTTGGTGACAAAATTTAATCGATGCTTTCACATATGATTGATTATTTGTGATTATTTTCAATGACGTCGAATTTTTCGCGACGAATAGCAGAATTTTAGAAGAGCGACGTTATTTGCTGCCGTCACAAACGTTTTAACGTTATCTTTTGAAGATGGGTAAACATCCGACCATTAACTGAAGTCGCTGTCAATACTATTCAGTTCTATTTCACCTAAACATTTTACTTCAAATGAGACGCAAAATTTCAAATTAAAGACCTATAAAGTGATATTGTTTCCATAAATTAGTCTCCTATTTATTCTATGTTAGTGTTTGCTCGATGTGTAATCAAATCGTAGGTACAGTAAAAGCATAATAATAAAAAATTGTCTAGGAGGGGCAAAATGTGGCAAACTGATGGTAAACAGGGTGGGTAATTTTTCGATGCTCATCATTGGGATAAAAGATACGGTAAAAGATACGGGGTCGCGGTTAAATTTACTAAGGATCCTGAAAATATTTTGAAAATCGGTAGAGAAATAAAAAATAAACTTAAAAAATACATGTTTTAGAATTTAGAACATAACAAAAAAATTGGCGGTCTCGGAGAGACGGTAGAAACTTCAGCTTTTTCCCAGATATTGTAAATGCAGCAATTAACTTTAACCAATTCAGAATCAGCGAGTCGGCGTCGGCGGGTGGGCCGGGTGTCCACCGCTGATGCTGTGTTGCGCATTGTGCCCGGCATTGGTTTATTAACATTTAAAATACGAATGTTTTTCACCCCTAAAATGAAAGTTTTCGAAAAAATGGCACTAAGGTTTTCGATCCGGCAATACAACCGCTATCGAACTCGATAATAATAATATGCCCTTTTCCTAAGAAAAAGTCAAAAACGGGAACTTTTGTCCTTAAAATATCAATTTTAGAAAAAATGGCACTATGGTTTTTAATCGGCCAATGCAACAGCTACTGAATCAAATAGTAAGAAAATGCTTTTTGCTAAGAAAAATTCAAAAAAGGGCCCTTTTGTCACTAAAATTAATTTTTTCTAAAAAATGACGCTAAAGTTTTCGGGTTGAAAAAAATCAGCTATCAAATCCGGTGATAAAAATATACAGTTGTACATAGATTTTATCCACAGCACCGGTTTTTGGCCAAAAGGGAACCAGTGCGAGTACATTTTTAGAAGCAGAATTGGAAGAGCTTTCACGTAAAATCTATTACTCAACACGATTTCATTTTTAAAGGACCCCGCACTTTTCTTATGGAAATTGGGTTTGGGTCAGATTTTTTTCAAAAAAATATATGTTGTAGAGCACGACTCCCTGAGTAATTGTTACCATTGCGCCAACTTTGTGGACCTCACCGTTTCTTACATATGGAGGGTTGAAGATGAGAGGGTGGTAAGGCACAGAGTTAAAACGGATGTGAAATCCGCCGTTTTCGCCATGGTCAACGCTGCATATTGTCAGAACAATAAGCAGGACATCTTTTGAAAGTCATTGAAGATCGTCATTCTTGTTATTTCTTGAGTATATTCAATGCTGTTTTAACACCTTCTGGGCTGTCGTTAATTTGGGTCAGATTTCTTTTATTTTTTATTATATGACACCTCAATGCATGTAGTCTCTCGATGATTTTTCAAAAGTTACTTCGCCCTTACCTCTTCGAAGGAGTAGGGTGCAAATTCTACATTTGTTGCGCCTGGAGAAAATCTTCAACTAAGCAAAGTTTCACCGTTTTCAAACACTTCTATGCTTGGACATGGTTTAATAAGAAGTAATATATTATGATAGCAATTTCAAAAATATTTCCTTTCTTAATTTCAATTCGCGTACCACTAAAAAAGTCCCACACTTTGTATGTTAGTCATACCTTCACTCTACGCCTTAATTACTTGAAGAGGTAAGGACGACAAAACTTTTGAAAAATTCTCCAGAAACTAGATGTATACAGGCATGATATATTAAAAAATAAAAGAAATCTGACCCAAATTAACTACAGCCCAGAAGGTGTTAAAATAGCATTGAATATACTGAAGAAATACCAACAATGGCCATCTTCAATGAGTTTTAAATGATGCCCCGCTTAATGTTACGACAATATGTAACGTTGACCATGGCCAACACAGCGGCCTTCACATTCGTTTTAACTTTATGCATTACCACCCTCTCATTTTCAAACCTCTATATCTAAGAAACGGTGAGGTCCCCAAAGTTGGCGCAATGGTAACAATTACTCAGGGAGTCGTGCTCTACAACATATATTGTTTTGAAAAAAATCTGACCCAAACCCAATTTCCATAAGAAAAGTGCGGGGTCCTTTGTGCGATAACGAACAGCCTGCCGCTTTTACAGTGGTGGGTAATAGACTGCGTTCATGCGGTGGGACAAACGTGACGTCACGGCTGTTATTTCGCGCTCTTATATCTCATTAACTGTTACGAATTTCAATCTAATATTTTGCCTGTGTGTTCATGATAGGGTACTAATTAATAAGTTTGAAACAATGAAAAAAAATTACTTTCATCTCGTGACAATGCCTTTAACCCTAAAAGGGAGACGTGAAACATGTAGCTGTCAAAATGTGATAGGTGTGATTAATTCGAGGTGGTAAAATTATTTGTCGAGGATTCATCGTTGCATTGGGGAGGTTCCTGTCGCCTCACTCGCTGCCTTTTTTTTGATACAAACTCAATTGCGCAATTACTTTCATTCAATTTATTTCATTCGAACTTCAATGCTACAATCGTCAAAATGAAAGGTTTACCGGACGCATAACGTTCAACGTTTTATTTCGCACTGTGGTGCGCTTTGCTTAGTTTTAAGGACTTTAACGACTATAAATTTAGTCATGCAGTGGGAGATTCTGTAAAATAACGTCAATAATCCTTGTCATCGCCTTATTATTTAGTTTCGAATTTCGATAGCAACGAATGACTAATTGTACTTATTATTCCGGGAAAGGTCTAAAATAGTATATTACGTAACGAGAGTTGTAAGAAAAGAAGCATATTATATTACGCACGTGTGGAAGAAGTTGTACACGAGCCGCGTAGCGGCCAGTGTATAATTTCACGGTGCGTAATTGCCTTACAACTCGAGTTGCCTACGATACTTTTTCTACGACCACACAATAGGTATAGTCCATATTTTTTTGACCTGACTAACTAAATCTGGTAACTTTAGTAACTGTTTTGCTTTGATTTTGGCTTTGGTGTTAAACAAGGATAGTGTTTTCCACTGTCCACTAGTTTGATTGAGGCTTTTGAATTTATGGTTACGTTGCAAATGCCAAAGTCGAACAAAATTGTCACCCAGATGTCAGAATAATTTAATTTGAAAGAAAATCAAAAATCAAATTGAGGATGGTCCCCAAAACATTTGTAATTGTGAGCATAGAGACGTACCCATACAGTTTTGTGAATTTTAGTGAGCAACATAAGGAGAAAATATGTTAGTTGAAGTCAATTTGAAGTTTAAAAAGAGCCATCGGTCTCCATCTGATGCAGCCTCCGATTCATTATCATAATCTGCCTCACTTTCTGACTCGTGTCAGACTCTGCTAACGAAATTATGACTGGAGGTATGTCGTATATCCGTAGATGATTTGGGTCTTCTTTTAAAATTGCGAAGACTTCGCTTTATCTAAAAACATGTTGGCAAATTTTTGAATAATTGTGAATGGTCGATACAAACATTAGAAATTTCCGCTATCATTTCAACCATTTGTGTTTTATTCATTTTCTGTCCACTGTTTGTAGAAAAATCTCTGAAAACACTTATGAACGGACTGCTTTATCACTTTTAAAATTACTCGCAGCATTTTTTGAAAAGTTTTGTCAACCCTGACTTTTATTTCTCACTTTGTCAACGATTTTGCCAACATTGTAAAGTTGGCCTGAAATTAAACTAAGATGAAAAAACAGGAATCCAATTTCAGAAATCAAAATTCCCAGTTAGTTAGTCAGGTCAAAAAAATATGGACTATACTTAAATTTTCAAAAGTAGTTAATAAATTCAAGAACTTTCCCGAGAGGAATATTTCGGAAATATCCTCGGACAGGTCAACCTAATTTTCTTGATGTGAATCTAGTGGTAGAGTCAGATATTTTTTAGCACTTCAGGTTCAACCGGAAATGACCAGAATTTTTATTTTTCAAATGGAATCATACTTTTTCTCAAAGGATTCGGAATCTACGATTGTGCTCTCACACAAAGAATGTTATGTAAATTTACTTTGCATTATTTGGTTGCTGAAACGTTTTTTTCCAGCATATGTATTGGTTCATGCTTACAATGGAATTACTTTTCTTAAAGTCAACTAAATTAAGTGAAGGTAACGGTTATTATTGTTCCTGCGTATCAAAAACCTGCGCCAGTACCTATTCTAGTTATATTATGACAATTTCTTTAAAATACCCGCTCAAAGATTTAAGATAATATCAAGAAATACAGCTTGTCAGTCCCAAGGCGTTTTCGAGCAAAAAGGTCCTGTAATATAATGAATGAAAAAATGACATTTTTGACAAATAATAACTGAAAACTGTTCGATTTTCCCTCTTTACGCACAGTTTTAGATTTGTGCGCGTATAAGGAACGGCTTACTTAGTTTGTATATTGTACAAAATTGGCTATTTACAATAATATGGTAGTAGAAAAATCTTATTACGCATCAGTTTGATTTGAATTTACATCAAAAAAATAAGGTTGATGTATTTTTTCATTTTTCAAAAATTGTGATTTTTTTGAAAATCTAGGGGTGATCGTGAATTCCGGTCAAGTGTGATAAACGTTTTTAACTTTAAAAAATTCGTCGAGGAAAATGCAGGTCTCCATTTCAAGAAATTTGCAGTCTCGGAGAGAGGGTTTCTACTATACGCGGTAGAAACTTCTATACTTTTTCACAGAATTTGTAAATGTAGCATTTAACTTTAACTTCGCTTTACTCAAGTCAGATTCTGTGTCAGAGGTTAAAATGCAAAATGTTTTTCACCCCTAAAATAACATTTTCTGAAAAAATGGCACTAAGGTATTTTATCCGGTAATCCAACAGCTATATCGAGTTCGACAATAATAATATTGTTTATTGCTAAAAAAAAAACAAAAAGGGCCTTTTTGCCACTAAAATGGCATTCTTCGAAAAAATGGCACTAAGGGTGGAATTCTAAGTTAGTTTACGTTATGACTCATAACGTATCTTAGTGCGGATCGTAACTCAGCAGTGGGCGCCACTAGTACAATTTTGCAGAGTTCTTTAATGCCGCCGGTTGCTCGGTCGAGGTCGAGTGAAGTGACAATCGTGTCGTGACATTTGACATTTGAAACACCGGTCGCAAAGATGGCTGCTGCACGAAATTTTATCCTTGATTTCGCAAATGATTTATTCGAAGAAATTAGTTCTGATTCGACTGATGAGAACAACGAAGATGTTTTATTACCCCCCGGAGTGCCCTGAACAATTAACGAGATCAGCGAGCAGGAATTGTTTCAACGAACCCAATGTTTATTTATGTCCTGAACATCATCGCCGAAAGATTAAGAAAAACCCAAGACAAAGGGAAGGGAGGTATCCACACATTACGCCGATGTACAAGTTATATGAGTGGTCTGGCCTCGCAATTTTATGCTAGTCGTGGGTTGCAATGGCTTGTTGGTATGTAGCAGTTGGCAGTGGTCGAATCTCACAACCCGCAGCCTGCAGAGGAATCGATGAAGTAACTCAAGCCCTTGTGGATATACCACCACCAGATTTCCCATGGCAGATAAATATCCTCAAGTGGTTTAGGAAACTCAGGACATGCTAATCTGGGAAAATATGTTGTTTTCTTGATAAATGCAACTATTAGTAATTTGATTACTACCTCGGGTAATCAAGCATCAGTTCCTCTTTGAAGAATGGACGAAGCTTTCAACCAACTATTAGTAATTTGTTATAATTTTTATATTATTATACAATTTCTTGAGTTGATTTTAGTTTTATTAATTTTGGTAAGTAGGTACATACATACCACTGTCTTGGGGTTGCAGAATGCAGATTGGTTCAGAGAAGTCAGGCAGATTTAGAACTGTTAGTAAGGGGAATGTTAATAATAATTCAATTGTCTACATAAAATTTAGTTTATTTGTAGCTGTAATATCATTCGTAATATGTATTGTGAGTTTCAAAATGGGAGGAAGGATCTGAGCCTACCACAAATTGGGAGTTAATAGAGTTGTTCAGGTGTCGATCGAGGTACTGTGCTCTGGAAGGTCAGTGGGGGTTCTCAATGCTGTGTGTGCAATCGATCGCTCCAAGAACTAATTGTAATCCAGCTCCGCGTTTTGTCATTCCGAATGCCCTGTTTAACTTGAGGATATTCATCTGCGCTGCGAATAAACTCTGGTGGTGGTATATCCACAAGAGCATGAGTTACTTCATCGATTCCTCTGCAGGCTGCGGGTTTTAAGATTTGACCACTGGTACCAAAAAGTACTGCAACCCACCACTGGCATAAAATTCCGAGACCAACGTATAACTTGAACATCGACGTAATGTGTGGATACCTCCCTTCCCATTGTCTCGGGTTTTTTGCTAATCTTTCGGGCGATGGACCGATGCTCTTGGTCTTGCGGACATAAATAAACACACATTGCTGCTCGCGGATCTCATCAATTGTCCAGGCACTCTGGGGGGTAAAACAACGTCTTCCTCGTTCTCATCACTCGAATCAGAACCAATTTCTTCGAAAGGTGAGTTCGGGAGGTCGAGTTGAGTCAGAGCGGAGCATGAGCAGAGAAGGAGTAGAGCTGAAATCACGTGACGACGGAGCGCGAAGCGTACGCTCCGGTGTCTGAACTTGCCGAACGGCATGGAGCCAGACAGAATCCCAAAGCTTACTTTTTTCAATTGTTATGTTAAACTTTGTCTTTCTAAACTCGGGATAGCATAGATCATCATCACCAGAGAATATTATTTAATTTAATAAACAACTTCTCGTCCTGAACGACTATTTCATCGTTTTCATTTATCACACAGACGTATTTTTCACGGTTTATTTCTTCCATTGCGGTAAGTGAACGTGAATTAACAGGTGAAAATGCTTATCCTCACCACATACTATCAGCACCTTGATTCACTCCGTCTCCTGAGGTTGTGCACATTGAGTTAATCGACCGTACGCAGATCATGCAGTCCCGAACGGCCCAGCTGCAAACTCTGCGCTCACCCGAGTTGCTCCCGAACGGTGGCCGAGTCAAAGGAGTTAAAAGAGTTACACGGAGTGTGCCTCCCGAACTCACCTGAAGAAATCAACTACTTAATCAGGCATAAAATTTCATGCAGCAGCCATCTTTGCGTCCGGTGTTTGAATTGTCACTTGTCACTCGACCTCGACCCGACCGAGCGACCGGCGGCATTAAAGAACTCTGCAAAATTGTACTAGTGGCGCCCTCTGCTGAGTTACGATCCGCACTAAGATACGTTATGAGTCATAACGTAAACTAACTTAGAATTCCACCCTAAGCTATCAAATCCGGTAATAAATATTTTTCACAATACCGATTTTTGGCCAAAACGGCACCAAGTGTGAATACACTTTTAGAAGCAAAATTCGAAGGGCTTTCATATGGTAACGCGAAAAATTGGGGTTTGTATATTTAAATTTTTGAAGTTGATGTGCCAAGATGGCATTTTCTGTAGACCGATTTGGCCTAAAAACCAAAGCCCAGTCAGCTCATCCGAAATCCATAAAACGTCCACGTTCCAAATTTCACCCAGATCGGTCCAGTAGTTTGGGCTGTAGCGTGTTTACAGACATCAGACAGACATTTTTCAAAAACCACTTTTTTAGGTTCCCAGGATCTTGAAACGTAAAGATTTGATGTTTTTATGGCGATACGATTTTAGTAACTACTCAGCGAAGCGTTAAACATTTAATTTGGACATTTTCAGTTAAACATTAGAAATATTTTTATATTCCTTGCTTTCAGTGTGCATACGTTCCAAGTTTCAAAGTAAAATCTTGAGAAACAGCCGAGAAAACACATTTCGTCTATTTCATTGAATTAGTATTCAGTATTGCGTTTTCTAGGGCTCACTGCACAAAGGTTGACATCACACACCTATCGCATGCGAAAGTTTATTATAGTTGCAGATATTATTTTTCCTCTCCAACACCGGTAAAATATAAGTACTGAAATGTAAAAAATTCCATTTCGAGGCAATAAAACTCAATTTAACGCGGCATTACCCCCAAGTTTGCATTCGCTGCACTATTATTATGATTTATTGCATCCTGTCGACAGGAAAATTTTTCTAAACTAATCATTCTCCGCAGGCCGTATATTTACGCATTTCCTACAAGCTACGTTATCGCTTCGCGACGGGCTTCGTGAGCAGCGACGAGGCTTCCCAAAGGTGCAGGCGCCAGCTCCGAGGCCGTCGTCTCCAAAGGACCAACATCCTCCTGGGATCGATAACAGTCATCTTCCTCATAAGTTGGCTCCCCCTCAACTTGTTCAACCTAATCGCCGATTTATCAGAAGACTCCTCGTCCCAGCCCATGATGATTGGTTACGCCGTCTGTCACATGATGGGCATGTCTTCAGCGTGCTCCAATCCCGTCCTCTACGGGTGTCTCAACGAAAACTTCTGGAAGGAGTTTAAAGACATTTTGTGTTTTCCGAACGAGACCGGCGAAGGTGTCGGTGAGTCGCAGAAGTTGTCTATAAGAAAAAAATTTCACAAAGTGCTCGGCGGGAATAAACCGGATCTTGTTACTGCTGTAACCGATTACCAACCCTGCAACACCGTGAGCACCGATATGACGGTTCTGACAAAGTGCTAGCTGTTGCAGAATGTGCGGACGCGGAACAATGGACAGGTTAGCAGGAACGTCAATAACCATTTAGTGTAAGTGCAGAAGGCCTTAAAACGGTGTACATAAATCGGCCATGATTATTCTATTCAGTATTACTGAGAAAATTTTATTTAACGCAGCCAGTTTGGAAGATCAGTGGTATTGGATTTACGTGTTTTTCAAAAATAAACAGCTGTGAACGAACACACGTTTCATTAACGTTATTTTAACGTACATTGTAAACGTACGCAAGTGGCACAAAGGGTACCAGTACACAACCTTAAGCGTTCTAGTGGTTTAATAATAGCTGCTTTTGCAGCTTTTCTGTTCTATTAAAGCTTTGGAAGAAGTAATTTGCTTCTTTGCACCAAATTAGTGCTATAAAACCGAGGGGTTGACAACTTGGAAATTCTGGTGTACAAGCATGAGAAAGAACCAGGCACACTTAACATGGGCCAGTGTCAATTAGCCTGTCAATTAGAAAAATAGTTATATATTTTTGTTCGTCTCGATAAGTAGAACAAATGTTCAAATGTAACCGAACCAGAATTCCGCGTGGTGTCGGAGATACAGGGCCGTTCCAATAAAAAGGGGCCAATAGGAATAACTCCGTTAGTGTCCCGAGTTGGAAAAAACCCCGAGACAGGTCAATTTTTCTTTGGAAAGGGGCATGTTTTGATGAAGTCCATTTATCTGATTAATCATTATCATAATTATGACTACCGCAATGGATGTAAACACCGAAAATACTTTCTCTTTAAATACTTATAACATCTTTCCTAGTAAATCCGGAAAGAGCATTATCGGCATACCATTTCGCTTGCCAATTATCCCTATACATCTCATTCATTAACTATTGACTGAACTGTACTTTTCGTTAGGCTGTAAAATAGTTGAATTTGCGGTTTTTTCTGACCAATGCCTAACAAATCTTAAAAAATCAGCTTGTTCAGCCAAAAAACTCAAATCTTGACGACCTTGTCACTTCAATAGTAAATGAATGACATGTACAGAGCGTTTCAAGATTTAAGTAAGAATTAACCTCGGAATTAACAAACATAAAAATGTTAAAAACTGTCATGATCGCATGGAGTATTGAAATACCTTTCAAACGAGGGGTCACTCGACCCATTTTCACATTAAAGATTTTTCTAATGGGACCCCCGGGGCTAGAGTGTTGCCATGACAACGATACTTGTGACGTCAAAACATGACCCTCTCCAATCAGAAATAGACCTGTCTCGGGATTTTGTCCAAATCGGAAGGCTAACGGAGTTATTTAGATTGTGCCCTTTTTATTGGAACGCCCTGTATCTCCGATACCACACGGAATTCTGGTTTGGTTACATTTGAACATTTGTTCTACTCATCGAGACGAACAAGAATATATAAGTATCTTTCAAATTGACTTGTGGACACTGGCCCATGTTAAGTGTGCTTGGTTCTTTGTACAATTTTTTTCAAGAATTTTGGAAATTTTTGAATTTTTTTTTGAAATTATGAAAATTTTGGTGTACAGATTTTTACCCAGTTGTCAACCCCTCGTATAAAACGACTATACATATACAGACAAGACAAACATCCAGCTTTGCCACACAAAGTATCACTTACTCCGAATAGCATATGCTATTTTTTCTTCAAACGCAGAAAATTCATTTCAATTGGATATTTTTGATTAAATTATTTCTCAAATCTTTAAGAACATGCTTAGTTTACGATGGGATGCGGTTACCGAAGTGGTGTGAAAATAAGAACGTCACTAATTACTCCGGCGGCCGAATTTTTTTCCGCCGCCGGAGTAAAAATAATGCACTCCATTGCCATGGCATAAAAATGCCACTTTTCATTGACATTTGAAGAAAAAACATTTTTACTACTACGTACATAGTGAGTGCCAAATTTCATTTAAATTAAACCGGGTGCAAACGGACTTATGATTGTTAACACCTCGTCATTATTGTTTACCAATTTTTTTAAATATCGATTTGAAATCTTCAAGGGTTTGTATACTTACGTATAAAGACGCAAATTTCACATCGTTACAATTTTTTGCTGCTTTCTGTTTAACCGGAAGTGTCAAAAGTGTCAAAACCGGATTTTCATAAGTTTTCAAAGTTATGAATTAAAAGTAATCCCTCTGAGTAGGTGCAACAGTTTTTACTCTAATAAAGAGAGAAGGAACCAAATGTTTACCAAGTTTTGCTTGGAAAGTCAACTATGAACTTTTTGTCGAAGCTTTGTCATCCCTATACCTAATGGAAATGAAACTACGTCACAACTACGTCACAACTAAAATAATTGCTACCGCTAATACAATTAATACCAGCTGTTACCAGTAAAGGCTATCCGAAAGGTAATTTTTCAAACTATTTTTGTAGGTATTCACATTGAACTCAAAATTCAAAATACAACGGGGGAATTTTTTCATCTGTGCGTAAGACAAAAGTTTCATTTCCATTAGGTTTACAAAGTTTTTTGAACAAAACAAAAATTTTGATATTTCTCTTTTTATTAAAAAAAAAGAAGCGGCTGGAACCTCCCCATCGTGTGGGTCTTTGATTGGCCCTTCAGATTTCCGTGTCTTGTGTTTAAAATGGGTCCCAATAGCCTTTCAGCACGTCAACAGGTCACCTGATCTCCATGTTCCAACTTTCAGCCAAATCGATCCAGTAGTTTGAGCTATAACGTGACCTTAGTGTTCCGATTTTTCCACCCAAAGGATTCTAAATGCGAATTAATTTTGCCTTATTTAAAACCAGAATTTGAAGACCTTTCTGATGGTGACAATAAATCTTTCAAAAACTTAGAATAATTTTAAATTTGAAAGTTGGTGTGCCAAATGCCACTTTCCGTGGATCGATTGAATCCAAAAAAATTTCAGCTCTTCGACGTGTAATACAACCCCCATGTGCAAAATTCCAGGGAAATCAGTTCAGGGACTTTTGGGCTGTACCGCGATTTTAAAGTCCGATAAAAATCCTTAATTTTTAATTTTTGGTCAAAAGGTCACTGAGAGTAAATACATTTTTGGAAGCAGAATTTGAAGGCCTTTCCTATGGTGACGTGAAAAATGGGGGTTTGCATTTAAAATTTAAAAGTTGATGTGCCAAAATAGCATTTCCAGTTACACGATTGGCTCCAAAAGCTTTTCAGTTCTAAGTTAGGTTATCAAATGCCCACGTACCAAATTGCAGCCAAATCAGTCCTGTAGTTCCTGAGACCTCAAAACGTGAAGATCTGGTGTTATCTCAAATTTTAGTGATTGCAGTAACCTCCCTTTTTTAAGTGGTGAAGTGGAGTGGGGAGATTAAAAATGTTGCCCCTACTAAGTTTGGATTATTTTTAAATTATAGCATTGAAAACCTCTGAAAATCCGATATTTTAAATTTTTTTCTGAAAATAAAACAATTTCGCGCAACATTTTTTTAGATAACTAGTACCTAAACATGCGCGTTTTAGAAGACTTCTGTGGTAATCTAAACCGTTACTTTAACTTAAAATGGCAGAAATTACAACCAACTCTTTGCATGTTGACCCTACGGAAGCCATCTTTGAAACTTATGGTGACATTTTTTAATATCACTGCAAAGAAAATAAAAGTGTATTTCGAAAACACGGTTACCTAAAAATGTCAAAATTAGCATTTTCTCATCATTCGATTTAGGTATAGGTAACCTAATTCTTGTGCTTTGAAGAAATTTTTTGAGTGGTTAGCACCTAGTCAATTTTATTTTTTAAATTATAAACGGAATTTTGCAATGAATGATGTTAATAAATACCTACCCAGATGCAAAGTTGATTAACAATTATTACGTAGGTATTTTTAAAGTTTTTTCAATTTCTCCTTATAGTCAGGTGTAGGTTCCTAACGGTATTATTATAACATCATTTAAAGTTAATTACTTACAAAGCATTTCATTCCCTAAAAGTACCTACTGGGCCCGCCTTATGCTAACTACAGCTTTTCCTCAGGTATTGTATTACAGTGTAATCTCCTAATCTCTCTACAACATACAGCTATCGGGAATTGAGAAGTGTCCGTTAACAAGGCTGATATAAACGGTCGGTGCCTTAAAAAGTGTCCGCACAATGGAGGTGTCCGTTAAGAGAGAGTTCACTGACCTAACTTCCAATTCTAGAAATGATAGATGATCGTTTCTAATACCTTCCAATACCACTGCCATCCAAAGTTATAACACCGGCGAGTCCACGGTGCAAATAACTCGGGCTGCGTTAAATGAAATTCCCACAAGTGTAAAATCTGTCAATTTTAATACCAAAGTGTTTTGGTGGGAAATACAAGGAAGACATTAACTTTTCGATGTGTACTTAACTAATTATTGTCCATGTGATAACCATTGTATGTGAATGCACAACATTTAACTGTCATGGGAATTTGCGACGGTCAATTTGTAAATTTACAAAAGTTTGTAATGTCTAGAAGCCAAACCAAGAACAACTGAATAAAGTAAAATTAATGAACTTGTTTTGTTTATCATTTTGGTGAATTTTCTACGTGCTTTTTCCCGGAACAACCAAGAGGGTTTAGACGGAATCCTGATTGATGGCATGAAGCATTTGCTTTATCAGGTAAATGCACTCCGGGAGATAGTGAGTTAATTCATTCTTTTTATCAATTTTGGTAAGTTTTCGATCTGTATCGCTAGATTGAATTAGCTTTCGGCTTTTCGCTTGATGGGGGGTGAGTTGACTGGGAACTACATAAATATTTTATTTATCACGGAAAATCGTGTAGTGCTCGGGTTACCTCGTTACCTTAAATTTTAGAACGATTTGACTCGAAGCTCCGAAAATTTCATCCCTTAGGATTCATATTAGTCTCCAAAGGACCAACATCCTCCTGGGATCGATAACAATCATATTCCTCATAAGTTGGCTCCCCCTCAACTTGTTCAACCTAATCGCCGATTTATCAGAAGACTCCTCGTCCCAGCCCATGATGATTGGCTACGCCGTCTGTCACATGATGGGCATGTCTTCAGCGTGCTCCAATCCCGTCCTTTACGGGTGTCTCAACGAAAACTTCTGGAAGGAGTTTAAGGACATTTTGTGTTTTCCAAACGAGACCGGCGAAGGTGCCGGTGAGTTGCAGAAGTTGCCTATAAGAAAAAAATTTCACAAAGTGCTCGGCGGGAATAAACCGGATCTTGTTACTGCTGTAACCGACTACCAACCCTGCAACACCGTGAGCACCGATATGACAGTTCTGACGAAGTGCTAGCTGTTGCAGAATGTGCGGACGCGGAACAATGGACAGGTTAGCAGGAACGTCAATAACCATTTAGTGTAAGTAGTGCAGAAGGCCTTAAAACGGTGTACAGAAATCGGCCAAGATTATTCTATTCAGTATTACTGAGAAAATTTTATTTAACGCAGCCAGTTTGGAAGATCAGTGGTATTGGATTTACGTGTTTTTCAAAAATAAACAGCTGTGAACGAACACACGTTTAATTAACGTTATTTTAACGTACATTGTAAACGTACGTGGCACAAATTGTACCAGTACACAACCTTAAGCGTTCCAGTATGGTTTTATAATAGCTGCCTTTGCAGCTTCTCTGTTTTATTAAAGCTTTGGACAAAGTAATTTGCTTCTTTGCACCAAATTAGTGCTATAAAACGGCTATATGCAGACAAACATCCAGCTTTGCCACACAAAGTAGGGAGGAGGGGTCTAGTTGTGTCAAGTACTAGTTGTCTCAGAGGCCAAAGTGCCACTTTCCAGTATAAATTTCAAATAAAAGGTGACACTTTCCCTTAACTTACACTAGTCTTTAATACCATAAGAAATTTCAACTCATTTCTGTCATTTCTCTAGAAGTGACCGCGATTTGAAGAATTTGTTGCTTGTTAATAAATTATTTCTTTTTCATTAACACTTATTAATTGCGTTTTAATTAAGCTAATATAGTTCATATGCATACTAGGTCACTTTTTGATCTCTACTGCGCTGGGCTCGCCACATATTTAGAGGTTGCAAATGGTTAAAATTTTCCATTAGGTCAAAGTTAGATCGAGAACTATAATGGGGTTAATTGTCACACAGTGTTTGGGTCAAGTTGTCGCATTAGTGAAATACGGTAACATAAAAAAAATTAGAAAAGCTCAGTAAAATTACGGGAACATAAAAAAAAATTAGAAAAGCTCAAAAAGACACAAAAATTGACAGATTCTGACAGCGATTCTGTGGCGAGCAAGACGATTTGCGGAAACAGTAAAATCCTGGGTAAAATCAATGAACCAGGGGTGCACGGGTTCTATGCACCCTTTGTAGAAAATTGGTCCATGAAAAGTGTGCAGGGGATGATACTACATTCTCTGTGTCTTAATTGCAACTCGGATGAAGATGTTTAACCTTTATGTTACGTTATGTCCAAGTGGCACAACTGTGACAACTTACCCCAACCTTTGAGACAACTCTACTCGGGGTAACTTGTCACAGTTGCATCGCTTTATTTAGAAATTAATAAACATGATTGTTTCAAATATTTCTTATATTTTTTAAGCTCATATTGTAGCTAAATGTTACTTTGTCAGAATAAAAATTTAGTTGTGCATTACATCGAATTATGCCAAAATATAATTGTTGAATTGTTGAATGAAAATTGAGACAACTAGACCCCCCCACCCCTACCTATCGCTTACTCCGAATATCATAGGTATGCTATTTTCTCTTCAAACGCAGAAAATTCATTTCAAGTGGATATTTTTTATTAAATTATTACTCAAATCTTTAAGAACAAGCTTAGTTTGCGATGGGTTACGGCGAGGGGTTGGCCATGCGGATTTTTCGTGTACAAAGTACGGCTCTAGTGTCATATTGCTTCATACTGCTCGGTACTGCTTAGTATACTGCTCGATACTGCGCAATATACTGCTAGGTACTGCGCAATACTGCTCGATACTGCTAAAATTCTGCTCGTACTGCGCGATTCTGCTGCTCGTACTGCGTACTGCCCTCCCATTGTACAAAGTACTGCCAACCCCTCGGAATGCGGTTACCGAAGATTCACAAAGTGGTGTGAAAATAAGAACGTCACTAATTACTTCCGCCGCCGGAGTAAAAATAATGTACATCATTGCCATGGCATAAAAATGCCACTTTAACGTCTTCCAAAATGTCATTGAAGTGCAATTTCTTTGACGTTTGAAGAAAAAACATTTTTACTACTATGTACATTGTCCAATGTACAGGGTCTTTTTTTATTATTGTCCCACTTTTAAATTATCATATCTCCTTTATTAGATGAGATATTAGCCTGAAATAAAAACAGGATGGTTGACCGTACTCCCAAGTTTTGTCCTTGACCTTACTCCCAGCGATCACCGTCGGATCTTAAGCGCTGTGGATGCAACTTGCTTTTTTTTAAACGGGATACCCGGTATATTCTTACACGGATCGATAGAGAATTTTCTTCTGATTTCATTTATGTGGGGTAGTTGATATCTGGGGTTGATAGATTTCGAGAAAAAAATTCGTGAAATAAATTGTTTTTATAACTTATGGCTATGTAGTGAAGCCCTGAGTATTCTAATAAAAATGTAACCTTCTTTAGTATCATATAGTAACAAAGTAGGTAACTGATTTATTCACCTTAAAACATTACAAATTAAAAATTTTAAAATTATTGCCATTTTCATTTAGACATTCTCGTAGATTCTAATGGTCCTATTGCTTTAAATATAATTTTTTTCTCGAAAACTATCAACCCCAGATATCAACTACCCTATATCAATGAAATCAGAAGAAAATTCTCTATCGATCCGTGCAAGAATATACCGGGTGTCCCATTTAAAAAAAAGCGAGTTGCATCCACAGCGCTTAAGATCCAACGGTGATCGCTGAGAGTCAGATCCAGAACAAAACTTGTGGGTACGGTCTATCAACCTGTTTTTATTTCAGGCAAATAGCTCAAGTAATAAAGGGATTTGCAGTGCACATTATGTTCATGTACCATGAGTACCCAAGAGGCGACTTCGTGGGTCATGGGTACGTTCCCAAAACTTCGACCTCACCTTGGTCATATACCCAGTATGTGCACATTCCGAACCCATGTGCCTATGGGCACATTGTAGGTGCTTATGGGCACATTGTAGGTACTCATGGGTCCATCAAAGCTACCATGGGTATATGCCCTTGGTCATCGGCATATTCCCAAAATGTTTGGTCATATCCCCATCGTAACCATGGTCACTCTTGGGAACTTTTCAACTAGGGCTAATTCTTGTATACCTTGAAGAAATTTTCTGAGTGGTTAGCACCTAGTCAATTCTATTTTTTAAATTATTAACGGAATCTTGCAATGAATGATGCTAAGAAATACCTGCCAAGCTGCAAAGTGGATTAACAATTATTAAGTACGTATTTTTAACTTTTTCATTTTTTCATTATAATTCCTAACATCATTTAAATTTAATTACTTACAAAGCATTTCATTCTCTAAAAGTACCTACTGGGCCCGGCTTATGCTAACTACAGTATTTTCCTCAGGTATTGTATTACAGTGTAATCTCCTAATCTCTCTACAACATACAGCTATCGGGAATTGAGAAGTGTCCGTTAACAAGGCTGATATAAACGGTCGGTGCCTTAAAAAGTGTCCGCACAATGGAGGTGTCCGTTAAGAGAGAGTTCACTGACCTAACTTCCAATTCTAGAAATGATAGATAATCGTGTCTAATACCTTCCAATACCACTGCCATCCAAAGTTATAACACCGGCGAGTCCACGGTGCAAATAACTCGGGCTGCGTTAAATGAAATTCCCACAAGTGTAAAATCTGTCAATTTTAATACCAAAGTGTTTTGGTGGGAAATACAAGGAAGACATTAACTTTTCGATGTGTACTTAACTAATTATTGTCCATGTGATAACCATTGTATGTGAATGCACAACATTTAACTGTCATGGGAATTTGCGACGGTCAATTTGTAAATTTACAAAAGTTTGTAATGTCTAGAAGCCAAACCAAGAACAACTGAATAAAGTAAAATTAATGAACTTGTTTTTGTTTATCATTTTGGTGAATTTTCTACGTGCTTTTTCCCGGAACAACCAAGAGGGTTTAGACGGAATCCTGATTGATGGCATGAAGCATTTGCTTTATCAGGTAAATGCACTCCGGGAGATAGTGAGTTAATTCATTCTCTTTATCAATAAATTTGGTAAGTTTACGATCTGTATCGGTATATTGAATTAGCTTTCGGCTTTTCGCTTGATGGTGAGTTGACTGGGAACTACATAAATATTTTATCTATGGCGGAAAATCCTGTAGTGCTCGGGTTGCCTTGTTACCTTAAATTTTGGAACGATTTAACCCGAGGCTCCGAAGATTTCATCCCTTAGAATTCATATTAGCCTCTGAAAGTCAGAGAAAGTCTGCAAAAAGTCAAGAAAGTCAGTAAAAAGTCAAGGAAGTCATAGAAAGACAGTAAAAAGTCGAGAATTAAAGAATTTTTAAGATTAACAGCTTTCGGTCGTGCAAAAAATAGCGTACACAGGGTGCGCGAGATTGAAACTCCAAAATGCTATAACTTTGCTATTTGTAGTCCGATTTCAGTAAACAAAAAACCAGATGAAATGGCTCATAAAACGCTACAAACTCAGAGTAGCTTTGATTTTTATCAACTTCAACTTGAATGTCAACTGGTTGTCAACTTTTCATTTTGAAGTGGACATACCCAGTTCTTTTTGCTCAGTCCGAAAGCTAATTTTTTTCTGCGTCTTTTGATGTGCAATAAGCGACTTTGGTTTATAATAAATTTTGAAAATAATGAAAATTATTGTCAACATTTCAATCTTTTTATGCAAAATTTTCAAGTGTGCCGCAAAAAAAATTCTCGAGATGCATTTTACATGTTAGAATATAACATGTTTTAAATGTTTTGTTAAGTTTATAACGGATCCACAGCACATTCGAAAATTTTGAGTAAAAAATATTCAAATTTTAACAAAAAGTTACAATTATTTTCAGAACTAATTGTAAACCAAACCCGCTTTATTTCACACCAAACGATGCAGAAAAAAATTAGCTTTCAGTCTGAGCAAAAAAAACTGGGTATGTCCATTTGAAAATGAAAAGTTGACAACCAGTTGACATTCAAGTTGAAGTTGATCAAAAGCAAAACTACTCTGAATTTGTAGCGTTTTATGAGCCATTTCATCTGGTTTTTCGTTTACTTAATTCGGACTACAAATAAGAAAGTTATAGCAGTTTGGAGTTTCAATCTCGCACCCTGTATAACACTGGACTAAAGTACCTTTTGATCCCTGGCGTGTTTGTTGCCCTCGCCTGCGGCTCGGGCACCAAGTCACATTGCGGTATTAAAATGTACACTTTAATCCCCTTCCCTTGATAATATAATATACTGTTAAAGACACTTGATGTGCTGATAAAGACAAATGGTGGAGGTTACATACTGCAATCACTAAAATTTTCGAATTCGTGGTCAGACCGAAAACCGGATTTGGGGTTTCACGGACCTAGAAAAGTGGTTTTTAGAATGTTATGTGCGTACGTGCGTCCGTGCATACGTTTTTGTAAACCCGCCACAGCCCAAGTTACTGTACCGATTTTGCTGACATTTGGTACATAGGCATTTCATAACCTAACTTCAATCTTCAAGGCTTTTGGAGCAAATCGTGCAACTGTACGGTAAATGGCATTTTGACACATCAACTTTGAAATTATAAATGCAAACTCCCATTTTTGACGGCACCGTAAGACAGGCCTTCAAATTCTGATTCCAAAGGTGTGTTCACTCTTAGTGCCCTTTTGACAATAATCTCAAAATTTGAAATTTTTTAAGGCACTTTTGAAACACGATACAACCTAAATCCTTGGACCGCTTTGACTGAAATTTTGCAAGAGCCGATTTTAGAAGCGGGTGCCTTTTTGGCATTGAATTTTCAAAATTTGCAGTAACCTTCCATTTTTATATTGGTTGGGGGGAGGTTACAATGTACCTATTGACAGTTTTCTACAATTTCGGCGGAAAATAGTGAAACTTTTCATTCCCATTAAACATGAGCGAACCGACACTACAGACAGTGAATTACGTAAAGTTACAGATCTGGGGCCTTTCCACACAAATTACAAGCTTACAAGTTGCCAATAAGATAATTGGTGAACATGATCCAATTGGTTGTTGCTTGGCAACACTTACTTGTGAATTTGTAGGCTTGTAATTTTTGTGGAATGAGCCCTTGATCTAAAAAGTTGAACAATAAGCTTGTTCGTTGAAGTTAAAATGAAGTTGCGCATGCACCTGATGGCGGTTTCAAATCATCCGCAGCAGCTCTACGAACAAACCTTTTGTAAATTTCCTAAATAGAGGTGATGTATACTTATGTATTTTCTGATTTGTCCATTGGCAATAAATACATATACATCATTGCAAAAGCAATGGTGGTTTTTATTATTAAAATTGATCAGCTATTGATGAAAACGGTCATTGTAGATATGTACCGGATGAAAATAAAACTTAATATTTTTGAGCAATAGCGACTTGAATTTATACCTAATGCCAACTACTTACTGTATTTCATTAACGGTACCAATTCGACGGTTGTAGAGGTTCCATATTCGATTATCCTACTCGTAAAATTGCAGAAAGAAGTCACAGAAAGTCTCTACAAGACAAGGTCACATGAAGGCCAGGAAGTTTCAGGAAGTCACAAAAAGTCCCAAGAAGTCAGCATTTTGAATATGGCCGTTAATTCTTGAAAACGCGCAGTACAGTCATGAATTTTGTATCCACAAATGTTGTTATACAGGGTGGGTAATTTTTCGATGCACACCATTGGGATCTCCTAAACCGTAAAAGATACAGGGTCGGTTAAATTAGAGAAAAGTAGCGCTATTTTTTGACGATTAAGAATCTGAAGAGAATTCCCCGATATTGTGATTCGTTCTTGAGTTATCACAAAAAATCTGAAAATTGGCAATTTAAAGAAAAATTAATATCTTCCTAACGATTGTTGTTATTTAAATGAAACTTGGAACTTTTACATTTTTGACAGCTGTCAATTGAATGGCGTTAACAGAAATTTTCTAGGACTTCTAGATTTAAAGTGAAGACAGTCAACTTTTCTTTTTCTTATGGGCGCCATATTGAATTTTAACACCGCCGAATGCACAGAAAAATTAGCTTTTCAAAAATGTAACCAACATGGACGTTCTTAAAAAAATATGTGAAAGCCCGAGTAACACGACCGCAAGACGTATTTTATTACTGTTGAATTCAATTGTTTTTACATTTTATAAGATATTGAAGAAGTCGGCGTACTTTTTTGCAATTGTTTTTCATCTAAGTTTAGTCTGATTTTGCAAATTATTTCTTCCAATTTTCAAATTCTGACATCTGTCAAAAAAGTTCATGTTGAGTATATTTTTGAAAAAACAATTTTTTTTTGTATTCGATGGTGTCAAAATTCAGTATGGCGGCCATAAAAGAATCAAAAGTTAACTGTCGTTATTCAAAATCAAGAAGGCCTAGAAAATTTCTGTTGATGCCATTCAATTGACATCTGTCAAAAATATAAAAGTTCCAAGTTTCATTTAAATAACGTTAACCGTTAGGAAGATATTAATTTTTCTTTAAATTGGCAATTTTCAGATTTTTTGTGATAACTCTGGAACGAATCAAAATATCGGCGAACTCTATTCAGATTCTTAATCAACAACAAATAGCGGACCTTTTCTGTAATTTAACCGACCCCGTATCTTTTACTGTTTAGGAGATCCCAATGGTGAGCATCGAAAAATTACCCACCCTGTATACCTCACAAATGCTTGAAATGATGGATTTAATCACAAAATTGCGGCTTTCACACAATTTCTGGTACGTATGCAATAAATATACCTAATGGCACAACTTACGTACCAGCGTATTAGAATTGTGCCAAATAGACACCCAAGACGTCTTCCAATAAAAATTAGGTATAATTAAAGAAAAGTATTGTATGTACATTATTCATCAAAATAAGACAAAAACTAAGAGCAACGTCTTGTTATGTCAGAAATCGGGGTCTGAACACTTTGAACTTTTCTATTCCAAAACGACTTTTACCAAGAGCACCTGTTCTGGGTCTCACGAGATGATAATTAAGATTTTAGTGCCGTAGCAGTATGCGAGGCACTCTTGTTTTGATATTATTTTGTCAAAAAAATGCTTACAAAAAAGTATTTGAAAAATTTTAGTGTTTCCTGAGGTTCTTTAGTTGTTAACTTCTACACGCTCCGTGGAGCAGTTATTGGAATCGATCAAAAATTCAGAAAAATCTAATCGCCAAAACATCAAATCTATACGTTTTAGGACGTATAACGCACGTATAACTAGAGAGAGACTGTTTGGAGATATCTCTTTGGGAGGCGTAGCTCCCTTAAGATTCGCATTTAAACGCAAAACGTTATTCTTACTTTTTGCCTTATTTTGACCTCCCAAATCAGCTCCCGAGTTTTTTACACACAATTCTGATACAACCTGTAAGGAAAACCTACCCCATCCTCGCTATCGAATCCTAAGGGATGAAATTTTCAGAGCTTTGGTTCAAATCGATCTAAATTGTGCCAACAACTGCCAAGTGGTTTGCTTGTATCATCAAATATAACGTTTTTTTGCGTAGCCTGGGCACTAAATTTTTCCAAAACAAAATATTTCGCATTGTCTAGTCCATTTAGATTACAGGCACAACAAAAACAATCGAAAAATATTTTTCGTGATACTTAACTGTTATTGTTCTATATTCGTACTGTGTGGTCGATCGATATGACCCTTATATCGGCCTAGGCCGATATAATGGAACAGCCTTATTTTATCAAAAATTTAATCACAAATTAAAGTTTTGCCACAAACACCTACAGTGAAGAATAATATAAAGATTATTTTGCATGAGAACAACTACAAATATTAAAATAACAATTAGTGTTTCGTGAAATAACAATTTTTTTCATTTCATTGTTGCTTGTATCACTACCGGAAAAAATATCCGACGTTGGTTCATTGTTATCAGCACTGCAGATGTTCTGAGCATTAGGAGATTGGTTAGACACCTTGATTTCCTCTCCACAATTGTTGAAGTTTCGTGAGGGTGGTGGATTATCTGCCCGAATGAAAAGTTGCTTCGATATCTTGACCTTCTTGCTAATTGATTCCTCGACGTACTGTTCAGCAACTGCAGAAGATTTCCAACCGCCAAATTTTTTTAAAGTAAGCAAATCGCCTCCATGTTCTGCCAACATTGTAGCCGAGGATCTCCTAAAGCAATGACCCGTGTAATTTTCTGGATTCTCCAATTTTAAAAACTCAGCTATCTTCTTCGGAACTCCTCCAATTTTGTGAACGCCTACAAGCTGCCTTGTGCATCTACCTTTCCTGTAATCTACAAAAACACGATGACTTGGTACACCGGCTGGCCGAAGTGCTGCATATTTTCTGTATAAATTACAGCTTTTGAAGGGAGTGTCATCTTCGCTGATGATGAATTTTCTGCAAGACTTGTTTTTTGTGTCCTCCAGGGTAACGATTATGAATTTTCCAGTATCTTCAACATTATTTAGTTGCAATTTGCAGATTTCCTCGCGTCGACAGGCACCAAAAATTCCGAACGCCAAAATAACCTTCTCTAGTAAAAAGTAGTCATCGGATGCTTCTAAAAAAAATCTTGTTATTTCCTCAGTTGTCAGTATTTTCGCCTTTTTTGGTTTGTAATATTCAGATTTCCGCTTCAGAAACGTGAAAACTTTTCCATATCTGTAAAATGCGTAAATTTTAGTCGACGCAGAAATGTAAGTAATAGGTACTAACCCAGAAATGTCAACATTTTCATGTAACTTGAGGGATGTCTTCAGCATGGAGATTTTTGTCCATAAGGTGTTCGGCGCAAAATTTTTGCTCAATCCTGACAAGTAGCAAAGCAAAATATCCTCATTGACCCCATCAACGCCTCTGCTTTTACGCCATGCTGTGAATTCTTGATATTCCTTTTCGTACCTGCTACTAGTCTTCGAAGGCAGTAAGTCCCGACTTGCAGCAGCCGCTTCTTTGAGAATATCTTCGGGAATTTCAAAATCTGTCATCGTTTTCTGGTTTTAATTTCAGTTTTTATGTTTGTAAACAACCATTGGCAACCGTTACTACGCTCCCAAATCAGGCTGGGCACAGGTTACTTCAGCTTCATTTCCAAATTTTTTCATTTTTCTATAGGTACCGTTTTGTGCCTATGTATCACGAAAACTGTAGAACAATATACGGCCGATATTAAGCATGATAACTGACTCGGATAATTTGATAGCCTCGGCTATGCCTCGTCCGTTACAAGCTTAATATCGGCCTAATACCGTTATATACTAAAACGTATCAAAAATAACCTTCTCTGCCTCGTTCTCTGCTGTCTACATAGTAAGGTTCAATGGACCGACCTAACACCTGTGATGTGTTATAATTTACCGTTAACTAGAAATGAAAAATTACCGGCAAATAACCAAATTAATTAGGTACGGTAATTCTTCGGTAAATTACCGTCATAATAAAATACCCATCATGAATTAAAATTGGTAAGTACTTAATAAAAAATGGAACCCAAAAAATAAATTACGGTAATTTAACATCACTGGGACAAAGATGTTAGAAGCCTAAAAGTACCTACAGAAAGACGCTAGGTATGGTGGGTCAAATCTTTTTTTCAATTGTGATGTTTTACTGATATTTCTCGGCCAGATCCGACCAACCCAACAGCTGTTCCATCATATTCAGGACGATCGATTTTCTGAAATTCTGATTAGTGATAAAAACGATTTATTTTATCAGGTAAATACGCTGTCAATTCCGGGTGTAAGTTTATTCCGAGCCTAATTCAGTCTAATTATCATTTGGCAAGTTTTTATCATCCTGACTATTGATTTAGCCTCCGTGTTTTGTGTTCTTTGTAAACAGCATAAATTAGGCACCTTCTAAAGTAAATAACATCCCTGAATATGTGAATTCGAATCGTTTAGTGACCCCAAAAAAAAACTGGGAAATGTACCTACAGATAGGAGTGAAACAGTAGATAATCCTGATTGCAATAATTAATTTGGTATAATTGTGCCATGTTTTGATTCGGCAGTGATAGATATTGGTATTGATTCTACCAATGCATGTGCTATGTTTATCTCAAGTGCTTAACGTGACTATGCTACTGTTTAATTTTTTTTCTTAAAGTTTATCCTTATAATTAGGAGAATTTAATAAAAAACTATGCGTGTGTAGGGCCCTTGAATTAGTTTAGCTATTGCTATGATCGTAAAAAAAGTTACTTAGTAAACTTATGTGTAGGTAGCTATACAATGTGCTGCATCTTCTTAATTGCAAATTTCATTGAAAATCCGGTGGCATTCTAGTGAATATCCCCAACCAACTTCTTAGAGATAAAAGAGTTCGAAACTTTTCTCCTTTACAACAATGTTTTAACAATTCTTCAGCTCAGTTCATCTCATATTGAATTCTAAGGAATAAACGTTGAAAAGTACAAAAAGAAAGAAACGGTCGTAGTTGAAATTTTCACACTCAACTATTTAGAGAATATATACAGTACACCACTACAAAACTATAAGGTATGCATTTCTTGAATCATTATTCTTTCTGAATTCACGTATTTTTGTTATCATACCACGTAGTACCTTTCCAAAGGGAATCTTCCATGTACATTGTACATCACGAAAGACGTGAATGTAATTGATTTCGGCTCGTTGGGAATAAGTTTAAGATTTGAAATACATCCGGGAACTCATCCGTCTCCATTTTTCTACGGATACATCATAAATTCCGAACGGAATTTCCTCCGGTATTTCGCGTCATTTTCATCTGGAAAATCGCATGTTTTGCTCTTTGCGATGATAAAATATTATCTAAGAATTCTACTGCGGAATGAGCTACATCAGAGATGAATATACCTACATACAGGATGTCCCAACGGTGAGACTAGGTCTATTTATGTCCACGTCATTAATAGTATCGAAAATCTGTATACGCCAACCGTTAGTGACTGAAAATGTGCATATTCTAAAATTACTATGTATTACATTTCGTGCAATGGAACACCCCATATATCAATGCATTTTTGGTTTCTACGTGTCATTCTGTGCAATTTTTGTCAGGTGTGCCCCATACATAAATTCAATCGTTTTTGAGTTATTTAATAAAATATGTAGAATTTGACAAGAACAAGACTTCAGTTAAAAATTAATTTTTTCGAAGCCTTGAAGTTTTTCTCTTCCGAATTTATGGCACATCCTAAAGAAAGGTCAGGACTACCTGACGACACATTTGAGTGTCAAATTTCATGCACAGAGTGTCCCCTGTAAAATTTCAAATTAACAGAAATTGAAAAGACAAAATCTCAAAAATTTCAAATGGAATGACTTTGAAACTTTTTCGTCGTCCAATATAGAATTAAATTCTAGGTCAACTTTCTTAACATCTCCCTATACATAAATGGCATCCTTTCCAAGTTAATTAAAATTTTTGGGTTTGTAGCTTAATCCGTCTGGAGTTAATAACCATACCTTTAACTCAATCTTATTGTCACTATCGCGGTTAGAAATGATTTTGTTAATTAACTTTGGTATTGAAATCATTTTTGATGACTTTAGGAAACATTGCCCTTCCATTGTTTTTCCCCTATTGCAAATTGCTTCACCCGGTTTTTGTTACAAATATTTTGCAAACATCCGTTAACCGTATTATTTTGAATTATACGTTGTTTTACACCGTAGAGTTTATTTTTTTAAAGATATTCACTTGTTCTGTTACTGTTATCAGCAACTCGGAAACGAATAAAACCACAACACAGACCTAATACTAGTGATAATTTGAAAAAACATGTTATTTTAGGTATAGGTATTTGTTAAGAAAGTCGACCTAGAATTTACTTACTTCTCTAATAGTGGGAAAAAAAAATTCAAGATCATTCCATTTAAAATTTTAGAAATTTTGTCTTTAATTTCTGTTAATTTGATAATTTATCCGGGATACTCTGTGCATGAAATTTTACATTAAAGTGTGTCATCAGGTAGCCCTGAACTTCCTTTAGGATGTGACATAAATTCAGAAGAGAGAAACTTCAAGGCTTCCAAAATATGAATTTTTGACTGAAGTCTTGTTTTTGCCGAATTCTACACATTTTATTAAATACCTCAAAAACTATTGAATTTAAATATGGGGCAGACCTGACATTATTAATAACGTGGATATAACAAATGGACTGTATGCATAACATTTAAAAATCTCAAGAAATACCTGAAATGCCTGAAATTTGCTTAGGTTGGCACACATTAACGCTGCTGGATGGCGGGAACGACTTGTGGGGGCGGGGTCCGGGGGGGTCCGGGGGAAAAACCCCCCTCGGTTAGCGCCACAGGCGAAAGTTTTTTTCATAATAATAATAATTGTAAGAAGTTTATGGGGTATTAATAAAATAAAATGAATAATCTTGTATTAAGTAAGCAGAACTAAAAAAAAATAATAGAAAACTACAATGATATTGGCATTCTCCGATTTTTTTGCTTGCTCAGTGTCCAGAACTCTCTCCAAATCGATTTTTTTTTGGCGATGAAGTTTTCCAACTTTCAGTACCTACCGTGTTGTTGTTGTTCACAGAAACAAAAATCCGTGTTTTGAACGCCATTTAAAAAGTCAAGAGGAATGAAAATTAAATGTGATTAAGTAGAATTACGAAATACAACACGAAGATAACCAAATTATGCAATTAAAACTTTTGTGGGTGTTGAAATACCCACTTATACCTACCTATTTTGCGAAGGAAACTGGAAAATTGTAAAAGGTAAACTGAATCCCAAATGCGTTCAATTTTATTACCGACGAAAAACGAAATTACGCGAATTTTGCAAAATTACCACTTAGGGGGTTGAAAAATCGTAAAGGTGGATGAAAAGTCAAAAGGTATGAAGATTAACCGTGGCTAAGTAAAATTACGGAAAATAACACCAAAATAACCCAATTATGTAAATTTAGCATTTGAAGAGTTGAAACATTGCGAGGGGGGATGAAGAAAGTGAAAAATTTAATCATCATCCAAATGGGTTCAATTTATTACCGAAGAAAAACGAAAATATCCGAATTTGGCAAAATTAACACCTAGGGGGTTCAAAAATTGTAAAAGGGGATGAAACGTCAAAGTGGATAATAATTAATAGTAATTAAGCAGAATTACAGAAAATAACACGAAAGTAAGCCAATTATGCAAATTTAGCTTTTTAGGGTTGAAATGTTGCGAAGGGGGTTGGGAAAGTGAAAAAGATAAACATAATCCAAATGAGTTCAATTTATTACCGAAGGAAAACTAAATTACGTGAATTTTGCAAAATAAACACTTAGGGGTTGAAAAATTGTAAAGGGGGATGAAAAGTTAAAGGGGATGAGAATTAATCGTAATTAAGTAGAATTACAGAAAATAACACGAAAATAAGCCAATTATGCAAATTTGACTGTGGATGTGAAGTTTGCTCCGCTAAATTGCTCCGAAAAATGGATGCCGTTTACGTCCGGCAACGCAGCAAATTCACCTGCCTGATTGTTGTAAACCAAGATGACAATTAAATGTCAAAATTAAAAACGCAATTTATCACGATATAGAGGACTTTTAGGCAATTACCTCACTGAAAATGGTTCCATTTGAACATTATGGATCATACCACGTCCACTTTCGTAGGTGTCTTGCAAAAATTACTTAACAAAATCACTGCTTAAAGTTGCTCGTGTCAGGGCCCCAAATCTGCGTAATAAGGTCAACGTAGATCAAACCAATGTCCAAAATATTTAGGTACATTGCCTATGATTGCATTTTCATAAAGAAATTTACAAAAAAAATATGGGAACCGTCTGCTCCCTTGCAAAATATAGTTGATAGAATCGAGACATGGGGGCGGCCCCAAACAGGTCAAGGAGGTCAACGTAGATCAAGGCAATGCGCGAAACACTTAGAGGCAACGCCAACGATTAGATTTAGAGAAAGAAAATTTAAAAAAAATAAAGGGAACCTCCTGCTCCCCCGCAAAATATAGTTGATAGAGTCGAAGACATGGGGGCGGCCCCAAATAGGACAAGGAGGTCAACGTAGATCAAGGCAAGTCAGTCTCATCGTAGGTGTTGCCTCTAAGTGTTCTGCTCATTGGTTTGATCTACGTTGACCTCCTTTGTCCTGTTTGGGGTCACCCCCATGTCTAAATCCTATCAACATATTTTGCGAGGGAGCAGGCGGTTCCCAGTATTTTTTTTAAATTTTCTTCCTCTAAATCTAATCGTAGGTGTGGCCTCTAAGTGTTCTGTGCATTGGTTTGATCTAGGTTGACCTCCTTATCCTGTTTTGGGGCCGCCCCCATGTCTTCGATTTTATCGACATATTTTGCGAGGGAGCAGGTGGTTCCCATTATTTTTTTTTAATTTTCTTTCTCTAAATCTAATCGTTGGCGTTGCCTCTAAGTGTTTCGCGCATTGCCCTGATCTACGTTGACCTCCTTGACCTATTTGGGGTCGCCCCCATGTCTCGATTCTATCAACTATATTTTGCGAGGGAGCAGGAGGTTCCCATTATTTTTTTTAAATTTCCTTTCTCTAAATCTAATCGTTGGCGTTGCCTCTAAGTGTTTCGCGCATTGCCTTGATCTACGTTGACCTCCTTGTCCTGTTTGGGGCCGCCCCCATGTCTTCGACTCTATCAACTATATTTTGCGAGGGAGCAGGAGGTTCCCATTATTTTTTTTAAATTTTCTTTCTCTAAATCTAATCGTTGGGGTTGCCTCTAAGTGTTTTGCGTATTGCCTTGATCTACGTTGACCTCCTTGTCCTGTTTGGGGCCGCCCCCATGTCTTCGACTCTATCAACTATATTTTGCGAGGGAGCAGGCGGTTCCCATTATTTTTTTTAAATTTTCTTCCTCTAAATCTAATCGTAGGTGTTGCCTCTAAGTGTTCTGTGCATTGGTTTGATCTACGTTGACCTCCTTATCCTGTTTTGGGGCCGCCCCCATGTCTTCGATTTTATCGGCATATTTTGCGAGGGAGCAGGTGGTTCCCATTATTTTTTTTAAATTTTCTTTCTCTAAATCTAATCGTTGGCGTTGCCTCTAAGTGTTTCGCGCATTGCCCTGATCTACGTTGACCTCCTTGACCTATTTGGGGTCGCCCCCATGTCTCGATTCTATCAACTATATTTTGCGAGGGAGCAGGAGGTTCCCATTATTTTTTTTTAAATTTCCTTTCTCTAAATCTAATCGTTGGCGTTGCCTCTAAGTGTTTCGCGCATTGCCTTGATTTACGTTGACCTCCTTGTCCTGTTTGGGGCCGCCCCCATGTCTTCGACTCTATCAACTATATTTTGCGAGGGAGCAGGAGGTTCCCATTATTTTTTTTAAATTTTCTTTCTCTAAATCTAATCGTTGGCGTTGCCTCTAAGTGTTTCGCGTATTGCCTTGATCTACGTTGACCTCCTTGTCCTGTTTGGGGCCGCCCCCATGTCTTCGACTCTATCAACTATATTTTGCGAGGGAGCAGGAGGTTCCCATTATTATTTTTTAATTTTCTTTCTCTAAATCTAATCGTTGGCGTTGCCTCTAAGTGTTTCGCGCATTGCCTTGATCTACGTTGACCTCCTTGACCTGTTTGGGGCCGCCCCATGTCTCGATTCTATCAACTATATTTTGCGAGGGAGCAGACGGTTCCCATATTTTATTTGTAAACTTCTTTATGAAAATGCCATCATAGGCAATGCACCTAAATATTTTGGACATTGGTTTGATCTACGTTGACCTTATTACGCAGATTTGGGGCCCTGACACGAGCAACTTTAAGCAGTGATTTTGTTAAGTAATTTTTGCAAGACACCTACGAAAGTGGACGTGGTATGATCCATAATGTTCAAATGGAACCATTTTCAGTGAGGTAATTGCCTAAAAGTCCTCTATATCGTGATAAATTGCGTTTTTAATTTTGACATTTAATTGTCGTCTTGGTTTACAACAATCAGGCAGGTGAATTTGCTGCGTTGCCGGACGTAAACGGCATCCATTTTTCGGAGCAATTTAGCGGAGCAAACTTCACATCCACAATTTGACTTTTGGGGGTTGAAACATTGCGAAGGGGTCGAAAAAGTGAAAAAGGCAAGAACAATCCATATGAGTAAAATTGGGTAAAATTTATTACCGAAAAAAGGCAAAACTGCGCGAATTTTACAAAATTAACGCTCGGGGTGGAGAAAAATTGTTAAGGGGGATGAAAAATCAAAAGGGGTAAAAATGTATTGTAGTTAAGTAGAACTGGCAAAAATCACACAAAAAAGAAGCGGTCTGAGTAAATTTTGCTGTTTGAGGGTTCACATATCATGAAAGGGGTTGAAAAATTGTGGATGGGTTAAAAATTAATGAAAATGACTTTGCATTATTAACAAATCAGAAGAAAGCAAAAAAATAAAATTAAATGTATTTACTCCGCTTGCTAGGGCTTAGGGGTTGTTAGTAGCGTAGGGGTTGGTTTTAGGTTGAAGACTCATATAATAAGACTTTTTTTCAATAATTAACCGAAATCTATCGAACCCTAAAATTTTATTCCACCACTTACATGAAAAAATTTCAAGTTTCAACCCTTCCTTCATCCTCCTTGTTAAATCATAATGAAAATTTACCCATCCACCCACAGCGTCGCTGTAAATTACCACACCAAATCCAGCCGTGATACGTTGAGCAGTTTTTGAGTTCTCGCATTTTTGTGTTTCTGCAGGTTAGGGGGTTGTAAGGCCTTTGAGGGTCGTTATTCGCGAATTATGAATAAGACCTTTTTTGTACTATCAATAGAAAGCTACCGAACGGTATTAATTTCAACCCTACATTATTCAGTAAAAATTCGAGTTTCCACCCCTAACTCTCATCACTTTCGATAAATTTCTCCTAAAATTCACCCTTCCCTTCTCGAAGATGCAGTGTGTAAGATATCATAGTTTCGCAGAAGATATTGCTTCTCTGTGTCAAATTACAGGGCTTTATGGACGTTTCGACCCCTAAACTCCAACCCCCTATTTCACCACCCCCACATGCCCTAAAGGAAGTTGTGTTTTCAATTTCACCACCCTAACCCAATTCGTTGAAAAATTAAGGTGATTTGTAGATTCATGTTTTCAACCCCTCATGATTTCACCCCTTTATGATTTACAGGGGTGAGTTTATTTTTCCGGTGTTACATAACACCTTGCGTATTTACTGACTTCAGTTGTTCATAAATAAATCAATAGGTTTTCAGAAAAAATAAAGAAAATATATTTATCCGCTTGCAAAGAGTTAGGGGTGGTTAAAGCCTAGGGGTTGGTTTTAGGTTGAAAACTCATAAGACCTTTTACGCTACCATTTACTTGAAGAAATTTCAAGATTCAACCCTTAAATTTCATCCCCCTTGCTAGATATTATTGAAAATTTGTCCATCCGCCTACAATGTCACTGGAAATTCATACACCAAATTCTGCCTTGATACGTTGAGTAGTTTTTGAGTTCTCGTATTTTTGTGTTTCTGCATGTTAGGGGTTCTAGCGCCTATAAGGGTGGTTTTTCTCAAAATATGAATGACACATTTTTTGAATCATTAATGGAAAGCTATCGAATGACGCCAATTTGGACCAACACTTATTAAGCGGAATTTCGACCCCATCTGCTCGATTTTACGAAAAACGCATCCCCCGCAAGATTTCACCGATATATGTGTGTACGTTGAGTTTCCGAGAAATGCGTGCAACCCTTGCGGAATTATCATATTTTTTGTGGTTTTCATCCCCTAAATTTCATCCCGCGACATTAGCACCCCTTCAGCTTCAACTTACTTGAGGGTCGAACGTACATACCAAGTTTCAGAAAGATACGTTTACTAGTTCTCGAGTTATTGCAATTAATAGTTTTTCGGTTTTTCACCCCTAACTCCCACCCCCGTGGCTCGATATGGCCCAAAAGCAATCCCCGCCGAGATTTTCCGGGTATACACCCGTGTACAAATTTTCAGCTCGATATCTGTTTTCGTTCTCAAGTTATCCGACTGACAGACTTGAGGAGCGAGCGAGCGAGCGAATAAGCTAAACCAAGAGTGCCTCGCATTTTTAAAAAAATTATAATTATTATTATTACTATTAGAGGGCATTAGGGGGGGGGGGGGCAGGGGCCTGTGCCACTGGATCCGAGTAATGTTGAATTGCCTATATTATAATCGCAAAGATGAAAACGTCGTTCTGTTACTTTAAAATCAACCCCTTATAGATACCTGCTGTTGCAAATGAATTTATTGTTTCGTGTTTTAAGCTTCTAATAACGTTAACAGTAATTTTATCTACGATTGTTAACAAATTTGGTACTTTTTGAACTAGTTTTCTATGCCAAAGTAACAGTGCAATAAAAATTTTATTCCACACTTTTATTGCACAAGACTGGCAAAAGAAAGTCTTCCATAGCAACAAAAAATTTAAAAAGTGAAATATTAGTCATTTAAAAAATTACATATCTACGTAATTTATGTAAAAACGACCCCAAATACAAATAGTAGATAAAATATTGTAAGAAACGTATAAAAAGTCTCTTTAGTGTATTCGCGGCTTTTAAAACGGTCGTAAACTCGCGCTTTAAACGAACCACTCATGCAATAGAATTACTTTTTACACTAACTTGTATCTTAAAATATAACTATTTTCTACTAACGCTAATAAAAAGTATACCTAGTTTTAACGTATGTTGACATTGTTAAAAAAAAGGATTTTTTGGGCAACCGTGTCAAAAAGACAGAAATACGGACGCTATTTGGGTCGCGAACTTAAATTTCGCGGCCGTCGCTCTTAGCAGCGGTCGCGAAATTACTTTTACGGCCGTTGCTATTAGCAGCGGCCGCGAAATGACAATTATATTATTTCATAAATTTATTATAAATAAAACACAACTCTATCATAACATAACGTAAAAATTACATAGTACTTTTCATCGTTAACTTAACTAATCCTATTATTAATTTTGGAATAACATGGACATTAATCGTGCAATTTTTGTTACCACTAATTCTTAATTCTAAAGAAGATGTGACTTTATCCAGGTTGTTACTTGAAGTAGTTGATGTGGAGGAGCAATTAGAAATGCGACTGCTACCATCCTCGGAAATTTCTCCTTTTGAAGTTGAGGGTTCCCAACGCAAAATTTTATTTGAAATCTTCAACTTGTTTTCGATAGAATCCTCCACATATCCTTCTGTCAGCGTTGATGACTTCCAGCCACCGTGCCGTTTTAAAACACTTATATCCGCACCGGTATTAGCAAGAAGCGTGGTTGAACTCCTTCTAAAACAGTGACCTGTATATGCTTCACTGTTTGGCAATTTGAGGTATTTCGCCATTAAACAAGGTATTTGCCAAATTTTATGAATTCCAACAACTTGTCTGCAGCATCTGCCCTTTTCATATCTGAGGAAAAATCGACGACTCGGGGTATTCGGTGGACGAAGTGCTGCATACTTGCGGTAAAGTTGGATAAATTCTGGATTACCTACTGACGATAAAAGTGCGATCCATGTCTGTCTTTGTATTCCCATAATCAAAACAATCTAAAACAATGGAAAGTCATGTAATCAAGACTAATAATCAAGAGCAAATATTTACCTTCCATAACAAGTAATTTTCATCTCCCGTTCGTAAGAATAAGTCAATTTCTTCTCTTGTTAGAACTTTGGACTTCTTCGCCCTATAACCTATCGACTTCTTTAAAAAAGGCACTAATTTTGCGAACTTTGTGATGTTAACACCTTCTTTGATGTTGAGCATACATTTTAGCATTGAGTATCGGCTCCACAAGGTTGACGACTTCGTAATTTTGGATCTTTCCATCATGTATGCCAGCATAACATTTTCAGATAACTTTTTAACGTTGTTACTCTTGCGCCATTCACAAAATTCTTCATAAGCTCTTTCGTACTGTCGCTTACATTTTTGAGGAATTAAATCAGCAATTGCACAGGAAACAGCTTCTTCTAGTTCAGGAGGTGTACAGGAAATATCGCTTTCATGAGACATTTAATTTTTTTTAAATTTGCCTTTTGTTTGTTTTGCCGTTACCTTAGTTATGTGCCGTAACCTCCTAAGTATTTTGAATCATGATATTACGCGAATGATTTTCTACACAAAAATCAGTGCTTAAATTATTATTTTCTTGATCTGCAGACATTTCGGTTGCCCAAAAAATGTTGTGTACACCTCGGTCGCGAAATGTGTTTAGATTTTTTGCCTCGGCTTCGCCTCGGCAAAAAATTTTCTCTCAGTCCGCTAAACAACCATTTCGCGACCTAGATATACAAATAACTATTCTGACACCGGTATTAAAAGTCACTTACTTTTAACACCGGTGTTAAACAAACAAATAATTTGAAGGCTTCGGGTTTTAATAGCGTGTGTGGAAGAAATAGCGTATGATATGCGTGTTAAAAGAGATTTTATTTTGTTCAATGGGCCAATTGGCTGTCCCTTCTCGCAAAATAAAATATCACTTAACACTTATACAGGGTGTCCCGATAATGCTTGGCACTATTTTGACTTGAGATTTCCCATTGAAAATAGTGACGATTGGTGCAAACATTTGTAGGAAGTCGCTTCCTAAGGGAGCTACAGCTCCTCAAAGTGCGCCATCGGGAGAAGTTTTTTCACATAACTCGAGAACGGACTGTTGGATCTTAATGAATTTTGGGAACAGTTGATACTGTCTGGACCTACGTCGACGCTGTAAATTTTATCAAATTCTTGCAACGCTATCCTCAGACCTTGATGACCTTGATATTTTTCTTCTTAAACATGGTTCAAGGTCAGAAATATTAAACCTGTTGGTATTAGTTAGAAAGAGCAATTGAAGCTGCAATTTTTTTACTAAGGTTAATTTTTGATTTAAGCAGTCGTTTTAGAGATAATTGAGCTTTTGCGTTAATAAGCACGAGTTACCCTGTGTAAAATCTACAGTGTGTTTCAGTTTGAGTGGAAACACCCAAATATTTCGGTTAATATTAACCAAATCAATCTTTTCTTTTCTTCTGCATGTAGAACTCGAAAGGCTGCACCTGTGCGATATATTTCACTTTTTTGATAGGCCAAAATCCCGGCTTCGTATTCGTATTTCGTTCTGCGGTGCGTTTCCCTGACGGGTCCGCTGCATTCAGACCTTATGGTCCATTATGCCCGCACTGTGACAGTTATCCATTTCCTACATCAGGAACCCCGGTTCTGCAAAGACCCAGTACTTCTGCTGTAGAAACTGAATAGTGTTAATCGGGTGCTAGAAAAGCCACCCCGCTTTGCTATACCACGGCGGGTACTTCTGCTCTTTAGGGAGTTTGTTGAAGCTTCGTCCCGCGAACCCACTATAACCGGCAGGTCTTTTTCAGCCCTGCCGGATACAACTGGTTTCTTGGTGTCGAAGGCAGCTTAAAGTGTACCCTTAAAAGGTTCAGTTGAGGTATCAATTTATGTCCCTCTATGTTACAAACTGCAGACATCTTCCCCCAGTGTGGCCGACGGTTCTTGGTGGACAGCCCCATCAGCCACAACTGGTTGTTGGTGCCACAGTCCCTGAGGGTCTGCCAGTGTCACGGTACCTGTGCAGCTGTGGTATCCTTTTCAGTCCCATCAGTCACAACTAGTCCCTAGCGTCCTGCGCAGCACTATTATAACTACCCTTCCGTACAGACTGCAGACATCTTCCCCCCGTGTGGCCGATGGTTCCTGGTGGACAGCCCCATCAGTCACAACTGGTTGTTGGTGCCACAGTCCCTGAGGGTCTGCCAGTGTCACGGTACCTGTGCAACTGCGGTGTCTTTTTCAGTCCCATCAGTCACAATTAGTCCCTAGCCACAAAAGTCTGATAGGTCCAGTTGTCAACCTGTCCCTATCGCAACCGCGAGGTATTTTTTATTTTTTTTTTTCCCTCCGTACAGACAACAGAAGTATCAGTCTTCCAGTCCCTCTGTTCAGGCTGCTAGGTCCCTAAGTCTCAGAGCAGCTATGAGTGTCTTCCGACCCCATTTGCTGCATTGAGGCCTCCGGTACCCTCCTAAATCTGGTCTGAAATTCCCAGTTAACCCCGGGAGTTCGGTCCGCCCTCATGGAGCCCGGCGCATGAGGGTAAGGCTATTACTCTGAGAGGGCGCCCGGTGTCTCAGAGGGGTTGGTTCGCGGTAGCGGCTTTGGTACAGACACGTGAGGGTTTTAAGCCCCAGGTCTGCACGTATGGCCGTAACTAACCAGCGGACTGGCCATTCCCCTATCCACCACCCGGGGACGCGCCCGATGGGCACCCAACCGCACTGCGATTAAATAAAGAGAATTGTATTAGGCATTTTTTTATCGCAAAATTTTATAAGAAATAGTTGTTTAGGATGACTCCAAATGCGGGCAAATCCGAAGTTTCAGGCCAAAATAAAAATGTTAAATTTCTTTGCAACAAAAAGTGTGCTGTGGCATAAAAAACAATTGAAATGAATAATTGGTTTGACTTTCATCAAGCAAACGTTTTGTCAGTAATTCCATCATTTGCAAAAATATTGAAATTTTTAACATTTTTATTTTGGCCGAAAGCTTTGGATTTGCCCATATGGAGTCATCCTGAACAACTATTTCTTATATTTCTTATTTTAGAGCCAAATAGTGGAAAATCGAAAATCAAAAGATGGGTGTAGATTTCGAATTCGATTTTCCTTATTTTTTTAAAGGATCGTTCTCAAATCTCTCTCTTTGTTTTGTGCTTCCACCAATAAAACCATTCCCAGCGAAAACAGGGAATTGTGCAGCACAAATGGGACAATAATTTTTTTTTCACAATCCTAAGACGTATGTCCTGACGCGGCAGTTCTTTTCGTGGCTACGAAGTACGAAGGGCAACTTGTCTACAAGAATTACAATTACCCTCCTAAATCAAAACCGAATAGGCAAACTGTCTAAGTGTGGTGTTAGAACAACAAGATCTTAAAGTTTATCAACTTTTGAATTATTAATCATAAACACTGGATACATAAACTGCTGCATGTGATTTAGCGTGAATTCTGGTAAAGTTTACCGGAACTAATTGGTGAGAGTGTGTAAATTGTCGCCAGTCAATTAGATAGTCTATAATGATGGAAACTACAGAAATCCGATGCTTTTAAACTACTTTTTGTCACTTAAATTGTTCTGACCTGGTTAGTCATTCTGCCATATTTGCAACTGATGACGTGGGTATGCAATATGAAAAAATTTGCTCGACGCCGCGCCCTGGACTTAAAAAAAAACAGTTGAAGGAAGGCACCGCAATAACAGGTTAAAGACATGGAAATATCTTAGCGGAAACAATTGCACGAATATAACTATCACTTATTCTAATAAGGTCACGTAATATCAATAGTTATGGCCCATTGACCGAGTTTGTTACGTCAAAAACCATGATACGTACATTTCAAGGCCTGTGATGGATTTGTCAGCCGATCTAATGTTTAGGTTCTGTTGGTCATTTCTTGTTCGACGGGTTTTCTTGTGGAAAATCACATTTCTTCTTTGTTTTCACATCAGTCGCGTTTCAGGAAATAATGGACATAAATGTATCTCAATATAGTCCAACAGAACAAAGTGGCAGTCTGGTTACTCATATAAAAAATTTCAGCGTTAATGATTTCAGTCAGTGATACTTGATTTTTTGACATACCTATTTGAACCGCCCCCTTTTTTGAGTCACAACGACGTACTTAGTATAAAAAATAACTATTACAAAGTTAATAAAATGAGTCAAGCAAATCTGTCCTGCCTCCCCTTCAATATAGGTACAGTTCGTTCGCGAGACTTAGCCCCATCGTGCCCTGTTATAATACACGTACGTTTTGAAAGCCATCTCTCTCCAGCGTTGTTGCACGTAGACCGAGAAAGTTTGAGCGTAACGGCCCTGATCGTGTCGTGCGCTATGTCTCACTTCGACTCGTTTATCTGAGGAAGAAAGTAAACTGAACGTTCGACGTTCGTTGAAGCGTCATTGAAGACCGGTTGATCTCTCCACCACACAATGTACGACGACGGTTGATTTTTGTACGCGCTCTGCCTGGCTTCGCTAACATTGGTGGAAATACCAAGCATCGCTTATTACAGACGTCGGTCACATCGTTGATAACTGCAGCCTCTAGCTCATGGGGCTAAGTCTCGCGAACGCACTGTAGGTACATACGTAGGGTTGCTGCGATGCCTTCGAATAATCACACAGGAACAATATTTATGTAATTAGGGCCGATTTCATAATCTAAATTAAAGTGTCCTTTAAATATTTGCCTAGCAACATTTTAAAACGGTTGCTCCTGATTGGTGAAAATCCCCTCTAAAATCGCCTTTAGGACGTTTAACTTTTATTATGAAATCGACCCTTAGTCCATTTAGCCCGATCATGGCCGATTTCATAATAAAAATTAAAGGTTCTTTAAAGTTAAAGTCGGCTTTAAAGGGTATTTTGACCACTCAGGAGCAGAGTTTTTGAAATGTTTTTAGGCAAATGTTTAAAGGACACTTTAATTTTGTTGATGAACTCGGCCTTTAGTCCATGGGCTGTAATCAAAGCCATTTCATTCCACTAGAATAATTTCTAATTAATCAGACGCCTTGAAGTCCCGTCAGTTGCTTCAAATTGCGTGTTAATTATTTCCTGTTTTATACGTTGCCCTGAAGAAGCCCACCAATTGTGGCCGAATCATCGGAGATACAAATTATTATTTCTATAAATGCTGTGCACCTATACTTTACCCGATAAAAGTAGCATTTTAACCTCCCTCTTTCTATTATTCTATTTTCGGATAGCTTTTGAAAATACCACAAATTTTTGTTTACAAATTTTTTAATTTTTGTCTATAACCTATATGAAATTCAATTGACATTTTCTCTAAATTTACATTATGTAAGAGTATGATTTTATTACACCGTTGTAAAGAGAATCAAAAATGCTACTTGATGCAATAACAAAATATATAGGGTGTCATTTAAAATAACAAAGTGAGATGTCGTTAGCCAATGAAATAAAAACATTTTTGGACCAGTGATATGTTCTCGAGATGCAGTCACCAAAAATGGTTCGAATCCATCGGAAACAAATAAAGTTATGGGGGGTGGCCCCACCCGTTTGACTCACCCTGTATATGTACACACTTAATATTTAAACGGTGTGAAGACGGCTCAACGCCAACTTAATATTTAGACAAACAAGTTCTGTACATTGTTCAAGAAAAGGCAACTCCCAAGTGTATCAAGCCATTAGAAGTTGGTCGATCTGATTAATATTTCATGGTCGATTCAAGGGGGTTTAAAATATTAACATAAAACATGGCTTTTGTTTTAGAAAATGTACCTATGCTTTCCGTTATATAGTTATATCGCATGTAAGTAGGCAGTAAATCTGACGAGTTGACGAATTTTCATAGAGGAAGTAGAAACCTGCTTCTTCTTTAATTTAGCTTATATGTAAGCAGTAGTGTCGAGTCGATTTAAAGTATGTTTGAGGTCCGTTATCTGAACTACAAAATTTTAATTTGTGGATATTTTTATTGACCCATTCTGTGTGACTTTCTTCGTAACCTTGAAACTTTCTCTCTTTGCTCTGATGACCCATGAAGATTTTATGCCTGTATTCAGGTTGGTGGAGCTCGTGAGTAATAGAAATTGAACGCCGATGGTACATCCTTTCGATCAGATCAGATGATAAATAATATTTATCCGCCAGTTAGAAAAAAAACAAGGAGTAAGAGGGGGATGGAAAAAAAGTAGGACCTAATGTCTTTGGTTAGTTCAGTTGTTATCGCTGTCACCAACGTACGGAAGCGTTTTCTTCCGAAATTTACACATTTTTTGTGGTAATCTGGAAATAAAAATGGCAGCAGAGAAGCGGCTGGAACCTCCCCAACGCGTGGGTCTTTGATTTCAGGGACTTCTGTTTAAAATTCTAAAGTGATATGCCTAAATGGCACTTTCCGTTGACCAATTGCTCCCAAAAGCCTTTCAGCTCTTCAACGAGTCACCTCACCTCCATTTACCAAATTTCGGGCAAATCGATCCACTAGTTTGGGCTATAAAGTGGTTTCAGTGTTATTACAAAATTTCGATTTTTCTACCCAAAGGGTTCTAAATGCGAATAAATTTTGTCTCATTTAAAACCAGAAATTGAAGACCTTTCTGATGGTGACCTCGATAGTGACAATAAATCTTTCAAAAACCTGTTTTGGATGGGTAAATTAGAGAATAATTTTAAATTTCGAAATTGGTGTGCCAAAACGGCACTTTCCGTGGGCCGATTGAATCCAAAATTTGTTCACCTCTTCGACGTGTAATACAATCCCCTTGTGCAAAATTTCAGCCAAATCGGTTCAGGGGCTTGGGCTGTACCGCGATTTTAAAGTCCGATAAAAATCTTTTTTTTTTTATTTTTGGTCAAAAGGGCACTAAGAATGAATGCATTTTTAGAAGCAGAATTTGAAGGTCTTTCCTATCGTGACGTGAAAAATGGGGGTTTGCATTTAAAATTTAAAAGATGATGTGCCAAAATGGCATTTCTGGTTGCACGATTGGCTCCAAAAGCTTTTCAGATTTAAGTTGGGTTATCACATGCACACGCACCAAATTTCAGCTAAATCTATAGAGTGGTTTGGGCTGTGGCGTGTTTACGTACGTACGTACAAACGTACGAACGTACGTACATACATACAGACACATTTTAAAAACCACTTTTTTGGGCTCCTGAGACCTCAAAACGTATAGATCCGGTCTTATCTCGAATTCGAAAATTTTAGTGATTGCAGTAACCTCCCTTTTTTTTAAATGGTGAAGTGGAGTGGGGAGGTTAAAAAAAAGAAAAATGTGGCACTTCTAAGCTTCCGTACCAACGTCACCATAAAAATTATAATGACAGATGAGCTTCCTCCCAATAAGCTTCCCTCTTTGAAGCAGATAACGAAGGGAGAAAATTAGTACATTTACGAAGGAATCCATTATCCATAAGACGGAATGAGAATGTCAAAAAATAATAAAGTAGAGAATAAAATAAAAGAGGAAGTGGGTACTTATCAAAAGTGGATAAGATAGGTCGAACTAATAATTATTAATAAATGTAGGGGATGGAGACGAGATCTGAGTATAATTCTATAACTGAAAAATGAAGCATATCATGGAGGAATGGGAGACTGAAAGTATTTTACCTATTTCCAAGACGGACACAAATTATTATTGCACAAACTATTGATATTATCGTGATCAGACAAAACGAGTAGGGAATGACTTTAGACACCAAAGCATTTTCTAACATTTTGCATGGAAAAACGTGTGTCTAAAGTCACGTCACTGCACTCGTTTTTTCAGATCACGATGGTACTCCAGTGCGTGAAAACCTCAAATGGAAAATAATATTAATTGCCAATCAATATGATACAAGTTTTTCTTGCAATTTTGCGAGATACAGGGTGTCCTCGAATTCGACCACGAAAATTTATGGGCATATTCTCAGGTCAAAAATAAAATTAAAAGCACCTATAAAAATTTTTCGATTTCCGCTTCCCTACGGAGCTGCAGCCCCCTAAATTAGGGGCTGTGTTTGAGGTATTTGCAGATAACTTCTGAACCGTTTAAGCTACGCCAACCAAACTTGGGTCACTTATTTAGCTTACTGGATTACATAATCCTCTGTAATTTTACCAAAGTCGAACTGCGAGAACCCGGATATTCTTATGCCTACCATGATGTTAAATGATTTCAAACTTTTTGCTAACACACCAGAAAAATATTTGATGCGACTTTCGTAAAGCTTGTTTCAAAAGCGAACTTTGCTGGCTCTTCAATTTTTTTGATACGGAACTTCGTTTTGGAGAAAAATGGAACTATGGTCTGTCCGGGATCCACACGACCGGGATTCACCCTATTTCCATGGCGAATCATTGTTGTCATATTAAATGCAAGCACGAACTACGGATTTTTAGGAAAATCAGTCAAATCGCCATAGCTTCAATTATTAAAACAAAGTGGGTCGTCGTGGTTTCAGTAATACACAATAACACTTAGGGCCGATTGTATAAAAAATAATACCTGTATTAAATTTAATACCGGGGTTTGTCGCTAAGCAACGAGTCTTCTGATTGGCTCAGATCACGCTCAGACATAGAAACTGTTGTATAAAACGCGATTATCCTCACGATTATTTTTTATACAATCCACCCTTAGGGTACAATGCCATAGAAACAATTGTTGTCAACAATTTGTTGCTTTAGAATTTTTGAAGGATTAACTTTAAGGCAGGATTAAATGCTTTATACAATCCAGACTAAAGGCGAGTTGTATAAAACATTTAATCCTGGACTTAACGCTAAGCCCCTTACGATAAGTACCAGAAATAATTGTCGTCAACAATTTGTTGCTATAGAATTGTTGAAGGATTAACTTTAAGGCAGGATTAAATGTTTTATACAATCCATCCAGCCTAAGCTTATTTTCAAGGGTTTTATTGATTGGAAACGGTTTTTAACCATATGTACCTATATAGTAATCACCTTTATGATATCGAAGCTATAAATTTTGCGGGAAATTTGGGGTACATGCTGTTGGAACAATCAAGTTTGGTTATGTAATTGTTGTAGAGTTTTGACATAATAAAAATAATAACTTGTCAGCGTCTTTATACGAAACTCAACAGGTGGAAACACTATTTGAAGACACTTCGACTGTTACATTTGTAATTGATTCTGGAGCAACAGATCACATGGTTCAAGAAGATCTAGAAAAATATATGACTAACGTAGAGTGCCCTGAAGTTAACGACAATTTTCCAGCGACACAATGGCCGCCGGTTTCGTCGGAAATGTTCGGGAGGAAATGGCTGTGTGCTAAATCAGAGCTTACCTGTCACTTCACGAGTTATAAAAATGTTTTAAATTCGAAGCACAAACAAACAGTCGTCTTAAATATATTAGTGTTGTTAACTAATTAATAAAATCCTTTGTTTACTACTGGAATAAAGTGTTTCTGCCTCAGAAATCAAAGGTTTCATCTTTATTTATTTTACGGTTACATCACGTTAACAGAAACGTCAGTCCTGTCAGGTTTAAGGTTAGAATGTCCAAAATCTCTTAAACATCGGTTCATGGTTTTCTCAAGCCGTTGTTCATTTATATCAATTACTTTAATAATTCCTCTACACCTGAGGCTTAACTGAGCAAAAGGACAAGGTGCAACAAGAGCTATAAGTGGACGAAAAAAATTCAATCTAACTTGACACCTAGACATTGCAGATTTACGATTTTTTTTGAACAACTTCCCAGTCCTTGAATCTAACACCAATTTTATCAGTTACTCTTTTATGCCTGAGTCGTAACTGAGCAAAAGGACAAAGTGCAACAAGAGCTGAAAGTGGACGAAAAAAATTCAATTTGACCTGACACCTAGACATTGCAGATTTATGATTTTTTTTGAACAACTTCCCAGTACTTGAATCTAACACCAATTTTATCAGTTACTCTTTTATGCCTGAGTCGTAACTGAGCAAAAGGACAAAGTGCAACACGAGCTGAAAGTGGACGAAAAAAATTCAATTTAATCTGACACCTAGACATTGCAAATTTATGATTTTTTTTGAACAACTTCCCAGTCCTTGAATCTAACACCAATTTTATCAGTTACTCTTTTATGCCTGAGTCGTAACTGAGCAAAAGGACAAAGTGCAACAAGAGCTGAAAGTGGACGAAAAAAATTCTATTTAACCTGACACCTTGACATTGCAGATTTATGATTTTTTTTGAACAACTTCCCAGTCCTTGAATCTAACACCAATTTGACCAGTCACTCTTTTATTCCTGAGGCGTAAGTGAGCAAAAGGACAAAGTGCAACAAGAGCTGAAAGTGGACGAAAAAAATTCAATTTAACCTGACACCTAGACATTGCAGATTTATGATTTTTTTTGAACAACTTCCCAGTCCTTGAATCTAACACCAATTTTATCAGTTACTCTTTTATGCCTGAGTCGTAACTGAGCAAAAGGACAAAGTGCAACAAGAGCTGAAAGTGGACGAAAAAAATTCTATTTAACCTGACACCTTGACATTGCAGATTTATGATTTTTTTTGAACAACTTCCCAGTCCTTGAATCTAACACCAATTTGACCAGTCACTCTTTTATTCCTGAGGCGTAAGTGAGCAAAAGGACAAAGTGCAACAAGAGCTGAAAGTGGACGAAAAAAATTCAATTTAACCTGACACCTAGACATTGCAGATTTATGATTTTTTTTGAACAACTTCCCAGTCCTTGAATCTAACACCAATTTTATCAGTTACTCTTTTATGCCTGAGTCGTAACTGAGCAAAAGGACAAAGTGCAACAAGAGCTGAAAGTGGACGAAAAAAATTCAATTTAACCTGACACCTAGACATTGCAGATTTATGATTTTTTTTGAACAACTTCCCAGTCCTTGAATCTAACACCAATTTGACCAGTCACTCTTTTATTCCTGAGGCGTAAGTGAGCAAAAGAACAAAGTGCAACAAGAGCTGAAAGTGGACGAAAAAAATTCAATTTGACCTGACACCTAGACATTGCAGATTTATGATTTTTTTTGAACAACTTCCCAGTACTTGCATCTAACACCAATTTTATCAGTCACTCTTTTATGCCTGAGTCGTAACTGAGCAAAAGGACAAAGTGCAACAAGAGCTGAAAGTGGACGAAAAAAATTCAATTTAACCTGACACCTAGACATTGCAGATTTATGATTTTTTTTGAACAACTTCCCAGTCCTTGAATCTAACACCAATTTGACCAGTCACTCATTCATGCCTGAGTCGTAACTGAGCAAAAGGACAAAGTGCAATAAGAGCTGAAAGTGGACGAAAAAAATTCAATCTAACCTTGAGATCTAGACATCGCAGATTTATGATATTTTTTGAACAACTTCCCAATCCTTGAATCTAACACCAATTTGACCGAGAAACAAATTTTTTACGAAGCCCAATTTTATACGGAAATCCGATAGGGTCCTTTTTACCCTTGACTAATTAAGTAGAATTACAGGAGAAATAACACGAAAATAAGCCAATAATGCAAATTTGCCCTTTGTCGGAAAAGTGAAAAAGGTAAACAGAATCCATATGAGTAAAATGTATTACCGAAAAACGCAAAGTTGGGCGAATTTTACTAAATTAACGCTCTGGGGTTGAAAACTTATCAAGTGGGATGAAAAGTCAAGAGGGGTGAAAATGAACTGTATGACTGTAGTTAAGTATAACTAGCGAAAATTACACGAAATAATGAAGCGGTCTGCATAAATTTAGCTTTTTGAGGGTTCACATATGAAAGGGGTTGAGAAATTGAGGATGGGTTAAAATTAATAAAAATGACTTCGAGTTGTCGAAAGAATCACAAGAAAGCCGGAGAAAATAAATAAAATTTATTTACTGCGCTTGCTATATGGGGTAGGGGTTGTTAGTAGCTTAGGGATTGGTTTTAGGTTGAAGACTCATAAAGCGTTTTTTTAATACAGGGTGTCTCAGAACGCTCGCACCAAATTCTAGTGGAGTATTCAGGATTAAATTCTGAGTCGACCCGTGTTTTTGAAAATTCTTAGGGTCCAATAGTTCTCGAGTTATAAGAGATTTAAGAGGACCAATCAGATTTCAGCTTTGAGTTGCTTCATAAGGTAATTTAATGCTAGATGCACTATTTCCTAGGTAATAAGATACTATCAATGAAAATTTATACTGTTTGTATCTTGTTACCTAGGAAATAGTGCATCTAACATTAAATTACCTTATGAAGCAATTCAGAGCTGAAATCTGATTGGTCCTCTTAAATCTCTTATAACTTGAGAACTATTGGACCCTGGAAATTTTCAAAAACGCCGAGCGACTCAGAATTTAATCCTGAATACTCCATTAGAATTTGGTGCGAGCGCCCTGAGACACCCTGTATACTATTTCAATGGTTAACCGAAAACTATCGAACCCCGTAATTTTATAGCACCATTTACTTGAAGAAATTTCCAGTTTCAACCTTTAAATTTCATCCCCCTTGTTAGATCTTAGTGAAAATTTGTTCATTCGCCTACAGTGTCACTGGAAATTACCTTTCAAAATTCTGCCTTGATCCGCTAAGCAGATTTTGAGTTCTCATGTTATTGTGGTTCTGTATGTTAGGGGTTGTAGCGCCTTTAAGGGTGGTGACTGGTCAAATTGGTGTTAGATTCAAGGATTGGGAAGTTGTTCAAAAAATAGTAAATCTGCAATGTCTAGGTGTCAGGTTAAATTGAATTTTTTTCGTCCACTTTCAGCTCTTGTTGCACTTTGTTGTTTTGCTCAGTCACGCCCCAGGAATAAAGGAGTGACTGGTAAAATTGGTGTTAGATTCAAGGATTGGGAAGTTGTTCAAAAAAAATCGTAAATCTGCAATGTCTAGGTGTAAGGTTAAATTGAATTTTTTCGTCCACTTTCAGCTCGTGTTGCACTTTGTCCTTTTGCTCAGTTACGACTCAGGCATAAAAGAGTGACTGGTAAAATTGGTGTTAGATTCAAGGATTGGGAAGTTGTTCAAAAAAAATCGTAAATCTGCAATGTCTAGGTGTCAGGTTAAATTGAATTTTTTTCGTCCACTTTCAGCTCTTGTTGCACTTTGTCCTTTTGCTCAGTTAAGCCTCAGGTGTAGAGGAATTATTAAAGTAATTGATATAAATGAACAACGGCTTGAGAAAACCAAGAACCGATGTTTAAGAGAATTTGGACATTCTAACTTTAAACCTGACAGGACTGACGTTTCTGTTAACGTGATGTAACCGTAAAATAATATAAAGATGAAACCTTTGATTTCTGAGGCAGAAGCACTTTATTCCAGTAGTAAACAACGGATTTTATTAATTAGTTAACAACACTAATATATTTAAGACAACTGTTTGTTTGTGCTTCGAATTTAAAACGTTTTTATAACTCGTGAAGTGACAGGTAAGCTCTGATTTAGCACACAGCCATTTCCTCCCGAACATTTCCGACGAAACCGGCGGCCATTGTGTCGCTGGAAAATTGTCGTTAACTTCAGGGTGCTCTAACGTAGAGGGTATAGAAGAAATCAGAATCCGGGTAGCAAATGGGGAATCACTTATTTGCAACAAAAAAGGAACTCTAAGACTGAATTATGAAGGAAGAAGTATCAACTTAGAAGCCTGGATAGTCAAAAATTTGACTCTTAACTTATTGTCAGTTTCCAAAATGACAATGTCCGGAAAGAAAGTGACATTTTCTGATCAAGGAGTATCTATAACTGGCGATAATGTGAAGATCTCTTGTAAACCTACAATTAATCCTAATTTGTACACCGTAAATTTTAAACTCATGTCAGGAAATCAATGTATGGTGTCAAGAACTGATGACGACCTTTGGCATAGAAGATTGGGACATTTAAATCGGAAGGGTTTGTTAAGATTACACCTACCAACATCGAAGAAGACATGTGAATCATGTATGAAAGGAAAAGCAACGAGGAACTCTTTTCAAACTTTCAGAACAGGACCAAGATCAAGAAGAATCGGAGAATTAATTCACACCGATTTATGTGGGCCAATCTCTCCGGAAACTATTGAAGGTTATAAATATTTTCAAACTGTTGTAGAAGACAATACTCATTTTGTGCAAGTATATTTGTTGAAGTCGAAAAGTGAAGCATGCCAAAATTTAATGAATTATATCAGAAGATTTGAAGCTGAATTTAATAGCAGAATTAGTAGAATTAGATGTGATAATGGAGGAGAATTTATTTCAGGAGAATTCAAGAATTTTTGTGGATACAAAGGAATACGACTGGAGTATACTATGCCATATACGCCTCAACAGAATGGAGTAGCAGAAAGATTTAATCGAACCCTCTTGGATAAAGCTAGAACAATGTCTATAGGCACCGACTTACCAAAATTTTTATGGGGTGAAGCTATAAGAAGTGCTGCTTATGTAATCAACAGGTCGTCAAGTAACGCAATTAATAAAGATATACCTGCAAGGAGATGGTATGGAAAGTTGGACTTATCAAAATTAAGAGTATACGGCTGCAAATGTTGGGCTTACATATTACCAAAAACCAAGAAATTTGAAGAGCGAGCTAAGGAAGCGAGAATGTTGGGATATTGCGACAACGGATATAGATTATAGAGTATTACAGAAAAGGAGATAGTTTTAGCCAGAGATGTAAAATTTGACGAAAATGCAGAAACTGGAGCTGGAGAAGTTGAAAATCAAGAAAAGAAGGATGAAGCTTATCAAAGAATACCTGCAATATCTGAAAACGAAGAAGAAGAAGAAACTACAAATGTCAGAAACGAACCAACTGTAAAAAGGACTACACGACAAACACAATTACCTTCTAAATTTAATGATTATGAGTTATATTATGCCTACTGTTTACTTGGTAGTGAAGATCCAGCGAATTATAAAGAAGCGATTGAATCCGAGGAAGAATGGAAACTAGCAATTGGCCGAGAATTGAAAGCGCACGAAAAATTAGGCACATGGGAAGAAGTTGAAAAAGTCCCTGAAGATGCAAATATCATTGACACAAAGTGGATTTTTAAAACAAAGGAAAATGGACTGAAGAAAGCAAGATTGGTGGCTAGAGGCTTTCAGGAAGTATGTAACGACAACGTATATTCCCCCGTTGCTAGACTGTCTACAGTAAGAATGTTGCTATCGTTAGCTGTTAACAAAGGATGGCTAATAAGACAATTAGATGTTAACACAGCATTTTTAAATGGATTCTTAAAAAATCAAGTATACATCAAAGTACTAGAAGGCTTGAAAACCGATAAGAAAGTCTTAAAGTTGAGAAGATCTTTGTATGGACTGAAAGAAGCTCCAAGATGTTGGAATGAGAGATTTAATGAATTTGCTATAAGAAGTGGTTTTGAAAGATCGAAAAACGATTTCTGTCTCTATACAAAGAAAGATACAAAAATGGTAATTTTTGTAGACGATATTCTCATAACAGGACGCGAAGAGGAAATTGAACATGCAGTTAAGTTAATCAAAAAGGAATTCGAAATTAAAGATTTAGGAGAAGTGAGTAATTTTCTGGGTATTGAAATAAAACGTGAAGCAAAAGAAAAATTAAGGATGATTCAGAGGAAAACCATAGAAAAGTTACTCTCTCAATTTAACATGCAAAATTGTAACGGCTCTAAGACACCTATGGAAACAAATTTCCAAGCAGAACTTCAAGAAACAGTTTCTGAAGTTCCCTATCGCCAATTGATTGGAAGCTTAATGTATATTTCACTTGGCACTAGACCAGATATAACGTTTACCGTTTCGTATTTGAGTCAGTTTCTGGATAAGCCAAATGAGACTTTGTGGAAGGGAGCAAAAAGGGTCTTAAGATATTTAAAAGAGACTAAAGACCTGGCACTCACATACGAAAAGCAGAAAGATGAAGAAAATTTATATGCATATTCTGATGCAAATTGGGCTGGAGATGAAACGGATCGAAAAAGCATGTCCGGATGTGTAGTCTATTATTTTGGAAATGCAGTGTCATGGCTATCTAGAAAACAGCAATGTGTTGCCCTTTCGTCAACAGAAGCGGAATATATTGCTGCATCACTAGGAGCGACAGAACTAATTTCACTCTCAGGAATTGCTACTGAACTGGATGATGTAAACCAAAAACCAGTGCTATTTGTTGACAACCAAAGCTCAATTCAACTAGCAAAAGGATACGAAAACAGCAAGCGGAGTAAACACATAGACATCCGATATCATTTCATTAAAGATCTTATAGCAAGAGAATACATGAACCTGGAATATGTGTGCACCAGTGAGAACACCGCAGACATTTTGACCAAGGCGTTATGTAGCGTGAAATTTAAGAAGTTCAGGGAATACTTGAACGTATGTTAGTTTTATTGAAGTTCACAATATAAAATTGAGGGGGAGTGTTGGAACAATCAAGTTTGGTTATGTAATTGTTGTAGAGTTTTGACATAATAAAAATAATAACTTGTCAGCGTCTTTATACGAAACTCAACACATGCTTGCGTTAGGTTTCATTTTTCTCAAAAACTAAGCTCAGCATGAAAAAAATGAAAGAGCCAAAAAAGTTCGCATTTTAAACAAGCCTATTGAAAATCGAATCAAGTAATTTTTCCAATGAACAAACAAAAAATTTTAAAGAAATTACCAACATGGAAGGCAAGAATATCCGGGTTCACGTATAGTTCGATTTTGATAAAATTACTATGGGAATTATTTAGTCCAATAAGCTAAATAAATTACCCAAATTTGGTTGTCGTAGCTTAAACCGTTCAAAAGTTATCCGCAAATCACTCAAACGTAGCCCCTACTCTTTACAGGGCTGCAGCTCCCTTAGGAAGCGGAAATCGAAAAAGATTTATAGGTGTTTTTAATTTTATTTTTGAGCAGAGAATATGCCCATAAATTTTCGTGATCGAATTCGAACAGGGTGTCCGGAAATCAGAGGATAATATCTTAATGGCGTATTCTACGATTAAAAAGACGAAAAAAACTTTTAATAAACGGGTCTAAAAAAAAATGCCCCCTAAGGGAGCTAAGACCCCTTAAATGGGACACTTTTAAAGTTGTTTTTTCTAAATTTCTTCAAAACGGTTGAAGATAACACCGTGAAATTGGATATCTTTAGTAAGTCTTTGATACTGAATTCATTACCGTGGAGAAAATTTTAAAGTTTCAATCATAAGCGTCCCGTACAGGGGGTGGGGCTTAGGACTAACTTCGCTCAAACATTTTTGTAAATCGTTTTTTTTTTCAAATCTGACACCAGAATCTGAAATGGTGTTCTTGTTTGAAATCGTTAGGACGCACTGTTTTCGAATAAATTGACCCTAGTCGTTTTAGAACGCGAAAATCTGACACAGAAGATTTTAGTTAATTTACCAAATTATCTAAAACGAGTTCAGGGTCTGACTCCTTGCGTGATTTTAGGGAAAAAAGTTCGTATGGCCATATGGCGGAAAATGCTTGTTATGGGACCTATGGGGTCCTGGAAAGCTGACGTTCTTCAGTACCCCGTACCTCCCTTAGGAAGCGTTTTCCGCCATATGTCCATGCGAACTTTTCATCCTAAAATAACACAAGGAATCAACCCCTGAACAAATTTTTGTTAATTTGGTAAATAACTAAATAAAATCTGTGACAAATTTTCGTGCTCTAAAACCACTAAAAGCCCTAGCGATTTCGAACAAGAGCATCATTTTTACGTACAAAACTTCAATCATCCAGATTCTGATGCTAAATTTGAGAAAAAACAACTTACAAAAATTATTTGAGTCAATTTGGTCCTAAGCCCCCTGTACGGAATGCTTATGATCGAAACTTTAAAATGTTTACCACGGTAATGAATTCAGCATCAAAAACTTACTAAAGGTGCTCAATTTGGCGTTGTTATTTTTAACCGTTTTGAAGAAATCTAGAAAAAAACACTTTCAAAGTGACGCTTTTAAGAGGCCGTAGCTGCCTTAGGAGGCATTTTTCGACCCATGTTTATTAAAACTTTTCTTCATATTTTTGATTGTTGAATACGCCCTTAAGATACTATCCGCTAATTTCCGGACACCCTGTATAACTAAAGTAACAGTTTAATCATTCCAGCTGTAGAAATAAAAAATGCAGCAGAGAAGCGGCTGGAACCTCCCCATCGCGTGGATCTTTGTATTCTGTGTAGATAGTAGTCAATTCAACAGAATTTTTTTAATCCTTGACTAATTTCGCAATTTTCTGACAAATACCGACGTGACCTCGGAAATCACCCATCACGTTTGACAATATGTTCCTTTTAAGGTTAATCTTTTGCCACCTTTTTGACAATAACTGCCACTTTATGCCATCCACTGTCAGCCCGCTCCCTTTTAATGAGAAAGAATTTTTTCTCTATTTTCCACTGAAATGGCAGAAACTGTGAACACATTTTTAGAACCAGAATTTGATCGCCTTTCTAATGGCGACATAAAAAAGGAGGTTTTGTATTTAAAATTTTAAGTTGATATGCTTAAATGGGACTTCCCGTTGGCCAATTGCTTTCAAAAGCATTTTAGGTCTTCAACGGGTCACCCAATCTCCATGTACCAAATTTCAGCCAAATCGATTCAGTAATTTGGGCTATAATGTATTTTTACTGTTATTATAAAATTTCGATTTTTTGAACCAAACAGCGCTAAATGCGAATTAATTTTGTCCCATTTAAAACCAGAATTTGAAGACCTTTCTGATGGCGACAATAAATCTTTCAAAAACTTGTTTTTAATGGTCAAATGAGAGAATAATTTTAAATTTGGAAATTGGTGTGCCAAAACGGCACTTTCCGTGAGTCGATTGAATTCAAAATTTGTTCAGCTCTTCGACGTGTAATACAATTACCATGTGCAAAATTTCAGCCAAATCGGTTCAGGGGCTTGGGCTGTACCGCGATTTTAAAGTCCGATAAAAATCAATTTTTTTAAAATTTTTGGTCAAAAGGGCACTAAGAATGAATACACTTCTAGAAGCAGAATTTGAAGGTCTTCCTAATGGTGACGTGAAAAATGGGGGTTTGCACTTAAAATTTAAGAGTTGATGTGCCAAAATGGCATTTCCGGTTGCACGATTGGCTCCAAAAGCTTTTCAGATCTAAGTTAGGTTACGAGATGCCTATGTTCCAAATTTCAGCCAAATCGGTCTAGTAGTTTTGGCTGTGGCGTGATTACAAACGAACGTACGTACAAACGTACGTACGTACATACAGACAGACACATTTTAAAAACCCCTTTTTTGGGTTCCTGAGACCTCAAAACGTAAAGATCTGGTGGTATCTCAAATTCGAAAATTTTAGTGATTGCAGTAACCTCCCATTTTTTATAAATTGTGATGGGGTTGGGGAGGTTAATAATTTGGTGGGAATATTTTTTCTTCAGTCTTTTGAGGGCATCCTGTTTAATATACGAAGACATCTTTATACGTATACCTATATTATTATCACTACTATAAAAAATGCGGTAAACGTTATTTAAGTCTACGGAGCGTAAAAATAGCGGCATAGGAAGCGTATACTAGCAAAATTTCATATCCCTTCTTTTCAGTTTTGTTCACCCAAGCACAAAAGTGTCAACATTTTTTATGAAAATTTAAAACACATCTACTTAGGGTGTTGAGTGATGAATAAAATGAAGCTGAAAGTCTTTCTTTGTACCTTAACAATATAATCATCTTCTCATAACTGGTTTGTATTCTGTAACAATTAGATACATCGTGACAAATACAAGTCTAGTCATTCCGTTCACGTACCTCTACGTACTCAACAGGATTTCCTATCTTCCGGTTGTTGCCATTCATTCAAGTAATTGATTTAAAGAGATAATACCCAATATTGATTTTAAGATTTAAAAGAGTTTGCAAAAAATGGAAATTATTAGACAAATTAATGAATGGACCGGTCTGGACACTAAAAATTGTGGGCAGCAAAATCGTCGCGGACCAGTGACCCGTTGACCTGGATTCTCAAAGTCAACAGTCCATGCCTGTTACACCTCTAGGTGCACATACCAAGACCGTCTTCTTGTAGTGTTATACAGAGAGCGTGCCCAGCAGTTTGCAGTATCATTTTCTAAAACGGCAATTTGTCTTCGTGCACACGTGTCTCAGTAATACTCTTACGTTATTTAGTATGATGCATGCAAGTGCTCTCGTTCAGCAGTAGTTGCCCCAAATGGATTATCATCTGCAATAACAGGTGAGAATACTAAATATTTTATTAAAGCGATGATCGGTATATATCGACATTTAGAGGATTTTTATAGATGTTCAACTTATGTTCTTTCTTTGAGGAAACTTAGTTAGACAACCATATACAACCAACTGAAAATGTATGTTATATTAAAATTGCCAGTTATTTGTAAAACTCATGAATTAGGTAGGTACAAACCCCTAACTATCAAAACTTTTGAACCTGTACCTATACAGTATCAACTGATGTAAAAGTGCAATAACCCCATACCTTTACCTTTCATACAGAGTGTTTCAGAAACATGTGTATTTTATAGTTATTTTCATGCTGGAGATTACTTAAACGGGTGTCTGCCATAAATCTTGCGGGAGGACCAATGGCAGCCATTTTAATTCCTGAAAAATTGACATTTCAGTGACAGATACGAAATTTTTTGAAATTAGAAAGAAATGTGAGATCTGGCTTAGTTCCTAAAATATACTAAAAAAACTGAAAAATCTCAAATTTTAATCTAGAAGGCTTGGAAAAGTTTTCGTCGTCTCACTTTGTTCCTTGTGCAAGGCAATGTAATTGAACCAAATTTCACAATGATATGCCGATTAGTAACCAACTTATAACACGTTGTCAATTTTCAGTCTTTTCAGTATATTTCAGTAACCAATCTAGACAGAGCCGTGCGAACAAAAATTTGCGCCCGGGGCATATAATAAAATCGCCCCCTTCCCGAAAAATTCGCCCTCCACCGTTCACAAAACAATGGTCGGGGGGTGTGAGGGACGGCAGTCCTCCGCGAAAACTTTTACCCGGCCTAACAAAAAGCATTAAATGCTAAATAAAAGTAATCAACCGTGAAACGAGAAATTGAAATAAGCTAATAGAGAAAAGGAAGACAAAATTCGTCGTTTTATTATTTTATTAAGTTTTTGTTATAGCGGTCTTCTGTTCTGGCAATCAGTCTTATTCTGTATGCCACTGGAATTTTTAATTGGATTAAAATTTTCAGTAATTAGAAGGTTCCCATTTTCAATGCTTAATAAATTGAACACAAATTCAATTGAGAAAGTCAATGGGTCATACAGAATGCGAACCAGCTGTCACATTATGACAGAATTGCCTAATTTCCAATATTGGGAAATCCAGATGGCATACAGAATAAGACTGAATGTTCCCAGGGCTGTGCGTGTGTGCGGTAGACTTTCTCCAGGTGATGGGGGTCACTTCAGGCAGGGTCGTATCTCCCTGTATTACTTGGGGTGGGGGGGTGCGCAAACATAACTTCTAAACCATAAGTTTTTCGGGAAAGGTCAATAGAACATTTTCTCTTCAGAATTTAATTTGCTTTCTAAAAATGCAAGCTTTGATGAAATAGCACAAGCAGTTCGTAAGATATCCAAACGGTTCGTAAGATATCTTTGTACAAAACCTTTAAGCCATATAACCAAACATAACTTCTAAACCATAAGTTTTTCGGGAAAGGTCAATAGAACCTTCTCTCTTCAGAATTTAATTTGCCTTCTAAAAATGTAAGTTTCGATGAAATAGCACAGACAGTTCATAAGATATCCAAACGGTTCGTAAGATATCATTTTGCAAACCTTTAAGCCATATAACCAAACATAACTTCTAAACCATAAATTTTTCTGGAAAGGTCAATAGGACCTTTTCTCTTCAGAATCTAATTTTCTTTCTAAAAATGCAAGTTTCGATGAAATAGCACAAACAGTTCGTAAGATATCCAAACGGTTCGTAAGATATCTTTTTGCAAACCTTTAAGCCATATAACCAAACATAACTTCTAAACCATAAGTTTTTCGGGAAAGGTCAATAGAACCTTTTCTCTTCAGAATTTAATTTGTTTTCTAAAAATGCAAGCTTTGATGAAATAGCACAAACAGTTCGTAAGATATCCAAACGGTTCGTAAGATATCTTTGTACAAAACCTTTAAGCCATATAACCAAACATAACTTCTAAACCATAAGTTTTTCGGGAAAGGTCAATAGAACCTTTTCTCTTCAGAATTTAATTTGCCTTCTAAAAATGTAAGTTTCGATGAAATAGCACAGACAGTTCGTAAGATATCCAAACGGTTCGTAAGATATCATTTTGCAAACCTTTAAGCCATATAACCAAACATAACTTCTAAACCATAAATTTTTCTGGAAAGGTCAATAGGACCTTTTCTCTTCAGAATCTAATTTTCTTCCTAAAAATGCAAGTTTCGATGAAATTGCACAAACAGTTCGTAAGATATCCAAACGGTTCGTAAGATATCTTTGTACAAAACCTTTAAGCCATATAACCAAACATAACTTCTAAACCATAAGTTTTTCGGTAAATGTCAATAGGACCTTTTCTCTTCAGAATTTAATTTGCTTTCTAAAAATGGAAGTTCCGATGAAATAGCACAAGCAGTTCGTAAGATATCCAAACGGTTCGTAAGATATCTTTGTACAAAACCTTTAAGCCATATAACCAAACATAACTTCTAAACCATAAGTTTTTCGGGAAAGGTCAATAGAACCTTTTCTCTTCAGAATTTAATTTGCCTTCTAAAAATGTAAGTTTCGATGAAATAGCACAGACAGTTCGTAAGATATCCAAACGGTTCGTAAGATATCATTTTGCAAACCTTTAAGCCATATAACCAAACATAACTTCTAAACCATAAATTTTTCTGGAAAGGTCAATAGGACCTTTTCTCTTCAGAATCTAATTTTCTTCCTAAAAATGCAAGTTTCGATGAAATTGCACAAACAGTTCGTAAGATATCCAAACGGTTCGTAAGATATCTTTGTACAAAACCTTTAAGCCATATAACCAAACATAACTTCTAAACCATAAGTTTTTCGGTAAATGTCAATAGGACCTTTTCTCTTCAGAATTTAATTTGCTTTCTAAAAATGGAAGTTCCGATGAAATAGCACAAGCAGTTCGTAAGATATCCAAACGGTTCGTAAGATATCTTTTTGCAAACCTTTAAGCCATATAACCAAACATAACTTCTAAACCATAAGTTTTTCGGGAAAGGTCAATAGAACCTTCTCTCTTCAGAATTTAATTTGCTTTCTAAAAATGGAAGTTTCGATGAAATAGCACAAACAGTTCGTAAGATATCCAAACGGTTCGTAAGATATCTTTTTGCAAACCTTTAAGCCATATAACGAAACATAACTTCTAAACCATAAGTTTTTCGGTAAATGTCAATAGGACCTTTTCTCTTCAGAATTTAATTTGCTTTCTAAAAATGGAAGTTTCGATGAAATAGCACAAACAGTTCGTAAGATATCCAAACGGTTCGTAAGATATCTTTGTACAAAACCTTTAAGCCATATAACCAAACATAACTTCTAAACCATAAGTTTTTCGGTAAATGTCAATAGGACCTTTTCTCTTCAGAATTTAATTTGCCTTCTAAAAATGTAAGTTTCGATGAAATAGCACAGACAGTTCGTAAGATATCCAAACGGTTCGTAAGATATCATTTTGCAAACCTTTAAGCCATATAACCAAACATAACTTCTAAACCATAAATTTTTCTGGAAAGGTCAATAGGACCTTTTCTCTTCAGAATCTAATTTTCTTTCTAAAAATGCAAGCTTTGATGAAATAGCACAAACAGTTCGTAAGATATCCAAACGGTTCGTAAAATATCTTTGTACAAAACCTTTAAGCCATATAACCAAACATAACTTCTAAACCATAAGTTTTTCGGGAAAGGTCAATAGAACCTTCTCTCTTCAGAATTTAATTTGCCTTCTAAAAATGTAAGTTTCGATGAAATAGCACAGACAGTTCGTAAGATATCCAAACGGTTCGTAAGATATCATTTTGCAAACCTTTAAGCCATATAACCAAACATAACTTCTAAACCATAAATTTTTCTGGAAAGGTCAATAGGACCTTTTCTCTTCAGAATCTAATTTTCTTTCTAAAAATGCAAGTTTCGATGAAATAGCACAAACAGTTCGTAAGATATCCAAACGGTTCGTAAGATATCTTTGTACAAAACCTTTAAGCCATATAACCAAACATAGCTTCTAAACCATAAGTTTTTCGGTAAATGTCAATAGGACCTTTTCTCTTCAGAATTTAATTTGCTTTCTAAAAATGGAAGTTTCGATGAAATAGCACAAACAGTTCGTAAGATATCCAAACGGTTCGTAAGATATCTTTTTGCAAACCTTTAAGCCATATAACCAAACATAACTTCTAAACCATAAGTTTTTCGGGAAAGGTCAATAGAACCTTTTCTCTTCAGAATTTAATTTGTTTTCTAAAAATGCAAGCTTTGATGAAATAGCACAAACAGTTCGTAAGATATCCAAACGGTTCGTAAGATATCATTTTGCAAACCTTTAAGCCATATAACCAAACATAACTTCTAAACCATAAATTTTTCTGGAAAGGTCAATAGGACCTTTTCTCTTCAGAATCTAATTTTCTTTCTAAAAATGCAAGTTTTGATGAAATAGCACAAACAGTTCGTAAGATATCCAAACGGTTCGTAAGATATCATTTTGCAAACCTTTAAGCCATATAACCAAACATAACTTCTAAACCATAAATTTTTCTGGAAAGGTTAATAGGACCTTTTCTCTTCTTGTGCACAAAAATTTTCTAACTGAAAACAATCGAAGTGCTACGTCGCAGGGCAAATTTTTTTTATTTAATGTTTGAACTGCTTGTCATGGCTGCATGGTATTTGAATGGCCAGAGCTTGTGAAGCGGATGTCTGTCTCCGTTCGCTCTAAATACGGCCGACTTCTGATTGAGGGCGCTGATGCTCTTCATCGCCCTTAATATCCCTCGTGCCTTTTATAAAAACTTTGAGTTGGATTTGCCAAGTAGAGGTTCGCATAGTTCGCGACAAAGAATCGTTCATTTGAACTAGTTCGTTCGCGAACTACCCATCTCTATTGCCAAGCCACCAACCTTCTACACTGTGCTGAGAAGTGCCAAGAAACACGAAACCGGTCCACAGTTTGTTGGTTGGCGGCTTGGCAAATTCAAGCATGTTTCAATGTTGTTTTAGACTATTTATTTCTCTCCGTTCATACACTGGAACACTAACTTAGTAAATTAATCTCTTGTACGTTTCACGAATTCCCAACCGTTGCCGTTTCCTGTTTATATATTATATAGGTAACATTTAATAATGAAAAATTCGTTGGATACACGGCAATCCAAAAAAAACAGCAACAAGACTAATTAATTCACTTTAAGTAAAACTGCATGGTACCTAATTATGAGAAAACTTCCTCTTTTTTTGATAAGATGTCACTATTGTCACATTGCAAAAGCGCTCACCATTTCGTGTTTTTTCCAAAGCTTTTTGTTCTGGAAATCTTCCAGAATTCTCAAAGATAATATTAAGGTACTAGTTTCAGAGGGTTACAACTGCTGAACTAATTGCGGTAGAGTAGGTTGAAACCTTATCTTAAAGATGCTTTGTTCAAAGTTGGTGTCACGTTTAGTGAAAAATGTTATTTTAGTCGCAAAGGCCTTTTTTTTTTTTAAACTTCACTCTCATTTTGGTTGCCTGATTCGCCGCCGTCAGTGCCATTTATTTTTTCAAAGACTGAAGATCTAACGAATTAGCAGATCTTATAATATAACAGGTTTTCAAGAATATTTTATTTTTCAGATTTTACAGGAAATTTAACCAAACGTTATAAACTCTCATTGTAGAGTTAGCCCAAACCATTAGACCTTAAACAAAGCAACAATTTCAAATCTTACCCACTCAAGGAGATTTTTACAAATTTTTCAAAAAATTTTCGATTTATTTTATATTTATACCTACACACGTTCTTCAATAAGAGTTCTATGAAATGAATAATTTTGCTCGACTTTTTTCGTGCAACAAATCGTCACTAAGGTACTTCACGCGTTTATACATATAGTTCAGCTGAATTGTTTTTAATTTTCAATCAATATCAAAAATACTAACAACACATTTATTTGAAAGTACGGTGCTGGGTAAATAATGGAGACAAAATGTAGGCAATAAATTTAATTCAATTAAGTATAACATAAACAAATATCCCCCGAGAACTCTTCCGCTTAAAATTACGATTTATCGGCAAGGCAGGCGCTTTCACAAAGATACCCTATTAAACTTGAACATGTGAAGTAAATTCTTAATCGTCTTGTTTATAAGCAAGCCTAATAGGTCAGTAGGTCTTGCACATAATATTCATTTACTATTGTTTGTAAGGCGGTATGCAAATATTATATTGTAACGTCAAACTGGAAGTTAAAAAAATTACTGTACTTGAGGACGATAACATCGTTTTACCTATGTAATGAGACTTAGCCAACCATTAAATAATTTAATGTTATAAGTATTACAGCAGCTCTTCACTAGGAAATGGGATCACGTGGCGTAATTATTACTACTTTCTACAACACCTTTCAAAATACAGCTACCGGTCTTTGGTCCTATATTTCAGTTATTTTAATTATTAATTAATTAAGAACAATTTTGCTCTACCAAGAGAGATAGTTTTAGAATTTTTCCAGTAGGTACAATTTTAGAGATTATAGTAAAGTCTGTTATGATGATTTTGTGTTTAGTCCAGGCAACGAATGCCCAAAATGGGGTTGTAGAGAACATGGAAGAGGGAGAATTTTTCTCTTCGGGAATGTGTTGGGGGTAGTTAGGAGGTAAACATACTAAAAGTCCCCGCCCCTGCCCCGTCCGCTTCAGGGGGGAGGGGGTAGAAAGGTCCCTTTTTTGTTTTTTCGCTTATAACTCGAAAATGGTGCGTCGTAGCGAAAAAATCCTTTTATAAAAATGAAAGCCTATAAAATTTTCTACAACTCTGCTGTTATACATTATTAAAGAAAAATTCACCGTTTTCGAGATATCGGCTCTCAAAAGACGGCAATTGTCAAAACAAACTTGTGCTTCAAATTCCTCAGTCTTTGGTTTTGCAGAAAAGTCGTCAGGAAGAAAGTTTTAGAGCGTTAAATTTCCTTCAAGAATATATATATACAGGGTCGTTGCTTTTTCACTGCTCACCACTGGCGTCTTATAAACGGTAAGAGATACGAAGTCGGTTAAATTAGAGAAATTTGCACTATTTAAATTTCACTTGGAGCTTTTATATTATTGACAGCTGTCAATTGAATGGCATAGTCAGAAGTTTTTTAGGACTTCTAGATTTTGAGTAACGATAGTCAAGTTTTTATTCTCTTATGGTAGCCATATTGTATTTTAACACCATCGGACACACAAAAAATTAGTTTTTCAAAAATGTAATTCAAATAAGAATTTTTTGACAGATCGTCAAAATTTGAAAATTGATATGACTAAGTTGTAAAATGAGCCTAAACTTATGAAAAAATTTATCAGACAGAGTACACCAACTTTTTTCATCTCTTATAACGTCAAAAACAATTGAATTTTGGACGATAATATAATAAATCTAGAAATCGTGCAGCGCGAACTTTGACATGTTTTTTCAAAAAAGTTCATGTTAGTTACATTTTTAAAAACCTAATTTTTTTGTGTATCCGATGGTGTCAAAATTCTGTATGGTGGTCATAAGAGAAAAAAATTACATTTTTTGACGTTTTTGTCGTCATAAGAGATGAAAAAAGTTGGTGTACTCTTCCGAATTTTTTTTTGTAAGTTTAGGCTCATTTTACAACTTACTCATATCAATTTTCAAATTTTGACGATCTGTCAAAAAAGCCCATTTTGATTAAATTTTTGAAAAGCTAATTTTTTATGTGTCCGAAGGTGTTAAAATACAACATGGCTACCATAAAAGAACAAAAAGTTGACTACCGTTACTTAAAATCTAGAAGTACTAAAAAATTTCTGACTATGCCATTCAATTGACAACTGTCAATAATGTAAAAGCTCCAAGTGAAATTTAAATAGTGCAATATTTTTCTAATTTAACCGACTTCGTACCTCTTACCGTTTAGAAGCTATCAGTGGTGAGCAGTGAAAAAGGAACCACCCTGTATATATATATATTCTTGAAGGAAATTTAACGCTCTAAAACATTTTTCCTAACGACTTTTCTGCAAAACCAAAGATTGAGGAATTAGAAGCACAATTTTGTTTTGATAATTGCCGTCTTTTGAGAGCGGATATCTCGAAAACGGTGCATTTTTCCTTAATAGTGTATAATAGCAGAGTTGTAGAAAATTTTATAGGCTTTCATTTTCATGCAAGGATTTTTTCGCTACGATGCACCATTTTCGAGTTATAAGCGAAGAACCACAAAAAGGGACCTTTCCACCCCCCTCCTGAAGCGGACGGGGTAGGGCCGGGGACTTTTAGTATGTTTACCTCCTAACTACCCCCAACATATTCCCGAAGAGAAAAATTCTCCCCCATTCCATGTTCTCTACAACCCCTTCGTTGCCTGGACTAGTTGTACTTAAAATCAATAAAACCTGAGCAAGCGTCAATTTTTTTATTTGAAATATACAGGCTGTCCCGTAATTAGGCTGCAATATTTTACCAGTGCGTTCTACGATCAAAATTAGGACTAAAAGTCTAGTAAACATTTTTCGAAAAATCAACCCTAAGGGAGGTAGGGCCCCTCAAAGGGAGTAAAAAAAATTGTTATTTCTTCAATTTCTGAGGAAGAGCTTACGATAGGGTCACGAAATTTTGAACTTTGTCGTACATTTTTGTGCTGAACAAGACTCATGTAATGGTTTTTGGCAAAAGTTTCAGGGACGTGCGTGAGTGGAAGGGCCGCGGACATTTTTATATCGAACCTTTTTGTACGACATCTTGGATCAATTATGAACACAAATTTGAATTCCTTGTACTTTTCTACGTAAAAAAGGTGCTCCAGTTGAAACTCGATAGCTCAGGCCGTTTTTGAGGAAAATCGATTTGAAGTTCTTTTTCCGCGCCGAAAATGTGCAAAATTGATGGGATGGAAAATCCATTTTCTTGTGAATTTCTTTGGAATTTCAAGCATATGAGATGCAAGTAGGTTAAACTTGTTTGTTTTTTGCTGATCACGCAGCATCTGATAATTTTAGGCATTTTGAGTGCCACAGTTACCCACTTTTATACCCCGAAATTGAACTTTCAAATCGATTTTCCCCGAAAACGGCTTGAGCTATCGAGTTTCAACTAGAGCACCTTTTTTACGTAAAAATGTACGGGGAATTCAAATTTGTGCTCGCAATCGACCCAAGGTGTCGTACAAAAAAGTTCGATACAAAAATGTCCGCTACCCCTCCACTCACGCACGTCCCTGAAGCTTTTGCCAAAAAACATTACATTAATCTTGTTCAGCACAAAAATCTACGACAAAGTCCAAAATTTCGCGACCCTATCGTAAAGCCGTTCCTCAGAAATTGAAGAAATACCTATTTTTTTTACCCCGTTTGAGAGGCCCGAGCTTCCTTAGGATGGATTTTTCGAAAAATGTTCGCTAAACTTTTAGACCTAATTTTGGTCGTAGAACGCACTGGTAAAATATTGCAGCCTAATTACGGGACACCCTGTATTTTGTCAAGATTTTCGATTTAGCGTTAAAACCTTTAACAAACATGTAATAAAAATATTATAGGAAGCTTCTAACTTTGCTGGGAGAAAACCCACTTAGAGATTGCAAAAGCAATAAAAGCAAAAAGTTCGATTTCTGCTCTATCAAGTGCCTTAAAAATACATATTTATTATATCCTCGACTGCACACTAATATAAAAGTTCTAGAAGACGACATACTCGGAGTTTTGCACGACAAAATACGTTTGTGTTATTATCTCTGTGCGACTGTTTTTAGTCACATCAAATACATGTAGGAATTAGGTCTAGGTACCTACATCATATCTGACACTTTGATAACACCAATTATTGGAAGCAGCATTTTTACAACCATTTTGCGATAATAACTTGCCATATGCATACATAAATCCATAAATCCCAATTCACTATAGTCTCCTGAATTAATATTGAACACGAATATCTTCTCTATTTAATTAAAAAACGATGCTAGCGAATTTTGGTGAAATAGTTAAACAGGAAGCTCGAATAGGTTCGTGTTGATTTCCTGCAAATTGAAATGCCATGTTCCGAAAACAGTAGTTGATAAAATCCTCGATAAAATCCTTCATGCATTTTCGGTGGAAATTAATGCGAACAGATTTTAACTTTTATTATTTTAACGCCAAACTTAGTCAATGTTTGAGTGGTGAGAAATTGCTATTGTTGCCGAAACTAACGGGGAACAAAAACACTCTCTCGTGTTGAAATGTTGAATGTTTGTCGCCGCATTAAGGGATTTCGGTTCAAAGTAAATGTCATGAACGTTACTGCCGTGGAAAAAATTAGGATCAGAAGCTCTTAAGTGGGGAGGAATCCTAGGACAAATAGTACGATGGGCTAGGAAACATGAATGAATTTTGAACGGACCCGGTAAATGTATATTATGTAAAAAAGATGCGAACTGACAGTGAATGACGTAAAGTGTTTAGTTGGTGACTGTAAATCAAGATATTAACCTTAAAAGGAAGGTCACTTTATGACCGTTTGCATTACAGTTGATTAATTTTAAGCAACCCTTAAAATAACCTAAATGACGTTTAATGAATGTTATTTGATGTCATTTCGCAAACTTCAAATCGTCAAATTTTTAATAAAACCATCAAATGTCAGTGAATACGAGATATCAAGTGTTATTCTTTCAAGTGATTTTAATTCTTTTTTCTTTATTTTTTCCACGTTCGAAGAAAAAATAACATGTTTCACTCGGACGCACTTTTTGTGATTAACCCGAAATTGTTGGGTCACTTCTCACTTCGTTCGCCAACAAACTTTCCGGTCTCATCACAAAAAGTGTCCGTTTTACCCCTAATAAAACAATATATTATTATTTTATTTCTAATGGACCGTTGATGAATATTTACTGAATAAGACCTGTCTCTCCAACTTATTTCCTGGCATTTCAATTCTAAAGATTAAAATTATTGAGCGTCCGCAATTCTGCCAGCAGCTTTTTGCAGTCGAAATATGAAACGAACTTCACCATTTATTTCCAACTTGAAATGTGTCACGTTTTTGAACACACTCTGAGTTACATAAACAACACAAAGATCGGCTATTTCCCAGATTGTCCAGTAAATAAATAATATAAGAACTGCATTACATAAAGTAGCAAATATACAGGGTGTCCCACTTGTCTGCATTCAGTCGATATCTCCATTACTATTAGAGATATCGAAAAATTGTTAAATACAAAGTTGCAAGGGTCAAATAAGGCACAATCATCACTAAGATGTAACAATACAAACATAGTTTGTTTTAATGCAACACACTGTATCTAAATTTTTTATTGGATTCTATGATGAATTCCAAGTAACATTCATTCATCATGTTTTCATCTGAAGCGAATGGTTTAGAAGGTATTGGCAATTTTACGAAACGGTCTTAGATTCTTAATTCGTTTCCAGTAACATTATGAACTGCAAAAATGTAGGGGTTAATATTTCTAAATTATTAAATGGTACCACTATCAAATGTTATAGCCATAGGTTGTAAAATTTAATTTGCTTTCGTTTAATATAAAATGTAATTAACTGATATGAAGCCACCACATTTCTATAGTGGTCATCCCCAAGGCTTCGCCTCAGTTTTCTTCTGCTAGAAACAGGCAAAGACTTCGGGATGACTATATAAATGTGGTGCCTTCGCCACAGTTGATTAGTTTCTATTGACTGCTCGCTTTTGGCTCCGCCAAAGCTCGCAAAACCTAGGTTTCGCCTCAGTTTCTTACATTTTCAACTTGCTTTTGGCTCCGCCAAAGCTCGCAAAGCTTCGGCTTCGCCTCAGTTTTTTACAACCAAGGCGAAGCCGAAGCTTTGCGAGCTTTGGCAGAGCCAAAAGTGAGTAATCAATAGAAACTGTAATCAACTGAGGCGAAGGCACCACATTTCTATAGTGGTCATACAATCGGCTTCGCCTTAGTTTCTAGCAGTAAAAAACTCAGGTGAAGCTGAAGCCTTGCGAGCTTTGGCGGGGCCAAAAGCGAGTAGCCAGTTGAAGATGCATGAAATTGAGGCGAAGCCGAAGCTTTGCCGGAGCCAAAAGCCAGCAGTGAATTGAAACTGTAATTAACTGATATGAAGTCACCACATTTCTATAGTGGTCATCCCCAAGGCTTCGCTTCAGTTTTTTACTGCTAGAAACAGGCGAAGATTTGGGGATGACTATAGAAATGTGGTGCCTTCGCCTCAGTTGATTAGTTTTTGTTGACTACTCGCTGTTGGCTCCGCCCAAGCTCGCACAACTTAGGCTTCGCCTCAGTTTCTTAGAGCTTCAACTGACTACTCGCTTTTGGCTCTGCCAAAGCTCGCAAAGCTTCGGCTTCGCCTCAGATTTTTACAGTCAAGGCGACGCCGAAGCTTTGCGAGCTTTGGCGGAGCCAAAAGCGAGTAATCAATAGAAACTGTAATCAATTGAGGCGAAGGCACCACATTTCTTTGGTGGTCATACCCTCGGCTTCGCCTTAGCTTCTAGCAGTAAACAACTGAGGTGAAGCCGAAGCCTTGCGAGCTTTGGAGGGGCCAAAAACTAGTACCCAGTTGAAGATGTAAGAAACTGAGGCGAAGCCGAAGCTTTGCCGGAGCCGAAAGCGAGCAGTGAATTGAAACTGTAATTAACTGATATGAAGTCACCACATTTCTATAGTGGTCATCCCCAAGGCTTCGCCTCAGTTTTTTACTACTAGAATCAGGCGAAGATTTGGGGATGACTATAGAAATGTGGCTCCGCCAAAGCTCGCAAAACTTAGGCTTCGCCTCTGTTTCTTACATCTTCAACTGACTACTCGCTTTTGGCTCCGCCAAAGCTCGCAAAGCTTCGGCTTCGCCTCAGTTTTTTACAACCAAGGCGAAGCCGAAGCTTTGCGAGCTTTGGCAGAGCCAAAAGCGAGTAATCAATAGAAACTGTAATCAACTGAGGCGAAGGCACCACATTTCTATAGTGGTCATACAATCGGCTTCGCCTTAGTTTCTAGCAGTAAAAAACTCAGGTGAGGCTGAAGTCTTGCGAGCTTTGGCGGGGCCAAAAGCGAGTAGCCAGTTGAAGAGCCAGTTGATTAGCTTCTATTGACTACTCGCTTTGGCTCCGCCAAAGCTCGCAAAACTTAGGCTTTGCCTCTGTTTCTTACATCTTCAACTGACTACTCGCTTTTAGCTCCGCCAAAGCTCGCAAAGCTTCGGCTTCGCCTCAGATTTTTACAGCCAAGGCGAAGCCGAAGTTTTGCGAGCTTATTGGCGGAGCCAGAAGCGAGTAGTCAATAGAATCTGTAATCAGCTGAGGCGAAGGCACCACATTTCTTTGGTGGTCATACCCTCGGCTTCGCCTTAGCTTCTAGCAGTAAACAACTGAGGTGAAGCCGAAGCCTTGCGAGCTTTGGAGGAGCCAAAAACTAGTAGCCAGTTGAAGATGTAAGAAACTGAGGCGAAGCCGAAGCTTTGCCGGAGCCAAAAGCGAGCAGTGAATTGAAACTGTAATTAACTGATATGAAGTCACCACATTTCTATAGTGGTCATCCCCAAGGCTTCGCCTCAGTTTTTTACTACTAGAAACAGGCGAAGATTTGGGGATGACTATAGAAATGTGGTGCCTTCGCCTCAGTTGATTAGCTTCTATTGACTACTCGCTTTGGCTTTGCCTCTGTTTCTTACATCTTCAACTGACTACTCGCTTTTAGCTCCGCCAAAGCTCGCAAAGCTTCGGCTTCGCCTCAGATTTTTACAGCCAAGGCGAAGCCGAAGTTTTGCGAGCTTATTGGCGGAGCCAGAAGCGAGTAGTCAATAGAATCTGTAATCAGCTGAGGCGAAGGCACCACATTTCTTTGGTGGTCATACCCTCGGCTTCGCCTTAGCTTCTAGCAGTAAACAACTGAGGTGAAGCCGAAGCCTTGCGAGCTTTGGAGGAGCCAAAAACTAGTAGCCAGTTGAAGATGTAAGAAACTGAGGCGAAGCCGAAGCTTTGCCGGAGCCAAAAGCGAGCAGTGAATTGAAACTGTAATTAACTGATATGAAGTCACCACATTTCTATAGTGGTCATCCCCAAGGCTTCGCCTCAGTTTTTTACTACTAGAAACAGGCGAAGATTTGGGGATGACTATAGAAATGTGGTGCCTTCGCCTCAGTTGATTAGCTTCTATTGACTACTCGCTTTGGCTTTGCCTCTGTTTCTTACATCTTCAACTGACTACTCGCTTTTAGCTCCGCCAAAGCTCGCAAAGCTTCGGCTTCGCCTCAGATTTTTACAGCCAAGGCGAAGCCGAAGTTTTGCAAGTTTATTGGCGGAGCCAGAAGCGAGTAGTCAATAGAATCTGTAATCAGCTGAGGCGAAGGCACCACATTTCTTTGGTAGTCATACCCTCGGCTTCGCCTTAGCTTCTAGCAGTAAACAACTGAGGTGAAGCCGAAGCCTTGCGAGCTTTGGAGGAGCCAAAAACTAGTAGCCAGTTGAAGATGTAAGAAACTGAGGCGAAGCCGAAGCTTTGCCGGAGCCAAAAGCGAGCAGTGAATTGAAACTGTAATTAACTGATATGAAGTCACCACAGTTCTATAGTGGTCATCCCCAAGGCTTCGCCTCAGTTTTTTACTACTAGAAACAGGCGAAGATTTGGGGATGACTATAGAAATGTGGTGCCTTCGCCTCAGTTGATTAGCTTCTATTGACTACTCGCTTTGGCTCCGCCAAAGCTCGCAAAACTTAGGCTTTGCCTCTGTTTCTTACATCTTCAACTGACTACTCGCTTTTAGCTCCGCCAAAGCTCGCAAAGCTTCGGCTTCGCCTCAGATTTTTACAGCCAAGGCGAAGCCGAAGTTTTGCGAGCTTATTGGCGGAGCCAGAAGCGAGTCGTCAATAGAATCTGTAATCAGCTGAGGCGAAGGCACCACATTTCTTTGGTGGTCATACCCTCGGCTTCGCCTTAGCTTCTAGCAGTAAACAACTGAGGTGAAGAGGCGAGCCTTGGAGGAGCCAAAAACTAGTAGCCAGTTGAAGATGTAAGAAACTGAGGCGAAGCCGAAGCTTCGCCGGAGCCAAAAGCGAGCAGTGAATTGAAACTGTAATTAACTGATATGAAGTCACCACATTTCTATAGTGGTCATCCCCAAGGCTTCGCCTCAGTTTTTTACTACTAGAAACAGGCGAAGATTTGGGGATGACTATAGAAATGTGGTGCCTTCGCCTCAGTTGATTAGCTTCTATTGACTACTCGCTTTGGCTTTGCCTCTGTTTCTTACATCTTCAACTGACTACTCGCTTTTAGCTCCGCCAAAGCTCGCAAAGCTTCGGCTTCGCCTCAGATTTTTACAGCCAAGGCGAAGCCGAAGTTTTGCGAGTTTATTGGCGGAGCCAGAAGCGAGTAGTCAATAGAATCTGTAATCAGCTGAGGCGAAGGCACCACATTTCTTTGGTAGTCATACCCTCGGCTTCGCCTTAGCTTCTAGCAGTAAACAACTGAGGTGAAGCCGAAGCCTTGCGAGCTTTGGAGGAGCCAAAAACTAGTAGCCAGTTGAAGATGTAAGAAACTGAGGCGAAGCCGAAGCTTTGCCGGAGCCAAAAGCGAGCAGTGAATTGAAACTGTAATTAACTGATATGAAGTCACCACATTTCTATAGTGGTCATCCCCAAGGCTTCGCCTCAGTTTTTTACTACTAGAAACAGGCGAAGATTTGGGGATGACTATAGAAATGTGGTGCCTTCGCCTCAGTTGATTAGCTTCTATTGACTACTCGCTTTGGCTCCGCCAAAGCTCGCAAAACTTAGGCTTTGCCTCTGTTTCTTACATCTTCAACTGACTACTCGCTTTTAGCTCCGCCAAAGCTCGCAAAGCTTCGGCTTCGCCTCAGATTTTTACAGCCAAGGCGAAGCCGAAGATTTGCGAGCTTATTGGCGGAGCCAGAAGCGAGTAGTCAATAGAATCTGTAATCAGCTGAGGCGAAGGCACCACATTTCTTTGGTGGTCATACCCTCGGCTTCGCCTTAGCTTCTAGCAGTAAACAACTGAGGTGAAGCCGAAGCCTTGCGAGCTTTGGAGGAGCCAAAAACTAGTAGCCAGTTGAAGATGTAAGAAACTGAGGCGAAGCCGAAGCTTTGCCGGAGCCAAAAGCGAGCAGTGAATTGAAACTGTAATTAACTGATATGAAGTCACCACATTTCTATAGTGGTCATCCCCAAGGCTTCGCCTCAGTTTTTTACTACTAGAAACAGGCGAAGATTTGGGGATGACTATAGAAATGTGGTGCCTTCGCCTCAGTTGATTAGCTTCTATTGACTACTCGCTTTGGCTTTGCCTCTGTTTCTTACATCTTCAACTGACTACTCGCTCTTAGCTCCGCCAAAGCTCGCAAAGCTTCGGCTTCGCCTCAGATTTTTACAGCCAAAGCGAAGACGAAGTTTTGCGAGCTTATTGGCGGAGCCAGAAGCGAGTAGTCAATAGAATCTGTAATCAACTGAGGCGAAGGCACCACATTTCTTTAGTGGTCATCCCTTCGGCTACGCAAGATGTAAGAAACTGTAATTATCTTAAGAACTAATTAACAAATTATTGCGCTGCGATGATCGACACCGTCAGCGTGCTAGTTACATTACCCGATTTCCTAACCTAATGACTCGACAATATAATGCAATCTAATGTGTAACAATTAATATCAAATCTTAACCAAAACCCTAAAACATCCTATTTTATTCACTACAATATCATTGTAGCCTGTACGTGTCAATTGTGTTATCAGTCGAATTAGAATTTATATAGATCTAATATTTAAGGACCTGCAATAAATTCTGTGTGTGAAAAACGAAGCGTAATTATTATAACTACCTATCACTAGAAACACCCACTATACCGAAAAGGTTTATTTCAACAGCTAACATGTTTCGTACACAAGCTGTCCATCATCAAAGCCGAAACATTGGCATTATAGTCACTTTATTTTAACAGAGTACGTTACTACCTGTTGTTTTTTAAATAACAGAAAATTTCAAAATTTTAAAGTCGGTAAGTAAATAATTAAAAAAGTACCCATACTCATTCTAAAAGTGTAATTATCATCTATTTATTTCATTTTGAAGATTACCTAAGTGCTAAAAATGCTGCAACGTTTTTAGAGTGCGTAGATTCTTACATTTCATAAAGGAACATTAAAAAAAAACACGTAATCACAATTTATGGTTAATTAACGCAGGATTACGTCATCGTATGCTAAAAAGTGGCAGCAGAGAAGCGGCTGGAACCTCCCCATCGCGTGGGTTTTTGATTTCCGTGTTGATATGCCTAAATGACACTTCCCTTGTACCAATTGTTTCCAAAAGCTTTTCAGCTCTTCAACGGGTCACCGATCCCCATGTACCCAATTGCAGCCAAATCGATCAAGTAGTTTGGGCTATATTGTGCTTTTAGTGTAATTACAAAATTTAGTTTTTTTAACACAAAGGGCACTAAATGCGAATTAATTTTATCTTATTTAAAACCAGAATGGTGACAATAAATTTTTCAAAAACTTGTTTAGAATGTACAGGGTGATCCAACCGTTTTGTCCCACTTTTAAATTGGAATATCTTCGTTGTCTTACAAGTTAGAAGGTTGAGACAAAAAGTGGATTATAGAGTAGACCTTCAAGTTTTGTTTGGTATATAGAAACAAATTTTTCAAGGTCAAACTTCGTCTCTGCGGAAAAACATTTTTTTAAATGAAACTCCCTGTATATTTTGCATTTTTTGGTTAGATCTGATCATTCTAAACAAGTTTTGTATAGCAAACTATAGCTTTACTTCTAACCGTTTGGCGGGAATTTTGAAATTTGTAGCACGAACGTTGGCACTTTGAAGGACTGTACCCCGGCTAACCACTTAAGATTTCAAAATGAAATTTACCACATAAATTATCTAAAATACTCTTCATTAACAGGGCATCAATTTTTAAATTTTTTTAGTTTTATTTTTTTTTTCGAGATTTTCAAAATGCCAACGTTCGCGCTACAAATTTCAAAATTTCCGCCGAACGGTTAGAATTAGAGCTATAGTATGCTATACAAAACTTGTTTACAATGATCAGATCTAACCAAAACATGCAAAATATACCAAGTGTTCCATTTTAAAAAATGTAGCTTTTTTCCGCAGAGACGAAGTTTGACCTTGAAAAATTTGTATCTATATACCAAACAAAACTTGAAGGTCTACTCTATGATCCACTTTTTGATTCAACCAGCTAACTTATAAGACAACGGAGATATTCCAATTTAAAACTGGGACAAAACGGTTGGATCACCCTGTACAATGAGAGTATATTTATATCTGAAAACTGATGTGCCAGAACGGCACTTTCCGTGGGTCGATCATCTCCGAAAAATTTTCAGCTGTTTGACGTGTACAATCTCCATGTGCTAAATTTCACGGTTTCAAGGCTTCGGCTGTATCGTGTTTTTAAAGTACCTACATTAAAAATGTCGAATATTTGAATTTTTGTCAAAAAGGCAAATAGTGAATACATCTTTAGAAGCAGAATTTGAAGGCCTTTCTTATGGTGACGTCAAAAATAGGGGTTTGTATTTAAAATTTCAAAGTTGATGTGTCTAAATGACATTTCCGTCTGAACGATTGACTCCAAAAGCTTTTCAGATCTAAGTTGGGTTATCACATGCACACGTACCAAATTTCAGCCAAATCGGTGGAGTAGTTTGGGCTGTGGCGTGTTTACGAACGAACGAAAGAACGAACGTACGTACATACACAGACACATTTTAAAAACAACTTTTTTGGGTTCCTGAAACCTCAAAACGTATAGATCCGGTCTTATCTTATTTTAGCGATAGCAGTAACCTCCCTTTTTTTAAAGTGGGGTGGGGAGGTTAAAAGGGAAATTCCTAAAAATCATATTTTACTGAATAAAATGAAAAATTCGAAAAATGGAAAGCCCTTGAAAGCTAGCCCAAACCTTCCTTAATGACATGCAAAACTTTCAAAACCAAAGGTTGAAAATTGGTTGCGTGCTGATTTTTCAAAACGAGTACTGCAAAAGTAATTTTTCCCACAAAATTGCCAATGTCTTCTAAACCATTCGCTTCAGACGAAAACATAATTAATCGATGTAAAATACAAAGTATTCCATTTAAGAAAACCTATGTTTGTGTTGTTCCTCCTTAGTGGGACAGCCTGTAGCCAGGATTGTATTTTTAAAATGTGCCTTGTTTCATCCTCTGCAACTTTGTATTTAACAATTTTTCGCTGTCTCTAACAGCAGTGGAGATATTGACCGAATATAGACAATTGAGACACCCTGTATACTTTGCTCGCTTTGAAATTATGAATGAGATGAAAACATTATGTCGCGGTAAAGTAGAAAAGTAGATTGAGAACCTTCCTGATGAAGTTGAAAACAAACGACAAAATAATGATTCACATGGATTTGATGAGCTTCAACGATTCAGGCTTTCCATTATCTACATCAGATTTAAATTACTGTCCCGGCGCATCCACCAAAATTGATTCTTGTGTTGAAATCCCCATAATCGGCCAAGCACAGCAGCTTTATTATTCTGATTATTTTATACATTAAGTATTGAACCAATCCAACGCAGCATTTAGTATACCAGTAACCAATCAAATCCTGATTACATTGGTAATACTACGTCAACTTGACAGTACTTACTCAATACTTTAATTTATAAAATAATCTGCAAAATACGATTAGTAGTCTCTTGGTTGCCTTGTTGAGTCCTCATGAATGCTCTACTTGTCAAATGGTAGATTTTTTTCGGCCTAAAAAAATTTACCATTTTGACTCGTAGTTGACACAGGCTAAGAGAAACCCAAACTAAAGAAACATTCCAAAAGATATTGGATCAAACCATAAAGAAAGTAAATTACAGAAGGAACAATAGAAGAAATGTGGAAGAATTATAAAGAGGCTATATTGACAGCAGCGGAGATGAGTTGCGGGACGGTGAGGATTACGAACAGAAAGTGGAAAGGAACACACTGGTGGACAGATAAAATAAGAGACGCAGTAAAGCGGAAAAAAGGAATGGAAGATAATACCTACAAACAAGGCAGCAAAACGACTACGAGGAATACAAAAGAGAAAGGAAAGAAGTCAAAAAGCTGGTAAGAGAGGAAAAACAAAAATCATCGTCTGATTTCGGAAATAAAATGGAGAACGCATACAAAGATAACCAGAAACTTTTCTTCGGAACAATAAGAAAAGCGAGGCAAAATGAAGGGGCAACGATAAACAATATTAAAGATGTACTGGAGAAGTTCTGAGGGACGAAGACGATATTATGGACAGATGGCGGCAATATTTCAAGACCTTACTGGATGGAAAGGAAATGGAAAATTCGAAGGAGAAGACAGAAGAGGAAAAGGTTGCAGAAGAGGAGTACGTAACGAAAGAAGAAGTACAGGAAGCTATAAGAAACATGAAACCAGGTAAAGCCCCAGGGACGGATCAAATAACCTCAGACATGCTAAAAGCTGGAACAGAGAAAGCTCTAGAAACGTTAAAGAAAATAATAAATAAAGTAATAGTAACAGGAAAAGCACCAGAACATTGGCTAACAGGAATAATAGTACCTATCCACAAGAAAGGAGACATAAAGGACTGTAATAATTATAGGGGAATTACCCTGCTCAGCTTAGCGGCGAAAGTATACGCGAGGATACTAGACAAAAGGATAAGGGCGCAAATAGAAGAAACTTTAGAAGACACGCAGTAAGGGTTCAGACCAAGCAGCGGAGTTACAGATGCTAATTTTATTCTAAGGCAAATAAGTGAGAAAACCATAAGAGAAGCTGGAGAAATACATCTATGTTTCGTAGATCTGGAGAAAGCCTTTGACAGGGTAAATAGAGAAGATATTTGGAGAGCACTGAAGAAGCGAGGAGTAGACAAAATCTTAATCAGAGGGGTAAAAAGCCTGAACAGAGGAACGAAAAACTTCGTAAGATCAAGACGCGAAAAATCAAGCTTATTTGAAACAACGAAAGGAGTGAAACAGGGATGTATACTGAGCCCACAACTATTTGCCTTAGTCCTAGACGAAGCAATTAAGGAAGCAAAAGAAAATGTGAAACAATACCAAATAGGACACTGGAGAATGAAAGAATTATAGATATCAGAAATTTGCTACGCTGACGATATGGTGCTAATAGCCAAAGATGAAAAAACACTTAACGAAAAGGTAGTAAGATACAACCGAAGTTTGAGCAACAAAAGCATGAAGATAAACACGAACAAAACTAAATCAATGATAATAATCAACTCAGAAAAAGAACACAAAATAAGGGTAGACAATGACTATGGCAGAAGTAAAAAAGTTTAAATATCTAGGAACGATGATAGCACAGGATGGAAGTTTAAAGGAAGAAATAATAGAAAGAACGGGAGCAGCAGGGAAGCTATTTAATGGTATAAAAAACTCCTTTCTGGCGAACAAAGAAATACCGAAACAAACGAAAGGACAAATTTTTGAAAAAGTAGCAAAGCCAATCTTAATCTATGGTTCAGAAGCATGGACGATAACTGAAACTCAGAAGAACAGAATGAAAAGCATGGAAATGAGATACCTAAGGAAGATAGAGGGAAAGACAAGATTAGATAAAATCAGGAACACAACATTCAGAGAAAATCTCAATACAAAACCGATTAGTACAACAATAGAAGAAGGACAACTACGATGGTTAGGTCATGTAATGCGAATGAACGAGAACAATCTGGTGAGGAAAGTGTACGAAGCGCGAACTGGAAAGAAGAAGCAAAGGGGAAGGCCAAGAAAAACATGGACAGAGGGTGTTAGAAGTGCAGTGGTAAAAAGAAACATAGACTGGAGTGAAGTGAAACAGATAACGCAAAATAGGAAAAAAACCGACTCAACCCCGCCTTACGTAAGTTGACAACCATTTGGATGTCAAAACCCGCGGCAATCAAGAGACTACTCGTCGTATTACTATAATTTCAAATTCCTAAATGTATTATTTGAAAGTAACTTTTATCTGTCTCTCTTAATTATTCGTGCGGAGATCGCCGCTTTGAAACAGTAATTAAGGACTTGGAATCCTCAAAGAAAGCGCGAACTGGTAGTAAAAAATATCACTTCCAGTGTCCTCTATTACACTTTTTATAATGAGTGAACGGTTTTTACCGTTACTAAATTATACGAGATGACACAATAATGATTCGTAATGATGTTCTCAGGTACCAAATGGCAAACGACCAAAATGGATAGACCATGGAATCGACAGAGGGGCCAGACTGTGATAATAAAAATGCTTTGTGCTCTGTGTTGTGTGTCAACAGTACATTCGGTGTGTGTGAGAGCAACAAATTCAGATTCGGGGGTGAATCGTGACAGTGATGTTGATAAAGCTTTGAAGACCTACCTGGACGATATTTTAAATGTGGACCGATATAAAATAATGCCTGGAGTGGTGATAGAGCGGGCTGCGAGCGTGAAAAATGGGACCGGGAGTGGCTGCGACAGCGGAAGAAGTCTGGAGAGTATTCCGGATTATGTACAAAGGAAGCTGGAGGAGTATACGCAAACTCACGTGCTTTCAGTCAATGTTCCGGAGACAGCCAGGTTATTTATTAGTGAGTAAAAAAAATTTCTTTATTTTTTAATATTCCCGCAAACGAAATAAAAAGGCAACGGTAGATGTATATCAATGCGATGTGTATCCCTGTAGATGTTTATTCACCGTGAATGATTCATATATCGAGTAGGACTTGCTGGTTTTGGGTGCAGATGTAATCTGCACCTAGTAGTAGTGCCGAAGCATGTGCTCATGATAAAGAATTCGTGAGGGAGTATCAATTGATCAATTTTTTGCGTTCAATTAGTATCTTCCGGTTGTAAGTACATACAGGTCAAGCATCAAATTTTCACCAAGTCAATTTTTTGTGTTGGGGTTGGAAGTGGGTGCAATTTTTTCCGTTCAATTATTATCCTCAGGGGTTGAAGGGAGTGGGTTTCGGGGGCGCTTACTTGGTACCTATCCTCCAATAACAGTGGTCCAAATCTTAAATTCATTTGCGCTCAATTAGTATCTTCCAGTAACAAGTAGTCTAAGGGTTAAATTTCCACTGAGTCAATTATTTATGTTTGTCAATTTTTCGTATTTGGAGGTTGAAGGGGGTGGTTTTCGGGGTTGCAACTTTTTGCGTTCAGTTAGCCTGTTTCTGTTGTAGATAGTCCAAGGGCTCAATTTCATCAAAGTCAATTATTTGTGTTCGAAGGTTGAAGACTGTGGGTTTTGGGGGTACGATTTTTTGCGTTCAAAATAATCTCCTGCGATAATGAGTGGTAAAAGGATTAAATTCCGTCCAAGTCATTTTTTTGTGTTTCGGGGTTGAAGGGGGTGAGTTATAGGGGCGCAGTTTTTTTGTTCAATTCAACTCTTTCGGTTGTGGGCGGTGCAAGGGTTAAATTTCCTCCAAGTCAAGTTTTTTTGGTTGGGTTTGAAGGGGGCGAGTTTCAGGGGTGCAATTTTTTGTGTTCAATTAGTTTCCTCCGGTAATAGGTGGTTTAAGAATTACATTTCCTCTAAGTGAATTTTTTGTTTCAAGGTTGAAGGGGTTGAGTTTTAGATGTGCAATTTTTTTTTCTTCCTGTCGTAGGTGATCTAAGGGTCCAAGGACTAAATATATGCTCAAAACTGTTTCTGGGCTATTGATCAAAAGTTATCGAATTGCTTGAATTTCAATCAATACATGTGAAATTTCGAGTTTCAACCCCTAATTTGCACCCCTTTCTGTTTCATCTTGCAGAAAAAAACATCCCTTATCAAATAATGTCAAAATATATGTGCTTTCAGACCTCCATGTGCCAAATATTTGAGAAGTTTTCGTATTGTTGTGATTTTCAACACCTAAATTTCATCCCCCAAAATTGACACCCCCTCACCTTCAACAGACTTGTACGTCAAAAACGCATATCAAGTTTCAGTAAAATATCTATACTGATTCTCGAGTTATTACAATTAATAATTTTTCGGTCCCGAAAGAAACCTCGCATTCTCTCGCTTTCACTGCGAACGCTGCCTAAACGCTTGAAGAAACTGTATAAGGGAGAAATGTCGGCAACGAATAGACCTACAAAAAAGCCCACGACAGGATATAAATATCTGTTACGGATAGCCAAAAATAAGCCACTGCTATTTTCGTCAAAAATTAAAACACAAAAACGATCTCGGTGGGCTACCTATCGTAGATAGCTATATGCCGCGGACTTTTTTGTAGATCTTTTCCTTGCCAACAATTCCTCCTTACAAACTTTTGCTCCAGCTTCAAGCGTTGAGGCAGCATTCGCGATCAAACGTCGAAAATTGTTATTTCTTTTCGTTTTTCGCCCCTAACTCCCACCCCCCTGGTCCGATATGGCCCAAAAACAACCCCCGCCGAGATTTTCGGGGTATACACCGGTGTACAAAATTTCAGCTCGATATCTGCTTTCCTTCTCAAGCGAGCGAGCGAGCGAATTCACCATTAAGCAAATCCTGTTTGATAGATCACCGAATTTTCCAAATGCTCTCGATACCTTTGCCAGTTCAATTGTTTTACTTACCATGCCTGTGTCACATTTGCGTGCTGTTATGAATTCATAACAGCACTGTTATTTTTCGTTGCCTGGGAAACCAAACCGAGCTTGGTAAGTTGAACTTACACCTTATTTAAACTACGTCGGTAAGAGAGTTATAACATACGATTGTGCGAAAAATCATATACGATACACGGTTGTTAAGTACATCTAACATAATCTCGGAAATTGCAAAAAATCGTCTTCGACTCGTTTTTGCAAACCTTTCCTCGATTCTGTTATACTGTACTTCTAGAAGGCGGAAAACATGCAGCATTTCTTTTCAAAAATATGATCATAAATATGAATCGAATTTTGTCAAAATATGAAACGTTTTCATAAAAATATGCACATTTATGCAGTTTCATATGCTTCAAACATTATGAAATAAAACAACGTTTTCACAAAAATATAATACATTTATACAATACAACCTATTATCTTAACTAATTTTTGTAAGAACTATTTATAATTAAACATTTTTCAAAATTTTCTAGTAAAAACTTTTGGAAAGCATATATTTATAAATTGAAAAGCTGCGCTCAACATCAACAGAAGTTATTGGCGCATTTTTAGATTTAGAAATTTGGAAACTGGCATATTGGTTGTAGCGTCACGATCGCCTTCCATAATTTTTTTGAGTTCACACAAATTTTGATATCCTGCATTTTTGTTCAAAGTTTTTCTTTTGACGCTTTTGAAAGATTCTCACAGCTTTCAATTAGGTCAAGAGATTCTGCATGACAAATTCATCCCTTGTGTCTCTAGCTTTTTTAAGATTTCCGGCACAAAGGAATAATAGCATTTTATAAAAACTAAATATTTGTCTTGCGAATGGAGCTTTCGTCAGGTACATTAAAAAGTTTACAATATTTTTTGAAGAAATGATTTTAATTTTGGATCGTTTAGCTTCTTTAACGGAATATTAGCGGCCACGAAGGCTTTGCATAAATCATCATTGAAAATTTGTTGGGAAGTCTTTTGACTGGTACTTGCCAAACACTGCTGTCCTTCATCTTTGCGACTTTTCCAGTGTGCAATGGAGTCTTCACATGTTGAATTAGGAACTTACGGTCTGAAGGAGATCAATTGACAATATTAAATAAATAATTATCAAGAGACAATTCACTTTATTTTGGGTAGGAAAAATCAAACTTCTTTGAGTTTGAGTAATAAAAGAAATGGCAAAAGAACTTACCGTCTTGGAGCAAGCTTGACAAAATATTTTGTCATTTTCCAGAACAAGCTCGGAGTAAAGTTTTATCCAGGAATTCACTTGACTAATTTTGGACATGTTCACTTTCTTGAGAGAAAACGACACAAATAAAGATAAAATCAAATATGCCCCCTAAAATATCACCATTACCACCATCCCTATTAACTACCTGCTACCAGATATTTGCTAATTCGGGAAGAGATTAGCTTTAATGAGGGTGCACCTCAACATTCCACCACACCCTTTCTATTCTTAAAGATTTCAAACAGAGGGGAATTGGAAAGATAATGAATTTGAATAATATTTTATGAAAATCGACAAATATGCACATAAAATGCAACTTTTTCTAAAATATGAAGCCAACCAGCCGAATATGCAAAATATGAAAATTTCTAATTAGTTTAATCAACTCAAATCATCACAATTCGCGCTTAATTTCAGCCAGAAACCTGTATATGCAAAAAACAATGAATATGACAATTTCATAAAATCCACCCTCTAGTACTTACCATACTATTAATTAATATACTATTTTCTATTATTTTATTATTCACTGTCATCCTCACAAGAACAATTTGACACCAATATCCTGCTCTTGTCGCAAAGTCTAGGTAAACTTTGCATACATTGCAGGGACAACAACTAAAACTTTGTAAGCATGATTGTTATTATTGTCTCTAAACTCCTCATTCTCCTCTATGTAATCTCTATGGAAAACACAGTTATTGTTATGAATTATGATTTGCAAGACTAATCCTCAGTAACTTAAGTTACTATAAACTGTTTGGTTAGTTACAGCGCTGGAGTTGCAAGGATAAAGATTCTTGTTTATCAAGACAAATGTGGTGGAATTTGTGCCTCAGTTTTAAAGAAAACTCTCTGAATATCATTTTATTTGGCATCAACTTGCTTCCTCATATAATTTGGTGAGCCAAGTCCTAATAAATCATGGAATTAAATACTTAGTCTATTTCTTTGAGTAAAACTTACTGCAAGTTCTATTCTTTTCAGAAATTCTATACCTAATGTCTGTAATAACTTAATATGAATTGCACTGTCGACCCAAATAATCGCTTCAACCATTCCATTAATTATTGTTATTATTTTGAATAGTGCTGTCGTCTGAAGCTACAATTCATTTCATAGTCGATCCTTATTTGTAGTGCATGCCAACTTTAGAAGTATGGAGTAAATGCCTGATTATTCGAAGTTGTATAATTGGAGCAAATTGTCCGTTTAGCAGCTGACAATCCTCAATGCGAGACGTTCCAGCAGTTGTCCTGTTAACAATATTGCCAAATTAAAAGCCATCAGAAGATGTATATCAATGCGATGTGTATCCCTGTAGAAGTTAATGGGTATGTAGGGGCCGGCGCCTGAATTTACTGGTGGAATAATCGGGAATGAAATATTGTGAAGAGGGTAAATGAGTTATCGGAAAAAAACGAAATTCGGCGAATTTTACAAAATGGTGCTCAGTGGGTCGAATAATTGTGAAGCGGGATGAAAAGTCACGCGGGGTGAAGATTAACTGTGATTAAGTAGAATTATAAAATATAACAAGAAAATAAGCCATTAATGCGATTTAGACTTTTGTGGGGGTTGAAATTTACTTATTGTAAAACGTAAACTGAATCCAAATCAGTTCAATTTATTACGGAAGAAAAACGAAATTACTCGCATTTTGCACAAATAAAACTTAGGGGGTTGAAAAATCGTAGAGGTGGATGAAAAATCAAAGAGGATGAGAATTAATCGTTATTATTAATATGTAGAGCGCGAAGTTAGGAAAATTCGTCGCCAGCAATTCGTCGCCGACAATTCGTCGCCAGCAATTCGTCGTCTCAACAATTCATCGCTACAACAATTCGTTGCCAACAATTGGTCGCCGCAACAATTCATCACCAAGGAAAAAGAAGCATCAGATTTTCACAATATGTTATTCTTATTTCATTACATTCCATAATTTATTTAGTATTTTACATTGTGGGAATGTGGGCGATTCCACGCAAATAATCGACCGTGCTCTTTTCGTGATACAATTTAACAACATTTTGTAGACGTTCAGCGCAGTCCCAATATTTCTTCTTCATCTGTGGTCTTTCCCCGCTCAAATCGATATGTTATCTTATTTTAAAATTAATTTATTGTAATTAGTTGTATACCTACATAGGTAACAGTAATTTATCCGATCTACAACTTATTCAGTTCCAGGTAGTGATTAAGGCATTTTTACCCTATAACAGCGAACTATGGATAATGGCTGATTGCTGTAGAAACCTGTCCATGGGATCGGAAAATGATTTAGATGAGAGTTGTTTGTTCTTTTACGCGGAATAAGAATCTGTAATAAAAAATATAGGTTACCATAAAAAAAAATTAAGTTGACCTTCATTTGACCTTGAAAATGACCTTGAGTCAAAATGGCCATGATTCCATCTTTTTTCCCCCCTCAGAGTCATAAAACTTGTATACAAAACATTTTTTTCTAAAATGCTTTCTTTCCGAAATAAGACAACAAGATAAAACGACCACCCGGTATTCAGAAAGTTAAACAAAGTACAGATAATTCATTGTTTTATGTGAAGATTAGGCAGCATTAACAGTAAATTGTGATGCGACGGACAGACTGACGAGCGATCGAGCAGGCGAGCGAATAAGCTAAAACAAGAGTGCCTCGCATATTGCTACGGTACTAAAACGCACTTAACAAACGTGTATCGTCGATAATTTTTCGCACAATCGAATTTTACCATTAGGTAATGACAAACTTGGACAAATTTTTGAAGCCGACCCGACGAGAAATTTGAAGCAAAGTAAGTTTTATTAAATTAAAACATTTTTTATACTTATTTGACATCCCACGCGCTGTTTACTATTTTCATTTGTTTTACTTACCGCGCATGTATGCCGTTATGGTTCATAACGGCACTGTTATTTTTTGTTTCTATGGAAACTAAACCATTTGTAGTAAGGTCAACTTTCCGCGCAAAATATGATGGTAAGTTGAAATATCGAAACGATTGTGCGATAATATATTTAAATTTTTTTTTTTAAATTTTAAATTTAATTACGTTAACAAAGATATTGGGCCGAAAATGTCGAGGGCGGCCCAGGGGGCGCCAGTGGTGGGCACCACGCAATCATCAGCTACATTATTGAAATCTTCATCGTTCGTAATGGTCTTGTGGAAAATTTCAGCAAAATCGGTTGAATGGTTAAGACGTGGGAATTAATTTCCGATTTTTGGGGCTCACTTTTGAGGAGCCCTAGGGACGAAATGGGGGCCCATCTAGCGAAACAAAAAAATACGGGTCTTTTATTTTCATGCAAGGAATTTGTGGCTGAAATTATTGCACTCTGAGACGGAACACTTTGTATAGTAAAACAGATCAGTGACGCTAATTTCAATTTTAACCTCCCCAATCCACTTCACCACTTATAAAAAAAGGGAGGTTACTGCAATCACTAAAATTTTCGAATTTGAGATAGCACCAGATCTTCACGTTTCGAGGTCTCAGGAACCCAAAAAAGTGGTTTTAAAAATGTGTCTGTGTGTATGTGCGTACGTACGTGCGTACGTTTGTAAACACGCCACAGCCAAAACTACTAGACCGATTTGGTTGAAATTTGGTACGTGTGCATGTGATAACCCAACTTAGATCTGAAAAGCTTTTGGAGCCAATCGTGTAACTAGAAATGCCATTTTGGCACATCAATTTTTAAATTTTAAATGCAAACCCCCATTTTTCACGTCACGATAGGAAAGGCCTTCAAATTCTGCTTCTAAAAATGCATTCATTCTTAGTGCCCTTTTGACCAAAAATAAAAAAAAAATTGATTTTTATCGGACTTTAAAATCTCGGTACAGCCCAAGCCCCTGAACCGATTTGGCTGAAATTGCACATGGGGATTGTATTACACGTCGAAGAGCTGAACAAATTTTGGATTCAATCGGCCCACGGAAAGTGCCGTTTTGGCACACCAATTTCTAACTATAAAATTATTCACTCATTTAACCATCCAAAACAAGTTTTTGAAAGATTTATTGTCACCATCAGAAAGGTCTTCAAATTCTGGTTTTAAATAAGGCAAAATTCGTTCGCATTTAGTGCTCTTTGGGTCAAAAAATCGAAATTTTTTAATAACACTAAAAATACATTATAGCCCAAATTAGTGAATCGATTTTGCTGAAATTTGGTAAATGGAGATTGGGTGACCCGTTGAAGACCTGAAAGGCTTTTGGAAGCAATTGGTGCACGGGAAGTGCCATTTAAGCATATCAACTTTAAATTTTAAATACAAGGCCTCCTTTTTTATGTCGCCATTAGAAAGACGATCAAATTCTAGTTCTAAAAATGTATTCACAGTTTCTGCCATTTCAGTGGAAAATAGAGAAAAAAATATTTTTCATTAAAAGGGAGCGGGCTGACAGTGGATGACATAAAGTATCAGTTATTAATTGTCAAAAGGGTGGCAAACTGTTAACCTTAAAAGGAACATATTGTCAAATGTGATGGGTGATGTCGGTATTTGTCAGAAAATTGCGAAATTAGTCACAGTCGATAAGCATAAAAAAATTCTGTTGAATTGACTACTATCTACACAGAATACAAAGATCCACGCGATGGGGAGGTTCCAGCCGCTTCTCTGCTGCCTTTTTTTATAATACATATTTTGTTAACCTCCCCAACTCCATCACAATTTTAAAAAAATGGGAGGTTACTACAATCACTAAAATTTTCGAATTTGAGATAGCACCAGATCTTCACGTTTTGGGGTCTCAGGAACCCAAAAAAGCGGTTTTCAAAATGTGTCTGTGTGTGTGTACGTACGTACGTACGTACGTTTGTAAACACGCCACAGCCAAAACTACTAGACCGATTTAGCTGAAATTTGGTGCGTAGGCATCTCATAACCCAAGTTAGATCTGAAAAGCTTTTGGAGCCAATCGCGCAACTAGAAATGCCATTTTGGCACATCAACTTTTTAATTTTAAATGCAAACCCCCATTTTTCACGTCACGATAGGAAAGGCCTTCAAATTCTGCTTCTAAAAATGTATTCACTCTCAGTGCCCTTTTGACCAAAAATTTAAAAAAAATTGATTTTTTTCGGACTTTAAAATCGCGGTACAGCCCAAGCCCCTGAACCGATTTAGCTGAAATTTTGCACATGGGGATTGTACTGCACGTCAAAGAGCTGAACAAATTTTGGATTCAATCGGCCCACGGAAAGTGCCGTTTTGGCACACCAATGTCCAACTTTAAATTATTCACTTATTTAACCACCCAAAACAAGTTTTTGAAAGATTTATTGTCACCATCAGAAAGGTCTTCAAATTCTGGTTTCAAAAAAAAATGCAGCAGTGAAGCGGCTGGAACCTCCCCATCGCGTGGATCTTTGACTTGTGTTTCTAGCCGAATTAACACAGAAATTGTATAAGACTGGTTTCAACGACGGTTTTAGAACTGCCTAAAAAGGACTTACTTATACCTACTTTTCTCTAATGAATGTTTCAATTTGTATGTTCTAAAAAAGTTCTAAAACCATTATGGAAACCAGTCATACATTTTCTTTGCTAATTCGACTAGAAACCCAAGGCAAAGATCCACGCGATTGGGAGGTTCCAGCCGCTTCACTGCTGCATTTTTTTTTTATTAACTTGAAGTTAAATGATTAAAAGTTGTACCTACCCACATCAGTAGCTCAATTTTTTGCACAAACCCGCACCCTCTGAAAATAGTCGATTACCTCTCTTCCTGAATTGATGTATTTTTTCTATTGGCAGTAGACCCAGGAAAGAGCACGTTCATGACGGGATTCGGCATGGGATTCCTGGCATTCGCCCTGAAAAAGCTATTACTGCCAGTTTTTATCGGGGCCCAGCTAGTGAAATCTGTGCTAATCGCGATGTTCCTTCCATCAATCCTGGGCAGCGTAGGGAAACTGCTCGGCAAGGGATTATCGACATTCTCGGGAATATCGGGAGCATCAACCGGGCTCAACCACAACAACAATAATCAGATAGAGGATTTCGAATTCAAAGATACCAGTCCCTACAATAACGAAGATGCCATGCACGACTACAATAGCCCCGACTCGGATACAGCCCTGAGTTTGAACGTCGCTTCGAGCACCACGGCACCTATCACAAATACCAACAGCAGGTAATAAACGAACATCAATCATTTTGCAGGGAACCGGAAATTTTATTATCCCCGATCTTTGCATAGCTGTAGGCGTTTTGGGATATTTCGTGGCAGATTTTTCGTTTCATCGAAATCTAATATGGAAAAAATATAAAAAAAGAATAAATATTTAATCTCTTCAGCCTATTGTGCTATTGAGGAATCCCAAGATTCAAAATCCGGGAATAGAATCAAATAATTTAATAACACATACGACTATAGCTTATCGAATTTGCTGTGGAAGCTTCAAACTTGATATACTCGCATTGAGGAATGAGCTTCAAAGGATTAGTGCCAGTGGTGTGTTTCAGTGAATTTACTAGCATTTGGTTGATAGCTCCAGCCCATAGATTCGGATTAATTTATTGTCTAAAAGTTTTAATTAATACTGGGTAATAATGGGTTCAGAATATCATAGTATATTGCAGAACTACACCGTCATTATTAGTCCTCAGGGACATATTAATATATTAAAATAGTTACCAGTTATCACAATCAAACAATGCAACTTTTGGCTTATTGAAAACTTAAGGGGAGATTTCACATTTATTTACGTTTGCTGCAACCCCACAGTTTTATGTTACGCATTTTTTGTTAGTTAATGCCCAGGTTTTATTGTTTGATTGATTCTAAACTTTCTTTTAATGTTAAAGTAATGCTGTTTAAAAACTCTTCCTCAATTTATGTAAACTAATAGTAGAGTGCAATTAGACCAAAAAGTGGCCAAACCCCGGCATAAAAACAGAAGATGAATGATTGTCAACTGGGTGTAAACTTTTCGTTTTCAAATGGACACACGCATTTTTTTAGCCAGTCTAATAGCTAATTTTTTTCTGCGTCTTTTGATGTGCGAAAGTTGAGTTTGGTTCATAATAAATTTTGAAAATAATCAAAATTATTGTCAACATTTCAATCTTTTTATGCTAAATTTTCAAGTGTGCCGCGAAAAAAATTCTCGAAATGCATTTTACATATTAGAAAATAACATATTTTAAATGTTTTGTTAAATTTCTATCAGATTCGAAAATTTTTAGTAAAAAATATTCCAATTTTGACAACAAATTATAATTATTTTCAGAACTAGTTATAAACAAAACGCAGAAAAAATTGGCTATTAGACTGAGTAAAGAAAATTGGGTATGTCCGTTTGAAAATGATCCAGTTGACATTCAAGTTGAAGTTGATAAAAATCAAAACCATCTTGAGTTTGTAGTGTTTCATGAGCAATTTCATTTGGTTTTTAGTTCACCAAAATCGGACCACAAATAACAAAGTTATAGCGTTCTGGAGTTTTAATCTCGCACCCTGTATATTTCATTTAACTTTGGCAAAAAGAATCAATGCAAACAAGATAGTTTCCTATGCTTTCAAATGCAAGTTTGCATTTCAATGCATAAAACCGAAAGAAAGCCTCCGGAAGATATATATCAATGCGATGTGTATCCCTGTAGATGTTTATCGGCTAGTGTTACTGGTGGAATCGGCTGCAGATTTTATGAATCTGCACCTAGTAGTAGTGCATCCACAAACGCGCAGATGTATGGTCAAAATAACCCAATTATGCAAATTTTGCGTTTGAAGAGTTAAATTGCGAAGGTGGATGAAAAAACTGAAAAATGCAAACATCATCCAAATGAGTTCAATTTATTACCGAACAAAAACGAAATTACCCGAATTTGTCAAAATTAACACCTAGGGGCTTGGAAAATTGTAAAGGGGGATCAAACGTCAAAGTGCATGAGAATTAATCGTAATTAAGCAGAATTACAGAAAATAACACGAAAGTAAGCCAAATTATGCAAATTTAGCTTTTGGGGGAAATGTTGCGAAGGGTGTTAAAAAAGTGAAAAAGATAAACATAATCCAAATGAGTTCAATTTATTACCGAAAGAAAACTAGATTACGCGAATTTTGCAAAATAAACACTTAGGGGGTTGAAAAATTGTAAAGGAGGATGAAAAGTTAGTGGGGATGAGAATTAATCGTAATTAAGTAGAATTACAGAAAATAACACGAAATTAAACCAATTATGCAAATTTGCCTTTTGGGGGGTTGAAATCTTGCGAAGGGTGTCGGAAAAGTGAAAAAGGCAAACGGAATTCATATGAGTAAAATGTATTTTTTAAAAAAAGGCAAAATTGGGTGAATTTTACTAAATTAATGCTCGGGGATTGAAAAATTATGAAGGGGGATGAAAAGTCAAGAGAGGTGAAAATGAACTGTAGCCCGAGCAAATAAATAAAATTTATTTACTGCGCTTGCTATGGATTAGGGGTTGTTAGTAGCCTAGGGGTTGGTTTTAGGTTGAAGACTCATAAGGCGTTTTTTCAATGATTAACCGAAAACTATCGAACCCCCGGTAATTTTATACCAAATCCTGCCTTGATACACTAATAGTTTTTGAGTTCTCGTATTTTTGTGTTTCTGCAGGTTAGGGGTTTTAGCGCCTTTAAGGGTGGTTTTTCGCGAATGATCAAGACCTTTTTTGTATCATCAATAGAAAGCTTTCAAATGGTATTAATTTCAGCACTACATTATTCAGTGAAAATTCGAGTTTCCGCCCTTAAATTTCATCCCCTTCGATAAATTTGTCCTAAAATTCACTCCTTTCGCGAAGATGCAATGTGTAAGAACTCACAGTTTCACGGAAGATTTTGCTTCTCTGCGCCAAATTACAGGGCTTCATGAACGTTTCAACCCCTAAACTCCAACCCCCTATTTCACCACCCCTACATGCTTGTGCTTTGAGTAGGAAAGGAAAGATGGAGCGATATACCCTCCACCACTTTTCACTCCGCCACGCCCACCGGCCACTCTCGACCAATCCGCTTTCAGCAGAGCGATATACCCCCCGTCATATTCTCTCTCGACCAATCACAGGAGTTGGGGTAGGAGGTATACGACCATACGAGAATGTGACGGGGGGTATATCGCTCTGCTGAAAGCGGATTGGTCGAGAGAGTGGGAGGAGGCGTCGCTTGTGGGTGGAATTGGGTGGGGACATGCGCAGTAGCCGGTGGGCATGGCGGAGTGAAAAGTGGTGGGGGGTATATCGCTCCATCTTTCCTTCCCTACTGCTTTGTGTTTTCAATTTCAGCGCCCTAATCCAATTCGTTCAAAAATTGCGATGATTTATAGATTCATGTTTTCAACCCCTACTAATTTCACCCCTTTATCATTTATAGGGGTGAGTTTATTTCTATGGTGTTACATAACTTCTTGTGTATTTACTGACTTCGGTTGTTCATAAATAAATCAACAGAATTTCAGAAGAAATAAATAAATAACTATTATCCGCTTGCATAGCTTCAGGGGTTAGTAGCCTAGAGGTTGGTTCTTGGTTGAAAGGCTTTCCAGTTTCAACCCTTAGATTTCATCCCCCTTGTTAGATCTTAGTGAAAATTTGTTTATCCGCCTACGGTGTCACTGAAAATTACCTTACCAAATTCTGCCTTGATACGCTAAGTATAGTTTTTGAGTTCTCGTGTTTTTGTGATTCTGCATATTAGGGGTTGTAGCGCCTTTAAGGGTAGTTTTTCGCAAAATATGTATAACACTTTTTTGAATCATTAACGGAAAGCTATCGAATGACGCTATTTTCGACCAATACTTAGGTATTAAGCGGAATTTTGAGTTACAACCCCCATTCTGCATCCACCGTTAGATTTCATCGAAATATGTGCGTATGTTGAGTTTGAAATAGCTACGTGCAACTCTTGCGGAGTTATCATGTTTTTTGTGGTTTTCATCCTCTAAATTTCATCCCTCGAAATTGGCACCCCTTCACTTTCAACAGACTTGAAAACCAATATTTTAGGAGACTTTTACGTTTATTGAAAAGCATTTTTAACACTTCTTGGTGGCATATCATCTGAAGCCGAACTCGGATTCTAGGGAACTTTAGGACTATCAAGGGAACGTGTGCACAAAAATTCAGCCCCCTGATAATTTTTCCGAAGTTTATATGGATTTTTTTCTATAATGACTGGACTATACTGATTCTTCCGGGGCCTTGTTGATAGAATAATGAAAATTATGATTATATCATGGCACGTGTATCAGGAACGAAATTAATCTTCGAAAATGTCAAACAATTTTTACGACAATTCAACTTTTACTTTATAAACCAATACGAATTAACTGCTTCAGCCAATCATAGCGTGACTAATTTGTACATGTGGTGATTGCCAGGCAGTTGTCAAAAACGAGAAACGTCAAGTCGTTGAATTGTCTTGCCGAATACAACTCATGGTCTCAATATCTTGGTAATTTTTGTCACTTTGATTTAGACTCGCAGGCGTTGTTTTTGGAAAATTATCACTCGCGCGAGCGCTCGTGATAATTTTCGTCCCAACGCCTGTTCGTTGCATCAAAGTGACAAAAATTGCTGGCAATATTGAGACCACTTGTTGTATTATATACGAAAATTCGTGGAACAGCTTTTCTTATGTCTGAAGTTTTGTTCTTGGATGCTGGTTTGTTGGCGGTTGAAAATAAAATCATGAAATCAAATCGTTTTAGTCAATTTACTAGTCGATTCCTAAAATAGAAATTAGATGACGATTTTAAAAGCCAAGTATAGATAAAACTTGGCACGTTGGTTGAAAGCTTGGTCCATTTTTCTAAGAGGAACTGATGTTTGATTACACAAGGTAGTTTCACAGTCTCGTTTTGTATTTTGTGTTAATTTCTTTTATAGCTGAAGATGGAGTAACACTCCGAAACGCGTCCTAAACAGTAAGTAAATTTTGTGGAACGAGACTGTGAAACTACCCAAATAACACACAAATGTCTTATGTACGTCCATCATTCATCCATTTTGGTCCGTGAGGTGGTTCTAGGACCATCCAGTGGTCGGCCTGTGGACAATAAATGGACGTTCATAGAACATTCCCGATGCACAAAAATGGACAGATTCAGAACCATCTGGTCGGACTCGGACGACACATGTACGGTTATGGCACTATGTACGGATGATTCGTGAACGTCATATGGACGATTTTTGATTAGTCTGGAAGCATAACGGACCATAATCGTACGATTTAGAGATCATTGTGGACGATTTTAGGACCATCTAAGAACAAATTATTGGTCCCGTTGTAGTCCACGGTCCATCCATTGGTCGTCCTCTGATGGACAGTCAATGAATTTCCAGCGAACGACCTATGTACCATTATGGTACTACCTACAAAATGCTTTCTGAACGTCATACGGATCACTTTTTGAACATACGCCAGGATGGGCATAATAATTAATAAAATAAATAGATCTATGTTTTATAAAATATGTAGGTGTATTTAATAGCTTATTACAATATAATATGGGACCATTAATGGCGAAAATTCGTTAAAACACATCAAAACTTGAACAATAAGTAACATGTAAGTACTTGCACTATCACTAGAAACACCCCACTACACCGAAACACTTGATTTTCACTAGTGCATTTTTCCACCGACTATTAAATTAAATAATAATGTGCTCCTCTCGTACGCATTTCTCCACGCCTTTCTCTGTTGTGTTGGAAATCCTGGTCAATTTGCGTTGATTCTGAAATAAGACAATTACGAATTAAAATAGATTCCAGGCTCATTAATAAGACGGAAAATTTTACATTTACAAGAATTTTCAAAATCGATCATGAAATATCAATAAGAAGTATTAAATGTTTATGATGGACGCGTTTAATTGAATGTGAGTGAATTTTTGATCGTGAAATGCAATTTCTAAGAAAATGTAGGTATACTCTTATGACTATACTCATGATGAGCGTTACAAACCTTTGTTTGCCTTTGTGCTGATTGCTGATGATGTCACGATGTTTGTAAAGACGATGGCCAATTGGTCTGGAATTCTAAAATTTCTTTATGATGCACTCACGTTAACACCTCCACGGAAAACACTCCCAATAATACACAAATGGATTTAATTAATATATTGGCATACCAACCATTGCACACGACCCAGGGCAAATTTCTCCTAGAGACTAACTTAAAACCTACAAGTGTCCCTGTTCCTCGGACTACCTCCGTTTACCCTCCGCAAGTGGACAAAAGAGTCGCAGCAATAAATACCATCTGCAGTCTGCACGACCTTGCATTCCCTAGTCGGCTAAATAAATAATAATCACAACACTTAATTGTTCATCAGCCCAGATTCATTTCGTTCCATTTGGTTGTTCAATCGGCTCGAAAATAAAAGAAAGTGTAGATAATGATAGATACTTAGTACCTGCATTATATAAATATCTCAAATAATTCATGTAAATTTATAGATCTTGCCGAGACTTTGTTAATCATAAGCAGCACAACGGTTGTATTTTTATTGCTGCATTTCAGGGATGCAAACTATTTTACAAAAATTTTGGTTAGTCCGTAAAGAGTACGAAAGCGAACGTCCATAGAATCTACATTATTAAATTCATCATTCATCCGAAGACTGTTTATATTGGGACGCACGTGGAACATCCTACTTAAGTCTGTTCAGAAACAATCCGTGATCGAACGTCCACTGTACGGCAGTTTATGTTTCGTCCAGGAACGATACGTCTGAAAACGTACATGCAATGACCTTCAGCGGACGTCCAGAAACCGTCGAAAGATGGACCATTACTGGGTATTCTGAATATTGCTTTACATAGAGCAATTCAGGGACAAACAGATGCAGTCTGTTTAATATTACAATTTTTACACATCGATGTAAAAATTTTACAATTTTTTTTGTTTATCCGTAAAGAGTTCGAGCGAAAACGTCCATTGAATGTACATTATCGGTTCATCCAAGGACTGTTTATATAGGGACGTACATAAAACGTCCTAAGTAGGTTTGTTCGCAAACAGTTCATGAGCGAATATCCATCGTACATCCATTTTTGGTTCGGTCAGGAACCGTCCAGCTGAGAACGTACATAGAATGTCCGTTTGATGTTCGTTCGAAAATCGTCCGCAAATGTACGTCCATGATACGACCATAAATAGTACGGTCCCGTACAGGACGAATATGGACGTTTGGTGGACGTCCAGTCGCCGTCCTGTGTTACTTGGGTACCTTGTGTAATCAAAACTTGGCACTGTTAATTCGGTGCTTTCAATTTTACGATAGCAGCCCCGGGTTCAAGATAACTGGACTGTTTACTGAATATGGAAGGCAGTACTTCCCCCTCAAGGAATTGCTTAAGATCCAAATTTACTGTACACTATTGTTCTGTTTCTGAAACGCTTTCCAAAGTGTGCTGGTTGATTTAAGAAGAGAAAATTACCTTTCGATCGACCATCACAATAAGCGTTAAGATTTTCTTTCTAATTGATCACAAAAAAGCTGGCAGCATTCTATTTCATAATGACTTCTTCAAGCTGCTTGCTCAAAAATTCAAGAAAATAACACCTTTTTCACTTTGGGGACCTGCGATGGACATATCCTAACTTTTGTCAGGGATATTAATAAATGCAAAAAATGAATTTAAAAAAATTTAGTGGATTTCTTTGGGGACCATGCGAAATAATTTTGGACAATTGGACAAGCGTTTTACGAATCTTTTGTTTCCATATCCAACCCTAATTTCAAAACTTTTGAATCACACTGTATCCAAAGATAGAAATTTATGAGAGACTGATAGGAAATCGGCTGTTTGCATGATGCTTATTTATAGCACAAATACCAATGTCTTTTATCGATTCTTAGCGTAATCCAGATTTCAAATTCAAAAAATCAATATAAGCGTGCAATAAATCTAAATACAAATCCAGGCCATTTTCCGAACCACTAGTTTCGAATGCAATAATTTAATACATCAATGAATTTCCAGCTGTTCTATTTGCCATTTCATACGTGATTAACCGACATTAATTACGCTTCTTGTTTATTTGTCAGCTTTATGTTTTGATGAGGTATCTTAGTCAAGTTTTACTGATGTAACGGATGAACAACCTCGTTACGACTTTCCTGGAAAATCCATTCGTTTTCACTTCAGTTTTAGAATACTGAACAGAGGGGACGGAAATTTTAGGGAATTTACTAATTTATTCTACTATTTCCGAGAGGAAAATCTTACATTTTAAACACTTTTGTTTAAAAACTTGTCACATCCCACGTAACACACATCCATCCTTTGTACGCTCTTTGGATGCCGTAAACCGGACCAACGATGGTCCGAAGGGCATCCATTGTTTACCCCGTAAAGGTCCGATTTGCGTCCCTCAATGGTCCGCAGTTCACTTTTTTGTACGCCCAATGTATACCCGTTATTCGGCATGAATTGGATCCTCGCGGATGCACTTCGGGCATTCATCGGACGCACGACTCGGGGACTCGCGGAGCGTTTTTAGATTATACATCGGACGTCCTAAGCAGGACATTTAAAGGATGGTTTTCGACACGTTTAATGGACGTTCTTCGGATGCTCAGTTTCGGCTGCATTTTGTACGCTTTTAGGATGATTTGATAGATCCGTCTGAAGTATACCCTTAGTTTATCCATTGAGTGTTCTTTGCACAACCAATTTACGTTACTAACTGGACAGTTTTCGGACGAATTAAATTTACTGGTTTAATTAAATAATATATATATATATATATAACTACATACACTTAATTTATTAATTAGACTGTACATAATATAGAACACTCCAAATATCTAATTTTTCCTTCTTCTTTCTGGAGCTCTCCTCAACCATTTTGCTATTACGGCCTCGATTTCTCGGTCTCCTTCGTCCTTAAATTTACTGCACAGTCTCGTTGCCTCTGAAATTAAAAAAATATTGCTAAATAATATGTAAGTAGATAATTGTATATATTTTGTTTGCTTATGAGTTTTTCCGCTTTATGATGTGCAGGTGGTAGAAACTAAATTTTCTGGATTATTCAATAAACAGTGCGAGTGTAAAGTATGGAATGCCTAATATTCATAAATTTTTTACCGTTCATTTCTGTCAAAATCCGTACGCAAAGTCGTTTTTTTTAATGCGGATTTGATGGCGTAGTCAATCATTTTCTTCTATTTCCGGAAATAGCCTTAAATTTGTGTTCTCAAATGGAATGATTGTTTTTTCTCATCAAATTCGAAATCTACAATTTTTTCTGAGTTGAAAACGCCCATTTCACCGGACGTAGAGTCACGGCCTCCAGATTTTCAATAACACCGAAGGAACTGGTTAAAAATCAAGATTTTTGAAAATCGCAAATACAATTGTCAGTCTTATTTTTTTGAGTCAAATTCAACTGCGCAATTACATTTCGTCTTATTCGTCTTTGCTCTTTTAATTTTTTCTTCACTTTGACAATCTGCCAAAATTGCGAAAAGCATTTTTTTAAAATGTGTAATCGCACAGTTAAATTTGTATCAAAAAAATTAGGTTGACGTGTATTTATTTTTATTTTTTACCGATTAATTTTTTCGATGTTTTTGAAAGTCAGTGGTGGTCATGAGTCCACTTCCGGTCAAGCATAATAGATGTTTTTAACTCAGAAAAATTTGTAGATTCCGAACCCGATGAGAAAAAGCTATATCATTCCAGTTAAAAACAAAATTTAAAGCCATTCCCGGTTAACCCGGAAGTGGAAAAAATAAGTGACTATAAGGCATCCAATTCGCATTAAAAAAATAAAATAGACCCATCCAAGGAATTTTGGTAGAAATCAACCATAAAAGATTTATGAATAAATTTTATTCCATCATACTTTACACTCGCACTGTATTTAGAACTTTATTCTCGTTCTCCCGACCGATTTTTGAGGAATTTAATTTGTATTATCTTTAAGAATCTATTTTTGCAACTAGGTAACTAATAACTAAAAAATGTTCTTGGTTTGACACTTACCAACGATAAGTGCCGTAACGTGCAGGTCTGCGAAACAATACTTCGCGTTCATCCCTGTGCTGTTGTATAAGGCAGCTACACTATCTGACAATATTCGCGTAAAGAGCCTTCTAACAAATTCCATCAAGTCTTTCCCGCCGACAGTGGACAACTGGACGGCCTGTAATCAAAAAAGTTAACGAAAATGTTATGAAATAATAATCAGGGCTATTTACCGCAGAAGACATGTTTTCCTTTGAAGACAGATCGATACTTATTGAATTTTCTCAGTTCTAGTAGTATACACTGTCTGCAGGTATCCATCACCCCTCACGTGCACATATTTGGCATTTTGATTGGTTGAGATCAAGTGACGACTGCGCAGTGATCCCTCAGCTACACTTGCCTTAAAGGGATGAAGAAAATATCGATCGAGGTTTTGGGGAAAAGTACCGGTACCCACGCCATGCCACGCTATTCTATGATTTACGATTACAAAAGATGGCGGCGCTTTGGTACTGAGTGGTATTCATTCATTAATAATAACAATTTTTCAAACATTTACGTCTCGCAAACTCACTTTGTGCATGAAGCACAAAGTTAAAATAATATGACATTTTTCAGTTTTTAGCTTTTTCCGCATATTTCCTATATTTCAAAAACCAAGCCAGATATCTTGAATTTCTTTTCAGATTCTAAATATACACGGAAAATGACAACTTTTTTGTAACTTGATAAAATTTTGTATCCTTTAACGTTTGCGCGATGTAAATTTTTCTAAAATGGAAGAAAATGCTCTGAGAAATAATTATAGCCATCGACTGGATGAAGTAGGTATAAATGATTCTAATTCCCGAATATCTGAATAATTTCCCACTTGTGATAATAAATATTAGATGAAACGCATAGTAATTTTTCTGTGAATCGGCGGCTGATAGATGCTTGAATAAACATGCCAAATTACGTCCATTTGCGGACGGTTCATTGTTAATACGGAATTAGATAAACTTTGTATGCTCGATTTCGGTCATCCGAAGACTATCCGTAATCAGGCATTCAATGGATGCACGTATTACGAAAAACTTTGTACCGTCCAAAATCTTCCGCCGATGGTTTATTCAAAGAACGCCCAATTACGTCCGTCTTGTGGACGGTTCATAATTAACCCGGACTTGGGATGTACTTTGTACGTCAGATTCTGTGCATCCGAAAAGTATCCGTAATCAGGCATCCATTGTGCATCCATTTCTTGTCGGTCCATAAATAGTCCGGAAATCGGCATCCAAATAGCATACAAACACGCCCGCAATCGGACTGTCCGAAGATTACCCACAGCGGTTCTTCCAATGGACGCCCTTTTTTCGTCCGCATCAGGACGGTTCAAAAAGTGCCCAGAAAAATGCGTTCAATGGATACCCAATTTTAGTCCGGGACGGTTCGACAGTAAATCGGACCAACAATGGACCGACTCGGGCGTACATTGTACGTCCGTGTGTTACGTGGGATATTGAACTGTTTAAATTCTGCTTCACACTAACCCCACCTTACCTTATAATTTAAGTCGTTGATTATTCCTAAACTCAATTTATATTTGAATGGTTCAATTTTACAACCCAGAACGCTATTTTAACCTACGTTTTACTTTTAAAAGGTGTATTAGACCTGTGCTGGCTCAGATTAGGTACTCAGGTTAAACTTGCTTATAAATATCCGTCATGAGGAGATAAAGGAGCACTTTATTGCCATTTTCGGTTAATTCCCTCTTAAAAAAAATATGGTCTCTATTAAGGTAAATTTACCGTCCATAACAAGGACGAAAGTTATTTACAAAACCGTCATATCGACTAGCGAGGCGCCATATTCTAAACATCCTCAATTTAACTTTACGCCTCATATTTCCGAAAAATACCCCGTTTTTATGCGTTTCATCTGATGGAAATCTTTTATTATTGCAGGTTCGGAATCGGCAATCAAAGGGTGTCGTATGTCTCTCAGCAGCACACCGACAACAACTACTATAATATGAGAAAGCCGAATAAGAAGACTGACTACAAAGTGTTCCACAAAATACCATCCTCATCGCTGCTCCTAACCAGTTACGATCCATTTTATAGTCCTTTACTGTCACGCCTGGACGCCGTTTTCCAACAACTCGGACTGGGAAATGATAAATCGCCGGAAACGGAAAGATGCCGAGAGAGGCTCGTCTGCATGCTGTATGCCAATCCTGCTAAGTATGCACCCTACAGCAACCTCGTCTCGGCCCAGCTAAGCAGGTAAAGGAAAAAAGTTTCATAAACTTAAAGGAACAGTAACTTAAACTTAAAAATATCAATTTTTCCAAAATTATAGCATTATAGCAGTTTATAGCATTTTATAAATGTTGCCGTAAATAAAATTGCCTCAAAGAACTTCAATTCGTTGCTAGAATCGGTTTGAGTGAGGCGCGTGACGTCATTTGTGGACCGGGAGCTCGTGACCGAAAACTTACGTCATAAGGTTTGACTCCCCCATTTGATGTACATTTTGAAGCTAATTTTAAAAACCCTTGTCTTACGCCTGGGACCGGGGGCGTTTGGCAGCAATAAACGTTTTAAATTTCGAAAAAGGGCCAAAATTTACGTCATAAGGTACATAAAAAGTTTGAGCGGCGTTACATGTGGAATGGCCCCCTTGAGTCAAAAAGCCGTCGTAAGATAAAATATTTGGGGGCTTTTCATCCATAAGACAACTTTGAAATTTCGAAAGAGGACCAAAATTTACGTCATAAGGTACACGAAAATTTTTTTCAGTAACTTGTCGGCCATTATACTCAAGTTATGAAACCGCTTCGTAAGACAAAAATTTTGTGGGCCAACGCTTTCAAGACAATTTTTTTGAAAAAAGGGCCAACATTTACGTCATAAGGTACATAAAAAGTTTGAGCGGCGTTACATATGGAACGGCCCCCTTGAATCAAAAAGTCGTAAGATAAAATATTTGGGAGCTTTTCATACATAAGACAACTTTGAAATTTCGAAAAAGGACCAAAATTTACGTCATAAGGTACATGAAAATTTTTTTCAGCAACTTATCGGCCATTATACTCAAGTTATGAAACCGCTTCGTAAGACAAAAATTTTGTGGGTCAAATGCTTTCAAGTCAATCTTTTTAAAAAAAGGGCTGAAAATTACGTCATTTGGTATATAAAAAATATTAGCCGTAAAATGTGTGAAAATATATCCCAAATTCAGAAATCCATTGTAATACATCATCCGTAAGACGAACTTGAAATTTCGAAAAAGGACCAACCTTACGTCATAAGGTACATGAAAAAAAAATTTTTCATTTTGTTGCTCATAATACCCGATTTAAGAAACCGCTTCGTAAGACAAAAATTTTGTGGGTTAAGCTGCTTTAAGACAACAGTTTTCGAAAAAGGGCCCGAAATTTACGCCGTCAGGTACCTACATGAAAAATTGAAACGGCATTATGTGTGGAAACAACACTCGAGATCAGAGATACCTCGTAAGACAAAGTATTAGGGGGCTTTTTGGCGTTAAGACAAATTTGCAAATTGGAAAAAGGGCAAAAATTTACCTACTTCACAAGGTACATGAAAATTTTTTTCAAAGATTTGTCGCCGATTATATTCTTGAATCCGGCGCTTCGTAAGACAAAAATTTTGTGGGTAAATCGTTGTAAGGTAACATATTTTGGAGAAGGGTACATTAATTACATTTGCTCAGGAGAAAATAATCGAGGTCATTAGATCGAAAAGCCCCTGAAGTCACTAATGCATCGTTTGAAAATGCAAAAAGGTTTCACTTATTTAAATATACAAAAATGTTAATAACTTTAGTATTAGCACCTCAAAATTCCACAACCGAGCTGTCGTCGGAATCCTCGGACACATCATGTTCTATATCAGAATTTTGAGCATCTTCTACTCCTACAACGTCTTTGTCTTCGAGTAAAATTTCTTCACCATCTTCCTCGTGCAGACCTTCTGGAATATGTGCTCTCGTATTCCATTTTGGATGAAGACCATTTTGAGTCATTTCCCATCCATTACTTTCTGGCTCCAAGTCTTGTAGAGGATTGGAGGTGCTGGCATTATTCCAGATGCAACAAAAGAAATTACACCGCAAGACGTTGTTATGTAAAACAGACTTACATGGGGGCAAAAGTGTGGGATCAATTCTTTTAATTCCCGAAAAGAGCTTAGAAACACTTTTTGGTTTATTCCAATTATAAAACAACTCAAGTCTGGCTTTTGTTCACAGACTTGCACTTTCTTTGGCCATAAACTTCACCAGTAAATTATTTCAATAAAGCCACCACTTCATCAGATACTTCAGAGGAAGATCCAAGTGCAGAGAACACTTTTTGATACCTGGTTGATTTAGGCAACAGATTAAATGGTTGAATTTTTCCTTTATGCGAGAAAGCTGCGGTATAATTGCAGCCTGTGAAGGCATGCAATCCAGGTAAAGACTTACAAATATCTGATGCAAGCTTTTGCAATAGTAGTGAGGTGTTAATAAATCGTCTGTGTTTACCTGATCCAAAATCAAGCCACAGCCTGTTGAAAGGGTTTAATCTATAAATATTACTCAGGAATATAATCAAAACGTCAGTATCCCCAGTTCTTACTATTATATCCTTCTGATTCGAGTCGGCTGCCCTTCGATGAGAATCCTCCTTGAAGATGTTTTCGCAATGGAAAAAGAGACGGGTATCCGCTTCTTCTTGCTCACACATCAATTCAGAAACTTCTTCTGTAATTCCGTATTGGTTCTTAAAACACTTTGTCCTGCGTAAAAAACAACGCCTTATTCCTTAGAATTTCCTTTTGCTCTTCTCGTTGCCAATCCTTTGCAAGAAATAATGTCAAAGACCTTTTGAAGCTTTCATTGTCCGAAGCTTTATGGAAATTTCTTGGTCTCTTCTGATGGGGCCCTTGAATATAAAAATCTTGCGAACTGGGTAAGTTGCCATCTCTTGTTCTTTCTGGATCTTTTATAGAAGGGTTCTTGTACTGGTCAAAGACCACATCGATTCGAGTTGCTTTGCTTGAACATAGTTTTCGCAGGATGTATGAAGAGAGTTCTCCGTATGTTTCCGGAAGTGCCGTTGGTAGGGTATGTAGATATTACCGTTTTATTACGAATTTCAAGGATTCTCCAATTGACCTATGGCTAGAGTTGGAGTTGAATTTAGTCACAAAATTTTGGGTTACAAGTAGGTAATCGATTTTTGGGATCACCTTTTGCCAAAATATGTTGCGTTACAACAATTTACCCGCAAAATTTTTGTCTTACAAAGCGGATTCATGAATTAAGTATATAAGCGCCGACAAATCTTTGAAAAAAAATTTCATGTACCTTGTGAATTTTTGCCCTTTTCCAATTTGCAATTTGTCTTAACGCCAAAAAGCCCCCTAATACTTTGCCTTACGAGGTATCTGTGATGTCGAGGGTTGTTTCCACACATAATGCCGTTTCAATTTTCCATGTACCTGACGGCGTAAGTTTCGAGCCCTTTTTCGAAAACTGTTGTCTTAAAGCAACTTAGCCCACAAAATTTTTGTCTTACGAAGCGGTTTCTTAAATCGGGTATTATGAGCAACAAAAAGTTTGGTCCTTTTTCGAAATTTCAAGTTCGTCTTACGGATGAAAAGACTCTGGAAATTTTGTATTACAATGGATTTGTGAATTTGGGAGATATTTCCACACATTTTACCGCTAATATTTCTAATGTAACAAATGATGTAATTTTTAGATCTTTTTTCAAAAAAATTATCTTGAAAGCATTTGACCCACAAAATTTTTGTCTTACGAAGCGGTTACATAACTAGAGTATAATGGCCGACAAGTTGCTGAAAAAAAATTTCATGTACCTTATGACGTAAATTTTGGTCCTTTTTCGAAATTTCAAAGTTGTCTTATATACCTAATGGAAATGAAACTTTTGTCTTACGCACAGATGAAAAAATTCCCCCGTTGTCGTATTTTGAATTTTGAGTTCAATGTGAATACCTACAAAAATAGTTTGAAAAATTACCTTTCGGATAGCCTTTACTGGTAACAGCTGGTATTAATTGTATTAGCGGTAGCAATTATTTTAGTTGTGACGTAGGACAAAGGTTTCATTTCCATTAGGTATAGATGAAAAGCCCCCAAATATCTTATCTTACGACGACTTTTTGACTCAAAAGGGCCGTTCCACATGTAACGCCGCTCAAACTTTTTATGTACCTTATGACGTAAATGTTGGCCCTTCTTTCAAAAAAATTGTCTTGAAAGCCTTTGACCCACAAAATTTTTGTCTTATGAAGCGGTTGCATAACTAGAGTATAATGGCCGACAAGTTGCTGAAAAAAAATTTCATGTACCTTATGACGTAAATTTTGGTCCTTTTTCGAAATTTCAAAGTTGTCTTATAGATGAAAAGCCCCCAAATATCTTATCTTACGACGACTTTTTGACTCAAAAGGGCCGTTCCACATGTAACGCCGCTCAAACTTTTTATGTACCTTATGACGTAAATGTTGGCCCTTTTTTCAAAAAAATTGTCTTGAAAGCCTTTGACCCACAAAATTTTTGTCTTACGAAGCGGTTGCATAACTAGAGTATAATGGCCGACAAGTTGCTGAAAAAAAATTTCATGTACCTTATGACGTAAATTTTGGTCCTTTTTCGAAATTTCAAAGTTGTCTTATAGATGAAAAGCCCCCAAATATCTTATCTTACGACGACTTTTTGACTCAAAAGGGCCGTTCCACATGTAACGCCGCTCAAACTTTTTATGTACCTTATGACGTAAATGTTGGCCCTTTTTTCAAAAAAATTGTCTTGAAAGCCTTTGACCCACAAAATTTTTGTCTTACGAAGCGGTTGCATAACTAGAGTATAATGGCCGACAAGTTGCTGAAAAAAAATTTCATGTACCTTATGACGTAAATTTTGGTCCTTTTTCGAAATTTCAAAGTTGTCTTATAGATGAAAAGCCCCCAAATATCTTATCTTACGACGACTTTTTGACTCAAAAGGGCCGTTCCACATGTAACGCCGCTCAAACTTTTTATGTACCTTATGACGTAAATGTTGGCCCTTTTTTCAAAAAAATTGTCTTGAAAGCCTTTGACCCACAAAATTTTTGTCTTACGAAGCGGTTGCATAACTAGAGTATAATGGCCGACAAGTTGCTGAAAAAAAATTTCATGTACCTTATGACGTAAATTTTGGTCCTTTTTCGAAATTTCAAAGTTGTCTTATGGATGAAAAGCCCCCAAATATTTTATCTTACGACGGCTTTTTGACTCAAGGGGGCCATTCCACATGTAACGCCGCTCAAACTTTGTATGTACCTTATGACGTAAATGTTGGCCCTTTTTTCAAAAAAATTGTCTTGAAAGCGTTGGCCCACAAAATTTTTGTCTTACGAAGCGGTTTCATAACTTGAGTATAATGGCCAACAAGTTACTGAAAAGAATTTTCATGTACCTTATGATGACGTAAATTTTGCCCCTTTTTCGAAATTTAAAATGTTTATTGCTGGCAAACGCCCCCGGTCCCAGGCGTAAGACAAGGGTTTTTTAAATTAGCTTCAAAATGAACATCAAATGGGGGAGTCAAACTTTCTGTACCTTATGACGTAAGTTTCCGGTCACGAGCTTCCGGTCCAGCAGTGATCTTATGGATCTCGCGCCGTAGAAATAATTATTGTTTCTTCTGTAACTGAACGAGTGGACGGATTTCAAAAATTGTTGCATTGGTTTACAGGGCATTTCATACCCTTTAAAATGATGCGTCCACAAAAGGACGAAATGTAATTTAAAATTTTACTGTTGATCGGGTTGGAAGGTAGACGGATATTAAAAATATTTACAGCTTTGGATTGGTACTGAAATTAGCTTTCAAATGATGTATTGCAAGTGAGGGGTTGCCGCTTGAAATCAATGCTTTAATGCAGCGCCAATGCTTTCCAAGTGCAAGCACACGCGGCTTATCACATATGACGTCATGACGGATCTTTGCGGCGCTGTTTGGAGTTGAAAATAAAATAATTTTCTCTTTGCGGCATGTTAGCGCTCGCTTCCAGTAATATTCTGTTCTTTTATGCAATAAAAAATAAATGGGTTTTTTAGTTAGATTTGATTCGGAAGAATATTCCTCTTTTAAATGTTATATCTTTTGTGAATAAATTACAGGGGCATTCGAAGATGGATTTAAGTATGCTGAAGGAGATGAATATAGGAATAATCAAGCTCAGACACGGCGGTTGGGTTATCTTTCATGGAGTTCTTTGCTGAAGTTCAGATGTGAAAACTTTTCAGGATAACTTAACCCCACGCTGAATTATTCCTCTATACATTGTCAAAACGGAATGGAAAGATAAGATGTGATCGCGTAAAGCATAGAAATCAGTTGGAGTTGGAAAAGAAAATGTTATGTTGAGGTACAGTCGGCGACTTTGAAAATGCCATTACCTTCGCAAAATTGCTGCATTTCGATTGACAGGTCGGCAATACAGTTGACAATCAAGTCGTCCGTGCATCGTCTGGGCATTTTCAAAGTCCCCCGACTGGATTTGCAGGTTGAAAGACTTTCAAAGTTTGATTAAGGTTATTTCACGCAGTAACTTAGCAACAGATGGCGCTTGAGGTAACATTTTACTATTGTTCATCAGGTAACCCTAGGTAAGAAGTAAACGATTGAGGTCCCACCCGTCCGCCCTAAAAACAATTAGTGAGAACATTAATTTTGTATAGTTTAAGTACTATAGGGGGTCAGGTATATCTACGCGTTTCGGAACTGTTAATTTTGTATAAGTATACTAACACCTTGGTCGAATACCTATTAATTATTTCCCTTACAATATGTGGAAATAATTAGAAGACAATAGTTTTTTTGCGTTGAGATGCACTTTAGGCGCTGTCGAACATATCAAAAGTTCTGACATGTGCGTTAACGATTAATCCATTATCTTAAAAAAAATGGTGGAGGACGTGGGTCTTTCTATGTATATCTCGAAAACCATCATTATATCCTACGTAAGTTTTTCTATTGATTGAAGTGGAAGAGCATAAAACTTGCAACCAAATTTATTTAGAATAAAAAAAGGCAGCTGAGAAACGGCAGGACCCTCCCCACCGCGTGTCTTTGATTTCCGAGTCTTTGGTTTAAAATTTTTTAGTTGATATGCTTTAATGGCACTTCTCGTGGACCAATTGCTCCCAATATCCTCTCAGCACGTCAATGAGTCACCTAACCTCCATATAAAAATTTTCAACCAAATCGATCCAGTAGTTTGGGCTATAACGTGGACTTAGTGTTATTACAAAATTTCGATTTCTCTACCTACTCAGCTCTTCGTAGGTTCAGGGGCTTGGGCTGTACCGCGATTATAAAATCCGATAAAAATCTCAATTTTTTTAATTTTTGGTCAAAAGGGCACTGAGAGTGAATACATTTTTATGCAGAATTGAAAGCCTTTCCTACGGTGACGTGAAAATGGGGGTTTGCATTTAAAATTTAAAAGTTGATGTGCCAAAATGGAATTTTCAGTTGCACGATTGGCTCCAAAAGCTATTCAGATCTAGGTTGGGTTATCAGATGCCCACGTACCAAATTTCAGCCAAATCGGTCTGATAGTTTTGGCTGTGGCGTTTGAAGCGTACGTACGTATAGTAGTCCAAATCCTGTAAGGTTATATGGCCCTCATAAAAATTTTGCATTGTCTGAAAGCTAATTGAGGGAACAATGGGCCAGCAGTGATGATGATTGTAAACAAACCAGGTAAAGCAGGCAAGAAACCTTTGTTGAGCGCCAGAACCGGACTCCAACTTAGCGCCAGTCGAGGCCGCAGCGATTAGATACGATTCGAGCGCGTATCTTGTTCTATTTCCGTAATTATTTGATGTATTAATTGTAGGTATAGTCTTAATGAATTATTAATTTAATTAATAAATTTTTCTGGTGTTAATTTTATTTCATTGGGGAAAGAAATTTTGAAGCCGGTCCTGCGAAGCTACCAAACGTGCAGTGCGGGAAAAACCCCAGGTAATGACCTATTAGGATTATTTACAAATTTGATTGCTGCCATATAACCTTACAGCGTTTGGACTAGTATGTACAGGGTGAGTCTGAAAGAGTCCACATCCTTTATACCACAGAATCTACTGTTCAAATGATGACGCTTGGTGCAAAAATATTTGGTCAACTGTGATTCCTCTTGATGTTATAAACCGCCAAAAAACTTCATTTTTAAACGTTCTTTTTAAATATCTTTCGAAAGGTGTATCGTAGGATTTTGAATTTTTGCACATCGTTGTTACAGACCAAGATGCAACTACTGATGGTACTTAAGACATTATCCAAAAAGCGGATCCCTGTTATACAGGGTGGCCCCGACGTTATTTGCCCTTGAACTTTTTCATGTTTGAAAATATTGCTAATTTGCCTATGCGGCCGTATTCCCCGTTCAATTCTAAAACTTTTTTGGCTCTTAAAATTTTTCGAGAAAACTGACCACTCACGAGGAAAATTGAAAAAACCGAAAACATGATCATCGTGATAAACCTACAATTTCAATAAAAATCAAAGTGTATCACATTTCAACTGTTTTTTTGCATTGAAGGTGTTGTCCTACATCTGTGCCCAGAACCATTGCTCACAACTGAAGAAAAAACATTGATGGTAATTTCACTTTTTTATGAGGTAGACTCAATTGGTTTTAAGGTGATTACCTGCATCACGTTTTCGGTTTCTTCAATTTTTCTCGTGAGTGGTCAGTTTTTTCGAAAAATTGTAAGAGCCAAAAAAGTTTTAGAATCGAACGAGGAATACGGCCGCATCGACCATCAGCAGTTGCTTCTTGGTCTGTAACAATGCTGTGCAAAAATTCAAGATCCTACGATACACCTTTCGAAAGATATTTAAAAATAACGTCTAAAAATTAAGAACTTTGGCGGCTTATAACATCAAGAGGAATCACAATTGACCAATAATTTTTGCACCAAGCTTCAGCATTTGAACAGTAGATTCTGTGGTATAAAGGATGTGGAGACTTTCAGACTCACCCTGTATACACACACACAGACACATTTTTAAAGCCACTTTTTTGGGTTCCTGAGACCTCAAAACGCATAGATCCGGTCTTATTATCTCGAATTCGAAAATTTTAGTGATTGCAGTAACCTCCCTTTTTTTAACTTCTACGCTACATGGTTCAGTTACTCAAATCGATCGAAAAATTCAGAAAAATCGAATCGCCAAAGTGTCTGTGCGTCTGTAATATTTGGAGTTGTTGGAATAGTTCATGGGGAATACCTCGATTCGAATAGTTTCTGCTTTATTCTATCAACTCATCTTAGGAACTACCTAATTAACAAATTATTGCGCTGCGATGTTCGACACCGTCAGCGTGCTACTAACCTACGGTTTCCTAGGACAGTGGACAGTCCGCAGTCCGCTGCGCACATGCGCCGAAACCTATACTGTGATAAATAAATGCTGAGAGCGGTTTCTTAAGATTCAGCGCAGCTGGTCGCACGAACGTTGACCGTCGACGCTGTGCGTCCAAACCTGTTTGGATTTGATTTGGACGCACTCGCCGACCAGAAAGGACAACGAACAGTAGTGTTTTGGTGCCTCTGTGGATACATTAATTTGTTTTTTTCTAAATCACATCATAATTGACAATTTTTGGTAACTAGGAGAACAACAGAAAATCAAACTTTTTGGTACTAGTACCATAAAGTAGTTGCTTTTTGGTACTAGTACCGTAAAGTCGAAACTTGAAAAATTAGCTTTAAGCCAATTCATACTATTTAACAATTATTTATTTTAACATAGAACTTTATTTTATTTTTTGAAGATCAACTTCAAATTAATCTTACAGTTACTGCAATTATTAGTATTCACAGTGAATCCGGGTTGGTCTAGACTGATTAATTCTCTGGTTGATTCATTCGAAGTCACTGTTATATTACTGGTAGATGTGCCAACAGCAGCAGCTGCCCCCTTAGGTTGCTTCGTTACATGTCGCGAAAAAAATAGATCGCCGATTCGTTTTTTATTTTCAATGGAGTCTTCAATATAACTTTCTGCTACACTTGAACTCTTCCATCCCCCATGTCTCTTAATGGTTGACAGATTGGCTCCAGAATCCGCCAAAAAAGATGCATCTTCTAAAGCAGTGACCGGTGTACAATTCGCAACTTGTTAACTTGAGATATGCTGCAATTTTTGTGGGAATTTTGCCAATCGTGTGGACGCCCACTGGTTGAGTCGTGCATTTAAATTTCTTGTAGAAAACAAAGAAACGGCGGTGATCTGTATGGAAAGGTCGGAGAGATGAGTATTTTCGAAAAATTTCCACAGTATTGTAAGGTGAGTTTTCTGGTGTTGTGATGGTAAAAACTCTTTCAATCTTGTTCTTCGTAAATGGTACTTTAACTAAGATCGTAGATCCTAGGTCCTGTATGTCGTCCACACTCATCGAGGTTAATTCCTGTCGACGGCAAGCCCCCGAAACACCCATTATAGCAACAACCTGATAGACAATTATTATTATTCGGACAAAATTTGATTTAAAAATAATTACCTTTATTAGCAAATAGTCTTCATCCGGTGCCTCTACCATAAATTTATCAACCTCCTCCTTAGTAAATACCTTTGATTTTTTGGCTTTATATCCATCAGAATTACGTTTTAAAAACGCAATAAGCTTCGAAAAACGGCTAATGTCGATATTTTCTTTGATTAGAATGACTGCTTTTACCACTGAGTATTTGGACCACACAGTTGAACTCTTGTACACTTTAGCCAGATTAGCAAAATATGCTAAAAGGATGTTCTCTGATACTTTACTGGCATTTTCCGTTGCACACCATTCCTTGAATCGACGATACTCGTACTCGTATTTTTCTCGGGATTTACTGGGCAACAAATTTAAAGTTGCGATATTAGCGGCTTCTGCAATCGTCGGTGGGGTACACGGTCTACTTAAATCATCTTCTTCATCCATTGTATTTGCCATGAGAAATAATTAGGACGAAAGACGTGAAAATTTGTACGGTTGTTAGGCGGTTGTTTACTTGACTTTTCAGTTGTCGATCCAATAAACAATAGACATTTCATTTGTTTTTTTTTGGTATTTATTAACAATGCTCAATTTTACTCAACCAATCTCTATAAAAAGGTTGTAAATTGAGATTTAGAAAAAAACGTTGTATGCAACGCGTACCGAAATACGTTTTCAGTATACTCTCGTGGTTGCAAACCGCGGCTTCGCCTTGGTTTGCAATAATCCACGCTCGTACTGAAAACTTGTATTTTCGGTACTTGATACATAAATAACTATTACATTATTAATTTGTAATATTTAGGCGTTTAAAATGAGTCAAAAATTCTCACCTGAGGAAGTTGAAAAACTAGTGGATCTGGTAAAATATATGTCCCTTCTGTCGTACCTGAGAAAAACAGAGGGTCTACTTTTTTTCTCATCGTTTTTTCATTCAGGGACAGCAGCATAAGCTCTTCTTCCTCCTCCTCCTCAATCAATAAAACCGCTGTTACCATCTTCAGATACTGCGAATTCATTTTGATCTTCGCTGAATCGTCGACAGAACAACAATAAATAAGCTTTTTAGGAAACCGCTTCGACGCAAGCCGGTACAGTCAGTCGACCGCGATACTCGACGTTTCCGCTGTACGCGTAAGTCGTGCGCCGCGGACTGTCCTAGGAAACCGAAGCTTTTACATTACCCGATTTCCTGACCTAATGACTCGACAATATAATACAATCTAATGTGTAACAATTAATATCAAATCTTAAAGGTAACGTGAGGGCGTTGGGCAACTTTTTATCAAAAAATTATACAAAAAAATACGATTCTCACCCTGCAAGTGGAATTTGAATACGATTAGTAATAAATGAGTTATAAATATCTGAGGGCCGGTTCATCGATGCTCAGTTATCGCAAACTGAAAGCCAATTGCCTAGCAACTAGCGCTCTGATTGGCTAAAATGTGTCAGTTTGAAGTTAGCTGAGCTAGAGGCCTGCACGGGCCGATTTTCAGGGGCCCGGCCCGGCCCGTTACTCAGAAGTCACAGCCCGGTATGACCCGATCTGAATTACGTACATATTGTGTCAGGCCCGGCCCGGCCCGGCCCGACTGATATATGGGCCCGGCAATGGCCCGGCCCGGCCCGGCAGCTTGTATGTATGCAGAAAAATTAGGCGTTCCTTAAAAGTGTTTACGATATTTGATACTCACCTTCATGATAACTTTAGTTTCAGAATCCAGAATATATTTTTTACATTACCATCATATTTCAAAATCTGAAAGCTGAATCCTGAGTCAAAACTGATTAAAGCGTAACGTAATATAATTTAGGATTCATTGTTGTTATTTAGAAACCTGAAACCTGCGAGCCGACATCAGTAAATGCAACGCTGCGAAATCTCAGATCGACGTTTTTGATCAACAATTTGCCGTTTAAATGATCGTATATTTTAACCAAATATTATTTCGAAAACGAGATTTGATTCGAATAATTTGCAATCGCAATCATTTTGGGCCCGGACCGGCCCGTTTCGATTCGTATGCGGGCCTGGCCCGGCCTATGTCCACGATATTAATCGATAACATTAGACCCGGCCCGACCCGGCCCGTATGCGGGCCCGGGCCGGGCCGGGCTTTTTCCGGGCCGGCCCGGCCCGTGCAGGGCTCTAAGCTGAGCATCGATAAACTGGGCATAAATGTGGAAAAATACGATCTGTGACGTCATATGTGCTTTGCCACTGCTAGCGCTGCGTAAGAATTGCACTGTCTTGGTCATCATGGTCATAATAAATCGATTGAAATGCCACAGTACGGTGGCAGTAATAACGAAAAATCCAGGCAGTATCGTTTTTTTTTCTTTTTCTGAAGAACAGGTATCGGAAGGTTCACAAACAGTGGTTGGATAAAATTTATTTGATTTTAATACCTGTTTTACCACAGCAAGTTACTAAAGTCTATGGAAAAATCGAATTGCTATAAAAACATCAAATATTTACGTTCAAAGAAGTGTTTTTTAACTTCTACGCTTCGCGAAGCAAGTTAATAAAATCGATCGAAAAATCGAATCGCCAAAAACATCAAATCTTTGCGTTTCAGGGTCCTGGGAATCCGAAAAAGTGGTTTTTGAAAAATGTCTGTCTGTGTGTGGGTCTGTCTGTCTGTGATCAGTGATCACGCTACACGCTACACGCTCAAACTACTGAACGTATCGAGATGAAATTTGGAACACATATTCAGTGGGAGATTTGTAGTTGCTGATTAGAATTTGGGCCACATCGGTTCACGGAAAGTGCCTTTTTGATACATCAATTTTAGAAATTTAAATGCAAACCCCATTTTTTGCGTTACCACATGAATGCTTCGAATTCTGCTTCTAAAAATGTATTCACACTTGTGCCCTTTTGGTCAAAAATCGGTTCCGTGAAAAAAAACTATGTATAACTGTATATTTTTATTACCGAATTTGATAGCTGATTTTTTTTTAAGTCGAAAATTTTAGTGACAATTTTTCGAAAAATTACATTTTAGTGAATTTTTCTTTGCAAAAAGCATTTTCTTACTATTAGATTCGATAGCGGTTGCACTGACATATCGATGACATTTTAGTGGCAAAAGGGCCATTGTTTGAAATTTTCTTAGCAAAAAGCATTTCCTTACTTTTAGATTCGATAGCCGTTGCATTGACGGATCATAAACCTTAGTGCCATTTTTTTTGCTCGCTCGAATGATTTATGTCAGCCTCGAGAGCAATAAAATTCATCTCACACTCATTGAATAATATACTATCACAGGGTGCAATTTAAAATAACGAAGTTTTGGATCACAAAATTATTTTTAGAAAATTATAGGCGAGCTAAAAGACCTTGTGCATAATTCCCTTATGTGCACAAGTATCTCCAAAAAATATATTCGACAATCTGTTACAACTAGCCCCTGTCGCCCCTAGTTCAGAGGCAGTCACATAGCATTAGCAAAATTGGTTCTGATCCATCGGATAAGAAGAAAGTTTCACTCCTTTGCAATTTTCTAGTTCTGCAACTGTTGTTATTTGGTAAACACGATGTTAGCTGACATGCAACCCAATCGTTTAGTTTATCAGGAAGAATTTTACAAGTGCAACAATTTTGTTGGAAGGCCAGAATAATTATGCTTCTAATTGACATTTCAAAGTAATTGTTTAGATACATGGTACTTACATAAATCATTGAAATCTCACATTTTAAAACATTTAGAAGTTCTTATTTTATTAATTTAAATATAATAGTAACCACATACTTCTAAAATTATAGGAAAACATCAGTGGGTGCGTCACTATAGAGTGTCTACTCTTCAAGGTGTCCATAGGGATTTAAGTGGGGAATTCGATTTTATTTTTTTCCTGCTTCCCTAATCAATTTAATGGAAATTTTAGGCTATCGGTTTTAGATACCCATAGCCTATACCTGTGGAAAAATACTCAGCGAACAGCTCCCCGGGGTTAGTTCATAAACGAAGGCAAAATGGTCCGTTATTTCAATTTCCCGGGAGTTGATATGTCGTCAAGGATATTTGTGTACCGTCCTCTCATTTGCCGTAGTTTTGTGTTCCTAGCAACATAACGTATGTCCCTAAAGTTTTTGGAAAAATTTTGAACACTGATATTAACCTCCCCAACTCCATCACAATTTAAAAAAAATGGGAGGTTACTGCAATCACTAAAATTTTCGAATTCGAGATGAGACCGGATCTACGCGTTTTGAGGTCTCAGGAACCCAAAAAAGTGGTTTTTAAAATGTGTCTGTGTGTATGTTCGTACGTTCGTACGTACGTTTGTAAACACGCCACAGCCAAAACTACTGGACAGATTTGGCTGAAATTTGGTACGTGGGCATCTAATAACCTAACTTAGATCTGAAAAGCTTTTGGAGCCAATCGTGCAACCGGAAATGCCCTTTTGACACATCAACTTTTAAATTTTAAATGCAAACCCCCATTTTTCACGTCACCATAAGAAAGGCCTTCAAATTCTGCTTCTAAAAATGTATGCACTCTTAGTGCCTTTTTGACAAAAATTGAAATATTCGAGATTGTTAACGTACTTTAAAAACACGATACAGCCGAAACCTCTGGACCGATTTGGCTGAAATTTTGTACATGGAGACTGTATTATACGTCAAAGAGCTTGGAGGTAATCGTCCCACGGAAAGTGCCGTTTTGGCACATCAATTTTAATTTTTAAATATACTCTCATTTTACCATCCTAAACAATTTTTTTTTTAATTTATTGTCATCATCAGGAAGGTCTTCAAATACTTGTTCTAAATAAAATAAAATTCATTCGCATTTACTGCCCTTTGGGTAAAAAAAACTGAATTTTGTAATAACTAAAACCACATTATAGCCCAAACTACTGGATCGATTTGACTGAAATTTGGTACATGGTGACCCGTTGAAGACCTGAAAGCCTTTTGGAAGCAATTGGTAAACGGGAAGTGCCATTTAAGCATATCAGCTTAAAATTTTAAATACAATAAGGCCTCCTTTTTTATGTCGCCATTAGAAAGACGATCAATTTCTGGTTCTAAAAAAGTATTCGCAGTTTCTGCCATTTCAGTGGAAAATAGAGGAAAAATTCTTTCTCATTAAAAGGGATATTAACCTTAAAAGGAACATATGTTGTCAAATGTTATGGGTGATGACGGTATTTTTGTCGAAAAGCATAACAAATTTTCTGTTGAACTGACTACTATCTACACAGAGTATAAAGATCCACGCGATGGGGAGGTTCCAGCCGCTTCTCTGCTGCATTTTTTTATTTTGAAAGTTGTTTAATTTTTTATTTTACTTCAGAAGGTCAGTTCTGCATCCATATTGGTTGTGATAGACCACTCAAATAACATCTAGTAGACCAGACTTTTCTATAAGCAATAATTTAGTTGACCCTGCCCATTTTTGGTGTAAGGCGTACTAATTAGTTGTTAAAGGGATAAAGTTTTTCACATATTACACTGCTCTGCCTCCTTCAATTTGGTTTCCCTATTTTCTCCTTTTATTAAATTCCATAAATAATTATTGTTAAACTGGATTTGACATGCTTTAATAAATAACGCACGAATAATGAAGAGAGACGTTGCAAAATTATCTGTTTATACGAACTGTAATGAATAAGGTAAGGTGGGGTAAGTGGGTATATGGGGTAAGAGAGAACAATGTACTTAAATGCCCAGCCGTTATGGTAAGGGTGGCGCTGGTATCACTTATCAGTAGCGCCAAGATGTGTCTTAGTGTTAACAAAAGTTCAGATGGTTCAGAGTACGTCGTTTGGTCTCACATCCCGTGAAGTCAAGGTAAGGCTAATTCTGCGCCTACTGCAAAAAATCGCTCTTTCCCCTGTGCCCTTCACTCCAGTCCATTGTAAAATAAGCGAAAATATGTATTGCCATTGCTTCATGCTATTTTAATCTTGGTGAAAAAATACCTAACCTTAAACCTAGTTCCATATTATCCGGGAAATCCCACTTGCCCCGGCTGAAATCCAGCTGGGGCAAGTGCGAACAAGTCATTCCCACTTGCCCCATGCTCATTCCCACTTGCCCCATGCCCTATTCAGCGGTATGTTATTGCAAAAATCTTTCAAAAAGTATATCTTGCCAATTGTAGTGACTTGGCAATGGTACGCAACTATCAACGGAAGACCCAGCGAGCAAGTGGTTACACACAGGACCAGCTGGAACGTGCTGTGGAGGAAATTCAACATGGGGTTACTACATTACATCGTGCAGCACTCACTTACAACATCCCTAAAACAACTCTTCATAATCACTTAACTGGGAAAAGAGGCGTAAAAAGTTCGTCTTTGGGGAGGCCACTCGCACTTTCAAAGGATGTGGAGGCAAAAATAGCTGAAGGATTAATATCTCTCGAGAAATGGGGATTTGGACTGTCCAGGCAGGAAATTTTTCATCTGATTGCTCAATATGTCGCACAAAATAATTTGAAAACTCCTTTTAAAAATAACACCCCTGGCGAAGATTGGTTTCTCTGTTTCAAAAAACGCCACAATTTGTCTATAAAAAAGCCCCAAGCACTGGAATATGCCAGAAAAAAGATGACAGATCCTTTTGTTATTAACGATTATTTTGGATTGTTAAAAAGAACATTAGATGACCTTCAGCTACATGACAAACCTGGACAAATATGGAACATGGATGAGACAAGCTTATGTATGGATCCATCCAAAACAAAAGTCGTAGGTGCGAAGGGAAAACCGTGCACGAGAGTAACGTCAGGTCCAGGTCGAGAAAACATCAGTTTTCTCTCTGTTGTAAATGCAGCAGGAAAAAAAGCCCCTCCGCTTGTTATTTTTAAAGGTAAATTCATATGGGACCAATGGGTGGCCAATCAAGACAAAGATCCTCCCGAAGAACAATTGGTTTATGCGGCCAGTTCTAGAGGGTGGATGGAAACCGAAATTTTTCACAATTATTTTGAAAAATCTTTTTTGCCCATCATTGGGGATGCTAGACCAGTGTTAGTCATTTATGATGGTCATAGCACCCACGTAGATCATAAAGTTGTGACATTAGCTCGAGAAAATAACGTCACTATTTTAAAACTTCCACCGCATACGTCGCATTTGCTGCAACCACTCGACTTGACAGTATTTAAGTTATTGAAAACCGATTGGGACAAACAACTAGTTCAATGGCAGAGGCAGCATCAGGGCCAAAAAATTCCTAAACGGACCTTTTCGGAACTTTTACAAAATACTTGGCAGAGTACAAAAGCCGAAACAATTCAAAATGGATTTAAAAAGGGCGGTATTCATCCATTCAACGCAGATGTAATTCCCAAGGAAAAGTACGATCCAGCTGCACTGCATCGTTGGGAAATCCGAAATTTACCTCTGCCGTCTAATGATGAAAATGAGGATGTACTAAATTTACCTGGGCCATGTAATGGAAATGGACAAATAAGAAATTTAGCTGGACCATCTACTGAAAATGAAATTGAAGAGCAGGCCGAAACGGAAGAAGGAACTTTGGTTAATGAAGATAGAAGAGATAATCTACAAGCCAATACGTCAATAGAAGAAATGATATTGGAGAGAGTGAAACAATCTGCTCCCAAGCAACCGATGAAACGTAAGAGAGTTGCTCAAGGAGCAGAGGTTATAACTTCTGATGACGCAATAAAAAGAATTGAAGATGCCATCAATGTTGCATCGAAAAAAAAACCTACCAAAAAACGCAAAGAAAGCACAACCAGCAGTAGCAGTGACGAGTGCAACGAGTCATTGCCACTCATTTCAGACTCAGATGACGATTTAATCGAAGAGGAAAATAATGAAAAAACTGATGATATAGACCAAATAATAAACATCGAGATCGGTAAATGGGTTTTAGTAAAGTACGCTACTAAGAAGACTCTCAAACACTATGTTGGCAAAGTAGAAGGAAAGGCTAATGAAGTCGACACTTGGAATGTAAAATTTGTTAGAAGCAAGACCAAAGGAAAATTTATTTGGCCTGTTATTAATGATTTTGACAACGTTTCTGAAGGAGATGTAGTGATGGTTCTGCCCCAGCCAACGACGGACCGACGTGGCGATTTCTTGTCTTTCCCCGTTGCTTTCACTGGTCTCAATGTGCAATGAAATTCCATTCATTACTTTACAATATTGTTCCGTTAATAATAAAAAAATGTTCTTAAATTTGAAGGCTTTTAATTAGTTATAACGGACATTATTCTCTCTTTCCCGAACAAACATGTCATACACGCAAATGGGATCTCAACAAGTCATTCGCACTTTCCCCGGAGCACCGGGAAAGTGGGAATGCGGGTACGAGAATAGAATTTATTTATTTATAATGTTATTATCAAGAAAATTGCATTCGGCTTTTTTCAGTAGTTTAATAATACTGAACACATGCCACATGTAAAATTTTAACAATGTCGCTAACATAATTTGTCAAATATTGAACATCGAAGTTCATCTATCAGAAAAAGCGTACCCACTTACCCCACCTTACCTTAATGAGTAAAACGTTACAGACCATTTACGATATGAACGTCGGAACTATGTATGGTCTGTTGATTAATGAAATTATTTAGCGTTATTTTCCTGTGAACGAGTAAAATACCTAACTTTTGTATAAAACTATATCATTATTGATCGGCAAGTGAGCTAGGTATATAAATATTTTATGCTGCTGGCACATCGTACATGGTCACTCATACACCAGACTAATAATCCAACCTTGCGAAATATCTACCAACGACTCACAATGCTGCAATTGCAAAAAACAGGCACACAAAATTCACAAAACAAGTTAGAGGATAGATTGTAGAAATCTGAATTTTCCTGTAAGAGAAGTTGCATCCAACATTTATTTTCACCATCAAAATACCTAAATTTTTCAACATTTTTTAAAATTTGCACACAATTGCCAAGGTGTTTGGAATTTGGACGAAATAAAAGATTTTATCTACAACTAGTGAATGATATACGCTTAATGTATGCAACACTAAATACACAATGATACTAATTTTCTACCAGTTCAAAAATGACCCGAAACTGTTGAAATAAGATCTTATTTTACAACCGGCCCTCCAGGAATTATCCTTATAATGGGTATTACAAAATGCGAGTAGAAAAAAATGATTTATTTTGGTTTTTAAGTTCAATAAACCTCATATTAATCAATTATGTACTTTTGAGCGTTATTACTTATACATTCGTATATCACAGCTACGTTTGATATGCAGTGGTGTTTCCAAATGAAACTCCAAATTGACAGCACTTAAAATCCATCAGAGAAACAAAAGGGAATCATTAATTTCAGAGAATTGTTTGAGAGATCCTGAAGGACTCGAATAACACAACAATTCACTTATTTACTCCCGGGATAGGCACCTCACTTTTATAGGAATATGATGAGAGTTTTTGCTGTTTATTCGATTTTCTTGTCAAGGTGAAAAAAAATTCCGTGATTATTTTCTCCCATCAGGAATAATTTAGATGGGGCTAATTTTTTTTTAACTTTCAGGGAGCTGAATGAGCTGAGAAAGCCGGCTTCGGATAATCCGGATATATTGCGATTTTTCCGCTACATGAAAGCAGCAAAGGATGGACAGGACGGAGAGGAGTGCCTTGCTCATAGTGGATGTCCTTCTTTAACGTCAAATCACCCTAGTCCAGCTATCCTCACCACATTCAACGAGATTAACAAGCTGGTCCAAGCCAGAAAGTTCAAGTGATTTTCTTTACTCCACGATTTAGTCATGTTTGCCTCAATAGTCATTTGAGCAGCTTTAGAAAAATGAATTAGACCCGCGTTTATTTTTAGATCAGAAATGTTGCTGTGATAGGTTTGTTGAAAAATTACCGCTGCTCAATTATGCTAAAGTCAACTTATTTATTATTAATTTATTCTCTAACACCTCTATTTATTTATTAACACCCTATTTATTTTATTTATTCTGTTTATTTCATTCTACACATTTGTTATTCTGAATTCGGGGTGGGCTTCAAAAGAACTCCATTTTTTGCATTTGAGAGATTGATGTTTTTCAGATAAAAAATGAAGCCATTTTTCGGTGGTGTAAATGTAAAATTTTTGATGTCCCCCCTGTAATTGCAGATGCTTTGAAAATATTGCTCAAAACTGTTATTGATTTTTTGGCCAAACTGTAGGTATACCTCGAGGTATACTATTTACATTTGGTGGAATAAAATGTGAAGTATACGTATCTGTAGGTTTTTAATATTAGCCCCAGTTAGCCAAAATCCGAGAGAAGGAAAGCATATAAGTATCGGGTGTCCCAAAAAAAACCCGGACAAAATAGTCTTTGAAATAAGTCAGCCATTTCTTAATCGATTTGTATAGACTTGATCTTAAATTAAAGCTAAAGAATCAGGATTTCGAACTTTGCAAGAAACGCCGACAGATGGCGCTGCTGTAGTAGCCTTATTGATACTTGTCTTTAAGGCTTATTTTAGGTGCGTGGGGATTGGTCGGGCAACAACCAATGGTTATAAGGTCCAAATAGCCTTGAAGAATTTTCTTTTTTCTTCAAAAATCTTTTTTCAGAAGTCCGTTTGGCGTAAGCACTAATTTTCTGTGATTTTTCTAAAAAAAGTGTTTTTGCGTATTTTCATGCTTCCATAACCATGACTAAAGTAACATTGATGCACATAGGTCATAATTTTCAATGATAACTGTTCAGTTGCCCCCCACTGGCATCTTCGCCACTGTTTTCACCATATTCGGCTTTAATTTAAGACCACTTTCATCCAAATCGGTTAAGAAATGGCAGACTTATTCCCAAAAATATTTTGTCCGGTTTTTTTTGGGACACCCGATATATACAGGGTGGTTGAAAGCTCGGTCCATTTTTCAAAGAGGAACTGATGTTTGATTACACAAGGTAGTTTCACAGTCTCGTTCCACAAAATTTTTACTTACTGTTTAGGATGCGTTTCGGAGTGTTACTCCATCTTCAGCTATAAAAGAAATTAACACAAAATACAAAACAGTTGCCTGGAAAATGAAAAAACGTTTGGGTCAAAGAAAAATAACAGCTTTTGGGTCGCACTGTAAATCGATCGAAAAAAAAAAAAAAAAAAAAATTTTATTTCTTTTATAGCTGAAGATGGAGTAACACTCCGAAACGCGTCCTAAACAGTAAGTAAAAATTTTGTGGAACGAGACTGTGAAACTACCTTGTGTAATCATATACAGGATGGTCCAAATGTATTAATACAGGGCTCTCACGGTCAAACGGTAAGATAAATGAGTAAAATAAAAAATTCAGGGTAAATTAGAATTAAATACGTTTATTTTGTCGCCATTTTGGAACTCCCCATCTTATTGTATAATTTAGCAACAAATAAGAGTACATTTTTTTAAATGGCACCATGCATGTTTCAATTTTTTCTTGGATTCCCTTTGATGCTCTCTTTATTGGGGTGATTTTATTAGAAATTTTTGTTGATTCAAATTTCGCGCGGTGATCCGGCAACAATGCGCTTCACCATTACTTCGATGGAACCACCCTCATCTCACCGTATGTCTCCCACTCCCACTAGTTGTACTGTGTACACAATGAAGTAAACAGGCTATTTATTATTAGGCCCAATCAGATTCTTCCAGAGGGCATGTACACAGTACAACTACCCTGTAGTGGGGAGACATTCGGTGAGATGAGGGTGGTTTCATCGAAGTACTGGTGAAGCGCATTGTTGCCGGATCACCGCGCGAAATTTGAATCAACAAAAATTTCTACGTTCACTGCTCAATTTGTCAAAAAAATTAAATCACTACCATAAAGAGGGCATCAAAGGGAATCCAAAAAAAAATTGAAACATGCATGGTGCCATTTAAAAAAATGTATTCATTGTTTATTGCTAAATTATACAATAAGATGGGGAGTTCCAAATTGCGACAAAATAAAGGTATTTAATTCTAATTTACCCCGGATTTTTTATTTTACTCATTTATCTTACCGTTTCGCCGTGAGAGCCCTGTATTAATACATTTGGACCAGCCTATATAGGGTAGAAGGTATAGGTAGAAGGCACGCGGCATTGAAAACTTTTAAGACATCTGATTGAATATTTGCCAATTTTTAGGGAATTGCAGAATTATATCCAATTCAATTGAAAATCGCACTATACTAAGCATTAGCCAATAGAAAAATTGATTTCTGTGTGTTTACCATGACATTTTTTTTTATTTTGTAATTTACAGAAAAATTGTTTTACAGAAAAAAGTGTAAATTTTTTGGCAACGACGCTCTTTTTCTGTAAACTTGCCCTTTTTCTGTTTTACACTTTTTCTGTAAATTTACACTTTTTTCTGTAAACTTAAACTTTTTTCTGTAAAACACTTTTTCTGTAAATTACAAAATAAAAAAAAATGTCAGCAAATATCTACTCTCCAAATTGCAAGAGACAAGGTACGATATTTCACACAATCGAGAATTTTTTTTCAAAAATTCAGCCTTATCCATTTTTCCATTACTCGTTGCGTAAACATCTGCAGTCTCGATCTGTTCAAAGCGCGTGAGATAATTATCGTCGATATAATTTTTTTAAATGTTACAAAACACTTATCTTTTATATTACCGTCGATCAATGTTTTGTGCGCTTCTCATAGATAAAGAAAACTGTGAAAAAGTATAAAGGTTAAGAGGTGAAACCAAACATTGCATTAAAGTGCAAATCAGTATACAACAGATATTAAAAATGAAGATCGTATGCTTCGCGTTAGTTTTTTTAGCTCTTTCTGAGAACGCTCTGCAAACTTCACCGAATAATAACTGTAAGTTTAATATTTTTTGTAGCTTTTAGAAATAATTGCTTTTCAGTGCTTTTGAACAAAATAAAACATAGGATTCTTGAGGATACCATTAATTCTAGCGTGGAATGTGTTAGAGGTGTTCTGAATGACGGTTTACCTGACTACCAACTGCCATCGTTTAATCCACTTTTAGTAGATGATATAACGATTGATTTAAGCATCCTTAATATAAGCGATATTTCGTAAGTTAATTCAAGCAATATTATTTTTAATTTAGTTTTTAGGGGAGAAATTCATGTTGATCATGGAATAGCAACTGACATTGCGTCTTTTGTGATGACTGCTATTCAGGGAGATTTAATTCTCATTCCTCCAATATTTATCGTGAACTTCGCTTTACACTATGAGGATGTAGCTGCTGAAGGAAACTATAGAATAAATGTTACATTCGGAAATACTACGATCTGGGGAGAGGGCTATCTTTAGTAAGTTCAGAATTTAAAAAATATACACAGGGTGAGTGTGAAAGACTCCACAACCTTTATACCACAGCTTGGTGCAAAAATTATTGGTCAATTGTGATTCCGCTTGATGTTATAAGCCGCCAAAGATCTTTATTTTTAACATTCTCTTTAAATATCTTTCGAAACGTGTATCGTAGGATTTTGAATTTTTGCACAGCATTGATACAGACCAAGAAGCAACTGCTGATGGTACTTAAGACATTATCCAAAAAGCGAATCTGTTATACAGGGTGGCCCCGATGTTATTTGCCCTTGAACTTTTTTATGTTTGAAAATATTGCTAATTTGCCTATGCGGCCGTATTCCCCGTTCAATTCTAAAACCTTTTTGGCTCTTAAAATTTTTCGAAAAAACTAACCACTCACGAGAAAAATTGAAAAAACCGAAAACATGTAGCAGGTAATCACCTTAAAACCAATGATGAGTCTACCTCATAAGAAAGTGAAATTACCATCATTGTTTTTTCTTCAGTTGTAAGCAATGGTTCTGGGCACAGATGTATGACAACACCTTCAATGCAAAAAAAACAGTTGAAATGTGATGCATGTCAACGTACACTGATTTTTATTGAAATTGTAGGTCTATCACGATGATCATGTTTTCGGTTTTTTCAATCTTCCTCGCGAGTGGTTAGTTTTTTCGAAAAATTTCAAGAGCCAAAAAAGTTTTAGAATTGAACGGGGAATACGGCCGCATAGGCAAATTAGCAATATTGTCAAACATAAAGGAGTTCAAGGGCAAATAACATCGGGGCCAGCCTGTATAACAGGAATCCGCTTTTTGGATAATGTCTTAAGTAACATCAGTAATTGCATCTTGGTATGTAACAATGCTGTGCAAAAATTCAAATCCTTTACACCTTTCGAAAGATATTTAAAAAGAACGTTTAAAAATGAAGATCTTTGGCAGCTTATAACATCAAGAGGAATCACAATTGACCAATAATTTTTGCACCAAGCTTCATCATTTGAACAGTAGATTCTGTGGTATAAAGGATGACTCACCCTGTATAACTTTTTAACAGTTCTGGGGTGGAAAATCTGAATGCTGCCGGACATGTTAGAGCTACAGTCGACTTAGACGGAGTACAAATTCAAGAATTCGACGCACCTATAACGATAGAAAAATATAACGTAAGTCATATTCGACTTTTTATTTTCCAAAATAAAATTCTAGTTCAATATATCCGGATTGTATGGAGATGAAGAATATAGCAGGAACTTGAGTGAAACGCTCTCAAATGCTGTTCCGGAATATATAAATGCACATCCGGAAATCTTCAGTGACGTTATAGCTCCGTTCTTTGTTGAAATTTTTAATGCGCTTGTTAACGATGATGCCGGTCTTGGGATTGTAAAAGATATTGTTCAAAAGTGCATTATTGACATTGTGTTTCCACCCGAGGAATAAAGTGGTATGAAAATTTAACTTGAATTTTCTCTTTGATATTGCATACGGAAAAAGGCCAATTAGCATTAATTTTCATTTAACGATAACGAAGTAGTGTCTTAAGCAGAGCCAATTACTGAAGGATCAGTAAATTTCCAGTGGATTTCGGAGGACTTTATTAAAATTTTGCAACTGAGAGAGTACAATAAAAGTAAATTGGGTTTGCAATAAAGCAGGTTTATGTCGGAATCTTTGGCGGCGAATGGCGGTTCCGAAACGTGTAAAAAGGTATATTTTTAAGAGATTTCATTGCCCAATAAATTATTAACAAGTACTTATTACGATACCTACTTATTTCGGATCGGATTTTCCTAAGCGTAGGTGTTCACCTAATGGACATTTTCAACATTCAAGTTTTAGTTAACGATGAGAAAAAATAATAGATACCGTAAACTGGGGCCATTTTTCAAGTTTAAAAGGCTGTAACTTTTGACACAGTTGGCCGATTTATTCCAAATTTTGTGTATATACGGGTCTCGATTAGGGCTGTGCGATATCGGAATTTGAATATCGAATATCGATATTTAAAATTTAATCGATATACCGATATATCGATAAACCGATATATCGATATACCGATGTATCGATATATCGATATACCGATACACCGATTTATCGATATATCGATATATCGATATACCGATAACTAAATATACCGATTTATCGATATATCGCCTTATCGGTACTTATACAATTGTATCGACATCGTTACTGTGGTATTATATCTGTAATCGAGTAACATCTTAGTTTTAAGAGCTAGATAGGTATGAATAGGTAATAGTCCTTTTTCTGTAGTTTCTTGATGTTAGTTAGTTAATAATATTGAAATCAATTATTGATTGAATCGATTGGATTGGAGCGCTCAAACATTATTGTTTACGTTGTGCCCTGGAAAATAACGTAGGATTCGAAATAAACGATATTAGGACCCAAGGGTGCTTTGAAAAACATCAGTTGCTATGTCCAATTTTCTACAAGTCGTTTAAATAAGTATAGTAATTCCTACCATCACTTATTTAAATTGTTTATATACTAATTGTTTATACACTGCACGAAAATATTGATATCTCCAACGCAAAAATTCCTCAATTTTGTCAATTCATTTAAATGTTAGCCAGTTGTCAACAAATGACTGAATCAGACCGAATACCTACTCCTACATTTAAAAGAAGTCAGAACTTCAGAAGTATCATTATAGGTATCGATATACGGGACACCGGTTATCGATATACCGGTATATCGATATACCGATATATCGATAATAACTTATCGATATATCGGTATATCGATATATCGATATATCGATATATCGATATATTATCGATAACTTATCGATATATCGATATATCAATATTTCGGTATATCGATAACACACTTTTATCGATATATCGATATATCGATAATCGATATATCGATATATCAATTGAAAGTCGCAGGCCTAGTCTCGATGCGTACTTTCAGACCGTGCTATGCATATTTTAATTTATTCAATTTGAACAAAAATCTTTCAAAAAAATAGGGTGGCAAGTGGGGGTCAAATTGGCCACGTGTTCATTTTGCATGTTTAATCAATTTATACCGTGTTAGCATTTAGCCGATGCATTTGCCAATTTTGTAGGGCATAAAACCCTTATAACGCATATTTTTTATGTGATAAATGCATTACATTCTATTGAACGTCAAGAAGATACTTTATTTATAAAAATAGACAATATTCATATAAAAGGAAACAAATTTCTCTGAAATTTCATTCCTAACTTCTGTCTTAACTTCACTAAATAAGTGACTGGAGCGGAAATTCTTCACCGCCCTTGTGATTTTACATCTTTCCCCTTGTAGTACCACCCAAATTTAGTGGGGGTAAATCACCCCCTGGCTCCTAGGGCGGCCAAACTTGCCCTCCCAACCTGTAAAAATGTCAGTCTAAGTTAAATTTGGGTGGTACTACAAGGGAAAAGATGTACAATCACAAGGGCGGTGAAGAATTTCCGCTCCAGTCACTTACCTAGTGGGGGCAGGAGAAGTTTTTTGACCTTCAATTTTGGTAGAATTTTTGAAGGCTGAAAAAATTTTTTTTGCAATATCCAAGCAATTGATTATGAAAAAAATTATACTCGACGTAAGAGGAAGGTTTGCCCTATATGCTACAATATTTTAAACTGCCAAATAATAAACATCAAAATTGTACAGAGCGCCACTAACAAATTCTAAAAAGTTGCCAATCTCACACCGAGTGCCAAAGCCACCCCACTTTACAGTACATAACTAAAGGGGTTATGTTATAGTTAAAGGGCGGATTAAAAAGCATTTATTTTGCAGAAATAAGCGCCTATAAAAAGCTTCAAAAATCGAAAATTAAGCTACAAAAAAGTAAAAATAAGCACTTAAAAGTTCTACTATTTCAAAATTGCAAATTGAAAGTTTAAATTTTCGTTAATTGCAGGAAATGGTTAACAGAAATGAAACTTGATTTTTATATCAAAAATTCTATTGAGCAGGTTAATTAGGGAAATTTGTTCCTCCGATTGTATGCGCGGTCACCCATCTCTGTCATTCCTCGGTCGGCTTTGTTCTCTATCTACAAATCTCACCATAGATAAAGAAACCTTTAGTTAAGGTTTCTTTCATTTCAGTGCGAGTACCTTATCTTAGTCAATTAAGGTTGCGAGATTGCAATTAAAGATCGGTTTTCACAGGGAAATAAGAAAAAATATAACATCGACACCAAAAACGTGGTAAGTCAGCAAGAAAAAGCACAAATAAGCTAGAAAAGACTTAAAAAAGCTCACAAAATCCGTAAATAAGCACTTACGCGAATTTTAGGCAAAAATAAGCAAAATAAGCAAAATAAAATTAGTGTCAAATGATTCGAAATTTTATGAAACGGAAAGAAACAAGAGCATTTCGTTCTGCTTACAACATTAAAAAAAAGCAAAATGCCAGAAATCCGCCCTCTAGTTATAGTAGAGTTCTCAGCGCTGAAAAAGCTCTCTAAAAGTGATTCTGTGGGCCTTTTAATTCTAAAAGCTGAAACTTTGGGCAATAAGAGCTTAGGTAAGGCCCTAGAACCTTATTCCCAAAGTCATCAAAAAATCGTCCAGTGCAAAAGGGCACTATTCAAAATGCTTGAGATATTTTGCTCAAACATCCTGCGTAAATTTCAGAACGTTATCTGTAGCCGTTTAGTCACAAAAAAAATCCATTTTCCAAATGCATTGGGCTTAATGTAGGTTCACTACGTTACGAGGTCGGTATCACAGTTAGACACCGCGAAAAAATCCACTCATTTCACCGCATTTTTCCGTTTCTCAACGATTTTCTCCTAAAGTACGAATACGATTGTAAAAATTCTTGCACAGGATGTTGCCTTCTTTGTGTTACGATAGCCAATTTTCATAATTTTAATTCCATAAATAAATGAATTAAAAATGTATACAGAGCCCGTCCCCGCTTGCAATTGCCGCGCCCTCGCTTCTCCTACCTTTACGTTTTCCGCATCTGACCCACAGCCGCTATAGGTTCTCGATACGGGTACAATAAACATTTTTGCTTTATATGGTTTCAAAACACTTTTTTCCCATAGAAGTTTCCTTAATAATTCCCGAAAACTATTGCAAGGCAATATTTTGAAGTTTACTGCATTTTAAAATTCGTATTTTGAGGGGAAGTTTTACCTCTGCATTTAAAACAGATCGCCCACAAGGTTTCTAGAGGAACTCAGCGATATCAGGCTCGTCGTATTTTCGAAACTAAATCTTTGTTTTTCAGTTTTTTGTTATAAAATTCTTTCCGCACTTGGCCAAGATATCCGGGATTCTGCGCGATTGCGATTTCTTGGAATAACTGTATAAATGTATTGTTCAGACAAATATGAGGAAAGATTTATTCATGTAAGTATTTCAAATCGTTACGTGTTCGTTGATTAAATTAATCGCTATCGTCGTATCGTCGCTCTCCGCAACAGAATTTTGTGTTCCTGATGTAGTTCGAATTTTTACATATTTGATCCATGCAACAACCAATGCAAATTAAATTGTTGTTCTTGATGGAGCTGTTTACATATTTTGACTTACACTCTGAAAAAACAGTTGGAGACTAAAATAAATCAAGACCTACGATACCTTTTGTATACACCTTGATGCATGTTGTCATGTATGGATGTCATAGTTTTGTAATTTTGAAATATATGAACTATTTTGGACTCAACTATAATTTCCAACAATATTCGAAGTCGAAGCAGCTTGGAAGATTTGCAATTGGTTTTTAGTGCATTAAGCCAAAATGACACTGGTAATGGTGAGTGTTGAGTCCAAAATAATCCCGATTTTTCAAACATTGAAAGCTTTCCCAGACATATCATACTTGCCGTTTGATTTATTTCAAATCAATCTCTTCAACCGTTTTTCCAAACTGTAAATCAAAATCATGTAAATAACTTCCAAGAGGAGCAATTAAACTAACAGTGGAATTCAAAAACTATGGTCATTCTCAGGAAGCATACAGGGGGCACAGAATTTAGTTGAGAAAGATATAGCGAATTAATCAAGTAGCGATTTTGAAATGCATGAATAAATCTTTTTTACATTTAAGGGGGAATTTTACCTCTGCGACGGGCTTATTTATTGATTTTTTGACACAATTTTTACCCGCGTGATGGCAAAAGATATGTATGCGTATTAAATAGCGATTTAAAAAAAAAACAATTGGAAGAGGTTGTAAAATCACAAACATAATAAAAAAAAAATGCAGCAGAGAAGCGGCGGGAACCTCCCCATCGCGTGGATCTTTATATTCTGTGTAGATAGCAGTCAATTCAACAGAAATTGTTTTATGCTTTTGGTCTGTGACTAATTTCGCAATTTTCTGACAAATACCGACATCACCTCGGACATCACCCATCACATTTGACAATGTTCCTTTTAAGGTTAATATTTTGCCACCTTTTTGACAATAACTGCCACTTTATGTCATCCACTGTCAGCCCGCTCATTTTTTATGAAAAAGAATTTTTTCTCTATTTTCCACTGAAATGGTAGAAACTGTGAATACATTTTTAGAACCAAAATTTGATAGTCTTTCTAATGGCGACATAAAAAAGGAGGCCTAATATTTAACATTTTAAATTGATATGCTTAAATTACACTTCCCGTTTAACAATTGCTTCCAAAAGCCTTTCAGGTCTTCAACGGGTCACCCAATCTCCATGTACCAACTTTTAGTCAAATTAATCTAGTAGTTTGGGCTATAATGTGTGTTTAGTGTTTTTAAAAAATTTCAAAATTTTTTACCCAAAGGGCAGTAAATGCGAATGAATTTTGTCTTATTTAGAACAAGTATTTGAAGACCTTTCTGATACTGGCAATAATTTTCAAAAAAAAGTTGTTTAGAATGGTAAAATGAGAGTATATTTAAAAGCGAAAGTTGATGTGCCAAAACGGCACTTTCTGTGGATCGATTGCCTCCAAACATTTTTCAGCTCTTCGACGTATAATACAGTCTCCATGTACAAAATTTCAGCCAAATCGGTCCAGAGGTTTCGACTGTATCGTGTTTTTAAAGTACGTTAACAATCCCGAATATTTCAATTTTTGTCAAAAAGGCACTAAGAGTGAATGCATTTTTAGAAGCAGAATTTGAAGGCCTTTCTTATGGTGACGTGAAAAATGGGGGTTTGCATTTAAAATTTAAAAGTTGATGTGCCAAAATGGCATTTCCGGTTGCACGATTGGCTCCAAAAGCTTTTCAGATCTAAGTTAGGTTATTAGATGCCCACGTACCAAATTTCAGCCAAATCGGTCTAGTAGTTTTGGCTGTGGCGTGTTTACAAACGTACGAACGTACGTACGAACGTACGAACGTACGAACGTACGTACGAACATACACACAGACACATTTTAGAAACCACTTTTTTGGGTTCCTGAGACCTCAAAACGCATAGATCCGGTCTTATCTCGAATTCGAAAATTTTAGTGATTGCAGTAACCTCCCATTTTTTTTAAATTGTGATGGAGTTGGGGAGGTTAAAATAAGCCATGTTTACGTATGCCAATATCTCAGGAACCATAACAGTTATTCCAAAAAATCGCATTCGCGCAGAATCCCGGATATCTTGGCCAAGTGTGGGAAGAATTTTATAACAAAAAACTGATTGCAATAGTTTTCGGGAATTATTATGAAAACTTCTTTGGGAAAAAGGTGTTTGGAAACCATAGAAAGCAAAAATATTTATTGTACCTACCCGTATCGAGAACCTATAGCGGCTGAGGAACCAGACGCGGGAAACGTCAAGAGAGGAGAAGCGAGGGCCCGACAATTCCGCGCGGGGACGGGCTTGCGTGAGTCTCTGTATAAATTTTTAATTAATTAATTAATTAATTCAATTAAAATTATGAAAATTGGCTGTCGTAATCACAAAGAATGCGGCAACATCCTGTCTAAGAATTTTTCCAATCGGATTCGTTAAGAAACGAAAAAAGGCGGTGAAATAAGTGGATTTTTTTGCGAAGTCTATAACGGAGATATCGACCTCGGAACGTAGCAAACCTCCTTTATACCCAATGCATTTGGAAAATGGATTATTTTGTTTGTGAATAAACGGCTACAGAGCTAACGTTCTGAAATTTACGCAGGATGTTTAGCTTGATGAGAGCTGTCAGGGAGCAAACCTTAAGCTTTAATTTCCCAAAGTTTCAGTTTTTAGAATTAAAGGCCCACAGGGTGGCACATTTCCTCCCAGTAGAAACTCCAGTAATTAAAAGTAAGTAGACTTTTTCAATTTTCCCGCAACAATTCAAGATTTAACAAACTGTCGGTCGTCCTAGTTTGTATTCACGGGAAATTTCAATAGGTTTAATTTTTTTTTATGAACCAACCCCGGGGAGTTATTTGTCTATATTACTTTTTTTACAAACTGTATGTATTTAAAAATGGTACTCTTGTTTGACATCGATATAATGCGTCCTTTTCGAAAAAAATGGATTTTCATTTTACTTAAAAAACCTCAGATTTTCAGATTCTGGAATCAAATTTGAGAAAAAACTACTTACAAAAACATTTGAGTAAATTTAGTCCTAAGCCCTCATGTACGAAGTACGAGACGCTTACGATCAAAATTTCAAAATTTTGTCCAGAGTAGCGAATTCAGCATCAAAGACTTAGTAAAGATACCAAATTTCACGTTGGTATCCTTAACCATTTTGAAGATATGTATTTAGAAAAATACACTTTCAAAGTGTCCCGTTTAAGGGGCCTTAACTCCCTTAAAAGTTTTCACCACCAATTTCGGGACATCCTGTAAGATCTTTGTGTGGATTGGTCGTTACGGTTGAAAAATCGAAAACTATTAATTATTACAATAAAGTCAATAACTAACTGTGGAGATATATTACTGAAACCTGACATACGTTTGTGTTTAAAGTTCGTTGAGGAATTGAGGATGAGAGGATTCAAATTCCGGTGGATGAAAAGGAGTTGAAAGCCACAAAAATCCACAAAAAATGTAATAATTCGCAAATATTGCAATCATAATTTGCGAAAAACCACTCTTAAGGGCGCTACAACCATTAACATGCACGGCATTCATTGTAAGATTTAACAAATCATTCAATTAAAATGTGAAGCAGTATGGCAATTTATACCTAATGACATTATGATCTAGTAAGAGGGATGAAATTTTTTGGTTGAAACTGGAAATTTCTTCAAGAAAATGATGATTGAAATTAAGGAAATTGTGGTGATTATTTTATACATCAAGCATTGAACCAATCCAAAGCAGCATTTAGCATACCAGCAATCCTGATTACAGTGATAAGACTACAACGTCAACTTGACACTACTTACTCAATACTTTAATTTATAAAATAATCTGCAAAATACGATTCGTAGTCTCTTGGTTGCCTTGTTGAGTCCTCATGGATGCACTACTTGTCAAATGGTAGATTTTTTTCGGCCAAAGAGGACTCGAGCGAGCTCTCGTCCTCTTTTTAGCCTAAAAAAATCTACCATTTTGACTCGTAGTTGACAGCCATTCGGACGTCAAAACCCGCGGCAATCAAGAGACTACTCGTCGTATTACTATTGAAAATCGCACGATACTAATCATTAGCTAATAGAAAAATTGATTTCTGTGTGTTTACCATGGCAACTCAAGGATTTCCTGGAAATTTTTGATACCCACCTAGACCAACCTAAACGAAATTAATAAGTGGAAATTTTTATGTCAAATTAAATGTCAAAAATCATTTCTATTCAGCTTCTGCGGCTGTATCGTTGCTATTTTCTTACCGAATCTGCATTCGAGCATTAATTCATTTCCTGGAAATTTTAGTCGTGCATCCCAACAACGTAATCGGGCCCTCGTGTTCCACTCGGGCCGATTAATACGTTGTTGGGATGCACTCCAAAAATTTCCGGAAAGAATTAATGCTCTTATGAGATTATAAGTGAATATTACGGGGTTTGACAGATTTCGACTCGGATTTCGGTTAACCTTTATGCGTTTACAAGCTAAACCGAACCCATGTTAACATCCCCTGACATCTAACGACAACTAAAAATAATGTATTTTTTCTTTAATGTTGTTAATTTACAATAATTCACATCAGGTAGGGTAATTCTGTGATAATTTTTCCTATAAGTAAAATTCTATAATGGTCAACTGGACCGCAAGCACGATTTTCATTGTTAGTAAGCTTTTGTAATCATTGCATAAAAAATCCATTTTGTAACTATAGCATCATCGCAGTAACGTAATGCATAGGGATTTCCACTCTGTACGTACCGGATCTACTTTCTCCAAGGCGCCTTTAAAGAACTACAGATTCTGCTTTCACAACACCAATGAATATTTTTTTTTGCAAGATGCAATTTGGATTCTTATTAAAAACATGTTTCTCAAAGTAGTTACTAATTTAGGTCCTAAGTAAATACTCCTAACATCTTACATTTAGGAATTGCTTGACGATATATTAAAATAGTTTAAGTTTGGTTAGGGAACCAACAGGAAGATTAATTTACTGCTCGCTTTAACTAGTTTCCGTGGCAAATACCAGCTCAAATTTATTACTCAATATGCTCAGAAAATAATCAAAACGCAGTAAATTTACTTTCAAGTTTATTACCACGATTACATCTTAGAGAGGTCCGGATTCAAAGTCACTTTCTCTGGGCAATGCCCCTGTCGCAATCGCCTTGCTTCACTGGAATATTCAAATTCTACCACCCATTTTAGTCCTTCCATAAAACCACAGTAAGCCACAAATTACTTACCATTTTAGATCAGTCAGCTCTGCGTCGGCTACTTAAGTTAAGCGTTAAGACTAAGATTCTTCGCGGTTCTTCGACGGTCAAAGTCACGTTGAACGCTGTACAGTTAGTGACCTACCTGTGATATTACTCACGTTTCTTACAATAGCATTTCGCCGGAAATTTAATCTGAAACCAATTCGCAACTCCGAAAATATCTGTGATCATGTTAAGGGCGGTCAAGTGGTTCTTTCTATCTTCGATAATCTCTTTAGTTGCGCTACAGTCGATAGAACAACATAATTTCCCGCCTTCGGGGGAACAGAATAAGCAAGGTGAGTGTTCTTGACATTGTTTGTTTATTACATTAGAAGAGGATGGCCGCGATTTTGTAATACTTTTCATTTTTGCTTAATTAAGAGTGACGTACTTTTGAAATCATTTCGCGGTTAAACGAAGAGGGCGCTATTGCGTCCTAATGAACGAAATAATTTTTGATTTTTTGATTTATTTCTTGTTTTATAATAAGTTTATATGCAATTAGTCGTCAACTCAAATGTGATTCTTTGTTGTAATGATCAAAAGGCGTTTTTTCTCGGTTTTATGTATTCAAATACCTACAAACTTGCATTTGAACGCATGGGAAATACCTGGAAATACCTAATCTTGTTTTGTTTTGAAATACCTTCAAAATAATGTCAGATTTGAATTGTCCTTCCGAGAAAAATTTGAAACTGACGGCCAAAGAGGCACTCAAAAAAAAATCTATGTTAAGACTCCGGAGATGGCGCCAATTTTTTGTATTGTGGGTTGCAGAGCACCTGTGTAGCTTTGAACTTACACTTGCTTACAATGTTGCCACTTCGACTATACAAGCATTCCGCATAAATTTTCATTAGATTTGTTTATCCCGAGGTGTATCCATGCCGAAATTTAAATATTTATATGTATGTGAAGTTATCGCCTTCTCCAGCACCCGGCGACTTCCCTAGATTTGACGATGTGGCAACCGCGCATTTTCTTTCTAACCAATCAGAGCGGTCGACAGACACGTCAAACTAGAGCTACCTGTTGAAGCTATATTACTATAATTTAAGTTTTCACCCCTTTTCAAAGAAATATCGATTAAACCAGTGATGGGCAATTGCATGTAGACAATTGTAGACAAATGTAGAGAATTGTAGACAAATGTAGACAATAGTAGACAATTCTTTTTGAGGTTATGTTTAGGTTAGAATCCTTGCCGGTCGCAGTCTTTCCAATGTCTTTACACACGAATCACACGATAAACCAAATTAACGGCATCTCGGGGTCGTCCACGCAACAAAAGCTTTTCCTTAGGTTTCGATTTGAAGAAAAATGAAAAAGGGCGGTATGTGGCCTATTCACTGATGGACACGTAGACAATTAAAATGTAGATAATTGTAGACAAATCTTGTGTAGACAATTAATTGTCTACATTTTAATTGTCTACGCGCCCATCACTGGATTAAACTTACTTTCAGCGATCCAGGGGCGACCCATACTGATAAAAATAATACCAAAAAACGTGGGGCGACCCCTGAAATTAAGGGAAAACATTGAGAATTACAAAAATTATTTATTTGAACCCCTTCCAGAAAAATGTACCACATCCCCTTCATACCGAAAAAAGCCCTATTCAAGCGGAACAAAATAACATCAAAGCCATCCACCTAAAAACATTGGATGAACCCTAAAATTAAGAGAAAACATTAAAAAATGGCTTATTTTATTTAATTTGAACCCCTTCCAAAAAATGTACCACGCCCTTCATACCAACGAAAGCCCTATTCAAGCGGAACAAAACGACACCAAAATCATCCACCGAAAAACATCGGATGATCCCTAAAATTAATAGAAAAAGTTAAAAATTGCTTATTCTATTTAATTTGAAGCCCTTCCAGAAAAATGTACCACATCCCCTTCATACTGATGAACGCCCAATTCAAGCGGAACAAAATGACACCAAAATCATCCACCGAAAAATATCGGATGACCTTTAAAAATAAGGAAAAACGTTGAAAACTGCTTATTTTATTTAATTTGAAACCCTCCCAGAAAAATTTACAACACGCCCTTCATACCGACGAAAGCCCTATTCAAGCGGAAGGTGGATGGCTTTGGTGTCATTTTGTTCCGCTTGACTAAGTATGAAGGGCGTGTGGTACTTTTTTCTGGAAGGGCTTCAAATTAAATAGAATAAGCAATTTTTAACGTTTTCTAATAATTCATCCGATGTTTTTCGGTGGATGACTTTGGTGCAAAGGGTTAACCACTTAGCGATTTTGGTGTGCAGTTCTCTGGAATTTTGGCAATTTTCTAGCAATTTTGGCGATTTTAGCAATTTTCCAGCGATTTTGGCGATTTTCCAGCAATTTTGGCGAATTTATAGCGATTTTGGCAATTTTCAAGCAAGTTTCCGGCGCTTTTCAAGCAAGTTTTCAGCGATTTTGCAGCAATTTTGGCGATTTTCGAGCGAACTTGGAATATTTTTTTTGGCGACTTGGAAATTTTCCATATAATAACAATTTCGGCGATTTTTAAGCTCCTTCAATGGTCAATTGTTTAATTTTTTAGATTCAAAGACCCTGTAGTGATTTTGGACAAATTTTAAAAATACATCCCAGTCATTTACTATTACTTTTCTTCGACTGAAAAAGGGTTGCATCTGTCGTTTTTTCCCGACCAATACCTACCTGACAAATATCTCCAAAATCTCTTGCAAAGTTTGCTTGTTCAGCCAAAAAATTTGTGGAAACAAAACTAGGGGACGAATTAAAAAAATTGGTAGTCTCCGATACGTTCAGTAGTTTGAGCTGCAGCGGGATCACAGACAGGCACACAGACAGAAAATTTTCAAATCTCACTTTTTTGGAGTCCCAGGACCCTGAAACGTAAATATTTGATGTTTTTGGCAATTCGATTTTTCGATCGATTTTTTTAGCAATATCAGGTATTCTATGACGATTATCATCGAACTTTATTATTTTTTACGGGAATTTTGGTGGCGATTTCCGCTTGTTCTGCTAATTTTCAGCAACTTGGCGATTTTTGGCAACTTTGGGCAATTTTTAGCGATTTTGGCCATTTTGGCGATTTTCTGAGAATTTTGGCGATTTTCTAGCGATTTTGGCAATTTTTGGCGATTTTTTAGCGATTTTGTAGCCATTTTGGCGATTTTCTTACAATTCGCGATTTTGTGTACACAAATTTACCATGTGGCCTTGGCGTCATTCGATGTTTTTAGGTGGTGTCATTTTATTCCGCATAAATAGGGCTTTCGCCGGTATGAAGGGCGTGCGGTACATTTTTTTGGAACGGGTTTAAATTAAATAAAATAAGCAATTCTCAACGTTTTTCCTTAATTTTAGGTGTCATCAGATGATTTTAGGTGGATGGCTTTGATGTCATTTTCTTCCGCTTCAATAGGGCTTTCATCGATATAATAATAATAATAATATAGTTTATTTGCCCAACAGTAGAGACCATTTACAGGACAAAGAATTGATATACATAATATAAATATACAAAGTAAAGAGTAAGATAAACAGAAGCGAACAAAGAAGTAGGTAAATCAAACCGAGTTCAGTTTAGCCGAGAAAAGGCTGAAAATTGATTTCTTAAAACTATATAAACTCAGCCTGAAGATATCAACATCACTATGGCAAATTACATTGTATCTTGAACACATCAGTGAAATCGGACAGCGTAACAGAATGTTGGTACGTGGTATTGAGGCTCGAAAAGTAACAGGAGATCTTGACCCAAGTCGAGGAACCAAAAAATTAAGTCTGCTAAGCAAAGCAGAGGAATCAATAAAAAAATTAATTATTTTAAATAAAAAAATAAGCGAAGCAATTTTCCTTCTGTCATCTAGCGACAATAATGCAAATTCAGAAAGTAAGAGATCTTGATCATACCCCTGAGGTGGATAAGTCTTATGTCTTTTAAAAAATAAATATTTAAGAAATCTTCTTTGAATTGACTCAATGGATTGGATGTGGCATTGATATATAGGAAACCAAATTAATGAAGCATATTCTAATACTGCCAAAACATAACAATTATATAAGGTCTTCAGGCAGCTTATATTTGTAAAACTTTTACTGTTGCGAATAATAAACCCTAAAGATGATGAGGCTCTACTTATACTGTAATCAAAGTGTAAGTGAAATCTAAATTCTTTATCAAAAATAACTCCAAGGTCATGGTCATAACGTAAGATAGAAATATTATTTAGAGCATAATTAAAATGTATCGGTTTTTTTTTACGGTTGAAAGATACAACCTTACATTTGGCTAAATTCAGTTTTAATTTATTTCGCACACACCAGGAATTGAGATTTTCCAGACTATTCTGCAGATGCTTAGCATCATCAACGTTACCAACAGTTCGAAATATTTTTGCATCATCAGCATACATAAGAATCTCACAGTCAACAACAGACGGTAAGTCATTAATTACTAAAAGGAAAAGTAAAGGGGCCAAAACTGAGCCTTGTGGGACACCAGAAGTAGCGAGATAAGTATGAGATGAAAAGCCATTGTAATGAACAAATTGCTCCCGATTCGAAAGATAAGATGTGAGAAAAGTTATCATCTTATTACTTAAACCAAAAGATTTAAGTTTAGAAATTATTATCCCATGATCAATCTGATCAAAGGCTTTAGTAAAATCTGCAAAAATTGAATCAACCTGCAATTGTTCATCAAGCTTCTCGCCAACAAACTGAGAAAAGCAAGCTAAGTTGGTAACAGTTGAACGACGATCAAAAAATCCGTGCTGATAGGGAGAAATTAAATTTCTAACATCTGAATAAATGTAGGAGTAAATAATAATTTCAAAAACTTTAGCAAAAATGGAACAAAGAGAGATCGGACGATAGTTGGTAATATCAGCCTTATTACCAGATTTTAGCACAGGACAAACTCTAGACCTTTTCCATACAGATGGAAAACACTGAGTTTCAAGCAAAGCGTTAAATATTATAAAGAGGGTAAGATTGAAAACACTTGTTTTTAAATATTTCACAAATTTTATTTAGTATTTCTACATATATGTTTCGACCTTACGGTCTTTATCAAGAATTTAAATTTTTTTTAAGAAATACTAAATAAAATTTGTGAAATATTTAAAAACAAATGTTTTCAATCTTACGTTTAAAAAATGTTTCACCAAGTGCCTACCGCTACCACAATCAATAATATTATAAAGAGGGGTTCCTGAAAAACTAGCTTGCAGTCTTCTACTAAAAAAGACGGAACTTGATCTGGCCCCGAGGTCATGGTCGGTTTTAGAGAGTTAATTGCTTTCAGAATGTCATCCTCAGTTATGTTAGAGATATTGATGTTAGGTATGTTAACACTCATATCGCCCCCCAAGTAACACACAAATGTCTTATGTACGTCCATCATTCATCCATTTTGGTCCGTGAGGTGGTTCTAGGACCATCCAGTGGTCGGCCTGTGGACAATAAATGGACGTTCATAGAACATTCCCGGTGCACAAAAATGGACAGACTCAGAACCATCTGGTCGGACTCGGACGACACATGTACGGTTATGGCACTATGTACGGATGATTCGTGAACGTCATATGGACGATTTTTGATTAGTCTGGAAGCATAACGGACCATAATCGTACGATTTAGAGATCATTGTGGACGATTTTAGGACCATCTAAGAACAAATTATTGGTCCCGTTGTAGTCCACGGTCCATCCATTGGTCGTCCTCTGATGGACAGTCAATGAATTTCCAGCGAACGACCTATGTACCATTATGGTACTATCTACAAAATGCTTTCTGAACGTCATACGGATCACTTTTTGAACATACGCCAGGATGGGCATAATAATTAATAAAATAAATAGATCTATGTTTTATAAAATATGTAGGTGTATTTAATAGCTTATTACAATATAATATGGGACCATTAATGGCGAAAATTCGTTAAAACACATCAAAACTTGAACAATAAGTAACATGTAAAGTACTTGCACTATCACTAGAAACACCCCACTACACCGAAACACTTGATTTTCACTAGTGCATTTTTCCACCGACTATTTAAATTAAATAATAATGTGCTCCTCTCGTACGCATTTCTCCACGCCTTTCTCTGTTGTGTTGGAAATCCTGGTCAATTTGCGTTGATTCTGAAATAAGACAATTACGATTTAAAATAGATTCCAGGCTCATTAATAAGACGGAAAATTTTACATTTACAAGAATTTTCAAAATCGATCATGAAATATCAATAAGAAGTATTAAATGTTTATGATGGACACATTTAATTGAATGTGAGTGAATTTTTGATCGTGAAATGCAATTTCTAAAAAAATGTAGGTATACTCTTATGACTATACTCATGATGAGCGTTACAAACCTTTGTTTGCCTTTGTACTGATTGCTGATGATGTCACGATGTTTGTAAAGACGATGGCCAATTGGTCTGGAATTCTAAAATTTCTTTATGGTGCACTCACGTTAACACCTCCACGGAAAACATTCCCAATAATACACAAATGGATTTAATTAATATATTGGCATACCAACCATTACACACGACCCAGGGCAAATTTCTCGTAGAGACTAACTTAAAACCTACAAAGTGTCCCTGTTCCTCGGACTACCTGCGTTTACCCTCCGCAAGTGGACAAAAGAGTCGCAGCAATAAATACCATCTGCAGTCTGCACGACCTTGCATTCCCTAGTCGGCTAAATAAATAATAATCACAACACTTAATTGTTCATCAGCCCAGATTCATTTCGTTCCATTTGGTTGTTCAATCGGCTCGAAAATAAAAGAAAGTGTAGATAATGATAGATACTTAGTACCTGCATTATATAAATATCAAATAATTCATGTAAATTTACAGATCTTGCGGAGACTTTGTTAATCATAAGCAGCACAACGGTTGTATTTTCATTGCTGCATTTCAGGGATGCAAACTATTTTACAAAAATTTTGGTTAGTCCGTAAAGAGTACGAAAGCGAACGTCCATAGAATCTACATTATTAAATTCATCATTCATCCGAAGACTGTTTATATAGGGACGCACGTGGAACATCCTACTTAAGTCTGTTCAGAAACAATCCGTGATCGAACGTCCACTGTACGGCAGTTTCTGTTTCGTCCAGGAACGATACGTCTGAAAACGTACATGCAATGACCTTCAGCGGACGTCCAGAAACCGTCGAAAGATGGACCATTACTGGGTATTCTGAATATTGCTTTACAGAGAGCAATTCAGGGACAAACAGATGCAGTCTGTTTAATATTACAATTTTTACACAGCGATGTAAACATTTTACAATTTTTTTTGTTTATCCGTAAAGAGTTCGAGCGAAAACGTCCATTGAATGTACATTATCGGTTCATCCAAGGACTGTTTATATAGGGACGTACATAAAACGTCCTAAGTAGGTTTGTTCGCAAACAGTTCATGAGCGAACATCCATCGTACATCCATTTTTGGTTCGGTCAGGAACCGTCCAGCTGAGAACGTACATAGAATGTCCGTTTGATGTTCGTTCGAAAATCGTCCGCAAATGTACGTCCATGATACGACCATAAATAGTACGGTCCCGTACAGGACGAATATGGACGTTTGGTGGACGTCCAGTCGCCGTCCTGTGTTACTTGGGCCCCTTCACTGGAACCGACGCTCCAATCCGAGTTAATAAATGTTGATTTAAAATAATCAGCAAAAGAATTCACGATATGAAGGGGATGTGGTACATTTTTCTGGAAGGGCTTCAAATTAAATAGAATAAGTAATTTTCAACGTTGTCCCTTAATTTTAAGGGTCGTCCGATGTTTTAGGTTGATGATTTTGGTGTCGTTTTGTTCCGCTTGAACAGAGCTTTCGTCAGTATGAAGGGCGTGTGGTACATTTTTCTGTCAGGGGTTCAAATTAAATAATTTCTGTAATTCTCAATGTTTTTCGTTAATTTCAGGGGTCGTCCCATATTTTTTGGTATTATTTTTATCAGTATGGGTCGCCTTGGATCGCTGAAAGTAAGCTTAATCTATATTTCTTTGAAAATAAAATGAAATTGCGCTGTTGCCACATCGTCAAATATAAAGTCGCCGGGCGCTGGAGAAGGCGGTAACTTCACACACATAATATTTATTGCGTTAGATTGTAGTAGTACGGTATTTAATGGGAGTCAGGTAAAGACTTTACTTGACCAGTTACGAATATAAATTGATCAGTTTTCAAGACTCAACGTGGCCATGATTTTTCTAAAAGGCGTTATTTTTATTTAACTTCTACACTCGCGGAGCAATTACTGGAATCGATCGAAAAATCGAATCGCCAAAAATATCAGTACTTTGCGTTTTAAGGTCCTGGGAATCCGAAAATGTGGTTTTTGAAAAACTTGAAAAATGTCTGTCCGTGTATTTGTCTGTGATCACGGAAAGTGTTTCTTTGGCACATTAACTCTAAAAATTTGAAATGCAAACCTCCAATGTGGAGGTAGCCTTGCAGTTCCAGCAATTACAGACATTTTTTAACGAAATCTGGCATACCTACAGTTTTCGTGTAAAAAAAAATTCTGTAAAATGCACCCTTTTTGAGCTTCTTATTTTTTTTCAAAAACTACGTACCAGAATTGTTTCATATTTCGACACAATAAATTTGATACTGAATATAAAGTTTGAATTTACCGATTTCTTTTTCTACTGTAGACTTGAACCTTAATTAGGCACACAGGTAGGTAGGTATACTTTGTAGCTGTCGACTGCAAGCGATTGAATTTTCGACAGTGGCAATTTATTTTATCTGATATTAAACTGACTGCACTGTTTAAAACTTAATTAAATTCTCCTAATTAACAAGCGAGTTAACAAGTAAAAGCGTTTCCGTCAGGGAGGTTAAAAATCGAAGAACACTCTAAATTTGATTGCTTAGCCCGTGATAAAACGCCTCGACAGATATAAATTGGAGCTAGCGTGAATGTAAAATTACAAATTGCCCAAAAGCATATACAGGATGTTTTAAAAGTACCTACCTACTGCTTCAAATAGATTGTGACGTAACTTACGAAGTATACTATGATGATGACAACATTATGGAATTAATTTTCCTCTTTCATAAGGTGGTAGGTCGCCTGACCTATTTTTCCTTATGGGGATATTTAAAAGCCGAACTAACAAAGAACCGCCTAGGGTAGACAGCAAAATCTACCCAACACACACACGTTTTTTTAACGTCGAAATCACGTTAAGGCGGTTGATTTCACGTTACTGGTTGAAAAAGTCACGTTGAATTGGTGGTGATTCTTGACACGACATTCTCTCGACGTGAAAATTACGTTTACTTTTGATACATTTTGAAACGTCTATGTAAATATGACGTTTTTTGGCAGTTGAAAGTTATTCGTTAAAATCACGTTGATATAATAGTAATTTTGGACGTTGCATAAACGTTATAATAAGAACATGTTTTAGTCATGACTGAAATGACGACTTTGTGTAACCAACGAAGACTTTTGCACGTTGAACAAACGTTGCATTTGTAACGTGATATTTGAGTTTTTACATGGACGTTTTAATGACGTGCTGAAATGGTTTTGACGTTCAACATTAAATAAATGTGTAATTTTTTACGTTATAGACACATTGCAATATGAACGTGTTTTAGTCGTGGCTAAAGTGACGTCCAAATCACGACTTACGTATAAAAATTAATAACGTTATATTTGAGTTTTTATATAGACGTCTTAAAGACGTGTTGAAGTGGTCATGACGTTCAACATTAAATAAATTTGTAATTTTTGACATTATAGGAATTTAACAGTATGAACATGTTTTAGTCGTGGCTAAAATGAACAGAATGTTCGGCGAGAAGTGATTGTCAAAGACGTTGCCAGGACGTTGAAAACACGTCGAATTTTAGACGCAACCTTAGAAAAATAACGCGCTAAATATAACGTCCTTTTTAAGGGTGGCGTTAAATGATAAGAATTCGTTGGGAAATGACGTTGATTCAACTATAAGACGTCGAAAATGTGGTTGATTTTGCGACACCTCGACGTTGATAGCACGTTCAGTTTTGTTTTTTTTTCAACGTTATTTTGACGTGTCTGTTCTGTACCCGTTGGGTAAGGGCAAAACTTTGGAGAGAAATTGACATGACGATTTAAACCTTGTGTTTTAAAGACTTTGTGGCCCAGCCTCACTGCTTAGAATCATGCATTTCGATTCACAAGAGAGTAATAATTTTGACTTTTGCGAATTGAAACTGTATTTTTTTGTTGAAAGGCCGCAATGATTACGGTTTTATTAATTTTTTACCTTCTGCGTTTTTTTATAATTATATAAGAAGAGAGTGTTGCCAATCATTGCGAGTAGAAATTCCCCCAGATACCAAACATTATTTTTAATTTTCTCTCGAATGAGGAACTATGAAATTAATATACCTATAAAAATAGGTGTTGTTTACTCGTCGTACGGCGTCATACATCAAACTCTAAGCTCTTGAAAACTTTAATTACTGGTTGCATTGTACCTACAAATAACTATTTTACGTTAAAATGCAATATCCAACTGCTTTTCGTTCTGGATTCTAACAAGAAAAGCGGATACCCAATTTTATTTTATGTGGCCATGCTTGCCTAGGAAGAAAAAAAAATTGCAAAAGAAGCAAATAATCTGTCTCTCAGTTTGTAGTTAAGGCAATTAATCCATTTGTTTTTCTAGGTCGAAATCTGCTGGACTGGGTCGGACTTGGTACAGGGCCAGACACCGATCCATACTTGGCAAGAACAAACTCGCAATGTCTAAACGGCGACTTGGCCGAGTGTTTCAAGTCAAGAGCTTTAGGATCATTGGATGAATTTTTCAGCCAAGTAAGTCCATCCCCCACATTCTTGCTTTACCGACTATAGTTCTTTTCGGTCCCACAATAAACAACGCCATAAACTGGCGAAAATAAAAAAATTTATTGATCAACACCGCGCATAAATTCCATATAAATATCTCTGGCAGTACACAAAGAACCATCAATCTCTGGATATTCAGTTGAGAGAATGTAATAAAAAATGAGCATTTTCCAGACTTGAATCAACACATCCAGTAAGCCAACCGAATTAGCCTTTACTTCATGCAAATGCAAGCGATTTGTAAGTACTAAAATGTGGAGAAAGCTCGTAAATGCAAAACTTTTTCATGGCTCCAAAACCACCCCGACATAAAAGTATTTATTAAAAATTCTCCTTTCTGATGATAAACAGTTTTCCATTAACGATTTTTGCTAAACGAGTGAATTTAATTAAGCTTTAATGCAAATGAATTGGCTTTATGAGGATTATCAGGGTCTGCCTATTTGATAATAATTACTATCCTTGTTTGGGAGACTGAATGTAGTTTATCTGACTTGGCACTTTCTCATTTCTCCGAATTACGCGTTTGCCATTTTCATTAATTAGGATTCCAATTTCAATTTTTCATATTGCCTTCCGTTCTGGGATTTTCTATTAACTTTATTTGGTAATTTCACCTGCAAAATTTCACAATTAAATAGGTATTTAGTTGGGTATATCGTTTTTGGTTACCTAACCAGGTCCAAGATGTAAAAGTTAGACTATACTTATCGATTCAAACATTTTGCTCCTACGTAAACTAACAATATTAAGAATATCCATCAGTCAGTTATATAAAAATTTTTCACAGAATTTGTAAACGTACAGATCTATCGATTGAAGGCGCCAATTTATCGTCATTAAAATAAAATTTTTCGAAAAAATGGTATCTAAATCTAAGGCTTTCGACCCTAGTATTGACCTTATCGCCATTATTACAAACAAATTAAATCGCTTTAGTTTTTAGTCACTTTTTGCCACGACTGTATACGTCCGAAACTTCCTCACGTCTTCTCCTCTGTTTTGGCCTTGAGCCTCAGACTCACTCAGTCAAACCTCTTGACTACACAAGACGAGAACAGTGTTTTGTCACGTTTGTGTTTTAAAGTTTAAAGTAGCATGGAATTTACCCGAATCTACTAGCTGGATTTTAACAACAATGTTAAATTTAAATAAAAATAGAATAAAAGTCAACCACTCACCCTATTTAAAACGTTTCAGTTATTCGTTGCGTGCAAGTTCGCGAAAAAACCCCGCTTTAACAATTGAAAACGTGAACGCTATACTTAGCGGTTGAAGATATAACAAAATCATAAATAGAAGAATTGTTGGCTACGAAAAGATCTACCAAAAAGTCCGCGACAGCATATAGGTATCGATGAAGAATAACCCACAACAAACACTTAAACCGATTTTTACAAAAAATTTAATCACAAAAACAATCTAAACAAATTTAAATACCCGAAACTTCGGACCGGTTTCGGGTTATTTGACCACTCTTCCGGTAGAGGGCGTCAAAACCCTCTATCGCTTCCTTCGCTACCTGGATTCTGGATTCTGGATTCTGGGGGGGAGGGCGGCCTGCCAAAGCAGACTGCTGCACTCAGGCCACAGTTGGCCCATTGTGCTGCCTCCCAAGCCCGCTAGCGCACTCTAACTCTCGAGCCAGCCAACCTCCTGCAAAAGCTGGAGTAGCGTGCTGAGAGGGGCGCCAGCGAGCATGACCAAACTTGGCCATTCTTCCCCTAGGAGAGAGCCACGTAATTGGGCGAGTACAGGACACTGTGTGAGCACGTGTTCCATAGACTCGTCTTCTAGTTCGCATCCTCTGCAGATGGGGCTTTGTGCAATGCCCATCCGGTGAAGGTGCTGATTCAAGCCGCAGTGGCCAGTAAGTATACCTACGGCTAAGCGCAGTTTACCTCTGGGTAGGTTGAGAAGATATTTTGTGGTTTTCTGTTGGACCACTGGCATTAGCATTTTCGAATGGCGACAACCAGGTGAGTTTATCCACCTGTCCTCAGCCATCTTGTAGCTTCTGTTAGAAATAAGGGCATATGCGGTAATGAGGGCCAGCGGGACAGCGGGCTCGGGGCCAAGGGGCTCTCGAGACGCCTGCCGCGCCAGCCCATCGGCAACCGCATTGCCTTCTGTATTCTCATGCCCCTTAATCCATGCCAGACTAACCCTATTCAATTGGGCCAGGTCCGTCAAGGAATCGAGGGCATCTTGGAGTAGGCTAGAGGTGTTCCTATTACATCTCAGAGCCTGAAGGGTGGCCCTGCTGTCGGTGAGAAACAGCAGGTTCTTATTTGTGGTACCTTTCCTTATAGCTTCTTTTGCTCCAATGGTGACCGCCACAGTTTCTGCTTGGAAGACCGTGGCGTACTTTCCCAGTGGTGCAGTTATATTTAAGTCGAGACTATCGGAGTAGATCCCTGTTCCTGATCCGAACTTTGTTTTTGCTCCGTCCGTGTAGATCACAGCATCATAATGAGCTGAGAACGTTTCAGGCGGAGGTGCTGTATCAAGGACGGTGAAGGGTTTGTTAAAACCAAACGTAGGTAGTCGTCGGTCCACGGGCGCCTCCAGAAGCGGAAGGTCCTTTATTACCTCCTGGAGTATGCCAGAGTGACGACTTCCCATCCTCGCCCGTCCCCACATTCCTACTGCCTTCAGTCGTAGGGCCGTTCTGATGGCAACCTCTTGTACATGGATGTCAAGAGGTGCCAAGTTCAGGGCGGTCTCCAATGCTGAAGTGGGAGTAGTTCGCAAGGCACCTGTAATGGCGAGACAGGCAAGTCTCTGCACATGATTCAGGTCCTTTTTTGCTGTTTCTAGTCGGGTTCTCGGCCACCAGACGATTGCCCCGTAAGTAAGCATGGGCCTTATGACTGCCTGGTAAATCCAAAGAACAATTCCTGGGGAGAGACCCCCCGTTGCTCCAATGGCTGACCTGCATTGCCAAAAGGCTCGACAAGCTTTTTCCGTTTTGGTCTTTAGGTGTTTTTTCCATGTAAGCTTGCTGTCGAGGAAAACACCAAGGTATTTTACCTCGGACGAGAGCTTAAGTGGAACGCCGAAAATTGAAGGTACCTCTAAATCATCGGTCCTTCTTTTTTTGGTGAATAGGACTAGCTCTGTTTTGTGAGGGTTCACAGCCAGGGCGCTATCCTGACACCATATTTCAACTACCCGGAGTGCAGTCTGCATAAGGCCTCCTATCACTCCGTGGGAGGTGCCACTTATTAAGATGACAATGTCATCCGCGTATCCAATGGTTGTGAAACCCTTATCGTTTAGGGCGCGGATAAGAGAGTCAGCCACCAGATTCCACAAGAGCGGTGATAAAACGCCCCCCTGAGGACAGCCGCGGCCGACCCGCGCCCAACAGGTTCCATTGCCACTGTCGATTTTAACCGATCTCCATTCGAGCATGTGTGATATCCAGCTACATAAAGCGGAGGGAATACCCCAGCCGTGGAGTGCAGTGTCTATTGAGTTGAAGGAGGTCTTGTCGAACGCTCCTTCAATATCTATGAATGCCCCAAGGGTAGAGTGTTTCAATGCTAATGATCGATCGATGTGGGTCACTACTTGGTGTAACGCCGTCTCGGTCGACTTGCCAGCAATGAAGGCATGTTGTTGCGGGTGTAACTTATGAAGCCACTTCTCCCGTATTGATCTGTCGCACAACCTTTCCAGCGTCTTCAATAAGAAGGACGTTAGGCTGATTGGGCGGTAAGATTTTGGTAGCGTATAGTCACTACGGCCGGGCTTAGGTATAAAAATTACCTTAACTTCTCTCCAAGCCTCCGGTATGTATCCAAATACGATACATGCCCGGAAAATGCGCACGAGATGTGGCAGAATGATATCCAGCCCCCACTGGAGGAGGGCTGAAAAGACTCCGTCCACACCCGGCGACTTGAATGGCGAGAATGATTGTACTGCCCAAGATACCTTGTCAGAGTCTACGACAGCATCCACCACCCCCCAGTCGTCCGGGGAAGGGGCGACGAGGGGGGCAGGTGCCCATATCGTAGGGGCGTCTGACGTTATGCATCCCGGGAAGTGGGTTAGGAGTAAAAGTTGCTCAGTTTCGGAGGCGGAACAGGTGTAAGAACCGTCCTCTTTCCTGAGGTTACCAGGTTGAGTATTAGTGCTCTTGGATAGAACTCTCTGCAAACGGGCTGCCGATGCGGTGGACTCAACGTCCCCGCAAAAGTCCCTCCAAGCCTTCCTCTGCTTTTGGCGTACTAGTTTTTTGTAGGCGTTTCGGACGTCCTTGTAGGACTGCCAATCAGCCTCCCGCTTATTACTGAACGCCTTATTGTACTTCCTTCGTGCCTCCTTCCGGAGTACAGCCAGCTCCTTGCTCCACCAGCGGTTGGTGGTGCCAGGTGCGGCGGGCTCCTCACGGGGCACGAAGTTTCGAACGCGTTTATTAAGCAGCTATGAAGCGTGTGTACGCCTCGTTCAATCTGCTTAGTGTTTGTGATGTTGTCGACCGACGAGAAGCCGCCTAGACCTTCCGACAGGTGGCCTTCGCTACCTATTATACAGGGTGTCCCAGAACTCGCGGAAAATCTGTTAATAGCAGACTCCTGAACCTAATCTGAGACGAATTTTCCTTTGCGGAAATTGCAAGGGCAAGACGTTTGAAGTCTCAATTGATAGCCGTCTACCAAAATTTTCAGTAGAAGCCAATATCAATTAGAACAAGCGATTTCCTGTGCTGTGGTCAGCCGGAAACTTGTCTCACACCCCAATAACAGTTAATTCGCTTAGGTTCTACCCCTATTTCTTGGGGTTTTCCCAACATTAAGAAATTCTTTTAATTTTACAAAGAGATGTTTAGGTACTTCTGAATCTTTCGATGTTTATTATTAGGCCCCGTAAGATTCCTCCAGAGGGCGTGTAAACAATACAACTTGTGGGAGTGGGAGAGTGTGAGATGAGGGTGGTTCCATCGAAGTAAAGGCCGATTTATAACTCGATCGTAATCGGAATCGCAATTTTAGTCCTAATCTTATCGTAAGAAATTTGTTTGTCCTATTTTATAACTTATCGTAAGGATTTTAAGAAACAACGCACTGGCAATGGAAAGCTTCGGCAATCTTCGGCCGACTCGGCTTTTTCCTCAATGCTCATTGGTCATCCTAAGGATCGGATCGTAAGAGATGAATGTTGGCCATCTTCTTAAAATCGTATACGATAGTTATACGGTCGGCATGCGATTGCGATTGAGTTATAAAAGCTAACACGCAAATCGTATGTTTGAAGTTTCTTAAAATTACGACTAAAATTTCGATTAGGATTGCGATCGAGTTATAAATTGGCCTTAACAGTGAAGCGCATTGTTGCCGGATCACCGCGCGAAATTTGAATCAACGAAAATTTCTACATTTACTGCTCAATTTATCAAAAAAACAAAATCACCCAAATAAAGAGAGCATCAAAGGGAATCCAAAAAAAAAATAGAAACATGCATGGTGCCATTTAAAAAAACGTATCGCTTTGGCACTTTGGTGAGATTGGCCACTTTTTAGAATTTGTCAGTGGTGCTCTGTACAATTTTGATGTTTATTATTTGGCAGTTTAAAATATTGCAGCATATAGGGCAAACCTTCCTCTTACCTCCAGTATAATTTTTTTCGTAATCAATTGCTTGGTTATTACAAAAGAAAATATTTTTCAGACTACAAAAAATTCTAGCAAAATTGAAGGTCAAAAAACTTCTCCTGCCCCCACTAGGTAAGTGACTGGAGCGGAAATTCTTCACCGCCTTTGTGATTGTACATCTTTCCCCTTGTAATACCATCAAAATTTAATGGGGGTAAATCACCCCCCTGGCTCCTAGAGGGTGGCCAAACTTAGACCGACGTTTTTACAGGTTGGGAGGGTAAGTTTGGCCGCCCTAGGAGACAGGGGGGTGATTTACCGCCACTAAATTTGGGTGGTACTACAAGGGGAACGATGTACAATCACAAGGGCGGTAAAGATTTCCGCTCCAGTCACTTATTTAGTGAAGTTGAGACCGAAGTTGGGAATTACATTTGAGAGAAATTTGTTTGTTTTTATACGAATATTGTCTATTTTTATAAATAAAGTATCTTTTGACTTTCAATAGAATATAATGCATTTATCACACAGAAAATATGCGTTACAAGGGTTTTATACCCTACAAAATTGGCAAAAAATTTTTTGTGGCCAATCTTAAACCAAACACGGTTTAAATTGATTTAACATGCAAAATGAACACGTGGCCAATTTGACCCCCACTTGCCAGGTAACATTGGCCACCTTATTTTTTTGGAATATTTTTGTTCAAATTGAATAAATTTAAATATGCAGAGCACAGTCTGAAAGTAAATAAATCGGCCAACTGTGTCAAAAGTTACAGCCTTTTAAACTTGAAAAGTGGCCAATTCGACCCCACTTTACGGTTCTCATCATTTATTGCTAAATTATGCAATAAGGTGGAGAGTTAAAATTGTGACAAAATAAAGGTATTCAATTCTAATTTACCCAGGATTTTTTATTTTACTCATTTATCTTACCGTGTGGACGTGAGAGTCCTGTATTAATACATTTGGACCATTCTTTAGGTGTTCCCTAAATAAACTGTTTACCTATAGGATAATAAGCTTATGTTCAAAAGTTAGCGACATCGCCCTAAAACCCCAATTTGCATTGGTAAAATTAATTTTCACTCATAGAACCCATAGAATTTTTTTTAACAAAAAAGACCTTTTTACCCTATAAAAAATTTTGATTTTTTTATAACATGAAATTCCAAAATTTCTGATATGCTATTGCGCCAAGAATTGTTTCTAGGGGCTTAATGCGAAGATTCATTTTAATGAGAGTTATCACGCGATATCGTCAACTTTTGAACAGGAGTTTAGTTAACTTTAATAATTAGTAAATAACTCTCTCAAAAACTATAACGCCCACAACTTACAGTAGGTATAGGACTCGCTTCCAAAAGATAGGTTTTAATTAAATTTCTCCAAGTTCCCCCAACGCTAATATACTGTCATAACAGTTGAAAACCACAATTCATCCCCAAGACCAATCCGACATCCCTTTCATGAACCAATTCTTAAGATGCTGTAATGGGGTTATTTTTCAGCCGTCACATCACCTAACCGAATATGTTCGGATTAAACGAATGCCGGAAACACAGTTGAGACAGCTCTCACAGGAGTCCTTTGAGTATTCTCAATCACCACGAGCTGATGAGCCGGAATGGGACCAACTCGCCAAATTCGCAATGAGAAAGGTAACAAGTCAAGTCCTTCGAAAGTTTTCAGCAAATTAATGAATGTGTTTGTAGGTGGAGAAATTCCTAAAATCGCACGCTATCGAAGTGGAGTTTGATGAAGACGTTACTGAGGCTGGGCGATATTCGCCCAGGTTTATTGATGAAATCGCTGATGAGATGGATGTGATTGAAGACAAAAAGGATACGCTTTTTAGTAAGTTTTTGTCTGCTTGTCGCCGTGGATCGTTGTAATCAATTTTTCATTGGCTTAGTCTGTGGCGGAACTGTAAGCGGATGCCAAAGCAAAAACTTATGAATAAGATAGCTGCCAAGGAAAATGTAACATTTTAAATTGAGAGGATAGGTACGATTTTGTGACAACGGGCATAAGAGGAAAACCCAGTCACTTTATAACAAAAAACTTCAGTAGATGAATATGTCGATTGTAATGAATTTTATTGCTCCCGAGGATGACGTTTATGGTACGAGCTGTAGGCGAGTGCCATAAATCATTCGAGGGAGCAATAATCATTACACACGAATCGAATACTATGCTTTATCCAAGGGTTTTACAGCGAAAAAATCTTTTACCCATTGTGTAATGAGTCCATTCTGCAACACTCGTGGATAATACTATAGGTATTATTAAACGAGCACATTATGAAGGATATTATTCACGCTAAATGCTTTTTTGTTTGCCGCTCCTTGTTTTCCGATACTGCGATACTGCTATTCACCTTTAACATGTTTTTTTCTACTAAAGCTTCTGCTTTTAAGCTGCGGTGTTTTCTGCTCTGTTTTATTTTTAAATGTTCACATCTTTACAGTTTTTCATTTTAAAATGTGTTTTTATTCAGTCGGTGCTCTCCGTTAAGAATTATCCCAGCGACCTGCATCGATTTAATTTTAATTGTCTATTGTCTATTTTACAATTCAGTATATAGGTACCGGGAAATTTAATAGAAAAACGAATTAGTGCTGGCCATTGAATAGTTCATTACGTTGTTTAAACTGAGACTACTATGAGTTACGTTCATCGCACGATAGAAATAATTTCGATCTGCCACTTTTTGACAATGAAGCCACAGTGGACAGAAACTTAACACTCTTAAATTGCAGGTATTTTCTACTGTTGTGTACTTGCTTAAGTATTCTTACTGACAGTGAAAAATTCCTAAAAGGTGAGAAACATTCAATAACAAGAGTATAAATTTACCCACTAATGCTAAAGGGACTACATTGTAGATTAAAATTCATCTAAGGTTGGGTAAAATTACACGATCGAGGAAAAATATCATGGAAAAATTACAGTAAAATTCTATCCAGAGTTGGTAAAGTTCTTTCCAAAATGGTGAAAAAAGAAGTAATATTACCTTTGGAAGGAAAATTCACTTCAATAACTCGATTCATTTTAACGTTTTCTTTGAGGAAAATTACTCAATTTTTTTACAGACAGTGAAAATTTCCTAAAAAAGATAAGAGTTTAAATTTATCCACTAACCCTAAAAACACTACATTGCAGATTTAAATTCATCTAAGGTTGAGTAAAATTACACGAACCAAGAAAAATAATCATGAAAAAGTATAGTAAAATTCTATCCAAGGGGGTAAAGCTTTCTAACAAATGGTGAAGTTAACAAAAAAAAAGGTCAAAACGGCCAAAAAAAGCAATATTATCTTTTGTAGGAAAATTTACTTCAATAATTCGATTCATTTTAACGTTTTCTTTGTGGAAAATTACTCGAATTTTTTACAGTACAGCTTTGGGGCAGCAAAATGCTGGTTTTACTGCCTAGACAGTAAAATGTAAAACTCTTGCTTGGGTTACTAAGAAAAAAAGTACAGTTACTTTACTGGATTTACAATAATTATTTAATTCAGAAATATTCTTAATTTTTAGCAAGAGCATTAACGAATAACCTTATTAATAACATTGGAGCAGTCTCGAATAATTATGCCTCATAATTATTGTACTCCTCTCAGATTTGTTTTTTTTGCTTCTAATGTTAGAAAACTCGGCTATGAAACTGCAGCCGCGGTAGTAAACCAGTTATTTTTTTTGCATTGTTAAACAAAAACCTCGACAAAAACCTAACTCTTCTCTGCTGAGCCTTGCCTAGTTTGGTCTAGAGAGCGGATGCTGCCATTTTGCTTTTAGTTAATACTGTAAGCAGGACCAAATGCTCTTGTTTGTTTCCGTTTCACAAAATTTTAAATCGCTTGATACCAATTTTATTCTGCTCATTTCTTGCCTAAAATTCGCGTAAGTGCTTATTTACTGATTTCTGATCTTTTTTTAACTTTATGATGCCTTTTCCTGCTAGTTTATGCCAGTTTTTAGTCGGTAATATGTGGGTAATATTAATTTAAATTATTAAATTAAAAATTAAATTAATATTAAATTGCAGTTTTGCGACCTTGACTCCGGTACTATTGAAATAGATATTTTCGAGGGGGAAATATCCAATGAAAATTTGTACACTATAAATCCTTTTGCTTTTTGGTTAATAAATTCCCGTAAATCCTAATAAATCCTCATAAATCATCGTAAATCCCCATAAATACTCATAAATCCCCGTAAATCCTCGTAAATCCCAATAAATCCTCGTAAATCCTTATAAATTATCGTAAATCCACATAAATCCTCGTAAATCCCCACCAGACAAAAATTTCGCATTTGAAATTTCACTGCGACCTAACATTCGATGAACACATAAAGTACGCATGCGCCAAAGAGCATGTGGCTTCAATAATTCCTCGATAAATCCTAATAATTCCTCGATAAATCCTAATAAATCCTCATAAATAACAATAAATCCTAATAAATCCTCGTAAATCCCAATAAATCCCCGTAAATCCGGTAAATCCTCCGGTAAATCCTCGACATCCTACCCGCCGCCGTATAATCGTAAATCGTACTTATATCAATTTATTTAATTTTCCGTGGTGGATGGATGTATTGTGCTTTATTCTCTAAAAAAATGTCTAAAGTCAAGGATAAATTTCATTACCCGCGCATTGGGAGAGAATTTACGAAGACGTAGAGAGACCACAACAAAGTTTTTAAAATTTCCAGAAAAAACTTTTGCAATAGCAAAAATTGACACTTGTAAGCTACAATTGTCACTTGTAACTGACAATTGTCACTTGTATTGTAAGCTACAATTGTCACTTGTAACTGACAATTGTCACTTGTAAGCGACAATTGATCTTTTCATTAACTCAAGCGACATCTATCGAAAATACTTCCAATATAGGTGCCAACTGCCAAAGCAGGATTCAGAACCTATGTCGAATTCGTTACGATCACTGTTACACTTATCACGACTACTGTCGAAAGTAACCATGGTTATCACAATGCTTACTGTTTCTGTTACGACATTAAGTACCTTTATGCTATGTTACATTTATGTGAAATCTTGAATAAATGATTAAAGGGTTCCTGTAAAAGCCGGTAATTTTATAAAAACTGACTTTTTAATAAGGTGAATTGTCACTTATAACTGACAGTTGTCACTTATAACCGATAATTGTCACTTGTAACTGGAGGGCGCTTCAAACTGCTTCAGTGACGTGCGCAAAAATTAGTTACAAAGAGAAGGGGGTTCAAAAGAATAATATGATCAAAAAAGAGTACTAAAACAGCATAAATGGGTACATTTTCATGATTTACTAAAAACTGAAAAAAAAAATAAAAGTTTGTAGAATCACGGGAGTTCTGACCCCTAACCCCCTCCGTCGTACGTCATTGGACCATTTCAATTAATTAATTATCGCCAGTTACAAGTGACTATTGTCCTCGCTATTGTCGGTTTCAAGTTACAATTGTCAGTTACAAGTGACAATTGTGAGTTACAAGTAACAATTGTCAGTTACAAGCGACAATTGTCATTTATAACTGACAATTGTCAGTTGCAAGTGACAATTGTCAGTTTCCAGTGACAATTGTCATGTTTAAGTGACAATTGTCATGTTAAAGTGACAATTGTCATGTACAAGTGACAATTTGCTGTTTCAACAAAGTTTTTTTGTCAGTTTTGAAAAACTTTGTTGTGTCCCCTCTGCGCCTTCGTAAAAATTACCTATCGTGAGTTAATTATTGAAAACAATAAAGTTTTCATGAAATTTTTAAACTGTGGAGCTTTTTGAGTAGCTTAATTTTCGATTTTTGATGCATTTTATAGGCGCTTTTTAATCCGCACTCTGTTATAGTCTATTTGTAGGTGCACACCGCATCGCACCTTTACATGAATTAATCCAATTAATTCAGTGCAGTTACAATAGATTTTATATTTTATTTAACTCCAAACGTATAGTTCGGGGTTCTGTGTACACTTCCAAGTCCAACTTCAGACACAAAAAACAAATTCCAAGTATAAATAGAAACTTGTAATTGCGAAACTTTCTGTTTCAGACCGAAAACAATTGAAAAAATTGTTTATCCCGATGCTGATTATTTTGAAACTTTTCAAATTAAAACTGCTGCTCTTCCTGCCTTTGATTCTGGGGCTGGCCTCCTTCAAGAAGGTGCTGGGATTCGCGGCCATCATCATCCCCGGGCTCATTGGCTACTTCAAATTGTGCAAGCCATCGCTGCCATCCGGGAACTACTACAGCGGTCCACATTATTCTCCTGCAGGAATCGGTTATCAACCCCATTTCAGGGAACCCCAACCGAGTTTTTCACAGGAACACTCCCATTATGGGGGCTCCGGCGGGGTTAATTTCGGAGACGAAAATCACGCCCAACATTTGGCGTATAATGAATGGGGTCATTACAGGGATAATGGGGGTGACATCAAAGCCGAAGGGGCTGTTGAAACGTCTTCGAAGAAGTCCATTCTACCCGATTCCTAATTAGGTGTATATAAATAGGTTTATTTATTTTAATTGTAAGATCCAGAACGTACGCAAGCTTTAGTAAAACGTTTAATTAACGTCAAAATAATTATAACGTACGTTACCTATTAATTTTGTACGTTGGTTTCGTTTTTGGTTTTGAAATTAACGATTTATTTGACCAGAAGCTGAGGAAGAGTCTTATAGGGTGTCTCAGAACGCTCGCACTATCTAATGAATTGCCTCATAAGGTAATTGGTAAACTGTAACCTAGGTAATAAGATACAACAATATAAAATTTCATTGGCAGTATCTTGTTACCTAGGAAATAGCCTGAAATTTGATTGGTCCTCGTAAATCTCTTATAACTCGAGATCTGTTGGACCCTGAAAATTTTCAATAACACGGATCGACTCAGAATTTAATCCTGAATACTCCATTAGAAGGTGGTGCGAGCGTTCTGAGACACCCTGTATATGTTATCGTTTTTTAACATTAATGACATTAATTAAACGAAGGTATGCTTATTAGCCGGTAGGCTAAAGAATTGCGTCTTAATGCCTAGCAACTTGTAAATATTCAAAGTCCGAATTAGTTCTTTTATAATTCTATTTATTCTATTATAAATGCTGTGTGATTTGTATATAAAACTGTAAATAAAACAATTTTTGCAACTCTCTCTAAAATGAGGAGGGTGCTTCGAAAAATAATTCTTAAATTTATTAAAATAACGGAAACGAGAACAATATGGGCCAAATGAAGATGCAAAACAGTCAGAAAAAGAGAGTTTTTGGGAAACGTGTGAAAGAAATAAGGAAAACTGATAATATAGCAGGAGACCTCAATGCAAGGGTGGAAAGAGAAGTGGAAGCGTGGGGAGGGGTAATGGGAAATAACGGCGAGGAAAAATTAAATAAGAATGGTAGGAAACAGCTGGAATTCTGTATAAATTATGATCTTGTAATAACAAACACCATTTTTCAAAACAAATATACAAGAGAGATGGTCATAATAAAAGAAGAAACGAAAAGGAGTAAGTTAAGAGTGGAGACAGGGAAAAGGGCGGTGAAATATGAGGACAGAATTGGAGAAAGAGGAGAATGTAAAATATTACAGGAATGCTGGAAAGAAAAAGGGAAGGAAAGGCAAAGGTATTACGAGAGGAACGGATACGCAAGGGAGAATATAGAAAGGCGCAGGGAACAGGGGAGATGGATGAATGGAGCGATGTGGGAAAGAGATAGAGACATAGATGTACAGGAAAGAAGAACAAAAATCAGAGAATCAAGATATAACGCAAAATATGAGAATATAATAAGTGAAGGGTTACCAAGTTACTTGGAGAGGGAGAGTGGGAAAGAAAAAAGAATGATAGCGAGATTCAGATGCGGGAATGAGGAGAGGGAAAACAAGTTCTGGCTGAAGGAGGAAGAGAGAAAGTGCAGAGTATGTGGAGAGGAGAGAGAGACACCTGCTGAAAGAGTGTGTGGGAATGAGAGAGGAGGAAAGGGAGAGAAAGAGTATTCTGAACGAATGGGGAGAGGGAATGGAATGGATGAAGGAAATCGAGAGAGCGAGGGAAAGAAGGGGGGGAGAAGAGAAAACAGAAGACAACCGAGAGAGAAAGAAGTAGCCGAAGAAGAAGAAAAAAAAAGAAAACTAGACCAAAACATGTAAATATGTATTAAATTAGTATGTAAAAGGGCAGAGCTCATTACGAACCGAAAGGTGTAGTAATAAAGTTATCTACAAAAAAGATGGTTAGCAGAAACAAAAAATCAATTGTAGACTATACGTAATAATAGAACGGGAAAACAGAGGAGAAGTCGAGGATGCAAGAGTCAAAAGAAGTTGCAAAATAGGCAGCAATTAAGAGGGAAAATAAAAATTAAAAAATAGTAGCTATAAATTGAGAAAACTTGAAGTAACAAGAGAGTAACAAGAGAAAATAGAAAGAAATATGGAGAGTAATGAGATAGGAAATGAAAATATGTAGGATAAATGAAAAGTGGAAAAGTTTCAAAGGAACACTGCTGAGAAGAGAGCAGGAAGAGAATTATGTGAGTGCAATAGAGCAAGGCCAGAGAAGTAACAAGGGAAAAAAAGAAATTGTGGAAAGGATACCTAAACCATAAACCATCAAATGTATAAAAAACAAAGAAATAAAGAAAAGAAGATTGTAAGGGAAGCTAAAGAGCAGTCGTGGGAAGATTTCGGGAGACTAATGGAAAGTAACCGAATAGAGAACCAAAAGTTAAAACGAAAGAGGGAGAGTTATTAACAGAAGAAGGAAAAATAACCACTAGATGGAAGGAATGTTTTCAAGAGCTAGTAAATAATCGATGAGACTAATACAGAGGGTTCAGAAAAACAATTACATGAAGATGAGGAAAAGAGCACACAAGAAGAAATGAAGCAATAAAAATGTAACACTAACGTGTTGAATCAAATACACCTGGATTTAAAGAAGGAAGGATTTTATTTCCGGTATTATTGATAATTCTTAATTGGGAGTTTATCGCACCCAATTTTTGCCTACCTAACTGTCACCGTTTTTGATATAATTATGTCAAAATATGAAACAAAAAATTGATCTGCAATCAGCAATAGAAAAATTTATATCTTCCATACGGTTGAAGATTATAAGGAACCAAACTGGTAGGTTTGAAACTAGAAGGTTTGAGGTTTCTGTCGATTACTTAGTTTTTTTTTGTCGACGCAGCAACATGGCGGAAATTAATTTTCAAAAATGGCGGAAAGAAATTGTCCACAACTCAAGTTTTCCAAATGCGAGTACCACAATTTTATGTAGCTAAAAAATGGAAAATAGAGTTTCCTTTAGACTACTATTAGCATTACCTACACCCACAATATTTTCAAAGATATTAAAAATTAACGCATTTTAAGGTTTTAAACAATGTAACTTTAAGAGCTCTAGAAAAGAAGAAATGTTCAAAAAATCTTCTCATCTTTCAAAAATTCTTTCTTTACTTCTGGTAATTTTTACCAAAGGTAAATCCCCCTTGGGCACTTAATTCTTTCACAGTTACTGAACGCATTTACAAATAGAGAAACAAATTACAGCTTATGTTGTCGATCTGCAATTGGACGCTCGCAAATTATTCAACGAATTTAATTTTTCAAAATTAGCTTAGGACAAATTTTTGAAGGTGTAGAACGAACTGTTACTAATTTTTGATCCAAAGCTTGCTGGGATAATTTTTTTAAATATTTTTTAGTAAAGTTAATCGAAATATTTTCAAAAATATGGAAAATAGGTATAAGGTAATGCTAATACTAGCCTAAAGTAAATTTAATTTTGAATCTTTTGACGACATAAAATTATGGTACTCTTGACGACATAAAATTATGGTACTCTTATTTGAAAAAAGCAAGTTGCGGACAATTTCTCTTTGCCATTTTTAAAAATTATTTTTCACCATATTGTTAAATCAACATGAACAGCTGACACACCAAAAGAAAGCTCAAAGCTTCTAGTTTCAAACCTCCAAGTTTGGTTTCTTAATCTTCAATCGTTTGGAAGATACAAGTTTTTCTATTACGGATTGCAAATCAATTTTTAGATAAACTCACAATTATTAAGAGGCGAATCCGAATCTAAAGTCAAAAAAAGATCTTTCCATTTAAAATAACAAAGATGGCGGCAACTTCTGTTAAAACTGAAAGTGTCAACCCCAGATATAAACTACCCTATCGCTATATCAATGAAATCAGAAGAAAATTCACTATCGATCCGTGCAAGAATATACCGGGTGTCCCATTAAAAAAAAGGAAGTTGCATCCACAGCGCTTAAGCTCCGACGGTGATCGCTGAGAATTTAAAGGTGGGATAATAATAAAAAAAGACCCTGTACAACCGGCCCAGTCGTTTGCAATTCGTAATAATTATATAATTAAGTGCCGAATTAATTATTTTATAAATATTATTAATTCTTTTGTAAATGCTGTTTGTCGTATGAACATAAAAATGTAAATAAAACCATTCTTGTGGATTCTCACTGAAATAGCTTCGTCGAGATTTCTTAAATTTATAGGGCCATCGGGCTGTAAAAACTAGATGACATCGAATCAGGCTTAATTGAATCCTCCAGGAGGAAATTTATTTCCGTTTTTAAGCCTTAGAAATCTAAATTGGATCGATGAAGTTACGAGATTCACCCTTCCGGAGTGTGAGAAAGTTGGATGGAAATTGAAATTATGTTTTTTGTTAGAAATAATTATTGCACACTCAAAATTCCGTAAATATTTATGGGGTTCACTGGGAAATAAATGAAACGCCGTAAATTTGAGTAGACAAAGGGAAAGGTTTTTGTTTTTGCTTCGAAATTGGGTGGCTTGTGTTCCACTTGTTTTTGTCTTAAACGAGAAGTTGGAGGCATTGCGGTATGAATAAATTCATAATGTGAAATATGTGGCGATTTCATTCTCCCTCACCCTGATGATAGCGAATTAAGCTAGGTATATTTCCCTAGATATTTTCTTTTATATTCATAATGTAAAAGCAGAAATTTCACTAAGACTTTGGGAAATAATAATAGATATCAGGTGTATCATCAACTCGTAGGTAATATTATTATTTTATAGGCAGCTCAAACATAGGTCATAGAAATTACTGTTATGTACCTTGCCTACACAGTCATTTAAGTAATTGTTAAATGACGCTTGAAAATAAAAGTTTATTTTTTGACGGGATACTGGGACCCTACGAGAGTGTCCTGGGGTCACAAAAATGTTTTCTAAATTGTAATTTTCTCAATAAAATGTTGTTTTTAGTTGTGTTTTTACTGTTCGAAATCTCAATTTCTACATTTTCGAGCAGAACTCAGGGACGAATTAAGATATCGGGAAATTCTCTTCAGATTTCTTAATCACCTGGAAAAGCACAACTTTTCTCTAATTTAACCTACTCTCCAACCCTTATGTTCCAACTCGGTTTCTAAGATACCAATGGTGAGCATCAAAAAATTAACCTCCCTGCATGCAAATAAATCAAAAATCCATATGGATTCTCGCCTGCTCATTTTTTCTTCAAACATATGTTGCTTGTCACTGTAGGGATTCATCAAGTCAAGCTACTTGACATTTTTACGTCAAGCTTGACTTGACTTGAAAAGTCAAGCTTCAGAAGATTTACTACTTGACTTGACTTGAGCTTGATCCATTACTATTTGACTTGACGCGAAAATATTTCAAGCTTTCAAGCTACTTGATACGATTGAATACGAAAACGCACGAACGCTCCGCTTGCACTTTCACACCCTGCACCACCCCTGCACTGCGCATTTATGTCTTAGAACAATAATCACGCTGGGCGGATGTGCATTATGAGCTAGGTATAACCAAAAAACCGAGTGACACAATGGATATGGAATGCGAATTGTTGGACACCCATACCGAGACCGAGCCGTTTCAGAGCAGCGGCTCCGAGTACGTAGTGGATAAGGATCAATCATCATCCTCAGAAGACGCCAACACCAAGGAGGACGAGTGTGTCGTCAGCATAGAGGAATCAACAAGCACAGGCAGGGAGGCAAAAAGAGCAAAGAGAAGCACAAGTCAAACTCAAACTAAGAAAATTACGGAATTTTTCGCGGTGGAGAAGGATCCACAAAGTTCGAACAAGAATGGAAAATGTACCTTATGCACGGGAAAGGCCACAGTCCTGAAAATGAAAAACTGTGCGACTACCTCATTGAAGCGGCATTTACAGACGAAGCATCAGAAAATTTACACAAATTTTTTTGGCAAAACGGCTTCCGACAATTCAGATACATCAGTCTCTACTGCAAGCTGCGCAAGGAGGGGTAAGGGCACGGGCAGCGGTAGCGGAAACTTATCAAACTGGCTTGACGGCAATGATATTCACGCTACAAAAGAAAAGGTAATTCTCCAACATTTTTACTTTTTGACCTCCCCAATGATCCAACTACAATTTTAAATTTTTTTAAGTAAAGTGGGGAGGTTAACAAATAGGGAGGTTACTGCAATCGGTAAAATTTTCGAATTCGAAATAAGACCGGATCTATACGTTTTCGTACGTACGTTTGTAAACACGCCACAGCCAAAACTACAAGACCAATTTGGCTAAAATTTGGTACGTGTTCATCTGATAACCTAACTTAGATCTGAAACGATTTTGGAGCCAAACGTGCAACCGGGAATGCAATTTTGGCACATCAACTTTTAAATTTTAAATGCAAACCCCCATTTATCACGTCACCATAAATAAGAAAGGCCTTCAAATTCTGCTTTTAGAAGCTTTTAGATGTATTCACTTTTAGCGCTTTTTTGACAAAAATTCCAATATTCGACATTTTTAACGTACTTTAAAAACACGATACGGCCGAAACGCCTGCGCCGACTTGGCTGAAATTTTGCACATGGAGATTGTACGTCAGAGTTAAACATTTTTTGGAGACAATCGACCGACGGAAAGTGCCCTTTTGGCACATCAATTTTCAAAATTAAATATATTCTCATTTAACCATCCAAAACAAGAAACAGAAAGGCCTTCAAATTCTGCTTTTGAATATGAGAAAATTCATTCGCATTTAGTGCCCTTTGGTTAAAAAAATTGAAATTTTGCAATTACACTAAAAGTACAGTATAGCCCAAACTACTTGATCGATTTGGCTGAAATTGGGTATATTTAATATATTTAGTTTAACTGACTCTGTACTCTGTGTTTCTTACCGTTAAGGAGATGTCGAGATGCCAATGGTTAGAGGCGAAAAAAGAACCACCCTGTGTGCGTAGACTAAGATTAAGGTTACATATTCTATATTCTATCAGAGGACATCAAGATGTGGATGTGGGTCCTGACATGAATCATGATTCATGAAAGAACACATAATATGTTAAGAATGCTCCTTAAAACACTAACTGTTACTGTTGCTCTAGATTTCAAAGTCCTATCAATCCTATCAGCATTTATAGTTTTCAATTGAAGGCCTTACGTAGGCGCGTAGGGTATAGCGCCTTTATGAAATTTCCGGGCATATGTCCATAGAACCTTTTTGACGTAAAACACTACATTTAAAGCTAAGTACTTAACAAATAAATTTTCCAAATGCCCTAATTTTAGTTCAATTATAAGTAACAGGCATTCAGGCATTCTACATTCTGAATAGGGAATGAAATTTTCTTTCGTTCCAGCATATCATCGCTTCTGTGTCCCAAAGCAAGTTTGAAGATCTCCTTGTGGAGTATATTGCTAGAAAGTATCTACCATTCATTCGTAGTGCGATGCTCAATCGCGCTGGGGTACATTCCTAAATCCTGGCAGCAAGTGAGAGTCGTCTTCATACCTAAAGCCGGCCGAATAACCCATGACCAGCCAAAGGATTTCCGTCCAATCAGTCTGACATCGTTTCTTCTGAAACTGAGTGAAAGGCTGGTAGAACGACACCTGAAGGAGGGGGTACTAGTCCAACGACCCCTCCATCCGAACCAGCACGCATATAGAGCGTGCAAATCAACGGAGACAGCTCTCCATCAGCTTGTTTCAAGAGCTGAGGACGCTCTCCGGGTGAAAGAATGGGCGCTCGCTGCCTTTCTAGATGTCGATGGGGCTTTCAATAATCCCACCTTCGAAGCGCTGTGCGCCGCTGCGACAGAATACGGCATTGACCGGACCATCGTAAGATGGATACGGGAGATGATTAGTAAGCGTCGTATAACGGTCTCTCTACAGGATACCAAACTGGAGGCAACAGTGTCGAGGGGCTGTCCGCAGGGCGGAGTTCTATCTCCGCTACTGTGGTCGCTACTCGTGGACGGCCTCCTAAGGGACCTGAACGGAGAAGGGTGCTACGCTCAGGCGTACGCTGATGATGTGTGCATTGTAATTAGGGGCAAGTTCCTGGGGACAGTCACAGCCATCATGCAACAGGCTCTGAACAGAGTTAGCAACTGGTGCGAGGGGCGATCCTTGTCGGTAAACCCGAACAAGATGGAGTTGCTCCTCTTCACTAGGAAAAGAAAGTTGGACACCGTAAGATGGCCAAAGCTGCAAGGGGTGACCTTGGGTCTGGCCGAGAGAGTGAAGTATCTGGGAGTAATCCTGGATCCGAAGCTTTCTTGGACAGACCATGTAGAGTCACAAACAAAGAAGGCCTGCGCATCCTTATGGATGTGTAGGCGTTTCGCCGGCTCCACTTGGGGACTAAAACCGCAGGTAGCGTACTGGTTATACACAACCGTCGTGAGGCCTCTGGTCACGTATGGCGCCCTGGTCTGGTGGCGCTCCACGGAACGCGCTAGTACCAGGAGTGCCCTCGGGCGAGTGCAAAGGCTGGGATGCCTAATGGTGACCGGTGCTATAAGAACAACTCCCTCAGCAGCCTTGGAGGCGATCCTGGCCCTGGAGCCGCTGCACCTCAGAGTGCAGCATTCGGCCCGGGCCTCAGCCTTCAGGTTGCAGGGGATAGGAGAATGGCGAGCGGGAAGTGAGGGACATCGAAGTGCACTCGCTCTACCGGGCGCGGATGAGGCTGTCTTGCAAATGCGCAAAGACAGGATAGAGCGTCGGTTGCGCTTTAATGACCCATATACAACCAGGATCCCCTCTAGGGAAGACTGGGGCGAGAAGGGAGAAAAATTGCTCACACCGCGTGGCTTAGTCTGGTACACAGACGGGGCCAAAAACGATCTGAGCACCGGCGCAGGATTCACTGGGGGGATGCCAGAGTGAGCGTACCTCTTGGCAAGTACCCCAGTGTATTCCAGGCGGAAATATACGCAATTCTGGTGTGCGCTGAGGAGAACCTACGTAGGGGCTACTCTGGCAAGTACATCTACATCTGCAGCGACAGTCGGGCGGCGCTCGGGGCTCTGAACTCCGTGGAGGTGAGATCCGGCCTCGTTAACGACTGTCGAGACGCATTAACGAAGTTGGCTGGAAATAACAATTCGGTCAACCAGGTTTGGGTTCCTGGGCACTCAGGAATCGCTGGCAATGAGGTAGCTGACGAACTGGCAAGGGAGGCATCGAACATGCCATACCTGGGACCACAACCAGCACTCGCTGTGACGGAGAGTGCGTTGCGGAAGGAGCTAGGAAACTGGCTCAACAAGCAATTTCACTCACACTGGGAAAATGCACCGGGGATGAGGCAAGCGAGGGCCTTCATTTCTCGGCCCTCCTCGCCAACAGCCCAACGGTGGTTTCTCCAGTTAAGCCGAGAGCGGCTAAGGAAAGTCGTGGGCGTCCTGACTGGGCACTGCGCACTCAAACGACACCTTCATCTAATGGGACGTTCTGAGGAAAGCACTTGTAGAGTGTGCGGAGAAGAGGAAGAAACGCCTCTTCATTTGCTAACCGAATGTGGCCCGCTCGGTCACAAAAGGCTTAGGGAACTGGGGGCTGCATACCCAGCTCCTGCGGAAATATACTCACTCTCTGCAGCGGATGTACTGGCCTTCATGGAAGGGACGGGGCTTCTGTAGAGAAGAGGTTGCAGTGCGGGCATAATGGATCTTAAGGTCTGAATGCAGCGGACCCGTAAGGGAACGCACCGCAGAATCGAAATACGAAATACGAATACGAATCTACCATTCAACTTTTTTGAAGATGAAGCAAGCAAAAAATTATTTAAATACCTGAATCCGAGTTTAAGTTTACCCGGACGGAATCAAATGAATTCGCTCACCACTAAGAAGTTTGAAGCAGCGCAAAACGCCTTGAAAATCTTTTTGAAGAACTGTAATTCAAAAATATCGTTCACGATAGACGGTTGGTCCTCATTTAGTATGAAGGGGTACTATGGCATAACCGCCCATTTCATCGATTCCAATTGGAAGCTTCATTCGATACTTTTAGATTTTGTCCCAGCCCATGGGCAACATACAGGCAAGTCAATAGCAAAGCTATTTTTCAACTGGTTACAATTCTACGAGTTAACAAATTCAATTCAAGGAGTTACAACCGACAATGCAAGTAGCAATTTTACTTTCATTAGAGAATTAAAAACACATATTATCGACATTGACACTGAAAATGTTCATTTTGTGTGTTTTGCCCACGTTCTAAATTTGGCTGCAAAGGATTTCATGAAAATCCTGGAATCCGGATTTGAAGAAGCAGATACTAAGTCATGTGAAACTGATGACGAAATGGTTGAAGAAGTGAACTTCGTTTCTCCGATAAAAAAAATTCACTACTTGGCCAAGAAACTCAAAAACTCGGAACATTTACGTAAGGATCTAGAAAAATTTTGCAACACTCTAAACCTGAAAATGACCGCACCAAAACTTGATGTCAAAACGAGGTGGAATTCTACACTAGATATGCTATTATGGAGCTTAAGTATTGATAAAGCTCTAAACATACTTTGTGATAATAGTAATATTGACGACTTAAAAAAAATGAGGTTAACTGACACAGAATGGGCATTAGTAGTAAGAGTTTGCCAATATCTCAAATGTTTCAAGACTGTTTCGACAACACTAGAAGGTGAAGCCTACTGCACAATACCCATGGTTATAATTGCAATAAATATGCTCCTTGATAAATTAGAGAAATGGGCCCATGAACTTGACAATAAGTCAGAAAGAGATGCAACAGATGAGAGCCTAATAACCAGCATTCAATCAGCTAGAGACAAAATTATCAAACATTACAACAGAAGTAACTGGATGTATTGCGTCGTTTTAATTTTGGACCCGCGCCATAAGGTGAAAACGTTTTCAAATACAACCTGGGGAAATTACTTAAAAAAAGACGCAGTAAAGCATTTTGAGACTATTTTCAAAAATAAGTATTTTCGGTTGGATGGATCTGCACCCCCACAATATGCACACCATACAGTGTCTGGCGGTGATGGAGATTTGGAGTTTGACATTGATTTGTTAAGTTTGTTCAAAAGGCCTTGCACGAATTCTGATGAGCAGACGGTTTGGCGGCGAGAGATTGACAAATACTTAAGTGAGCCAAGAGCTGATAGCTCAGAAGACGTTTTAGAATGGTGGAGAAGAAACGAAAACGTCTTTCCAGATTTGGCGAGGATGGCGCGAGATTTTTTGTCGACGCCAGCCAGTTCAGCTCCTATCGAAAGGCAATTTTCCAGAGCTTCACTGACCGTAACAAAGACCCGCAATAGGTTAGGGGACAAATTCATCAGAAATCTGATGTGTCTCAATTCCTGGATGTCAAATGAAGACATTAAAAATATTTTGTGAGCGAATTGTATTGTTTTGAATATTATTTTTTTGTTTAATATCTGTCCGGGATCCACACGACCGAGATTCACCCGATTTCCATGGCGATTCATTGTTGACAACAATGATTCACCATGGAAATAGGGTGAATCCCGGTCGTGTGGATCCCGGACAGACTATAGTTTGTTCAATTAAAATTTTTTTACGTTCTATGTACTATTTTCTGTCAATTTTCTTGCAAACTGGAACGTTTTCCTGAGAAATTGAAAGCCGAAATAGTTAAGTTAAGTTTAGTTCAGATGTTTTTCAAACCGTAATTTCCGAATTTGTTAAGGTAGTATAACATGGAATATGGTCTAGGAGATGCACATAAGCAGTTAATCACTATTAACAAATTTTCTCCCTATAATCGTAGAAAAAATCAAGTAGCTTGAAAAAACAAGCTTTTTCAAGCTACTTGACGATTGTACTGCTTGACTTGACTTGAAATTTCATGGGCTGTACTTGACTTGAGCTTGACTTGATTTCAAGTCAAGTCAAGTCAAGCAGTTTGAAAATCAAGTCAAGCCGTGAATCCCTATGCTTGTGTTTTCACTTGTGTTACACTTAAAACTGCAAGTCATACTTATTATTATATTTTGCAAAACACGAGCCTGCGGAACTTCTTCAAGAGAAACCGAGTTATCGAAAAACAATGTTTTCAAATTAGTTGTTTTGTTCAAACTATAGTATCGTAGGAATTCTTTTCATAATTAATTAAATTGTTCTCCATTGTTTCAGTGGATTTTGATTCGGGACCTCATTATTCATTAATCATTAAATCCTTTGAATTCCTGGTCTTCTCGGGTTTAAAAATAAATTCCACTTTATCATTTATTTTATAAGTTAATAAAGCCATTTTTGTTAGTCGACATCTGAATTACATCATGCTGTTGTAAATTAATCGACATGTCTGCAGAAATTCTTGGCATCCTTTGTGAGATTATTAAGCTGGTTTACGCTTTGTTCACATAAACTGATGTTATTAGAATATAATTCAAAAATATAAATAGTTTTTAAAAACAGAGATAATTAATTATCAAATAAGCTTATAACTTACCTAAATACCTACCTACTTGTTATAAAAATCGTGACTCGAAGTTTCTGTTCTAATTATTCTAATGCATTATACATTTGTTGTGACACAAACAACAACTCCCTTAAGAAGAGCAATATTATTATAGGTACGCACCTAAGAGTAGGTACTTAAATTATTCTTTACCTAATGTAAATAACGATGGTGGAAGATTCGATGTCTTTTTTGTAGAGAATTGTATTGAGATTATTTACCTCTTTATCACATGATACTTGTTCAACAAATCACGTTTTTGGATTTTTCAAAATTGACCCAATCACTGTGTATTATACCTACTTGCTAATTATGCGACACCGTATGGAGTAAAAAAAAAATAACCACCATTAATTGCAATTATTCGAGAATTGAATCTAGGTACAATTTAAGATCAGGGTGGTCAATTTAGGTAGGTATGTACATAGGAAATAAATTTTAAGAGGAAAATCCTTGGGTAGCAATTCAAATCCTGACTTGAGGACAATCTGCTCGTCCATCGCTTTATTGCACTCCAAGCCTCGTTACGTGAACATCAAGACTTGAATTCGCACCCTGAGTGGCCTGAATTTCGTTTCCTTGCTATTTTCACCCAGAAATAGGTAATTTTATTCAATAATGCACTGACGCTGCCCTAAACATAACTCAGCCCTTTTAAGATGAAAGATGATGGTCTGCTTTAATTCAATTATTCCTCGATATAAATTTCCTGTGGCCTTTATAGTTACTATTGGTTGTACCTAGGGTTGGAAAATTACATGTAATATATTTTTCCGTGAATTGTTCATTTATGGGTTTCGTTAATGTATACAAAATCGTGCATTAATAGGCTCTGTTAATGCACGATTTTCTATTAATCAACGATTTTAGTATAGGCAATCAACTATACATGTCCTGACAATAAACACGAATTTAAGTGAGATCTGTCAAATTTTCAAAATCTACAAATTTAAATAAAAGTCCCATCAATGGATACTCAGAATCTTAACTTAACACCACCTGAAGTGCTAGTAAGTGCAAATCTTGCGAGCTTAAGTTTGTTTCCAGAAAAAAGCTGTAAAATTTATGAAAAAACTTATGCCAATTTCATTTCATGGTGCGAGAAGAAAAATGCACTGCGACACTCAGAATCTGTGCTTTTGGCAAGGCAATTGACATTTAATTTCTCACGTTTTGTTCATCGAGCTTCGGCACTTTTTAAATTGGATGCATGTTTGGTTGCATAACCGTTTATCAAACGCAATTTTGAAAAACAAATTTTGCCAATTTAATGATAATACAATCCACGGAAAAATATTGTAACTAACTCGAGTGTTAATAGGCGATTAATAATCTCTTATCATTAACGCGTTCGCTGCGCTCACGCGTTAAAATCTCTCGATTATTAATCGCACTCATTAACACTCTTGTTCGTTAAATAACTATTTTATTACGCTACAGTGAAATATTTCAATGTAACATTTGAAAAATTGTAATTAATGTGTAATTTTCGGATAAGGAGTCCTCTTTACCCCTTTTAGATATCTAAATTATTTAATAGTGTTATACATTTAATGCTGGATGGGTACTGAAGGTCGGGTAGCCTCAGTTACCATTTATTGTAAGATCAATAGTTTTTGTTAACCTCCCCTTTCAAAAATAATGGTATATTAAGTTTCTAAAGCTTGGCAAAGAAAAGTTTAGGGCACTAATTGTTTTAAGTCAAACACAAATTAGTACAAATGAAGCACTAATGTTTGCCATCACAATTTTTTGGGGAGTACAATTTCTGGCGGCTATCGGGTGTGCTAGTGATCTTTTTCCAAAATTATCAATATGGTTATAAGGATACATACAAACATTTGTGTGTTTTTCCTCCTAAACGATTGAAACTTTCAGTACTTGGTAAATGGACCCTCACGAACACGAAATTGCCCTCGGAATACACCTGCGACGCCCCCTTAATTTTTTACGAATTTTTTTCTGTTTTTTTGACTTTTGATTGTTCGTATGGTGGAAACGGCTAGAGATATCGAATCGCGGTCTTCACCATTCGCTTTCTCGTCCCCAAATTATGGCAATATGTAAATTTGGTGAAGATCGGAGAATTTTGATTTTTCCAAAATTCTGCATTCGTCAAAAATGATCGGAAAAGTGTTTTCCTCCTAATCGATTGAAACTTTCAGTACTTGGTAAATGGACCCTCCCGAACACGAAACTGCCCTCGGAATAGACCTGCGACGCCCCTTAATTTTTTACGAATTTTTTTTTTGTTTTTTTGACTTTTGATTGTCCGTATCGTGGAAACGGATAGAGATATCGAATTGCGGTCTTCACCATTCGCTTTCTCGTCCCCAAATTAGGGCAATATGTAAATTTGGTGAAGATCGGGGAACTTTGATTTTTCCAAAATTCTACATTCGTCAAAAATGATCGGAAAAGTGTTTTTCCTCCTAATCGATTGAAACTTTCAGTACTTGGTAAATTTACCCTCCCGAACACGAAACTGCCCTCGGAATAGACCTGCGACGCCCCTTAATTTTTTACGATTTTTTTTTTTGTTTTTTTGACTTTTGATTGTCCGTATCGTGGAAACGGATAGAGATATCGAATTGCGGTCTTCACCATTCGCTTTCTCGTCCCCAAATTAGGGCAATATGTAAATTTGGTGAAGATCGGAGAATTTTGATTTTTCCAAAATTCTGCATTCGTCAAAAATGATCGGAAAAGTGTTTTCCTCCTAATCGATTGAAACTTTCAGTACTTGGTAAATGGACCCTCCCGAACACGAAACTGCCCTCGGAATAGACCTGCGACGCCCCTTAATTTTTTACGAATTTTTTTTTTGTTTTTTTGACTTTTGATTGTCCGTATCGTGGAAACGGATAGAGATATCGAATTGCGGTCTTCACCATTCGCTTTCTCGTCCCCAAATTAGGGCAATATGTAAATTTGGTGAAGATCGGGGAACTTTGATTTTTCCAAAATTCTACATTCGTCAAAAATGATCGGAAAAGTGTTTTTCCTCCTAATCGATTGAAACTTTTAGTACTTGGTAAATGGACCCTCCCGAACACGAAACTGCCCTCGGAATAGACCTGCGACGCCCCTTAATTTTTTACGAATTTTCTTTTGTTTTTTTGACTTTTGATTGTCCGTATCGTGGAAACGAATAGAGATATCGAATTACGGTCTTCACCATTCGCTTTCTCGCCCCCAAATTAGGACAATATGTAAATTTGGTGAAGATCGGGGAACTTTGATTTTTCCAAAATTCTACATTCGTCAAAAATGATCGGAAAAGTGTTTTTCCTCCTAATCGATTGAAAATTTCAGTACTTGGTAAATGGACCCTCCCGAACACGAAACTGCCCTCGGAATAGACCTGCGACGCCCCTTAATTTTTTACGAATTTTTTTTTTGTTTTTTTGACTTTTGATTGTCCGTATCGTGGAAACGGATAGAGATATCGAATTGCGGTCTTCACCATTCGCTTTCTCGTCCCCAAATTAGGGCAATATGTAAATTTGGTGAAGATCGGGGAACTTTGATTTTTCCAAAATTCTACATTCGTCAAAAATGATCGGAAAAGTGTTTTTCCTCCTAATCGATTGAAACTTTCAGTACTTGGTAAATGGACCCTCACGAACACGAAATTGCTCTCGGAATACACCTGCGACGCCCCCTTAATTTTTTACGAATTTTTTTCTGTTTTTTTGACTTTGGTTGTCCATATCGTGGAAACGGATAGAGATATCGAATTACGGTCTTCACCATTCGCTTTCTCGTCCCCAAATTAGGGCAATATGTAAATTTGCTGAAGATCGGGGAACTTTGATTTTTCCAAAATTCTACATTCGTCAAAAATGATCGGAAAAGTGTTTTTCCTCCTAATCGATTGAAACTTTTAGTACTTGGTAAATGGACCCTCCCGAACACGAAACTGCCCTCGGAATAGAACTGCGACGCCCCCTTAATTTTTTACTAATTTTTTTCTGTTTTTTTGGCTTTTGATTGTCCGTATCGTGGAAACGGATAGAGATATCGAATCGCGGTCTTCACCATTCGCTTTCTCGTCCCCAAATTAGGGCAATATGTAAACATACAAAACGGATTTTTAACTTCTACGCTTCGCGAAGCAAGTTAATAAAATAGATCGAAAAATCGAATCGCCAAAAACATCAAATCCTTACGTTTCAGGGTCCTGGGAATCCGAAAAAGTGGTTTTTGAGAAATGTCTGTCTGTCTGTGATCACGCTACAGCTCAAACTACTGAACGTATCGAGATGAAATTTGGCCCACATAAGCTTCGGCTTTGATAATGAGCACATTGTGTTCGAAACGCGTCAGCAGTGAAAATCAAGTGTGTAGTGGGGTGTTTCTAGTGCATTGTTCTTAGAATTTTCTACACTTTTTATTGAGGCAAAGTTGTTTTTTTGCTTAAGTCCACCTTTCAGTGGTTTACTAACTACCTAGAGGGCAGAACGCAGAAGGTCATATTGGGAAATTATTTGGAATCAACAGTTCGCAACAACAAAACCGGTGTACCCCAGGGTAGTGTCTACATACCAAATTTTAACCAAATCGGTCAAGGGGTTTGGACTGTAGCGAGTTTTTAAAGTGCGCTACAAATTTTGAATTTTTGAACTTTTTGCCAAAAGGGCACTAAGTGTAAATGCATCTTTGGAAGCAGAATCTCAAGATCCTTCTTAAGGTGCTGTCAAAAATGTGGGTTTGTATTTAAAATTTCAAAGTTTATGTGCTAAAGTGGCACTTCCGGTTGCAGGGTTGATTCCAAAAGCTTTTCAGATCTAGGTTACACTATGCTTATGCTGGATTAGGCTATGAGATGCCTATGTAACAAATTTCAGCCAAATCGCTCCAGTAGTCTAGGAACTTCTTTTTTGGATTCTTGAGACCTCAGAACGTAGAGTTTTATTCTCTTGCATTTATGTATTTACAAATTCTGTGAAAAAGTAGAAGTTTCTACCATCTTCGAGTTTGCCAATTTTTCATTATGGAAAAGCCCATTTATGTCAATAAATATGCAGCAATAGATACATCGTCTAACTAATAATTTGTAACATAATATAAAGGCAGACTCATTTCGTAGATACTTTGAGGAGTAGGAAATACAAAATTTTGGCCTTTATAAGATGCGAATAGGGCCATTTTTCAGTGTTTTGTCTCCCTATCAAGATGTCTCTTTCATTTTGTACACACTTTGCCTTGACCACTTGACCGCTTCCGAATTCCTCGTCAAATATTTGGTAATTAAATTTGCTGTTTATGTCGTACACTACTACCTACCTGCCAGATGTTTGCTCCACCTTAGAATCGAGGTTGCTGGTATCATTTCGTGGGACACGAATCAATAATTATAATGTGCCTGCAGGTAAAGGAACGCGGATTTTTTCTTTTTACCCACCGCATTTCACTATCTAGCAACTTTCCATTGAAAACATAGACACAAAAAGGGAGGGTTTATTTATTATTTTGAGTTCAGGTGACACGGATCTGGTGGAATATGTTCCATATGTGAGAAGATGAAAGCCTCTTTCGTTTCACCGGTTTTAACTAAACAATCCATCGATAAAAAGCCAATTAAACTGTGTAAATGGAACAGTGAAAAACGATTTGTCGCTTTTACGTTTAATTAGAAAATTGTCCAATGGAGCTACATCGGGGGAGCAAAAGCAACACCTCTTTCACATTAGAGCTGAACTAGAACGTAGTTTGTTCAGTTTTTCAGATACAATTTCAAATTCCATTGAATAGAAGACGCACTTGGACAGGTTTCCTTGTCACTTTGGACTCCTTTAGGGCAGTGGATCGGTTAAGGAAAAGTTTTTTAATATGTGGGACATGGCGGGTCAAGCATTGCCGTCAAAGAACAGCCTTGACCGTGCGTAGGGTGGAGTGTTGCTACTGACCTACATATTTCTTTTGGGTGACCACGGTGAAAATTCTTTAATAAATTTTTGGTATGGATGTGGACCACCGGAAAATTATTTAGAGTGTATCATGTATGTCCAATTAATTTTTATGAATTATGAGGTTCTATTATAGCGGTCAGTGTTCGTGGGAGGTGTATTTCCTATTATTAGTAGGTACCGACCAATTGTCCCATTGTTAATGAGTAGACAGGTATGAGGTGTGAGCTCGAGGTAGGATTGATGTGTTTGTTGATTGTTGGTTTAAATCATTAGAGGCTATTAATATTAAAAAAATTAACGCATCTCTCTTAACTCGACTAACAGTGACAATCGAAAGCAAGCCATCCACATGAAACGTATAAGACAATTGGAGCAAGTTAAAACCAATTGGGGATTGGGGGAATTTGAAGGGAATCCAAGCAAATCTTCGAGCAAATCAAGTCGTATTTAGTTGGATTTGCACCCTTGTTTCACGAGCTTCAATAATGATCATTTAAAATAGTCTTATCAACTTATCTATAAAGTGTTTTGAAGGAGGGTTCAGAAAACTATAAGATTGAAATAAATGACACGTACCTGGGGATTTGATAAAACTAAAAATTATTTTAGGCCCTACTTTTTTTCAATGGCATAGTCTGAAAGGCTCCTAGAATTTTTGATATTTTTAACAATAGTACAGTAAACAGTTATTTATGATATAAGTGTTAAAAGTGGTATTTTATTTTGTGAGAAGGGAGGTCCCTACGAACGAAATAAAATCACTTTTAACAAGCTACAGAACAAAGGCACATCCAAAATAACAATATTATAATACAATAACTCCAACGATTCCAAATTACCACAAAAAATACGTAAATTTCGGAAGAAAAAACTGTAAATACACAAAAACTGTAAATTTACACAAAAACTGTAAATTTACACAAAAAGTGTAAATTTACCCAAAAACTGTCAATTTACGGAAAGACTGTAAATTTACACAAAAACTATAAGTTTACAGAAAAGCTGTAAATTTACACAAAAACTGTCAATTTACAGAAAACCTGTAAATTTACACTTGCAGCACCCACTCTAGCCCCGTACCGTCAAGTCACGTGCCGACCGTACCCATGTCCGTGCCGCGCGATGACTGTTGCTTGGCGGGAATTTTTAAAAAATTTGTGTAAATTGACAGTTTTTGTGTAAATTTACAGGTTTCGTGTAAATTTACAGTTTTTGTGTTACAGTTTTTGTGTAAATTTACAATTTTTGTGTAAATTTACAGTTTTTCTGTAAAACAGTTTTTTTTTGTAAATCTACAGTTTTTGTGTAAATTTGCAGTTTTTCTGTTTTACAGTTTTTGAGTAAATTTACAGTTTTTGTGTAAATTCACAGTTTTTGTGTAAATTTACAGTCTTTGTGTAAATTTACAGTTTTTTCTTCAGAAATGTACACATTTTTTGTGGTAATTTGGAAATAAAAAAAGAGAAAAATGTGGCAATTCTACGCTTCCGTACCATCGCGTCTCAGTGATTCGCCGCCTGCAAGTCCGCGAAAAACCCTGCTTTAGCAATTTAAAAGGTGAACGCTGAATAAACGGTTGAAGATATAACAAAATCATTACGTGAGAGTGAGAGAAGTGAAAAGGGTGAGAAAATGTATATTGAGCGAAAGGGGAACGGGACAAGAATGGATGAAGGAAGTAGAGAGGGCGAGGGAAATAAGGAGAGGGGGGAAGAGAAGACAGAAATCGAAGATAGAGTGGAGAAGAAAACTCTGAATTTGATTCAAATATTATTATGCATATACAGTGTGTCTCATTTTAACTGGAACCACCCAAATATTTCTGTTAATATTGAGCTCCACAGAATCTGCATCTGTGTAATACTTCACCTTTTTGTTATCCCGAAATCTCAGCCCACTGCGATTAATTAAAGAGGCCAAAAATAGCGAAATCGTATTAGGCATTTTTTACCGGAAAAGTTTATTAAGAAAAGTTGCTCAGGATGACTCCAAATCGGTAAATCTGAACTTTCAGGCCAAAATAAAAATGTGGAATTTCCGGAGGAAGGAATCGAAAATATAGAAAACTTCAATATTTTTGCGACAAAACGGTTGCTGTGTAATAAAAAAACAATTGAAATAGGTTTGTTTGACATTTGTTGTTAGCTATAGCTAGGCAAAACTTAACAATCGCAGAAAAAGTTGAAATTATAAGCTAATAAATAATAAAGCCCGGGGCGGAGCTGACTTTGTCAGCCGCTAGTTTTCTTTAGATGTCTTTGACATCATGGAAGCTAGTAGTCCCCACCTCTCACAGAGGTCGCGGTTTTCGACACAACACTCTTAGTTCGTCGCATTTTCTGTTTAAAGGTTGGCTGGTTTGAGTTTGTGGTTTCATTCGGGGTGCACGACACTGATGAGATCCAAGAGATCGAAACAGCTGTCTGTCGTTCCCTGTTTGAGACCATGAGCTCAAACCAGCCGCTTTCGTTTTGATTTTGGCAGTGAAGAATTTTTAATTTTTCATTGTCAAAATCAAATCATTGCATTCACGCCACCTGTTGCTAAACAGGAGTAGTGTCGAAGCCCGGGGCGGAGCTGACTTTGTCAGCCGCTAGTTTTCTTTCGATGTCTTTGACATCATGGAAGCTAGTAGTCCCCACCTCTCACAGAGGTCGCGGTTTTCGACACAACACTCTTAGTTCGTCGCATTTTCTGTTTAAAGGTTGGCTGGTTTGAGTTTGTGGTTTCATTCGGGGTGCACGACACTGATGAGATCCAAGAGATCGAAACAGCTGTCTGTCGTTCCCTGTTTGAGACCATGAGCTCAAACCAGCCGCTTTCGTTTTGATTTTGGCAGTGAAGAATTTTTAATTTTTCATTGTCAAAATCAAATCATTGCATTCACGCCACCTGTTGCTAAACAGGAGTAGTGTCGAAGCCCGGGGCGGAGCTGACTTTGTCAGCCGTTAGTTTTCTTTCGATGTCTTTGACATCATGGAAGCTAGTAGTCCCCACCTCTCACAGAGGTCGCGGTTTTCGACACAACACTCTTAGTTCGTCGCATTTTCTGTTTAAAGGTTGGCTGGTTTGAGTTTGTGGTTTCATTCGGGGTGCGCGACACTGATGAGATCCAAGAAATCGAAACAGCTGTCTGTCGTTCCCTGTTTGAGACCATGAGCTCAAACCAGCCGCTTTCGTTTTGATTTTGGCAGTGAAGAATTTTTAATTTTTCATTGTCAAAATCAAATCATTGCATTCACGCCACCTGTTGCTAAACAGGAGTAGTGTCTAAGCCCGGGGCGGAGCTGACTTTGTCAGCCGCTAGTTTTCTTTCGATGTCTTTGACATCATGGAAGCTAGTAGTCCCCACCTCTCACAGAGGTCGCGGTTTTCGACACAACACTCTTAGTTCGTCGCATTTTCTGTTTAAAGGTTGGCTGGTTTGAGTTTGTGGTTTCATTCGGGGTGCACGACACTGATGAGATCCAAGAAATCGAAACAGCTGTCTGTCGTTCCCTGTTTGAGACCATGAGCTCAAACCAGCCGCTTTCGTTTTGATTTTGGCAGTGAAGAATTTTTAATTTTTCATTGTCAAAATCAAATCATTGCATTCACGCCACCTGTTGCTAAACAGGAGTAGTGCCGAAGCCCGGGGCGGAGCTGACTTTGTCAGCCGCTAGTTTTCTTTCGATGTCTTTGACATCATGGAAGCTAGTAGTCCCCACCTCTCACAGAGGTCGCGGTTTTCGACACAACACTCTTAGTTCGTCGCATTTTCTGTTTAAAGGTTGGCTGGTTTGAGTTTGTGGTTTCATTCGGGGTGCACGACACTGATGAGATCCAAGAGATCGAAACAGCTGTCTGTCGTTCCCTGTTTGAGACCATGAGCTCAAACCAGCCGCTTTCGTTTTGATTTTGGCAGTGAAGAATTTTTAATTTTTCATTGTCAAAATCAAATCATTGCATTCACGCCACCTGTTGCTAAACAGGAGTAGTGTCGAAGCCCGGGGCGGAGCTGACTTTGTCAGCCGTTAGTTTTCTTTCGATGTCTTTGACATCATGGAAGCTAGTAGTCCCCACCTCTCACAGAGGTCGCGGTTTTCGACACAACACTCTTAGTTCGTCGCATTTTCTGTTTAAAGGTTGGCTGGTTTGAGTTTGTGGTTTCATTCGGGGTGCGCGACACTGATGAGATCCAAGAAATCGAAACAGCTGTCTGTCGTTCCCTGTTTGAGACCATGAGCTCAAACCAGCCGCTTTCGTTTTGATTTTGGCAGTGAAGAATTTTTAATTTTTCATTGTCAAAATCAAATCATTGCTTTCACGCCACCTGTTGCTAAACAGGAGTAGTGTCGAAGCCCGGGGCGGAGCTGACTTTGTCAGCCGCTAGTTTTCTTTCGATGTCTTTGACATCATGGAAGCTAGTAGTCCCCACCTCTCACAGAGGTCGCGGTTTTCGACACAACACTCTTAGTTCGTCGCATTTTCTGTTTAAAGGTTGGCTGGTTTGAGTTTGTGGTTTCATTCGGGGTGCACGACACTGATGAGATCCAAGAGATCGAAACAGCTGTCTGTCGTTCCCTGTTTGAGACCATGACCTCAAACCAGCCGCTTTCGTTTTGATTTTGGCAGTGAAGAATTTTTAATTTTTCATTGTCAAAATCAAATCATTGCATTCACGCCACCTGTTGCTAACCAGGAGTAGTGTCGAAGCCCGGGGCGGAGCTGACTTTGTCAGTCGCTAGTTTTCTTTCGATGTCTTTGACATCATGGAAGCTAGTAGTCCCCACCTCTCACAGAGGTCGCGGTTTTCGACACAACACTCTTAGTTCGTCGCATTTTCTGTTTAAAGGTTGGCTGGTTTGAGTTTGTGGTTTCATTCGGGGTGCACGACACTGATGAGATCCAAGAGATCGAAACAGCTGTCTGTCGTTCCCTGTTTGAGACCATGAGCTCAAACCAGCCGCTTTCGTTTTGATTTTGGCAGTGAAGAATTTTTAATTTTTCATTGTCAAAATCAAATCATTGCATTCACGCCACCTGTTGCTAAACAGGAGTAGTGTCGAAGCCCGGGGCGGAGCTGACTTTGTCAGCCGCTAGTTTTCTTTAGATGTCTTTGACATCATGGAAGCTAGTAGTCCCCACCTCTCACAGAGGTCGCGGTTTTCGACACAACACTCTTAGTTCGTCGCATTTTCTGTTTAAAGGTTGGCTGGTTTGAGTTTGTGGTTTCATTTGGGGTGCACGACACTGATGAGATCCAAGAGATCGAAACAGCTGTCTGTCGTTCCCTGTTTGAGACCATGAGCTCAAACCAGCCGCTTTCGTTTTGATTTTGGCAGTGAAGAATTTTTAATTTTTCATTGTCAAAATCAAATCATTGCATTCACGCCACCTGTTGCTAAACAGGAGTAGTGTCGAAGCCCGGGGCGGAGCTGACTTTGTCAGCCGCTAGTTTTCTTTCGATGTCTTTGACATCATGGAAGCTAGTAGTCCCCACCTCTCACAGAGGTCGTGGTTTTCGACACAACACTCTTAGTTCGTCGCATTTTCTGTTTAAAGGTTGGCTGGTTTGAGTTTGTGGTTTCATTCGGGGTGCACGACACTGATGAGATCCAAGAGATCGAAACAGCTGTCTGTCGTTCCCTGTTTGAGACCATGAGCTCAAACCAGCCGCTTTCGTTTTGATTTTGGCAGTGAAGAATTTTTAATTTTTCATTGTCAAAATCAAATCATTGCATTCACGCCACCTGTTGCTAAACAGGAGTAGTGTCGAAGCCCGGGGCGGAGCTGACTTTATCAGCCGCTAGTTTTCTTTAGATGTCTTTGACATCATGGAAGCTAGTAGTCCCCACCTCTCACAGAGGTCGCGGTTTTCGACACAACACTCTTAGTTCGTCGCATTTTCTGTTTAAAGGTTGGCTGGTTTGAGTTTGTGGTTTCATTCGGGGTGCACGACACTGATGAGATCCAAGAGATCGAAACAGCTGTCTGTCGTTCCCTGTTTGAGACCATGAGCTCAAACCAGCCGCTTTCGTTTTGATTTTGGCAGTGAAGAATTTTTAATTTTTCATTGTCAAAATCAAATCATTGCATTCACGCCACCTGTTGCTAAACAGGAGTAGTGTCGAAGCCCGGGGCGGAGCTGACTTTATCAGCCGCTAGTTTTCTTTAGATGTCTTTGACATCATGGAAGCTAGTAGTCCCCACCTCTCACAGAGGTCGCGGTTTTCGACACAACACTCTTAGTTCGTCGCATTTTCTGTTTAAAGGTTGGCTGGTTTGAGTTTGTGGTTTCATTTGGGGTGCACGACACTGATGAGATCCAAGAGATCGAAACAGCTGTCTGTCGTTCCCTGTTTGAGACCATGAGCTCAAACCAGCCGCTTTCGTTTTGATTTTGGCAGTGAAGAATTTTTAATTTTTCATTGTCAAAATCAAATCATTGCATTCACGCCACCTGTTGCTAAACAGGAGTAGTGTCGAAGCCCGGGGCGGAGCTGACTTTGTCAGCCGCTAGTTTTCTTTCGATGTCTTTGACATCATGGAAGCTAGTAGTCCCCACCTCTCACAGAGGTCGTGGTTTTCGACACAACACTCTTAGTTCGTCGCATTTTCTGTTTAAAGGTTGGCTGGTTTGAGTTTGTGGTTTCATTCGGGGTGCACGACACTGATGAGATCCAAGAGATCGAAACAGCTGTCTGTCGCTCCCTGTTTGAGACCATGAGCTCAAACCAGCCGCTTTCGTCTTGATTTTGGCAGTGAAGAATTTTTAATTTTTCATTGTCAAAATCAAATCATTGCATTCACGCCACCTGTTGCTAAACAGGAGTAGTGTCGAAGCCCGGGGCGGAGCTGACTTTGTCAGCAGCTAGTTTTCTTTCGATGTCTTTGACATCATGGAAGCTAGTAGTCCCCACCTCTCACAGAGGTCGCGGTTTTCGACACAACACTCTTAGTTCGTCGCATTTTCTGTTTAAAGGTTGGCTGGTTTGAGTTTGTGGTTTCATTCGGGGTGCACGACACTGATGAGATCTAAGAGATCGAAACAGCTGTCTGTCGTTCCCTGTTTGAGACCATGAGCTCAAACCAGCCGCTTTCGTTTTGATTTTGGCAGTGAAGAATTTTTAATTTTTCATTGTCAAAATCAAATTGCATTCACGCCACCTGTTGCTAAACAGGAGTAGTGTCGAAGCCCGGGGCGGAGCTGACTTTGTCAGCCGCTAGTTTTCTTTCGATGTCTTTGACATCATGGAAGCTAGTAGTCCCCACCTCTCACAGAGGTCGCGGTTTTCGACACAACACTCTTAGTTCGTCGCATTTTCTGTTTAAAGGTTGGCTGGTTTGAGTTTGTGGTTTCATTCGGGGTGCACGACACTGATGAGATCCAAGAGATCGAAACAGCTGTCTGTCGTTCCCTGTTTGAGACCATGAGCTCAAACCAGCCGCTTTCGTTTTGATTTTGGCAGTGAAGAATTTTTAATTTTTCATTGTCAAAATCAAATCATTGCTAATAAATAATAATTTTAATAATCCCAACTTTTTCTGCGATTGTTAAATTTTGCCCAGTCATAACTATCAGCAACTGTCAAACACTATTTTCAACTATTTTTAATTACACAGCAACCCTTTTGTTGTAAAAATAATGAAGTTTTCGATATTTTTCATTTTTTCCTCCAGAAATTCAACATTTTTATTTTGGTCTGAAACTCCGCACTTACCCATCCTGAGCAACTTTTCTTAATTAAATTTTTCTATAAAAAGATGCCTAATACAATTTCGCTGTTTTTGTCCTCTTTAATTAATTGCAGTGGGCTAAGATTTCGGGATAAAAAAAAGGTGAAGCATCACACAGATGCAAATTTTGAAGCTTTACATGTAGAAAAAAAAGGGAATTAATTTGCTCAATATTAACCGAAATATTTGGGTGGTTCCAGTTAAAATGAGATACACTGTATGTAGAAATAAACACAATATAAATGTTAAATGTTACTGAGACTGAGAAATATATTTTCTAAGTATACAAAATATAGCGATGACTAGGTATCAATTTTGAAATTGTCATGTCAGTTGCAAATTGCTGTGTTGGCGGAAGGTAATTAAGGTATTTAAAATGACAAAAGTAATAACTAAAGAAGAAAAACTAAAAGTGAAACGGTGCTTCAACCACTTACAAAGGTTAAACAAAAATAATCAATCAAGAAAACAGATTGCTTGTATGTTGGTAGATTTTTAAGGTAGGTAAAATGCATTCTATCACCCTCTAGAACCAGCGGATAATTTGGAAATATAATTTGCGAAATGAGTTTTTTTACAATTGATAAACTATATGAGGACGCTAAAGAGACCTGGGACTATAAAGGGAAAGGGAGTCACCATTGAGGGCAAAATGACCAAGACGCAACTCTGGTTTGACTTTATTTAGCAATAGTTCGGTGATGGTTTCCCCTTTCGAAGAGAAAAATAACTCAACCGGCAACAATGGCCTTCATTTTGACAAAAAACTTAACCTGAAATTTACGTCAATCAAAGTGTAATAGGGATATTTTGGTGTAACTATCTTGTTGCCACTGTATCACCAGATTTCCATGGCCTACTGGCGTGGGAAATAAGATTGAATACTATACAATAGAGACGGATATGGTTTAATTCGTGACTTTTCGATGAAGGCGCTTTAAAAAGCGCTTGGTGCAAATTTTACATTGCATAGATATCCCCTAACCCGGAACCAAACCTAACTTTAACATTTTTTAAAAAGCGCTCTGCATTTGTTATTATTACATTTTTCAATTCTTCAATCGATTTGGAATCTCTTGATACACAAAACCCTAATATATTCTTAAGTTATCTGATACTGCAACAGACAATAAAAACAAAAAAAACTAGCTGATGTTAGAACTAAATACTTGCTTTGTAGAACGTCGAATTTTCTTTTTTATTGGGCTTAATAGGGTAGTAAAGCACGTTTTCTTCTAATTCTGGGCAAAGTATAAATCGATATTTTTTTTCCAGATCTAAATTATCTTATGCTTCTTTGAACCTAGCCACTTTAGGCTTTCATAAAAATTAGTTGTTTGGTCTATCAGCATGGGATGATTCATGGGTTCAAAGATTCCTCCGAAGATTCATACAATGCAATGTAAAATATTATATTCCGACCTTGGCTTTAGCACCTCATCAAGGACCACACAGATAAACCGAAAAGTGTGTTTCTGTTTTAATGGTTAATGTAGCAGGTATTCGATTGATGCTTACAGTTATATAGATAATACCGTTTAGAGAGAGAATTAAAGAGAAAGTGACCTCATCTGGACATCCTCTCAGTGTCTCTTATACATAATGTTTGGTTGGCTATCAAATAACCTGGCCAAGAGAATTTCTAGTGGAAACTGTAGAAGGGTGTTGAGTGACACTCTTGAGACTGCAACTTTAACATTCATGACTTCTAATGGTTTCTAACTTTACCAGTCAGTAAGCATTCAACATAAATATTTAAGAAGACCCGGCCATTAGATACACGATCTTGAAAGCTTCGTTATAAGTCTTCATTTCTAATTGAATGTTTCGATAAAGAATGGAATAATGCGTTAAATAACTGACATAACAAATTGATATACAACAAATAATTACCATTCAATTTGCAACACTTTTGCTACCGGCTCGCCCGACAACATTCGTTTTTGCTGCTTTGATTGTTATTATTAAACCATCACAACAGATCAACTAGACAAGACGCCTTACTAAAAATCTCACGGTTTCTTAATCCACTTTCTATTTTTATTTTTTGCCGACAGAAAAGGATAAGAGCTTTCACGATCCAGAAGATAAAAAAGAAGAACTCATGTCCGGTCTCCTTTATTTCTCGGACAACTGAAAACTGCGTGCAGAAAGACCCTCACATATGGCTGCGTAGAAAGCCAAACGTGACACGGCAAACGCTTTGAAAAATTCCTGTCTTCTCTTTCGACCTGGAATTATTGATCTTGACTGTTTTACAAACGAGATAATGTAACTAAATAGAACATTTTACAAGTTAGCGTTAGATGTTAAAATATCAGTATTTTGGGACGATTTCGATATCAATATCGGTATCGTTCGAAAAATTTAATAAGAATTCGTTTCTGCCATAACGCAATTTAAAGGAAAGGGTAAGCATAGCTAATAAAATCGATCGAAAAATCGAATTGCCAAAAACATCAAATCTTTACGTTTCAGGGTCCTGGGAAACCGATAACATTTTTTCGATAAATTCCATTTTAGTGACAAAAAGGCTCTTTTTAATTTCTCTTAGCAAAATTGTATTTTCTTACTACAGGATTTGATGGCTATTGTATTCATGGATCAAAAATCTTAGTGGCATTTTTTCGAAAATTGACATTTTAGGGGCAAAACTGCCCCTTTTTTAATTTTTCTTAGCAAAAGGGCATATTATTGTTATTGAGTTCGATAGCTGTTGCATCAAAAAACTTAATGCCAGTTTTTGAAAAAATGTCATTTTAGGGGTGAAAAATATCGACACAAGTAAATTTATTGCTACTGCTACATTTTCAAATTCTGTGAAAAAGTAGAAGTTTCTATCGTCTAGGAGACTGCCAATTTTTACATTTAAATGTCTATGACTGATTTGGCCTTACCTGACCTGACCTGGGGCGCAATTCTCGAACCGTTCGAACTGTTCCGCATGCGATGTTGCTAGGCAGCAGATTGCGCGTACCTTAGTGATTCCGCATACGAAGCCGTTCGTTCGACTCGAGAATTAGGCCCCTGACCTGACCTGACTGATTTGATAACTAAAAGAACACGTCATAAACTAACTATCTACCAATTAGACCCTATTCTGCATTTTGTTGACTTAAGTCAACATTGAAATCAATTGAGAGAAGAGAACTGAATTCGCAAAAGTTGACTTTTATTTACATTGTTGCCTTGGCGATATCACACAAATTTATAAACACTTTAAGCAAGTGACGGTTGAGACTTGAAAATGTTGATGCCATGCAAATAACTTGGAAAAATGAATGATATTTTTTCCTGCTCCCGAGAATTTACTCCAAAACTTTTAGCGTGTGTGGAGGATAGTATGGACCAGCCTGTACCTTATTAGTAGGGGTTGAAAACATGAATCTCTAAATAGCTGCAATTTTTCAACGAACTGAATTAGGGTGGTGAATTTGAAAACATAACTTTCTGTAGAGCATATGTGGGTGCTGAAGTAGGGGGTTGGAGCTTAGAGGTTGAAACGTCTATGCAGTCCTGTAATTGTGTAATTTTCGATAGTTCTAATTTACAACAGTCACTTTTTACCCCCTCTTAACTTTTCGTCTCTCTTCTGAATGTTAATTTGGTAAAATTCGCGCAATTTTATCTTTCTTCGGTAACAAACTTTACTCTTTTGAATGTTTACTTTTTTCACTTTTTCAACCCTCCAAGGGCTAAAATTGCATAATTGGCTTATTTTTAAGTTATTGTCTGTAATTTTACTTAACTTCGGTTAATTTTCACCCCCTTTACAATTTTTCAATCCCCTATTTTGCTAAATTCGCCTAATGTTTCTTTTCTTCGGCACTAAGTTGAACTCATATAGATTATGTTTACCTTTGTCACTTTTTCCCGCCCCATGATTGGTTTATTTTCGTGTTATTTTTTATAATTCTACTTAACTATTTTTTTAACCCCTTAAACGTCTATGCAAAATCCGCATAATTTCGTTTTTCTTCGAATAAGTTCAACTCATTTGGATTACTTTTACACTTTTCACTTTTTTAAGCCTCTTCGCAATATTTGAACCCTCCAAAAGCGAAATTTGCGTAATTGGCTTATTTTGGACCTATTTTCTGTAATTCTGCTTAACCACGATATTTTCACCCCTCTTGACTTTTAATCTGCTTTACAATTTTTCAACTCTCTGAGCGTTAGTTTTGCAAAATTGCCTTTTTACCATGTTACTTTTGGTATTTCTATTTAAATGCAGTAAATTTTCATTTCTTTGAACTTCTCAACCTCTCTTTAATTTTTCAACCCCCCAAGTGCTAATTTTACAGACTTCGCGCTTTTGTTTTTTTTTGTTCATTCTCTACTGTTTACTTCTGTACGGCAAATTTTCGACATTTCGCTTTTTTGACACCGCTGTCCGTCTGCGCAGGCACTATACTACTAGGTGCACAGTGATAAAATCTGCATCCGACTCCACCAGTAAATTCAGCCCACCCCTACAAACACATTAACGTGATAAACATCGACAGGGATGCACATCGCATTGATGTACATCTTTCGGTGGGTTGTAATTAATAAATTAATTTTCGGCTATACGTTTATCTCATTATTAGACATAACAAGTAAAAATTGCATCAGAAGCCACCGGAAGATGTACATCAATGCGATGTGTATCCCTGCAGATGTTTATCACGTTAATGTGTATGTAGGGGCCACTTTTGAAGGAGCGAATGAATTTCAAAAGTTTTTATAAGTCCCCAGAGAATTTCATACCCTTTAGGACGATGTCATAAAAATTTTGACTATAGAGGGCGTTGATGTTGAATAAATAATTTGAAATTTTGAAGTTAGGGATGGCGGAGGTTTCTAAAAAAAATTTTCGCTTAAGTACAGTTTAAGCGGGAATAATCCTAATTTTGTTTTTTCAAATATTATCAATAGTAATACGACGAGTAGTCTCTTGATTGCCGCGGGTTTTGACGTCCGAATGGCTGTCAACTACGAGTCAAAATGGTAGATTTTTTTAGGCTAAAAAGAGGACGAGAGCTCGCTCGAGTCCTCTTTGGCCGAAAAAAATCTACCATTTGACAAGTAGTGCATCCATGAGGACTCAACAAGGCAACCAAGAGACTACGAATCGTATTTTGCAGATTATTTTATAAATTAAAGTATTGAGTAAGTAGTGTCAAGTTGACGTTGTAGTCTTATCACTGTAATCAGGATTACTGGTATGCTAAATGCTCCTTTGGATTGGTTCAATACTTAATGAATAAAATAATCAGAGAAATCGGTGAAAAGCCCAGATTTTTTAAAAATAAAAAATACGTCAACTTCATTTTTTTGGTGCAAATTCAACTATACGCAATTTCATTTATTCAAATCCTTTTAGCAGTTTTGACAGATTGAGGAAATCTGAAGTAAATAAAAACAATTTAAAAAAAATTTAATAATTGCACTGTTGAATTTGCGTAGAAAAAATAAAGTGGAGGATTTTCCGTTTTTCAAAAATTTTGATTTTGCACCGTCGGCTTTCATGTTTCTGAAAATCTATTGTGGCCGTGACTGCACTTCTGGTCAAGCATAACACATGGTTTCAACTAAAAAGAATTCGTAGATTCCGAATCCGTTGAGAAAGATTTTGGTTTCGATTTGAAAAAAACTAAATTAGGATGATTTCCGGTTAAACCAGAAGTGGAAAAAAATTTAAAATATTTTTTAATTCTTTGCTTTCAACTGTGCATAGATCCCAAACTTGAAAGTAAAATCTTGAGAAATAACAGAGAAAATGAACCGTTCAGCAACTTTGTACTAACCCTGTATGTATTCCTTGAGAACAGTCGGGACTCGGGACATAAACTTATTAACATTTCTTTTAAAGAATAAAACAGTCAGTGCCTCGATAATGAAGAAATTTAAAACACTTTTGGCAATCACATATTTGGAATTGCCAATTCAAAGCCTCACCTTATCAATATTTCCACTCTCAGAATTCTGCGTTCATCCAGCGAGACTTTTATGAAAAAACTTTTTCTTCGCTAGCAGAAATGCAAATGCTCCAATCTAATATTATTTCTTGCTCTTACCAGCCACTAAAATGTTGAACTTTCAGCTCAGTCCTAATCAGAGCAATCTCAACGAAGCAATGATGTTAAGAAAACGAAAACCACATCCAAGTATATCTACAATTCAGATGCTTCCGATTTACATAGAGGTCGACAACACATACCGCGACATTTTATAACATAAAAAGACGTCTCTATTGTGGTCGTTTTTCCACCCACTTTCCGTCTAATTTGTGAAATTTGATGCCAAAGCTCTCTATAAAGGATTCTGAGGGCGGCATTGGAATGAATAATTTATTGGTTTTTTCCGCGGCGCGTTGCAAGCTTAACTTCAGTTGGCATTAAAAGAGAATCTTTTTTGCAAATTATGCCTTTTCGAATTTATGCTTAATATAATATCGTAGGCGGACGTGGGAATAAACGAGCAATCTAGGCCACACAATGAACCTGTTGTTTTGCTAATTTCTCCGAAAACGCCTTACCTCGGAGAATTAAGCCCGAATCTGTTTTAATTAAACCGTAATCTGTACTGTTTACATAATAATGCGAGTCCGCTTTTCTAACGAAGATATTTTCAGTTTGTGGTCTGATAATTGGGTATTGTAGCCACTTGTATATGGCCAATAAATAAAATAAACAGAAGGCTGGCAAACAATGAGCTAAGGCAGTGAGTAGCATCATTACTTCTTTATCCGCTGCTAATTATACTAATAACCATCCATAGAGTTGTTATAGAAGAAAAATAATGACTCCTTTAACGACGACTCATAAATCATGGAATGACAGGATTTTCAGGCGAACTGAGATTCTGCGGTATTTATTGAATTACTGACCTTGATTTGAAGAAAGCAGAATGTAGGTCTAAGGTCAAGAGGAAGAAACTCATCTCATGTTTGGGTGTGAATACTGAACGCTCATGACATAATTTCTATAATAACCGTTGTTTGGAATATATAGAAAATGTATAATTGCTACAATTCGTGAGAATTCACTGTTGAAGTCTAGATTCCAGAGATTTCGGCATTGTTTGTTTATTTGGAAAGTAGAAATTAGGATTAGTAGGTGCCTAGTGGGAGGAAGTTGAATGGAAAATTAGGCGGTGTCAGGAGTCATATCCCGCTGGGGTTTTAATTTTTGCAACAATGGAATTACTTTTGATTTCTTGTAACTTTTTCCCACACAATTTCGTGTCGTGGCCGTGCTTGCAAATGTTTACCTTTTGAAGTTTCTTCCGAACTTATTCTATTCAGACGTTCTGATCTTTATCTTTAAAGAATTATTTAGGAATCTATTACTGCAATCCTCCATTACCTGTCACTGTCTCTTTTATTAAGAGCTTTATTTGCTCGATCATCATAACAAACAATAATAATGCATTCATTCACTAAGGCCGATTTCAGAATCAAAACTACAGTGTCTTTTAAATATTTGCCTAGCAACATTTCAAAACGGCTGCTCCTGATTGGCGACAACCTTTAAAGCCGACTTTAATGGACTTTAATAAGTTTTATTAAGAAATCGGCCCTTAATCTGTATAAGGACTATGCCACTTTTTTCACGCTTCCTCGTCGTTTAAAAAACCCCCGGAAGATGTCTATCAATGCGATATGTATCCCTGTAGATGTTTATCACGTTAATGTGAATGTAGGGCTGGCTGAGCTGGTGGAATCGGGTACAGATTTTATCAATCTGCACCTAGTAGTATAGTGCCTCCGCAGACGCACAGATGTGTCAAAAAGGCGAAATGTTAAAAAATTATTGTTACAGAATTAAAAGTAGAAAATGAACAGAAAAAACACAACAATTTTGAGGGTTGAAAAGAAAGAGAATGACAATATAAACCAAATGAGCAAATGAAAAGAATTGCCGGAATTAAAACAAAATATGGCGAATTTTGAAAAATTAACAGTCGGGACTGAAAAATTGCGAAAGGGGATGAAAAATCAAACACGAAAATAACCAAATTATGCGATTAAAGCTTTTGTGGGGGTTGAACTACATACCTAGTACCTACCTACATATACATACCTATCTATTGCGAAGGAAACTAAAATTGTAAAAGGTAAACTGAATCCCAGATTAAAGCGCTAATATTTCTCAGAACGATTTGTATCCTCAATTTGTTCACTTTTATCCACACATAAACTTTTGCTTGTGCCTCCAGTTCTCTATCTTTCTAACACTATCTCTTGCTCAACCTAGCTCTAACTTTCCCTCCAGCTGTGCCTCTAGCTCTACTTCTAACTCTGACTCTAACTCTAGCTCTGACTTTAACTCTAGCTGTAACTGTAACTCTAACTCTACGTATAACTCTACCTCTATCTCTAGCTTTACTTCTGACTATAGTTCTATCTCTAGCTCTACCTCTAACTCTTAAGTTTTAACTCCATTTCTAGCTCTAGCTCTACCTCTACCAGTAGCTCTAGTTCTACCTCTACATTTAGCTCTGCCTCTAGCTCTACTTCTAACTCTAGTTCTACTTCTATCTCTAGCTCTACTATAACACTTTGATGGAGCTAGAATTAGAGCTAGAATTAGAAGAGCTAGAACGTTCATCCAAATCGGTTAAAAAATGGATGAGTTGTCCCCAAAAATATTTCGTTCGGTTTTTTTTAGGACACACATTTAATTTTTCTGTGTATCGGCGGTGTTAAAATTCAATATGGCGCCCATAAGAAAAAGAAAAGTTGACTGTCTTTATTCAAAATCTAGAAGGCCTAAAAAATTTCCGTCAATGTCATTCAATTGACAGCTATCAAGAATATGAAAATTCCAAGTTTCATTTAAATAACATCAATCGTTAGAATTAAATTAAATTGTCAATTTTCAGATTTTTTGTGATATCTCAGGAACGAATCAAAAGATCGGGGAATTCTCCTCAGATTCTTAATCGCCTAGAGGTAGCGCAACTTTTCTCTAATTTAACCGACCCCGTATCTTTTACCGTTTAGGAGACGCCAATGGTGAGCATCGATAAGTTACCCACCCTGTATACATAAAGATTAGCCGGAATAGAATCACAGATTGGGAAAGTTTTAATAATAAAGGTTCTACTGTACAATTACCAGTTCGGTTCTACTGTACAATTACAAGATTCTGACCGACCCGCATTGGAACTCGCACGGACATGCTCAGCGCGCGACCATTCGAATGCCCTAGCACGAATAAAAAAACAGTGGTGAACATCACGTTCCCGCTTTGAAATATTCTTTTGATGTGTATGTTCATGATTAGCGAAAATTCGCTTCTTAGATTACAAAAATAGACCGTAATTCAAAAAAAATACAGAATTTTTCAAAAAATGGCCACCATTTTGGTTCCCGCATGGATAAAATTTGGGGTGCTGCGGGTCAAATCGTTCCTTAGGGTCTATAGAATCACTGTGCAAAGCCGCTTGCTTTTTTCATTAAATGCACGTTTGTTACAAAATTTAATGTTAACCGCTTCCACTATAAATAGAGCTATGCTACAGCTAGAGTTATAGTTGCAGTTAAGTTAGAGTTACAGTTACAGTCATATAGTTTAAAGATCGATTTTACAATCGATGGTTAACCAGCGGTTATGTTTGATATCCAATCAAATCGTTTGAAATTTTAAAATGGATGTATCCGATTGGATATCTGACATAACCGCTGGTTAATCATCGACTGTAACATCGGCCCATAGAGTTATAAAGTACAGCTAGAGGTAGAGGTATTCGTATTCGTATTCGTATTTCGATTCTGCGGTGCGTTCCCTTACGGGTCCGCTGCATTCAGACCTTAAGATCCATTATGCCCGCACTGCAACCTCTTCTCTACAGAAGCCCCGTCCCTTCCATGAAGGCCAGTACATCCGCTGCAGAGAGTGAGTATATTTCCGCAGGGGCTGGGTATGCAGCCCCCAGTTCCCTAAGCCTTTTGTGACCGAGCGGGCCACATTCGGTTAGCAAATGAAAAGGCGTTTCTTCCTCTTCTCCGCACACTCTACAAGTGCTTTCCTCAGAACGTCCCATTAGATGAAGGTGTCGTTTGAGTGCGCAGTGCCCTGTCAGGACGCCCACGACTTTCCTTAGCCGCTCTCGGCTTAACTGGAGAAACCACCGTTGGGCTGTTGGCGAGGAGGGCCGAGAAATGAAGGCCCTCGCTTGCCTCATCCCCGGTGCATTTTCCCAGTGTGAGTGAAATTGCTTGTTGAGCCAGTTTCCTAGCTCCTTCCGCAACGCACTCTCCGTCACAGCGAGTGCTGGTTGTGGTCCCAGGTATGGCATGTTCGATGCCTCCCTTGCCAGTTCGTCAGCTACCTCATTGCCAGCGATTCCTGAGTGCCCAGGAACCCAAACCAGGTTGACCGAATTGTTATTTCCAGCCAACTTCGTTAATGCGTCTCGACAGTCGTTAACGAGGCCGGATCTCACCTCCACGGAGTTCAGAGCCCCGAGCGCCGCCCGACTGTCGCTGCAGATGTAGATGTACTTGCCAGAGTAGCCCCTACGTAGGTTCTCCTCAGCGCACACCAGAATTGCGTATATTTCCGCCTGGAATACACTGGGGTACTTGCCAAGAGGTACGCTCACTCGTCCCTCTGGCATCCCCCCAGTGAATCCTGCGCCGGTGCTCAGATCGTTTTTGGCCCCGTCTGTGTACCAGACTAAGCCACGCGGTGTGAGCAATTTTTCTCCCTTCTCGCCCCAGTCTTCCCTAGAGGGGATCCTGGTTGTATATGGGTCATTAAAGCGCAACCGACGCTCTATCCTGTCTTTGCGCATTTGCAAGACAGCCTCATCCGCGCCCGGTAGAGCGAGTGCACTTCGATGTCCCTCACTTCCCGCTCGCCATTCTCCTATCCCCTGCAACCTGAAGGCTGAGGCCCGGGCCGAATGCTGCACTCTGAGGTGCAGCGGCTCCAGGGCCAGGATCGCCTCCAAGGCTGCTGAGGGAGTTGTTCTTATAGCACCGGTCACCATTAGGCATCCCAGCCTTTGCACTCGCCCGAGGGCACCCCTGGTACTAGCGCGTTCCGTGGAGCGCCACCAGACCAGGGCGCCATACGTGACCAGAGGCCTCACGACGGTTGTGTATAACCAGTACGCCACCTGCGGTTTTAGTCCCCAAGTGGAGCCGGCGAAACGCCTACACATCCATAAGGACGCGCAGGCCTTCTTTGTTTGTGACTCTACATGGTCTGTCCAAGAAAGCTTCGGATCCAGGATTACTCCCAGATACTTCACTCTCTCGGCCAGACCCAAGGTCACCCCTTGCAGCTTTGGCCATCTTACGGTGTCCAACTTTCTTTTCCTAGTGAAGAGGAGCAACTCCATCTTGTTCGGGTTTACCGACAAGGATCGCCCCTCGCACCAGTTGCTAACTCTGTTCAGAGCCTGTTGCATGATGGCTGTGACTGTCCCCAGGAACTTGCCCCTAATTACAATGCACACATCATCAGCGTACGCCTGAGCGTAGCACCCTTCTCCGTTCAGGTCCCTTAGGATAGAGGTAGAGGTAAAAGTAAAGTTAGACGTACAGCTGGAGGTAGAGCTACAGTTAGAGCTAGAGATGGTGTTAGAGGTAGTCAGAGATAGAGGGGTATTTAGAGTTACAGTTAAAATTTGGAGGTAGAGGTCGAGATAAAGCTAGAGTCAGAAGTAGAGTTAGAGATAGAGTTAATAAGTTACAGTTAGATTTAGAGTTTCAGTCAAAGTTAGAGCTAGAAGTAGAGCTAAGAAGTAGAAGTACAGTTAGTTAGATGTTGACCTAGCTCTAACTCTAACTACTCTACCCTTAGCTCTAACTCTACCTTTAGCTCTACCTCTCACTAGAAGTAGAGTTAGAGATGTGGAACCAAATGTAGAATTTAATCCCTAATTAATTAACAGGAACTGACAGGATGAGAAGTGGCGGTTGATGATAATAGAAAAGTGGCTTTTGGAGAATGTCTGTCTGTGGGTCTGTAAACACGCTCCAACTCAAACTACGGGACCGATTTGGCTGAAATTTCGTATATCAACAGCAGAGCTGATAAGACTTTGGACCAAATTGTTCCAAAGAAAGTGCTTTTTTGGTGCATCAACTTTAAAATTTAAGAAAATGCTCATAAAATTTTGAACCAAACTGGGCCAAATCCGGCCGCGAAAAAACATGTATACCTAACTGTATATTTTTATTATTGGATCATTATATTTTGGTACATCAAAGAAGAATAAATCATGGACTCTATAGAACCAAATTTGGAACACTTACAAAATTTGTCTTTGTAAACAAAGAAAAAGTGCAAAAAAAAACCTCGAGAAAAACCTTTTGGAACCAAGAAGAAGTAAAGGAGAAAGATTTTTCATCTTCTTACATCAAGTAATAAATCAAATTCGACATATTTTGACAAAATTTAATAGCATAAACGGGTTTGTTTACCGCCAACCAACGAAGAAAGAAAAAAATAGTCTTCTCGCTTCTACCGCCCTCAAAATGACTGCTACCCTCAAAAAATCAGCCACTGCCACCAGCAACTACTTTCAAGACTTACGATAGCTATAAAAATTGGATTTTCTAGGTTTCAAAAAAAAATTGTCAACTTGTCATATTTTACTTGAAGCTCCGAATAAGGATTCTCATCCCATTCTGTCTTTCTCAATTCTAGTGTCAACTTTTCACGGTTGTTCTACTCTAGAAATTCGACTAGACCATGCAATTAAATCCTATTAAAATTCATGAGTATGAAAGAGCTTCCTCGCAAGAAGTGAAACCATTGTATACAGCTCGTAGTAATAGGATTACTTGCATTATTTAACACCATCAGTTTTTTGCTTTTGATTATCACTTACAAATATCATTTACGAGGAGTACACAGCTAATCGCCAGATCCACTTTCATCGCTCAATCTTCTCAATTAAGCATTTTTTGTCGCTCGGTAATCACCTCAACGAAAACATGATTTATCCCCTTACTACAACTTTATGTCCCAGGTGTGTCAAGAGACCCAAAAACGCCGCTTTTATTGGCGTATTTTTACTGTGATTAATGAAGTTTACAGGTCCCTGCTCTTTTTTATCTCCAAGTTCACGGACAATAACGCGTACGTACAGTTAGATTACAAATTAGGATTTAGTCTTGGCGGATGGATAGAATTGTTATGACATGACACACTTTCTCACTCTTCAGTGAGATTTGAATTACAAGAGCAAACTCTCAGTTCATTGATAAAACTTTCGCTTAACTAACCAAAGTTACTGGTTACATGTAAAGGTAAATATTTAGTAAGGATGAGGAAGGTAGAGGCGTCGCCGGACGTTATTAGTAGACGTACACACTGTTTGAATTCTTGGCTTAGACAAGCTTCCTAATGTAGCTGGATATTAATTTTGTCAATATTAGGCTTCGGGTTATTAAGTTTGAACTGATTAGCAGGTAACAGGCGTTGCCCATCATTCGCGAAGCTTTCCTCAGTTCTCTATTCGGTTCTCTAGGGCAAGAAATTCTCGAGAAAATTCTTTATACTTAATTCACCTCTAAAACCAATCCGTGTGAGTATATTAGCTATGCAAGATTTGATCTAGATTATTGGATATTAATTTCCTCGCTGATAAAATTGGTCAAAAATGATGGGGGGAAACGTGGCTTTCTCTTAGGACTAAATTTGCTCAAATAATTTTTGTAAGTTGTTTTTTCTCGAATTTGGAATCAGAATCTGAATAATTGAAGTTTTGTACGTAAAAATGGTGCTCTTGTTCGAAATCGCTAGGGTGCACCTTTTTCGAATAAATTGACCCTAGTGGTTTTAGAGCACGAAAATTTGTCACAGACTTTATTTAGTTATTTACCAAATTATCAAAAATGAGTTCAGGGGTTGATTTCTTGTGTTATTTTAGGAAGAAAAGTTCGTATGGACATATGGCGGAAAACGCTTTCTAAAGGAGGTATGGGGGGGTACTGAAGAACGTCAGCTTTCCAGGGCCCCATATAGATCCCATAGATCCGCCATATGTCCATACGAACTTTTTTTCCTAAAATCACGCAAGGAATCAGACCCTGTACTCGTTTTTGATAATTTGGTAAATAAACTTAAATCTTCTGCGACAGATTTTCGCGCTCTAAAATGATTAGGCTCAATTTATTCGAAAACGGTGCGTATACAAACGATTTCAAACAAGATCATCATTTTTACGTAAAAAACATCAGATGTTCAGATTCTGGTGTCAGATTTAAGAAAAAACGATTTACAAAAATGTTTGAGCGGAGTTAGTACGGGAGGCTGATTGAAACTTTAGAATTTTCTCCACGGTAATGAATTCAGCATCAAAGACTTACTACTTATACAAAGACTTACTATACCTAATTATCTTTAACCGTTTTGAAGAAATTTAGAAAAAACGACTTTCAAAATGTCCGCTTTGGAGCCCTAAGCTCCCTTAGAGGGCATTTTTCGACCCTTATTTATTAAAACTTTTCTTCGTCTTTTTGATTGTAGAATACGCCCTTAAGATATTATCCTCTAATTTCCGGACACCCTGTATTATAATATACTTAAGGGCTTAAATATACCTAATACTAATTACACATTATAGAGGGTGTTATTATTAGTGTGGTACATATTCATACCACGATATCTACCTACACATCACATATGACCCTTTCAAATGTCAATTCGAAAATCAAAATTAATCGTAATTTTTTTCTCTAAATCTGAAATGTTTGAAATATTTGACCTTGCGATAAAATAAACATCGGACTTTTCCCTGTTTCAAATAAAATTAGGTTAGAGTCGACTTACAGGTCCCAACGTGAATAAAACAAATCGCATTCACCATTTTTAACACCAACAATTTATTATTTTTCGAGACCTTTAAGAATTCATCTCTTCTGAGCATCTTGCCCAGAAAAAAAACTTAGATTTTTCACGTTTCTTCTCTTTACAAAGTGTCAAGTTTCGGGATGCGGCGAGTCCGACTTAAAAAAAGTGTTTACAAATCGACCTTGCATTTTCCACCCTGAATCAGAATCGCTGATGTTAGGTGGAATTTGGAAAATGCAGAACAATAGGCAAAAAATTGCAGATTTACTGCCGCGGCTGAAGTCTTATAGCCGAGGCTAGGAACCCTGCGAAGGCAGTAAATCTGTTTTTTTGCCGTGTTGAACACATAATTTTTTCGCCGTAAAAATGCACTTTTAATGACGCTACTACTCAAACTACTGGATCGACCTGGCTGAAATTTGGCATGATCAACGGAAAAACTAATTAGACTTTGGATCAAAATGTTCCACAGAAAGTGCTTTTTTGGCGCATCAACTTTAGGTAAATGAGCCAAATTCGGTCAAAACCAATTTTACATAATTTGCCTTTCTAAACAAAGCAGAAATGCAAAAAAACTCGAGAAAAACCTTTTGGAACCAAGAAGAAGTAAAGGAGAAAGATTTTTCATCTTCTTACATCAATTAAGGGCTCAAGTTTGATCCTTTTCTTTATAGCAACGATTAAAAATCTAACAGAAGGAATCAAATTCGACATATTTTGACAAAACTTTGTCGCGTAAACGGGGCTGTTTACCCCTCACCTCACCAACGACCCTCCAAATGACCGCTTCTCTCAAAAAATCAATGACTACCGGCGAAAAAAGACTTATAAAACACAAATTTAAAACCGATAATGTAATTAGCAATGTGAATTGATTTTTTCAGGTTGAGGTTTTTAGAAAGAAAATATTTACTATGGAAAGTGTGCCAAAGACCCGAGCAGAGAGATAGTTTAAGCGAAATGGGACGAGCGTTTTTTTGAGCATCAATACGTGCAGATCTAGCAAAAGGTGAACCCTGCCGACCCTGAGATGGTGCACAACAAATGTCAATCTTAATAATAAATATGGCAAAATTTTATAATCTTACATTTAATTCCTTGGTGTTTTTTAGAAAATTTAGCCCCGCAGGATTAAATACATATGTTATACTTCAATTCCTAAAAAGCAAAGTTTTAAGCTGTTTTTTTCCGAAGCACAGGAAAAATTGGCTTTTTTCGGATTTTTTCTTTTAAAGTTAATGAAAGCACATCTGGAGCTCAGAACCTTACAGTATTAATAATTTTCTTAATAAAACGGCGGTTAAAACTTGTCAGCAGCAAAATGTAAACAGGTCTTCCAAACTTACCTAAAATCTTTGGTTGACAGACAGAAATTTTGATGAATCTACCAAAGTCAAAAAATGACTACACAATATTTTTAAAATCGTGTTCATATAAACTTAATCTTCCTATTTTTAGGTGTAGAATCACCCCCCGAAATATTGTGACATTATTTCCGGACAGCCCTTTATATTACAGTGTGCGAGATTAAAATTCCAGAACGGTATAACTTTGTTATTTGTGGTCCGATTTTAGTGAACTAAAAACCAAATGAAATTGCTCATAAAACACTAATAACTCGAGATGGTCTTGATTTTTATCAACTTCAACTTGAGTGTCAACTGGATTTCAACGTTTTCAAGTAGATACACACAATTTTTTTAATCAGTCTAACAGCAAATTTTTTTCCGCGTCTTCTGATATACCGTATGATTTTTTAAATTATTCATCAAAGCAACCGTTGGAAAACAAAAGTCGTATCTTTGATTACTTCTGATGGTTCAGATTTTACAGCTGTCACTTTAATCTGTCATCATCTGTCATTTGCAGAAATAAATATTTTCGAGTTTGTTTACAGTTTCACGGTTTTTCACGATGGTTTTCTTGGTTGAGCATAAAATATTCGCTGTTAAAGCTTACTTTCGCACTGGTTTTCAAGCAGAAAATGGGGAATGGCGTTACAATGTGCGGGCGTGTCTCGAAGAATTCCGGCAGCAGTTCCCAAATGTTGCCATTCTTGATGCTGATTTCTTTTCAATGGTTCGACGTTCAGTAAGCTTGTTTGAAGAGACAGGCAGCATTACACGAAAGAAGGGTAGTGGCAGACCGACAGTTCAGACAGAAGAAGCAGTCCAGAATGTTCGACAAGTCTTCGAGAATGAACCAACCACATCCCTGCGAAGAGCTGCCCAGCAAGTTCAGCTATGCTATAGCACCACTCGCAAAATCGTGAAGAATCAACTCCATTTATTTCCCTACAAAATGCAGTGCTATCACGAACTTTTACCAGGTGATCCCGACAGACGTGTCAGATATTGTCGTTGGTTTACTGATCATCTAATAAACGATGATAATCTTCTTGATCTGACTTTTTTCACGGACGAGGCCTGGTTTCATCTTTCTGGATATGTGAACTCGCAAACTATGCGAATGTGGAGTGCTGAAAATCCTCACATTTTTCGAGAAGCTGCATTGCACCCATTAAAGATTGGCCTTTGGATGGCTGTGTCTCGTCGGCGCATTATTCCAATATTTTTTGATGAAACTGTCACTGCCCAAAGATATCGGGACAACATCTTGTCTGTTTTTTTTCTACAATTGCATGATGACGAGCTGCAGAATGGAATGTTCCAACAAGATGGGGCCACAGCCCACACAACCCAAGAAACAATTGCCTTTCTAAGAGAATTTTTTGATGATCGCCTTATAAGTTTGCGTTGTATTCCGGAATTTCCACCAAGATCTCCAGATTTAACCATCTTAGACTATTTCGTGTTTCCTCACTTAAAAAACACAATTTTTAAAATGCCAGTCCGGACCCTTCCGGAGTTGAGAGAAAGAATAATTGAAGAATGTGCGAATATCACTCCTGCAATGTTGCGAAATGCATTTGAGAACATGAAAAGACGTGTTAACCTGTGCTTAGAAGTGAACGGTGAACATTTCCAACAGTTTTTGTAGTTTCAATTTCCTCGTCCATATCCAAATAAATGTTGTTACATAGGATGCAATCTTTTTTATTAATCAATTCAACACGTGTTTATTAGAGGTTATTTGCAGGGACAAAGGACTGCACTAGCAAAAATTTCCTAATTATTGTTTGTTCCCGCGAAAAATTTGTAATCCACTTAGGAACTTTGATGAATCTGTTCATCGACATGACCTTGAAGCTGGAAGCTGCCAAATTAAATAACCTAGCATTTTACCAGTTTGTTTATTGCTCTATTAAAATATCAATAAATAAATAAGGCCATCAGGCACATAATATGGCACTCATGGCAGTTACAGTATCTTTCAAAGCACGAAAGAGCAGGGGGTGATTCAATTCCAAGGGGGCTCTTTTGAGTTCCAGTCCAGGTATCTAGGCGCCTTTTATCCTAAATAATTTCAGTAAATCTTTCAGAATTTTGCATCCTGTACCATCTGAGAATCCAACTTACAAGAAGACTTTACAGTGATGATGTTTTTCTGTTATCGTTATTCCTTCCGGAGTTCCCGAGAATCAGCCTCTGCCACTACTCTGCCGAGTCTCCATTGTCTTGAGTGCCAGTGTGGCCCCGAGGGCAAATATTTTGTGCTCTGGCAAGCAAACCATCAAAAATCCACTCGAAAACACAAAAATGTTTTGTAAATGAAATGACAGTGACAATGAAGTGACAGCTTCAAAATCTGCTGAACCATCTGAAGTAATCAAAGATTCGACTTTTGTTTTCCAACGGTTGCTTTGATGAAGAATTTAAAAAATCAAACGGTACAATCAATGAGTTTGAGTTTAGTTCATAATAAATTAAAAATAAATAATTAAAATTATTCTTAACATTTCAACATATTTTAAATGTTTTGTTAAGTTTCTATCAGATCCACAGAACATTGGAAAATTTTTAGTAAAAAATATTCTAATTTTGACTAAAATTTATAATTATTTTCAGAACTAATTATAAACCAAACATAACTTATTGTGCATCAGTCGACGCAGAAAAAAATTAGCTATTAAATTGCGTCAAAAAATTGAGCGTGTCCATTTGAAAATGAAAAGTTGGCATCCAGTTGACATTCAAGTTGAAGCTGATAAAAATCAAACCATCTCGAGTTTTTAGTGTTTTATGAGCAATTTCATTTGGTTTTTAGTTCACTAAAATTGGACCACAAATAACAAAGTTATACCGTTCTGGAATTTTAATCTCGCACACTGTAATATAAAGGGCTGTCTGGAAATAACGTCACAATATTTCGTGGGGTGATTAGATTCTACACCTAAAAATAGGAAGAAAAGTTTTTATGAATATATGTCCGAAAGTGCCCCCAGGGGGCGCTGCAGACCTTAGGTAAGTGTCTCTCAAAAACAGGTATTTAATTAATTTTTTTTTGAAAGTTGGAGCTAGAATAACAAGTTGTATTCATTAGTGACAGACTAAAGACATTTGTGAAGCAAGCTAACTTGTTTTTTACATTTATAAATTTTTACTATGGGCATATAACGTGTTTTAATCGCGTTTTTCTTTAAAACGGTTGATCCTATGGCCTAGTATCAAGAGTATCTTTTTTATGTAGAATTGTTTGGAGAATTGTTATCTGAAGTCAAAAATTCCAGAAAGCTGGAAAAAAAAAGTTGTGAGGCATTTTTCCTAGGCCCCCCTGTTTCGCACGCCTATGGTCGTCAATCACCTGTTTTGTTCCTACCAGATAATTTGTCACCCGAAAATTACCCCCAGAACCAAAATTTCGATATTCTATCTCCAACCGCTTCAAAAATTATTAATAAATATCTGTTTTTGAGAAACACTTTGTAAGGCCTGTAGCGCCCCCAAGAGGCACTTTCGGACATCTGATCATATGAACTTTTCTTCCTATTTTTAGGTGTATTATCACCCCCGGAAATATTGTGACGTTATTTCCGGACACCCTGTATTTATTTATTTATTGATATTGTTTGTTTGCTAGAATATTTAATGGAAGAAGAATCATCTTCTTCCGAATTTGATGATTCCAGAATCAAATCGTCTTCTGCTTCTGATTCAGATTGACCATTATTATCCCTATTGTTAACAATTGCGAGAAGAAAATTTGACTGAAAATCGCACGATACTAATCATTAGCCAATAGAAAAATTGATTTCTGTGTGTTTACCATGGCAACTCGAGGATTTCCTGGAAATTTTTGATACCTACCTAGACCAACCTAAACGAAATTAATAAGTGGAAATTTTTATGTCAAATTAAATGTCAAAAATCATTTCTATTCAATTTCTGTGGCTGTATCGTTGCTATTTTCTTACCGAATCTGCATTCGAGCATTAATTCCTTTCCTGGAAATTTTAGTCGTGCATCCCAACAACGTAATCGGGCCCTCGTGTTCCACTCGGGCCGATTAATACGTTGTTGGAATGCACTCCAAAAATTTCCGGAAAGAATTAATGCTCTTATGAGATTATAAGTGAATAGATCGAACACAGAAAATAATGAAATTTTTTAGGTTTAAATTAATGAGATGGGGAAAAATGCAAAAATTACATTCTTAGTTAATTCTACAGCATAAAAATAGAGCCAGTAGGTAAATATTGCAACAGAATGTATTTATCCAATTTTTCTGAATTTTTCCAATTTTTGTGAATTTTTCATATTGTTCCCGGAAAAAACCGCTTTTTTAGAGACCAATTGTTCCGGAAAATTTGAAACTCTGGTCGGGAGTGCAAAAAAATCCAAAAGTGCCTACCGCTGCAAAGCCTAGTGAGGCGCTGCTTAGCTACCTGTTAATCGTTAATAATCTTTTCACCTCGCTTTTTTTTTATCATTCCATTTTATGTCTGTAAATAACAGATCTTTTGTCGTTAAAATGCCGAATTCCAGTTTTACAAAATAACATATTTCTCGACATAGATAGAAAATGGTGCCAGATTCCTGAATTCTTCTAAAATTTTCAAGACGTATCAGTTAAAAATGTTGATTTTATTAAAACCCTGACTGAGAGATAGAAATTGCCTTCAAAACTCAAAGTTAAACCTGCAACTAGGACTAAATCCTTCTCAGTACCTATGTTTTCTGTTGAAAATTTCCACTAGGTCAAGTGTTAATCACGCACTCCTATTTTCGCATATTATACAGTCTGCTTGAAATTTTACACAGCATTGAATTTAATACTAATATTACTAATTCAGGCACTTCAACAAATTTAATATGTGAGGGAGGCGAGCAGAGAATGCAATTAAAAACGGAACCGGAAAGCACACATATTATGATAAATTTTCACTGACTTGTGTGATGGCATGACCTTTCCTCCTGAACGCAGAAGACCAAATAAACAACACCGATTACCTCCACCATGCACCTCGATACAGGAGATACCATAACCCTAATTCTTCAACTGGTCCATACGACACACTTGTAAAAGCGCTACAACTGATATAAAATCTTACCACTTGCCGGCATCTTCATTCCTTTTGCAACCTCGGTCATGTTCTAACATTATTTTTTTTTGAAATTCCTTGTCAAATCCCAAGTCTTGTTAGTGACAAAATGAACGCTAAAGTGATTTGTGTTGTGCTCGCAGTGGCTGTCAGCCTGGCCACAGCAGGACCTGTTGTAGATGATACGAAGGGCCACATCGACAATTCGGTGAGACATTTGTCGTAAATTTATTCTACAAAGCTGTGCCTCATATAATATAATTAATGTTTGGTATTTGCTGGAAATATTTTCCAAAGCATGCATGGCTGAATTATTTAATATAGGCTGGAACTCATCGGCGTTTCGGAGAATTCGCATTTCCATATAATTTGAGATGCACAACTGAATTAGAACGACCACTTTGAAATAACCAGCCAGAAAATTGCGTCCACTTAATTACGGGGGTTCCAAAATTAGTCCAATATTTGATTTTAGAAAACTGTAGCAACGTTAAGTACTGTACTTATTGCGTATATACACTAACATTTTAATTTTAACCTCCCCACAACCAATATTTAAAAATCACTCCAAAATTCGAAATTGGGATAACACCATATCTTTACGTTTCGAGGTCCCAGGATCACGAAAAAGTGGTTTTTAAAAAATGTGTGTCTGTTCTGTACTGTAATGAAACTTGGAAAATGCGCAAACGTCAAGTGATTTTTGACTTTTTGGCATATCAATTATGAAATTTGACTAATGAACACCAATTTTTCTTTTATCAGCATATGAAAGGTCTTCAATTTCTGTATCTAATAGGAAATACATTCACACTTAGCGCTTTTTGGCTTATGGAATCAATGGCAGTAGGCGAACGCAAGTGCCGTTTTGGAGTATCAACTTTAAAATTTGAATAATAATCTCCCATTTTCTTTATCAGGACATGAAAAGTTTTCAAGTTTCGTTTCCAAAAAGTTATTGGTGCCCTGTTGGCCAAAGCGATCATATAATTTTGAAAAATACCAGAGAACGCTTTGAGGTTGGTGGAGTAAAATTTAGGTATAGAAAGTAGGAAAAGGACCCTATACGATAAGATGAGATTCTCGGCCCTATGCCTAGTATCTTTAACTAATTTTATTGAGTAAGAACCAGCTTTCATTGCGAAGATTTTTTGTTAATCTAGCAGCTGAGTGGTTGAAGTCCATTTCTGGCACATTTCATCCTCATTGACGAATTCCTCTTTTGTCAGTTCTTTGAATAACTCTTAAGTTACAGTAGCAATAAGCCGTGTTAAACGTATCGTTCTCTAAACCGCCATATTTCGAAAAAGTGATAACAGATATAGTCACCAAAGCCAGAATGGTTGTTGTAAATCCAATTTCCTCAACTATAGAAGACATTTTGCACCTGGGTGTCTGATTAAATATAAAATCTTTTTTGATGTCTACGAAGGAAAACGGGTTCAAAATACAGAAGAATCTTACTATTTACGGCAAGATCATTTAAAATGTCCAGAAGCTGTAACCATGTTCCTCTTGGCCCATGATGGTGCTTTCTCAATTGGTTCACGCGAAATTCGCTTAAAAAAAAGCCATGGTACATAAGTACATGTATATGCTGACCTAGGGCACTATATAAAATCAACACTCACAGAAGCTTTTAGTCCTTCTTGCATTCTTGCGTTCTTACGGAAGGTGTGTTTTGAATATGGCAATGGAGGCATAATCATATTCAAGACCATAAATAAGTTGCTAATCATTGTGAAACCAATAACCCCAGAGACTTTTGGAGCGCCCTTCACATTTGGCAAGTCTTGTTTTATGGTAACGAGAAGAAGATTTTAGAATCTTTTAATGCAAACAGATTCAGGACCACAAGCAAGTTGTTAATTAATTTGCAATCAACAACTCCACTGCCCCACTTCTCATATTTAACATTAACATTCTTATTTTGGTAATGAGAAGGAGTTTTTGGAATCTATTATTGCAAACATATTCAAGATCATAAGTGAGTTGCTCATCAATGTGAAGTCAACAACCCCAGAAGCTTTTAGCCCGTTTTTCACACTTGGTATTATTATTATTAATATTAATATTATAACGACAAAGACAAAGGGTATTGCAGCCCGTTGTAGTATCAGGCATAAAAGAAACAAAAAATATTTAGTGAAGTTGCGAAAATAACGGGGGAAATGGTCAAAATGTACCTATAAACAAACGGATTTTGTAAATTGAGTGGTCCCCAAACGGCTGTCAGAAACGTTAACCTCTGAAACTTCAAAAGCAACTGTGTTTTAACTTCAAAAGTCCGTACAATCCGGAGGGGGGAATTCTAGGTGATGTGCCTGATAGTAGTAAGCGCGTTCCTTTTACACCAATTCTCAGATATTCTCACCTCAGTTGCACTTCCCTCAGTTCGCAACGCGTTCCTTTTACATGAACTGAGGTGATAATTTTACCTCCCCCCTTGCCCCTGGAGCACATGCTGCAGAGCAAGTGCTTGAGTAAGATTTTTGGCTCATCTGTCAAAGCGGGTAAGTAGGGTTAAGGCGCGGTTGTTCTGTCACGAATTAACCTCGGTTTAGCCTAAACTTGGTTTGGTTGCGAAGCAAGAGCGAATTAAAACGCTTAACTCTGACCTTTAATCAGGTTTAAAAGAGCAATCAGCCCCAAAAGCACCCTGTTTGAGGTTATGAATTTCTGTCGCAACTGAAGTGAGTAGAGTACGTTCCTTTTAAAGACAAAACTGAGGTGAGAATCTCCATCTCGGCAAACGAGGTGATAAATCTACCCTCAGTTGTAAAATGAAAGCGCTTAGTGTTGGTGAGTTGGTGACATCAGTGACATCGCTACATGGCTTTTTTAATAGCCAAGTTTTCCTGGATTTACAGTGTTCCACAAAACGTAAAATTCCACAGAGTTATTCCCAAAATTCCGAGTCAGCGAGAGAATGTCTCCGAACAACTGACAATTAACTGACATAAGCCGAAATTATCATGAAGGACATTCAAAAGTATTTCCGTATCCGGTTTCTCAGAGTAGTTAACGTATTGCCACCAGATGTCAGACACTTTGCTGATTTTCGCGAATTGACACATATCCATAGAAATACAAAACTCCAGGCACGAGTTTCAATTCTAATCACTTCATATAAAAGAAAACTTCGTTTCAACAAAGTTTTAAGGATACCCTTACAGTATGATGTGGGGTTAACTTTTTCGTTGCTCAAAATTATTGCCATCTCCGAAACGTTGTCGACCTCGTGGGTTAGGTATTACACGTAAAGTCCCGTCGCATATTAACGAAAGCGGGGGTTGCGTGTCTTAGGTTTTTTTTCTGTTGGTTTGTAAACGGGATTTCACATCCGTCCAAACTCCCGTCACTCACTGTCAATGTCAATAAACAGTAACAATGGAGGTTGAAAGGGGTCTTTGTTGTCCATGACAGGAATTTTGACAGAACTGAAATCACGTTTACAAACCAACAGAAAAAAAAGCCTGAGACACACCACCCCCGCTTTCGTTAATATGAGACGGGACTTTACCTACCTACACATATATTTTTTCTTTTTTCTGGGAATCCTATAATTCTGTTTCTAAAAATGCATTCAAACTATGCCCCAAGGGGTAGGTCTCCCTAAAATTTTGGGTACAGAAGTATTCCAACAGAGGATTCAGAGGAACTCCCTAGACTTCAAGGGAACTCCACGGTCATTTGTACGTAATTTTCTGCCGCTGTCTCTTAGAAGAAGTCCACAGAATTCCACGAACCATCAAAGAATTTCAGTCACTTGCAAGGAATTCCAGAAACTTCCAAAGAATTTCACAGACTTCTAATGAATCCATCCAGAGACATCCAAGGAATTCAAGAAACTTTCAAAGAATACAAGGCTTTCCAAAGTTGCGTACATATTATTCCATGAAGATCCACCCTTTGCTCTGCCCCTTTAAGACCCAAAAAATCCTAGTTTTTGAAAATACAGAGGACTGACACAATACTGTCAGTTGAATGGCATAAGGTGACAGAGGATTGTGACGCTGTTAACCTAAGAGCGCACACGCATCTTGTCAAGACAAAAGAAAAGGTAACTGTAAATCTCAGAGTTCATACAGTTTTCATGTGGTTCTTGTCTCTGGTGGTTCTAAAAAAAGTGAATTAGTTTTGGTGTTGATCTTGTCGAATTAAGATTTATGCAACAAAGTTTTACTTAGATGTTGTATAATAAGCAATTTTTACCTCGTTAAACCTCGTTAAAAACAATGGCGACATCTGTTGGTGTTACAAAAAAATGTCAAAAGGTCACTGTATAACCTACGATAACTCAGTAAGCTTCTTCTTAGCGTGAATTCGAAGTCGACTAACCATTGGACATTAGTTTATAGGTGCCTAAAATATAGAATTATTTATTAGGCTATTTATTTATGGTAGGACCTGTTAATGTAAACTTAATGCAGGCCGTATGAGAGCTCTGGAGATCAATGTAAAATCCACAATTCCAGAAGTGTTCAGCCCACTTCTTGCACATTATATAAAAGTGAAAATAAATAAGTTTTGCATTTTTCAGGTATCCGAATTTTACAACGATTTCCTGAAAGTTTTTGAGAATCTAGGTTGGCTGTGATACGCTTCCGAACGGCGATTAAGTTATATACATATCTTGAACATAGAGAATTCGTAGATTCCGAATTGGTTGACAAAAATTGGGATATCCTTTTGATAAAAAATATTAGGCTCATTTCCGGTTAAACCGGAAGTGAAAAGAATATCTGACTACTCCCTGTAAATCCGTAAGAAGTCACTTGATTGAATGTCTATCAAGAAAATCCCTTTGTAAAACGTTGTTTAATATTAAACAGACCTTTGAAAATACCCAAGAGACTACATTTCCTAAAAGCAAGTTTCGTGTACAATATTTCCAAAAATAGAGGTAGCGTCCAGCTGATTTTTGTTTTCAGGGTGTAATACGATCTTCCAAGTCAAATAGGGAAGCAAGAGGGTAATTGTACGATGCAAACCCAAAATAACTGAGATAATCTAAATAGTTGGCCTAAGTTCGATGGGTATCTTAGACACAATTTACAGCCTCAGCATTGACAAAAGGCAAAATTACAGCATTGCTGGCCTGTATAAACATAAAGTGAAGCCCTGTAATCACATTTTGGTAATAATCTGTTAATAAGCAATCCTCAACTAAGTAGGGATTTAGGCTTTCATAATGGGAGGATAGTATCGAATTAGTAAAATTTTTTTCTCAAAAACTAAGAAGGGCGTCCGGTCAATTTTTTGTAGGAAAGTAGAGAGGACGTTGCTGATTGACGTAACCAAGTTTGAAGAAAATTGTACGATGCAAACGTTTTGCTACCTTATCGTATAGGGCCCTTTACTAGATTTTTATGGCAATCGGCAAAGACAAGTGCCTTTTTGGCATATCATCTGCGAAATGTGAAAGGTGACCACCATTTTTGCAGCACATGAAAGGTTTTCAAATTCCGTTTCCAAAAATACAATCAAACTTGTGCCCTTTTCGCAAAAAAAATATTTTTGAAAAACTCCCGAAACCCGTAGAGCCTGTGGACTGAAATTTATAGGTGATAGAATCGGTTCACCAAGTGATGTTCTAGCCGCTTCTGTAGCAGCCCATTTTTTGTTGAGTGAATGCACTTTATTCCCATGCTAACGGCTTTGTGGAGCTAATAATCATCGCGAACTGATTATAGTAATAGGTGGAGCCATTTATCGCTTATGTGAAACTATCAATTAATTATCAACAGTTGTCCATCATTTTCATTTGGAAATTAGATGAGCTTACGATTCATTTTATGGCCGACGTCTGCTTCAAATTTCAGTTTAATTGATGGCGCATCGTCAAATTGCGAAAACGTTTCAAATAAATTAACTTTGCAAATATGGATTTAAAAGTCCTGATGCGAGGGATTTCAAATGCGTAAAAAATTTTAAACAAGTTTTTAAAATTGAATTAAACGGTACATGATGCTGACGTTTTATGAAATGAAGATGGGTAGCTGCAGTAAAAAAATATTTCGCTCGTATGAAATCCGCTCGAAAATACCTAAACTTTATTCAGATCTGGTAAAGTAGGTAGTTCATACATTTTTTGTCCAATGTGCAATGTGTTCGATCTTGAAGTGTGCTGCATATTATTTGGTTCGTAGGATTGACCTACTAGAATTCTATGTCCTAAAACGTATACATATACATAGGTACTTAAAAAAATACTTACATATAGGGTGATTCTTAAATAGTGGCAGAAAACATGAACTTTTTTTACAGATCGTCCAAACTTTAATTTTGATATGAATAAATTGTATAATCACAATCAGACTAAACTTGGGGAAAAACTAAGGAAAATCAACGGTAATAACACGTCTTTGCATCGCCTGACTCAAGCTTTGAAATGCTTTCTTCAAAAAAGCCCAGGTTGGTATCCTTTTTGAAAAGCCAATTTTTTAATGTGTCTCATGTTTTCAAAATCCGATATGGCGACTATAAAAAAAAGAAAAGTTGACTGTCGTCACATCTAGAAGGCCTAGGAAATTTAAATTTAAATATATTTAAATATCATCAATTGATCAATAACTGTTAGAAAACAATGAATTTTTCTTTAAATTTTATATTATTTTTTTTTGGGATAACGCAGGAACGAATCAAGGTATCGAAGAATTCTTTACAGATTCTTAATCACCTTTAAAAAGTAATTTTAGGTAATGACAAATGAGGCGTTTACTGCTAGAGTAGCCTAACCGACAAACTTGTACAACCATTTCGGGCTTAATTTTAAGCCACTATTGCATAGGGAAATTACCGAATCTCTATTTTGCATGTTTGCAAAAAAGTCACTTAGGCCACTCTTGCTGAAAACGCCTCAAATATCAATGTGACTGTAATGCCGACAGCCAGCTAAAAATCCTAAAATCCGGTTCCTAGCTATCAGTTGTAATTATTATATCTCTAACTTAAAAAACTTCAAAAATTCTTACAATTTGAAATTAGTCTATAAACTACCTATTTATTATACCTACATACTACACAACAAGACCCGTTAAATAGTACTTAGACCTTATTATTAAATAATTGTTCGAACTTAACTTAACGTGTATTTATTTTCCAATTTTTTTGGTAACAATAAATTAATGAGTACCTACCTACTGGCGATATGTTTGTCAAACCTGCGGATGTATTTCCGAAAGGTCAATTGAATTTCGAAGCCCTCTATTATAATTCAGAATAGTAAAATGGATGTAAGTCAGTTGGGACCCGGTATAGTCAAATGAATTTCTAAATATGTCAATCCAGGTATTTCTTGAGAGAAAAGAGTACACATTATGCTCAAATTTGAATACGTTAAAAAAGGATGACAATTCGCGCGCAATTGGAGGCGATCGACAGAGACCGATATTCCTTTCTTTAATGGGCGGGAGAGGGAGAAATATATTTTGAGCCTCCAAATGGTCATCGCGTGACGTCACTCAAGAAATAGGTCCATTGTACAATTCAGATTGATCAAATGATTTTGATAAAGCATCAATTGAATTTCAGAATCCGTCAATTGTAATTGTAAGTATACTTGATGCCCTAGCAACTGAATGAATAATGCATTATGAACTACAATTATTAACGAAATCAGTTTCAAAATAATGATGTTTTTTGAAAGCCGATTAACTATTCTGAATTACAATTGAAGATTTCGAGTTTGAATTGACTAATCTGCATTAGCTACAATACAAGGATTCTGAAATTCAATTGACGCTTTCGGAAACATAAATGACTAAATTAAAACCCAAAACTGTCTGGAACCTTGAAAAATATATGTATTTCTAACTTAAGTATCATAACTCCAGAACGATTCACCGTAAAGATTTAGATTTTTACATTTTGTCGTCCGTCTTTAAATTATCTTTCGTTTGATGTGCGATTCTAGCCATTTTGATCATGTTAAAATTTGGCAAAAGTCCAAAATTTTGGGAACGCCAGAGTTTTGAGAAGCCATAACTTCGATATGAATTGTCGTATCGGCTTGTATGACGCATCGTTGGAGAGCTATAATTTAGTGTAAAACCCAAGGGGTGACTTTGCGCTTAATCGCCTCAAAATCCTGTTGGAGCAATCAAATTGGTATACCTAACTCCAGGACGAATCGTCGTAAAGATTTTATTTTTACATTTTGTCATTTGTTTTTAAATTAGCCATTTTGCTCATTTTGAAATTCGGTCCATGAACGAATTTTCCATATCGGCTTAAGGTTAAGTAAAAGAAAGGGTTTTAAATTGAAAAAACTGATAAAATCCACACTTTTTGCAAAAATTGCCGAACACTAAACCATTGTGATAAGAAAATCTCTGATTATACTGAAAAACAAGAATCCGAAAAAATTAAATCCCAAAACTGTCTGAAATCTTGAAAAATATATGTATTTCCAACTTAAGTAGCATAATTCCAGAACGGATCACCGTAAATATTTAAATTTTTACATTTTGTCGTCCGTCTTTAAATTAGCTTTCGTTTGATGTGCGATTCTAGCCATTTTGCTCATTTTGAAATTTGGCCCAATTCCAAAATGTTGGGAACGCCAGAATTTTGAGACGCCATAACTTCGCTACGAATTGTACTGGAGAGCTTTAATTTGGTGTAAAACCCAAGAGGTGACTTTGCGCTTAACCCGCTCTTCTAAAATCCTGTTGGAGCAATTAAATTGGTATAACTCTAGAACGAATCGTCGTAAAGGTTGGATCTTTACATTTTGTCATTTGTTGTCAAATTAGCTCTCGATTGATGTGACACTCGAGCCATTTTGCTCATTTTAAAATTCAAAATTTCAACGAATTTTTATATCAGCTTGATCGAGGCTTCGACGGGACCTTTCATTTGGTGTATAACTCAAGGGGCGATTTTTCAAAAACGTCAGAATCTGATTGGGACAAAACGAATCGTTATAGAAACTTGTCATTCACATTTTGTGAATGCTCTTTAAAACCCTGATTTCATCAGCTCAAGCAGCTCTATATCCTTTAATGACTTTCTCTTCCTAAATTTTGATGCCCGAGTTGCAAAACATGGATATTTTGAAGGATAACATTAAAATTGGGATTATATTCATCCTCACTGTTTGAGCCGGTTGCTCACACTGTATTCAGTTACATACAGGACTTTTCTGACTTTCTTCACAAAAAGTGGCCAAAAGAACTAAAATCGCACTTGATGTCTTCCTGAATTCCAGGTCTTCTCTACACAAGACAATTTTTATGGTTCACAAAATGCCACGGCCTGATTTGGAAACAAACAAACTAAATCAGCTGACTAACACTCTGTCAAGTGGATAAGGCAGATTGCTATTGAAATTTTTGCCAACTTTAGAATTTATTTGTTAGATAGCACCACTTGCACCATTTTGATTCTAAAGGGATCTACAAGACGATATAACCTGAGCAAACGGGTAAAGGTCGCTGTATGTTGCCGCAAAAAAATTCTAAATGTGATGTATTCATTTGAACACAGTATGAGCGAAAGGGTTTAAAGCGATTTCTGTTAGGCAAGACGACTTTTACGGTTAATTTCAAAGTGTGATGGTGTTAAGGCTTAACAAAAAGTATCATTTATAGTAAAAGTGAAGAAGAAAAAGGGTTTCAAATTGAAAAAAGTATAAAAACGACACTTTTTGCAAAAATTGCCCAGCAATACCAATAAATTTTCATTTTGTTTTCCAGGTGCACACAAAAGAACCCACGGTAGAGGAGGCACTGATGAAGAAATTAAATTCGAAATGTTCGAACCGCGACATCAGTGCTTGCATGATGCTAAAGTTGGTAACTTACTTTAACCGCATGCTCAAGAAATCTACCATCGAGTTCGGAGACTTGGAGATTACACAAACGTCTACAGAAGCGATCGTCACCGACACCTCGAGGAGTTTCAGCAATGAGCACCAGTCAGAGGAAACGCAACTGAGCCAAGTGATCGCCGATAAGATGTACAGCTTCATGAAGACGAGATCGCTGAAATGGAAGGTAATGTGACGGGATATCGTGATGATTTTTTTATCGAGTTCATTACCTCGTAACCTTTGCTTCAATGTTAAGGTTGGTGGGAAACTTTCACGCTAAGTTGAAAACTATGTAACCGGAACACCCATACCGTTTTCCGTAAGCCAATAATCACCTGCCGCCGTATTTTATGTCGTGGAAATAATTAACATTCCTTCAATTAAAGAGACGGGAAGACTGATAAGAGAAACGGAAGATGTATATCAATGCGATGTGTATCCCTGTAGATGTTTATTCACCGTGAATGATTCATATATTGAGTTGGACTTGGCACTACTACTAGGTGCAGATTACATCTGCACCTAGTAGTAGTGCCGAAGCATATGCTCATGATAAAGATTTCGCGAGGGTGTATCAATTGATGAATTTTTTTGCGTTCAATTAATATCTTCCGGTTCTAAATACATGTACAGGGTATTTCACGAAGACCCTTGGTTAGACGTATCTCGGAAAGTTTTGATATCCGGTTCGCGAAAATTTGTATACCGGGGTTTTTGCATATTTTAAATTCAACGAAAATAATTTAAAGATGGCGCCGCTTCCGTTTATACCGGAAGTAGATGTAAACTTCATTATTTTAAATGGAACACCCCTATTTTTAACTTAGATTATAATTTTGCATGAAATTCTGGGAATTTTGATATAAAACACTCCCGTTTCGGAGAAAAAAAATATTTTTGATTTCCAGAGACCGAAACGTTACTGAACTTAAAAATTAATATTTTCAAAACGAAAGATGGTATTGCCTTCAAATTTTCAGAACAAAGAAACATACCCTCATAGGGTGCATCGCCCAAAGAATCTGTTTGGGGGGCTTAAACGCAGGGGCGTTCTTCCGCTTATAAAAAACAACTGAAACTCAATTTTTTCAAATGGAATGGATACCTTTTCATTAGACAAATCGATAGCAAATTTAATTCTCTATCTGCCTGTGTATGATGTTCCTATACCCATCTTTGATAGTTTTAAATTTATTGACATGTTTTTCCTTTTTCGATGTTTTAACCTCCCCACTCCACTTCACCATTTAAAAAAAAGGGAGGTTACTGCAATCACTAAAATTTTCGAATTCGAGATAAGACCGGATCTGTACGCTTTGAGGTCTCAGGAACCCAAAAAAGTGGTTTTTAAAATGTGTCTGTATGTATGTACGTACGTTCGTACGTACGTTCGTAAACACGCCACAGCCCAAACTACTCGACAGATTTAGCTGAAATTTGGTACGTGTGCATGTGATAACCCAGCTTAGATCTGAAAAGCTTTTGGAGCCAATCGTGCAACCAGAAATGCCATTTTGGCACATCAACTTTTAAATTTTAAATGCAAACCCCCATTTTTCACGTCACGATAGGAAAGGCCTTCAAATTCTGCTTCTAAAAATGCATTCATTCTTAGTGCCTTTTTGACCAAAAATTAAAAAAAAATTGATTTTTATCGGACTTTAAAATCGCGGTACAGCCCAAGCCCCTGAACCGATTTGGCTGAAATTTTGCACAAGGGGATTGTATTACACGTCGAAGAGGTGAACAAATTTTGGATTCAATCGGCCCACGGAAAGTGCCGTTTTGGCACACCAATTTCGAAATTTAAAATTATTCTCTAATTTACCCATCCAAAACAAGTTTTTGAAAGATTTATTGTCACTATCGAGGTCACCATCAGAAAGGTCTTCAATTTCTGGTTTTAAATGAGACAAAATTTATTCGCATTTAGAACCCTTTGGGTAGAAAAATCGAAATTTTGTAATAACACTGAAACTTTCACTTTATAGCCCAAACTAGTGGATCGATTTGCCCGAAATTTGGTAAATGGAGGTGAGGTGACCCGTTGAAGAGCTGAAAGGCTTTTGGGAGCAATTGGTCAACGGGAAGTGCCATTTTGGCATATCAACTTTAGAATCTTAAACAGAAGTCCCAGAAATCAAAGACCCACGCGTTGGGGAGGTTTCAGCCGCTTCTCTGCTGCCATTTTTTTTCGAGAAATCGTTTATTTTAAAATGAAAGGTGGTTTTGGACTTTTGTCATTTTTATTTTTTGAGCCCCGCTCAGCTAAGAGCGGTTTTCCGTCAACCGACTAAGACTGAAATACCAACTTAGAAATCAAGAAAGTAACTATTTATTGAACAAAATAAAACACTTTATTTTTGGTACTTTAAAACGTGTTCAAACTGTCCTCCCCGATGTTGCAAGCAAAGTTCAATCAGTGACGAAATTTACGCGACGTTTGACAGACATAAAAAAGAATTTGACAAAAGTCCAAAGCCAACTTTCAGATAAAATAAACGATTCCTCGAAAAAAACACCGAAAATGGAAAAACATGTCAATAACTTTAAAGCTATCAGAGATGGGTATAGGAAGATCATACATAGGCAGATAGAGAATTAAATTTGCTATCGATTCTTGTAATGAAAAAGTATCCATTCCATTTGAAAAAATAGAGTTTCAGTTGTTTTGTGTAAGCTGAAGAACGCCCCTGCGTTTAAGCCTCCCCAAACAGATTTTTTGGGCGATGCACCCTAAATCACTTAGCATGAGGGTATGTTTCTTTGCTCTATGTTTCTTTGAAGTCAATACTATCTTTTGTTTAGAAGATATTAATTTTTAAGTTCAATAACGTTTCGGTCTCTGGAAATAGAAAATATTTTTTTTCTCCGAAACGGTCAAATTTAACTATAGGGTGCTTTATATCAAAATTCCCAGAACTTCATGCAAAATTAGAATTCAAATAAAAAAAATAGGGGTGTTCCATTTAAAATAATGAAGTTGACATCCACTTCCGGTATAAACGGAAGTGCCGCCATCTTGAAATTATTTTTGTTGAATTTAAAATATTCAAAAACCCAGGAATGCCAATTTTCGTGAATCGGATATCAAAACTTTCCGAAATACGTCTAACCAAGGGTCTTCGAGAAAGACCCTGTAGGTCGAGCATCAAATTTCCACCGAGTCAATTTTTTGTGTTGGGGGTTGAAGGGGGTGCAATTTTTTCCGTTCAATTATTATCCTGCAATAACAGTGGTCCAAATCTTAAATTCATTAGCGCTCAATTAGCATCTTCCAGTAACAAGTAGTCTAAGGGTTAAATTTCCACCGAGTCAATTATTTGTGTTTGTAAATTTTTCGTGGGTGGTTTTCGGGGTTGCAACTTTTTGCGTTCAGTTAGTCTGTTTCTGTTGTAGATAGTCCAAAGTCCAAGGGCTCAATTTCATCCAAGTCAATTATTTGTGTTCGAGGGTTGAAGACTGTGGGTTTTTGGGGTACAATTTATTGCGTTCAAAATAGTCTCCTGCAATAATGATTGGTAAAAGGGTTAAATTCCGTCCAAGTAATTTTTTTGTATTTCGGGGTTGAAGGGGTGAGTTTTAAGGGCGCAGTTTTTTTGTTCAATTCAACTCTTTCGGTTGTAGGCGGTGCAAGGGTTAAATTTCCTCCAAGTCAAGTTTTTGTGGTTGGGGGTTGAAGGGGACGAGTTTCAGGGGTGCAATTTTTTGTGTTCAATTAGTTTTCTCCTGTAATAGGTGGTCCAAGGGTTACATTTCCTCTAAGTGAATTTTTTTTTCAAGGTTGAAGGGGTTGAGTTTTAGAGGTGCAATTTTTTTCTCTTTCTGTAGTAGGTGATCTAAGGGTTTAAGGACTAAATATATGCTCAAAACTTTTTCTGGGCCATTGATTAAAAGTTATCGAATTGCTTGAATTTCAAGCAACATTTATGTGAAATTTCGAGTTTCAACCCCTAATTTGCACCCCTTTCTGTTTCATCTTGCAGAAGAAAACCATCCCTTATCAAATAATGTCAAAATATATGTGGTTTCAGACCTCCATGTACAAAATATTTGAGAAGTTTTCGTATTTTTGTGATTTTCAACCCCTAAATTTCATCCCCCACAATTGACACCCCTTCACCTTCAACAGACTTGTACGTCAAAAGCGCATATCAAGTTTCAGTAAAATATCTCCACTGGTTCTCGAGTTATTACAATTAATAGTTTTTCAGTCCCGAAAAAAACCTCGCATTCTCGCGCTTTTACTGCGAACGCTGCCTAAACGCTTGAAGATGGATTAAAATCGTATAAGGGAGAAATGTCGGCAACGAATAAACCTACAAAAAAGTCCGCGACAGCATATAAATATCTGTTACGGATAGCCGACAATAAGCCACTGAAGCTATTTTCGTCAAAAATTAAAACACAAAAACGATCTCGGTGGGCTACCCATCGTAGCTATATGCCGTCGCGAACTCTTTTGTAGATCTTTTCATTGTCGACAATTCCGCCTTACAAACTTTTGCTCTAGCTTCAAGCGTTGAGGCAGCGTTCGCGATCAAACGTCGAAAATTGTAATTTCTTTCAGTTTTTAACCCTTAACTCCCACCCCCCTTGTCCGATATGGCCCAAAAACAATCCCCGCCGAGATTTTCGGGGTATACATCCGTGTAGGTACAAAATTTCAGCTCGATATCTGCTTTCGTTCTCAAGTTATGCGATGAACAGAGTAGACGGACTCGCGAGCGAGCGAATCCACTAAAACTACAGTACCTGCGCACTAATAATAATAATAATGGTTTTATTCTATCAGACATTCTATTGGATGATGTCAGTAAACGTGATTAACAATAAAAGGCAAAACAACAGAAATAAAATAAAAGACAAGAAACAAACATATCATCAGTTAAGCACTTATCTGAAGATATTCGGCTAACGTATAATAACATTTAGAGATTAAAAGTTTTTAGTTGTGTTTTAAATTGAGCAACTCTTCGACTCTTCCACTAAAACCTTCAGAGAACCGAACAGCTAATTAAACTCGAAATAATTGTAGGTCCTAGACGGAGCTGACGTGGTGATCTCAGGAAACAGCAACAAGGACGGAGGTCTAAACTTAGGCTTGTCACTTCGCCCCAGCAAATCCACCGAAGGGGATGCCAGAAAGAAGAAAGATAACAACATGGGGGCTATTATCGCAGCGGCTGCTATGAAAATTGGTTTATTAAAAGCTTTAGCCTTTAAAGCTCTAGTCCTTCTTGTAGGCAAAGCTCTGCTTGTCAGTAAGGTAAACCTGCTTTGATCCCGAGCGCCTTTGAATCCTTTTTAACAAACGTTTTTATTTTAGCTCGCTTTAGTCCTAGCCGCGATTATTGGTCTCAAGAAATTGTTGCACAGCGAGAAGCATGTGACGTATGAAGTTGTTGCACATCCGCATCACGAACACCACGAGCATCACACGAGCGGTGGTGGACACGACTCCTTCGGGGGCGGAGGTGGAGGTGGAGGATGGGGCAGGAATTTCGATGCCCAGAATCTAGCCTATCGTGCACAAATTCCACAGAGCTAATCCGGTCGATGTTGTGTTAATTTTGCCGCCATATTGGTGGCGCTGTTACTATTTATTAACTATTTATTGAATTGTTAGTGCTTTGTTGATATGGCACCGTTTTTGTTACATTTGTACCTTCTTATAAATAAATGTTGAATGAAAAAATTTTCCATACTGTTTGTTCCTGAACTTCATGATGATATTTCAGGATGTGATTTTGATTTTAAAGGCGTTTTTCTACTCTCTTATTAGAAAGTAGGTTTTTACATCCTCATTTAAGGGAGCAAAGTAGGTACCCGTTTGCCTCCCGGCGGGAGGTAATAGTATATTATACACTAAGGTAGAGAAGACTACCATTATAGCCCAAGCGGCGAAATTGTAACCCGAGGTGCAAAGCACCGAGGGTTGCAAGCCGCGAGGGCTACAATGGTCTTCTCTACCGTGGTGTATATAGTAGTTTTTTCACTTACTAGCACCTACCTTCAACTTTAGTAATTATTTTTACTTGGAAGCTCATAATAATGAATATTTGTGAAAATCGAGTAGGTATGATTATTAATTTGACAAGTAAAAGAAACAAAATTGTTTACTGAAAAAAGTCAGAAAAAGCGCAAAAATGTTCGAAGAAAGCGGAAACTGCGGAAGATCTACACCTCCAGATTTAAGGGAGGAAGCACAGAATGTACTAGACACTCAGTTGTTGCCGCAAAAATCGAAAACTGTGTACATGAAGACATATAATGGGTACAAAGTTTGGTGTCGGCAGAAGAACGTTTTGAAGACTTCGGAGAATGTGCTTCTGGTATATTTCAAGGAGCAGGCTCATACAAAGAAAGCCTCCAGTTTGTGGGCCACGTTCTCGATGTTCAAATCGACGCTTGGGCTGAAGGAAAACGTAGATATTTGAAAATATTATAAGCTAATAGCATTTTTAAAGCGCCAAAACTCATCATACAAACCAAAGAAATCCAACGTATTCTCAAAAGAAGAAATCACAAAATTTCTAATAGACGCGCCGGATCTAGTATTTCTTTCAACAAAGGTAAGGTTCTTCTATTCTAGTGGTGAACTTCTAAAACGTAAATGTTATACTATAGGCTATTTTAATCATTGGATTGGCTGGAGCTTGCAGAACTGATGAGTTATGTAATATGCAAACGCTCGAGATGACTTCATTCAATAGTAAGAATGGATCGTCAAGGAAATTTGTCCTGACAGATAGACTTTGGATTGAAATTGTAACGAAATATCTAGGAAACAGGCCCACTCCAGACATGCCAAAAGTCTTTATTGGTTTTCGACAAGGCAAACCTACAAGGCAAAACATAGGGCACAATACAATTAGTAAGGTGCCAAAAGTAATTGCCACATTTTTGAAGTTGCAACATCCAGAAAGTTATACTGGACATTCATTGCGACGTACCTCCGCTACATTTTTGGCAGAGAGTGGTGGAGATATATTATCACTGAAGCGACATGGGGGGTGGAAATCATCCTCTGTCGCAGAAGGGTATATAGAAGATTCCATTGCCGATAAGAAAAGGATTGCAGATATGGTTCAAGGGACGTCATCTCAGGTCAATTTGCTACCAGTACAAACTACAGTAAACGCTAATGAATACGGCCATCCCGTTTCTTCTACTTCTTTCTGCACAAGTCCCATGACAATAAACATTCCGGTGCAAAACAGTACCTGCACTACTACAAGCAGTAGCACGACCTCGCTTAAGACCGGTAGTTCAGGGGTAAACATGAATTGCTATAATTGTACTATTAATAATTATTATCCTAGTCAGAAATAATTGCAAAATATTAACAACTGATTTTCTTATATAGTATTGTATTAATAATCTTAATAAAATTGCTGTTCCTGTATTAAAGAATAGGTGTGACATTATTATTGACCTAGGTTGATAATGGATCCATTATTAACCTCAGGTGGAGAAAACAGATTTCTCAGTTCAAAAATGAGTTAATAATGGTACGATTTAAAGCTAGTAGTGAAAAAAATTGTTTGTCTCCCGGCGGGAGGTAAAGCAATATTCAATATCTAACCACTATTTTAACTATTTTATTTATTTACGTTTATGTTAGAAGTACAGTTATTCACATTTTGTATGGTTACACCAGTACCAGATAAAGATCTTGAAAAAAGTGATGTGTTATTTAGGACATTTCTTGTAGAAACTGATAAACCCACAGAGTTTCCTGATGGTCCCGCAGATTCGCTTGCGGTTTCACTCGTTTCCGAGTTCGACTTTTCCCCATGAATAATACTAATCGTAGCTCTTCTTTTATTTTCTATGGAGTCATTAACGTACCCTTCCGCCACTGTGGTCGACCTCCATCCTCCATGGCGCTTAAGGGTTAAGATATCCGCTCCTGCATCAACTAATAGCGTCGCTGAAGTTCCTCTTAAACAGTGACCTGTATAATCCTCAGCATTTGGTTTTTGAAGAAATTTTGCTATATTATAAGGCATTTTTGAAATTGTGTTTTTTCCCACAACCTGGACGGTACATTTGCCTGCCCTGTAAGCAACAAAGAAACGTCGATGTTCGGTTTTCGGTGATCGAAGAGCAACATATCTTCTGTAGATTTCCAAAACATTTAATCCATTGCTTGTTTCGCCGTTAACTACGAAGGTACGTTGAATTCTTGTTTTAGAATCCGGAATCTTGATTATTAAAATAGACTCTTTATCTTGGATATCATCGACACACATTTTTGTCAATTCATCGCAGCGACATGCACCAGCAATGCCCATAATCAATGCAACCTACAATTATTAACCAACATAATTTGTGCATTAATAATACTTTTGCATACCTTTATCATTAAAAATGTTTCATCAGGAGCTTCTAACAAAAATTTGTTGATGTCCTCTCTTGTGAAGGTTTTTGACTTTTCGCTTATAATATAACCAGTAGACTGACGCTTTAAAAAAGCTATCAACTTCGGAAATTTAATATCAATGTTGTCTTTTACAGCCAAGGTGGTTTTTAACATGGAATATTTAGACCACAAAGACGACGACTTCAATACCTTTGCTTTTTCGTAGAAATACGCAAGCACTACGTTCTCTGTCACCTTTTTCGCTTTTCTTTTGTCACGCCAATCCTTAAACAATGAATATTCGTTCAGGTACTTGTACTTCTCTTTCGACTTTTCGGGTAGCAGATTCAACGTTGCTGCAAGAGCGTCCTCGAGAACATCTGGTGGAGTACTTTCGATACCTTCCGAATCATTTTCTTCGCCATTTAGTTGCATTTTCTTTAAAACTGAACTGAATTAACAGCAACAAAAGTTGACATTTACTTTTGCTAATAATTGTTTATGTTTCACCATGGAAACTACCAATGGCTACTTAAAATTATAAACATTGGATTTTGACTAATATTTAACACACTAACAAAAAGTATGAATTCGTAGAAAAAACTATATATATATCTTGGGAGCAGTGTCATTTCCTCCCTTGTGTGATTATTGCCCTCCGCTGCGCGTCGGGCATTAAACTTCACCGGCGGGAGGAAATGGTACGCTTTGCTCCCTTAATATATAAATAGCTATTTTTCTCGATCTTATGTTTTCGAATACAAATTAATACAAATGGGCTCTCATGATTGTTCAGCTTACAGTTTTTTAAAATTGTTATTGAAATACTGCCACTTTTGACTGTCAGTTTCAAATTTTTCTTGGAAGGACGATTCAGATCTGACATTATTTTAAAGGTATTTCAATACAAAACAAGATTATTTCCCATGCTTTCAAATACATCAAGTTTGTATTTCAATACATGATCATCAAGGTCAAAAATTTTCGCACACTAAATAGGTACCGTAAAGTGGGGTCGAATTGGCCACTTTTCAAGTTTAAAAGGCTGTAACTTTTGACATAGTTGGCCGATTTATTCCAAACTTTGTGTATATACGGGTCTCGATGCGCACTTTCAGACTGCTATGCATATTTTAATTTATTCAATTTGAACAAAGATATTCCAAAAAAATAGGGTGCCCAATGTTACCTGGCAAGTGGGGGTCAAATTGGCCACGTGTTCATTTTGCATGTTAAGTCAAGTTAAACCATGATAGGTTTAAGATTGGCCAGAAAAAAATTTTTTTTTAGCATTTGCCAATTTTGTAGGGTATAAAACCCTTGTAACGCATATTTTCTGTGTGATAAATGGATTATATTCTATTGAACGCCAAAAAGATACTTTATTCATAAAAACAGACAATATTCATATAAAAACAAACAAATTTCTTTCAAATTTCATTACCAACTTCTGTCTCAACTTCACTAAATAAGTGACTGGAGCGGAAATTCTTCACCGCCCTTGTGATTGTACCGTATGATTTTTTAAATTATTCATCAAAGCAACCGTTGGAAAACAAAAGTCGTATCTTTGAAAATGTTGCCATTCTTGATGCTGATTTCTTTTCAATGGTTCGACGTTCAGTAAGCTTGTTTGAAGAGACAGGCAGCATTACACGAAAGAAGGGTAGTGGCAGACCGACAGTTCAGACAGAAGAAGCAGTCCAGAATGTTCGACAAGTCTTCGAGAATGAACCAACCACATCCCTGCGAAGAGCTGCCCAGCAAGTTCAGCTATGCTATAGCACCACTCGCAAAATCGTGAAGAATCAACCCCATTTATTTCCCTACAAAATGCAGTGCTATCACGAACTTTTACCAGGTGATCCCGACAGACGTGTCAGATATTGTCGTTGGTTTACTGATCATCTAATGAACGATGATAATCTTCTTGATCTGACTTTTTTCACGGACGAGGCCTGGTTTCATCTTTCTGGATATGTGAACTCGCAAACTATGCGAATGTGGAGTGCTGAAAATCCTCACATTTTTCGAGAAGCTGCATTGCACCCATTAAAGATTGGCCTTTGGATGGCTGTGTCTCGTCGGCGCATTATTCCAATATTTTTTGATGAAACTGTCACTGCCCAAAGATATCGGGACAACATCTTGTCTGTTTTTTTTCCACAATTGCATGATGACGAGCTGCAGAATGGAATGTTCCAACAAGATGGGGCCACAGCCCACACAACCCAAGAAACAATTGCCTTTCTAAGAGAATTTTTTGATGATCGCCTTATAAGTTTGCGTTGTATTCCGGAATTTCCACCAAGATCTCCAGATTTAACCATCTTAGACTATTTCGTGTTTCCTCACTTAAAAAACACAATTTTTAAAATGCCAGTCCGGACCCTTCCGGAGTTGAGAGAAAGAATAATTGAAGAATGTGCGAATATCACTCCTGCAATGTTGCGAAATGCATTTGAGAACATGAAAAGACGTGTTAACCTGTGCTTAGAAGTGAACGTTGAACATTTCCAACAGTTTTTGTAGTTTCAATTTCCTCGTCCATATCCAAATAAATGTTGTTACATAGGATGCAATCTTTTTTATTAATCAATTCAACACGTGTTTATTAGAGGTTATTTGCAGGGACAAAGGACTGCACTAGCAAAAATTCCCTAATTATTGTTTGTTCCCGCGAAAAATTTGTAATCCACTTAGGAACTTTGATGAATCTGTTCATCGACATGACCTTGAAGCTGGAAGCTGCCAAATTAAATAACCTAGCATTTTACCAGTTTGTTTATTGCTCTATTCAGGCACATAATATGGCACTCATGGCAGTTACAGTATCTTTCAAAGCACGAAAGAGCAGGGGGTGATTCAATTCCAAGGGGGCTCTTTTGAGTTCCAGTCCAGGTATCTAGGCGCCTTTTATCCTAAATAATTTCAGTAAATCTTTCAGAATTTTGCATCCTGTACCATCTGAGAATCCAACTTACAAGAAGACTTTACAGTGATGATGTTTTTCTGTTATCGTTATTCCTTCCGGAGTTCCCGAGAGTCAGCCTCTGCCACTACTCTGCCGAGTCTCCATTGTCTTGAGTGCCAGTGTTGCCCCGAGGGCAAATATTTTGTGCTCCATCAGAAATCCACTCGAAAACACAAAAATGTTTTGTAAATGAAATGACAGTGACAATTAAGTGACAGCTTCAAAATCTGCTGAACCATCTGAAGTAATCAAAGATTCGACTTTTGTTTTCCAACGGTTGCTTTGATGAAGAATTTAAAAAATCATACGGTACATCTTTCCCCTTGTAGTACCACGCAAATTTAGTGGGGGTAAATCACCCCCCTCGCTCCTAGGGCGGCCAAACTTACCCTCCCAACCTGTAAAAATGTCGGACTAAGTTTGGCCACCCTCTAGGAGCCAGGGGGGTGATTTACCCCCATTAAATTTGGGTGGTACTACAAGGGGAAAGATTTACAATCACAAGGGCGGTGAAGAATTGCCGCTCCAGTGACTTACCTAGTGGCTGGAGAAGTTTTTTGACCTTCAATTTTGGTAGAATTTTTGTAGTCTGAAAAATATTTTTTTTGCAATAACCAAGCAATTGATTACGAAAAAAATCTTACTGGGGGTAAGAGAAAGGTTTGCCCTATATGCTACAATATTTTAAACTGCCAAATAATAAACATCAAAATTGTACAGAGCGCAACTAACAAGTTCTAAAAAGTGGCCAATCTCACACCGAATGCCAAAGCCACCCCACTTTACGGTACTTGCCTAATTTTTTTCTACAACCAATACGAAATGTTAACATTTTCTACCTCCTGACAGTTGCTGAAACGTCACATTTTAGCCTTTGAGGTAGAAGTACTCTATTCATTTTCTATTGAAGTGACAGAACGTCAAAATTTTAATTTTAGGTTGGTATGAGGAAATTTTGCAAGGAAGCGATTTAAATGCGATACGTCAGAAAACATGACAAATGTCAAAATTTTGCAAATGCTCTAAATTGGCCCAAAATGGCACAAAAAAGCCTCAGGTACGTTTATCTGTGACACTGCTGCTAACAACAAAAATAAACCCTAGAAAATTAGGGTTATGTAATGTTTTTACTTTCCCGCTAAACTTCGATCAAATTGTCAAAAGTACAGGCCCTTACAAATTAGGGTTGTACAGTTCCAGAAAGATTTTAGTTCTGCTATAGAAAATGAACGGACTTTAAATTATTATTTCCCTTTGGGCTGGGGTAGAAATGCGTCTCCCCCGAGGTCTCCCCCGCAGATTTGACAATCTAATAGTCACTCTTATTTTATCACAAAGTTCTCAAGTTAAACTGCTAAAATATGGCGGAATCTCGCTATTTATACAAATTAATAAAAATTTTAATGTTTCACAGCGGTTATAGAAAAATATTGTATTATACACGGGGGAGAAGCCTCTTTTAGGGTTCACCCCTCACACTAAAATCTGTAGCTTCTCCCTCTTATACCGGGTGTTTCAGAATGGTTAACGCGACCTGATATCTTGAAAGGTATGAAAGTCACCGATTTGAAATTTTTGCAGACGTCAATGGCAGGGCAAGTACCGATTTAGGGAAGGTAAAGCAATATTTTTTCACTTCCGGCTTAACCGGAAATGAGTCTAATGTAATTTTTCCAAATAGAAGCTTAAATTTTTCTAAACGGATTCGGGATTTACCGAGGGATTTACAAATTTTTCTGATTCAGAAATGTACCATCCTTGACCGGAACTGCAGTTACGGCCATCCTAGATTTTCAAAAACATCAAAAACATCGGTGAAAATTAAGATTTTTGAAAAACGCAAAAACACGTCAAATCTAATTTTTCGTTTCAACTGGGGAATTACATTTCCCTTAATTAATTTTTCGATTTTCACCAATTGTGGAAAATCGAGAAATATGCAAAATCTAAAAAGAAATAAGTGAAGGGTAATTGCGTTGTTGCATTTGTTTCAAAGAAATTAAGTTTACATGCTTTCGCAATTTTTATAAATTGACTGCATTTTCTGTTAACTGTGAAACGTATTTCTGACTAAGAAAAGATGATTGTAGAATTCCGAATCCGTTGAAAAAATCATAGATTTCTATTTAGAAAAAGCAATACTCGGGTCATTTCCTGTTAAACCGGAAGTGGAAAAAATAGTCTACTAACTTCCCTAATTGGGTATTTATCTATCATTGACGTCTGCAAAATTTCAAATGCTTTCATGCTTTTCAAGATATAAGGCAGCGACCCCCATTCTGAAGCACCCGGTATAATAAATAACTATTTTTCGAAAACCGTGCGTGTTATCGACACTCCAAAAAAACACATTTTATGCAGTTTATGTTACTATTTAGTGAGGAAAAAAAAATGTCCGCAACTGAGAAAAAAGCCAACGAAAGATGTAGGATCAATGCGATGTATATCTCGGTAGACGTTTATCAAGTTAATGTGCATGTAGGGGCGGCTGGTCTTACTGGTGGAATCGGGTGCAGATTTTATCAATCTGCACCTAGTAGTAGTGCCTCCGCAAACGCACAGATGGCTCTGTGACACGTTGATACTTTTGCTTAAGTCGCTATTAGAGTCTAGAAAACAATATGTTGTTGTAAATGGATATTCCTCGTCATCTTTTGAAGTGAACATAGGTGTTGTGCAAGGCTCAAACTTGGGCCCACTGTTATTCATTCTCTTTTTCAATTATGTTGTTGCCTGCTTCGAAAATTGTGAAATCTTTATCTATGCTGATGATTTGAAAGCTGCAGCTGTAATTGAAAGCTATGAAGACTGCTTAAATGTGCAGGATGATTTGGACAGGTTCTATGATTGGTGTCACTCTAATTTACTTGAAATAAATGTTAACAAATGCAAAAAATTAGTTTTCTCTAGGAAATCATCATATGTCAACTTTTATTATAATATAAATGGATCCGCTTTACAGGCTTGTACAAATATATGTGACTTAGGTGTGTTAATGGATCCTACGCTATCATTTGTAACTCACATTGAGAGCATTTCTAAAGCTGCTATGAAAATGCTGGGCTATATTATTAGAAGCACCACTGAATTCACTAATATCGATTGTATTAAGACACTTTTTAACTCTTTAGTTCGTAGCAAACTAGAGTACTGCAGTGTAATATGGGACCCCTCACATGATGTTCATGTTCGCCTCTTAGAAAATGTGTTGCGAAAGTTTTGTAAATATGTCTACTTTAAATTATTTGGCGTCTATCCTGCAAGACACTTTGATCAGGGTGCCTTGCTTGCTATTGTTAATGAGCATTCCCTTAAGGCCAGAAGGTGTATGAGCGAGTTGATATTTTTACAAAGAATTGTGTCTGGTGAAAGCAATGTTCCACAGTTACTTAATCAAGTTAAATTTGTGGTGCCCAGATCGACTACTAGGAGCGCAATCACCTTTTACTATGAAATCCCAAACACATTTCATCATTACAATTGCCCTCTTATAAGATGTTTTAAATTGTATAACTGCGTCCCTTATAATTTAAATTTTGATATTTTCTGCTCTAGTCTTAAGAATAAGAATATTAGGAAAAGTTTATTGTCGTTCTACGATGATGTCAATATTAACTAAAAATTTGCATTGTTTTTTCTTTTCTGACACTGTAAATTAAATAATTCCTTGTTGTAAGTATCCACTATGGACATTTGTATGTCTGTTTGGAATAAACTTTATTATTATTATTATTATTATTATTATTATTATTATTATTAAAAAGGCGAAATGTTTAAAAATTGTTGTTACAAAATTTAAAAATAGAAAATGAACAGGAATGAGTAAATGAAAAGATTTACCGGAATGAAAACAAAATTTAGCGAATTTTGAAAAATTAACACTCGGGGCTGAAAAATTGTGAAAGGGGATGAAAAAGTCAAGAGGAATGAAAATTAAGTGCGATTAAGTAGAATTACGAAATAAAACATGAAAATAACCAAATTATTACCGAAGAAAAACGAAAATATCCGAATTTGGCATAATTAACACCTAGGGGGTCGAAAAATTGTAAAGGGGGATGAAACGTCAAAGTGGATGATAATTAATAGTAATTAAGCGGAATTACAGAAAATAACATGAAAGTAAACCAATTATGCAAATTTAGATTTTGGGGGTTGAAATGTTGCGAAGGGGGTTGGAAAAGTGAAAAGATAAACATAATCCAATTGAGTTCAATTTGTTACCGAAGGAAAACTAAATTATGTGAATTTTGCAAAATAAACACTTAGGGGGTTGAAAAATTGTAAAGGGGGATGAAAAGTTAAAAGGGATGAGAATTAATCGTAATTAAGTAGAATTACAGAAAATAACACGAAAATAAGCCAATTATGCAAATTTGACTTTTGGGGGTTGAAACATTGCGAAGGGGTCGAAAAAGTGAAAAAGGCAAGAACAATCCATATGAGTAAAATTCGGTAAAATTTATTACCGAAAAAAGGCAAAACTGCGCGAATTTTACAAAATTAACGCTCGGGAGGGAGAAAAATTGTTAAGGGGGATGAAAAATCAAAAGAGGTGAAAATGTACTATAGTTAAGTAGAACTAGCGAAAATCACACGAAGAAGAAGCGGTCTGGGTAAATTTTGCTCTTTGAGGGTTCACATATCATGAAAGGGGTTGAAAAATTGTGGATGGGTTAAAAATTAATGAAAATGACTTTGAATTATTAACAAATCAGAAGAAAACAAAAAAAAAAAATAAAATGTATTTACTCCGCTTGCTAGGGCTTAGGGGTAGTCAGTAGCGTAGGGGTTGGTTGAAGACTCATAAGACTTTTTTCAAGAATTAACAGAAATCTATCGAACCCTATAATTTTATTCCACCACTTACATGAAAAAAATTCAAGTTTCAACCCTTAAATTTCATCCCCCTTGTTAAATCATAATGAAAATCTACCCATCCACCTACAGCGTCGCTGTAAATTACCACACTAAATCCAGCCCTGATACGTTGAGCAGTTTTTGAGTTCTCGCATTTTTGTGTTTCGGCATGTTAGGGGGTTGAACCGCCTTTAAGGGTGGTTTTTCGCGAATGATGAATAAGACCTTTTTTGTACCATCAACAGAAATCTATCGAATGGTATTAATTTCAACCCTACATTATTCAGTAAAAATTCGAGTTTCCACCCCTAACTTTCATCCCCTTCGATAAATTTCTCCTAAAATTCACTCTTCCCTTCTCGAAGATGCAGTGTGTAAGATATCACAGTTTCGCAGAAGATATTGCTTCTCTGTGTCATATTACAGGGCTTTATGAATGTTTCAACCCCTAAACTCCAACCCCCTATTTCACCACCCCCACGTGCCCTAAAGGAAGTTGTGTTTTCATTTTCACCATCCTAACCCAATTCGTTGAAAAATTCAGGTGATTTGTTGATTCATGTTTTCAACACCTCATGATGTCACCCCTCGTGTCACCCCTTTATGATTTACAGGGGTGAGTTTATTTTTCCGGTGTTACATAACTCCTTGCGTATTTACTGACTTCAGTTGTTCATAAATAAATCAATAGGATTTCAGAGAAAATAAATAAAATATAATTATCCGCTTGCAAAGAGTTAGGGGTGGTTAATAGCCTAGGGGTTGGTTTAAAGTTGAAAACTCATAAGACCTTTTTTCAATAGTTGACCGAAATCTGTCGAACCCCGTAATTTTATGCTATCTTTTACTGAAGAAATTTCAAGTTTCAACCCTTGAATTTCATCCCCCTTGTTAGATCTTATTGAAAATTTGTCCATCCACCTACAATGTCACTGAAAATTAACACACCAAATTCTGCCTTGATACGTTGAGTAGTTTTTGAGTTCTCGTATTTTTGTGTTTCTGCATGTTAGGGGTTGTAGCGCCTATAAGGGTGGCTTTTCTCAAAATATGAATAACACCTTTTTTGAATCATTAATGGAAAGCTATCGAATGACGTCAATTTCGACCAATACTTATTAAACGAAATTTCGAGTTGCAACCCCTAATTTCCACCCCATCTGTTCGATTTTGCGAAAAACGCATCCCCGGCAAGATTTCACAGATATATGTGTGTACGTCGAGTTTCCGACAGCTGCGTGCTACCCTTGCGGAGTTATCATATTTTTCAGAAGGATACTTCCACTAGTTCTTGAGTTATTGCAATTCATAGTTTTTCGGTTTTTCACCCCTAGTTCCCACCCCCTTGGTCCGATATGGCCCAAAAGCAATCCCCGCCTTACTTTTCGGGAGACGAAGCTGCCTACCAAGTTTCAGCTCGATATCTCAATCCGTTCTCAAGTTATCCGACGGACAGACTGAGGAGCGAGCGAGCGAGCGAGCGAGCGAGCGAATAAGCTAAGACTAGAGTACCTCCGCATTCTGCTACGGCACTAGAGCGAGCGAGCGAGCGAGCGAATAAGCTAAGACTAGAGTACCTCCGCATTCTGCTACGGCACTAAAACCAATTATAACACTCACCATTGCTTGAAATTTCAAAATTCTACCATTTGTATTTTTCGAGTACTTAATTTTAAGAAGTGCCCATCCATGGGAATTTTTTGACTAAGAATCGACCCGATACGGTTTCAATAAAAGTTGAAAGGTAGATTTGGGCGCATCTTTTGATATCATTCACTTTTTCTTGATATCTTTTTCCGAGGGGCGGTTCACTCACTAAAATGTGTACACCTACTTCGAGTACTTCGAATTCTGCGTTAAATAAGTAGGTACTTCGAGTACTTCGAAAGGTACTTCGAGTACTTCGAGTACTTCGACAAGTACTTCGAGTACTTCGAACTGAAGTGTACACCTACTTCGAGTAGTGAACCGCCCCTCGTCTTTTTCACTAAGTCGTAATTGTAGTTCGTATTTATATAGGTAGATAAGTAAGCACTGCGTCTAAATTTATCTTTCAACTTTTAGGAACAATTGTTTAACACTTCCTACCTAAAGTGAACAGTAAGTTTGTAAACTAAAGGGCCAGATCCATACTTTTAGAAACATGTTCAATCGGCATTTGCTCTAAATTTACATTATGAAAAAATATGATTTTGCTACACCGTTGCATATAAAGAAAAATGCAGCAGAGAAGCGGCTGGAACCTCCCCAACGCGTGGGTCTTTGATTTCCGTGACTTGTGTTTAAGATTTTAAAGTTAATATGCCTAAATGGCACCCATTTGCTCCCAAAAGCCTTTCAGCTCTTCAACGGGTCACCTGACCTCCATGTACCAAATTTCAGACAAATCCATCCAGTAGTTTGGGCTATAACGTGGTTTCAGTGTTATTACAAAATTTCGATTTTTCTACCCAAAGGGTAATAAATGCGAATAAATTTTATCTCATTTAAAACCAGAATTTGAAGACCCTTCTGATGGTGACAATAAATCTTTCAAAAATTTGTTTTGGATGGGTAAATGAGAGAATAACTTTAAATTTGGAAATTGGTGTGCCAAAACGGCACTTTCCGTGGGTCGATTGAATCCAACATTTGTTCAGCTCTTCGACGTGTAATACAATCCCCATGTGCAAAATTTTAGCCAAATCGGTTCAGGGGCTTGGGCTGTACCGCGATTTTAAAGTCCGATAAAAATCTCGATATTTTAAGTTTTTAGTCAAAAGGGCACTGACAGTGAATACATCTTTGGAAGCAGAATCTGAAGGCCTTCCTTATTGTGACGTGAAAAATGAGGGGTTACATTTAAAATTTAAAAGTTGATGTGCCAAAACGGTATTTCTGGTTGCACGATTGGCTCCAAAAGCTTTTCAGATCTAAGTTGGGTTATCACATGCACACGTACCAAATTTCAGTCAAATCGGTCGAGTAGTTTGGGCTGTGGCGCGTTTACGAACGAACGAACGAACGTACGTACGTACGTACATACATACAGACACATTTTAAAAACCACTTTTTTGGGTTCCTGAGACCTCAAAACGTGCAGATCCGGTCTTATCTCGAATTCGAAAATTTTAGTGATTGCAGTAACCTCCCTTTTTTTTTAAATGGTGAAGTGGGGTGGGGAGGTTAAAATATACAGGGTGCAGTTAATGAAATAAAAACATTTTGCGACCACTAATATTGTCGAAATGTAGTCCATAGATAGCCATTTGACTTCCCCAAAAAGAGTTCTGGTATGTTGGAGACGAAATAAGTTATAAAGGATGGCCGCCCCCATTTGACTCACCCTCTGTATTACGAGATGATTCCTTGCATCATTTTGTGGGCAGTGGACAAAGGGCGAAAAGTGCTTCTCAACGGGATAGAGCGCTATATGGTACCCCAAAAACATTTATTTTCCAGTATTCCATTCAAAGTATCATCTTTGATCCTAAGGGAAATTTCGAGTGGGTCCCGATCTCAAATTCTTCATTATGATTCATACGTACATTACACCATCTAGAATCGTGGAGTGCGACAACCCTTGATCAAAAAAATACAGTAGGTATAAATAAATACAGATAAAATAAGATTTTAGAAAATTTTCGCGCTGTAAACAAATTAGGGCCATTTCGTTCTAAAACGGTGAGCTGCTGGCGACTTTAACCAAGGGCACCTTTTTTGTGGGTAATTACGATTTTGATATCATTTTGTAAAAAATATTTACACTTTCTTTAAGATGAAAATAAAAATTTAAGAAAGCCCTTTGCACTAACTAGTCTATTATTTAAATTTCACATTTGTACGAAGATTAGCATCAATTGTACTTTTTGAATAAATTGAAAAAAAGCTGAATTCTACGTATTACGCCGTCTTAGAATACAAGAAATTCTTGTCGCGCACGATTTTCTTTCGTATTTTCAACAGTAACTAGGACTATGAGTATAGAGGACAGTACAGAGAGTAGTATATTTTGTGTTGCCTACAACTCGTGGACGATCTAATTCTATCAGATTTACCGTTTACCCAATTGTTCCACTTTTTGTGTTACTTACGGCTTCTCAGGGTGGAGGGTGGTTATAAGTTATAACAGCTTGAAATGGGCAAGAGAGCTGTGAGTGGTTCGTTTAAGTGCAAATAATCTTCAACAAAATATATTCAAAAGAAAGCACAATACGGTATGGTAGGTATACAGGGTGGGTAATTTTTCGATGCTCACCATTGGGATCTCCTAAACGGTAAAAGATACAGGGTCGGTTAAATTACAAAAAAGTTGGGCTATTTCTTGGCGATTAAGAATCTGAAGAGAATTCCCCGATATTGTGATTCGTTCCTGAGTTATCACACAAAATCTGAATATTGGCAATTTAAAGAAAAATTAATATCTTCCTAACGATTGATGTTATTTAGATGAAACTTGGAACTTTTACATTTTTGACAGCTGTCAATTGAATGGCATTGACATAAATTTTCTAGACCTTCTAGATTTTGAATAAGGACAGTAAACTTTTCTTTTTCTTATGGACGCCATATTGAATTTTAACACCGCCGGATACACAGAAAAATTAGCTTTCTAAAAATGTAACCAACATGGACGTTTTTGAAAAAATATGTGAAAGCCTGAGTCACACAACCACAAGACCAGTGCTTGGAACAATTACTTTGGGTGGGTAATTGAATTACAATTACTCATTACTTTGCAAAAAAAGTAATTGAATTACAACTACCAATTACTTTTGTGGGAAAGTAATTGAATTACAATTACAATTACAATTACTTTTTTACGAAAATATCCTAATTACCCAAACTACTTTTTTGGCAATAACGTTCTTTATCGTAAACAATCTGACTGAACACAGAGTGCCTTCACTTCATAGTTCATATTCAAGATTTCAGAAAACTTCATTATACTTAGAACGTCTCTTTCCCTCTCACCATCTGAAAAATCGATATCATTTTCCCCCCACCGATTAGCAAAAAGATATGCAGCCCCTTGCGCCCAATAGCCTGCACCCTCGTTTGACTAGATCAAAATTACACTAAATATGATATCGATCGACTGACCAGGGTATTGAGTTGAGTTACGCTAATCCTTAACGGTAATGATGGGCCCCAAGGGTCATTATCAGTTTCTTGGAAGGCAGCAATATACAGGAAAACCGTTGAAAACTAAACGAAACAAATAATTGTTCTTGGAATTATATTTCAATCTTTTCAATTTAAAAATTGAAAAAAGTAATTGAGAAAAGTCATTGAAAGGTTCAATTACAATTACTCATAGCCAGTAATTGAATTACAATTACCAATTACATTTTTAAAAAAGTAATTCAATTACCTACAATTACAAATTACTGAAAAAGTAATTCAATTACAGTAATTCAATTACTTGTAATTCAATTACTTGTAATTCAATTACTTCCAACCACTGCACAAGACGTAATTTATTGCTGTTGAATTTCATTATTTTCACATGTTATAAGAGATTGAAGAAGTCAGCGTACTTTTTTGCAATTGTTTTTCGTTTAGGCTGATTTTGCAAATTATTCCTACCAATTTTCAAATTCTTACATCTGTCAAAAAAATTCATGTTGAGTACCTACACTTTTGAAAAGCCAATTTTTTTGTGTATTTGATGGTGTCAAAATTCAATATGGCGGCCATAAAAGAATCAAAAGTTGACTGTCGTTATTCAAAATCTAGAAGGCCTGGAAAATTTCTGTCGATGCCATTCAATTGACAGCTGTCAAAAATATAAAAGTTGTAAGTTTCATTTAAATAATATTAATCGTTAGGAAGATATTAATTTTTCTTTAAATTGGCAATTTTCAGATTTTTTGTGATAACTCAGGAACGAATCAAAATATCGGGGAGCTCTCTTCAGATTCTTAATCAGCAACAAATAGCGCAACTTTTCTGTAATTTGACCGACCCCGTATCTTTTACTGTTTAGGAGATCTCAATGGTGAGCATCGAAAAATTACCCACCCTGTATACAGGGTGCGAGACTAAAACTCCACAACGCTATAAATTTGTTACTTGTGGTCCGATTTTAGTGAATCAAAAAGCAGATGAAATTGCCCATAAAACACTACAAACTCAGTCTAAAGGCAAATTTTTTTTGCATCTGCCACAAGGCGAGTTTCGTTTAGTTCCACGCGATGGGGAGGTTCTAGCGCTGCTCTGCTGCCCATTTTTAAAATTGTTAATGGAAAGCTATCGAACCACGTCAATTTCGACCAATACTTATTAAACGGAATTTCGAGTTGCAACCCCTAATTTCCACCCCATCTGTCGCGGAAAGTGCATCCCGCAAGATTTATAAAGGTATATATTATTTGTGGCTTTCATCCTCTAAATTTCATCCAAGAGACTTGAAGGTCGAACGTGCATACCAAGTTTCCGTAGGATACCTCCACTACTTCTCGTGTTATTGCAATTATTCTTAGTTTTTCGTTTTTCCACCCCTAACTTCCACCCTCTTGGACCGATATGGCCCGAAAGCAATCGGCCTTACTTTTCTAAGTTTCGACCCGATATCTAAATCCCATTTTACCTCCCTCTCTAGAATTTTTTGAACCCCTGAAATCCTGAAAAGCTGATTTTGCATTTGCTTATTTTCGTGACCGCCTCACAATTTTTCACTTCCGTTCATGTTTCATATTTTCTCCGTGACTTTTTTGCGTATCATATTCATGTTACGTATAATAAGTAAAGTAACAAGACGACTTAATGCAATTAGGAAGTTGCAGCCGCTATGAATTTCTGCAGGCAACATTTTAATTACATTTGCTTCTCGCTATCGCTTCCTCCAGCAATAATAATTATTGAAATTACAGACCGAATAATTTCTCAAACTAGGTAAGGGAGCCGACTCACATGCGAATGCACATGTAGTCCTTTGAGTTGCACGTGATTACACCCCCGCAAGAATTAACACTGGAATATATTTCAAAGTTTTCCGCACTAATGCTCCAGCCGGAATTCATATATTCGCAAGCGAATTAAAATAAAATTATAATTAAATACACCTGAAGTGCATCCATCCACAAACAAACGAGGTGTTAAGAATTCGCTTGAAATCTCTCCGGCTAGTTTCACGTCACGCTTTTCCATTAATTAAATATTTTTATGACAGCAAAATAGTGCAAAGCGCCTTAATTAATATTCCTCATTTTATGAAAACGCATATTTACCCACCTACCTTAGTTTTTATAAATCCGTTTATAATCATTGCATAGAAATTGCGCTAAATTACTCCCAGATTCACAGGCTATGAATAATTTCAAAGATCAAAGCAAGTCTTTTGGGAGATGGATAATTTATAAAATATTTTACTATTACCTATGTACATATGCGGATATGGAATGATTGAAAAAAATTAGCCGAGTTTATTTAATCCACAATAATGGAAAATACGGATTTTAAAAATTTGATAGGTACTCCACTTATTTTTTGCTCTCCCGAAATTAAAAGTAGGTACCTATTACTTTAGTGACTTTTTTTCGGGACTGAAGTATAATATCATTTAATCCCCGGGGGACTAATCTTAAATTTATTTAAAAAAAATCCAAGGGATCAAATGAAAAATACTAAATTTTACCATATTTACTAGAATTTATTTATTATAAAAAAATACACATTTATTAGTTATACACTATTTCAGGTTCTCGGGGTCTACCTGTTGTTAAATCTGCACTCACTGATGCTCAAAAAAGCACTCGTCCCATCTCGCCTAAACGATGGCACCCTTCTAATTATTGGCACTCTTAACAATTTTAGCGCTTTTCCTTGAGTTTGTCACCGTTTTGATTTCTACTGTTGAGTTTTTATCAAACTGGCAACATTCATCTGCACTCGTGTCTGCTCGGCACATATCCAAATTTTTTAATTTACTAGAAATAGCCGAATGAAATCACATGGGTTCAGTAGTGTACGAAAAATTTAAATTTTCTTAAGAAAGTGAGGATTGAAAGGTTTAGTTTTCAAAAATTACTCATTGGTTATGTTACTTTAATTGTTCAAGCTACTAAAGACACTATTTCCATACACTTGGCTCTTCTTTTAACTATCAAATCACTTGTAGGTAAAAACTTACTCGATGCCCACTTTTGACATACTATTTCTTCGATTAGTCTAATACTTGGCATAGTGCCAATAATTAACTCAAAATCCAAAATATTTGCTTGCAATTATTGGCACCTTTTCTTTCTCTTCCGATGGACAAGAAGACGAGACAAAAAAAACATGAAATAAAAAAAAAAGATATTACCAGATTAAAACTAATTCAAAAAATGCTAGTTATAAGAAAGGGAAATGACGACATAATGTAGAATATAGTGACAACTGACAAGCATAAAGAATAATAGAGCATTGATAGTGAAAGTCCTCCAAAACTTGAAGCCAAAGGCGTAGATGAATATTTAAGAGAAAAGAAGTAAGAAATCACCAAAAATTAATAAGCATGTACCAAAAACACAGAAGCGAACAAGAGAAAGTAAAAAACGAAGACTGCCTTTCGTTTTGACTTCGTCCGCATACAAAAAGCAGTAGAGAAAAAGCAGATATTAAAAGGGAAAAATGGAGAAATAATGAAGTTAACCCTTTCGCTCACGACTTTTTTTAAACGTTGCGAGAGGCGGTGATCCATTTTACTCGAAGTGGGCTAAGTATTTAAATCGAAGAGGAATGAAAATTCAAACTCAAAGTCGATCCCACACAAATTATAATAATATTTAAAAGTGTACCAAGGTTTCAGTCCACACTTGGACCATCTTCAGCACTACAAAAACAAAAACGAGGAGCTTAAATAGACAGAAAAATAAACAAAATATTCTTACCCAAAAAAATTAATTAAGGGGGTATGAAAAAGTCGATGACACTGGGGCTTATGATCTCACAAACGGGTTATTTAAGTCCCAGTGTCATGTACAAGAATCAGGGACCCAAAAACACAAAACACAAATTAAATTTTGGTTTAAAACTTTGAGTCTAGAATATAACGTTAGACTCAAAGGGTGATGATCGAAAAGATTAAATTAGGTGAAATAAAATAAAACATTGAAAGAGGTAGCTGTTTCAATGGCTACCTCACGTTAGATTGAACAAAATGGCGAAAATTGTCAAATAAGATAAAATTGTACTACACCTGCGCCATCTCTTGGCGAAAAACCTAACCAAACAAAATTATCTGTATTATCGATCATGTAGAAGCTGGAGGGAGATTCAAAGATGTTGAAGGGCTAAAGATCCAGCAAGAAAACTAAGTACCTCAGTTAAGGACGATATCACGTTCAAATCCAAATCGCATAACCAAAAAAGGTGGACGGTGATGTCAGAAAATTAATAAATTTAATGCAGGAACAAGTTGCACATCACCCCTTTTAATTGGCAAGATTCTAATAATTTTAATACCTTTCATAATTTTAGTAATAACAACGTCACTCCTTCCATCAGTATCAGTAATAATCCGATATACAACATTAATACCACTCCTAATTACACTCTTAATCACAGAAATATTTTTTCTCCCAATCCTGCTAGGAGTAGTTCTCTGTTTGCCTCGTCACTTGTTAGCTTTGATTCATCTTCAGTTAACGTTTCTCTCGATCCTTCTTTTCCTCCTCCTCCACCTATGTCTTGTTTATCTCCCTTACCTTCTCCTGTTCCTACGACCTTCCATTTGGATTCCTTACCCTCTTCCTCTTTTGTTTCCTTCGATGGGGAGGCACAACATGATGTCGGTTCCTCCGACAATCATGATTTTCCTATCCCCATTTTATCCTCTTCCACTCAACCTCACTACAAGTTCCATGATAGGGTTTTGAATCTCTCCTCAAGTATTTTCACTCCTTCTGAGTTGCAGCTCTTATCACTAGGTCTAAAATTTATCCCATCCCATATCCCATTTTTATTTAAATGCAGGAGATCGGTGACCTCCTCTTCTCCACTTGCCCACCCTGCTCATAATTTAAGTTCCCATCATGCTTCATTAGTTGAGGATATAAAACAGAGAATTAAAGACGAAGGTCTAACGTTTTCTAAAGCTGATAAAGGCAATTGCCTAGTAATACTGAACACAGCAGATTACCTTCAAAAAGTCTCTGATTTCTTGTCTTCAGGTGGTTTTGTGGAGTTGGGGAGGTCCCCGATGAATGGGTTCCTTTCCTATTCCAAGGAGATTTTGGCTGCAGTTTCTCCTACCTTTAAATTTTTCAACAGAAAAACATTCAGAATAATTCCGATGAACCCTTCTATGCCACGTTTATACGGTTTACCTAAGATCCATAAACCCGGTTGCCCTATTCGACCTGTCGTTTCCTTTGTGAACTCTCCTTCATATCATTTGGCAAAGTGGCTCAATTCAACTTTACGATCTTGTTTGAAGGACGTCTTCGTTAATAAATATGCCGTTTCCAATTCTATTCAACTTTGCAATGCCATTAAGACCATCTCCCCTTCCCCGGATTCCTTCCTCATATCCTTTGACGTTTGCAACCTCTTCCCTTCAATTCCCCCTGACGAATGCTTGTCAATTTTACGTGATCTGCTCATCCAGGAGATCACCATTCCTTTATGTCATTCCTTAGATTTGATTTTGCTGGTTGATCTTGTGCTACGTCAAAATTTTTTCCAATTTAACAATTCATTTTTCTGTCAAACCTCAGGTTTAGCCATGGGCTCGTCCCTTTCACCTTTACTAGCTGAAATCTTTTTGAACAACCTAGAACGTTCCATTTTTTCTAATCCTATTGCTTCAGAGAAGATCATTTTTTGGCATCGTTATGTGGATGACGTGCTGGCTCTCTTCAGGGGTAGGAGGGAGGAGGCTGTGGATTTTCTTGCTTTTTTAAACTCACTACACCCTTGCATTTCTTTCACAATGGAAGTTGAACAAGATTTTTCCATTCCGTTTTTAGATATAAAATTGTTTCGTAATATTTCCACCTCAACCTTTGAATTTTCAGTTTACAGAAAACCGACAGCTACCGATAACGTAATTCCCTTCAATTCATTCCACCCTTATGGTCATAAATTTGCTGCTTTTCATTCATTTTTCTTTAGATTATTTAACCTCCCCCTCTCCCCTGGTGCTTTTGAGGAGGAGCTGGCGGTCATCAAACAGATTGCCCTACATAACAACTTCCCATTAAGTTATATCATGAAGATGTTTTATCGTTATCATAACAAATATTCGTTAACCTTCAATATTTCATACCCCTCAGTTTCAGATAATGATCCTAGGCCAAATATCCCAATTCCAATTTCCTCTTTAGGTCCTCTCACGTCATCTATATGTCATATTTTCCACCGTTTTGACATACGTTTAGCAGTTTCAACCTCTGGATCGCTTTCTTCCATTTTGGTCAGGAACAACCCTGCTACAAATTCTGATTGAATCAGATTAAAAAAATATTATTGAAACTGATAGAAAATCTGATAGAAATCTTATCTGATTCTCTATCAGTTTCAATATTTAAATGTGAAACAGGATATCCTGATTCGTTCAGATAAGATTACTAACATCGAAAATACTTATTAAAACCCATAGATTTCTTTTATGCAATTTATTATTGGAGTGCCTTGCCGGCGAATTCCTGTTTTCAGGTATAGATATACCCGATATACCTAACTTCTTTACCTGATAATTAAACAACTACCTACTTCACTCAAATAGAAATTTTCATTTTAGCTAATTGAATGATTTCGATGTACCTACATAACCCAGTGTCCTGTCCTACAAGAAGTAAGTGATTTAGAATCTGTTTTCGGTCAACTCTTCGCACTGACTAAAAATTGAAAGCAACGATTTTGAGAAGAAGAAAGTGCTGTCCAGATCGCCCCGCAGCACTAATCCTTCTAAGGGGTGGGTAAGCACCGATGTTATTACCGCGAAGCAACATACTTGCGACCTGTACTGGCTATATAGAGTTACAGGCAATGAACGGCTGTACAGGGAGTACTTAGAACAAAAAAATCTTTATTCAAAATTGGTTGATAGGACTAGAGCCTCACATTATAACAGAATGATCTCGAGTGCACCTAACAAACAAAAAAAGACTTGGGAGGTGGTAAACCACAAGTTGGGCAGAATCAAGGAAGCAAAACCATTGATAATTAGCTGTAACCATGAACTTATTTCGGAGCCAGGCCTAGTTGCCGAATGCTTTGCGGATTATTTCTCCACAATAACTGAAGCTGCATTAAGTCATGAATTTGGGGACAACAGGTCCACATCATGCACTACTGGTAGTTCTATGGTAAACTCGTTTAGATTCGAGGAGGTTGCTCCTAATGAGGTTTACAATACCATAATGTCACTCAAAAGTCGAAATAGCACTGGCGTCGACGGTATCACGACAAAAGTCTTAAAGAGTACAGCGGAATTTATATCACTGCCACTGTCAGTACTAATAAATCAGTCAGTTTGGGAAGGATATTTCCCATCTTCGCTTAAAATAGCTTCAATCATTCCGGTGTTTAAAAAGGGAGATATTCAGGCTCTGGAAAGCTATAGACCGATATCCTTGCTAAGTAATGTGTCAAAAATTATCGAAAAAATTGTTTCAAATAGAGTAACTAGCTTTCTAACAAAATATCAAATTCTCACAGATGCGCAACACGGTTTCCGGGAGGGTAGATCTACCGAAACTGCATCTGTGGACTTTGCAGAATATATAGTGGGGAACCTTGACAGTGGGAAGGAAGTCGCGGCGGTTTTCTTCGATCTGTCACGAGCATTTGACTCCCTTAATCTTGATTTCATGAAAACTAAATTGTTCGCACTGGGCTTCAGAGGCTCTATTTTTTGGAATGGTTTTCATCCTATCTCCATGGGCGCGGATTTCAGGTTGGTTTGGGGCGGAAGCGGTCCTCCTTACATGACATTGGGGTAGGTGTCCCGCAGGGGTCTGTTCTGGGCCCCCTCTTATTTCTGTTGTATATCAATGATCTGCCACGGAGTGCTTGCGCGGATAAGGTGGTCTTATTCGCGGATGACTCCTCCATGGCAGTCTCGGCGCGGACCCCTGGGGAACTGAGTGTGGCTGTGACGGCGTTGATTGGCGGGTTTCATCGTTGGTGCCGGGCCAACGATTTGATTCTGAACTTGCGGAAGACTGTGATCGTGAGATTCCATAATCGCCCTGTCCTGGAGGACCTGTCATTCATGGTGGTCGGCACTACTGTCGCATGTTCCGGCGCTGCTAAGTTTCTCGGGATTGTCATCGATTCCGGTTTAACTTGGGCTGCCCAAGTTAATGAAGTTGCGAAAAAGCTTAGCAAGGCCTTCTTTGCAATTTTGCAACTCAGAGACGTCCTGGACCCGGCTGGTCTGATGCAGGTTTATTATTCCCTTGTTTATGCTCACTTACAATATAACGTAGTCCTCTGGGGGAATGCCACCACGGCTACAAGAGTTTTTTATGCTCAAAAAAGGATCATAAGGTGTATTTTTCGGCTGCAAAGACTACAGTCATGCAGATCTATATTTGTTAGTAACAAAATCTTGACTTTTCCAAGTATTTATACAGGGTGTCCCAGAACTCGCGTATAAGCCGGTAATGGTAGATTCCTGAACACAATCTAAGACGAATTTTCCTCTACAAAAATTGCGAGGGTCCTATAGTTTTCAAATGGGGAGCAATTGAAGTGCGCCAATCAGAATGTTTCTCTTAATTAAACATTAAGGTAAAAAATATGAAGATGCATAATTATGCTGTTGCTGGGATACTTTGACAAAAATGTTTACATCAACAATAAATGAAGAAAAGGTATTGCAGTCTTGGGACCAAAAAAGTCGTTGTTTACTACTACGCAGTCTTTGGCTACAATTTGGATCGTCTAACTCTGTTAAAGGTCACACGTTTGGGTTTTCCTATTCGTTTTTCAAACTTTGGACAAGCTTGTAAAAGAATAATAATTTTTGTCAAAGTGACAGATCTAGATTCTCGTTATATCTATTGTTGACTTGATTCATTGTTGTGTTTTTAATTTTTTTTGTATCCCAGCAACAGCTTATGCATCTTCATATTTTTTACCTTACTGTTTAGGGAAACATTTTGATTGGCGGACTTCAATTGCTTCCCATTTGAAAACTATAGGACCCTCTCAATTTTTGTAGAGGAAAATTTGTCTTAGATTGAGTTCAGGAATCTACCATTACCGGCTTATACGCGAGTTCTGGGACATCCTGTATATTCAAAACCATTATGTATACATATTCCAATATAACTAAATACAGTAAAAATGGTGATTTCCATATGTATCAGACACGCAATCGTGAAGTCTTGTCGTCACAATTGCATAAAACCACCAAGTATGAAAAACAATTTGTAAATGTGGGCAGGCGGCTTTTCAACAACCTACCATGTAACCTCAGGGAAGTGCGTAACATAACTGTATTTAAGAGAAAACTAAAAGAATTCCTGATCGAGAAATGTTTTTACAGTATCCAGGAATTTATGTCGGTGTAATTTGTAATGTATTGTGTATATTTATTTGTGTAACATTATTGTGTTCATTGTTATGTTCATGTTTCCTATTACTTTTTGTACCTGACTCGCCATTTTGCAATTATGGTTAAATATTTAATATTATTATTATTATTATTAATAAATAGGTATACCTATATGTAACTATAGTAGGGGCGGCCAAATCTGTTGATTGTACCTAAACCTAACTGCTATGCTATAAAGAATGAAAGCGAAGGAATAACATCGTGAACAAACTTGATTTGAACAAAAACAATAAAAACTGCAAAAACGCTAAACACATCAATAGCACACAAGACTGTTAATCGCACACACCCGCTATAAAGAAGCCGATCAAAATGATCGATGGTGGGTGCCGGGTGGCGTGCGGTGCCAGGCACGATCCGGTACGATCCCATTTGCTCACTCTGTTACTATGGGGTCGCGATTGGTGTAACTAAATCACATGATTTTCTCATATCAGATAGGATCATACCGGATCAGATAGGATCCTATATTTCATGTGAAATTTCAGATAGAAATTCAAACACCCGAAATTTTTGAGTTTTCGATATAATTTCAGGCTAAATTAACAAAATTATCTGACAAAAATGATTGCGGTCATCACACAACAAAATTTAGATACATTTTGACAGCAAGTTCCAATCAGAAAATTCTGTGAGCTCACCAAAATGCCAAACTGAATTACCATATTAAATCCCATAAAATTTAATTACCGATTCAAACTTATTCAGACCCAATTAGATCAGATAAATCAATCAGTTTTTAGAGGAAATTTCTTATAGAAATCCAAAAGGCGGATTTAATGAAAATGTAAAACTTTCAATTCTAATGCTTAATTATTGTCTTAAGCAACCCTTGCAATATGCATAATCAGAAAAAGAGATAATTTAGCAAAAATAGCAGCATTGAAAAATCTATATAAGATTCTTATGAAACTCCATTGGATGCAGCATCCCTAAACTGATAGAGTCTACAAGAAACTGATTGAACCTTATTAAAACTGTTAGAAATCCTAACAGTTTTTATCAGGTTGTTTGTAACAGGGAAAGACTCCGTTGATCCATATTCCAGATCCGGAGTATACAAATTATCTTGTAAAGATTGCAACATCGTTTACGTCGGCCAAACTGGCAGAAAGTTTTCGTTGAGGGTTAAAGAACATCAGAACCATATTAGAGATGCTGTAGCCTCCGATAGTTTCAATACCCCTTCTTCCTTTTCAAATCATGTTGCCTCTTGTAATCATTCCTTTCACCCTAGAGACAACGTTAAACTTTTACATTTTGCCAATAAGAGCCGAAGGTTAGACCTTTTGGAGATTTTGGAGATTTTTAAATCCATTAAAGATCCTACTCAAACCCTTTGCAATGATCAAACCCAATTCTTTTGTAATTTCCTCAACAACTTGTTCCTGCATTAAATTTATTAATTTTCTGACATCACCGTCCACCTTTTTTGGTTATGCGATTTGGATTTGAACGTGATATCGTCCTTAACTGAGGTACTTAGTTTTCTTGCTGGATCTTTAGCCCTTCAACATCTTTGAATCTCCCTCCAGCTTCTACATGATCGATAATACAGATAATTTTGTGTGGTTAGGTTTTTCGCTAAGAGATGGCGCAGGTGTAGTACAATTTTATCTTATTTGACAATTTTCGCCATTTTGTTCAATCTAACGTGAGGTAGCCATTGAAACAGCTACCTCTTTCAATGTTTTATTTTATTTCACCTAATTTAATCTTTTCGATCATCACCCTTTGAGTCTAACGTTATATTCTAGACTCAAAGTTTTAAACCAAAATTTAATTTGTGTTTTGTGTTTTTGGGTCCCTGATTCTTGTACATGACACTGGGACTTAAATAACCCGTTTGTGAGATCATAAGCCCCAGTGTCATCGACTTTTTCATACCCCCTTAATTAATTTTTTTGGGTAAGAATATTTTGTTTATTTTTCTGTCTATTTAAGCTCCTCGTTTTTGTTTTTGTAGTGCTGAAGATGGTCCAAGTGTGGACTGAAACCTTGGTACATTTTTAAATCTTATTATAATTTGTGTGGGATCGACTTTGAGTTTGAATTTTCATTCCTCTTCGATTTACGACTTTTTTTAGTTCGGCCGAAAATTCTGAAATTTGGCAGCATAAAAGTATGATTTTTTAGTGATTTTTTGACAGTGTCCAAAATCTTTTGTAATGCCCCAATTTTGAGTTATGGCTTGTATTCACATGAATGCATTGTGAATGAAAGAAAAATAGATGGCCATCAGGCTTTTTTGTTAGTTTTATTTTATATTACATAGTAATCCAGGAAACTATTTTTGTTTTTACTTAAGCATAAGGGCACATTGCGACGTGCTGTTGGGGCTGATTTATTCACACACTAGTCACTTGTATAGCCTCCATCGAGTCCATCTTTTCGAGAGGTACACCTACCTCCAGATCGGTCCATATTTCCACATATACTTTTACACCGTCGTTGATTTCCGCTTCCAGCTCTTCCTGAGGGTCTGAGGTCTGAAAGCCCTTATTTCATCAGTTCAAGCAGCTCTATATCCTTTAATGACTTTCTCTTCCTGAATTTTGATGGCTGAGTTGCAAAAAATGGATATTGTGAAGAATAACATTAAAATTGGGCCTCACTGTTTCTGCCGTTTGCTCAAACAGTATTCATTTAGATACATAACTTTTCGGGCTTTCTTCACAAAAAGTGGCCAAAGGAACTAAAATCGCACTTGATGTCTTCGTGAATTCCAGGTCTTCTCTACACAAGACAATTTTTATAGTTCACAAAACGCCAAGGCCTGATTTGAAAAAAAAAAAAACTAAATCAGCTGACTAACACTCTGTCAAGTGGATAAGGCAGGCTGCTATTGAAATTTTCGTCAACTTTACAATTTATTTGTTAGGAAGCACCACTTGCACCATTTTGATTCTAAAGAGATCTACAAGTCGATATAACCTGAGCAAACGGGTAAAGATCGCTGTATGTTGCCGCAAAAAAATTCTAAATGCGATGTATTCATTTGAACACCGGATGAGCGAAAGGGTTAATAAACAAAGGAGACTGGAAAAGTTGGAATCTAAAAGTAAATCACCTTTCTTGATGCGAAGACCGAAACTAACAGAAAAGTCGGCGAAAATTTGGCCCCTAAAAGCAAATCGACTTCTCAAAAATACAACAAGAATAAAGCAGACACGAAAATCGTACATACAAAGCAAGTACAAAGATGTCATGATACTAGAGAACCATAATAAACATCGTTTTATCCTAATTTTTTGCAACATTTTGTCGTCATATTGTAGAAATCTACGCAGGTAGCTACCTAGGTAAATTAGTAAGTACTATGTACTTGTAAGGTTAGTGCCAAGTAATTGGAAGCGCCTGTGCCAACTTTAGACAAATGCATGCTAATAATTGACTTTTCGCCAATGTGGACGATTCTAGCTAAAAATATATTAAAAACATGTTTCAATTGGCGAAATCTTCATGTTTTCGGTAAATAAATTTTATTCTACATGTCGTATGACCCTCTGCAAAGATAAAATGAAATATACCTACCTTATTCTTCTACGTATATTATGTTTAACGTTATTTCCTTAAAGTGCCAATAAAAGGGTGTTTTACCCTATTTTAAGTATTCGAACGCACTCTCGATGCCGCCCTGGAAAGTTGAAAATAAATTAATAAAACGACGAATCTTGTCTTCCCTTTCTCTATTAGCTTATTATTTCAATTTCTCGTTTCACGGATTTGGTAGATTATTTTTATTTGGCAATAAAATGCTTTTTGCGTGGGGGGTACAAATTTTCGAGGGGTACCTCGCCCCCCACGCCCCCGACTATTGTTTTGTGAACAGTGGAGGAGGAATTTTTCGGAGAGGGGGCGCCGATTTCAAGTTATGCCCCGGACGCAAATTGCTCTGGAAATTTTTATACGGTGAGAGTAGAATATCTACATTCAAAAAAGTAGACAAATTCTTGGAAGCAACAATACTTTATTGTCTTTTAAAGAAAGTAATAAATTAAATTATTAACGATAAAGAATAACATATTGACACTAAACCTTTACGATGCTATTGTATATCGACGAATCGTCACCAGAGGCGTTTGATTTGCACTTCCTTTCTTTTGGCCGTCACGTCTTCGCAGAACTCCTGCTGCCTGTTGCACATTCACAAGAGAAACATTACCTGCTGTGTAACCCATTTCATCTCCCGGAGCAAAATTGTGGTAGGAATAATAATTATTTGATTCACTCGCATGTGGATCATCACCTATAAAATTATTCATTTAGTTCAGCTTATTTAATTTATGCAGCTGCTAGAATTTGACTAGTAGGTATATAGGAGTCCTTTTGGTTCTGATTGCTAAATAAATAGTCTTCTCCAAAATGTATTACACAGTTTTTACCGCAAACCTTTGACTCCTCTGACTTAACATTCACATTGCCCAGTTCACCCCCACGACCCCTTTCAACTTCAAGATCTTAAATATATCAAATGAAATCTATTGAAAAGTGATTTAGTGATTAATTTCTCAATTACAATAGTTTGAAAATTTAATAACGGCCGTTATTTTCATCGCCAGGTAAGTTCATTGCCATATGATTCCAAGGAGATTTAACTTGCAGTTAGTCTTATGTTAGTCGATTATTACCTATGTTTATGAGCAAAAATGTAATTCATTAGGTACTTAGAGATCTTAAAGTTCAAATTCATGGACCCCTTCGGAAAATTGGTAGAAAAATTTGTCATAAATGTGATTGATTACAAATTTTGCACTTGTCATTCGTCATTTTGATTTTGGACCTTTTTGAGCTTTTAGTTTAGCTGTCACGCTACTGTCGATAAAGAATAAAGCTTGCTAGAATTTTTAATATTAACACTAAAATGGTTCTTTAAATTGGCAAGCTAATTTGGAAAATGAATACAACTTTTCAAGTGGTTTTATTTCGTGCATCAGTAACGCGAAATAAATTATGCAATATCGGGTGTCAAACTGCTTAAATCATCCCTTAGGCTTGCATAATTTACAACTTACCGTCTCTTTGCATTTACTTCTAAATTATGCATTTTATGGGGGGTCAATCCTGCCATATGTCAATAAGTAACGAAACCCCATTAGTCTAAACAATGATTGTTAATTTGAAGTTCTTAAGAAGGACAAGAAAAGCGCGAACTAAAACCTAATGATTGTGGCATTGACAACTCCTTTCAGCTATGTCCTGCATAAGACTGAAAAATATCGTACAAAAACTGACGAAGATATACAGGGTGGTGCAACAGGGCAATGGGTTAGGAATTTCGTTCAAGTGGATACTTAAAATGAGGACGTCTTTCAGTAAAATATTTTTGATCATACTTGACGGTTCAAAAACATTTGACAAGTCGAAATTTACTTTTTTAAAATGGAATGACCTGTATATTTTAGCATATTTACAATCCCTTGAATAGCCCTTATTCGTCCCTAAAATGTTATGGTTCTTGAGGCTTTGGTTGGGAAGAAAAAAATATAAAAAAAAAATTGCACTTAAAAATTCGCCGTTTACGCGAATACAGTTTTTTGTAAGAACATAAGATGAGGACCTTGTTGTAGAGGCTCGAAGGAAGCTCTGATCCAATTTGAGTTGTCACCCTACGTACAGGTTGTTCAAAATTGACTTTCAAAATTTGTGAACTTTGAAGTTGTTTTTCTCAACTTTTTCAAATGGAGCACCCTGTATATTTTTAGTCAGTGTAAGGTAGAATTTATAAGCGAATATTTTTTATAATACAAATGTGTCAGTTATTTTCATCCGTTTTCGAGTTATTCGGAAAAATTACAAGTTTTCTTGTATGCAAAAAATTGTAACTTCTAAAATTGTAACATAAGCACTCAGACTAATACTGTATAGCACTATGAACAATTTACTTTATTCATGATGACATTTCCATTTTCCACTACCCTTCCTTTAACAACTTTCATTTGAAATCTGGTATTTTTGTTTGTAGGAGTAGGCACATTATTTTTATAGGCAATAAACGTTAAAAGTAGTAGAAACGTCTTTTCAAGAATCAATTAAGTGTTAAGTGACGGTTCATGAACCAAAATAGAGAACATTTTGAACATTTACATTTTCGTTTGGGTGCTTATTCTATAATTTTATAAAAGCAAGAAAATTTGTAATATTTGCCAATAACTCGCAAATAGATGAAAATAACTAATATGTTTGTAGAACAAAACATGCTCGTTTATGAATTCTACATTACACTAGGTAAAAATATATCGGGTGTTCTATTTGAGAAAGTTGAGAAAAACAATTTCAAAGTTCTCAGATTTTGAAAATTAATTTTGAGCACCCTGTACATAGGGTGACAACTAAAATTGGACCAGAGCTTCCTTCGAGCCTCTACAAAAACTGCATCTGCGTAAATGGCGTATTTTTAAGTGGAAAGATGTACCTAAACTGGGGGGGATTTCACAGTCGGCAGTGGTGTACAAATTTTCGGCAGTGTTACTGGGAAATGTTAGGCAGTGGTTGCAAAAACTGGGCAGTGGTTGCAAAAATTGAGCAAATTCGACAGTCGGGGGACTTCACAGTCGGCAGTGGTGTACAAATTTACGGCAGTGCCCTGAAAATTCGGCAGTGGTGTACAAATTTTTGGGGTGTGAAATGCCCCCCAACCTAAACTGAAACTTTTTTCAAAAATCATTTTTTTCTTCCCAACCCAAAATTCGAGAGCCGTAACATTTTAACGAAGAATAAGGAATATTAAAGGGATTGTAAACATGCCTCGCATTCCATTTAAAAAAAGTCACCTTTGACTTGTCAATTTCTTTTGAACGACCCTGTACGATCAAAAATATTTTATTGAAATGCGTCCTCATTTATACTTTAAGTATCCACTTGAACGAAATTCCTAACTTGGAAGGTTTAAGCGCTATGGAAGCCCGACGCACTGTTGCACCACCCTGTATAAAATAAAAGAAATATCCCGCTTTTTTATTGGCCATCGTTTATATTTCTTATCCTTATAGGTCTTATACAGGCTGGTCCAACGAAAAGTTTGCACCCCGAATACTTATTTCGTGAACGGAACGAAATATGTATAAAAATTTGCTCGGACACTTAAGTCCACGCTTGGTAAAATTATACACTTGAAAGCTAATTTCATTGTCAATTTGACGCTGCAAGCATTTTTAAGATTTGTTCAATTCCAGTGCGCTCTAGGGTCAAATTTTAAATTACATTGGGGCCCTTCGTAATACATCATTTGAAAAGATTTGAAATTCTCTGTAAACAGATGCAAAAAAATCCATCCACTCGTTCATGAACTTAAGGGAATAAATAAAATTGAATGTCTTGAAAAAATAATATTCAAAATTTGCATGTTTGAAAAATTTGACTGCATGCAAAATTATTGATGGGCCACCCATTCAGAAAATTTATTCGTATTATGGTCTGTGAGCAGTGAGCACCTTCCTCAAAAGCTGTCGATTTTTTTCATTTCAATGTTATTATTATCCTTCCCAAAAATCATTGAGATGTATATTTACTTATGGCTGAATATTCCACAACTTCTGGATGGAATTCGGATGAGGCAGCTTCCACTTGTACGTATGTAGGGGCGCGTATGTAATGAGGGTGGTGTTGAAATAACTTGGACACAAGCAAAATAAGGGTAGTCACCAAAGCGACTTTTGCCACCCCCAAAGCTTTCAGGACTAATGCTCCGATTATCGAGAGAAATGCTGCGGCCACAGTTGCCATTTTATAACCCATTAACATCATTATCGCCGTGGAGGCGCCACTTTTCCTTCCTCTACCTGTTGTTAAAAATTAATAGTGAATTGCACGAGCACATAATTTGCCTTACCTTCAGCTACATCGTTAACGTAAATCCCAATCTCAACGGCGTCCTTTTGAGGAGCCTTTCCGACGCTGAGGCCATATCCAGCGTAATCTAACTTTACGGCGTGTCTTTCCATTAAACTTGCATTTTTCCGGAGAGTATCGTGCATCTGAAGGATTAAGCCATCACCCATTTCCACCTTGCCGAGTGAAATGAAGTCCTTGAGCCATTTGGAGTAAACGGTGCTAACAAGAACACTGAACAGCAACGCACTGATTAAATTCATTATCGCAAATGCTCAAGGATCGTTGCTAACAATTGCTTATATCATTTACGGCCGGTAACCAACCCTAACGTTGCGTGTACTTGGATGCATCTTATGATATTTATGCAAGCTAGTGCAGGTCGAATGAGAAAACGACAATTAAAAGATTTCGAAAGTTAAAGGCACAGTGAACTAAAAATGTATTTTTTATTGCATAAAAGAACAGAAGATTACTGGAAACGAGCGCTAACATGCCCGCAAAAAGAAAATTATTTTATTTTAAACTCCAAACAGCGCCGCAAAGATCCGTCATGACGTCATTTGTGATAAACCGCGTGTGCTTGCACTTGGAAAGCGTTGTCGCTGCATCAAAGCATTTCCTAATTTCAAGCGGCAACCCTTCACTTCTAATACATCATTTGAAAGCTAATTTCAGTACCAATCCAATGCTGTCAATATTTTTATTTTCCGTCTACCTTCCAGCCTTATCAACAGTAAAATTTTAAATTATATTTCGGCATTTTGTGTTACATCATTTTAAAGGGTATGAAATCCTCTGTAAACCAATGCAACAATTTTTGAAGTCCGTCGATTCGTCCAAAAGTTACAGAAGAAACAATAATTATTTCTACGGCGAGAGATCCATAAGATCACTGCAGGCTGGCAAGCACTAGCGGGCAACTGTACCACAGATGACGTCACGCGCCTCAATCAAATCGATCCTAGCAACGAATTAAAGTTCTTTTGAGCTATTTTATTTACGGCAACATTTATAAAATACTATAATCTATCAATTAGACTAATTTTTCAAAAATTAATATTTTTAAGTTTATTGTTTTTTTTTAAGAAACAAGGGAGTGGTTGGCAGCACCGCCCCCGCCCCCGCTCTGTACACTTGTAGATTGTCAATATGGTCATAGGGACAATCAGTCCTATTCTGTAACTTGGTTGACTTTAGTCAATGTTGAAATGATTTGAGACAACTAATTGGAGAACGTGACCTTTTTTTTAAGTTGTTCCCTTGGAGATATCAATTTTAACGTCAATGTTTTTCGCAAATCAATTGACATGGAAGCAAGTTCCAAGCATCACTTGCTCAAAATATTGTCAAATTTCAACAAAACATTAAATTGAAAAGAGCCCCCGGAAGATGTACAGAGTCTTTTTTTATTATTGTCCCACTTTTAAATTGGAATATCTCCTTTATTACTTGAGATAGGAATTCGCCTGAATTAAAAAAAAACGGAAGATGTATATCAATGCGATGTTTATCCCTGTAGATGTTTATCACATTAATGTGTCTGCAGAAGCGGCTGGTCTTACTGGTGGAATCGGGTGCAGATTATATCAATCTGCACCTAGCAGTAGTGCCTCCGCAAACGCACAGATGTGTCAAAAAGGCGAAATGTTAAAAAATTGTTATTACAGAATTTAAAAATAGAAACTGAACAGGAATGAGTAAATGAAAACAGACAAAACAAAATTTGGCAAATTTTGAAAAATGAACACTCGGGGCTGATAAATTGCGAAAGGGGATGAAAAATTAAGAGGAATGAAAATTAAGTGTGATTAAGTAGAATTACGAAATAAAACACGAAAATAACCAGATTATGCAATTAAAACTTTTGTGGGGGTTGAAATACGCACTATTGCGAAGGAAACTGAAAAATTGTAAAAGGTAAACTTAATGCGTTCAATTTTATTACCGACGGAAAACGAAATTATTAGGTTAAAAAATCGTAAAGGTGGATGAAAAGTCGAAAGGTATGAGGATTAACCGTGGCTAAGTAAAATTACCGAAAATAACACCAAAGTAACCCAATTATGTATATTTTGCTTTTGAAGAGTTGAAACATTGCGAAGGGGGATGAAAAAAGTGAAAAATTTAATCATCATCCAAATGGGTTCAATTTATTACAGAAGAAAAACGAGATTACGCAAATTTTGCCAAATTAGCACTTAGGAAGTTGAAAAATCGTAAAGGGAGATGAAAAGTCAAAAAGGATGAAAATTAATTGTAATTAAACAGAATTACAGAAAATAAGCCAATTATGCCAATTTGGCTTTTGGGGGTTGAAATATTACGAAGGGGGTCAAAAAAGTGAAAAAGGCAAGAACAGTATGTAGGTACCTACATATGAGTAAAATTTACCGAAAAACGGCAAAACTGCCCGAATTTTACAAAATTAACGCTCGGGGGGTTGAAAAATTGATAAGGGTGATGAAAAGTCAAGAGGGGTGAAAATGAACAGTAGAACTAGCGAAAATCACACGAAGAAGAAACGGTCTGGGTAAATTTTGCTTTTTGAGGGTTCACATATCATGAAAGGGGTTGAAAAATTGTGGATGGGTTAAAAATTAATGAAAATGACTTTGGCTTTGTATGTTAGATTTTAGTACTTAAATGAACGCCGGGCGCATCATCAGCCATCGACAACCGCCCGCACGTCCGTCTTTGATTAAATAAAGTTAAATGCTACATTTACAAATTCTGTGAAAAAGTAGAAGTTTCTACCGCCTCCAAGACTGCCAATTTTTTTCTATAAACACTATTAAAAGAAAAAGTCTTCAAATTATTAATTCATGAAAGCTGTAACTAAAGTTTAGTGACAATTTGTTGCCGCGGCTTGTTTAATTGTTGTTGCATTGTCACTTTTAACACTGAGTGTAAAATGAAAATCATTTTTAACACCAGTGTTAAAAGTAAATGACTTAATACTGGTGTCATAAAATGTCATTTTTAACAATAGTCAACAAACGTTAAAACAACTGTTTTTAATAGTACTGTGGTTAAACAGAATTACAAAATATAACACGAAAATAAGAGAATAATGCAATTTGGACTTTTGTGGGGGTTTAAATATATACTTACCTATTGCAAAAAAGGCTGGAACTGAAACATTGTAGAAAAAATTGAAAAAAAACTAAATTATACGAACTTTGCACAATTAACATTTAGGGGGGGTTAAAAAAAGAGAGATGAAAAATATCAAAGGGGATGAGAATTAATCGTAATTAAGTAGAATTACAGAAAATAACACGAAAATAAGCCAATTATACAACTCAGACTTTTGACACTAAGGTTTTCTATTCCGTAATGCCACAGCTATCGAATTCGACAATAATAATTGTTCTTCTACCAAAAAAAACTCACAAGGGGCCTTTTGTCTCTAAAATGGCAATTTCTCAAAAAAATGGGACTAGGGTTTTTGATCCTGTAATGCAACAGCCGAGCAACAGCTATCGAATCCGATATTAAGATATGCTTTTTTGTAAAATAAATTCACGAAAGGGCCCTCTTCTCACGAAAATGACATTTTTCGAAAAAATGGCACTAATGTTTTCGACTTTTTTTTTTCGGGTTCCCAGGACCCTAAAACGTAAAGATTTTTGGCAAATCGAATTTTCGATCGATTTTATTAACTTGCTCCGCGAAGTGTAGAAGTTAAAAACCGCTTTTAACACATAAATAATGACTATTATCCGCTTGCAAAGAGGTATGGGTACCTACTTAATAGCCTAGGGGTTGGTTTTAGGTTGATAACTCATAAGACCCGTTTTCAATAGCTGACCGAAATCTATCGAACCCCGTAAATTTATACTTATAGTTTCCAGTTTCAACCCTTAAATTTAATTCTCCTTGTTAGATCTTAGTGAAAATTTGCCCATCATCCACCTACAGTGTCACTGAAAATTAACACACCAAATTCTGCCTTGGCGATAATAATTGGCCTTATGAAACGTGTTGTTTAATATACTATTATTTTGTTCGAAGGGATGGGCTACTCCGCTGCGCGTCGTGTCCCAAACTTCCCTCCTCACAAAATAAAATATCACTTAACATTTATATCATAAATAACTATTAATATATCCATATTTGAAGTCAGAATTTCTATTGAGCGAAAATTTTCGAAAAATGTGCGAGAGAGGAAGAATTTGCTTTAGTAGGTACAGCCTGAAAATGACTTTTAATACTGGTGGCAGAAAATGCCATTTTTAACAATGTCAACAAACGTTAAAACTAAGTAGGTTTTTAATAGTGTTTGTAGAAGAAATAGCTTTATTATGACTGAACCTACCTATTGTTTAGCAAATAATATAATAGTCAAAACAGTTACCGAGAAAATTGTGAAGGGTGCATTTTATCGCTCTACCGCTCTAGATTTTAAAGAATAAATCCTAGGCGCTTTGTCTGATTAGTGAGTAGTGAGAAGTGACGAGATGACGTGATTCTATTGATTGCTCCCACGAGAGGTCGAGCAGAAAGTTTTATAAAGTAATTTCATTCAAGGATGTGAAATCATCGCGGATCTAATAATTAATTACTTTTATTGCCTGTGGCTTACGCACAATAATTAAATACAAATGATCAATGACAATGATGTATCTAATGTTTGTCCCCATTTGCCTCTAACTCTTAACTCACAACATCAGTAAGAAAATAATTACTTCGGGATTGATGTTTCAGAAACAATACACCTGGATACGTCTTTATTCGGTGAAATATGAAAGAGAAACACTTATTAACAAATAGCGATCGAGTCCTTAGTCACATTTTCATTGTTGGCGTTGTTCGCGTTTGCATTAATTATTCAGGTTGCGTGACCTGAACAAAAAAGTAAAGGATTCATGAGATTTAAGGAATTCCAACAATCTCTCGGAATTTTCATTAAAAGATATTTTGATTTTCCAAATCTGTAATACTTATTGCCAAAGCGTAGGTATCCCTGATGTAATTCTCGATATAAATAATTCTAAATTTATAATTGAACAAGATTTTTCGACAATAGGTAGAGATTGATATTGATGTACAGGCACTGCTTAGGTGGGATCTAGGAAAAAAGAAATGTAAACGCAGCCAGAAGTGTTGTTATTCAGAATAAAGTCAACTACAAAAAGTTTCTAAGTTTCTTCTTGGCAAATACTTTCTGAGATACAGACGGTAGAAAAAATACCTCTATAAGGATAGTTCCTGTTTCACTGCTCATCCTAAACTAGAGAAATTAGAGAAAAGAACCCTATTTATTTATAAATTATTCATACATATAGTTTTGACGCTTCTTCAAAAAAGTCCTTATTGATAAAATTTTCGAAAAGCTAGTTTTTTTCTGTATTCGATGATGTCACAATTCAATATAGTTGCCATAGCCCAGTCAAATTAAACAAAAAATTGGCGATCGAGTGAAAAAAATCCCGGAGTTTTGAAATTTGGCATGGTTGTTCGCTATGGTCTGTCCGGGATCCACACGACCAAGATTCACCCTATTTCCATGGCGAATCATTGTTGTCAACAATGAGTCGCCATGGAAATTAGGTGAATCTTGGTCGTGTGGATCCCGGACAGAGTATAGTATCTACAGAACATCATACTAAAAGTACCCGACGGTGGGGGGTGAGCGCGAGGGGGGGGGGGGGAGCTGATTGAATGTGCATTTTCTGCGTTTTTCGTATATATCTCCGTAACCAATCCTGGCGACTAAATTTCCTATCAAAACGGCCCTATTCATTTTTGTCGTAGGATTCATACTTTAAATGTTATAAGCTTGACAAGTTCTTATATATTTACTTGGGATGGCTACATCCAAGGAGTTTAAGGTTTTGACCCGCACAAAAATAAGGTAGTGCTGAAAGTTGGCACTTATGCTCTACTGGCAGTCCTGAATGACGTGTCAAAAGTCCCGCAGCCTACGGTGCCGGCGTACTATTTTTTTTGGTCCCGGAAGGCCTTAAGTGATAGTCATACATTATTTTCCGCATAACATGATTATTTATGAATCGATTTGATCGGGAATGATCTCAAAATGACCACAACGACCTAATCAATACTGATACTACTGATGGACTCCTGAAATTTTGAGATGAAACATCCCCTTTTTTTTTGGAGAAATTTTGCTCCAGAATCGGCTTCGTGTTGCTTTTTTGAGATTATTTTCAAATCTCCTTTTAAACCAATCAATTAGACTCATTTTTAAATTTCTATCCAATCAAGTTCATTTAAGAGTGATTAATGCATTTTATCGGTGTTTGCACGAGTCATTTAATCGTTTCCGATGACCACTTGATTTTAAACACAATTTGTTCACTGCTGAAAATCACCACTTAAACAAAATTATGGGAAATAAAGGTCCACAAATACGACCACCAAACACAAGTCTTTCCAAAAACCATATTTTAGGTGTTTTTGGACATAAAGAACGCTGATTTCTTCTGGATATATCCTAAAAACTCAATAACATTTTGTTTGCACGGTTCCTAACCTCAAACGTCATTAATGTCAATGAGCTATAAAGGCTCGTTCGCAACATCATATTGGGCTTTTGAGTATAGGCAACCCCGGTTTAAAAAATCATAATTTTATCAAAACAAGAGTTTAATTTGTGAAATAATCTTACCGAATACCACTCGTGCATCGCTATTGCAATCGGTTAAATTTTAGAAATAATTACTCAAGCTTTGTTGCCGTATAGGTAAAACAATTCGAACTAAATTGCCATTTATTATCAAAGATTAAAGCCCTCGAGCTAAAGCTCTCGGGCTTTAATCAGATAATAAATGACAATTTAGTTCTCATTATTTTACCACCGGCAACAAGCTTTCGTAATCATTTTCAAAATTTAACCGATTAAATAGCATGCACTTGTGGTATTATAAGCGATAATTTCTCCAACGGCTTATCGGACGACAAAAATGTATAGGATCTTTTCGTTGCAAATTTTATCCTGAACGTTTCAGTTCCTACACATTTTTGTCGGAGATAATCGGAAAAAAGCAGCGCGAAGTCGGTACTGAAGTACGATTTCTCCGAGAAAAATAATGTACCGACTTCGCGCTGCTCTTTTCAGATTATCTCCTCAATGGTTTATCTAACGACAAAAATGTGTAGGAACTGAAATGTTCAGGATAAAATTTGCAACGAAAAGATCTTATATATTTTTGTCGCCCGATAAGCCGTTGGAGAAATAATCTCAAAAAAGCAACACGAAGCCGATTCTGGAGCACAATTTCTCCAAAAAAAAGGGGATGTTTCATCTCAAAATTCCAGGAGTCTATCAGTAGTATCAGTATTGATTAGGTCGTTGTGGTCATTTTGAGAGCAATCCCGATCAAATCGGTTCATAAATAATCATGTTATGCGGAAAATAATGTATGACTATCACTTAAGGCCTTCCGGTACCAAAAAAAATAGGACGCCGGCACGGCAGGCTCCGGGACTTTTGACACATCATTTAGGACTGCCAGTAGAGCATAAGTGCCAATTTTCAGCACTACAGTTCATTTCAAGGGTTTAGTCCGGTCAGTCGGGTTCAGGTACAACGCTCTAGGTTAGCTCCGTCTTTTTCTACACAACGTCTGGCAATTCACCCACGTTGTAACGTACAGTCCTAAGAGTGTCTACTATCGCGTCTCTGTTTAACACATATAAATGGAAGAGACGGATATATCACCCGTTAAAGTATTCTCTAGGACTCGATCGGGGCGCGAAACTATTCCACCACTCATAAACTCATTGATTCCGTAGAAACACAATTCTTTTTAAAAGTAGGTACTTTGTGTTGACTGTGGTGGAATAACCAGGTTTCACTGTTACTTACGACGGTCAGGTCGAGGATGAGCGGAACTCATTTGCATTTTACGATCTAACGGACTAAACCCTTGAAATGAACTGTACCTTACTTTTGTGCGGGTCAAAACCTTAAACTCCTTGGCTGTAGCCATCCCAAGTAAATATGAGAACTTGTCAAGCTTATAACATTTAAAGTATGAATCCTACGACAAAAACGAATAAAACCGTTTTGATAGGAAATTTAGTCTGCTTTAATTTTGTATATAGAATAATTTTCGCTAGGATTGGTAGTTACGGAGATATATATGAGAAACGCAGAAAACGCACATTCAATCAGCTCCCCCCCCCTCGCGCTCACCCCCCACCCTCGGGTACTTTTAGTATGATGTTCTGTAGATACTAGCGAACAACCATGCCAAATTTCAAAACTCCGGGATTTTTTTCACTCGATTTGTCTAATTTGACTCGGCTACCATAAGAGTATTAAAAGTTAATTGTCATTGAAGATTTGATGTTTTTGGCGATTCCATTTTTCGATCGATTTTATCAGGATTTGTTCCGCGAGCGTAGAAGTTAATAATTCAAAAAATAATCCTCTTCCAGATTTGAGCTCTTTTCTAAAACACACCACTTTCTCCAGTTAGCGCGCTCCACCAGACACAGCCAGTGATCCTCCCTTGGTGAAACACATGTGAAAGAGCTACTTGAATACGTCCTAGGACTCACTTCACAGGAATTTACCAGAATTTATTGGCTGGATACAGACCGCATTTATCGGTTCTAGCCACAGCATTACATTTTAAATAAAATAGAATAAAAGTCAACCACATACCCTATTTAAACCTCAAGTTATTCGTCATGTGCAAGTCCAGTAAAATAATGTTCGTTGGTGAAAATAAATGTTGGAAAGCTGGAGATCGTTTTGATCGCTTAATTTGATGTGAAATAGAAGTCTGCTAGGTTTGCACGGGCCTTCGAGGCGAGCTTACGTTGGAACATTAAAAGACCACAAAATTTTCGGACTTTTCTCAGTTTTTGGCTTACTCCAAAGTGATGATTCCTAACGAAAACTTCATTGTAACAAGAATTAAAGTGCATTAAATTCTGCGTGACATGAGTATACCCATCCTTTAAATTCGGTCCAGTGATATGGTCGAAATCGACGGTCGAAAAACGACAATTTTTACCAACTTTGCCAAAGAAATCCAAAATAATGACTATCAAACGTCTGTATATGGAAACGGCTATTCTAAATAAAATTTGATGTCTATGAAATTTACGCATAGGAATAAATGAATCTGGGCTAGGGTTTCGCACAATACCAAGACTAGTCTTGGTCTTGTCTTGGTCTTGGTCTCGAATTCAAGACAATACCAAGACCAAGATGCTTCCACTTAAGTCAAGACCGAGACCAAGATTGACCTCTCAAAACCAAGAGTCTTGTACCAAGAGTCTTGTTAAAGTCTTGGTCTTGGGGGTTAATTTTTGAAAAAATTGCTCTAAAATTGAAGAGCGGCAACGATGGGTGTCGAGTGACATTTTTCACCACTGGAAGGTAGTACTAAAATGACATTGCACAACACATCAGCACATCACATCCCCATATTCATCTTAAAATAAAATGAATTTTCTTCTAAATTTTGACATTAGGTATAATTTTAATGAGGGCTATTTTTTCAAAAAAACATTACGAGCCATCATTGAAATTAACACGAGATAAATGCAATAATAACTTATTGGTTTAAAGTTCTCTATTTTGTTTTCAAATTACAAATTCAACTTTCTACTAGGGCCCGTTTATCGATGCTCAGCTAAGTGTCAGCTAACAGCAAACTGACAGTTTGTAGCCAATCAAATCGCTAGTTGCTAGGCAATTGGCTTTCAGTTTGCGATGACTGAGCATCGATAAACTGGCCAAAAAAAAAGTCCAAGATCTGACAAGAAGCAACATTTCGATGGATTGAGTTAGCGTAGCAGTCTATTTCGATTGGGTTGAACGATAAGCGGAGCCTGTGAGAACAACCTCTCAACAGGCACTGAAGTGACGGTCCGAGTCAGTAAGTTACTATTAATTGGGGGGGGGTTTGTTATGAATTAGAAATATTAATAAGGGCCGATATTTTCACCTCCAGATAAATCTATCTGTCGGATAATTCCCATACTTTCAATGAGAATTAACCGGCAGATAGGTCTATCTGGAGGTGAAAATAACGGCCCATAAGTAATAGAAATTAATTAGTAAAGACTTTCCTGGTCTCTTTGTATCCCATCACAAATAACCCTACTGCAATCACAAAAGCTGGCTAACTGATAACTACCTACCAACAACTAAACTGAACTGAAGACAAAACAGCATAGAGCACGTGGCTTTCCAGATTTTCATGTTACAATACCACAATACCTTTGTTTTCTTTCTTAGAATTCGGTTCATAAACAAGACTTTCGAGACCAAGACCAATATTGGTCAAATCTTGTCTTGGTCTTGGCCATTCAAGACCAAGACAAGACCGGTCTCCTCAAGACTTGTTCAAGACCAAGACCAAGATAGGCTCTAGTCTTGTCTTGTCTTGGTCTCGCGAAACCCTAATCTGGGCAGTTGTTCAGAGAAAAAATGGCACCAGAGAAGAGGCTGGAACCTCCCCAAAGCGTGGGTCTTTGATTTCCGTGAGTTGTGTTTAAGATTTTAAAGTTGATATGCCTAAATGGCACTTCCCGTGGACCAATTGCTCCCAAAAGCCTTTCAGCTCTTCAGGCTTTTCAGATCTAAGTTGGGTTATCACATGCACACGTACCAGATTGCAGCCAAATCGGTCGAGTAGTTTAGGCTGGGGCGTGTTCACGAACGTACGTACGTACAGCCGAGAAAGTAAGTAATGCACTCGAGTCTTGAGCGTTACGCACAAAATTTGTGAACCACCATCATCGATAGTGGTGATTTCTATCTGATATTAGTACCGGCACCAGTTGGGGGTTGTGTTGGTAGGTCAAGGAACTTCGGACCGTGTGCAGATAAAGGGTTAACCGGCCAACAGATCAACAAAAAGTGCATTATTTAGTTTCTCGACTGTACATACAGACAGACACATTTTAAAAACCACTTTTTTTGGGTTCTTGAGACCTCAGAACATACAGATCCGGTCCTATCTCGAATTTGAAAATTTTAGTGATTGCAGTAACCTCCCTTTTTTTTAAATGGTGAAGTGGAGTGTTGAGGTTAAAAACTATTTATAATTATTAATAATCAATATTCAATGAACTATAATCATAATCATAAAACTGTATATAGGTACATATGCAAGTACATAAAAAGGTATCAAAACTAAGGCGACGGTATCTCGGTAGGTACCATTTATTTTTAAAAGTATCGAAAAAGTACCAAAGTACCTATCACTTCTGCAACACTGATTGGTGAAGATTTTACAGCGCGAAGGGGATGTAATCTTTCCTGAGCGCTCTACAACCCTCATTCTACCTATAAGTTTTTTCATGTTAAATAGCCGTTTCCATGCTACAGACGTTTGAAAGTCACTATATTGGATTTGTTGGCAAAATTGGTAAAAATTGTCATTTTTCGACCGTCGATTCCGACCATATCACTGGACCGAATTTAAAGGTTGGGTACCTACTCGTGCCACGCAGAATTTAATTCCCTTTAATTCTTGTAATATTGAAGTTTTCGTTAGGAAGCATAACTTTCGAGTTAAAAGCGAAAAACTAAAAAAAGTCCAAACCTTTCGTGGTTTTTTGATGCCCTTACGCAAGCTCGCGTCGAAGGACCTTGCAAACCTAACGAACTTCTATTTCACATCAAATTAAAACGATCTCCCGCTTTCCAATATTGATTTCCACCAACGAACGGTCTCCATAGAGTCTAATTTTACTGGAAAGATCTAGCAAAAAGTATGCGACAGCATATATCAATAAAAAATAGCCTTCAACAAACATTCAAATCGATTTTCACAAAAAATTAAAACAACAACGTGTGCGTAAATTTTTTTTGCCAAATTAATACATTTTTGGAAGAAGAATTTGAAGAGCGGGTGATGTGAAAAATTAAGGTTTGCATTTAAAATTTTGATGTTGATGTGCAAAAATGGCACTTTCCTTGGGTTGATTTGGCCCAAAGTCTAACCAATTCTTCCCTAGATTATACAATGCACACATACCAAATTCGGCCACAGCGGTCCTGTAGTTAGGGCTGTAGCGTGTTTATACAGACAGACAGACACACGCACTGTCATGCAGACACATTATTTTTTCAAAACCACTTTTTTGGGTTCCCATCAGAACCCTAAAACGTAAAAATTTGATGTTTTGGCGATTCAATTTTTCGATCGAGCAATCGAAGAAGAACGCTGAACGGTACGTAATAAATAACCATAAATAAGTTAGGGAGTCGGGAATCCAGACACCCATTATAGGGTTTTTGCTCGGGTTTTTGCTTTGAAGACTAAACTAATTGCCTTGGCCACAAATTGCTGGAGATGGGGGTGATCAATTTTTGGCGACGAATCGCTGGCCACCAATGGGCCATCAGCGATTTTTTTTTATTGGTGAATATCAATCTACATTAAAAATAAAAATACTCGTATTTTTTTATTTTGGAATATTCCCATTAGCAGACCTCTAAAAAATGTTGAAAGTTTGAAGAAATCTGAGCCTGATCAAACGCAGGCGAGTAGGCGGGGGATAGCGGCGTAAAGTGGTAAAATCCAATCACCTTGTAAGCGCGATTGCTTTGCCAATCCTGATTGTTGAATAGTAAACGTCACGTGCTTCACTCTCGGTGCCGAACCAATAACAAATGAGGTCAATGGCCAGGCAAGTTGGTTCCGTTTGAATGCAAAATAAATTTCGCAGTACTTTGATTTAATTTTTTAAAGTCAGGGTTTACGTTAGGGTTGCAGTTTGGCATGAACATGACGGATTCTTGAATTTATACAAAACTGTATAGGCCCATTGTTGGCGACGAATTTACCGAACTTCGTCTGTTAAGTGTATGAGTCTTGAGGAAGACAGTTTTAGAAATTTTACATATTTTAGATAAAAGGCCAAAAGAAGAAATCGAACCAACCCTATAGACGAGTCTCACAATATAGAATTAGGCCTAAGGGAATTAAGCAAAAGTAATCTATAAATAGGTCAGAGTCCAGTAAGGAATTTACCTAAGCTCTAATTCGGAAATAATAAGTTCTTATATTAAGTTTCACTTGAAAACAAAAAATTATAGATTTTTTCAGCGAACATCCGTGGGTGGTTCAAAAAATTAGGGATCCTGGAATTTCGTACACACTGGAAGCAGAAACCCCTCCTACTTCTTACAGATTACGACCTTAGGACTTTTTTGTAGAGAACTTTATTCTGAACAACAACACTTCTCGGGACATTGGCTGCGTTTAGATTTTCTTCTTCCTAGATCCTAATATCCTACTGAAGCATAGCCTGTACATTATTAATACCTAGGTAATCAGACTTCTCGAAAAATCTTACTCTGTATAGGGGAGACCGGTGTCAGTTGTAACAAATTCCACTTTTTGTTTTTTTTTGTAGTCAATAAACTTAATTCAAGCTAACAAAAAATGTTGACTGTTAGATCCAGATATTGTGAATAGAAATGCGCTTGCTTTCTTTTCCTACCCTTACAAGTTCTTCTGAAAAAAAATTGCTAAGGGACAAAAACACATTGTTACAATTGACACCAAGTGGGTGTCGGTTGTGACAGGGTATAGGGTCAATTGTAACACGCAACGAAAAAAGCTTTTTAATGATACTTTAAGAACAATAAACAAATATTTCAGTCGGAAAGGCAATTAACACAGATAAAAAATGGATCTCTGTCTGTGCATGACAAATGGGCCCACATTTTGCATTCTGATGTGCATTGAACCCAGTCTTCACTGCTTTCCGAATATTTTCCACCGCAAACCAAACAAAACGTTTCGTCGTCATCTTCATCATTGTCATCTGAAGACCTTCGAGTCTTTTTCTTTCGTTTAGAACTTGCTGACGGTTTCACAATACTTTTACCTTTCTTTAGGATTCTTAATTCGTCTAGTTTTCCCACTGGTTTTCGTCGCTTGCTTTGAGCTTCTTCAAGCAGCTTTTTTTCTGGAGTATCTGTCAATATAGCAGTTTTCCCTTTCTGTCTACCGCTTTTCTTTGGTCGTTGAAAATTTGCTTTTGGAAAGGGTCTGATTGCTTCAGGAGGGGTGATGGGTTTTTTGGCTTTTGATGGTGTCTTTGGTGTAAGCGTGGATGCTTCAGAAGTGGTCATTTTCTTTGGAGTCTTTGGTGTTGAAGGTCGAAGCACACCTGATGTCGATGGCTGATCCATGAAGAGTTCTGCCACCCCAACGTTTTCCTCTAGTCGCATCTCTTCAGGTCGAAGCACACCTGATGTCGAAGGCTGATCCATGTTCGGTTCTGCTACCTCAACGTTTTCTCCTTCTAGTCCCATATCTTCAACAGGTCTGTCTGTAACATTGGATGGCAAATATTCATCATCAGTGAAAATTTCTCTGTTGAAGGGCCATATTCCAGTGCACGCGAATCCTGACATAATATTTGTAGCTGTAGTTGCTAATGGAAATGCAAAGTTAACAATAGATGGTAAGTGGTAAATCGTCATGCGTTCCCCAGGATTGTTTTTCATCCATTGGTCAGCAGCTTGGTTCAAATATTTCTTGAATGGTCCAAATACTCCTCTGTCCAGAGCTTGCAACTTGTGAGAAGTATGCGGAGGAAAAGATAAAAGTGTCACAAAATTCTCTCTGCAATAATCGATAACAGGAATATACAAATGTGAGGAGTGATTGTCAAGTATCAACAATACCCTATTGTCTTCACTTGGTTTGGCATGATTAACAAAGTGTTTAATGAACAATAAAAAGTCTTCCTCTTGCATCCATCCAGATTTATTTCCGCTGCCTATACAACCTCTAGGACCATCTCGAATGAAATGTGGCTTGAAATTTACCCGTGGAAATATGAACATGGGAGGTATTGTATTTCCAATAGCATTAACAGCAACGCAAAGTGTTACTAAGGTTCCTCGTTCTTGCGAAGTGATAGCGCCCACTTGTTTTGTGCCCTTTGTGGCAATAATCTTATTGGGTTTCTGGACTGTCGTCACCCCGGTCTCATCAACGTTATACACATTTTGTGGTGCAAAATTGTACCTGTTCACCACATTTTCTAAATTATCGAAAAATTTGGCAACATTTACTCTATCAAAGTTCATGGTTCTTGCCAAGCTCGTGGCCTCAGGAGTACGAATGGAGAGCAATGGATTTCTTTTTAAAAATGCTGTCAACCAATCTGCACCTGCCATTTCGTTCTCATCCCACGTTTTGGGATATTTTAGTTCATTCTGTCGAGCAAATTGGAAGGCAAGTTTTCGTAAATCTTTGGTGCTAAGGCCATGGTATATTTTCGCGGAAGTTTGGCAGTATTGCGCAAGCTGCTGTTCTAATTCAACATTAAATACTCTATTATGCGGCTTATAACCCATTTCTGCTGATGGCGTTTGATTGCCTCTATTGCGATAAGCTCGCAAATATCGAGTTAAGGTTACATGGCACATTCCATAATCTTTAGCTACTTTTCTGATAGAAAGGCCCTGGTTGAGTATTTTATTTGCCGCTTCTTTATACACTGGTTGAGGAATTGAACCTCTTTCGGTCTTTCGCTCTCGTGGCTTCACCATTTAATTAACCTAAACGGATATTAAGCTGATTAAACCCATGCTCTAATTGCTATTATTTAAGAAGGTGTCAATTGTAACATGTTACAATCGACACCTTTGTTTTTGTTACAATGGACACCGACTGCACTTATTAAGAAAACGTGTTTGTTACAGATACGAAACGTAGTGTTTTCAAAAGCAACTTATGTGACGACATAGTCAGTAGCTCATACGAGAATATGAGATATCGCGAATTACAAATAAATTTCAATATTGGGAGATATTAAACGTTAATTGAGCGTTTAAAAACTTACCGAATGGCGCACTTTCTCATCAAACTGTCACTGTTTGTCAACGGCTGACGTTTTCGCAACAAAACTTTCAGTCGGTAAAAAAGGAAGCATCTACACAATGCATGTGTAATTTTAGGTCTTCCCGACGACCGATGTCACTGCCATGCACTTTGTTACAATTGCAACTTGTTACAATTGACACCGGTCTCCCCTACCTATAATAAATTTATAATTTTATGGAGAATTGTAGGTACGTCAAGGGCACGTACGCTTTGGTATTCTGAATATGCAATATTACAGATTTGGAAAGTCAAAATTCCTTTTAATGAAAAATTTGGAGAGATTGTTGGAATTCCTTAAATCTCATGAATCCTTTACTTTTTCGTTCAGCTCACGGTTCCTGAATAAATAATGCAAACGCGAACAACGCCAACAATGAAAATGTGAATAAAAGGACTCGCTTGTTTTATAATAAAGGATTAGCTAGACGTGTTTTTGAAACACCAATCGGGATGTTACAGATGTTGAGTGTGTTTAGAGTCAGACGCAAATGGGGACAAGCACTAGATACATCATTGACTATTTATATTTACTCTTAATTAAAAATGTTAATGTAAACACTTTGAAAACTTTATTTAATTTTATGGCTTCCGGTTCCATCGAAAAGAAATTGCGAACGCAGCATTCGAATCCCCGCGTCTGTAAAAACACACTCATCTTTAAATGTTTGTGGTGACTGACATCTGTCATGGTGGTACCATTTATAATTTTTTGCCACTGCAAAAAAGCAATAATAAAAAGGCGGCTGGAACCTTCCCATCGCGTGGGTCTTTGATTTCTTTGTACCAGAATTTAATGATCTTTCTAATGATGACATGATATTAATAAAAATATACTTCATTTCCTTAAAATAAGTCTTGTTCCATGTTGCTCAGTTTACGTATACCTATCCCTACTATTTTTACTCTGAGGAACTGCCATACATTCGCTGTAATACGGCGAAATAAGAATACGAGGATTTTAAAATCTACAAAAAAGACAAAAGTTTTAAAAAATTTACCATTACCTAAAATGAAACTTACTGCCAGTAAAGTGGGCAAAGACAACGGAATGAAATTACCAGCCTTTACGACGGTAGCCTTCTGACAATTCTCCATTAGGATGTTGAAGTCTTTCCTAATCCCGACATCGGAGTTATGCCAGTTCGACATATAAAACGCAGTTACAATTCCATCGCTCTAAAAAGATTAGTGTTTGGGCAAATAAGACAAAATTATTTTTTGTTACAGTAGTCATGACATCATGTCCATACCAGCAGTACATGGACACCTGACACATCATGGTTGCTAGAAAAATTACCATTGAGAGGAACCCAAGACTTCCAAAGGGCACCTAAATAATAGACCATCAGACAAGTTTTGAGATTCGCGACTTGCTAGAAGCAAATCGAACGTTTTGCCGACAAATGTTTTCGAAATCTAAAGCCCTTTTCGAAAAAAATGGCTTTTCATTGGTTCAGGGCAAAATTTTAAAATTTTCTCCACAGTAGTAAATTTAGCATCAAGGATACCAAATTTCAAGTTGCTATCTTTAACCGTTTTTTTTCATATTTTTCATAGAAGAATCTACTGGTAAAGTTTTGCCCACTATTTTCGGGACACCTTGTATATCATAACAATCACGCACTTTTCGAACAAACAGGTGTTACATTCTCTACAATCAATTTTTTTCGTAGATTTGACGGTTCAGCCCTAATGCGAACTGAAACTTTTGGGTGCGCATCTTCACGCGCTTCATGATTATTTAAACAAAAAACTTGTTTGTCAATACTCCTTTTCATTTAGCAATTGTTATTGGCGCATGCCCTGGGATTTTGAATCGCGTTTTTAAAAACAATTCGGACAGTGACTCTCTTAGTAAATTTTTTGCGGTGGAGTTTAGGTATTTCTTTGTTGTGTGGTTAGGGGTGTGGTGTCTTCATTGTGAGGTTAGGTTACGGACGGCGTTCTGCTGTTATACATAACTTAAAGATACAAAGTAAACAACACTGCCTAAATCACGAACTGAAGTCTCCCTAAAACTCTGGACTTTGCGATTCTATTTTTCATAATATCGTTACAAAAACCATTCACACAGAACCACTAACATTTCATTTTTGTTTAAATTCTAACTAGTTTAAGCAGTTTTGGGCGGCCAGATGGTCCTATTAGTAAATTATGGCATTTTATCCGACTGCTTTGAACTGTGCGCCCTGTCTCGAGACTTCACACAGACGCAGTTCTTAGACTGAAAAGCAGTAGGTATATGTTTTTGGGTTTTTTCGTGCTTTTCCACTAGTATGCACATAAATACCAGAAATAGTATTCACCTTTGACTTGCTCTTTTTAACCTCACCAACCCCAGCACAATCTAAAAAAAATGGGAGGTTACCGTAAAACCCCCTAACTTTGAACACTTTTGCAATTAAAAGTTAGATGATTCCATTAATAAGGACTCAATTTTCGTTGAAATTAATATTCATTACCGCAAAGGGGGGTCTCTATGGAACACACCAAACATACTTTTCAAAAAACTATATCTAATATTTAAAAAAAAAATTAGGGTGTTCAATGTTGGGGCCGAATTACCCAACATTGAACTTCATAATTTAAAGTTGTAAATTGAATTTCACAACATTGAACGCCAAAACATTACGTACCTCATGTTTTACAGTTCAAAAATTGAAAAATTTTGCCATAAAAATATAGAACCCATGAGAAAATCGGATTATAAGGGTTATTATTAATAAAGCTTTTTAAGAAAAACATAAGAACTTAAAATTCAATAAAAAAACAGAACAAAAAAAATGCAGCAGAGAAGCGGCTGGAACCTCCCCATCGCGTGGATCTTTGTATTCTGTGTAGATAGTAGTCAATTCAACAGAATTTTTTTAATCCTTGACTAATTTCGCAATTTTCTGACAAATATCGACGTGACCTCGGACATCACCCATCACGTTTGACAATATGTTTCTTTTAAGGTTAATCTTTTGCCAACTTTTTGACAATAACTGCCACTTTATGTCATCCACTGTCAGCCCGCTCCCTTTTAATGAGAAAGAATTTTTTCTCTATTTTCCACTGAAATGGCAGAAACTGTGAACACATTTTTAGAACCAGAATTTGATCGCCTTTCTAATGGCGACATAAAAAAGGAGGTCTTGTATTTAAAATTTTAAGTTGATATGCTTAAATGGGACTTCCCGTAGGCCAATTGCTTTCAAAAGCCTTTTAGATCTTCAGCGGGTCACCCAATCTCCATGTACCAATTTTCAGCCAAATCGATTCAGTAATTTGGGCTATAATGTATTTTTACTGTTATTATGAAATTTCGATTTTTTGAACCAAACAGCGCTAAATGCGAATTAATTTTGTCCTATTTAAAACCAGAATTTGAAGACCTTTCTGATGGTGACAATAAATCTTTCAAAAACTTGTTTTTAATGGTCAAATGAGAGAATAATTTTAAATTTGGAAATTGGTGTGCCAAAACGGCACTTTCCGTGAGTCGATTGAATTCAAAATTTGTTCAGCTCTTCGGCGTGTAATACAATCCCCATGTGCAACATTTCAGCCAAATCGGTTCAGGGGCTTGGGCTGTACCGCGATTTTAAAGTCCGATAAAAATAAATTTTTTTTAAATTTTTGGTCAAAAGGACACTAAGAAAGAATACACTACTAGAAGCAGAATTTGAAGGTCTTCCTAATGGTGACGTGAAAAATGGGGGTTTGCATTTAAAATTTAAAAGTTGATGTGCCAAAATGGCATTTCCGGGTGCACGATTGGCTCCAAAAGCTTTTCAGATCTAAGTTAGGTTACGAGATGCCTATGTTCCAAATTTCAGCCAAATCGGTTTAGTAGTTTTGGCTGTGGCGTGATTACAAACGAACGTACGTACGTACGAACGTACAAACGTACGTACGTACATACACACAGACACATTTTAAAAACCCCTTTTTTGGGTTTCTGAGACCTCAAAACGTGAAGATCTGGTGGTATCTCAAATTCGAAAATTTTAGTGATTGCAGTAACCTCCCATTTTTTTTAAATTGTGATGGGGTTGGGGAGGTTAAAAGGAATTCTAACTAGTACAAAACAAAACAAATTCTTTGGTGGGTGCTTATTTTGATTTCACATATAGGAACTCATTTTAATGTGGGAATGAATAATGAAAGGAGCGATTTCTTTAGTCTGAAACAGAAAGTCTGCCTTTAGTTGCATCAGTTAATTTTCGCATTACTTCATTTCGAGGTATATAGCCTTCATCTTTTACATTTGGCCAAATAAATGTATTAGTCAGTTTTCGAAAATGTCTCATAAAATTTTTTACTTCTACATTTTCATCATCGAGAGTACCTACAAGTAATTTGTCCAACGAAGTGTGGCTTGCGGTTTTTAACTTTAAACTCAATTATGTAATACCCACATGTCAACTTCAAGAACAATTTGAGTCTCTTGGGTTTCATTTTGAGTCATAGAGGTCTCATTGTCAGTCATAGAGATCTCATTTTCAGTCTTATTTGAACCTGTCTCGGTCTCGGAATCAGAGAGATGTTCAGAAAATTATTCGTCATTAAAATTCTGGTCATTTTCGGAATCATTATCGACGGCGCTTATGCTTTTCCCGGCTTGAACATTGATTTTGCTTCTTCTGGTTCGCCTTGGTTCACCTATGTGTTGCCTTTGTGTACAAGCTGGTCAATGGCATATTTAATGCTCCAAAGATACTGCAAACCATTCCATTTTATGTTCCTGATGTTAGACTTAGGAAAAGGAATTGCTCTTCTCCTGAAACTAATTCTATGTCCCCACTGTATAAATGTCTTTCAGTTTGTAATGAATATTAGGAGTTGGATTTGTTCTTTCTTAGCATTTCAAATATAAGGGCCTTGGTACTTTCCTCCCTAATAATTTTTAATCTGTTTATGTTTATTGTGTTTTTTTTTAAATTTAAATTTAAATTTTGTGGCTGTTAACACATAATTGGTGTACACTGTCTGTTGACAGAATAAATAAACCTTATTATTACTATTATTTGTTCCTCGAAGCTCGGTTAAAATATCAATTACCGACTGTGAAACATTTGGCTGAAATTTGGTACGTGGGCATCTGATAATCTAAGTTTGATCTGAAAAGCTTTTGGAGCCAATCGTGCAACCGGAAATTCCATTTTGGCACATCAACTTTTAAATTTTAAATGCAAACCCCCATTTTTCACGTCACAATAAAAAGGGCCTTCAAATTCTGTTTCTATAAATGTCTTCACACAAAGTGCCTTTTTGACAAAAATTGAAATATTCGGGATTGTTAACGTACTTTAAAAACACGATACAGCCGAAACCTCTGGACCGATATTTTTAATGCCCTAAAATATGGGTCCTAACTCCTGATCCATACCGTGACTTCGGAACAAAATGGTATTAAAAAAATTTTTTTGACCGGCATTTAAAAAAAACTGTTGTTTCTATTCGTCTGCGTCCACAGAAAGTAGCTCTAAATGATCTTCTGGGTCTGCGAGGGGTAGATCTACGTCGTTTGAATCTGTGAGAGGCAGATCAAAGTTTTCTGGAGCCCATTCAGAAAGCCATCTTGAGCATTTTCTGTCTTCGTTTTGCCTTTAGAGAGGGTATCTTCTATCCTTTTCTAATTTACTCAACGGTTACCCAGAGCTACGTTTCTGAACGCACCTCTGGATCCATAGAAGCAGTGTTTCTATTCACCCCACAAAATAAAAAGAGAAAAAATCTAAATATGCTATTTTACAGAGGTAATGTAACGACTTACATTTTGTTTCAGGCAAATTTCGCCAAAACTCAAGGCCCCACACATTAGGCTTTCAAGCAGTAAATTTTGGCAAAAATGACAGTTAATGTTAAAAGGATCAACTGATTTTTGACACCATCAGCGCTACCAACCTGAACTGAACGTGTGCGTAAAATTTCATCTCGATAACTTCAGTAGTTTCGGCTGCAGCGTGTCTTTGATGATTTTTCTTCCAAAGGGCACTAAGTGTTAATACATTTTTTGACGCAGAATTCGAAGAGCTTTCCGATGGTGATGTGGAAAATAAAGATTTGTATTTAAAATTTTGAGGTTGATGTGCCAAACTGGCACTTACCGTTTGTCGATTTGGCACAAGGTCTAGTAAGTTCTTTCTTGGATCATACAATGTAGACATTCCAAATTTCGGCCAGATCGGTGCAGTAGTTTGGGCTGTAGGATTTTTACAGACACACAGACATTTTTTCAAAAACCGTTTCTATTGGGTTCCTAAGATTCTAAAATGTAAAGATTTGATTTGGTGTTAAAGTCATCTCCGTACTTTATTTTAAGGTGTTAGGTAATAGCTTAGGTTAAATCGGATGAAATGAAATGAAACTTAATTTAGGGTTGACGTTTCGGCTTTTAATTTGCAGCCTTCTTCGGGATACTTAAACCAATTTGGTGTCCTGAAGAAAACTAAAAATTAAAGACTGAAACGTCGATCTTAAATTCAGTTTCATTTTATTTCATCCGAATTACCCATTACCTAACACCTTAGTAAAGATTTGATGTTTTTGGCCTTTAGATCTTTAGAGCGCTTCCAGTCACTGCTCCGCGAGTGTAGAAAGTTAAGAATATTTCTTATTGAGAATGAAGAGGGCTTTAATTTTGTATACCACGTCTTTGGTCAAAAGTGTGGAGATTTTACGTAATAATGGATATAAAACCCTGCCTTGAACGCCATCTAGAATTACGGACTTGTGGTTAAGATTCCGTAGAAATTCTTGGATTCAGCAGGGTCTAATTTAGTCTAAAAACACTTCTCGGTAAAATGTTATCCGATTTGCTTCTATTGAAATTCTAGCTTTTAGCAGGTTCACGGTAGTTATGAGTCAATATTACTATTATTATAGATATTAAATTAAGCTTTTATATCACACATCAGAAATAAACTGATTTAAGGATATAACCTGTTGGAACCTTCCGAACTTTCATTCTTTCTTTGACTTAGTAATTCAGACTTACAGCAGCAAGTTGAAAACCGGTCACACAAATAACCAAAACACTTGCCAGGAACTGCAGAAATATTCCCCTGGAAAACACCCGTTGAACTTTCTCAATTAACCTGCAATAAGACAACTGTGCACAACCCCTCCATCTGCCACGACTTACGCCAAAGTCTTTCTGTGATGTTTCACGCATTCCACTAATTTCACACTTGCCCCTTTATTCCGAAAGTCAATTCTCCTCAGATTGTCTTTCAAAATATCAACCTGTCCAGCACTCAACAGCAAAAACCTCCAACAGAGAATATCCAGAGCTGAATTGTTGTACGCACTCACAGCTACAGTCAACAAATCGTAGAAATAAGTCAGGAAATAATTCTTCCAAGGATCAACACTATAAGGCAGCCATCCAGGTAACGGCAAAGGTCTATCTTCTATCTTCGAATCGAGTACTGGCGTTATTCCCCAAACCGGCAAGCATAAGACACAACAAATTCGGAAGGCAATTGCAATTTTAGTACAATTATTCATTCTGCTTGTTACGCGATCGCTAGACTCGAAAATCGAATCTTCCAAATCGTCTTCAATTTCAAACAAATTTTTCTTTTCACTCCAGAAATATAGTAGTTTTAGAAGAAAGGTGGTGTGTGTGATGAAGAATGGTAATGCTTCCATGGCTTTGGACAGATCACGATTCATTTCCAAAATTATCAACACCACCATTGACACCCATTGCCAGGAAGAAATTCCAAAATTGATGATAGCACTTAGCGAATACAAAAAATGGTCATTTCGTCTTGGATAAAAGCCGGTGAATAATAACAAACTCTTTTCGGTTTTGAACGTGTCTTTCAGACTCATTGTGAGTTTGGGGTTGGTCTAAACTTTGTTTTGTTTATATACGAAATTTTAGGAAGGCAAGCATGCGTGATAGTAGTTAGGTCTAGGGGCGAGTGCTTGCCGAGTGATTAATTGATACACATTGATATACCTGCTTTAATTGACTTTTGGCGCCAATCGTGCAACCAGAAATGCCATTTTGGCACATCAACTTTTAAATTTTAAATGCAAACCCCCATTTTTACGTCACCATAGGAAAGGCCTTCAAATTCTGATGCTTCTAAAAATGTATTCACTCTCAGTGCCCTTTTGACCAAAAATTCAAAAATTCTTGACTTTTATCAGACTTCAAAATCGCGATACAGCCCAAGCCACTTCAAATTCTTGTTTTAAATAAGACAAAAATCATTCGCATTTAGTACCCTTTGATTAGAAAAATCGAAATTTTGTAATAACACTAAGACCACGTTATAGCCCAAACTACTGGATCGATTTGGCTGAAATTTGGTACATGGAGATTAGGGGACACGTTGACATGCTGAAAGGTTATTGTTAGCGATTGGTATACGGAAAGTGCCATTTAGGTATATCAACTTTAAAATTTTAAACACAAGACACGGAAAGCAAAGACCCATACGATGCGATGGGGAGGTTCCAGCCGCTTCTCTGCTGCTATTTTTTTACCTAAAAAGAAATACATTTTCAAACTTTTACGCCATACCAGCAGATCAATAATAACTCAAGTGGAGGCTTAAATTACCTTCAATAATTAAATTTAAATGGAATTTAATTGCCTCTTCGCTGATTTGTCTACAATTACAAGTATACTCGTTTGAAAATATATTGATTTCTCAAAGACTTAATGAAATCCAACTTCACTTCAAAACAAGCAATTAGGCTGTTGATAGGTACGGTCTCGTTTGAAATTTTTTATAAGTTTTAGATGTAGATACCAGACTAATTATTTTTTTATGACTGTTCAATAAGGTGCAGATTAAACCTGCATGCGAGCGGAAAGTAAGTATTTATCACCTACCAAGGCGTGGATATAATAAAAATACGATTACCTACTTACCAATAATTAATTCTTAGATTTTCGCTCGCTCCGTCCGTAGGTACTTCTAACTCTAATTTGTGTCCTCACTTGGTCCTCACTGAGAAATCAGTCGAGTTATATTAAATTTTGCTGAGACTCCATCCTCCGAGTAATCAATCACGTTCTAAATAGTTTGGTTTGCTTGATTGTCGCTCATTCCTTTTGTGCCATAGCAGAATGCGCAGGTACTCTTGTCCTTGATTATTCACTAGCTCGCCTAGACTGTTCGTCGGAGAGCTTGAGAACGGATTGAGAAATCGACCTGAAACTTATTAGTACCTTATTAGTACCTAAAACCAAGCCCTAGGCCACTAACCCCTTACGCTTTCCAAGCGGATAAATACGTTTTTTTCATTTTTCTGAAATCCTATTGAGTTATTTACAACTGATGCAAGTGAATACGCAAGATGTTATGTAACACCATAGAAATAAACTCACCCCTCAAGATCATAAAGGGGTGAAGCCATAAAGGGTTGAAAAGATGAATCTCTTTTCCGCTATTTTTCAATGAATTGGATTAGGGTGGTGAAATTGAAAACACAACTTTCTTCAGTTTAGAGTACGAGGAGATTGTGGAGGTGGTGGGAATAGGTTGAAGTTTAGGTGTTGAAACGTTCATGAAGCTGGGTAATTTTACATAGAGAAGCAATATCTACTGTAAAACTGTGAGGTCTTACACACTGTATCCTTGAAAAAGGAGAAGTGGATGAAAAGTTAGAGGTGGAAGCTCGAATTTTCATTGAATAATGTGAGGTTGAAATTAATACCATTCAATAGCTTTCGATTGATGGTACAGCCGCGGCCAGATTTAATGTCGCGAAGGAGAAGCGCTCGGCACGTCCAGGCGTAAGACGACGTAGAGTTAATTTTATGCGAACACAGGTACCCGAACTGGAAACACGTGACCTACCCTCAGTTTACCGATGCTGTATAAATAATGCCAACACGTTAACTGATTTATCTGCCGTGTGATCGTGTGAAACATAAAATTTGACCGCTGATTGTTCACAATTTACCACAATTTGAACGATATCCCCAGATGTGGCTTCAGTTTATCGATTTTATTGGCAAAAATTATTATTTATTTTATTTTCATGGCAAATATAACTCAAGGTATGATTAATAATCGCTGGGGAACAATGATTCTGCGGCACACCATTTAAGAGTCGATTTCAACAATTTCAGCTTGCTAATTACGCAAATATTACTAGCTTTGCCAAATTGGCTCCAGTTTTTACTACGGTTTTATACGGAGGAATTATACGGGGTGTCACAAAATTTATGCGACAAAATGTGGTCGCAGATTCTTGAGACAAATTTAGGGGACCCTTATTTTTTATTTTTGACAAGTGTCCTCCTCCCTTTCGGAGTTACAGCCTCCTGAAATGTGAGATATAAATAAAAGACTATTCTTAGAAGCAAATTTCAGGGGGCTATAAGTCCGAAAAAGGGGCCACTTCCAAACAATTAAAAATACGAGTCCCTTAATTTTGTCTCAAGAATCTGTGACTACATTTTGTCGCATGAATTTCGGGACACCCTGTAAGTACCGACCGAATAAAAATGAAAGTAGTCAAGGGTGGCTATAGAATGGCGAATTCTTCAAGAAACCGAGGAATTTTGATGAATCCGACATGACTCCTCCATTCCATAGTAGTCAAGGATGCCTATGGAGTGGTGGAGTCATGTCGGATTCATCAAATTTCGTCGGATTCTTGAAGAATCCACCATTCCATAGCCACCCTTGACTACTTTCATTTTTATTCGCTTTGTATATAATAATAAAAAATACTAAGGGTTACGCGCTCCTTCACTTAAGCTCGGTTTTTCCATCGGAAGTTAACTCTGAGTTAAAAAAGCTACCCAATCAGGCACTTTATTTTGATTCGATCGGCTAACTACCACTTGTTAGCTAACTTCCGACAGAAAAACAGGGCCTTACGTTAGTCATTTTTAAAACCACTATTTATTTCTTGGCTTGACCTGTCGAATTTCAATGTTTTAAAACACATTTTTAAATGCCAATACCTATATTTAAAGTAACGTAACAAAAATTAATTTACAATAACCTAAATAAACTATCGCTAATAATGAGTATAATAGCCATTGGCTTCTATACATTCTAACAGTCTATCTCTCATCCCTCGCACCATCGTGTCACAATAGCGTGTTTGTCTCATTCTGTTCCATACAGTAAAAACATTATTTTCAAGATTTTCAATATTCCTAGGGCGGGCATCGTCATCTAGGTTCCAGTTGGTCACTATTTGACCCCATAAATTTTCATTTTTGACATTTAATTTGACCAAAATTTCCACTTATTAACTTCACCTAGGTTGGTCAAGGAAGGAACCAAAAATTTCTAAGAAAATTAAACTTTCAAAATTTTATCCAATCACGTGCGAGCTTGATGACGTAATGTGACCAATTGAGAACAAATTATATCGAAAATTCGTTTGACAGAAAAATTTCCGATGAAATTTGTTTGACACGTCGTAAAATTTTGCTCGTTGAAATTTTCTCGCTGAATACTACTCGTAACTCTCAAAATTTCCGGAAATTTATCTTTGACATTTACTCATGGCTTTTTGCCGCGGAAATGTCCACTCGTCTTCGACTCGTGTTGATTTCCGTTTGGCAAAAAGTCATTCGTAAATGTCAAAAAATTTCCGGAAATTTTGTAGTTACTAGTAGTATTATATAGGAAAATCGCACGATACTAATCATTAGCCAATAGAAAAATTGATTTCTGTGTGTTTACCATGGCAACTCGAGGATTTCCTGGAAATTTTTGATACCTATCTAGACCAACCTAAACGAAATTAATAAGTGGAAATTTTTATGTCAAATCAAATGTCAAAAATCATTTCTATTTCATTTCTGTGGCTGTATCGTTGTTATTTTCTTACCGAATCTGCATTCGAGCATTAATTCATGTCCTGGAAATTTTAGTCGTGCATCCCAACAACGTAATCGGGCCCTCGTGTTCCACTCGGGACGATTAATACGTTGTTGGAATGCACTCCAAAAATTTCCGGAAAGAATTAATGCTCTTATGAGATTATAAGTGAAAATCGCACGATACTAATCATTAGCCAATGGAAAATTTGATTTCTGTGTGCTTACCATGGCAACTCGAGGATTTCCTGGAAATTTTTGATACCTACCTAGACCAACCTAAACGAAATTAATAAGTGGAAATTTTTATGTCAAATTAAATGTCAAAAATCGTTTTTATTCAATTTCTGTGGCTGTATCGTTGCTATTTTCTTACCGAATCTGCATTCGAGCATTAATTCATTTCCTGGAAATTTTAGTCGTGCATTCCAACAACGTAATCGGGCCCTCGTGTTCCACTCGGGCCGATTAATACGTTGTTGGAATGCACTCCAAAAATTTCCGGAAAGAATTAATGCTCTTATGAGATTATAAGTGAAAATCCTCTAGTTGCCATGGTAAACACACAGAAATCAATTTTTCTATTGGCTAATGATTCATATCGTGCGATTTTCACTTATAATCTCATAAGAGCATTAATTCTTTCCAGAAATTTCCAGGAAATGAATTAATGCTCGAATGCAGATTCGGTAAGAAAATCGCAACGATACGATGAATTACGATAAATTACGATAAAATTGTCATTTTTGACAATTAATTTGACATAAAAATTTCCACTTATTAATTTCACCTAGGTTGGTCAAGGAAGGAACCAAAAATTTCCAAGAAAATCCTCTAGTTGCCATGGTAAACACACAGAAATCAATTTTTCTATTGGCTAATGATTAGTATCGTGCGATTTTCACTTATAATCTCATAAGAGCATTAATTCTTTCCGGAAATTTTTGGAGTGCATTCCAACAACGTATTAATCGGCCCGAGTGGAACACGAGGGCCCGATTACGTTGTTGGAATGCACGACTAAAATTTCCAGGAAATGAATTAATGCTCGAATGCAGATTCGGTAAGAAAATAGCAACGATACAGCCACAGAAATTGAATAAAAGCGATTTTTGACATTTAATTTGACATAAAAATTGCCACTTATTAATTTCGCTTAGGTTGGTCTAGGTAGGTATCAAAAATTTCCAGGAGATCCTCGAGTTGCCATGGTAAGCACACAGAAATCAAATTTTCCATTGGCTAATAATTAGTATCGTGCGATTTTCAATTTAATAATTTGTTGACTTTCTTCTCAGGCAACATTTTGTCCGTATGATATTAGGCTCTTTCCATTTACACATTTATCTGAGCAGCCTCAGTTAATCGCCCAATTTGATTGGTTCGTTTGAATATTAGCCAATCAAATTGCTGAGATTAACTGAGCTCCTCAGATAAATGTGTAAATGAAAAGCGCCTATTACCTTTACCTTACTTATGTTAGGGGACATCATAAAGAATGCTGTAAATATTATTTATGGAACCCTTTATAATTATTATAGAAAGAGATTTCGGGGTCGCATATAAATACACACATCGGATAACTTTAAAATTGACAGTGAAATAAAGGAAACGATATTGCTGGAGGAATTTAGGGTTGGTCACGTATTTCCCGTTCGCATTGTGTTTGCACTTGTGCTTATATAAAAGTCACTCTACGTCGTCTTACACCCGGGCGTACCGAGCGCATCTCCTTCGCGACATTAAATCTGGCCGCGGCTGTACAAGATATTTTTTTATTATTGTCCCACTTTTAAATTGGAATATCTCCTTTATTACTTCAGATATTCGCCTGAACTAAAAACAGGATAGTAGACCCTACTCCCACGTTTTGTTGCATCCACAGCGCTTAAGATCCGACGATGATCGCTATAGGTAAGGTCCAGAACAAAACTTGGGAGTACGGTCTACTATCCTGTTTTTAGTTCAGGCGAATATCTCAAGTAATTTCAGCCAAATCGGTCTAGTAGTTTTGGCTGTGGCGTGTTTACAAACGTACGTACAAACGTACGTACGTACGAACATACACTCGGTTCGCGAGACTTAGCCCCATCGTACCCGGTTATAAAACACGTACGTTTTAAAAGCCGTCTCTCTCCGCATTGTTGCACGTACAACCTAGAAAGTGTGAGCGTAGCGCCCTAATAATGTCGCGCGCTGTGTCTCACTCAGACTCGTTTATCTGAGGAAGAAAGTAAACTGAACGTTCGACGTTCCTTGACGCGTCATTGAGGCACGGTTGTTCTCTCCACTTCGAATTTAAACACAATTATTAAACAATTTAATTATTTTAATTATTAATAAATAACATAAGGCGTTTTTTCTCGGTTTTATGTATTGTAATACAAATTAACACAAATGGGCTCTCGTAATTGGTCAGTTTAATATTTTTTAAAATTTGTATTAAAATACTGTCACTTTTGCTGTCAGTTTTCAAATTTTTTTCGGAACAACGATTCAAATCTATCATTATTTTGATTATTTTTGCGTATCTTCATCACTGTCACTTGTGTCGCCGTCGTCATCACTATCTGTAATTATTAATGGTTGAATTTCTTGTTGGTCTAAAAATTTTTCGCGGTCCCACCACTTCAGTATTTCTTGTTGGACTTTATCAACTGTTGCTGCCCACACTTCGGGTGTTACAGTTGATAACGCCTCTTTCCACATTTCCTTCACATTTTCCTCAGAATAGCCATCACGACCAATGTGACGATCATAATAGTTTTTGCAGATGTCCCATACCATTTCAATTGGGTTAAATTGACAGTGATATGGTGGTAAACGAAGCACTGTATGACCGTGTTCTTTTATAATTTTGTCCACTTCATACTCCTTTGGTTGTTTATTGCATTTTGCCAGCTGCAACAACTCTGCTTTCAAAGCTGTTACCCGATATGCAATTCCATGGTTGTCTAACCACCGCTTAATATCATCCTTCTTCCAAGCTCCTGTTGGCTGTGGATTTAAAACAACAGAATGGTAAGGTGCATTATCAATAACAACCACTGATGGTTCTGTTAAATTTGGCAGAAACTTGTTTGTTAGCCATTCTTTATAATTTTGATAATTCATGTTGTCATGATAGTCTTGGGATTTACTTTTTCCACAAAAAATAAGCTCGGAACCGTCCACAAACCCGTCTTTTGTTCCCGCGTGGAGAATAATGAATCGTTTTCCTTCACCTTTGCAGTTCTTTACGGATTTGGCATTATCATCTTGCCAAGATCTTTTCACGGCTCCTCGGGAAAATATCCACGTTTCATCTGAGAACACAAATTGGAAAATTCCTTCTTCCAAATACCTTACAAATTCCCTCAAAAATTTGGTTCGAAGAACTGCAACATGCGCTTGTTCACACAATGCCCTTCTACCGTTGTCTTTTTTGAATCGAAAACCAATATCTTTCAACACCAAAGATAAACTTGTCCTCTCTAAAGAAAACATTTGTTTATCTTTTAATACTTTCAGCAAGGTGTTCAACGTAATGTGTTCCCTTTTGGCATACATATTATATATGATGACATTACGAATCTCCATCTTTTCCGGCTCACTTAGATAGATTCGTTTCTTTTTTTTTGGATTTCGATTGGCAATAGCGTTGTCGTTTGGAATGCTTCCATCCACTTCAGGTAAAATTCCGGGTGCACTAGGACCTTGATTTTCCTTTATTTCGGAATCCTTTTCCCCACTTTCGCTGGTGCGTTTTGTTGCACGGTAAACCGTTTTTCTGTCCACTTTAAGAGCAGCGGTCACTCTTTCTTGCACTTTTAATACAGAAATAAGAGGACCATCATTATCCTTCTCTTTAGTAAAATACTCTACTAAGTTAACAATTAATTCGTCAACTTTTAAAACTTTACGAGGCATTGTATCACTGCGTTCAAGTTCAATTGAAATAAAATTTGAAAAATGGTCCATTTTTACATGATCTGATGTCCAACCTTAAAATCCAATGACCAATGATTAAACGTTAAAAGCCATTATCCCAAGATCCATTTCTAAGAATGTGAGAATATTTAAGTAAATAATTGCAATTTCCAGTGCGCACATTAGCCTGAAATCAACATTGTAGGTACTTCTAGGAAAAAGGGTAAGAAGGATAATTGAATTTAAATCAGATATGTTTACTTTTATTTTATTTTTCACATTAAAATAGTAGGTTTAAGTACCTATGCTATTAGGATTAAAAGTGGCACTGAATTCAAATAACATAATAGTATTTTAGGTTTAGGGAACAAACCATTTTTTAAGTCAACTTTTAACGATAATTATTATGGTAACAAAATTAGGTCTTTTTTAATCCGGTTAGAGATAAATAAATTCATTCAATCTTAATTTTAAAAACGAATTTTGTAACGGTGGGTTCATGTAAGTAAAAAATAAAAGTTGATTTTTGTGCGCACTCCCGCCTGGCTTTGCTAGCCTTGGTGGAAATACCAAGCATCGCTTGTTACAGACGGCAGTCACTGCGTTGATAACTGCAGCCGCTCGTTTATGGGGCTAAGTCGCGCGAATCGACTGTACACACAGACACATTTTAAAAACCACTTTTTTGGGTACCTGAGACCTCAAAACGCATAGATCCGGTCTTATCTCGAATTCGAAAATTTTAGTGATTGTAGTAACCTCCCATTTTTTAACCTCCCCACAACCATATAAAAATGGGAGGTTATTGCAATCACTCCAAAATTCGAAATTGAGATAACACCAGATCTTTACGTTTCAAGGTCCCAGGATCACGAAAAAGTGGTTTTTAAAAAATGTCTGTGTGTATGTACGTACGTACGTACGTATGTGAGCACGATTTCTCGGAAACTACCGAACGGATTTTAATGAAATTTGGTATGTATGTTAGGGTTAGCCTTCCGGTGAGCCCAGTTAATTTTCTCGCGAATCCACAGACGCTAAGTGCCTTTTTGGCATGTAAACTATGAAATTTGACAGATGAACACTAATCTTTCTTATCAGCGCATGAAAGGCCTTGAAATTATGTATCTGAAACTGTATTTCCACTTAGTGCCTTTTTGGCACAAAATCTAAAAAATCGAAATTTAGAGGAAACATTAAATAACACGCTACAGCCTAAACTGCTGGATCGATTTGGCTGAAATTTGGTAGGTACAGATACCGCTACCCGCCGTAGAGCTGATTTAATTTTGGTGACAATCGGCAAACGGCAAGTGCCATTTTGACATATAAACTTTGAAACTTGAATAATGAACTCCCATTTTCTCTACCAGCACATGAAAAGTCTTCAAATTTTGTTTTCAAAATTGTATTCAAGCTTAGTGCCCTTTTGGCAAAAGATCGTAAAATTTAGAAAGATCACAGAGAACACCTTAGGTTTGGTGGAGTAAAACTTAGGTATAGTAAACAGTAAAATTTACTTGATATTGGTGATAAGATTGGATCATTCACCGAAGTGGGGAGGTTCCAGAAGCTTCCGTAGCTGCCCATTTTTTTAAATTGTGATGGTGTTGGGGAGGTTAAAATTTAACTAGGGTAATTGAAAAAAGTTCAGTTGTTAATCCTTTCTTTACCTGGAATGTCAGGTAAACTAAACAAGCAAATTAAAGCCAGGCTTCAAACTCATGACGTAATTTTTTCATGTCCCTCTAATGGCCTTTAAGGATATGAAATTTCTGTACATCCTGCTGAACAGTGAACACCCTTCCTTTGTAAATTGATTTTCCAAGAAAAAATATTTTTATTGGAGACCCCAGCAACCACAGTTTCAATGTTTTTAATACCTTTATTATTCTAAGCTATGCGTAAACAAGCCACCGATAAATTATCGCTTTTCAAAAAATTTATTGTTGGGAAGAAATGTGGAAAACAAATTGTGCTAAATTTTATTACGCTCGATTTTGTAAAAAATAAGATCTAGTTGTTCCTACTAATTTAATAAATATTATTATCAAATTCATGCAACGGAGACCGAAACCAGTCGCAATTGACTCCATATGGGTTACAGATCAAAACTTGGTTGGGATCGCAAAAAGATGTCAGTCGTAAGTGTCGGCCCGACACCTTTAAATTATCTAACAGTTTCATAAATCAAAACACAATGCTAACGGACGCGGAGTAGATAAAAAATATCAGTAGAAATAATAAAAATATGGGAGGCGGCTTTTTGTCGCAGCGGCATTCTGTCCCGGCGGCATTATGTCCCGGCGTTATTTTGGAACCGCGGCGTTTCGTCCCCGCGGCGTTCCGTCTTCGCGGCGTTTCGGTCGCGGCATTTTGTCTCGCGGCATTTCGGGCGCGGCCTTTTGTCGTATACCGCTTTGAGGTAAATGGTGGAATAAAATTATGGACTTCGATAGATTTCAGTCAACCATTGAAAGAAAACAGGTCCTATGAGTTTTCAACATAAAACCAACCGCTAGGCTACTTAAAACCCCTAAACCTTAGCAAATGGAGTAAATACATTTTATTTATATTTTCGGGCTTTCAATGCCATATTAATTAATTTTTAACCTATCCACAATTTTTCAACCCCTTTCACCCTCAAAACACTCAAAGAGCAAAATTTACGCACACCGTTTATTTTTCGCGAAAGTTTCGCTAGTTCTAGTTACAGTTAATTTTCACCACCTTGACACCTTGACGAAAACGGCAATTACCAAGCCAACTACTTATTACCTACTGCAAGTTAGCCCAGGGACTACAAGAGATTCTCACAGAAGCCTCGAAGCCACAAGCTACTTGTAAGTGAGCAAAGAAAGTGTTTACAGATGGATATTTAGAAAAGTTGGATGACTAGATAATTCACTTAGACCTTTTTTTTTAAATCCAGGTTCTTTAAATTTGGAATTGTACCTAAAGTGTTCAAGAACTAACAGATCAGTTGAGCCAGTTATTGATAAAGACGAGTGTTAACGTATCAAATTATGAACTTTGGTTTGAGTTGAGGAAACTTTTTTCTTCATTATTTGTAAAAGATTTATCAGTTTGTGATGATAGCATGATTTTTCTGCATGGCTCACTGTAACAGCAAAATGTTATAAACACCCCCACCCAGCTTGAAAATTGCAGCCAAAATTCCAAAAAATTTCATTCGTCCATCATCTGAAGCTATCTTGTGGTGGTGATATGGAATTCAGGAATTGTCGGGCCCTCGCTTCCCCTCCCTTTACGTTTCCTGCGTCTGGTCCACGACAGCCGCTCTAGGTTCTCGATACGGATACAATAAATTATTGCTTGATATGGTTTCAAAACACCTTTTTCCCAAATAAGTTTTCACTTATAATCTCATAAGAGCATTAGTTCTTTCCGGAAATTTTTGGAGTGCATTCCGACAACTTATTAATCGGCCCGAGTGGAACACGAGGGCCCGATTACGTTGTTGGGATGCACGACTAAGATTTCAAGGAAATGAAGTAATGCTCGAATGTAGATTCGGTAAGAAAATAGCAACGATACAGCCATAGACAAGGCTAGAATTTCAAAAAACGCTTTCAATTTACATTTAGAAGCACATCGGATAACATTTTGACAACAAGTGTTTCTAGACTAATTGGACCCTGCTGAATCCGAAAATCACTGTCGGCAATTCGAAATCTTAACCGGAAGGCCGTAATTCTAGATGGCGCTCAAGGCAGATCTTAATCGTTATTTCCAAAATAGCATGAAAATTATACCGTTTTCGACCAAAGACGTGGTATACAAAATTAAAGATAGCTTTATTCTCTTCAAGAAAGGCCCTTATGATTTTTTTCGTACAGACGACGATTTACCCCTAGCGCTGGCAAGAAAGTATGGCGCTCGCCGCGCGGCTTACTCGCTCCACGATTATTTAATCAAAAAACTTGTTTCTTAATTTTTATGGAGTTTTTCAATATATTTCACCTACCTGAATACATGGGATTAGTAAGATATTCTCACTTTATTTCCCCTTTTTCAATGTGCAAACGCCGTTTTCTGTCTTTGACTGTTGGTTTCTTTTGAGGTGCGCTACAACAAAGAGCAGATCGGATAACATTTTGACAACAAGCATTATTTGAATAATTGAACCCTGCTGAATCCTTAAATCACTGTTTAAATTTCAAAATCTTGAGAGGATGTAGGTACGCTAGTCAAGGTGGCTTTCAAGCTCAGAAATAGTTTCTATTTTATTTTCAGTAGCAAGAACCGTCCATACGATTGCTTTGTGTCAATGATAACTTTTGATCAGGAAGTCGAGATCTACAACATATCAAAAGGATCATATCGATTTCCGATACATTTTGGGCCTGGATTTTGAAATTTTTACAAAATATCTCTGGACTTTGAAAACAAATCTACCAAATGGCTTAATTAAGACATAGCTAATATAATATCATTAGCAATTAGCAACAATGCAACTTTTTGCTATGGTGGCCACATGGTAGTTCTTAAGCACTTTTGGGGAAAAGCAATGGGCCTAGAACCTGTTGAGTATGAATTTTTTATCCGCGGGATAAACGAATTTTAGGATTCAATAAATGCTGAAATGTATTACAGAAAATGGTTTAAACACCGGTTAACACCTATATACAGGGTGTCCCAGGGGTGCGTGGACGTAAGATTGTTCCACTTCTAGCAAAGATCAAATTGAAGTGGGATTTTCGTTGTTATGGTAGAGGTTATAAATCTGCATAATCTAAAAATAGTGGCGTGTATACAGGGTGTCCCACTTAGTAACCATAAACCTAACTTACCGTTTTTTAAAAGGAACACCCGGTATATTTTGCAGTGTTTGGTTAGATCTGTTCATTATGAACAAGTTTTGTATAGCATACTAAAGGTCTAAATCTAACCGTTTGGCGGTAATTTTGAATTTTGTAACGCGAACGTTCCCGATTTGAAGGGCTTGCGCGGGCTAATCACTTGAGATTACGAAATGAAATTCGTGTCATAAATAATCTAAAATCTTCTTCTTTAACAGCGCATCATCATTTTTTTTTCGATAAATAATATACAGGGTCAAAGCGTTTTGCGAAGTTTTACTTTTCTGAAGATTTTCAAATGGAACATCCTGAATATTTTGGTGGCGTTAAATAATAAATATTACATGCTTTTCAGCAGGTTAGACTTTTATAGGTCTAGAGCTTGTCATTTTGGCTGTAGAATATTTTTTAAATATAACTGCTTGTATAGAATGACAAAGAGATTTAACAAGAACGCAACAAAAGAAGTAAAAAAGACGCCAAAAATAGCCTAAATAAAATAGAATGGAAAATTAAATAAGAAAATGCTAGTTTCCGAGATCTCTTTGGCATTTTATTCAAAAAGTTATGTTGAAAAAATTCTACAGTCAAAATGGCAAGCTCTAGACCCAAAAAATTTAACCTGCTGAAATGCACGTAATATTTGTTATTTAACGCCATCGAAATATACAGAGCGTTCCATTTGAAAATCTCGAGAAGAATAAAACTTGGCAAAACGTTTTCACCCTGTATATTATTTATTAAAAATGTAAAAATTGATGATCCGCTGTTAAAGAAGACGATTTTAGATAATTTATGGCGCGCATTTTATTTTGAAATCTCAAGTACCAGCCCTTCAAAATGGCAACGTCCGCGTTACAAAATTCAAAATTCCCGTCAAACGGTTAGAACTAAAGCTAGGGTATGCTATACAAAACTCGTTTAGAATGATCAGATCTAACCAAAAAAATGCAAAATATACCGGGTGTTTGATTTTTAAAATGCAAGTTTGGTTTATGGTTACTAAGTGGGACACCCAGTATACACGCCACTATTTTTAGATTAGGCAGATTTATAACCTCTGCCATATAGCGAAAATCCCGCTTGAATATCTTTGTTAGTAGTGGAGCAATATTCCGTTCACGCTTCCCCTGGGACAGCCTGTATACAGGGTGGGAACTATTTCAATGCTCACTATTGAAATCTCCTAAACTGTATAAGATACAGGGTCGGTTAAATTAGAGAAAAGTTGCGCTATTTCTTGTTGATTAATTACATCAAGATAATCCTCCGATATCTTTATTAGTTCCTGAGTTATCTCGAAAAATCTGAAAATTGCAATTTTAAAGAAAAATTAATATCTTCCTAACGATTGATGTTATTTAAATGAAACTTGGAACTTCAATATTTTTGATAGCTGTCAATTGAATGGCATTGAATTCAATTCAATTGTTTTCTAATGTGATAAGTGATAAGAGATTAAAGAAGTTGACGTACCTACGTTTTTGCAATTGGTTTCCAAGTTTACATCGACTTTACAAATCACTCATACTAATTTTCAAATTCTAAAATCTGACGAGAAAGTTCATGTTGGCTACATTTTTGAAAGGCCAATTTTTTTGAGTATTTGGTGGTCTCAATATTGAATATGGCGGCCATAAGAAAAAGAAAAGTTGACTGCCGTTGCTCAAAATCTAGAAGGCCTAGAAAATTTCTGTCAATGCCATTTAATTGACAGCTGTCAAAAATATAAAAGTTCCAAGTTTCATTTAGATAACATCAATCGTAAGGGAGATATTAATTTTAATTTAAAATAGCAATTTTCAGATTTTTCGAGATAACTCAGGAACGAATCAAAATATCGGGGAATTCTCTTCAGAATCTTAATCGACAAGAAATAGCGCAACTTTTGTCTAATTTAACCGATCTCGTATCTTTTACAGTTTAGGAGATCCCAATAGTGAGCATTGAAATAGTTCCCACCCTGTATATTATACATACAGGGTGTCCCATCTTGAATTTTGAGTGGTAATATTTTCTAATTTACTGAACCGATTCTGTTGAAAAAAACTAAAAAATACGTCAATTACGAATTGAAGAGTGGCAGCGACTGCCATGTAGCTGAAGGAACGTGGCGACACCAACGGACCCCAGGGCCACATCATGCGACTCATTGTAGACAACATATCGCATGTCGCATATGATACACCGTCTGAAATCTGAAAGCCATTTCTATGGAGAATATTTTGTTATAAAAATTATGGAATTTGAATCACACATACTGGGTGTACCAATAACAAAACTTGAACTGGACGTCAAGGGGTGATAACGTTTGAACCAAGGAGCCGATTTGTTGAAGAAAATAAGAGGTCAATCTGAGGGCAGACAGCGCCACTGTCGAAACCAAATCGCTTCCAACAGACAAATCTATGTATGTTTTATACTAAAAAAATTTCTTCCTAAAAACGACTTTTTGTCGATGTGTCAGTTGCGGTATGCATGTTCTCTGTGATAATTCCCCTTCAATTGCTAATCGATATTTTTTTTCAAAAGCTATTACCACTCGAAAATCTCGATGCGTCAGCCTGTATAACACATACAGTGCTTTTCGTAAGTATTAGGTAGATACATGAAATGTGTTTAATAATGGTTTTTTCTTAGGGATTCTGTTATATGCAGTATGCACTTCATAACCGTAACGTTAACGTTAATTATATTACTTTTCTTTGGACAATATACAACGGATATATTTGTTATACAGGGTGGTGTTTTTTCGTTTCCTATAGAGGCTATTGTGACTTTGGTTTCATAAGAGTCAAAAATGGCTTACCTAAATTAGAAAAAAGTTGCGCTTTTTCGAGGTGAAAAAATCTGTTAGGATTTTTCCGAAAGGTATCTTGATTCATTTCAGATCTACCTCAAAAAAATTATAAATTGCGTTTAAAAAAAATCATGTTTTTCGATTGATGCCATTAATTGACATTTGGTGCTGTTCTGTAAGAAATCAGTAACATAACGATGTCGTTATTGCTAGATGTTGACCAAAAAGGAAGACCCCCACCATTGCTACATCAATATGCTAACGAATTTTCTAGGCCTCCTAGATTTTGAGGAGTGTTTTTTGAAAAATTAAAAACACGTTAACTTTGTTTACTTCCTAATAAGAATTCAATTGGCCAATTACATTTTCTTAAATTCTTTTTTAACCCTGACTCGGATTGTGACACTGAAGAGATTTGAAACAATACTTGAAAATGTTATAGCACAGTTGAATTTGTGTAAAAAAAACAAAGTTGACGTGTTTTTGCATTTTTCAAAAAATTTTTCACCGATTTCTTCGATATTTTAAAAAATCTTGGGTGACCGTGAGTTAATTTTCGGTCTAGTGTGACACGTTTCATGTTTCTGTCTAAAAAAAATTTGATTTTGAATTCCTTTAAAAATATGTGAATTTCCATTTGAAAAACCAAAATTTTTGTTGAAAAAAAAACGGTAAAAAATGTCAGACAACACCATCGGATGCGCATCGTAAAAATAAAACCGCTGTCCAAGGATTTTTCGCAATAACGTCAATTAACAGGGTTAATGCGAATATTCCATACTTGATCATATTAAATATAAAAGTTTCATCATTTATCTTGGTTACTTGTTATTTGTTCTTATTACTTAAGATTCTATTCCTCGTACTATTCCTAGATAATCAAGCAGGTACTATTTCGATTAGAATTTCAAACACGTCTGTGATTATGGATTGTTGTTTCCAAAAAAATTGAAAAAACTGTCCACAACGACCGCTGCAGAAATAAATCTATTTTAAATAAACGAGAAGAAAACGTCGGTCACAAGTCGTGGCAATTATGCACTACTGGGATAGGTACCTTACACAGCTATGGAGAGAGGTTAAAGTGAACTTTATACAATGGAAACACTGGACAACTTCGGTGGAACTATCACTATGCTCTGATAATAAGCACATTGTGTGCGAAACGCGTCAGCAGTGAAAATCAAGTGTTTCGGTGTAGTGGGGTGTTTCTAGTGATAGTGAACTTTACACATAAAATCGCGAGACTGCCAGGAGGAGCTTAAGCTAAGTTGTTTCAACCCATTAGCCTATCCTCCTTTCTTCTCAAAACGATGGAGAAAATCGTGGATAACCACATCAGAAGTGAACTTAATCAAAAAGCGCCACTTCATCAAAAACAATTTGCTTACCAATTAGGCAAATCCACAATAGATGTGGTTCATTACCTGGTGAAAGAAGTAGAGAAATCTAGGTGGCAGAAGAGGTACCTACCTGTTGGCTTATTTATACACTCTATATCTACTTTTGATTACACCTCATACAAAATCTATAAGGAAAACAGCCGAAAAAAGAGGCATTGACCCGTCCACAATTCGTTGGATAGAATCAATGCTTGAAAGCCCAAGAGTAGCGGCTTCGCTGGTAGGGGCGCAAAAAATATCGATGACCACAGCAAAAGGCCGCTCTCAAGGAGGGGTACTATCGCCTCTACTGTGCTCCATCGTTATATCTACTAGTGGAAATGACGCACGGCTAAAGCTCACCACGTAATAGGTTGCGCAGATGACTTGGCCATTCTAATCAGAGGTAGGTAAGCATAAGATGTGATTTCAAGTCTAATGCAAAGTGCCCTGAATAAAATAAACAGGTGGTGTGTAGGTAGAGGAACGGAGCGTTAACCCAGCAAATATTACCGAAATACCATTTACAATGCGAAGAAAGCTGTGTTTAAAGCTCTGCAGTTCCATGGATTATCTATACCATTTTCCAATAAGGTGAAGTTCCTTGATGTGGCATTAGACGCCAGGGTCGATCCAATTATTGGAAAACGCATGTTGAAACAACTTTAGCCAAGGCGACAGCATACCCGAAGCAGACAAAACTTGGGGATTACAACCGAAAATAACTTATTGGTCATACGACATCCTCATAAAGCCCGTCGTATCATATTCATCATTTGTGTGGTGGACAAAAACAAAAGAAATCATAACGCAAATCAAGCTACAGAAGCTGCAGCGTTTAGCGTGCTTGGGAATAACTGGGGACTGGGAATACAACCCCGACTGCAGCCATACAAGTACTGCTGGACCTAACGCCTCTGCACTTGCATGTGTAAAAGGGGGCCCTGCAGTCTTCCAAGAGCCTCCACCAGGCTAGGAGAACTAAATCAGGTAACCGTAAAGAAAAATCCTTCGAATGCGATGCGTCTACTTGACTATTTGAAAGGTGTTCGAGGTTTACATTGGAGACCAGCACACTGCTGAAGACACATAAGATGGCAGAGATCCGAAAGTGGGAAACGGAAAACAAAATGTCTTACTGACACAATTCCTCAGGACAAATAAAGGCGAAGAAATATTTTATAGAGTTCTCTGGGAATTAAATCAGGCTTATTCCAGACCTATTCACGGAACACTGCCCAGTGAGGTATCACCTCAAAAACATGGGATTAACAATCAGTGAAATGTGCAGACTGTCCGAAGTGGAAGTAGAAACCGCGGAACACTTGATCTGCAATTATGACGCACTTGCTTATCTCGCGCCTGTCTAGTCCAGAATTTCCCCGTTCAAATGGCCTCGCAGAAATATACCTATGTACAAGAAGCCAAGGTTATCTTAACTAAATGTATTGAAGACTAATGATATTTATTTGGCACTTCTTTACCACAGAAACACCCCATGAGAAGATTTGGTTTCTCTAGTCCAAAGATTGATGAGCGGGCGAACGAAAACATTACCCACAAACGCCAAACTTCTACAACCACAGGTAGTTACAGGTGTAAAGGACACGCTGGAAAACTTAAGAATTAAAGAAAAGGCGTAAGTATACGCGGATCGGTGGAAGAAACAGTTGCCGCTATATCATCCAGGAGACAACGTATTATTGAGAGTTAGAAACAAGAAATGGGCCTCGGCAACAGTAATCGAACGTACTCCAGAACCAAGGTCATACATCGTTCAAACCCCAGATGGAAAAAAGTTCCGAAGAAATGCTTGGTTCCTTAGGAAACGTAAAACGTTGACTACAAAAGCAGAAGTTGCTCGTCAGACTCTCCCAGCAAATGAAATTCCACAAAAGGAAGCCGCCTCAGAAGTTGCTTCACCAGACATTCGCCTACCTGAAACAACAACAAGAACAGAAGATTCAGTTCAGGGCGTCAAAAACAATGAAGGTACTAAGACGTCAAGGTATGGGCGTCAAATAATTCCTCCAAAAAGACTCGATTTCTAACCTTGTAAGAAAAAGGGAGATGTCAGGAGTTAAGGTTTGTATATCGTGGTTGGTACCACTGGTCAGCAGGAGTTGACAGCAACACGAATGGTCAACGGCCACTTTTTGAAGATCATCTTTATCTTATTGTATCGTTATGTAAACACTATTGTTAACAGTTGTTCATTAAACAGTAGTATAATTAACAATACTCTGTAAATAATCTTAAACTCCGAAGGAGTTTAAATGTTGCCCCGACAACGTTTTAAACTCCTCCCGAGTTTAAGTTTATTTATAACCCGCTCAAACTTGGTGCCGTAGAAATGACTGAGTTATTCCATGTCAACACATGTGTGCAGGTAATTTTTACCACTTCCGGTTTAACCGGAAATTATCTTAACTTTGTTTTTTCCAATGGACACAATTTTTCTCAACTGATTCGGGGCTTGGAATTTTTCCTGGGTTATAAACTTGTATCCTTCAATGGACGTGCCATCACCCTTGTTTTTATGAAACTGGTGAAGAATGAAAATGTTTCGAAATCAAAAGAATACACATGAACTACTTATATTTTTTGTTTATGCCGTCTATTTAATAATTCAATTCCTATGGCACCGCAGGGTGTACGGTGTACCTACACCCATCACATGTTCCATTTAACAACATGAAAAATATCTGACTACATCTTCAAATCCACTTCAAAACAATAAACGCGTGATTTTGAAAATATAATTTTTCCATCGGTTTCTTAGATGTTCTACAGTAACAAGGGTGACTGCACTTCCGGTCAAATATGGTACAAGTTTCTAACTCAGAAGAAATCGTAGATACAGAATCCGCAGAAAAATATAGAGAATTTCACTTGAAAAGTAATATTAGGGATTAGGGGTCATTTCCGGTTAAACCGGAAGTTGGAAAAACATTTTATTATACCATAAAAGCCACACAAAAAAATAAAAGTTATACAACTTCCAGGATTTTTCTAAATTCCCAGCCTTGTAAGTTATATGTAACCTACTTTTACTTTGAAAATTACCGTTCAAGTTTAAGAAAATTCATAATTTTTTTCTCGTAGATTAAGTATGACACATTTTTGAAATTTACATATGTTGTAACTTATAGTCCTGCGATGTTCTGAAAAAAAAATTACGAATGTGTCATGCTTATAACCAGAGTTTTAAAAGTTAGCCCAAAAACATGCGAAAGTCCGATAACAATCTTTCAGCCAAATCGGCTGAAAGCTGTTTCCCCATTAGGATGGTACTTTGGATGATGCTATCTTGAATAAAGCATTTCCGGTCAAGATTTCGAAATCAAAACAGTGATTTTCGGACTCAGCAGGGTTCCATTAATCAAAAAATACTTGTTGTCAAAATGTTATCCTATGTGCTCCTTGCAAAAGACGCACCTCAAAAGCAACAAGGTCAAGTGAACTCATAATTCAGTGGCGGTTCCAACTGAAAAAGAAAAAAATTTAATTTTCACTTAAAATAATGAAAATGGCTTCCATTTCCGTTGTAATCGGAAGTGATAGGGAAACGAACATATTTTCTTCTCACTCTACGTGGTCGATAATTGCAAGGTCCCAAATCACAACGTGCTCGTAAAACTGGATCGGCAGTTATGGACCGATCCCGCACTGTTGACTCACCCTGTATAAATGGCCGAACAATAGAAAAATATTTTTGCCCACAAATTGACTGAAGATATTTTATTAACTACTTTTGCATAACCTACCCTACTCATGCTCAACATCCTGAGGATTCAAAAAATAGCAGACTATTTGGTGTATAGCCTGTTCTTAATTAGATTTTCCATTCGACTTCCCATACATTCTCTGCAAAACTGCAAAATACGAATATGATGATCTCAATATCTGAAATATAAGAAAAGTAATAACGCTTTAACGAAAACCCTGCCCTTATTTACTGCAAGAAGTGTTGGTAGCGACAGAGGGATAAAATTTCCAGCCCTAACAACAGAAGGTCTCTGGCAATTCTGTAGTAATATAACCAAATTCTTCCTAGCTCTAGAGCTCGATTTATTCCAATTGGACATGTAAAAGGCGGTTATAATTCCGTCACTCTAAAACGTTAAGAGCTTATGTACCTAATCGTGAAAGTGAATGTTTTCCGAATTGAGGCGTAGCCGAGCCTCGTGATTTTTTGAGAAGCGGAAAACTACTTTCACGCTTTGATGGTTCATGTATTTTTCTTCCTACACCAGGAAATGAATTCATTATAAACTGTAGGCACCAGTCTACTTACTTTCTTGGCTAGCTGTTAAATAAAATTTTCGCTGCTAACCGTGAAAAACTGTACCTACTTTCGCAAAAATGTTTTATTCCGAACTTATTGTATAACGAACTTTTTGTCATTCGACTCACAAAATTTGTTGTTTGTTGTTGTTTTTCTAATTAAAAGTATGTATCACCCTCTTAAATGAAAAAAAGCAGTTGCTACAGTTTCGTTGATATTGTTGCTATATATTTATCATGGATTCACCAAGCTTCTCTTTAGGGGATTTAATTTTTTGCGAGTGGACCTTGACAACCGATATTTGATATATGAGTAAAGTAACTTTTTTTCACTCGTCGAATTTGTGTATTCCTTCTCTTGAACAAAGTCACACTTTACTCACTTGTTACATAAACAACTATTTCACTTCGTGTAGGAAGAAAGATATGGTTTTTAATATATTTTTTTTTGTTATGAACTGTACCTACCGTAGTCATAACGTCATGCCCATACCAGCAATACATCGACACCTGACACATCATCGCCATAAAAAATGTCACCATTAAAGCAAAGCCCAAACTGTCAATGGGCACCTGTAGAAAATCTTTTGCTGTTTTTTTTACAGATTAATAATAATAATTCTACTTACAACAATAAACTGAAAACCAGTCACACAAATTACCAAAGCGCTTGCAGCAAATTGCACAAAAATTCCATTTGAAAACAGCTCCTCAATCTTTTTAAGTAATCTGCAAGAATACAAAAATTATGAAGAGTAAGTAAACTCCATTCATTTTCTATTGAAGATCTAAAATTTTTCTGGAACTTTACAACCCTAATTTGTGAGGGCCTGTACTTTTGACAATTCAATAGAGGCGGGAAAGCAAAAACATTGCATAACCCAAATCTTCTAGGGTGTATTTTTCTTGTTAGAAGCAGTGTCACAGATAAACGTACCTGAGGCTTTTTCGTGAATATTTTTCTTTGCACTTTACTCAAAACTGCACGCACATAGGCCGTTTTAGGCAATTGCAATTGCAAAATTTTGACATTTGTCATGTTTTCTGACGTATTGCATTGAGATCGCCTGTTAGTAAAATTCCTTGCAAAATTTCCTCATACCAACATAAAATTCAAATTTTGACTTTCTGTCACTTCAATAGAAAATGAATGGAGACCTAATGAACTTCTCTTACTCCAATATTTTTTTGTGGTGATTCACGCATTTCACAACCTCGAAATCTGCTCTTTCTCCGTCAAAATTTATAGCGCTCAAGTGCTCTTTCAAGATATCAAATTGAGCGGCGCTCATCGACAGCAACCTCCAGCAAAGAGTATCAAGGGTGGAATTATTATAAGCACTTACAGCCACTGAAAGCACATCATAAATGTACGTGAGTGGATAGAAGTAGAAGTTCTTAGTATCATATGGCATCCATCCTGGTAATGGCAAAGGTTTTTCTTCACTGCTGGAGATTGGTACAAGCCCCCAAGTAATCACACATCCGATACAACAAATCCTGAAGCCCAAAGCTGTTTTGTTGAACGAAATCATCCTCTTTTTGATTTGGTCACCAAAATCGCGGTAAACGGGATCTTGTAAGGAATCTTCAATGTCCAACACCATTCTTCTGTGGTAGAGAAAGTTCAGAAGCTTCACAATAAAGGTGGTGTGCGTGATGAAAAACGGTAAAAGGTCCATTACTTTTGAGGGATTTCCAAATTCCAGGATTATTAAAATGAAGATCGACACGGACTTCCATGTTGCCACGACAAAATTCAGTGAGGCGCTTGCAATTCTCGCAATTTTATATTTATTGCTTCTTATGGGGTAAAACCCCGATAAAGTGAATAACGTCTTTTCTGTTCGAAAAAGGGGCTGGAGGCTCATTGTTAACTGATGCACTGAATATGGCTTTGCTCATATTTATACCAAGAGACATGCGTGACAGGACTTTGTGTCTTTTTAGACGCAGTAACAAAGCGGATTGATGCAGAGTTGTTAATTTTTGATTTTATTCCGTTTGTGAAGCCAGTCTTTCGATTTCAAAATTTGAAAAAATTGACTTACAAGAGATCGACTACGCAACTTCGTACGTCGATTAAAGAAGTGCTTTTCTATATAGATAAAATTGATCGGTCTGTCTAAAAATTTTAACTTCTATCCACAGCGTCATCGCAGTAAGTTAGATACAAATACTAAAATCACGCAAAAAACCGAACTGCAAAAAATCTGAAATCTTTTTGTTTTCTAGTGCTGGAAACTGGAAATCACGCAAACAATCTATTTGCCAGAAATATGAAAATCTTTTTGTTTTCTTGTGCTGGAGTCCCAAACTAGGTAGTGTTGTGCTGATTACATTTTCCGTCAAATATCACGAAATCGGCCCTGACTAATACTGTATCTTCCATTTTGGTCTTAAATTTAATCTGTTCATTGAGGGTGGAATTAATTGAAATATTACTTTACAATTTCAAAATTAGAAATTATTCAAACTTTTCGTAATTTCGGGTTCTTAAAATCGCTAAAATGAATGTTAACAGAGAAAGGGAAAGTGAATGAGGTCTTTTTAATTTGTGCAAAGACTAAAACGGAGGATATTTTGAATATTTATTGTATCGCGGTATACAATTATTAGTCCTGACCTCGATTAATGACTATTTTTGTTAGTAGACAAATTTTTTTATATTAAAAGTTAAAGACAGTATAGAAATGTCTTTCAAGGAACAAACTGAAACAAACTATCAAACTAAAGGACGTTTTGGACATTTACATTTTAGTTTGGGTGTTTATTTTACAATTTTGTAGGCAAAAATTCTCTGCAAATAAAAAAAATTGTAATATTTGTGAATAATTCGAAAACGGATGAAAATAACCAACATATTTGTATTACAAACAAACCTTCGCTTATTTTTGCATTAATCTGACCAAAAATATGCAGGGTGTTACATTCGAAAAAATTACTTTAGAACACCCTGTACATAGGGAAACAACTAAAATCGGGTCAGAGGTTCCTAAAAGCTTCTACAACTAGATCTTCATCTTAGTTTCTTATAAAAACTGCACCTGCATAAATGGTGAAAAATAAACCAGTGATTATAGATTCCAATTTATTTCAAAAATATTTTTTTACTATCAAACTAAAGATTCAAGAGCACTAATATTTTAGGGATGAACAAGTTCTTCTAAAGGGGTTATAAATATGCTAAAATATTAAGGGAATTCCTCTAGAAAAAAAGTCAACTTTGAAACTTCAATTTTTTTTGAACCACCCTGTACATTTAAAAGTGTTTTCTAGTTTAAATCTGCATATGAACGAAATTCCTAACCTGGGTGGTTTAGGCGCTAAAAAAAGTATCAGTAATATTTACCAATATTTTTAATTTTAATACAATATTGTAAAAAAATATGTCGCCTGAAATAGAACAACAAGAAAATCATTTTGATCGAAACAATCAAATTGGTATTTTTTTCGTATAATTCCATTGAGTCGCTTCGAAACTGAGTATGTTAATAGGTAGAGGAAATGCAGCCTTTTACTTAGTGAACAACACTTGTGTGAGTTGACTGTGACATTGCCTATTTATTGCTGAATATTTTATTTTATTCAATTACAGAATAAAATGATTGTGTACAAAGAGTGAATAGTGGAGAAATGCAATTAGATGACTGCTAGATTAATGAATTGTATCTAACAATGTGATTATCGGTAATTAATGTGATTGTCCAGATTGCGTTCGTTGCAACTGCTGACATGGTTTCTAAAGGACTTTAAGGATCACTTATCTTTAAGAAAACTCCAATATTCGAAGTGTTAATGGAGGTGATGGTGATGCCTTGACTTTGTTGAATAAGGCTAAGACTAGCGCAACTATTACAGTTTTTTAAGATTAAACACGGATATAGATACATTTTTTATGTTCTGGGATTCAATAAACCGGAATTTTGAGAAACTTTGTTTAGGTACCTATACCTAATTGGGGTAGGGATATGCATATCGAGCTTCTAATTTTCATATTTCCTAGAACCGATTTGGAATAACCTGTAAAGATTTACTTTAAAAGTCTCAACATTTGTACAGCCCAAAAATACTATCAACTATACAGGATGTCACAAAACGCCTGATGCAACGCAATGCAACTTGATTTTTTTAAATGGGACACCACCTTTTTGATGCCATATTCTGGATTACCTATAACATAGCTTTACATCGACATAAGGTAACATAGCTTTACATCGACATAAGGTAATCTATGTTTTAAGGGGTTGTTCTAAAGTAATTAATTTTGTTTTGGAAAATTTCGATCTTCGATCGTTGCGGGTATACTAGAGAGCTGAAATTGGGTACATTGGTACTTGGTACATTGGTATTTAAAATGAAGGAAGGGGTATTTTATCTGTCTAACATGATAATTACCATTATTATAGGTAGGTACAGAGTGTTCAAAATTCATTGTCAAGTTTAGAAAATTTCAAATTAGCAAAACTCCATTTTAACAATTGGCACCCACTGTTGTTATTGTGGTTATTGGGGTTCGGCTTTTGAATTACTTAGTTTTTTATTAAGTGTGTCCTATACCTAAAGTTGATATTTGTTGTTTTATTAAGAACCTACTGAAAAAACTGAAATTTGTAATATTTTAATGGTAGAAGGCTTAGAAAAGTTTTCGTTGTCTCACTTTGTTCTTCTTGCAATGCAACTTAATTGAACCAAATTTCATAGTGTTCAACTATAGTATATTAAAAAACACGTTTTATAAGGCCAATTATTGTCGCACGAGGATGTTTGGACAACGAGGGCGAAAAGCCCGAGTTTTACAAAATCCGAGTGCGACAAGAGCCTTATGAAACGCGTTTTTTATACAATTTTTTCTATTTCGGTTACCAACTTGTTAGAAATAAGAAAATATTCATTTTCAAAGACAGGAGTCAATGTTCGCTTGACAGTTGGCGATTGTTGGACACAATCGTTGTCTAGGTTACAATGTAAACAAAAGCCGTGCTCTAACAGAGCTCATTAGAAAACGCATTTGCGTGTTATAAAGTGTTCATTAGGACACGGAAATAGAAAAACCAAGTTATAACACGCTTGCCAATTCTCCGTCTTTTCAGTATAATTCAGTAACAAATCTTTATATCTTTGATTTTTTTTTTAGAATCTTAATCTACACAACTTTTTCTCATTTTACAAAATTAATCTTTATATCTTTGATTTTTTTTTTAGAATCTTAATCTACACAACTTTTTCTCATTTTACAAAATTAATCTTTATATCTTTGATTTTTTTTTTAGAATCTTAATCTACACAACTTTTTCTCATTTTACAAAATTTTGTATCTTTTACCGTTTGCGAGATGTCAATTTCGGAGAAATTAAAATGGGTGGGTGCCATTAGCTTCTGTCCTACGTGATTTATGGCAGACATCCGTTTTAGCATGAAAAGAACCATAAAATTGATCAACCAAGTTTGTTGGAATGGCATGCCAAAAATGCTCATTGCCTCCATGACTACCTAAAGGGCCTTTAAGTAGGTATCACCGGCCCAATACACCATCATTGGTATCTTGGTTTAGTATAGACATGGTTAGACATTCCTAGGGATCAATCCTGAGCCAAAACATTTTGAAGACTTCTATAATATGTCAAAAAAGGATAATAATAATAATAATAATAATAATATGTATTTGTCTTCTGTGGTACAAATGAGTACATAAGGTCGTCAGTCAATATAATATCTAAATAGATATAAATAGCAATAAAATAAAACACAAAAAATACACTAATGACAATAGGTACAAAACATCATGTTGACAAACAAACATCTATAGGTGCGGTTGCAAATACTCATCAACAGAGTAATATGTACCCGCTAGTAGCAGTGATTTCACATTATGCTTAAAGAGACTTACATTTTGTATATCCTTTATGTGGTCGGGTAGTTTATTATATAGCCGTAGAGGCATTACATACGAGCTGTTTGTTGTGACACTCAGCCTATGTTGTGGGATTAAAACCCCGCTTTGACACCCTAATCGTGGGGATAATCGCGTTTTATGCAACGGTTTCTATGTCTGAGCGTGGTCTGAGCCAATCAGAAGACTCGTTGCCTAACGACTAACCCCGGTATTAAATTTAATACTGGGATTATTTTTTATACAATCGGCCCTGAGAGGTTGATTTAACCCACTTTTGAGAAAACAGAGGATGTTCTTACATAAAAGAATTAATTTTACCTCTAATAAAATCGTACATAAAACATTGTATGCATCTCGTGTGTAGCCCTAGATACATAAATAACTATTTTGTTTAACTCTTTGGCCTTAAACTTTTGGACTAACTATATAATCGCTAGACGCTAAAAGCACAGCATTTAAAGTCATCGCACGCCCTTACTTTCTAATTGTTGACAAAAGTCTGTGACTGTGACCTTCTTTGTTCAGGAATCACTCTATTTATGTAAATAATCGCAAAATGGGTAAAAAATTTGATTTACTAAAGTTAACTTTTTGACTCTTCCTTGCGTTTGTATTACTCCAAAATCTGAAGTGCTGGGGGAAAATGCGACCTTGATATTTTCAAAAATTTTCATCTGCGGCGTTCCTTATTGCTTTTTCACTTGGAAAATTCGATCTCCTTTTGAGTTCATAAATATGCACCCCAGCTACGACCCTGTAAGGGGGAGGGGGCCAAAAAATTCAAGACCCCCCCCCTCTAGCTGAGTTTCTAAAGGTTACACGCGCGGACAACTGAAAAAATGCCAACCCTAACGATGGTAACGTGGTATTCACAATAGGCTCAGTACACTCAGAAGATAAAGTTATGACCAGAGACCGCTCACAATGTATGGATAGATTCTCACAAGCCATGTCAAAAAAATGCAGCAGAGAAGCGGCTGGAACCTCCCCATCGCGTGGATCTGTGTAGATGGTAGTCAATTCAACATTTTTTTTTGTGCTTATCATCTGTGACTAATTTCGCAATTTTCTGACAAATACCGACGTCACCTCGGACATCACCCATCACATTTGACAATATGTTCCTTTTAAGGTTAAGAGTTTGCCACCCTTTTGACAATAACTGATACTTTATGTCATCCACTGTCAGCCCGCTCCCTTTTAATGAAAAATAATTTTTCTCTATTTTCCACTGAAATGGCAGAAACTATGAATACATTTTAACCTCCCCAACCCCATCACAATTTTAAAAAAATGGGAGGTTACTGCAATCACTAAAATTTTCGAATTTGAGATAGCACCAGATCTCCACGTTTTGAGGTCTCAGGAACCCAGAAAAGTGGTTTTTAAAATGTGTCTGTGTGTCACCATCAGAAAGGTCTTCAAATTCTGGTTTCAAATAGGACAAAATTAATTCGCATTTAGCGCTGTTTGGTTCAAAAAATCGAAATTTTATAATAACAGTAAAAATACATTATAGCCCAAATTACTGAATCGATTTGGCTGAAATTTGGTACATGGAGATTAGGTGACCCGTTGAAGACCTGAAAGGCTTTTGGGAGCAATTGGCCCACGCGAACTGCCATTTAAGCATATCAACTTAAAATTTTAAATACAAGGCCTCTTTTTTATGTCGCCATTAGAAAGACGATCAAATTCTGGTTCTAAAAATGTACTCACAGTTTCTGCCATTTCAGTGGAAAATAGAGAAAAAATTCTTTCTCATTAAAAGGGAGCAGGCTGACAGTGGATGACATAAAGTGGCAGTTATTGTCAAAAAGGTGGCAAAAGATTAACCTTAAAAGGAACATATTGTCAAATGTGATGGGTGATGTACGAGGTGATGTCGGTATTTGTCAGAAAATTGCGAAATTAGTCACTGACGTCAGACGATAAGGATAAAAAAAAATCTGTTGAATTGACTACTATCTACACAGAATACAAAGATCCACGCGATGGGGAGGTTCCAGCCGCTTCTCTGCTGCATTTTTTAGAACCAGAATTTGATCGTCTTTCTAATGGCGACATAAAAGAGGAGGCTTTGTATTTAAAATCTAATGTTGATATGCTTAAATGGCACTTCCCTTGGACCAATTGCTTCCAAAAGCCTTTCAGATCTTCAACGGGTCACCCAATCTCCATGTAGCAAATTTCAGCCAAATCGATTCACTAATTTGGGCTATAATGGATTTTTAGTGTTATTACAAAATTTCAATTTTTTGACCCAAAGAGCACTAAATGCGAACGAATTTTGTCTTATTTAAAACCAGAATTTGAAGACCTTTCTGATGGTGACAATAAATCTTTCAAAAACTTGTTTTGGATGGTTAAATGAGTGAATCATTTTAAAGTTGGAAATTGGTGTGCCAAAACGGCACTTTCCGTGGGCCGATTTAATCCAAAATTTGTTCAGCTCTTCGACGTGTAATACAATCCCCATGTGCAAAATTTGAGCCAAATCGGTTCAGGGGCTTGGGCTGTACCGCGATTTTAAAGTCCGATAAAAATCAATTTTTTTTTTATTGTTGGTCAAAAGGGCACTAAGAATGAATGCATTTTTAGAAGCAGAATTTGAAGGCCTTTCCTATCGTGATGTGAAAAATGGGGGTTTGCATTTAAAATTTAAAAGCTTATGTGCCAAAATGGCATTTCTAGTTGTACGATTGGCTCCAAAAGCTTTTCAGATCTAAGTTGGGTTATCACATGCACACGTACCAAATTTCAGCCAAATCGGTCTAGTAGTTTTGGCTGTGGCGTGTTTACAAACGTACGTACGCACGTACGTACGTACGTACGCACATACACACAGACACATTTTTAAAACCACTTTTTTGGGTTCCTGAGACCTCGAAACGTGAAGATCTGGTGCTATCTCAAATTCGAAAATTTTAGTGATTGCAGTAACCTCCCTTTTTTTATAAGTGGTGAAGTGGATTGGGGAGGTTAAAAAAATAAAATTGAACGTGAAAACATCTTTATTAACACGACTCGAGTGGGATACAAACCTTCACAAACCCATCTTAACTGTCTTTTCTAAGAATCTGTCGACTTTGTGAGCGGTCTCTGGCCATAACTTTATCTCTGAGTGTACCTATAGGTCCATAATGTTGTAAAACAAATATTTCTGCCCTCTGTTACTTTTTCTTGCAATGGCTAGGGTTCACTTGGTGGGGAAAAAGGTTAATGTAATAATCATTAATCTTCTCTGTATTCCACTATAAAAGTGTCCATTTTATGATTCCTATAATTCAGTCCGGATTACGGAAAAGGGTTAAAATGCATTTGTTCAAAAAGAAATTGTTCGAAAAATAATTGTTCAAAAGTACAATTGTTTGAAAGGTAAATTATTCTAAATGCATATTGTTCGAAAGGTAATTTGTTCGAAAAGTAATTGTTCGAAAGTCAGAAATTAAAAAGGCCGCCAGTGAGGTAGTGAGGCGACAGGAACCTCCCCAAAGGTGAATCCTCGCATTTGATGACACACGTCTATCTACATTTTGACACACCTATGTTTCACGTTTACCTTTTAAGGTTAACAATCCCGGAAATCATTTGTCACTATGCTATTCAATCTTGAAATTTTTAAGTTTTTGCCGAAAGGGCTCAAAGTGTGAATACATTTTCAAAAACTGAATTTAAAGGCCTTTCGTACGGAAATGTGAAAATATGGGTTTAGTATAGAATTTCAAAGTTGATGTGCCAAAACGGCAGTAAATATTTTCCGATCTTCACCAAAAGTTTTGCTGCCATTACGCCTTCTGTCCAAATTTCAGACAAATCGGTTTAGTAGTTTCAGCGGAATCGTGTTTATACGACGACAACACACGGACATTTTTTAAAACCTATTTTTTCGCATTCTCCATACCCGAAAACGTAAAGATCTGCCTTTATCTCAATTTTGGACCGATTGCAGTAACCTCCATTTTTTAGTTTGGAAGGGGGAAGTTATAAAAAACCTGAACTGACAGACGTCGAACTGCCTAGCTTCTCGCACTGCATAACCGATATTTTGACTATTCTCGCTTTCGGCTGCATTGAACTTTCAACAGGCAAAATTTGACTGTGTGTGTCTAATGGCAAAGAATGCACATTAATGTTATTTGTCTTTCTAACAATTTACCTTTCGAACAATTGTCTTTCGAGCAATTTACCTTTCGAACAATTTTCCATTTGAACAATATGTTTTCGCTATGGTCGCTATGTGGTCGCTACTCGTGGACGGCCTCCTAAGGGACCTGAACGGAGAAGGGTGCTACGCTCAGGCGTACGCTGATGATGTGTGCATTGTAATCAGGGGCAAGTTCCTGGGGACAGTCACAGCCATCATGCAACAGGCTCTGAACAGAGTTAGCAACTGGTGCGAGGGGCGATCCTTGTCGGTAAACCCGAACAAGATGGAGTTGCTCCTCTTCACTAGGAAAAGAAAGTTGGACACCGTAAGATGGCCCAAGCTGCAAGGGGTGACCTTGGGTCTGGCCGAGAGAGTGAAGTATCTGGGAGTAATCCTGGATCCGAAGCTTTCTTGGACAGACCATGTAGAGTCACAAACAAAGAAGGCCTGCGCGTCCTTATGGATGTGTAGGCGTTTCTCCGGCTCCACTTGGGGACTAAAACCGCAGGTGGCGTACTGGTTATACACAACCGTCGTGAGGCCTCTGGTCACGTATGGCGCCCTGGTCTGGTGGCGCTCCACGGAACGCGCTAGTACCAGGAGTGCCCTCGGGCGAGTGCAAAGACTGGGATGCCTAATGGTGACCGGTGCTATGAGAACAACTCCCTCAGCAGCCTTGGAGGCGATCCTGGCCCTGGAGCCGCTGCACCTCAGAGTGCAGCATTCGGCCCGGGCCTCAGCCTTCAGGTTGCAGGGGATAGGAGAATGGCGAGCGGGAAGTGAGGGACATCGAAGTGCACTCACTCTACCGGGCGCGGATGAGGCTGTCTTGCAAATGCGCAAAGACAGGATAGAGCGTCGGTTGCGCTTTAATGACCCATATACAACCAAGATCCCCTCTAGGGAAGACTGGGGCGAGAAGGGAGAAAAATTGCTCACACCGCGTGGCCTAGTCTGGTACACAGACGGGGCCAAAAACGATCTGAGCACTGGCGCAGGATTCACTGGGGGGATGCCAGAGGGACGAGTGAGCGTACCTCTTGGCAAGTACCCCAGTGTATTCCAGGCGGAAATATACGCAATTCTGGTGTGCGCTGAGGAGAACCTACGTAGGGGCTACTCTGGCAAGTACATCTACATCTGCAGCGACAGTCGGGCGGCGCTCGGGGCTCTGAACTCCGTGGAGGTGAGATCCGGCCTCGTTAACGACTGTCGAGACGCATTAACGAAGTTGGCTGGAAATAACCATTCGGTCAACCTGGTTTGGGTTCCTGGGCACTCAGGAATCGCTGGCAATGAGGTAGCTGACGAACTGGCAAGGGAGGCATCGAACATGCCATACCTGGGACCACAACCAGCACTCGCTGTGACGGAGAGTGCGTTGCGGAAGGAGCTAGGAAACTGGCTCAACAAGCAATTTCACTCACACTGGGAAAATGCACCGGGGATGAGGCAAGCGAGGGCCTTCATTTCTCGGCCCTCCTCGCCAACAGCCCAACGGTGGTTTCTCCAGTTAAGCCGAGAGCGGCTAAGGAAAGTCGTGGGCGTCCTGACAGGGCACTGCGCACTCAAACGACACCTTCATCTAATGGGACGTTCTGAGGAAAGCACTTGTAGAGTGTGCGGAGAAGAGGAAGAAACGCCTCTTCATTTGCTAACCGCGGAAATATACTCACTCTCTGCAGCGGATGTACTGGCCTTCATGGAAGGGACGGGGCTTCTGTAGAGAAGAGGTTGCAGTGCGGGCATAATGGATCTTAAGGTCTGAATGCAGCGGACCCGTAAGGGAACGCACCGCAGAATCGAAATACGAAATACGAATATGTTTTCGAACAATTTCTGGATACGGTGGTAGAAATCAGAATGCATCGTGCACTTTATCAAATAGTAATGTAAAATAAAGATAAGCAAGCTGTTGCTGGGTACCTAATACAAAAAATTGTTATAATGCCCCATTTTTACGCCATTATTATTCGAATTCTGCCCGTTTAAAGTTTAGCGCGTGCTTTTGACGAAGCCGAAAGTGAGATTTCGTCAAAATATCGGTCTTGCAGTGCGAGAAGCTAGGGCAGTTCAGGTCTATGTCAGGTCAAGTTTCTTTTTATGTTACATTTTTTCTCAAATTCTGCCCATTGAAATTTGAGCGCGAGCTTTCAGCCAAGCCGAAAGCGAGAACTCGCCAAAATGCCAGTCTTACAGTGCGAGAAGCTAGGGCAGTTCAGGTCTTTGTCAGGCCAAGTTTTTTATTTTACATTTTTCCTCAAATTCTACCTATGTTTTGTTATGAGATTTATAACAACACTGAATGCGGTTAACGGTACAGGGTGATCAAATAAAGAAACGATCGAGGGTGGCTATGGAAGTTCAAAAAATTGTCTCTAATAATCCCAAAACACTTCTCTTTGTTGGTATTTTTAGTAGTACCTAATTAATTAACGACGTATTTTCGAAAATTCATGGCCCCCTTTGATCGGTTTTTCATTTGATCTCTCCGTATATTAATTACCTACCAAGGAATAAGTATAATTTTTGTGGTCGTAGAATGCATTTGGATTGGTATCAAAAAAATTAAGTAGACTTGTATTTTCGTTTCTCAAGAATCTCAATTTTTCACCTATTTCTTCGATGTTTTTGAAAATCTAGAATGGCCGTTACTCTACTTTCGGTCAGGTATGACATATGTTTCTAGCTCAGAAAACAGCGAAGATTCCGAATCCGTTGAGAAAAAATTACGGTCCCTTTTGAAAAATCAAAATTAGGATCATTTCCGTTTAATCCGAAGTGCAAAAAATTATCAGAGAACACCTCAAAGAAGTTAGGTTGACCTGTCCGAAGATAGAAAGTTCTTGAATTTATTCCTTCCTTTTGAACAGCACTGTGTGTATTGTACAGGGATAACGCTTCGCTTTGATATACATCTTCCGGTGGCTTTTAATCAAGCCTGAAGTGTAATTAACCGTTTTCACGTTTTTAATGAATAGGTAAAAGACTGTTATTCTGTTCTCGTTTAAAGGGACCCTAAACTAGTTGTAAGATCATACAATGATCATACCGAGAATGTATCACATTTTATCGCGAGCAGATAATGGGCAATTATAGGTTACATATCTGATAAACTCTAGTTTCTATGTGAACTTATAATCGGAAAGAGGTTTTCAATACTTTATCTTTCTCCTATTGTATAATCACACTAGCTGGCTCCCTCGACCTTGCCCGGGTTAATTATGTTAAATAACAGAAATTATTTGCTTTATTTTATTTGTTTAAGTAAACGGGCTTCAATTTACCAAGGTACTTCCAAAACCGGAAAAGATAATTCCATTTTACCTCCGTTGTTACTGTTACTGTTTGTTGGCACTAACACTGACAGGAATTTTGACGTAAATGAAAGCCCGTTTAACACAACAGAAAAACGTTTGATGATGAAGCACGCTGCTCTTGGGTCTGTTAGAATATATGACTCTAGGTATCTTATGTAATATGCTAATGTAAAAAGACGCGTCGTTAGGGCATCGCAACAAAAACGGGGCCAAGCTACTCCTCTCTGTATGCAAAGGAGGCTTAGGAGGGGAGGTCTACGACATAAACAAACGTTCAGCTTTATATAATGTATAGAAGATTTACATAAACATTTCTTTTTGTGATCTTTTCGTAATGAACCCATTGCTTTCAATTTAATAAATTGCCCAAACAATAATAATCTTCAATTAACTAAGACCGGGTGTTAAACGCAAAATTGGCTGTACATTGATCGAGTTAATAATAAGCGCGTCATCGTCAAATGTTGACAATTCTTTTAATCGACAGCAATGCGCATAATGCACGTATTTTTCTTTAACGCGAAATTAGACAACACAAATTAGACTGGTTCCAGGCCTTGTTTAAGCAATTTCGCTTTCCAGTTAGCAGGTAAGTAGATAGCTTCGGTAATGTTGACGTGAATTAATTATTTTTCAGATTTTCAAGAAATGGATCGATGCTTGGAACATTTCAGAAATGCGGAGAGAACAAAAATGGCTCAAGCCACTAAAGTACTCAAAATACTTAACAAATTGTCTTGTCAAGGAGGGCTTGTCCAGGAGAAATTGCTGGTGGAAAAACTTTTGTTGGAAGCAGGTAAGAGCTAATTTTGATATTAGAAGCAATAGTGAAGGTGAATTTTTACGTCAAAAGTCGAAAGAAAATATGGACACTCGAGGCGTAGCCGAGACTAGCCATTTCTTGAGAAGCGGAAAACTACATTCACGCTTTCACGAAATAGTAGTTTGTGTACCTAAGTGTGAAAGTGAATGTTTCCGTGATCGAGAAAAAAAATGGATAATCGAGGCGCAGCCGAGGCTGGACATTTCTTGAGACCCGGAAAACTACTTTCACGTTGTGGTGCATAGAAAATTTGGGCTTCTAGGCCTCTATGGCGTCCTCGGGCAGCTAAAATACAAATGTTTCTCACCCCTAAAATGAAAAAAATGGCCCAAAATGTAATCAGCACCTACAAATTGCCCCTTGAATATGTGTGCCAAATTTCATCTCGATACGTTCACTAGTTTGAACTGCACAAACAGACAGACAGACACACAGACATACACTTTTCAAAAACTAGTTTTTCGGATTCCCAGGACCCTAAAACGTAAAGATTTAATGTTTTTGGCGACTCGATTTTTCGGTCGATTTTATTAAACACTAAAATTTTTAAACATTTTCAAAAACTTAAAATTGCTCGTTTTTTTAGAAAAGATGTTTGTCATATTTCAAAATACTGAGGTAGTTACGGGAATTAAGAAAGCAACAATTAAGACAGATAAACAATATATTTTCTGCACAGATGTATACCCTGAAAATCTCGAGTCAAATCGGACCACAAAAATTATTAATAGCAATAACTCGAGAACTAGTGGAGGTATCGTTCTGAAACTTGGTATGCACCTTCGACTTTCAAGTCTGTTAAAGGTGAGGGGGTGTCAATTTCGGGGAATGAAATTTAAGGAATGAAAACCACGAAGAATATGATAACTCTGCAAGGGTTGCTCACAGTTGTTTGAAACCCAAACTACACACATATTTCGATGAAGTCTTACGGGGAATGCTTTTTTCACAAAATTGGGCACTTGGGGTGGAAATTAGGGGTTGCAACTCGAAATTTCGCATAATAGGCATTGCTCGAAATTGACATCATTCGATAGCCTTCCATTAACGATTCAAAAAATGTGTTATACTTATTTTGCGAAAAACCACCTTTAAAGGCGCTACAACCCCTATAATATGCAGAAACACAAACATAAAAGCAACCCCTAAACCACTAACGACCCCTAATGCTTTGCAAGCGGATAATAGTATATTATTAAACGAGCACATTATGAAGGTCATTATGCACGCGGTTGCTACGCTCGGGTTATAAACAACCAAGTGAATAATAGCCCATAATGTGCGAGTTAAATACGACGTTTTATTCACGATTATTGAAATATATTTATCCAAGATTATTGAAATTCTTCAAAAAATTTTATCACTTTATATTTATTGTAAATACAAGCCAACAAAAACAAAAAATTGACAAATGATAGGAACAGCTTGATGCTTGATCTACTTTGGCACACTTTCGCTTGATTTTGAAATGTCATTATTTTCATTGGATAGGCAGCCAACATTACAGGTGCTGTGAAGTAATGTGACAGAAGCGTGACTTTTTACAATAAGCCTCGCTGTATTTTATGAACAGGATTATGTATCCAAAGTTACGTACATACCTACATAACAATGACATTATTTAATAATCCTGGATAAATACATTTTATTGAGGTCTTACACATTGTATCCTAGAGAAAGGAGGAGTGAATTTTAGGACAAATTTATCAAAGGGGATGAAAGTTAGGAGTGGAAACTCGAATTTTCACCGAATAATGCAGGGTTGAAATTAATGCCATTCGATAGCTTTCTACCTGACGATACAAGAAAAGATCTCAACCATCATTCGCGAAAAAACACTCTTAAAGGCGCTACAACCCCTAATATGTAGAAACACATAAATACAAGAAATCAAAAACTGCTCAACGTATCAAGGCTTAATTTGGTGCTCCAATTTACAGTGACACTGGAGGCGGATCGGCAAAATTTCATTATGATCTAACAAGGGGGATGAAATTTAAGAGTTGAAACTGGGAAATTTTTCAGGTAAATGGTCGAATAAAATTATAGGTTTCGATAGATTTAGGTCAACCATTGAAAAAAGTCTTGAGTCTTCAACCTAATACCAGCCCCTAGGCTGCTAACAACCCCTTTTTCGTGCGTCTTCTGTAATTAAAATTCGTTTTGATTAACTTTTAACCTATTCACCATTTTTAACCCCACTCATCACACTGAAAACCCTTAAAAAGCTAAATTTACGCAGACCGCTTCTTGTTCATGTAATTTTCACTAGTTCTTCTTAATTACAGTAAATTTTCACACCCTTGACTTTTAATCCCCCTTCATAATTTTTCAACCCCTCGAGCGTGAATTCGCGCAATTTTGTCCTTCTGTGGTAATAATTTTTTTTCAATTAGACTATGTTCTGCCTTTTTCACTTTTTCAACCCCTTTCGCAATATTTCAACTGCCCAGACGCAAAATTTGGGATATTTTGGTGATATTTTTTGTAATTTTATTTAACAGCGCTTAATTCTCACACCTTTGAGTTTTCATCCTGGTTTCTCTACCCCTTAAGTGCTAATTTTGCAAAATTCGCGTAATTTCGTTTTTCGTCGGCAATAAGTTGAACTCATTTGGGATTCAGTTTACCTTTTTCAATTTTCCAGTTTTCCTCGCAATGGGTAGATAGATATAAGTAGGTATTTCAACCCTCACAAAAGTTTTAATTGCATAACAGGTTGATTTGGAACAACAAATTGTTAACATTTCGCCTTTTTGACACATCTGTGCGTCTGCGGAGGCACTACTACTAGGTGCAGATTGATAAAATCTGCACCCGATTCCACCAATAAGAGCAGTCGCCCCTACATACACATTAACGTGATAAACATCTACAGGGATACACATCGCATTGATATACATTTTCCGGGGGCTTTTTTGATACGGTTGCTCAAAAAAAATTGTCTTTTCATAATCCTGTGCGAAAAATGTTATTTTTCCCACTAATTGCAGTTAGGAAATGCATCATATTTCCGCACTAGTGCGAAAAGTGTTTCAATCAACACGATCCACGTGATTACTAAACATCTCATGCAAGTTATGAAAAAACACCAAATCTATTTCAGTGCTTCGCCAATTATAGTTTTTGGATGTTTCGATCGGGATTATGAAAAATCTTGTATGTAGCAAGTGGGAAAATGTATCATTTCCTCACTTGCGTGCTTACAGAACTCGGCTTCGCCTCGTTTGCAATAAGCACCCGCGTAAGGAAATGATGTACTTTTACCACTTGTTACATAAATCTTCACCTTTATCGGTTCAATATCTTGTAATATACTTATTTTGTGTTTCAAGTATTTCACCGTTTTAGAATTCCTAATAAATCCTTTTTCAGAGCAAGCCGAGAACCTAATTAGCAATAAATCCCCTGAAATTACAAAGGAAGTCACAGTCACCGGCAGAATCCTCGCGACAAATTTTCAGTTTCAACTGAAATCTCCTGAAATTAGATCCGACGAAACCCTACATTACGTTTTAATTATCTCAAACAGCACCGAAATTAAAGCGTCGAAAATTTCAAAAGCAATCGATGGATTTATCGAGTTCTCCGAAGATTTCGCCTTCAGCTTCGGCAACTCTTTCAGGCTAAAAATACAGATCTACAGTATATCAATAAAACGACCGCCTCGCCTACTAAACTTCTTGCAGAAATTTGAGGTAAGTTAAAAAGGCATTGTCACCAGATGAACGAAATTTTAAAAATCGTCTAAACTGATAGGATTGTTTTAGTAAGGGGGCCTGGTTAAAATTTTTACATTTTTTTGACTAATAACCGAGTTATGAACATTTCTAATCGCCGCTGCAGGTGTGCGTGACGTCACGTTAGTTCCACCCCGACCGACCGCCTATTGAATACATTGAGTTCGGAAGGGCGGAATTATGGTTCATTGTTATGTTGTGGGATGCCATAACAAAACAAAAAATGGGCAGCTACGGAAGCTTCTGGAACCTCCCCACTTCGGTGAATGATCCAATCTTATCACCAATATCAAGTAAATTTTACTGTTCACTATACCTAAGTTTTACTCCACCAAACCTAAGGTGTTCTCTGTGATCTTTCTAAATTTTACGATCTTTTGCCAAAAGGGCACTAAGCTTGAATACAATTTTGAAAACAAAATTTGAAGACTTTTCATGTGCTGGTAGAGAAAATGGGAGTTCATTATTCAAGTTTCAAAGTTTATATGTCAAAATGGCACTTGCCGTTTGCCGATTGTCACCAAAATTAAATCCTCTCTACGGCGGGTAGCGGTATCTCTACCTACCAAATTTCAGCCAAATCGATCCAGCAGTTTAGGCTGTAGCGTGTTATTTAATGTTTAGTCTAAATTTCGATTTTTTAGATTTTGTGCCAAAAAGGCACTAAGTGGGAATACAGTTTCAGATACATAATTTCAAGGCCTTTCATGCGCTGATAAGAAAGATTAGTGTTCATCTGTCAAATTTCAAAGTTTACATGCCAAAAAGGCACTTAGCGTCTGTGGATTCGCAAGAAAATTAACTGGGCTCACCGGAAGGCTAACCCTAACATACATACCAAATTTCATTAAAATCCGTTTGGTAGTTTCCGAGAAATCGTGCTCACATACGTACATACGTACGTACATACGTACATACACACAGACATTTTTTAAAAACCACTTTTTCGTGATCCTGGGACCTTGAAACGTAAAGATCTGGTGTTATCTCAATTTCGAATTTTGGAGTGATTGCAATAACCTCCCATTTTTATATGGTTGTGGGGAGGTTAAAACCCGCCCTGCAGTAAGTTTTCATCGTTTTCCTGATAAAACAAGAAAAACTAAATTGTTTAAACAATGGATGGCAGCAGGAAGAACTTCTTTCCGAACAAATACACGTCTGTGTTCCGTACACTTTACGCAAGATGACTATTCTCTTAGATCATTCCGAGATCATTCTTAAAGGAAAAACTCACACTACTAAAAGAAATGTGATTTGTTTATGCATGGACTATTTTCGCGAAGTTGATCATTGATGCGGTGGGACAAACGTGACGTCACGGCTATTATTTCGCGCTCTTATATCTCATTAACTGTTACGAATTTCAATCTAAAATTTTGTCTGTGTGTTTATGATAGGGTACTAATAAGTTTGAATCAAAAAAAAAATACTTTCATCTCGTGACAATGCCTTTAATTACAGATTGGCTGATTAACAGCGAGATTTTACAGACTTCTCCGGCGAAATTGCTCTATAGAAACCCGGATCCTGATGAGGGACTTTCAAAAACCTCATTTAAGCTCTGCGGAGAAACCGAAGTTATCCCCCACAATTTCCAAAATAGTTCTTGGAGATTAAATTCGCATCTGTCAACGTTGGATGAATTTGTTGAGGGGTCTGTGGCTTTGAAAGACTTTCGGGTTAATATAAATCGTTCGGGTTTTCTCACCCTGGGACAGCCCTGCAGTGATTTGATTAATTGGAACAGATGTTGGTGTAGCCTCTCGGGGGGTTGTTTTAAAATATTCGCGTCGCCAGAAGAAGACGAAGCATTTATTATCTTGGATCTTAAATATTGTCACTCGAAGAAAATTGAATTAGCTCCATGTACCTGCTGTCCTAGATCTAAATCATTTCTGTTTGATATGAAAACGCTCAACAAAACTGTAAAAAGATATTTCTTCAGATGCGACAACAATGTTGATTTAAACATTTGGATAAGTGATTTGAATGCAGTGGTATCCCTTGAAAGGAAATGGAAAAATATCTTAACGTAGAGAGCGTTAAATTTTATGATTATATCAGTCAATTAACTAATAGGAGGAGGCCAATTAAATCTTACTCTAGTCTAATTAGAAACTGTAGAGACATAAATTCTTATAACATAGTGTTATGTAACGAAATAATAAAGTGTAAATCGATAGAAATGTGGATATCGTAAACTATACAGAAACAGAGTTTAGCTTTCCTATTTTATCAATAGAGTGGCGTGTCCTAATAAATCACCCTGACCGAGTGCTGTGGAGAATCCATTGAGTGTCTGCCAGGCTCTTGTTTTATATCAAAAGTCGTATATTTTGGTTGAACAGCGAAAGCGTTTCCGGGATTCGTAAATCCATGTATGAACTTTTTTAGTCTACCAGGTTTAGAATAAATATTCTAAGTTTCAGGCTCTTATTTTCTTATTTTTGAGTTAGCAGAATCGTTTTCTCTTAAATATGCCATACTTTGCCGAATTGGATGAAATTTGGAATTTGGGCATTTCCAAACCCAATTCAGAGCTGGAAAGCTTTGGAGCCAATTGTATGGCCGGAAGTGCCATTTTGTCACATCGTACTAATGGTACAGGCCCGACCGCTTATTTGGCAAAATATATTGACTTTATCAAAACCTTTTAAAACAAAAATTGAATTGATACTAAACTGAGACGCACAACAATTTGGGATCAAAATTTGTATAAGTTGCGATTTCTGTTCTTTGTGTGTGCCACAATTTGAAGTATTGGGCGATTTGACCGTCGATGTATCAAGTGATGTGAGTCGGTAATTTACAAAAGAAAATAGCAAATAAAACACGGTGTTTTTCGGTAATTTACAAAATATATTTAACAGTATTTTCTCCGTAATTTATTGGGTAAATTACCGAGTTCGGTATTTTTTCGATTATGCTTAAATCAGTAAGACTAAGGATTCTAGGTCGGGTCTTTATTTTCCGGGTCAGTTTAGTATACGAGGTTTAGCAGGATTCTTTAACAATGCAAGGCATAATGAAATGTACCTACGTGATATTTTTAACCAATTTAAAAACACTGACAAATTGTTTAATTGACTTTATAGGTACAGTCGAGAAAGTAAGTCATGCACCCAACTCTTGAGCGTTACGCTCAGAATTTAGAAAACAAGCCGTCGATAGTGGTGCATTTCCATGTCGTTAGAACCAGCACCAATTAGGGGTTGTATTGCTGGATCAAAAAACCTGGGACTGTAAGCCAGTTAAGAAATATTCGCTCAAGAATTTGGCATAAAGTGCATTATTTAATTTTTCGACTGTACCTATACTACTTACAGTAAGTACTAAAAGTTCTTACTTTATAGGTACTTATCTTATAAACTTCACTTATTTTGTGTTGTGCTTAATATATTTTACTCATATAATACATCAATCAGTATAACTCATTACTTGGTACAAGAACAACAAAACCTGAGCTCAAGAAAGCCATTAAGTTTCACTGGCACTTTGAGACTGATAATCACATAAGTTAAGTACATGTTACTATAAAAAAAAATGTACGCATCTCACCCTTAGGTAGTCCCGACGTGCCATAATTTCACGACTCAAGACATTGATTTCAAATGTTGTTCACAATTTCACGGCTCAAGAGATTGATTTCAAATTTTGTTGCTCAGATGGCATTTTTTGTTCGGTAAAATATGTATATTGTAAAATTTTACCAAAATGAAAGGTATTTTACGTAAACGGTAATTTACCATCGTTATCAAACACGCGGCATTAAAAATCGGTAAATTAATTACGGCGATTTTTTACCAAAAAAATTAAATACCGTATTTCTACATCACTGGATGTATCTATTAAATATTACAGTCACAAAAATGTATAAATAAATAGGTACCATCCTGATCAGGAAAAACTAGTATCTAAAAAAAAATTTTGGAAAATGCTTGTGTCTATAGTCACGTTGTTGTACTCGTTATTTCTGATCACGATGATCACTTATACAGGCTGGTGAGTTTTTCTTTGCCCACCACTGGGGAACTCGAGGACCATAAGAAATCGAGAATAGGTTAAATTAAAGAAAATATGCACCTTTTCAAGGTAATTAACAATCTGTAAAAAATTCTTTCTATCGGTTGGCGCCGATATTCAAATGAAACTTGTTTAATTGTATGGTGGTGCTTATTTCGTCGCTCGTTCGAGTTAGAAGATCACGGTTGAACGAGAAAAAAGTTGCGCTTTTTGAACGTGATTAAGAACCTATAAAAAATTCTTCGATAAGTTGTTTCGTTAACGAGTTGTCTCGAAAAAACTGAAAACTGACATTTTAAAGTAAAAAAAATGCAGCAGAGAAGCGGCTGGAACCTCCCCATCGCGTGGATCTTTATATTCTGTGTAGATAGTAGTCATTTAAACAGAAAATTCAACAAAAAAAATTCCTTTTAAGGTTAATTAATATCCCTTTTAATGAGAAAGAATTTTTTCTCTATTTTCCACTGAAATGGTAGAAACTGTGAATACTTTTTTAGAACCAGAAATTGATCGTCTTTCTAATGGCGCCATAAAAAAGGAGGCCTTGTATTTAAAATTTAAAGTTGATATGCTTAAATGGCACTTCCCGTTTACCAATTGCTTCCAAAAGCCTTTCAGGTCTTCAACGGATTACCCAATCTCCATGTACCAAATTTTAGTCAAATCGATCCAGTAATTTGGGCTATAATGTGTTTTTAGTCTTATTAAAAAATTCAATTTTTTTTACCCAAAGGGCAGTAAATGAGAATGAATTTTATCTTATTTAGAACAAGTATTTGAAGATCTTCCTGATTCTGACAATAAATTTTTAAAAAAGTTGTTTTGAGAGTATATTTAAAATTGAAAATTGTGCCAAAACGGCACTTCCCGTGGGTCGATTGCCTCCAAACATTTTTTACCTCTTCGGCGTATAATACAGTCTCCATGTACAAAATTTCAGCCAAATCGGTTCAGAGGTTTCGGCTGTATCGTGTTTTTAAAGTACGTTAACAATCCCGAATATTTCAATTTTTGTCAAAAAGGCACTAAGAGTGAATACATTTTTAGAAGCAGAATTTGAAGGCCTTTCTTATGGCGACGTGAAAAATGGGGGTTTGCATTTAAAATTTAAAAGTTGATGTGCCAAAATGGCATTTCCGGTTGCACGATTGGCTCCAAAAGCTTTTCAGATCTAAGTTGGGTTATGAGATTCCTACGTACCAAATTTCAGCCAAATCGGTCTAGCACTTTTGGCTGTGGCGTGTTTACAAACGTACGTACAAACGTACGTACGTACGAACATACACACAGACACATTTTAAAAACCACTTTTTTGGGTTCCTGAGACCTCAAAACGTATAGATCCGGTCTTACCTCGAATTCGAAAATTTTAGTGATTGCAGTAACCTCCCATTTTTTTAACCTCCCCAAACCCATCACAATTTTAAAAAAAAATGCAGCAGAGAAGCGGCTGGAACCTCCCCATCGCGTGGATCTTTGTATTCTGTGTAGATAGTAGTCAATTCAACAGATTTTTTTTTATCCTTATCGTCTGACGTCTGTGACTAATTTCGCAATTTTCTGACAAATACCGACATCACCTCGTACATCACCCATCACATTTGACAATATGTTCCTTTTAAGGTTAATCTTTTGCCAACTTTTTGACAATAACTGCCACTTTATGTCATCCACTGTCAGCCTGCTCCCTTTTAATGAGAAAGAATTTTTTCAATATTTTCCACTGAAATGGCAGAAACTGTGAATACATTTTTAGAACCAGAATTTGATCGTCTTTCTAATGGCGACATAAAAAAGAGGCCTTGTATTTAAAATTTTAAGTTGATATGCTTAAATGGCAGTTCGCGTGGGCCAATTGCTCCCAAAAGCCTTTCAGGTCTTCAACGGGTCACCTAATCTCCATGTACCAAATTTCAGCCAAATCGATTCAGTAATTTGGGCTATAATGTGTTTTTACTGTTATTATAAAATTTCGATTTTTTGAACCAAACAGCGCTAAATGCGAATTAATTTTGTCCTATTTAAAACCAAGATTTGAAGACCCTTCTGATGGTGACAATAAATCTTTCAAAAACTTGTTTTTAATGGTTTAATGATTGAATAATTTTAAATTTGGAAATTGGTGTGCCAAAAGGACACTTTCCGTGAGTCTATGGAATTCAAAATTTGTTCAGCTTTTCGAGGTGTAATACAATCCCTATGTGCAAAATTTCAGCCAAATCGATTCAGGGGCTTGGGCTGTACCGCGATTTTAAAGTTTGATAAAAATCATTTTTTTTTAAATTTTTGGTCAAAAGGGCACTAAGAATGAATACATTTTTAGAAGCAGAATTTGAAGGTCTTTCTTATGGTGACGTGAAAAATGGGGGTTTGCATTTAAAATTTAAAAGTTGATGTGCCAAAATGGCATTTCCGGTTGCACGATTGGCTCCAAAAGCTTTTCAGATCTAAGTTGGGTTATGAGATGCCTACGTACCAAATTGCAGCCAAATCGGCCCAGTAGTTTTGGCTGTGGCGTGTTTACAAACGTATGTACGTACGAACGTACGTACGAACATACACACAGACACATTTTATAAACCACTTTTCTGGGTTCCTGAGACCTCAAAACGTGGAGATCTGGTGCTATCTCAAATTCGAAAATTTTAGTGATTGCAGTAACCTCCCATTTTTTTAAAATTCTGATGGGGTTGGGGAGGTTAAAATGGGAGGTTACTGCAATCACTAAAATTTTCGAATTTGAGATAGCACCAGATCTCCACGTTTTGAGGTCTCAGGAACCCAGAAAAGTGGTTTTTAAAATGTGTCTGTGTGTATGTTCGTACGTACGTTTGTAAACACCCCCTTCACGATATGTGAACCATCAAAAAACTAAATTTACGCAGACCTATTTTTTCTCTAGTTCTGCTTACCACTTCATTTTCACCCCTCTTGATTTTTTATTACCCCTCGCAATTTTTCAACCTCCCGAGCGTTAATTTTGTAAAATAAGCCCAATTTTGCCTTTTTTCGGTAATAAATTTGACTCATATGGATTGCTTGCCGTTTTCACTTTTCACTTTCCACCCCCCTTAACTTTTCTTGTTTGGATTCAGTTTACCTTTCACAATTTTTCTGTCCCCTTCGCAATAGGTGTAGAAGTATTTCAACTAGTGCTGGCAACATCGAAAAATTTACAAAATCTATTAATCAATTTCGGCATAAATCGAATAATCGATTTTGAAGTCGAAGTAGGGAGGGTGGTGAATTTCTCGTTGACCATGGGAGCTCGCCGGAATTCGGAAACCGTAAGAATCTATAAATAATTCTCCTTTATTTTGATTTGTTTATTTAAAAAATTTTTTAAAGTCAATTTTTTGTAATTGCGGTGGTGTTAAAATTAAATATGGCAGCCATAACAAAAAGAGAAGTTTGCTATTAATGCTAAAAATCTGGAAGGCCTTGAAGATTTCTGTCAATGCCATTGAATTGACGCTGTCAAAAATATATAAGTTCGAAATTTCATTTTATTCGAACAGATATGATTCAAATTTATTACCGAAAAAAGGCAAAATTGGGCTTATTTTACAAAATTAACGCTCGGGAGGTTGAAAAATTGCGAGGGGTAATAAAAAATCAAGAGGGGTGAAAATGAAGTGGTAAGCAGAACTAGAGAAAAAATAGGTCTGCGTAAATTTAGTTTTTTGATGGTTCACATATCGTGAAGGGGGTCGAAAAATTGTGGATAGGTTAAAAATTTATGAAAATTGGTTTGAATGACTTTGAATTGCCGAAAAATCACAGAAAACGCCGATAAACTAAATAAAATGTATCTTGCTAGGGTTAAGGGTTGTCTTTTTAGGTTGAAGATTCGTAAGAACTTTTCTCAATTGTTGACCTTAATCTATGGAACCCTGTAATTTTATACTAAATGTTAGTAGTGAAGAAATTTTCAGTTTCACCCCCTTTGTTAGATCATAATTAAAATTTGCTCATCCGCCTACAGTGTCACTGATGTAAATTACCACACCAAATTCTGCATTCATACGTTGGGCAGTTTTTATGATAAAGACTTTTTTAATACCATTGGTAAAAAGCAATCGAAATGTTTTAAGTTTAACCCTACATTATTCAGTAAAAATTTGAGTTCCTACCTATAAACATCCCCCTTCGTTAAATTTCTCCTAAAAACCACACCTTTCTCGAAGATATAAGTGTAAGACCTCACAGTATCACAGCAGGAATTGCTTCTCTATGTCAAATTACAGGGCTCCCTGAACATTTTAACCCCAGTTCACCACCATCACATGCTCTAAGGAAAGTTGTGTTTTCAATTTCACCACCCTAATCCAATTCGTTGAAAAATTGCGGCGATTTGTAAATTCATGTTTTCAACATCTCATGATTTCACCCCTTTATGATTTACATGAGTGAGTTTATTTCTCCGATGTTATACAGGGTGTCCCAGAACTCGCGTATAACCTGTTAACGGCAGACTCCTGAGCCTAAACTCAGGCGAATTTTCCCTTGCGAAAATTGCAAGTATTCAATAGTTTTCAAATGGGAAGCAATTCAAATTTGCCAATCAGAATGAATCTCTAAATTAGGTAGGGAGGTAAAATAAGAGGATGTACAGATGTTGCTAGGATTCAGAAAAAAACAATAAAGCTTTATAAATAAAGCGTCATAATGTTCATAACAACTTTTTGGGTATCCCAGCAATATCTGAACATCCTCTTATTTTCACTTCCTACCCGATTTACATATTCATTCTGATTGGCGGACCTGTATTGCTTCCCATTTGAAAACTATCGAATCCTCTCAAATTTTTCAAAGGAAAATTCGTCTCAGATTGGGCTGAGGAGTCTGCCATTAACAGATTATACGCGAGATCTGGGACACCCTGTATAACTCCTTGCGCATTTGCTTACTTGGGTTCATAAATAAATCATCTATCCGCTTGCAAAGAGTTTGAGGTTGTTAATAGCCGACGGGTTGGTTTTAGGCTGAAAACTCATAATACCTTTTTTCAATAATTGACTGAAATCTATCGAACTCCATAATTTTATACCACCATTTACTTGAAGAAATTTCCAGCTTCAACCCTTAAATTTCATCCTCCTTGTTGGATTTCAGCGAAAACTTGTACATCCCCCTACAGTGTCACTGAAAATTGCCCCACCAAATTCTGCTTTGATGCGCTGAGTAGTTTTTGAGTTCTCGTATTTTTGTGTTTCTGCATGTAGCGCTTTTAAGGGTCGTTTCTCGGAAAATATGAATAACACTTTTTTTAAATCATTAGGTGAAAACTATCGAATGTCGCCAATTTCGACCAATAATTATTAAACGGAATTTTGAGTACCAGCGCTATTAATTTTAACCCTTCTGTCCGATTTTATGGAAAAAAACATCCCCCGCCAGATTTCATCGAAATAAGTGAGGATCGGGTCATCATATATTTTATGGTTTTCATCCCCTAAATTTCATCCCCCGTAATTAACACCCGTTCAGCTGGACCAATGATTAGTGTCAATAGACTTTCTCTTGACTTTTTTTTCAGATCAGAGGCGCACGTTCTTGGAGGGGACCTTCACATTTTTTGCAATTTTTTGCAGATGCGGGCATTTTCCACACTAAATAATACCAGGATCGTCATCTTTCGTCTATTCTGCATAATAAATGTGTTTTTATTTGTTGAATGTCGCTAGGACGCACGGTTTTCGAATCAAATGGTTTCCAATAGTTTGTGTTTAAATTTCTGACGTCGAATATTTAATCGACCAAATTAGTTAAAATTAAATTAAGACATATTAAAGTTTAACTGAAAACTTTAATTGAAGACAGCTTGATGAAAATTCTAGTTTAAGTAGAAAACACATTGAAATTTATATAGAAATCTGAAATTTTTAGTACCCCTATGAAGGGGCGTAACTCCCTTACGAAACATTTCCGGACATATGCCCATGGGAACTTTTTCACTTAAAATCAATAAAACAATAACACCTTGAAATATCTGTGTGAGGTTTAGGAACACCCTGTATAAAGTTTCAGCTCGAAATCACAATCCGTTCTCAAGTTATCCAACGAGCAGAGTAGACGAGCGAACGAGCCCACGAATAGGCTAAAACAAGAGTGCCTCGCATTTTCAGTTCTATTTCGGAAAGTATAAAGTGTAATTCTGACTAGTTAATAGTTATTTGCGTAATTATTTATGAAAGGTCCTATATTGTATGACGAGTCGTAATATTTGCCAAAACGAGCGATAGCGAGTTTTGCAACATTATGCGAGTCAAACAATTTAGACTTTTCATAACGTATTCCGTAGGTACAGCATTTTATCTGGTTGTGTAAAATCCAACTTTTCAAAACGCAGTTAGGTAAATGTATTTCTGAAATCATTATTTGTAACTCAGATTAGTAAGGTGTAATTTCAGAAAGCGTAATTTGTAATTCAGAATAATAAAATGATTTTCGGAAATAATAAATTGTAATTCAGAAAACATTATTTGTAATTTCGAAAGCATCATTTAAGTCTGATAGCGTTTTGACGAATGCGTTTTTTCAGATTGTTGTTGCATTGTTGTCGTCAGCGAGAAGATTCTATTTAAAATCGATCAATCTAATTCTGAACTACAATTTACGATTTCTAAAAATCAAATTACCTACACTTTCTTTCTAAATTACATTTGGCGGTTTCTGGCTAACAATTTACTCCTCCGAATTACAAGTAACGATTTCTGAAATTCAACTTACAATTCTAATTTACAATTTACGTTTTCTGAATACCAACTCGCTATTCCGAATTACATTACAGTTTTTGGACTTTTTAATAAGTTCAATAGTACGAAAGCGTAGAGCTGCCATGATATTTGCTGAATTTTTTTATTTTGTAATTTACAGAAAAAGTGTAAAACAGAAAAAGTGTAAAACAGAAAAAGTGTAAATTTACAGAAAAAGTGTAAATTTATGTTTCCATTCTCAGAGCACCGTTACCGAGTTGTACAGGGTAGTTCAAATGTATTAATACACGTCACTCACGGCCAAACAATAAGATAAACGAATAAAATAAAAAATTCAGGGTAAATTAGAATAAATTACCTTCATTTCGTCGCAATTTGGAATTTGCATAATTTAGCGATAAACAATGAGTTTTTTTTTTGATGGCACCACCCATGTTTCTATTTTTTTGGATTCCCTGTGAGTCCTTCTTTATGGTGATGATTTTATTTTCTTGATAAATCAAACAGTAAATTTTAAAATTTTGATTAGTTCAAATTTTCCCGTGCGGTTGGGTGCCCATCGGGCGCGTCCCCGGGTGGTGGATAGGGGAATGGCCAGTCCGCTGGTTAGTTACGGCCATACGTGCAGACCTGGGGCTTAAAACCCTCACGTGTCTGTACCAAAGCCGCTACCGCGAACCAACCCCTCTGAGACACCGGGCGCCCTCTCAGAGTAATAGCCTTACCCTCATGCGCCGGGCTCCATGAGGGCGGACCGAACTCCCGGGGTTAACTGGGAATTTCAGACCAGATTTAGGAGGGTACCGGAGGCCTCAATGCAGCAAATGGGGTCGGAAGACACTCATAGCTGCTCTGAGACTTAGGGACCTAGCAGCCTGAACAGAGGGACTGGAAGACTGATACTTCTGTTGTCTGTACGGAGGGACAAAAAAAAATAAAAAATTACCTCACGGTTGCGATAGGGATAGGCTGATAACTGGACCTATCAGATTTTTGTGACTAGGAACTAATTGTGACTGATGGGACTGAAAAAGACACCGCAGTTGCACAGGTACCGTGACACTGGCAGACCCTCAGGGAATGAGGCGGACCGAATTCCCGGGGTTAACTGGGAATTTCAGACCAGATTTAAGAGGATACTGGAGGCCTCAATGCGGCAAATGGGGTCGAAGGACACCCATAGCTGCTCTGAGACTTCGGGACCTAGCAGTCTGAACAGAGGGACTGGAAGACTGATACTTCTGTTGTCTGTACGGAGGGAAAAAAAAATAAAAAATACCTCGCGGTTGCGATAGGGACAGGTTGACAACTGGACTAATTGTGACTGATGGGACTGAAAAAGACACCGCAGTTGCACAGGTACCGTGACACTGGCAGACCCTCAGGGACTGTGGCACCAACAACCAGTTGTGGCTGATGGGGCTGTCCACCAGGAACCATCGGCCACACGGGGGGAAGATGTCTGCAGTATGTACGGAAGGGTAGTTATAATAGTGCTGCGCAGGACGCTAGGGACTAGTTGTGACTGATGGGACTGAAGAAGATACCACAGCTGCACAGGTACCGTGACACTGGCAGACCCTCAGGGACTGTGGCACCAACAACCAGTTGTGGCTGATGGGGCTGTCCACCAAGAACCGTCGGCCACACTGGGGGAAGATGTCTGCAGTTTGTAACATAGAGGGACATAAATTGATACCTCAACTGAACCCTTTAAGGGTACACTTTAAGCTGCCTTCGACACCAAGAAACCAGTTGTATCCGGCAGGGCTGAAAAAGACCTGCCGGTTATAGTGGGTTCGCGGGACGAAGCTTCAACAAACTCCCTAAAGAGCAGAACTACCCGCCGTGGTATAGCAAAGCGGGGTGGCTTTTCTAGCACCCGATTAACACTATTCAGTTTCTACAGCAGAAGTACTGGGTCTTTGCAGAGCCGGGGTTCCTGTAGGAAATGGATAACTGTCACAGTGCGGGCATAATGGACCATAAGGTCTGAATGCAGCGGACCCGTCAGGGAAACGCACCGCAAAACGAAATACGAAATACGAATAGTTCAAATTTCGCGCGGAGACCTGGCAACAACGCACTTCATCATCTGTGCAACCGATGCAATCGCCCTCGTCTTACCACATGCCTCCCACTAATTGTACACGCCCCCTAAAGGATTTTAACCGGGCCTAATTAGTTTCTTTACTTAACAAATGACGCTTTTCATTACAAAGGAAAAAATGTTTCTTCAGATTCCAGGATTAGGTACAAGCCATTTTGCTACATTTTTTATCGGGCTGTTATCAAGCTGTTAATTAATAAAATGACCAAAAACAAAAAATCTTGCATTCTGAAAAAATATCCTTAATACCGAAAATTAAAATTTAAAAATTTAGTGCTCAATTTATGATGTACTCTTTGTTTATTGCTAAATTAACAAGCATTTACCATGGATTTTTTATTCTATTCATCTTAAAATTTGGCCGTGAATGCCGTGTATTAATACATTTGAACTACCCTGTACAACTTGGTAACGGTGCTCTCAGAACGAAAACATAAATTTACACTTTTTCTGTAAAACACTTTTTTCTGTAAATTACAAAATAAAAAATGCAGCAGAGAAGCGGCTGGAACCTCCCCATCGCGTGGATCTTTGTATTCTGTGTAGATAGTAGTCAATTCAACAGATTTTTTTTTCTCCTTATCGTCTGACGTCTGTGACTAATTTCGCAATCTTCTGACAAATACCGACATCACCTCGTACATCACCCATCACATTTGACAATATGTTCCTTTTAAGGTTAATCTTTTGCCAACTTTTTGACAATAACTGCCACTTTATGTCATCCACTGTCAGCCTGCTCCCTTTTAATGAGAAAGAATTTTTTCAATATTTTCCACTGAAATGGCAGAAACTGTGAATACATTTTTAGAACCAGAATTTGATCGTCTTTCTAATGGCGACATAAAAAAGAGGCCTTGTATTTAAAATTTTAAGTTGATATGCTTAAATGGCAGTTCGCGTGGGCCAATTGCTCCCAAAAGCCTTTCAGGTCGTCAACGGGTCACCTAATCTCCATGTACCAAATTTCAGCCAAATCGATTCAGTAATTTGGGCTATAATGTGTTTTTACTGTTATTATAAAATTTCGATTTTTTGAACCAAACAGCGCTAAATGCGAATTAATTTTGTCCTATTTAAAACCAAGATTTGAAGACCCTTCTGATGGTGACAATAAATCTTTCAAAAACTTGTTTTTAATGGTTTAATGATTGAATAATTTTAAATTTGGAAATTGGTGTGCCAAAAGGACACTTTCCGTGAGTCGATGGAATTCAAAATTTGTTCAGCTTTTCGAGGTGTAATACAATCCCTATGTGCAAAATTTCAGCCAAATCGATTCAGGGGCTTGGGCTGTACCGCGATTTTAAAGTTTGATAAAAATCAATTTTTTTTTAAATTTTTGGTCAAAAGGGCACTAAGAATGAATACATTTTTAGAAGCAGAATTTGAAGGTCTTTCTTATGGTGACGTGAAAAATGGGGGTTTGCATTTAAAATTTAAAAGTTGATGTGCCAAAGGCATTTCCGGTTGCACGATTGGCTCCAAAAGCTTTTCAGATCTAAGTTGGGTTATGAGATGCCTACGTACCAAATTGCAGCCAAATCGGCCCAGTAGTTTTGGCTGTGGCGTGTTTACAAACGTACGTACGAACGTACGAACGTACGAACGTACGTACGAACATACACACAGACACATTTTATAAACCACTTTTCTGGGTTCCTGAGACCTCAAAACGTGGAGATCTGGTGCTATCTCAAATTCGAAAATTTTAGTGATTGCAGTAACCTCCCATTTTTTTAAAATTGTGATGGGGTTGGGAGGTTAAAAAAGGCGGTCTCGGAGACGGCAGGAACTTCTACGCCGCACTGCATTGGATTAATAACAGCAGCATTTATTAAATTTTTAAATATTTAAAATAAGAAAGTTGCTATGCCAAAAGGGCACTTCGGGTTGACTGATCGGCTTCAAAATCTAATCAGCTCCTCTCCTGCACAGACAATACCTATATACCAAATTTCATCAAAATCAGTTCAGTAGTTTCGGCTGTAGCGTGTCCACAGACATACGGACAGACACACAGGCACACATTTTTCAAAAATAGGTTTTTTGGGTTCCTGGGACCCCGAAACGTAAAGATTTGATGTCAGTTCAATTTCGAATTTTTGATCGATTTTATATACTGCTCCGCCTTGAGCGTAGAAGTTAAAAAGTCAGCAAATATCATGGCAGCTACGCTTTCGTACAATAGTGTATATAGTGATGGCTCAAACAAAAATTCCACCAATTTTCAAAACTTGGGTATAGGCACTGGCTCCACATCCTACCTAAGTACTACTAATTAAATCAGTAAGAATTATCGTCACGGTAATCCCTCATCGGCTTAAATAACCCCGCCAGAAGTCAAAGTCTAGTTCCTCAAACGATTTACGCTTTAAAAGACGTTACAATCTAATATGACCCAGGTAGCACACCATGTAGAACCGATGTAGGTTATAAACTGATTAAATGTAGATTCCATATATTTATTTAATATAAAATCGATATAAAATGTTAACGCTTTGAGAGATGGAATGCATATAGGCTTCTATATAGAATGCATGTAGAATCTATCTCATTTCCATGTGAAAACCAATATAAGCAACATATTGCAAAATACATGGGGTAAATGTGGATATCAATATGAAATTTATATTTTAATCTAGAGAGGACCGATATAGGGCAAAATACATATATACTTGTTAACCTTAAATCTTTTTATTGAATCAATATTTAATTTATTTTGTTAGTACAATGATATAAAACAACACCACACTAGCTCCAAAATCCAAATTTGACTTTATTTTATTAACACCACACACCAGACGACAGCACAATGCGTTTTTCTCTAGTTCAATCAAGTCAAGACAAGGCAAATGAGTAGAGGGTAGGTAACAGGGACGCCGGAAAAGAACACCACACTAGACTAGCTCCAACCAAAATCCAAATTTGATTTTATTTTATTAACACACACCACACAGCACAACGCGTTCTGACCAAGACGACAAGACAAGGCAATTGAGTAGAGGGTAACAGGGACGCGTAGGGAGCGTAGGAACACCAAGCGGCAACCACAATGGCATCCATTCGCTGAAAAAGTAGTGCCGAAATTTTTGGCTCGAAACTTTGAAAGTGATGGCATGTCTGATCCTATATTCTCAAAATGAATATTATTCTTACATTTTCAGATACTATTTGCAAGTTTAGTTTTCTCTTGAAATCGGTACTTCAAGGAACGTGATTATTTGGGATGCGAAAACGTACTGCGTAGGAATAACGAGTGACAACCGCACAGCGCACGGCACAATGGCGTTCCTTCGCCGGAAAAGTAGTACTGAACTTTTTTGCTTGAAACTTTGAAAACTATTCCACCAATACCTGGCAAATGTTTATCCACAGTCCCATTCGAGACACTTGAATATATTTCAATCTCTTGCAAAATTTGTTTGTTCAGGCAAGAAACTCAAATCTTGAAGTATAGGTATAAGTTCCAAGTTGATTCTATGTAGCACCATCCTGGAATTTTCCATGGCGATTCCAAATAAATTGAGACAATGGTACAATATTAAATCGTCCATAAAATAGCCCCCGATCTAGCCTATATAAAATACCTCGAACATTTTGATATTGATACTATGTATTACCATCGATATAGATTGTATTTATAGGCATGATACAGGCCAAATCAATATAAAAGTGTTCATGTCTATTCTATATAGAATCAATCTGAGAAATGCTAATGTTGATTGTATCTAGTTCATAGATATGGGTCTCATATTGATATAATCAACATAGATTTATAAATGTCTAACCTTTATTGGGCCAATAACAAAGAATCAATGTAGTTTTTTCTACTTAGCACCTATATCGGAGTTATAATGGGCAAAATATATAGTTACATAATTTTGTATACGATGTCGTACCAATATCGAGTAGACATTGTCTATATAGAAACCTTATACATATATAGGTGATATATGACACCCCTTTACAACCAACATAATGTGCCACCTGGGGAGCTACAAAATAACAAGCAATTATGAAGCTCGTATAGCGGAAAACTCTCTAACCGCAAAACATTCCATCACTTTCAGTAGGTAAGTCAAAAGGTGGGAGATCCCAAGATCCTTCTCCTCCTCAAGAATGATAATTACTCCTCTGTTTGAGATTAAAAATATTTCAACGGTCTACTAATTATCGCCAATTAACTACAAACGCAAGTTTAATAATTAAACGCTCAATTCCAACAGCTGTAATTAGTAAATCGATCACCACATGAAACACTGGAAAATAATTAAAAATATCCCCTCGCCCTCTTCCGCCACAAGTAGATCAGTTCGCTCGAAAAATTAAGATAATCTTGATAAGGTAAAAGTAATCTACATAATTTGCTAATAAGAGCGACGCGGTCCCGTTTAAAATTTGTGGGTTACAAAAAAAGCAAATTAAGATCCGTTATTTCGATTTGTTTTTCCGAAAAAAAAATTAAGTGAAGAGTTCATTCATAAAGCGCGGTTTGTACGAAATGAATGAGAGGAAAGTCTGCGCGCGAGGTGCAATTAGAAGGTTTGGAAAGAATCCTCCGGATGTGCAACGACCTGCTTGGTGCTTAAAAATTACCGTGAAGGCGTTTATCCGTTGGTAATGATGTATCAGAGTTGCACCAGTGGCGGAACATAACATTTCCGACTGAAATCCTCGCATTTTATTTCCTTTATTTTTCAGAGGTTTTCGGCTGTCTCTTCTGAATCTGCTTTCGACCGGGAATATTTTCGGCAAATTGTTTTAGATGAGAAATTCTCTACAAGAAAGTTCCTGATTACCTCAAACCAATATTATAGTTTCGCCGCAGCAGGGATGCAAAGTTGAACAACTCTCTCCAAACGCATCATTTAACCCGTAACGCCCATAGAAATAAGAATAGACCACGCATGTTGAGTTTGCGGTAGAAATTAGATAAAAATTGGACAAAAAATAAGAGCACCTAACGTTTTGCGTTGAAATGACTCCTTGATGCGCTCTCTCACCGGATGGGTACGTCGAATTCAGTTCAATTCAGTGCAATTGATAAGAATCTGAGATTTATAACATTGATATTGTGTAAAGGGCTTTTTTTCAAATTTTATTTTCATAAGAGGCGTAACGTATGTTCTGTGGGGAGATTAACACATTTCGATACATTTTTCTACAGGGTGAGTCTGAAAGACTCCACGTCCTTTATACCACAGAATCTACTGTTCAAATGATGAAGCTTGGTGCAAAAATTATTGGTCAGTTGTGATTCCTCTTGATGTTATAAGCCGCCAAAAATCTTCATTTTTAAACGTTCTTTTTAAATATCTTTCGAAAAGTGTAGGATTTTGAATTTTTGCACAGCATTGTTACAGACCAAGATGCAACTACTGACATTATCCAAAAAGCGGATTCCTGTTATACAGGGTGACCCATATGTTATTTGCCCTTGAACTTTTTTATGTTGGAAAATATTGCTAATTTGTCTATGCGGGCATATTTCCCGTTCAATTCTAAAACTTTTTTGGCTCTTAAAATTTTTCGAAAAAACTAACCACTCACAAGGAAAATTGAAAAAACCGAAAACATGATCATCGTGATAAACCTACAATTTCAATAAAAATCAAAGTGTACGTTGACACGCATCACATTTCAACTGTTTTTTTGCATTGAAGGTGTTGTCCTACATCTGTGCCCAGAACCATTGCTCACAACTGAAGAAAAAACTTTGATGGTAATTTCACTTTTTTATCAGGTAGACTCAAGGTGATTACCTGCATCATGTTTTCAGTTTTTTCAATTTTTCTCTTGAGTGGTTAGCTTTTTCGAAAAATTCTAAGAGCCAAAAAACTGAAAGCATGTACCTAAATGTGACTTATACCCCTCCAAAACTTTGTCACTTTCTTAAAATCAACTGAGCAATATGGAACAAGACTTATTTTAAAGAAATGAGGTATATTTTTATTAATAAATAATACCTAAGGCATGTTTTAGAAATAGAAACAACAAACAAATCAATTTTGAAAATAAAAACCAGACATCATTCATGTTATTGTTAGGTAGGTATAAGCATACCTAATTATAATGATTTTGCATTCATAAGAGCGAACCCTGCGGCATTTCAATTTTGTAAAAACTATGAAAAATCGCAAAAGGAGTCAAAATTATGTTGTTTGAGGAAGATAATACCTATACCTATGTCATCAAAAGGCACTCATCAAAATGTCGTTTTTAAGTCAAATCAATTTTTTTTCTTAATTAACATGTTACCGATCTACCTACTAATTAATAATTATTGCTCTATGCGCTCTGTTTTCCAGCTTTACAGTGTATTCTAATTACTATACAGGGTGATTCTGGTGTGCAGTCATTAATTTTTAGGGATGATTCTTCGTCGAAAAATATGAAGAAAAGTTCCTATAAAGTGTCGGAAAATCGCCCCTAAGGGATTTTTATTTAGTCACTCATAAGTTTTTGCATACAATCTGACATTATTAAGCATCACCAGACTACTTTAGTCACTAATTTTTAGAATCCGTTCAGTTTTGTAATTTAATAAAAATAAATTGTTTCTTCTTGATCAGTCCGGTCAATACAGATAAATTTTTGATTCGACTTTTATCGAAAACGGTTAGTCCTATGGAGTAACAATAAGAGGAGCTTTTTTATGTAGTTTTAGTCAGACAACCATATGCCGGTGAGGAAATGTCAAAAATGGCTCATCAAAAAAATTGGTTGGAAAAAAAACCACAGCCCCCCCGCCCCCGTTTCGAACGCCCCTGGTAAAATTCGCTTTTGCTGATAACATAATCTGATGGAGCTTATTGATATCAGACAGTGTGCAAAAACTCATCGCTTTAACCTAAACGGTTCCTGATTTATTCAATAATAACCGAAGTTTGGGTGCCCCCTTCCGAGGATCGTCCTTACGAGCGATGTCCAGACATATGTTTATAAGAGCTTTTCTTTATATTTTTCAATGTAGAATCACCCCTGAAAATTAAGGACTGCATACCTGAATCACCCTGTATACATATGTCTTCGTGTTTCATACTTTGACACTATTTTAGCATTTTTTTTAAATTCGGTTTCGTTGCATATTTAGGAAGGCCTCTGCTAGCAAAGAAATCCACTCTCACCTTTACCCGATAATAAAATGGTGCCCAGTGTTACAATTAGCTGCTTATGTGTAAAAAGGGTTTTCTAATGGTGACACCCGTTGTAATAATTACAAATTATATTTTACGACTACGAAACTGTCCACGAAACAGTCTAGAAACACGATGTCTGATAGTGATTAGCCCAAAAAACTGCAATCCACTACGGCCAGTCAGCAAGGGATGATAAGTTGGTCTAATATAAGGAAATAAATCGGGGAAAGCTGGAAAAACTTGTATTCTCTTTCGACAAGCCTTCTCTAGGATATATTAAAGGGGGTGTGAACCAAAAAAACTTTTTTCGTTTAAAAATAGTTAACAAATATCTAAGAGCTGTAGTGAAAACCTAATTTGTCTAAGCGCAAAAGTTTCAGAGATCTGAGCGTTTTAAATCAGCAGTCCGAACATTGTGACGTCATACCAACACGGGTATACTGAGCCAACACGTATTCGCCCGGCGTAAGAAGTTAAAAACGTTCATTACCCATTATTCGGATATAGAACTAAATGAGTGATACCTCAAATTGTTCGTCTTGCATCCTTCTATCCGCGTGATGCTTCTAAACATCTGCTTGGTGGTAGAGACAAAGGTTATTGCAAAAAGAAACAAAAAAAAACCCTGATGACGGAAAATTGTACTTAAATATTTCTAATTATTTCTCAGGAACCAATAGGACTACAGACATCGTTCTTTGACTGTCTTGTAGCCCTTTTCATGTGCTCTTCAATTATGTCAATAAGTTTGGAATTGCAGTGTGTTTCGGTCCCGAAATCTAGGACGGAAACCAATTCTCACCAAATTGTGACTTCCGAAATTGCAGTTTTTTCGCGCATAACTTTGTTATACAATCGAATATTAAAAATCGCTACACGTGACGACATGCGGAATTTTATTAGCTGCAGATTATTCGCAGCATGTAGGGACTTATCTTTGTAAATAATGTCGTACGGGCAGCAAATCTGTAGCAAAATCCGGCGCGCTCCACTATACCTTTGTCGTATGGCGCTACCTAAGGATGATGCATGTTTGATACATACAATTAGCTAATAACAATTTTTTTCAATTTTTGTCTCCCTTGATCGACGTAATTTCCTTTTCTGTGCTTTTTGATTAAAATTCTAATGTAAATATGAAGAAATCTTATTGTTTGTTACCGCGCTGCTGAAATTGCAATGCTGCGCAGCGAGCCAGCGAGACCGTGGATGTTGTTATGACGTCACACCTGCAATTAGTTTCTTCCATAAATCGCTCTAATTCTAAAACCGTTTTAACCAGAAACGCCGGGTTTTAATTTTTGTTCTTAGAATTTTTTCTACTATATTTTTCATTTTTGGTTCACACCCCCTTTAATTTTGCACCCCTCTACCACGTCGGCGTTGGCCGCCTTCTTTGAAAATGACGGGCGAATTCGTTTTCTTACAATTACCTCCCTTAATATGCCCTTTAAAGCAAAACGTCTTATTAGAGGAATTGTTCCACAGAGAATTTTCTACAAGAAAGGTTCTACATGTTTTCCTTATAGGACTTGTCGTTTAGGCTCCAGAATGTTGTTTACCTCTACCCGTCAGCGCAAGATGTTTCTGAAGTTATGCGCAAAATTGATTTGCAAAGAACATAAAATTTTGATATTTTAGGTTTCTAGAACCCAAAGAAGGATTTTTGACAAATTCCTGACTGTGCGTTTGTGTGTCTGTCTGTCGTGAATCTGCGTGGTCCTAAAAGCGCTACAGTTCAAACCGGTACAAACTATTGAAGATATCGAGATGAAACTTGGTAAATGAGTGCAGAGGGTGCTTTGTCGCAACAATGAGTTACTATAGATATTTTCCACCTTTACTCACATATAGAAAAAGGACAGGGTGTACATGAAATTTGCTACAAAAAGGGTTACACAGAGTGTTTTGCAACCGCGTGTAAGTTTTGTAACATTAGATTGCCCATCAAAAATGGTGACGATTGGCACAAAATTGTTTAGGTTGAAGTCGTCTCCTAAGGAAGTTAGGGCTTTACCATAGGGAGCAGTTTTTCTTATTTGGATATCTCCAAAACCACTCATTAAATAAAAAAATACCAAGAATAGTAAAAGTTGCAGTTTAAGCTGCTCTTTACAACAGGCACCACCATTTTTAAAATGCATGACCTTGAAAATTTTCCAGTTAACTCAGATACGGATATCTCTAAAACCACGCATTAAATCAAAAAATACCAAGTATAGTAAAAGTTGCAGTTTGAATTGCCCTTTCTAACGGACACCACCATTTTTAAAACGCGTGACCTTCAAACATTTTCCCGAAGAAAAATGTCAAAGGTGTCTCCGTTTTCTGGGGATCCTGTGGTCATAATCCAACGAAATTTCTCATGTAGATGTATATTCACTGGCTGCTAGTGTCCACCAAATTTCATTCAAATCCGTTAATCCGTTCCTGAGATAACTAAGAAAAACTGCTCCCGATGGCTGACTTTAAAGCCCTATAACTTCCTTAGGAGACGACTTCGACCTAAACAATTTTGTGCCAATCGTTACCATTTTCTATGGGCAATCTGAGGTTAAAAAACTTACACGCGGTTGCAAAACACCCTGTATACACTTTTCTTCCAGGTCGTTTGAGCGCTAGAACGGGTCGGGTTATGCAGAGACGATTTTTTTTTTAATTTTCACTGGGTAGGTTCAAAGTGTCGTTTCACAAAAATAACTTACTGTTTAGAACGCCTTTTGGAGTGTTACTCCATCTTCAGCTAGAAAATAAATTTAACACAAAATATAAAACATTCATCGAAAGACGCTCTGAACACCTTTCGATGAATTTTCAGTGTTTGAGAGCGTCTTTCGATGAATCCTACAGTGCGAACCAAACTTGATATTTTTCTTTGACACAAACGTTTTTTCCTTTCACAAGCAAATGTTTTATATTTTGTGTCAAATTTCTTTTCTTCTTGTCTTCTTTCACGATACCTAAATACTAGAGGAACCAAATGTTTGCCACTAAGGAGCGTTATGCCTTCCTTTAGTTAAAGAAATACAGTTGCATTATTGTCAAAAAGTTGATCTCCAAAGCGTAATTTTTCTGGATTATTAATCTCGATCATCGTATGGTATTTATGGCATTAAGTTATCGTTAAATTTCGCTAAATATCTACTAATAAACGGTGGTTATGTAGTTGTTTCTTAGGAATTGTTACTTGTTTTTATCCTCCTCGCATGACATTAGATTACAAATAGTTGAGAAGAAACAAGGCACGAGCTGATCCGGAACAAAATTAAGAAATTACGAACCGTTCTAGCGCTCAAACGTCAAGTCCAAGAAGAAAAATACATATGACCTTTTTGTAGCAAATTTTATGTAGAATAATTTTTATAATGAGATGTTTTCTTTAAAACTCATATTAACGGAGATAATTGCAAGAGGCCGGTCTAAATTACAACTCAACACCTTCAACCGTTTTCGAGTTATTGCACAAACTGCCCTCGTATTACAGACCAATTTGGGTAGAAATATAGTGAACCCCTACAAAGTACCCTCTCAATACATTTACCAATTTTCATTTCGATATCTTCAATGGTTTGAACCGTAGCGCATTCAGGACTACGCAGTCTCACGGACAGACGAACAGACAGACACGCAAATGCACAGGCAGGCATTTGTCAAGAATCCTTTCTTTGGGTTCCTAGGAACCTAACACATCAAGATTTTGGTGTTCTTCGCAAATCAATTAACATCTTGCGCTGGCGCGTAGAGATAAAAAAGAAAATTCTGGGGCCTAAACGGCAAGTCCTATAAGAAAAATGTATTAGACGTTTCTTGTAGAAAATTTCCAGTAGAATAATTCTTCTAATGACATGTTTTGCTCTAAAGTGCATATTAAGAGAGATAATTGCAAAAAAACGAATTTGGCCGCAATTGTGGTAGAGGGATGCAAAATCAATATGTCCTAGAGAAGGCTTTTAGGAAGAGAATAAAACTTTTTCCAGCTTTCCCCGATTTTTTTCTTCATTGTCTCTCCTTACTGACAGTGGTCTATCACAGTAAAGCTTGTGATGTGCAAATATGCGCATAGATGGTACACTTACTCGCAAAAAATCGGGACAACCGAAGAAATTTCAACCCCAAAACTCACCCCTTTCAGCCCCCAAACTCAAAAAATGGACATAGTCTCAATTTTTTTGCGAGTAAGTGTACCACATGGAAATAAAAAGATTCAGAATTATTTTGATAACTTCTTGAAGTACCTATAACTGCGCATAGGGAGTGTCGCTCAAATTTGCGCGACGGCTGATGGTCTCAGGTGAAAAGTGCATAGAAGCTTTGTTGTAGAGAATTTACTAATCTTCAATGCTGTGTATCATGAATAGGAAGCGATATATGGGTCATATAATTCTCAGATTTTGGGGATGTTCCAAGATGGGCTCTGAAATCTAACCATTCCAAAAAAAAACTTTAGTTTAATAATTTTTCCATTCTTCTGCCTATGATTTATAGATTTATGTGCCCTCTGAGGGCCCGAGCATAGTTTGTCCAAGTTCCGCCACTGGGTTGCATCAATCAATCCTGCTTCTGGTGACCTTAACTCGCTCTAGATATTCGTCTCGAAAAATGTGAGCAGGTAAAATTACCATCACCGCTCGTATTCAAGAATCGCACTTGTATACCGAGAGATTGGGTGAATTAGCCGATAACCAGGTCATTTCATAGAACAGTTGATCTAAATTTATTTACTATGTTTTTTGGTCACTTCTCTGCTCCATTAAGTCCTCATAATGAAAAGTAACAACTTTTTGTGCTAAGATATATAAGAGACGGGCTGCCACTCAGATCTGCATTAGAAGTGTTAACCACGAGATGTGCAAGCTTCTGGTGTTGTTCACCGGTGTACTGACCGTCACGGCATCATACGCCGCCTCCGAAACGGCAGATATCGGACACGGGGTGCAAATTTTGGGCAAAATTGTCAGGCAGTACCTTAATTCCCAGGCGGAGGATGTAAAGATTAGTGATGGGGTTCATCTGGTAAGCACGAGAAGTGAAAACGATGCGAGGGCTGCCACGGACGATAAGACTGTGCTGGGGGCTGTGGAGAATTATTTGCAACATCATGAGATGAGGATTAGGCTGAATGAGCTTATGCCTGGGGAAGGATTCGGAAGGGCTTTCAAGGATGCTATCATGGATCTGGAAGGAAGTGAACAAGGTACGCTCTATTTATTAAGCAAAATATTTATCTTTTGTTTGCTTCTTGGTTTGAAATACCTACTACCCCAATATTGGCTACTCTCTGCTAAAGACAAATTATAGTAATCACTACATACCTACTAGAAAACTAGAGATGTTCTCTCAAATTTGTATAACTTTGTCGATATGTTGGTTAATGCAATATTGCACCAATATTAGTAATTTAAAATGAATACGATTATTTACAATACGGAATTATATACAGGGCGTCCCGAAATTAGAGGATAATGAGTCTTATTCTGGATAACAATGAAAATGTTTCAATATTGAAAACTTTTAAGAGATCCGGCTGGCTTATTGTTAGCAATTTTTTTTGATTATTTTATACATTAAGTATTGAACCAATCCAAGCAGCATTTAGTATACCAGTAACCAATCAAATCCTGATTACAATGATAATACTACAACGTCAACTTTACACTACTTACTCAATACTTTAATTTATAAAATAATCTGCAAAATACGATTCGTAGTCTCTTGGTTGCCTTGTTGAGTCCTCATGGATGCACTACTTGTCAAATGGTAGATTTTTTTCGGCCAAATCATGGCAACAGGAAAAAGCAGTTGCTTGAGTTTTCAATTGCAATCGCTATTTTATTAAGAATCGCTATAGCAACGGAAAAGATCACCAATCAGATTGATAGCAACTGAACAGATCACCAATCGGATATCTTAAAAGCTTTCAATATTGAAAAGTTTTCAATTTCATCCAGAATAAGACTTAACATCTTAAGGGTGTATTCTACGCTCGAAAATATAAAGAAACGTTTTAATAAATATGGGTCGAAAAATGCCTCTTAGGGCCGGTTGCCGAGGATATCTCTAATCCTGCTTCTAATCCTAGCAACCAAACCAAGGTTAGGCTAAACCGAGGATAAGCCGAGAATGAGCAACCCAGCCTTATGTGAACTAGGTCCCCTCAAAGAGGGTAGGTAACAAAAAAAATGGTTTTTCTTAAATTTCCGAGGGACGAATTACGACAGTGTCATAAAATTTTGAAATTTGGCTTATTTTTTTGTGTTGAATAAGACTAATGTAATGGTTTTTGGGAAAAGTTTCAAGAACGTGCCTCAGTGGGGTCGAATTGGCCACCTTTCAAGTTTAAAAGGCTGTAACTTTTGACACAGTTGGCCGATTTATTCCAAATTTTGTGTATTGTATACGGGTCTCGATGCGTACTTTCAGACTGTGCTATGAATATTTTAATTTATTCAATTTGAACAAAAATATTCCGAAAAAATAGGGTGGCCAATGTTACCTGGCAAGTGGCGGTCAAATTGGCCACGTGTTCATTTTGTATGTTAAATCAATTTAAACCGGGTTAGGTTTAAGATTGGCCACAAAAACATTTTTTTTTAGCATTTGCCAAACCCTTGTAACGCATATTTTCTGTGTGATAAATGCATTATATTCTATTGAACGTTAAAAAGATACTTTATTTATAAAAACAGACAATATTCATATAAAAACAAACAAACTCTCAAATTTCATTCCCAATTTCTGTCTCAACTTCACTAAATAAGTGACTGGAGCGGAAATTCTTCACCGCCCTTGTGATTGCACATCTTTTCCCTTGTAGTACCACCCAAATTTAGTGGGGGCAAATCACCCCCCTGGCTCCTAGGGCGGTCAAACTTACCCTCCCAACCTGTAAAAATGTCGATCTAAGTTTGACCACCCTCTAGGAGCCAGGGGGGTCACTTACCTCCATTAAATTTGGGTGGTATTACAAGGGGAAAGATGTACAATCACAAGAACTGTGAAGAATTTCCGCTCCAGTCACTTACCTAGTTGGGGCAGGAGAAGTTTTTTGACCTTCAATTTTGGTAGAATTTTTGTAGTCTGAAAAATATTTTTTTTTGCAATAACCAAGCAATTGATTACGAAGAAAATTATACTAGAGGTAAGAGGTAGGCTTGTCCTATATGCTACAATATTTTAAACTGCCAAATAATAAACATCAAAATTGAACAGAGCGCCACTAACAAATTCTAAAAAGTGGCCAATCTCACACTGAGTGCCAAAGCCACCCCACTTTACGGTAATTATTATTTGCCAGAAATCATTGCACGAGTCTTATTCAGCAGAAAAATGTACAAGGGAGAAAATTTCGTGATCGTGACCCGCCTATCGTAAGACGTTTCTAAGAAAAAGAAAAATCTGTTTTTTATTACCCCCTTTGATGGCTCACTTAGGAGGCGTTTTTCGACCAAGGTTTATTAAAACTTTTCTTCCAATTTTTGAGCGTAGAATATGCCCTTAAGATATTATCCTCTAATTTTGGAGCACCCTGCACTTATCGATTTGCTGTTTTCCACAAACTAGTATTAGCAAGTATTGAGGGGGAAATTTTTATTGTAGGTGGGTTTGACTTTACTTAGAATGCTCAGCAGACCACCCCCACCCCCCAACAAAATAGTTTGTGAATTTAATAATGGGCCGTTTTCATACTATAGACAAAATGATTGTAATTCCCATCATTTTTGCAGTTATGTGAATTAATTTATAAATTAGAAATTCATGTAAAACTTTCAGTTCAGATGGGTCGAAAAATCGCTAGGAAAATGGAAAGAATTTAACAGAGAAGTTTTTTTGCTAGAATGGTTAGATTTCAGGGTGCCATCCACAAAAATTATATAAACTTACAACTTCACAAGTGTTGTCAAGTAACAACCAATAGGATCATTTTCACCAATTATTTTATTGGCTATTACCTAGCAATACTTGTGTGAACTTGTAATGGACTATTCACCTGAGGCCAATAGTTTCGTGCAAAGTTCAGCAAGAAGATCGAGAAATAACAACAATTGTTCAAAAGTAATCCAAGTAAATCAATAATTTGAATCAAATTTTACTTCAGATTATGAAAAATTACACTACATTGTTGTTATTTCTCGATCTTCTTAAAAATCAGTATAACATGACAATAGAAAAAAAATTGCAGCTCTTTTATCGGGTCTTTTATGAAATGTTTGTCCAACATAAAGCAATTTGGATAAAATAAGCTTTATTTTGAGTAAATTTTAAACCGAATAAAAAACGACGTACTTTGTGAAAAATCACAATAATTGAAAAAAACTACATTTTCTAGTATTATTCAAACAGTTACCAAAAAATGCTTCCATTAATCGAAAAGAGCATCTATTTTTTTAGAAGAACTTAAAAGATCTTTCGTTTATTTTGAAAATTTTTGGAAAAAAAATGTTTCAAAAAAATCCATCCTGTATATTACCATCAATAAAGTTATGAAGGGTGAAAATATGTCATTGGGTCATTCCAAAACGCATATAATATCACGCTGATCACAATCGGATAGAAAATAAAATTGGCTGCCAAAAGGTGGCCGAGTTCACGTGGAATGTACCAAGAATAGACCACGCATGTTGAGAAAAAATTAGAGAAACTTTTTGCGTTAAAATGACCCCTTAAAATACGCCTTCTAACCGCCAGGGTAGGTACGTAAAATTTTGTTTTTTTCAATTTACTCAAAAAGTTGGTACAACTGATAGGAATCTGAAATTTAGAACATATAGAATATTGCTAAGGGCTTTCTTCTATTTTTTTTTCAATTTTGCTTTTCAACAGTAAGCGTGTGTTCTGTGGGGTGATTAACACATTTCTTACATACCTACGTTTTCTAAAACATTTTTTTCACAAAACAATATCGGTCATAAAACAAAACGGCTCATATTTTGATTTTTCAAATTTTATTCATAAAATATAAAGTGGGAACACTTTCCAACGAGCGCAGTAGCAGGAGCATATTTAATTCCTATTTTTCATCAACTAGCCAGTAGGTAGTCGAGAAGATGAAGATCTTAATATTAGGTAAACAGAAAAAAATTACCTGACTCACACAACCCCTGCTCTAGTTAGTAAAGTGCTTCGACCTTAAATTAATAAACTGATTACTTTTGCTCCACATTTTGACTGGACGTTAAAAAGAAAGTTTAGAAAAAAGGTGGTTGCCGGAGGGTGTCTTAACATCTTGTAACACCGACAAACTCCAGGGGATGGTTCTTCACCTTATTCTGGGACGAAAACTAGCTTCCTGTGGATATATCCTAAAGGGCTTAGAAGCGTGTGCCAATTCCAAAAATAATCGTTTTTTGTTAACGTTTCAAAAACGCTTCAAAATATTTTGATGAAAATAGGTAAACGCTTATACCACACCACATAAGTGCAAAGTATACTGAGAACTTTGTACCAAATCCGGGGGCGCAGGTGTAAGTGACCAGGTGGATACTTTGCCCGTCCCGTATAGGATGCGCCACTTTTTTTTTACAAATATGAGAGTTGCATTTATTATTAACTGGTTAAAACTGCACAAAATCGTTCTCTTTCGTTTTTTATTTATGCCAAGTCGTTTTTGAAAAAAAGGGGAAAAACCAATCGGAGGTAAAGTGAATTCGGAAAAATCCACCTTTATGCTATCAGAATAACCAACACGCCGAAAATTTTAATTATTAATTCAAGAACTTGCCAAAAATAAAAAAAACAATTAAAATTTGGGAATGTTTCAAAGCTTGCACAGCCTTGGAAACTAAGAACTTCAAAAGACGTATATGTCCATAGAAACTTTTTGTCTTAGAATACGGCTAAGAACCACCCCCTGGAGTTTGTGGGTGTACTTAGGCCGAGTTTGTCGTTAAAGCCCAGAGACAGGGACAGGGATATACAATTAACAATTATTATGTACCAAGTTTCAGCCCGATATTTCAATCCGTGCTCAAGTTACCCGACAGACAGACTCGGCAAGGATCAAGCGAATAATCAAAGACAAGAGTACCTTCTCATTATGCTACGGCTCTAAAAACGAAACCGGCTTTAATTTTGTACCCCAACTCTTTTGTCAAAAGGTCAACGATTTCTGAGATATTTGGCAAAATGCATTTTTTAACACTTCTTGGTGACCTTTGACAGGAACATTCAGATTTTAGCCCAACTGCAGTTTTGATGCCAAAAAGTCACTCACGTTCAAATTAGAAAGCTAAGTAGGGGGTGGGGTCTACAAGTAACTTTTTCCTTCGTGTTGCACATACTATTTTTTCGTCGACCGCGCAACTAGACAGAAATAATGAAATTTGGAACAATTTTTTAAGAGAAGTACAGGTATATTTTTCCGGCCTAGGCCGGAAATTGCGTTATTCCTGTACAGCTAAGTGCGTGTTGCCTAGCAAATGACGCAGTCCTGGAAACGTAAGCTTTCGGATGATAACTGCATGTCAAGAATGTGACGTTTTCAGTACGATCGACGAAAAAATTAATTTTTCACTTTCCCCGATTAGTCCAGGAAATGTCACTTTCCGGTCCTAAAATTGACCGGAAAGGTTAACTTTCCGGTCGAGCGCCTAAAAAAAAATTACCGGACTAATCCGGAATTTTTTTCTCAAATGCAAGCCCGATGAATGCATTGGGCGATCGAATAAAAAAAAGTATGTGCAACACGTAGGAAAATATATATTCCGTGACTCTGATGGTTACTGGACTCGGCTGTACCTCGTCCAGCAATCTTCCATCATCGTTCCTGGATATAATATTTTCCCTACTAGTTACACAATATACCATTCTCGGACCCACGCAGAATAAGGGGGTTTTTAGTGTTCTTCTACATTCCATTTGTGACGTCATCGCAAATAAGATTCTTGAGTAACTTAGCTAATGAACTCAGCTTAAAAATCTAAGTTGGTGACTGTTTCTATCTTAACCTGTTTTGAACTTTAGGAGATTATTTTATACATTAAGTATTGAACCAATCCAAAGCAGCAGTAACCAATCAAATCCTGATTACAGTGATAATACTGCAACGTCAACTTGACACTACTTATCAATACTTTAATTTATAAAATAATCTGCAAAATACGATTCGTACTCTCTTGGTTGCCTTGTTGAGTCCTCATGGATGCACTACTTGTCAAATGGTAGATTTTTTTCGGCCAAAGAGGACTCGAGCAAGCTCTCGTCTTCTTTCTAGCCTAAGAAAATCTACCATTTTGACTCATAGTTGACAACCATTCGGACGTCAAAACCCGCGGCAACCAAGAGACTACTCGTCGTATTACTATTGAGAATTTTGAGGCAATTGAAGGTCTCCAAACTTAAAAGGATAGAAAAAAATTAAATGTTTGTGTTGGTATATAATGTTTTACAGCAACTGAATTGTTAGGACTAAAGGGCGGATTAAGAAGCATTTATTTTCCAGAAATAAACGCCTATAAAAAGCTGCAAAAATCGAAAATTAAGCTACAAAAAAGTAAAAATAAGCACCTAAAAGCTCAACTATTTAAAAATTGGAAAATTTAAATTTTCGATAATTGCAGGAAATGCGGGAGGAAATGCCTAACAGAAATAAAACTTGCTTTTTATATCAAAAATTGTATTGAACAGTTTAATTAAAAAAATCTGTTTCTCGGATTGTATGCGCGGTCACTCATTTCCGTTACTCCTCTAGGCATCTCACTTAAGTTAATAAGGTTTCTTTGTCCGGCTTTCACCGGGAAATAAGTAAAAATATAATATCCACGAAAAACGTGGTAAGCTAGCAAGAAAAAGCACTAATAAGCTAGAAAAGACTTAAAAAAGCTTACAAAATCCGCAAATAAGCACTTACGCGAATTTTAGGCAAGAATAAGCAAAATAAGCAAAATAAAATTAGTGTCAAATGATTCGAAATTTTATGAAACGGAAAGAAACAGGAGCATTTCGTTCTGCTTACAATATTAAAAAAAAAGCAAAATGCCAGAAATCAGACTGTGTATTAAGATGAAACTTTGTTTAAAAATTACTGCAACTTTGGTTGAATTTAAATAATTGTGCAGCACTGCAGCAGTCTAAAACTGAGGTAGATCTACGTATAACTTGTGCGACCAATACTACGTAGGTGCAGCTTTTGTGCAAAAATCAAATATAAAATACTTAATAGTACCGTTTCTATGCAAATTCCTATGTGATAGAATGCGCTATCCCAAGCAAACAAACCGCAACTTCCGAAGAACAATTCCAGCTTCAATCATTCGGCATTCAAACCGTTCATTCCAATTCGGAAGTAGGTAACAATTTTCGTATTTGAACTACTGAACCGGTGGCAATTGCATTTCGCTTTGAATGACTTTGAGACTCTGTTTATCTTCCTTATCCCCGCAATCGATCCACGTATAAAGAGTTTCATCATAATTTCATTTCAATTTTTCCACACTGCAAATTCAAATGACTTTTTGATGATTCAAGATCAGATAAGCAAATTTATGTTAACGACAGGCTTTGTGTTTACTTCACCGTCGAGTTTGTCGTTGTTAAAGAATAACGCGGTGAACATAAATAAGAAAATTATAATATAGGTATCTACGATTATATGGATTAAATGTGCTCAGCGCTCTACTTTATCGTAATGATCTCCCTTCACCACTTAAAAAAAAAATAAAATTGGAACATTGCTCAAAGAAAGGAGAAAGAGACCGTAACTATCTACGCGCGAGGAGGTGAAGGTTATTGTGCTTTCCTCGAAGGTTATCCTCCTTTCGCGGTTTTACTTTCACTGGTTTTTGTAGTGGCAATCTTTATATTGTACAATCAGGGCTGGCAGATAATAATTTTTGAAATGACTCAAAAATAAACTCCCATACCATAAATAACTCGCATAAAAAGAATTTTTTCGCCGGTAGTCATTAAAAGTGGATTTTTACTGCCTGTTTTGCCTGGTTGTTCTGCCTAGGCATTAAAAGTCGATTTTTTACTGCCATCGGCAGTAAAAATGCTCTTTTTTAATGACAATCGGCGAAAAAATTGTATTCAACACGGCAAAAAACAGATTTACTGCCTTGGCTGGAACTTCAGCCGCGGCAGTAAATCTGCAATTTTTTTGCCTTGTTAAACAAATAACTATTTATCAAATTCACACTTCTTCGAAAAGAGATCTTTGAAGCATAAAACAGGCCACCTCTAAATGAAGATTGTTAACAATATTAGCTCCATAAACTTTTGAGTTATAGCGATAGACCAGGAACAGAAGCAAAACAAAGTTGCACTTTTACACCTACCACTTTTTTCCCCAAGTGTTGCACATTTAGGGTTAGACATATAAACTATCGGGTGCCCCAAAAAAAAACCGGACAAAATACTTTTGGGAATAAGTCTGCCATTTCTTAACCGATCTGGATGAGCGTGGTCTTAAATCAAAGCCAAAGAATCAGGCCTTCGACTGTCTGAGAAACTACCAGTCGGTGTGACACTCGAATACCCTTGAAGATCTTTCTGTCTTGTTAAAAAATTCTTTTTCAGAAGTCGATTTGGCTTAAGCATTAATTTTCTGTAATTAAAAAAATATATATTTTTGGATATTTTCACGCATTAATGGCCATGACCAAAGAACAGTAATGCAAATAAATCTTAATTTTCAGTTATAAATGAACGAAAACAGAGTTTTGAAGAAAAAAGAAAGATCTTCAAGGCTATTTGGGTCTCATAACCATTGGTTGTTGCCCGACCAATCCCCGCGCACCTAAAATAAGCTTTAAAGACAAGTATCAATAAGTCTACGACAGTAGCGCCATCTGTCAACGTTTCTTGCAAAGTTCGAAAGCCTCATTCGTTAGCTTTAATTTAAGACCAAGTCTATCCAAATCGGTTAAGAAATGGCTGACTTATTTCAAAGACTATTTTGTCCGGTTTTTTTTTGAGACACCGGATATTATATCTAATACAATATACGTTAATATTCTGAAGTGCTTAGAAAATGCTTGACCTTGAAATTTTTAAAACTTTTCGCTCTATCATTTTCGTATATTTCTATAACTGTTCAGAATTTGATACCAGCACAGGCTAGGTTAATCGGAAGGAGGGGGGGTAAATTTTTTGCAAATATTATTATTATTATTATAGAGGCGACAAAAAGTCTAGGCACTGGACGTTCCTTGACAAGTAGTGCCTTAATAATAATTTTCTGGTAATTTGTTTGCCAGAAGTTTTTAAATGATATTCAACCAATTAGAACATAGGACATACTGAAAATTCCGTCCACTTACATACCGACAGAGATGAAGCCAATAACACTGAGGTATATATGACGTCATATATGCTAACTCGGAATTTTAAAGATATTTTTATTAAAAAACTACTAAGTTTTGAAAAATTTTATTTGTAGAGAAGGCCTTGAATGGGGGGCATTTCACACCCCACTGCCAAATTTTCAGGGCACTGCCGTAAATTTGTACACCACTGCCGACTGTGAAGTCCCCCGACTGTCGAATTTGCTCAATTTTTGTAACCACAGCCTAATTTTTGCATCCACTGCCTAACATTTCCCACTAACACTGCCGAAAATTTGTACACCACTGCCGACTGTGAAATCCCCCCCAGCCTTGAAGCATTCTTTATTATTTTATTATTATCAAAAATTGTTGGAAAAACCCATTTCACATAGTCGACTACATTCCTGCCATATTTGACACCTTTCTCTGACGTCTCCCTCTTAAAATTAACAATTTACCATAACTGCCTTCGGATTCACGTTGTCATTTCTGCCAGTTGGTACCTAACTTTTTAGTTTTTTCTCCATTTCTTTTTGACAAAAGGACATTAATGTAAATAGGTTTTTAAAACCATAGTTCCGTGACCTTGAGATCTTTCAGAGATTTTGATATTGCTCAATTTAATGTGGATGCTTCGGCAATTGCTTGGCATGATTTCTACTTGCTGCCAGACATCGAATCGAAGGTTGATTTCTTTAACGAGTCTTTGCTTAAACTTTTTGATAAACATGCCCCATATAAAAAAATTTTCATTAATGCTAAAAGAAAACCTTGGTTCACTGACGTTTTGAAAACACTCAAGAAATTGAAAGAGAAAGCTTGGAGTCGATTTAAGAGAACGCATAGTGAAGCTCACCGTCAGTATTTTTGTGATTTACGTAATTATTATAATAAAGCTTTAACCAGTGAGAGACAGGCTTTCTTTAGATTTAGTCTGAGCAGAATTGGGAGAAATAGTGCCTGTTACTGGCATAACCTAAAGTCTTGGGGTGTTGTGAGAGATAAAAAATTGAATGCTTCTTTGTCTGGTGATGGGTTTAGGCCGGATGATTTTAATGAGTATTTTTTAGATTCGGTTCCCAAATTACCTATTGATTTAGATTACTTGAACTCCTTTCAAAGAGTTGGAGGTGAAGTTCCTGATAATGACTTTGTCTATTGTCCTGCGTCTACGGAATTAATTTATAAGCTTATTGATAAACTTAAGCCTCACTCAATGGGAGCGGATAATATTTCGGGCAGAATGCTTCAAATTGCGTTAAATTTTATTGTTGAACCTCTAACTCATTTAATTAATATTTCCTTTGAGACTGGAGATCTGCCGTCACACTGGAAGGTTGCGCTGGTGAAACCAGTTCCCAAGAAAAGTAATCCGTCAGCTCTTGTTGATTTCAGGCCTATCAGCTTGCTCCCAAATTGTTTGAAAATTGCTGAAAGAGTTTTCTCCATGCAGTTCAGTAAATTCTTGGAAGAGAGAAATATATTTCCTAGCATTCAATCTGCTTATAGGAAACATTTCAGTACTACTACAGTGTTGTGTTCACTTACTGACGATATATTACGGGGTTTCAATGGTGGTAAACTGACGTCACTCACGCTGTTAGATATGTCAAAAGCGTTTGATAGCCTAAACATTGAATTGCTTCTAAATAAATTGAACTATTATGGTGTAAGTGGCTCTGTTTTGAACTGGCTGGCTAGCTACCTTAACGATAGAATTCAATTTACTCATATTGATGGCCAGAGTTCTAAACCGCTAATCTTAACAGCGGGGGTACCCCAAGGGTCTGTTTTGGGGCCAACTCTCTTTTCAGTGTATTCAGCGGATATTGTACATGTTCCGAACCATTGCTCGTTGTATATATATGCAGACGATATTCAAGTCCTTTTATCTTTTGCCCCTAATGAATTAGATCACAATATTTTGCTAATTAATACAGATCTTGATAAAATTTACATGTGGACTCGGCAAAATTCGCTGCTTTTAAATGCTACAAAGTCTAAAACCATTTTGTTCGGTACCAGACAAAAACTTGCTCAGATTCAGGGGAACTGTGATTTGAAAATTAAAGACGTCTTGATACCGCAATGTGATGTTGTGAAGAATTTGGGTATTCTCTTCGATCGTTCACTGATGTTTTTGGAGCAGGTTAATTCCATATGCCAGAGAGCGTTTCTGGCGCTAAAACAGATTTCACCTTTTTACAAAGACTTAGATAGTGCGACCAAAAAACAATTAACTGAGGTACTAGTACTCTCTTTATTAAATTATGCAGATATTGCTTATGCGCCTTGTTTGACATTGCATTTGAAACACCGGCTTCAGCTTGTTCAGAATTATTGTGTTAGATTTATAGTTTTTGTTCCCTTCTCGAATCATATCACCCCATACTTGCGTGACCTTGGAATGCTAAAATTGCATGAACGTCGTATGCTTCACTATGCCTCTTTGGTGTTAAAGATAAGAATTTTTGATTCTCCCAAATACTTGAGTTCTAAAATCTTGTTGCGGTCTGCCGTGCACGACCGTTCCCTTAGGTTCAGTGAATTGATGTTTTGTGTCCCAAGTTTTAATTCTTCAAGTTTTCGTGGTTCTTTTTCGTACTTGGCTTCACATTTACTCAACTTCTTTGCTCTAAATTTTGAAAATATATCTATACAATCAATTATCGGTTCTCTGAAGGATTCAATGTCTACAGGAAAGCAATTGTCAATTAATTTGCAACTGTTTTGACCTTTTTAGCTCTTTGAGTTTTGTTTTTTTTCTCATACTTCGACTGTTATGTTTAAAGGGCGGATTAAAAAGCATTTATTTTCCAGAAATAAGCGCCTATAAAAAGCTTCAAAAATCGAAAATTAAGCTACAAAAAAGTGAAAATAAGCACCTAAAAGTTCAACTATTTCAAAATTGCAAATTGAAAATTTACATTTTCGCTAATTGCAGGAAATGCCTAATAGACCAGTCAAATAGGGACCGGAGGTTACAATAAATGTTGGAAAGCGGGAGATGATCTTAAACCCTTTAGTAGGCATCTAATAGAAGTATCCTAGTTTTGCAACTTCCCAGGATGTGTGCGTATGATAGGGTGTCCAAAAAACCCCGAAATTTTCTGACTTTTTTTCAGTTTTTCGCTTATAATTTCTAAACAGTGCTTCCTAGCGGAAAGTTCGCTATTTTCGAAATTAAAGCGCACTAAATTCTGCGTCGAATGAGCCCCCCAAACGTTAATTTCAACCATGATTTTAAAAAGCATCACAAATTTAAATTTTGGTTAAACGTTTCTCCGATTGTATGCGCGGTCACCCATCTCTGTCACTCCTCGGTCGGCTTTGTTCTCTATCTACGCATCTCACCATAGACAAAGAAACCTTAAGTTAAGGTTTTTTTCATTTTAGTGCCAGTACTTTATCTTAGTCAATTAAGGTTGCGAAATAAGTAAAAATCGACCAAAAACGTGGTAAGCTAGCAAGAATAAGCACTAATAAGCTACAAAAGACTTAAAAAAGCTCACAAAATCGTAAATAAGCACTTACGCGAATTTTAGGCAAAAATTAGCAAAATAAGCAAAATAAAATTAGTGTCAAATGATTCGAAATTTTATGAAACGGAAAGAACCAACAGCATTTCGTTCTGCTTACAATATTAAAAAAAAGCAAAATGCCAGAAATCCGCCCTCTAGTTATGTTGTCTTTTTGAAATTAAGGGTAGGATAATATCAGCTTGCTGTTCCTATCCTATTGTGTAGTAGCGATTTATTATTATATTATAATTATAATTTGAGCATTTATATGAATACTTTTAAGTTTTGTATTGCTGGCTACGCAATAAAATTATTATTATTATTATTATTATTATAAAAGATAGCATTTTTTTTTAAATTCACAGTTGAGTTTTTCTCTCTCTGATTTTTGAGAAATAATTTTATTTCTCAAAAATGAAAGTCCTAAGTTTATAGCGTTTACGAATATAAACAAACAGACTTTGTGTAATTTTTTTGTTTCAATATTCTTACATTTAAGGTCATAATCTGAAAAGTTCGACATTTATTCGGACTCTTCAATTTATGACTTCAAACACGACAATACTTTCACGTTTGTGCCGATTTTTAAACACATCATGTAATGTTGTATTAATAGTTTCTGAATGCACCCTTAATTGTTGACGTTAGTGACATTCCCGGGGATCATGAGACTTAGGTACGTCAAATTTAACGAGATGGTTGTGAAAGATGACTGTGAGATTTAAGGCGTTTTTTCTCGGTTTTATGTATTGAAATACAAGCTTGCATTTGAAAGCATAGGAAATAGTATTGTTTTGTATTGAAATATCCTCAAAATAATGTCAGATTTGAATCGTCCTTTCGAGAAAAATTTGAAACTGACGGCAAAAGTGACGGTATTTTAATACAAATTTTAAAAAAAGGCAGCAGAGAAGCGGCTGGAACCTCCCCAACGCGTGGGTCTTTGATTTCCGTGACTTGTGTTTAAGATTTTGAAGTTAATATGCCTAAATGGCACTTCCCGTTAACCAATTGCTCCCAAAAGCCTTTCAGATCTTCAACTGACCTCCATGTACCAAATTTCAGACAAATCCTTCCAGTAGTTTGGGCTATAACGTGGTTTCAGTGTTATTTCAAAACTTCGATTTTTCTACCCAAAGGGTAATAAATGCGAATAAATTTTATCTCATTTAAAACCAGAATTCGAAGACCCTTCTAATGGTGGCAATAAATCTTTCAAAAATTTGTTTTGGATGGGTAAATGAGAGAATACTTTAAATTTGGAAATTGGTGTGCCAAAACGGCACTTTCCGTGGGTCGATTGAATCCAACATTTGTTCAGCTCTTCGACGTGTAATACAATCCCCATGTGCAAAATTTTAGCCAAATCGGTTCAGGGGCTTGGGCTGTACCGCGATTTTAAAGTCCGATAAAAATCTCGATATTTTTAGTTTTTGGTCAAAAGGGCACTGACAGTGGATACATCTTTGGAAGCAGAATCTGAAGGCCTTTCTTATTGTGACGTGAAAAATGGGGGTTTACATTTAAAATTTAAAAGTTGATGTGCCAAAACGGCATTTCTGGTTGCACGATTGGCTCCAAAAGCTTTTCAGATCTAAGTTGGGTTATCACATGCACACGTACCAAATTTCAGCCAAATCGGTCGAGTAGTTTGGGCTGTGGCGTGTTTACGAACGAACGAACGAACGAATGTGTAAATGGTGAAGTGGAGTGGGGAGGTTAAAAATAGTAGGCTGACCAATCACGAGAGCCCATTTGTATTAATTTGTATTGAAAAACATAAAATCGAGAAAAAACGCCTTTATTCATTTTAACAGATTAAGTTTTAATAAATGGTTGTGACCATTAATTAGTCATTAGTTATTAATTAGTCATTACAATTTAATTCTTTTGTTGGGTAAGTCGCACGATGTAAAACAAAAATATCTGAATAACTTGTTGTAGAATCTGTTCCCTGATGATGCCTTAACGGCGAAACATGTCGGAATTGAATAAAGATTAATAAAAAACGACAATTTTATGCACTACAACCACTAAAATTATTACTCTCATCTGTCAAACATGATTATGCGAAAATGAATAAATTACACTTGCTATCTACTAATAACCTTTATGCCGCGACAGAGTTCCATTCAAATAAAGCCATTCATTTTCACAAAATTAAAAAAAACAGAGAGAGCCTGACTGGATAGCCCTTTTAAAGCGCCAAAATAGCATTTCCGAATTGCCGTCGACTAATTGCTTCCAAAGATTTTCATGCCAAATAGCCAATAAATTTTTTTTTTCAAACTTACTTGGAAGTAACCAAGAATTTTAAAAATTGTTTTTATGGCGGGAAATTAGGTACTTCCTACATTTATTTCATCTCGTTCCAAAGCCTCTGGTTCTCCTTTAGGTATTTTGATTGCAGGTCTCAAAAATTTGAGTTTTAGGCTAAAATTTCAAAATTCTGCATCCACTTCTATTCAATTTTAGATTGTGCAGTTCACCCCCATCCATATCAAAGTCAAAACCTTAAATCGCAATATTCCTTGTGTCGTATATCAATTGAAAGCCCTTACAAAATGCTATGGAAAATTCGTGGAATGGAAAGCTTTGGAAAATTCGATGAAAAATTTGTTGAAATGTGGACTAAAAATGTAACTGATTAAAAGTCTAGCGAGTCTATTCGTCCATTAGCTTTGTTTGGATTGGTCATCTCTTTGGCTCTGCGTGACAGCTAAAATAATACCATTTTTCGAATTTGGGGACGTTCTGAAGCTTCAAGAAGCAAAAAAATAATTTAAATCTTCTACCCCAAAAAAATGGACCGAAAATGCTCCACAAATATTTTTTTCGATACTTCCAAGTTCTTTTTCGATTTGTAAACTTGAAACGGCAAAGATGGTACCGGATGAAGAGCTACCATAGACTCTCTTTGACCATCGTTCTGTATATTGTGTTGCCTACGATAGTTTCAAGAAGTTCCCAAGATCCGCAGAGCCAAGATCTAAGTTGATTGTTTTCAGGAACACCTCGTGCCGGTGGAGGAGGGGGCATCGGTGGTGGTGGCGGCGGAGGCGGAGGCGGCGGCAAAAAAGGCGGGGGAGGAATGGGAGGAGTCGTCATCATGGGCCTAATGATGGGCAAGATGATGGCAGCCTTGGGTCTAGGGGGAGTCGGTCTTCTTGCAATGAAGGCTTTGATGGTTTCTGCCTTGGCCCTCATGTTATCAATAATTATCGGACTAAAAAAATTAGTGCACTCTGGAGGAGACGAAGGAGGACACACAGTAATCCATGCCAGTGGCGGACACGGCGGCGGCGGACACGAGTCCTACAGAAAGAAAAGAGAAGCAGCTGATGTAGCGTACAGGGCATGGAACGCCTACAATTCTAGTTAATCTGTGAAATATTTTAATTTATTTAATTTATTTATCATTTTCTAAGACAAGATCTCGTCTGCTCTTCTTCCTAGAATCATTCAAATCTTCTTTGACCTCATTTGCGCCTTGCAGGAGCTTCGACATTCATTTAATTACCATATGTTATGCTCATCAATACCATACAAATAAAACCTGATTGAACGCATCCGCCTTTTGATTAACATTGACCCAAATGCAACCGGAATCCCTTCTTCCAATTTCTCCGACACGATATTTCATCGTTTTTATTTTGTTGTCTTGGAAATCTTCAAGTTCAATGAATGGTCATTACCCAGAAAAACACTGACCCCGTTTCTCCAGACTGGTTTTACGGAATGAGGAACTGAAGAGAAAGACGCTATTGAACTTGAGAACAGGTTGAAGATGATCATCTCGTGGTGGGAAAGTAGAAAGTGTTTCAACAAATCGAAACCAGCACAATGGGTCAATAAGAGGATTCGATAAATCTGATAGAAAATGTTTCTGTAATTGATGGCAATTTGCCTAGAAATTGGCGTGTAAGTAGAGGATTGTTGTTGCTTTTATTAATTATTTTCGTAATTGCAGCTGGAAAAGTGGGGACCTGAGAAGCGGAGATCTGCATTGGCGGGCGCACTATAGTTATCTGCCAGAGTGTTAGCATTCATCGCTCTTTATAAGGATATGATGAAGACCCAGAGACCTACATTTCCAACAAGTGAAACAAAAGTGGTCGTATCATCCTTCGGTGGAATGTTTTTTTTAACCTACACTCAGTCTAACTAATACTTCACAGTAATTATTTGCTAGGAACGCTATATTAACGATAATATAGCTACTTGTTTTCTAGTTTTAATAGAATCTATAATTATTTTACACGCAACCCCAAATTGGCCTCTTAATTGTAAGAGACTATGAAACGATCCCCTTCTGACGAAGTTTTGAAGGCCTGGAGAAACCACCGCTGAGGCCAGCTAGTCCTTCCCATTTTGTTAATTTTCTTAGGGTAGATTGTAATGTAATTAGTTTTGATGACTATTGCGGAACATTTTTTAATACTTCTTCATTTCAGAATATGGAAAAATTTTATTAATAAACCTCGACTAAGCTGACCACTATTTGAATTAGCTGCATTTTGGATTTCAGAATTTCAGAATTAACCGAGAATAACGGAATAATTTTCGAATTGAAAAGGAATTAGTGGAACTATTTGAAATTGGGTGGAATTAGCTGAAAATAATTCGAATTAATGTGGAATTATTTAGGATTGACGTGGAATTGATTGGAGTTGCATTATTAATTATAATTGAGCTTTCTGCGGTCGGAGCTTGAATAGAATATTTTGTACAGAGTGACCAAATATAAAGCGATCAAAAATGGCTATGGGTATTGTTTGTTTTCTACAATTTGATATAAAATGCTCAATTAATTACAATCAATTGCATATTAATTCCAGCTAATTCCAATTAGTCCCATTAATTCCTTTTCAACTCAGACAAATTAAAAATAATTTCCTAATTTCCAGTTAATTCCGCAACTCTAAGTCCGATTATACAAATAATTCCATTATAAATAAATACCTGCTTCCCTAATTGCATTTTTACAATAAATTATACAATAAGATTATATTTTTTTACACTTCAAGCAGGGTGTTTTCTTGTGAATAGGTAATAGCGGCTTTTTGGATCACCGTTTTGGAATTGGACGAATTCAGACCTCCCCACAAATGAGTAAAAAATGCAATTCTAATTTTAGTTACAACTTACAACCGCCTAAGTCCATCCCTATTTTTTATTTTGGTCAAAAATTCTATTAGCAATAAATTATTGTGTTTGAATAAATATTACCCCCGGTTCCATAATCAAAATTAAAGCTTCCTTTAAACCGAGGAGCTATGCAGTCCTTGTTTCCTTGTACAATAAAATTCAAATTCCAAAAAAATTCCAATAATGCCAAGAAGATTCCAATAATTCCAAAAAATTCCAATAATTCCAAACCTTTGCGCATGTGTACCAGACTCGAACATTTACAACAATTCACTTTTTAACGAACTGCGCAGGCGCTAACAATCTGATACATGCTCAAAATGGTAGGCCCTCTGGTGGATCTTCCAGTAAACACACTATTAATTCCAAAAAATTCCAGCAATAATTCCAAAAATTCAAGCACTAATTCCAAAAATTCAAATAATTCCAGTAATTCCGTGAAAATTTCCATAATTCCATAAAAATTCCAAAAAAAATCCATAAATTCCAAAATTTTGTACAATTAATTCCAAGTGCATAGCCCCTCGCTTTAAACAGTTTGCTGCTCCGATTAGTTTAATTTCAACCCCCTTAAAAGTCGACTCTTTGACTTAAAGTTTTTATTATGGAACCAGACGTTAGTTATTTAGGGTTGAGAGGGTTGTAATAATAATGTTTGGAGATTGGAGGTTCCAGTCCGAGATCTGTTCCTACTGGCACAGTCAAAATAGCCAAGGAAGCGGCTGGAACCTCTCCGCAGCGTGGATGTTTAAGATCTTACAAATAACGATATCACTTGTATCACATACAGGGTGTCCCAACAGTGCGTCAAGAAAATCTTTGTACGCCAACCGTTAGTGACTGAAAATGTGCATAATCTAAAATTACTATGAATTCACACGGGCGGCTCGTGTAGGGGGCAGAGTAAAATTACCTTGTGTTAAATGGAACACCCCATATATCAATGCATTTTTGGTTTCTACGTGCCATTCTGTCTTTTGTCAGATGTGCCCCATTCTTAAATTCAATCGTTTTTGAGATAACAAGAATTCAGTTAAAAATTAATATTTTCGAAGCCTTGAGGTTGATGATACATTTGTATGACTTCATAGGGTGTCAAATTAAATTAAATTTTTTCACCATTTAATAGAGATAACTTACACATTTTTCAAATTATCGCCAGTTTTTTTTTAGATTAGAGGTTTGATTTTATGCGTTTTCAAGTAAAAATTATGAGAGTGATAGAACAAGTGCATGTCTCTAACACGACAAATTCTACAGTGTATAATAACTTATAATTCGAAATAATAGGGTTAACGGATGTTGCAAGAGATTTTTAACAAAAACCGTGAAACAATTCAGAATAGGAAAAAAAATGATTCGACAATATTTTCTAAAGTCAACAAAAATCATTTTAATATCAAAGTCAATTAGCAAATTAATTTTTAACCGTGAGAGTGACAATAAGATCAATATTTGAATTAACTTGGAAAGGATGCCATTTAGGTATAGGGATTTGTTAAGAAACTTGACCTAGAATTTAATCCTCTATTAGATGGCAAAAAAATCTCAAGGACATTCCATTTGACATTTTTGAGATTTTGCTTTTTAATTTCTGTTAATTTGTTAATTTACCGGGGACACCCTGTCAGATAGCCCTGACGTTACTTTAGGATGTGAGATAAGTTTGGAAGAGAAAACCTTCAAGGAGAAAATATTAATTTTGAACTGAAATCCTGTTTTCGCCGAGTTCTACACATTTTATTAAATAACTCAAAAACGATTTAAATTTAAATATGGGGCACACCTGGCAAAAATTGCACAGACTGACACGTATAAACCAAAATTCATTAATATATGGAGTGTTTCATTTAACAAAATGTAATTTTGTGCTGTCCGCCCTACACGAGCCGCCCATGTGAGTTCATAGTAATGTTAGATTATGCTCATTTTCAGTCACTTACGCTGGCGTACACAGATTTTCGATATTATTAATGACGTGGACATAAATGGACTTTATGCATCGTTAGGACACCCTATATGTAGTACCTAGAGTCGGTGAATTTGAAAATGTCCAAGTTACAGTTGAAATAATGTTGAGTAATCTATACAGGGTGTCCGGAAATCACAATGAAATTTTTCGGGGGGTGATTTTTTGTAGCTCAAAATATGAAAAAAAGTTCCTAGAAACATGTGTCCGGAAATCGCTTCTAAGGGGACGCTCAAAATTCGACTTTTGTTTAGTCAGTCATTAAGTTTTTGCATACTATCTGACGACAATAAACAACATTACATTACTTTAGTTACTAATTTTTAAAATCCGTTCAGTTTTGTAATTTAATAAAAATGAATTGATAAGCTTGAGAAATGCGAATGGATCCTTAAATCTAACTTTATCGTAAAACAGCTGACCCTACCGTGTTACAACAAGAGAGGCTTTTTATGTAATTTTAGTTAGGGATAAATATTACCGTGAGAAATTGTCAAAAAAATAACACATAAAAAAATTTGGGTGTGGAAAGCTGAATCCTCCCTATTTTCCACGCTCCTGGTTGAATTTGCTTTTGGTAGATAACATAGTCTAATGGCCCTTACTAATGTTAGATAATGTGCAAAAACTGGTCGCTGTAGCTTAAGTTGGTTCCTCATTTATTCAATAAAAATCGAATTTTAGGCGCCCCCTTCAGAGGGCCGCAGCCCCCTAAGAAACGATTTCCGCACACATGTTTATAGAACCTTTTTTTATTTTGAGCTGCAGAATCACCCCCCAAAATATTTCATCGTTATTTCCGGACACCCTGTTTAAATAATTACTTAGATTTAAAAAAAAAATATTCGATAATTAAAGTTTGTGCTATTAATTATTTCAATCCACCATCACGTCGAAAATTGTTTATTAAAAAACTCGGAAATACTAAAAAATGCCCCAAAACAAAACAAACTAGGTACCTAACATAGACCTGAATTGAAGTTGAGAAAAGAGAGAACTTGGAACCTGATCTTGATTTGCGTATGTGCCTGATTCCCGCTGCATAGTTTACTATTGACTACTCGCTAGCATGGAAGAATTTGGAGCAACCCCTCGCTTTTAGCTACGCCGAAGTACCTACATGCTTGCATTAGGTTTCATTTTTCTCAAAAACTAAGCTCCGCATGAAAAAAATTAAAAAGGCAAAAAGTTAAATTTTTAAACAGGCTTAGAAGTATTGAAAATCGAACCCAATAAAGGAGTGTATTGGATTACTCTTCAGGATGGGCCACTATGTTTTCATCGTTACGTTTTTTTAAATTTGGTCACATTATGATCTTTATGCCATTACTATTTTATAGCCGAAGTATGAAAAAAACGTAACCATGAAAACCCCTCCCGGATCTACACTTTTTTCGGACACGATTAGGGTGTTATTTTTAAAACTTCCCACCTTGAATATCTTTAGACGTAAAAAATATATTGAAATGAGATAAACGCTGGTCAGCCCTGTACGGAGGGGACACTTTCAGGTAATGTTTTTCACTTCCGGTTTCACCGGAAATTACCCTAATTTTGGTTTTTCCAATGCGATTACACTTTTTTCTCAACGAATTATGAATCTACGATTTTTTCTGAGTCAGGAACATGTATCATACCTAACCAGAAGTACGGCCACCCTAGATTTTCAAAAATGTCGAAGAAATCGGTGAAATATTAAGATTTTTGATAACAGCAAAAATAGGTTTTTTTAAAGATGGATCTGATGGTTATAGTCTGATATTTGTTTTCAGCTTCGGGTTTAACCGGAAATTAAAGCCTCCGATAGGTCTCGTTTCTTATAAATTAATGAAATAAATAAATAGAAAATGTTATCGCTCAGATGAATTCGCATCAAAAAAACTAAGTTGACCTGTTTTTGCTTTATTTGAAAATCTCAATTTTTCACTGATTTAACTCCGATATTTTTGAAAATCTAGGGTGGCCGTGACTATAGGTACTTCCGGTTAAGTATGATACATGTTTCTAACTGAGAAGAAATCGTAGATTCAGAGTCCGTTGAGAAAAAAGTATGATCCCATTTGAGAAACCAAAATTAGGGTAATTTCCGGTAAAACCGGAAGTGAAAAAAAAACTGAATACACGCGCAAGTGTCTCCCTCCTTCAGGAATTACCCACGTTTATTTCATTTCAATTTCTTTTTTACGTCTGAAGATATTCAAGATGGGAACTTTAAAAAAATCCCTGTATAATCTTAAACAATAACTTAATATTTCAGTCAAACTGTCAGTATAATTCGAAGTTACACTTTGTTTTGGTCAAATAACAAACATCATATTGTAAATGATTGTCAAGCGGTCCTAAAAATGTTTCTTTAGGATTACCTAACTTAATACTATCCAGACGAATTTCTGTGCTGGTTTCAAAAGGTGGAGAAATAGGAAGGATAAGAAGGGGGGAGGGGGTTGAAGGAAGTAAATACGAACTAAATTGTGCAATTGGCAAAAAAGAAAAAAAAATACACACAGATAGTTTATTTACTTCATCTTTCTGACTAATAAGCATTTAAGCAAGAGATAGCGTTGCGACTTTTGGTAAAATGAAATCATTTTCTACTAATGCAAGGGTTGTGCGAGTGAGTAAAGCTTTATGCTGTTTTGTTAACCAGGTTTTCCGTTCCGTCAAAATTACTTTCAGTGTCAATAATAGACAGTAAGAATGGAGGTTAGAAGGGATCATTATTGTTTTTAATTGTAGTCCATTGTTTGTTTTTTTGACACTGACAAGAATTTTGAAGAAACTGAAACATTATTTAACAAAACAGCAGAAAAAAGTATGATGCCTGTGCCCTCCCTATTGCCCTGTAATAGTCCCTAATGATAATAACTATGTAAAGAAAAAATTGCCTGCTGCGCTACCGGGGGTCAGTTTACTCCCCCCCCCCTTGCCGTCGGCATCTTTTACACTGTGCCCCCAATACACAGATTTCCTAAATACCTACGCTGAATGACGGCACCTATTTTTAATAATTATTCGAAAGAGAATTATTATTCGAACGAACAATTCTTCGAATTAAAATGCAATTATTCGAAAACAATAATTTCAAAGAACAATTCTTCGAAAATATGCCATCCCAATAGCCAAAACCAACTCATAAATTCGGTTAATATTTCTCAATTTCCTTTATTTTCAACTTCCATTCAGGTCTTTTTAAGTAAAGTTTTTTTATTAAACTATTTTTCATGTTCTGTCCGTTCACCTGAACGTGTACACTGTACACATTGACATTACACATAGGTGTGGGTGTATGATTAGCGCTTGCACTATTTTTTCTCTTTGCTATTGTAAATTCTTTGTGGTTGTTTTCTTATGTTTCCATCCCGTTCTTGCTAGTAGATATACTATGCCGATTCTAGCCCACCTAAGCGGTAATTGACCTGAGTAATACCACGTCGTTACGAAATCATGGTCACGTGACCCCGAGGCGAATCACGTCATTTTTTCGCTTTTGACCACGCGATCGCGACCCACTACGTCATCGTGACGTCACGTCGCACCTGCAGGTCCCGACCTCCAAAAATTCGGGCTTCCGGACCCGACCGCGGTCCCCCGATTTCGGGGGTCCTGGATCCCGGGATCGACCGCCCGATTCCAAAATGTTTTATCGTCGTGCATGCCATACGCGTGCCGTCTCGACTGTAATAATAATAATAGTTTGAAACTAGATACCTAGCTCTCCACCGATAAGAATATCAACAAGAAAATAATAATTTTACGAATTACATTTTATTTAATTAACTAGTACATATTTATGCAGATTATATTTAGTACATATTTATGCAGATTCCTGATTGATGTTTACAGGAGATCTTCATTGTAATCTGAAAATGTAATAAATTGTATAATACTTTATATACCTATTAATTTTTTCATTTACAGTCTAATCCAGCTGGAGTCACTTGATCTAAAAACAAACATATTTTTAGTGAATTATTAAATTGATTTTTATTGTTATTATAAAATATTATTAATATTATTAATATTATTAATATTATTATTAGAACACTCACCATAAAAATAATTGCAAGATCTCTCTTGCAGGTTTATTATTATGATCATGTATCCTCCAAACGGATCATAGAGATCCCCATTGTACGCCACTAGGGCATAATCTTCGTGAAATTTAAAGTAGCTCACTAGCTGAGCTGCGCACTCGAATTGCCTATATACAGTTGGCTGCTAAAAATTTGAAAACTAATAAAAATAGTTTCGAAAAAAACTTACAGGACCAAAAGCTGCAACAATAGTTTTTATTTCATCGAAGATAGCTGCATCTAAAACAGAAATATCAATAATCAATCGGTGGCGTCAACAATAAAGAACTCACTCATGATGGTTCGTTGTCAATGTACTACTGATGATTTATCACGAATAAAACACTGCTGAGAAACATATTTTAGCGGCAATTATAGATACCCCTTTGAAGATGATATACTTTACCACATACCCAGGCTATTAATAAGCGATACGGTTATTGTATATGGAAAGGTATTACGTACAAAGTACACTGTTGTTTGCATGTACCACATCGCATTATAAACACGTTACAAATAAAAATCATAGCATTCCAAAGTCAACATCCAGGGAAATCGGATATGTCATTATCTCTTATGAACGAAGATGAAATCGCATCTATTCCGTCGGAAATTTTGGTGAAATATTTCTGTAGAGAATTGAACACCGTCTGGGATATATTACCGGACAGCATCACGCAAAATCCTGAGTATCAAGTTTACCGAACGAGCGAACCCCATCAAGAAAGACAATCCGAGCAAGAAGGCTTTATCTTTTCGCAATCTTACATTCGTTTGGTGGCGATCATTAGAACTAGTTTGTGCTGCATTTTAACAGTATATCATGCGTGCAAAGAGTGGAAGGATCGTGAAACGTGATAAAACAAAACGTGGGGGTACTGGTCTCTTGAATTCAGTCATCAACAATTTACCCTTCGAAGCGCATATTCCCGGGTATTCGTTTTGCGGTCCCGGTACTAAATTGGAAAAGAGGTTGGCTAGAGGAGATCAGGGCATTAATCCTTTGGACGTTGCATGCAAACATCACGATATTGCTTACGCGAATTTTCCGAATTTGAACGATCGACATCACGCTGATGAGATATTAGCATCCAAAGCCTGGCAGAGGGTAAAGTCAAGAGACGCTACTTTCGGCGAACGTGCAAGTGCCCTAGCTATAACCGGAGCCATGAGGGCCAAATTGAAATTGGGTGCCGGACTGTGTCAAAATACCAAAGTCAACAACAAGAGTGGAAAGATTCCTCGAAGAAAGAAAAACGGTCGAAATTGCAAGAGGAATAAGAAGATGACGTTCAAGCGGATCGTCACAGCGGCCAAGGATGCTTTAAAAAAAAATAATGGTAGCAGCGGTGACGTGAAGACGGACATCGAGATCGCTTTGGGTGCGGCCAAAAAAATTGCCAAGAGCGGAAGGAAAATTGCTAAGCCCAGGGTTCTTCCTATTCCAGTCAAGAGCGGCGGATTTATACCGTTTCTGATGCCCGCATTAGCCGCACTTTCAGCCATCGGCGGTTTGGCTGGGGGTATCTCCGGCGTGGCAAGAACAATCAACGCCGTTCGAGACGCCAAAAAACAGTTGGAAGAAAATGAACGTCACAATCGCAACATGGAAGCGGTGGCGTTGAAAAACGGCAAAGGACTGTACTTGAGGCCCTATAGGGAAGGACTGGGACTGTATTTGAATCCTTTTCCAAAAAACGTGTAAACTTCGGGGCGCTAATGCGAGATTTACCAGACAGACCTCTAACTAATGTCGATATTATAAAGTATTGTAAACCCTTGCCACACTTTCGAGGGGTGTTTATGAGAGATACCTTACCTAAACGACCTTGGAAATTTGAAAGCTGTATCGTAAATCTGGACGAATTTAGTGGACCCGGAACACATTGGGTGGCTTATCGTAAATTCGGCAATCACGTGACGTATTTCGAACCCTTCGGCAATATTCGGCCACCGTTGGAAGTCGTGCATTATTTCAGAAATTGTCGAATACAATATAATTACGAAAGATATCAATCATTTAATTCAGTGTATTGCGGACACCTTTGTATCAAATTTTTGTATCAACAAATTGAATAAAATGTTATAATATCATGTTGATGCTTTCATTTCATTCGAGATAGCTACAAGAGAAACACGATATGTCTTTCACGATTACTCTGTCTGGTAACCAATCTGAGTTCTCCCACGATTATTTTCCACCGATCGAACTATCGAGCGACTACGTTTGTGCCCTAATCGATCTGGAAACTTTCAATTCAATTCCCAACATCGATACTCATAACAACAGGTTTCATTACGGAGAGCAGGGAAAATATTTTGAAATCCCCGTCGGTTCCTATGAAATAGCCGACATAAACAAATATCTTCAACTGTGTTTCGAGCGAGAGTTTAAAGAATTAGCCCGCACCAAGAAAAAATACGTTTCAATCTTACCCAATCACAATACCCTCAAATGTGAAGTAAAATGTTCAGAAACGATAAACTTTGATGGTGATCGATCTATCGGTTCATTATTGGGTTTCAATAAACTTAAGTTGTCTGCCGAACAGAAACACGAATCAGATTTACCAATCAAAATATTAAAAGTGAACATCATACGAGTTGAAACGAACATTACTTCCGGAGCGTACATAAATGGGCGAAGAGTGCATGTACTTCATGAATTTGGTCCGGCCGTAGGTCCCGGATATAAAATCTCGGAACGACCTAAAAAAGTCATTTACTTGCCGGTGATAGGTCGTACTATATCTTCGTTATCTCTGAAAATAGTCGATCAAGATTCAGATTTGGTAAATTTTCGTGGTGAAACCATTACGATAAGACTGCATTTTAAACCATGTTGATTTACAACGAAAACTCAGACATTGGGAGATCCTACATAAAGAATTTTTCATCAGATGATAACGTCATAACTAGTTCGTCAGTCAAGCGAACAACAACGAGTATATCACAGGCGGAGTCGTTGGCAAAAAGGCCCAAAAAGTCGCCGACTTTAAAGGAAACCAACAAAAATTATTTACAAAGTTTGGGTTTAAAAATCAAGAATAATAAGTAAGGAATAACGAATGAATGATAACAATGTTGTCAATAACAGACCAACCGCTTGAAGATAATACAATCAGCAGTATCGAGTTTCATTCGTACGCTCCGTACAACAATTCCTTTTCAAATTCCGATGAAATTCGAATTGCCATTCAATCACAAGATCTGTATGTTTTACCTTCGGAAAGTTCGCTTTACATTGAAGGGAAATTGACTAAAAGCGATGGTACGATTTCGGCAACCGGAACTTTGACCAATAACTGTGTGGGATTCATGTTCGATGAACTTCGATATGAACTTAACGGAGTCGAAATAGACAGATGTAAGAATGTAGGCATTACTACAACTTTGAAATCCTTCGCTTCATTTACCGCCGATGACGCGACGAAAACGAAGAATGCGGGATTTTGCTGTAAAGATGTCAATTTGGTGCACGACATCACAGCTCACGGTTATTTCGCCTATGACGTTCCCCTAAAATATCTGATGGGATTTTTCTCGGATTACCGTAAATTAATATTGAATTGTAAACATGAACTCGTGTTGTTACGAGCGAGAAATGACAACAACTGTCTCCTGTCGGCTACCGACACCATGAAGATTACAATTTCTAAATTACATTGGCGTGTCCCTCACGTAAACGTTTCGGATGTAACGAAACTAAAACTGTTAAAGATTGTCGAGAGAAATCACCCGTTGACCATGGCTTTTAGAACTTGGGAGTTACATGAATATCCGGTCCTGCCCATAGCCGACAGGATCACCTGGAAAACCAATACTTCGCCCAGTCTGGAACGTGCCCGATACATTCTTATTGCATTCCAAACAAATCGAAAAAATGTGAAGACTCTAAATGCAAGCATATTTGATAAGGCGAACCTCAGGGACTGTAAAGTTTTTTTAAATTCTCAGTATTTCCCTTATGACAGTTTGAACATCGACTACACCAGAGATAATTTTGCCCAATTGTACGACATGTACGCGAGATTTCAATGCAGCTACAACGGTAAAGGAAAAAATCACCCGCTGTTGGATCCGTCTCGTTTTTCATCAACCTGTCCCATGATAGTCATAGATTGCTCGCGACAGAACGAGAGCATCAAAGCGGGACCTGTGGATCTACGTATAGATTTCGAATTCAGCGGAAATGTACCCGCAAACACTACTGCGTACTGTCTAATATTGCATGATCGTATCATGGATTACAATCCAATAAGCAATATTGTCCGGAAATTGTCTTAAACATTCAATGAATATCGAGGTCAACAGTTCAAGTTCTGATGTTGTAGCCTGAAGTTGAAGAAAATATGAAGTTTTTGGCCGTCGACATGCAGGGATTTCGGTGTTCCCAAGGCCGATTCATAGTGAAAGAAATGGCGTTTTTCGATGGAGAACGACTTTCACACCATATATTCAAACCTCCATACCATTTTCAACATTTAACGGAAGATGAGAAAAAGCAGGTCCAATACTTGACGTTTAACCACTGTGGAATCAGGTTCGATGAAGGCTTCGTCGACTACAATCGTCTCCATGAAATAGTTAAAAATATTATAGATGGTGTGGATACGATTTACCTTAAGGGTCTAATTAAAAAAGATTTTCTGAAGAACATAATCGAACAGATCCACTCGAACTCCAGCTGTGACATCAACGCTATGGCGAAAGTTCCCGAAATTATAAACTTGGAAACGGAGGCTCAAGCACCAGTTTTAAAACGAGGAGCTTCGCAGTGTTTTAACCATACGTTCAATAAAGAAAACGTAGCTTGTAGTTTAAAATATTGTAAGATATTATACCAATACGTTATCGCTGTAAAACAGGAAAAAATAAAAACTAGTTATTGATATAATTGCATTTTATTCATTCATGTATCTATTAATAGACTATAAGGTAAATGTTTTATTATCTCATACGAGAGTAACTTAATATTAAAAGCGTGCTTATTATTTTATCTTCTCTTCAATTTTCTTGATTAAATTCAACAACTTGTATTCCGTGGCGAAAATACAATTGTCAACATATGCCTTCGGTGCTGCGTCACGTGATCTTTCGGGCAATTTTAATTTGATAATGGCTTTATCCCCCATGTCCAGAACTTGCCCCCTGTCACCGTGTTTTCTTATTAACGCACAATTGGTCGTTAAATATTTTCGGTTGACTGCGTCATAATCATGTTTCGGTTCATCTAGATTAACGATTCTTCTCATTTCGACATCACATTGTCCATCTAAGCTAATGTGAATTCCAAAATTATTATGACCGAAACTGTTTCGTGTTTCCGCAAAGGAGGTGGGATGCGAATAAGATACATGCCCAAACTTGTCCATGATCGTTCTGATTAGATATGTTACGGTTTGTGTTATTTATTTAGGTAGGTACAATTGTTTTTTCTTATTAAGCATTTAAAACAAATCTTTGTTCCAGTATCCAAAATTGATTTCATCGTTCGTATTATTTCCCAAATCTGACGGGGTGTATAGAAATATATCTTCCTCTCCGAAAATAAGTTTATGGTGCCCCCTCGAATCCTTTCCCACGTTGATTACGTACAACTTTTTATTACTATTTATTTCTTCTATTAGATCGCGGTTGATGTAGCGGCCGAATTTGTCAGGTAAGACTAGTAGGCATGATTCTAAATCCAAACATATTTTGGATTTTTTCGAAGGAACTGAAGATGATATGCTTTCTTCAACTTTTTTACAGCCAATGATGAAATATTTTTGATTTAACATCATGGAATTTGAACGGATGTATTCTTTTTTGTTCACAATTTCATTCAATCGCTGAGAAAGGGACATATTTTGTCTTTTTCGCTAATCACCTCGGCGAGACACTATCAAAAACAGCAACACAAGATAGCACTGTACTACCAAAAGACTGAATTAAGAAACTGAATATTCATCATTTATAGTTCCTAAAAATTTATTGGAAATGGTAAATATTTAATTAGTGGGGACGGAGCAGGTGAGTCACGTGAGAAAAATTTAACAAGTATCGACTGGTTTTCAACGACTAAAAATATATTCAATATGATATTGATACTATATGGTATTATTATGATATCGAAAATGTAAGGCGACATTATTTTACGATTCATAGAGGGACAGTAGGTAACTAATCATAATTTTTAAATTCCTTTGTGCTAATTATAGCGTCACCTTATACTTAAAAGTATAACAATTATTACTTCGCAGTTTTCGACGTTCGGAATGTACGGGATGTAGGTATATATTTGAACTTTGAACGCGTCAATACGGATCACCTGACCAATCATGTGATGCAAGCTTATATATACCTGACAGGTAAAGTTATGTATTATCATTATTAATAAATCGCCGTCGAGTCGCGAAGTGATCCAGTGAAAATAAAAATGAGTTCTACTAAAGAAGACCAAACGGCATCGACAAGCAAAGATGATGGCATGGCGACTGATGCTGGGACGTTCTCTAACCTACAGGATTCCCTGACCGAAATAAACGAGATGGCTGCTTGCACTTTAAAACCATACATCAAAGCGCAGACGTTAGAGATTGGGGTTGAATATCCCATCAGTGGACTGTGCCTAATACAGTCCAAATTCGGTCCGGTGGTGGCTGCCGACCTCATACATCTTGGGAGAATTTTCCTACCCCGGCGAATTTTGAAGGGACTGAATCAGAAACAGCTGGACGATTTTACCCAATCCCAATTGTCTTTGGTATATCTGGGTGAGAAGGCAGTTGGAAAGCCGAAAGCGGCACTGTGTTTCGAGTTTCGGAAGGCCGCATAAGGTAAGCAATTAAAAATAATGTTAGTTGAGAACAAAAATAATTCTAATAATCTTTTTTCGATATAGAAAAATTCATAAATGATAACGGCCTCCCCTTTGTACCAGCGAACCATCCCCCAATCAACCAGCCAGCCAGCCAGCCAGCCTTCTTCTGCAATACATGTATGTCATTATTAATAAAAGGTTGTAAATTTATTTTTATATTATACCTATTGTAAAATGTAAAAAATAAATAAAATGATGCATAAGGATATATCTACATTATTTGGTGAATTTATCGTCAGTGTTCCTAGAGATATGGTGGGGGCACAAGTTCGAATTCAATGCGATTGTGGCATGAGTCAAGATATCCATGATATCAGTCATTTAAGATGTTTTGATTCCAGGTTGATAACTTATATGGGGTGGGCCAACCAAAGTCAAAGTACTCGAGAATTGGCAGCGTGCGGGTTTTATTACAAAGGAATTGACGATAAAGTTTGCTGCGCTTTTTGCGGAGTTCAAATTTGTTCGTGGAATAAAAAAGATATACCGATAATGGAGCACCTGAAATTTTCCCCTGAATGTGTCTTCGCACAATGTTTAGAGAAAATTCAACTAGCGACAACAGAAAATGAACCGAATAAGGAATATAAACAAGTTGTCAGCGATGAGAGTTCATTGTCTCGAGCGATAGCACATTACAACGTCACTATTACGATAGCATCCCCACCATGGTCAGATGACATGATTTGCGTCATATGTTTCCTCGTCTTATCACTCGTTTATGTGTTAGCTTCTTGTTAAGTATGGTTCGATTTCAAAAACAGAAGCAAAATTTATCCATCAAAAACGTGTGTGAAAATTTAGAGACCGGATCGTCATCGAAGAAAGGGCGGCATGGACCATTATTGAGTAATAACATTAGATCTATCATCGTGGGCCCTTCAAATTCTGGCAAATCAAATTTTCTCATCAGTCTGATATTAGATCCTAATGGAATAAGCTTCAAAAATCTCTACATTTATTCAAAGTCTTTGTTTCAACCTAAATATAAACTGTTAGAATGCATAATAAAGCCGATAAAAAATATGGAGTTAACCACGTTCAGTGATAGTAAAGATGACATAACAACGGTGGATAAAGCCAAACCTGATTCAACTTTTATTTTTGACGATATTGGGGCGTCTTCAATACAAAATAAAACGATACAAGAGTACTTCGCTATGGGAAGGCATAAAGGTATCGATTGTCATATTTTGAACCAAACTTATTCGAAAATACCCAAACAACTGATTCGGGATAATGCCAATCTAATCGTGGTGTTCAAACAAGACGAAAGAAATCTGAAGCATATATTTCAAGAACACGTTTCTCCAGATTTCAACTTTCATGAATTTTTGAATCTTTGTGCAGCCTGCTGGACACAAAAATTTGGATTTCTCACCATCGATAAAGAGAGGGAATTTAATGATGGGAGATATCGAAGGGGACTCGACGAATTCATAATTATCGATTGATTGAATAAATAAGTGAATGTGATAATCTTAATCGGCATTACGATTCACACGTTCAAGGTGAAAGGACGACGGTAGACGAGCCACCATGCATTCTATGACGTCTTCATTCGATGATAACTTGAAACGTGATATCATTAAACATCGCCAAGTGATTAAAAAAAAATTAAACAATTTAAAAATCGGGAAGTTAACTACAACCATGCAATTAGAAGAAAAATATAAACCCATAACGGACACTATAAAACAAAAATCCGTACCTTCTACAGCTTCGACCGTCACCGCGACGAAAATTTCCTCCATTTTTGCAACACCGTTCGAAAATTTTCATCCGCTTCCTAAATCCTATTTAAATCTATTGGTTTTGTCACCTTCGGTCGTCGATTTAAAATATGGAATGAGATTGGAAAACAATAATTTAATGATGGGAAGTTCGGTAGTCGAATTTGAAAATAAAGATTTTAAGATACAGGGTGTCAGTTATCAAGGAACTCAGGGTCTCTTTGAGTTGATTGTTAAGAAAACCCCCAACCCAAACTTGTACTCACAAGACGATTTGAATAATTATAAAAATATTCTTGTGCAGACGAACGCTCACAGAAGAAGCTACGCACCAAACGCAGCGATAAACCGAAACAAAAGTTTAAAATATAAAAGCATAATATCACGGTTATTTCCTCATACAGTCAACAGAGCAAAGTCATATGTTGTCAATAAGTCGGCTAATCTGAGTCCTCCAAAAAGTGTAAAGAAAATAAAGTCTACGGTTGCCAAAAATAACGCCAGCGATGATGACAGCAGCGATGGACTAAGTGACGGAAGTGATGGAGATGTAAACAGCTACCTGACGGCCGGAGAAGGTCTGCTTCCGAAAAATATGACTTTAAATGACCAAAATAACGTTGACTATTTATACTGGAATACGGCGGACGAGTTGGTCGAGAGATTACAAATTCTGATGGCTTCCAAAGCGGCCGGTAACAATGGAAATGATTCAGAGATCTTCTCGATACTAGAAGAATTGAGGGAGGCTAATATTATCAGCTAAGAAATAAATGATCCGTGTTATTAATTTAATCCTATATTAAAGCATCGTCATTCATATGTAATCATTCAGTGTGGGTACGCGGAGTGTCAATAATAACAAGTAACATGAGTAAAAAGGAGATAGTGGATGAATTGCACCGTAGAGCACGAAAGAACTTTAAACGACGGAAAGTTATCATGAAATCAATCGATAATACACTACAATGCGACCTTGTCGAAATGGTACCGTACGCCAAGGAAAATTCGGGTTTTAAATATATCCTGACCGTGATCGATACTTTCTCGAAGTTTGCATGGGCCGTCGCTATCAAACGAAAGACCGGACAGGAAGTTACTTCAGCGATGGAGTCCATATTTACCGCTTCCAAAAGAATTCCAAAAAACCTACACGTGGATCGGGGGTCCGAATTTTACAATTCACAATTTAGGAAATTGATGGATACCTATAAAATTAATCTGTACTCAACGTTCACTCATCTGAAAGCATCGATCTGTGAAAGATTTAATCGAACTTTAAAGGAGAAAATGTGGAAGCGTTTCTCACTTCAAGGTTCTTACAAGTGGATTAACATTTTGGGGGATCTTCTGGATGAGTACAACAATTCCGTCCATCGTACCATCAAACTCAAACCGAGCGAAGTTAATAAAAGAAACGAAAAACACTTGCTGTCGACCGTTTACAACCGAATAAAAATAACCAAAAAAGCCAAGTTTAAATTGCACGAAAACGTCAGGATCAGCAAATATAAAACGATTTTTCAAAAAGGGTACACCCCCAATTACAGCACTGAAATATTTAAAATCAGGAAAATTCAAAACACCGTTCCTGTTACTTATCTGCTGGCGGCCACCGACGGAACACCAATCGAAGGTTCCTTTTACAACGAAGAGATGATAAGGACCAAATATCCCGATATTTATTTAGTGGAAAAAGTTTTAAAAAGGCGTGGGTCCAAAGTACTTGTTAAATGGTTAGGGTTCGATGCCACCCACGATTCCTGGGTGGATGAAGCCGACATAAGAACTTAAACTTTATGTATAAATTGTAAACGAAAAAACCTTATAAAGATAATTTATTGATAACGATGCGTAGTTATTAAAACAAGCTTTATGTTCCGATAAGCTATCGCTTGGACACGTGCTCCTTGTTTCTCTCTAACACATTCCTATCGACGAACAGTGACCACAAGTCATTGATGGTTCTTTGAAGCCAGGTGAAAATTTAATTCGTGCTGCCTACTCGCGCTTAATAAAAATATTAATTGGATATTGTAATACATCGAATTTGAATACGGTAAGTTCAGAGCTATATTGGCGAGAATAACCATAAACAATTCACGTTTTTAGATATGGTTGTCAATTTGTGCAAGGAAATCACACAGAGGATTAACTTTAATTTTTTGAGAGCAAGACAAGACCCTTTAAACGCGGATGCATGTTTAGAAGAATGTTGTGCCGACATCGATCAATTAAATGCTTTACTTTTAACGGGAGTACATGATGTAAGCGAAAAACAAGCCCTCACTACCTGCCTGGGGCAATTGATTTACTTTGCCGAACAATTAAAATGTTTGGGGGGTAAAATTGGTGGAGGAATCGGCTCGAGAGGTGACACCAAGAGCGGTAACACAAATAACGATGAGCGGGTGATTAATCTGAAATGGAAAATCGGACATTCTGCGTTTCAAAACCGCATTCAAACTGCATTCGTGATAAATTTGCGTCACAAAGATCCCCGAAACTTCCTGGCCGAAGCATGTAACCTTTTCTCAGTAAAAATTAGAAGTACATTGACAAAGTTTGAAATGGTTAAGGTGAACGCCGTTTTTTGTGGACAATTTAAAATCACAAAAGAAAATAATGAAAAATTCGAATTTAAATATTTTAATACCAAAAATGAAATAATTCAGTCGAATTCGACTGATCTGCGTCAGTGGTTTGATGAGTACATCAGGAACCCAATTTTGACGGATCTGGAATCTTTCCAGGAGCGCGACAGTGGGTGGGGTCTATCGTCCATCGTGAATTTGCAGATAAATGTAAACAAATTCGCACCCATGGTAGGATCATCTTACATCGCTTTACCGCCCCCTATAGAAAAGAAGAAGGCCTGCATTAACGTTAGAAACAATGACAACCGATGTTTCGCGTGGTCCATCTTAGCTTCCCTTTATCCAGCATCGAAACATCCGCAAAGAATCTCCAAGTATCCGTCACCAGACAGCGCACTAAATTTAATAGGTATTGCGTTTCCCATAACTTTAAGACAGATACCGAAATTCGAATCTCAAAATGAAGTTTCCATTAATGTTTATATTTTAAAAAAACTTAAAAATAATAATTTTGAAACATTACCTGTATACCTCACTAAGAATAAGCAAGCTAAGCACGTTAATTTGCTCATGATTCAGAACCATTATTTTTATGACGACAACCAGAGCAGAAACCAACCTAATAACGATCACGTTTTAATAAGATATCACTTTGTTTTGATAAAAAATTTATCTCGTTTGCTATCATCACAAACCAACAGTCATCAACACAGTAACTATTTTTGTGACAGATGTTTACATTATTTCTATTCTAAAAACCGATTAGATCTACATTATGAAATTTGCATAAAACTGAATCACTGTAAAATTCGCATGCCACCTGATGATAGGAAAATTTTAAAATTTGAAAATTTTAAGAATAAAATCGTTTCTCCGTTCGTAATATTTGCCGATCTGGAATGCGTTTTAGTGCAGGGTAACGAAGAAACAGACGGTCAATGTCAAAAGCACATTCCTTGCAGCGTGGCTTATTACATTAAATGCAATTATGATGACACCCTATCATCCTATCACAGTTATCGCGGGGAGGATTGTATAGATTGGTTTATTAAGGAACTTAAAAATTTTAGCGAAAATTTGGAAACGGTCTTTTTGTGTCCTCTACCTATGGAAACCCTCACGGTCGAGGAAGAACTCGAATTGCGAAACGGTACAGTGTGTCACATTTGCGAAATACCCTTCACCGAACTCGATCAAAAGGTATTAGACCACAACCACCTGACAGGGAGGGTACGTGGGATTTGTCATAGGGGATGTAACCTTAATTTCAAAGACAGTCACACTGTTCCAATATTATTCCACAATTTGACTGGATATGACTCACATTTCATAATTAAAAAACTCGCCACAGATTTAGATGGTCGAGTCGACTTGCTCCCCATCAACAGAGAGCGGTATATATCGTTTACGAAAACCATAAACGGTAGTCTTGTTAAATTGCGATTCATCGACTCTTATCGCTTTCTATCATCAGGTCTAAGTGAACTGGCATCTTATTTAACCGATTTTCCAATTTTGCGATCTCAATTCCCGGAATTAAATAACGAACAAATAAAATTGTTGAGTCGCAAGGGCGTTTATCCCTACGATTATATGGATTCATTTGATAAGTTTGCTGAGGGGAAACTTCCGCCAAAATCCGACTTTTACAATAACCTAGAAGATAACGATATAAGTGATAAAGAATATGCACATGCGCAACATGTTTGGGACGAATTTAAAATTAAAAATTTGGGTGAATACTGTGATCTTTATTTGAAGACGGACGTTTTACTATTGGCTGACGTGTTTGAGCAGTTCAGAACGAATTCTATCGCTACATACGGGCTAGATCCGGCTCACTACTACACTCTCCCCGGATACACCTGGGATTGCATGTTAAAATTTACCAACATCAAGTTGGAACTCTTAACTGATGTAGATAAGCTGTTGACATTTGAGATGGGAATAAGAGGTGGTTTGAGCGTATGCTGCAAGCGGTACTCCAAGGCAAATAACAAATACATGTCGAATTTTGATAAATCGCAACCTTCCAAATTCTTGATGTATTTCGATATAAATAACCAATACGGTTGGGCCATGAGTCAACCCCTTCCTTATGGTAACTTCAGCTGGTTATCCGAAACCGAAATTCGGGATTTCAATATAAATGAGATCGCTGAAGATTCTCAGGTGGGATTCGTTTTAGAAGTCGATCTAGAATATCCGCACGAATTACACGATGCTCATTCTGATCTACCCTTTTGCCCCGAACACAGACGTCCACCCGGTTCAAAACATGAAAAACTTTTAGCCACTGTCTACGATAAAGATCATTACGTGATACACTATAGAAACTTACAACAGGCCCTAGCTCACGGTCTTAAATTGAAAAAAATACACAAAATCTTGAAATTTAATCAATCTCCTTGGCTAAAATCTTACATCGACTTGAATACGGAACTGAGAAAACAGGCAAAAACTGATTTCGAGAAGGAACAGTACAAGCTAATGAACAACGCGACTTATGGAAAAACAATGGAAAATATTCGAAAGCATTCGATCGTAAAATTAGTAAAAGAATGGAGCGGACGTTACGGTGCCGGAGCCCTAATAGCCAAACCGGAATTTAAATCGTGCACCGTCTTCGAGGAAAATTTAGTTGCCGTTGAGTTAAATAAAACCGAATTATATTTTCGGAAACCTGTGTATCTAGGGATGTGTATATTAGATTTAGCCAAAACCACTATCTATAAATTTCATTACGATTATATGCTACCTAAATTCGGTGACAAGTGTCAAATCTGTTATTCCGATACAGACAGTTTGAGTTATCAAATCAAATGTGATGATCTGTACGATATAATTCGGCAGGACTGTCATCTTCATTTCGATACCAGCGATTATCTCGCAAACAATATCTACAATATTCCATTGGTAAACAAGAAAGTGCTCGGATTAATGAAAGACGTGCATTGCGGAAATATATTTTTAGAATTTGTGGGTTTACGAGCGAAAATGTATGCCATGAATGCCGAGAACTGCGAAATTGTAAAAAAATCAAAAGGTGTCAAACGCTCAGTCGTCAAACAACAAATTTCTTTCGAGGACTATGTAGAGTGTTTAACGTCCGAAAAAGAAAAATTGGTCCACCAAAATTTTATAAAATCGCAACGGCATAATGTAAACACAATTACACAAACAAAGATAGCATTAAACGCTCACGACGATAAGCGCTATTTGTTGAGTAATTCCTTCAATACCTTACCGTGGGGGCATTTCTCAATAATGGAAAGGGATGATGATTTTGATTGATTGAAAACTCATAGATGATAATTTACGCTCAAGAATTTACTTGGTTGTTCTTATGTATTTATTTATGTACCTACGTAATGATGTATGTGTGTACCTATGTATATAATGTATATAATGTATATAATGTAATGTAATTTAATGTAAATGAACAATTTGAAAATAAATAAATTTATCTGATCCATGTTTTTCTTGGTCGTTATCCTTATCGGTGGAGAGCTAGGTATCTAGTTTCAAACTATTATTATTATTACAGTCGAGACGGCACGCGTATGGCATGCACGACGATAAAACATTTTGGAATCGGGCGGTCGATCCCGGGATCCAGGACCCCCGAAATCGGGGGACCGCGGTCGGGTCCGGAAGCCCGAATTTTTGGAGGTCGGGACCTGCAGGTGCGACGTGACGTCACGATGACGTAGTGGGTCGCGATCGCGTGGTCAAAAGCGAAAAAATGACGTGATTCGCCTCGGGGTCACGTGACCATGATTTCGTAACGACGTGGTATTACTCAGGTCAATTACCGCTTAGGTGGGCTAGAATCGGCATAGTATATCTACTCTTGCTACTGTTTTAAACGCGACGAGGTAAGGGAGCAGCCGCAGCCGTCGAAAAGCAAGTCCGTCTTGAGGTGCGAATTGGGAATTCGAATAATTGTCTCTTTCAAATAACAGTTTTCGAAATATTGATATTGTAACTGATTATAACATTTGTATGTAGCATCCCGTACCTAAGGGCATCATTCCTATCCTTTCCTGTCTCTTCGCAGTTGCATTTGTATTTTATACTTGCTTGTGGGTATAGTAAGACGGAAAGCATGTTTATTTCGAGGTTTATTTCATCTTTTCGCAATTCCCTATATTAATCGATATGTATAAGTGCATTTCAAAAGTATAAGGAATAAATTAAGAACTATTTCGAGGGAAATATTTCGGAAGTATCCTGGGACAGGTCAACCTAATGTTTTACAGTCGCTTTTTTTGCACTTTCGGTATAACCAGAAAGTGCCCTAATTTAGATTTTTTAAACGGAATCATAGTTTTACATTTTACATTCTTTATCGTTGGATTTTGGGTTCCGGCTCGGTCCCGTGTCAATTGGTTCGTTTTTACCGACGTTTCATTCACCGTTGCAGGCGACATCATCAGGGCTAGATTGGCGCCAACTCAGCCCTGATGATGTCGCCTGCAACGGTGAATGAAACGTCGGTAAAAACGAACCAATTGACACGGGACCCATCCGGAACCCAAAGTGAAACCATCAACCTAACCCGTTAAAGCCTCCATCCCACTCTACATTCTTTATCTTCAACGGGAAGTAAAACATTGAAAAGTCACAGTCACAGTAAGGAGAGTCTACTACTTAAAGTCCCGTCGCATATTAACGAATGCGGGGGTTGTGTCTCAGGCTTTTTTTCTGTTGGTTTGTAAACGGGATTTCACATCCGTCAAAACTCCCGTCACTCACTGTCAGTGTCAATAAACAGGGGTCCAATTCTCGAATCGTACGAACTGTTTCGTATGCGGAATCACTAAGGTACGAGCAATCTGATTGGCGGCTGCCTAGTAACATCAACATCGCATACGAAACAGTTTCGAAAGATTCGAGAATTGAGCCCCAGTAACAATGGAGGTTGAAAAGGATCCTCGAAGGAATGTTTGTTGTTAATTATTGTCCATGACATTAATTTTGACAGAACTAAAATCCCGTTTACAAACCAACAGAAAAAAAACCTGAGACACACAACCCCGCTTTCGTTAATATTCGACTAGACTTTACATACATATTTTGAGTTGAGGTCATACCTTGAAACATTACCGAGTCACAACGATACCATCATGTAGGTCAAAACTTTTTCAAATATTATGATAAAAACCCGAAAAAAATCACAGTAAACAACAAAATAAGGATAAGGATCTTGTCAAGTTTGAAAAGTTTCATAGGTCTGCATTCTAGTTTTGCAGTAGGTAAGTACCTACAATAACATTTTCTAACAAACGCAGGCTTTTTTTTGTTTTGTTAAACGGGCTTTTATAATTTCCATCAAAATTCCTGTCATTGTCGAGAAAAAATAAATAACAATAATGGAGAGTGCTAGAGATCATTGTTATTCATTATTGTCGCATATCCATTGTTTCTGCTTTTTGACAGTGACAGCAATTTCGTCCCGTTTAACGAAACAACAGACAAAATTCTGACGATATTGGAAATAGTTATTAACGATACTAGGTTGGTAAGTGCATGTTAACAGAATCGAGGAATAGTTTGTAAAAACGAGGCGGTGCACAATCGAATTTTACCATTAGGTAATAACAAACTTGGAAAATCTGTTTGAAACCGACCCGACGAGTAATTTGAAGCAAAATAGCAGTCGGCAATCACAGGAAACCTAAATTTTATTAAATTAAAACGTTTTTGATACCTATTTGACATCTCACGCGCTATTTACTATTTTCATTTGTTTAACTTACCGCGCATGTATGCCGTTATGGTTCATAACGGCACTGTTATTTTTTGTTCCTATGGAAACTAAACTGTTTTTGGTAAGGTCAACTTTCCGCTCATTATAGTAACTATGGTAAATTGAAATATCGAAACGATTGTGTGAAAACGATTTTTTGAAATACCAGCATTGTAAGTGCTTCTACACGCTTAAGCACAAAGGCTGTAAATATTTAGTTTCACGTTCCACAAAACAACGCGTCCATGGACTGCAAGTGTTACTTACAGTGCAAGGTATACAGTATTTTTATCTCCCTGTCTCAAGTATTGCAAAAAATACTGTACGCACTGCGGAATGTAGCTAATTTTGTGATCTCGACTACAAAAATTACACTTATATTTTTTGGAATACAATATTATATTACCGTATTCCCCCGTGTAAGAGCAACAAAGTCAGTAGGCTGCTACTTTGACTTTTTGTCATTTTTATGGAGGATCGACATTCACTGGATGGTAAAAATAAATCGAAAATGGGACTTCACGGGACTTCAAGCAGCATTACTGCTGAACCGCGATTCCGATTTGGTAGATAGGAAGATAGGTGGCGCCACCGTCGTCACTTCAATTTGTACTTTGTTGATACACGTGATACAACTTCCATAATAATTGTTATAGCGCTCCATAAAAACGGATTTCAGATGCTGTGTCACATGCTGTCTGTATGTTCCTTATGATAATTCGACTGTAGCGCCACTTGCCTTCTGTCACACAGCGCATTCACACAACATCCGCTGTTTCCCTTCAATTATTGTTGCTAATAGACCTTTTTTAACCTCCCCAACCCCATCACAATTTTAAAAAAATGGGAGGTTACTGCAATCACTAAAATTTTCGAATTTGAGATAGCACCAGATCTCCACGTTTTGAGGTCTCAGGAACCCAGAAAAGTGGTTTATAAAATGTGTCTGTGTGTATGTTCGTACGTACGTTCGTACGTTCGTACGTTCGTACGTACGTTTGTAAACACGCCACAGCCAAAACTACTGGGCCGATTTGGCTGCAATTTGGTACGTAGGCATCTCATAACCCAACTTAGATCTGAAAAGCTTTTGGAGCCAATCGTGCAACCGGAAATGCCATTTTGGCACATCAACTTTTAAATTTTAAATGCAAACCCCCATTTTTCACGTCACCATAAGAAAGACCTTCAAATTCTGCTTCTAAAAATGTATTCATTCTTAGTGCCCTTTTGACCAAAAATTTAAAAAAAAATTGATTTTTATCAAACTTTAAAATCGCGGTACAGCCCAAGCCCCTGAATCGATTTGGCTGAAATCTTGCACATAGGGATTGTATTACACCTCGAAAAGCTGAACAAATTTTGAATTCCATCGACTCACGGAAAGTGTCCTTTTGGCACACCAATTTCCAAATTTAAAATTATTCAATCATTAAACCATTAAAAACAAGTTTTTGAAAGATTTATTGTCACCATCAGAAGGGTCTTCAAATCTTGGTTTTAAATAGGACAAAATTAATTCGCATTTAGCGCTGTTTGGTTCAAAAAATCGAAATTTTATAATAACAGTAAAAACACATTATAGCCCAAATTACTGAATCGATTTGGCTGAAATTTGGTACATGGAGATTAGGTGACCCGTTGAAGACCTGAAAGGCTTTTGGGAGCAATTGGCCCACGCGAACTGCCATTTAAGCATATCAACTTAAAATTTTAAATACAAGGCCTCTTTTTTATGTCGCCATTAGAAAGACGATCAAATTCTGGTTCTAAAAATGTATTCACAGTTTCTGCCATTTTAGTGGAAAATATTGAAAAAATTCTTTCTCATTAAAAGGGAGCAGGCTGACAGTGGATGACATAAAGTGGCAGTTATTGTCAAAAAGTTGGCAAAAGATTAACCTTAAAAGGAACATATTGTCAAATGTGATGGGTGATGTACGAGGTGATGTCGGTATTTGTCAGAAAATTGCGAAATTAGTCACAGACGTCAGACGATAAGGATAAAAAAAAATCTGTTGAATTGACTACTATCTACACAGAATACAAAGATCCACGCGATGGGGAGGTTCCAGCCGCTTCACTGCTGCATTTTCCAACCAAATCGGTGTAGTGGATCAAAAGTTATTGTCACCCGAAATCCTAGATGGGACATCCTGTATATTTTAGGGTTATACGATACGGTATAAACCTAATAAGTACCTACACGGTCATGTGGCAAGAAAAAACATGTGTCATTTATAATAAGTATGTAATAATTGGTTAAAAGTTTTCCTCCCCTACCACCTCCCTGCGCTTGACCCAGCAGGTACCCGCCACTGATTTGAAATCATTGCATGCACCATTTTTGCTTTGTATATCGAGTATATCCTAGATTTCCTAAATATCATAAGATAAGAAGCTTAATTATTTTGACCAACACCAGTTAATTATACCGGGCCCAAAAACGCTGCTTGAAAACGGGTTGCCGCAAATGCTTTTCTTGGATATTTCTTTTTGCGGATTTCTAAGTGACTCGAATTTATATCGAAAAAATTCTTTGATTTGTTGTTAATGAAGGGCTTATAATCATAATTGATAAATTAATTACATACGTGAGCTATATTTATTCAAATACTTGATTTCATTGGCCCAAAAACCCGCCTTAACCGATACACTCCTCCAATGAATTAACAAAAGGTTTGGAAGAAGTGTCCGGGTTCTTATCGTTCGATTTTGGTGAAGATTATGTAGTCTAATAAGGTAAATGTGACCCAAACTTAGTTGTCGTAGCTTAAACTGTTCAGAAGTTATCCGCAAATAGTTCAAACGTAGCTTTTAGGACGCTACAGCTTCCAGAAAGCTGAAATTTATAGGTTTTTTAATTTTATTTTTGACTAGACGTCATATGCAGGGTGAGTCTGAAAGACACCACAGAATCTACTGTTCAAATGATGGAGCTTGGTGCAAAAATTATTGGTCAATTGTGATTCCTCTTGATGTTATAAGCCCCCAAAGATCTTCATTTTTAAACATTCCTTTTAAATATCTTTCGAAAGGTGAATCGTAGGATTTTGAATTTTTGCACAGTATTCTTACAGACCAAAAAGCAACTGATGATGGTACTTAAGACATTATCCAAAAAGCGGATCTCTGTTATACAAAGTGACCCCGATGTTATTTACCATTGAACTTTTTTATGTTTGAAAATATTGCTAATTTCCCGTGCAATTCTAAAACTTTTTTGGATCTAAAAATGTTTCTAAAAAACTAACTACTCATGAGAAAAATCGAAAAAAACGAAACCAATGATGAGGCTACCTCATAAAAAAGTGAAATTACCATCAATGTTTTTTCTTCAGTTGTGAGCAATGGTTCTGGGCACAGATGTAGGACAACACCTTCAATGCAAAAAAAGCAGTTGAAATGTGATGCGTGTCAACGTACACTTTGATTTTTATTGAAATTGTAGGTTTATCGCGATGATCATGTTTTCGGTTTTTTCAATTTCTCGTGAGTGGTTAGTTTTCTCGAAAAATTTTAAGAGCCAAAAAAGTTTTAGAATTGAACGGGGAATACGGCCGCATAGGCAAGTTAGCAATATTTTCAAACATAAAAAAGTTCAAGGGCAAATAACATCGGGGCCACCCTGTATAACAGGGATCCGATTTTTGGATAATGTCTTAAGTACCATCAGCAGTTGCTTCTTGGTCTGTAACAATGCTGTGCAAGAATTCAAAATCCTACGATACACCTTTCGAAAGATATTTAAAAAGAACGTTTAAAAATGAAGGTCTTGGGCGGCTTATAACATCAAGAGGATTCACAATTGACCAATAATTTTTGCACCAAGGTTCATCATTTGAACAGTAGATTCTGTGGTATAAAGGATGTGGAGTCTTTCAGACTCACCCTGTATACGAATTTTAAGGATTTTTTTATTACGATACTTCGAAGTTTTGAAAAATTTTAGTTAATGTGGAGGTCTTAACGAAGTGTAAGTATGTATTTTTTATAATTTTATAATTTTCAAAAACAAGAAGGAAAGGGCGCATGCCACGCATTTTAAAAAGTGTTCAACAATTTGACAAGAATTTTCGGCCCCCAAAGAGCTTATAATTATGCACCATTAGGTAATTCCAATCAATCCCACGTCAACTCCAAATAATTCCATAAGTATTAATTAATTCCAGGCCAGCTAATTATTTCCACTAATTCTAAAATAATTCACAATTAATTTCGTGCCCGATGTACAAGAATTATTCGACTAGTGATCAGCCCCCCATTTAAATAACATATAATTTATTTTTCTGCATATGTGAAAGCGACTGCAACCATCAATACATACCTACGTACACTCACCTAGTAATAAAGTGTGTCTCTGTACACCTGGCGTTATTACTGCAATTTCATGCAGTATTATTATGAAGAAGGTGAATCATATCATATCTCAAGCTCCTCGTAGCAACCAGTTGCTGCCGATCTTTCGATTAACCCATCACGTAATATTATGTAGTCTTTTTTTCGATTAAATTGCGATTTTCAACCAATTGGAAAACCGATTTCCCCGAAAAAATTCCTAGACTGGACTGAACGTAATATACAGAGAGGTGCAACGAAGTTGTACCTCCTATTTATTTCATAACTAAAGGAGAAAGGGTTAATTCAAGTCTCGACACAGTTACGTAAAGAACGTAAAGAATAATTCTGGTATAGCCGAAAATGGCCAAAACTCTTTTTCTCTAATTATATTTCCGCGGATGGATTTCAAAAATGTTTGCATTGATTTTCAGAGGATTTCATACCCTTCAAAACGATGTATTACAAAAGGTCTTAATCCAATTTAATATTTGCCCGGGGGTTAACGATTATGAAACATAAAATTTGTAATGAAATTAGCTTTCAAAAGATGTATCACAACCTGTAGGTATGTCATTTATTATTGAAACTAGAAGACAAAGTGAGTTAACAATGAAATTTCTGTTACAAACAAAACAATACCTGCTATACCTATCCGTTTTTCTTCTCAAGTTTTCTTGCGTTAACAATTTCATCAAATAGTCCATCCAGTCAAGTTAGGTTTTTTAGAAGAAATAATTTATTTAGGTACATTCCACGTGAACTCGGCCCGGCCACCTTTTGGCAACCATCAGTTTTATTTTCTATCCAATTGTGATCAACATGACATATAGGCGTTTTGGAATGACCAAATGACATATTTTCACCCTTCATAACTTAATTGATGGTAATATACAAGGTGGCTTTTTTTGAAACATTCGTTAGGAAAAAAATATTTTTTCAAAAATTCTCAAAATGAACGAAAGATCTTTTAAGTGATTCTTAATAATAATAATAATCTTTATTACGCCAGAAGCATTTCCATTGACAAAGAACATTAATTACTTTACATTCACACTAAAATAATAAATATACGATAACATAAAAGAAGAACATAATTAAATACTAAGAACTGATCTGCAGTCTCGCTTAAACTTCTTAAAGCTAACACCAAAGAAATCAAGATGAGCGCTGTAGGCGTTTACATTCGCAATCATCCTAGAGCAAGGAGAGTTTAGACCATAATTTGTGTAATGAAACAGTTGCTTTAACAGCGGTTGAGAACGACAATAGAACTGAGGGACACATATAAATATGAGAGATAAAATTTGAGAGCATTGAAATTCATAATTTAACAGTTTGAAACAAAAGCAAATATCTAAAAATTTCCGCCTATCTTCCAACAAACACAAACCGAAGTAAGACAGAATCATATCATAATTTTGACGATTAAAAGTCACATTGTATTTAAAGCATAAGTGCTTTGTGAACTTACGTTGAACTTTCTCTATACGATCTATGTGTACACGATATGATGGGGACCATATTATGCTACAGTAGTCAAACAGAGAACGTACCAATGCCGAATAAAGAATGGTTACAGATCTGGTGGTAACAAACGGAACAGTTGTTCTGACAATGAAACCCAACATTTGATTGGCTTTAGTAATTACAGAGTCGATATGATAGTTGAAAGACAGTTTAGAATCTAAAAAAACTCCCAAATCCTTGATGATATCAACACACTCCAAAGATACCCCATTTATGTAAAAGCAAGGCTCAAGAGGTTTAAGTTTCCGCGTAAAATTTATCACTTTGCATTTGTCAGGATTGAGGTCCATGTCATTAGATGAACACCACAACACTAACCTGTCCAAATCACGTTGTAAACGGGACACGTCCGAGTCATCGCTTACTCTGGCAAAAAGTTTGAGATCATCCGCAAACATTAAAAGTTTGCAATTTTTTAATTTCGAGCAAATGTCATTGACGTAGACCAAGAAGAGCAAGGGGCCCAGATGAGATCCCTGAGGGACACCGGAAGTAACTACGACTTGTTTAGATCGATAACCATTTACGCGGACAAATTGAGATCGGTTGTCCACATACGATGCAATCCAAGAAAGGATAGGATCACAGATACCAAGAGCTTTAAGTTTAAGAAATAGAATATAATGATTTACACTGTCGAAAAGAACAGATGCTCTTTTCGACCAGTGGAAGCATTTTTTGGTAACTGTTTCAATAATACTTCACTATCACTAGAAACACCCCACTACACCGAGACACTTGATTTTCACTGCTGACGCGTTTCGAACACAATGTGCTCATTATCAACTAAGCAGTTTAGCTTCGGCTTTGATAATGAGCATATTGTGTTCGAAACGCGTCAGCAGTGAAAATCAAGTGTTTCGGTGTAGTGGGGTGTTTCTAGTGATAGTGCATTTTCCACCGAAGTTGTCCAGTGTTTCCATAGTGAAAAATACTTGAAAATGTTGTTTTCTTCAATTATTGCGATTTTTTACGAAGTATGTCGTCTTTTATTCGATTTAAAAATTACTTAAAATGAAGCTTATTTTATCTAAATTTAACCCCCTATTGCTTTACGTTGGGCAAACATTTCATAAAAGAACTGCAATTTTTGTTCTATTGTTATGTTATGTTATACCGATTTTTAATAAGATCGAGAAATAACAACAATTGTTGACAACAATGATTCGCCATGGAAATAGGGTGAATCTCGGTCGTGTGGATCCCGGACAGACCATACATTGTTGTTATTTCTCGATTTTCTTAAAAATGAGTATAACATGACCATAGAAAAAAAATTACAGCTCTTTAATGAAATGTTTGCCCAACGTAAAGCAAATGTAGATAAAATAAGCTTCATTTTGAGTAATTTTTAAATCGAATAAAAAACGAGGTACTTTGTGAAAAATCGCAATAATTGAAAAAAACAACATTTTCAAGTATTATTCAAACAGTTACCAAAAAATGCTGACACTAGTCGAAAAGAGAATCTATTCTTTTATAAGAATCACTTAAAAGATGTGTCTATTAGGTATTCCTAAAATTTTCGAAAAAAAATTTTTTTCGTAACCAATGTTTCAAAAAAATCCACCTGTATATTACCATCAATTAAGTTATGAGGGGTGAAAATATATTATTTGGTCATTCCAAAATACATTATGTCATGCTGATCACAATCGGATAGAAAATAAAATTGGCTGCCAAAAGGTGGCCGAGTTCACATGGAATGTAAATATATTTTTGAAATTTTAGCTAAGGACTCCTGATGGCACCTGAAATAAAATGCCGAAAAGTTCCCACCCCCCCAAGTGTGCGCTTCATACTTATTTGGCAAAAACCACCCTCAAACGTGACATGGCGCTAGTTTTTAGCATTTTTCGGCGAAACTATCCATCTGACAGAAAATTTATTCTAATCAAAAACATTCCCTATGAAATTCTTTATTAAAAAAGTCCTTCTGACTATTTTGCTTATCCCCACCTAATTCTCGCAAACGACGTCCGAAGTTGAGGGTTGCTTTTCGCTCGCACGAAAATCAGCTTCGGACGTCGTTTGCAAGAATTAGGTGGGGATAAGCAAAATGATGAAAGGACTTTTTATTGCAGAACTTCACGAGGAATATTCCTGATCAGAGTAATTTTTTGTCCGTTTGATAGTTTAGCCGAAAAACTAGCGTCATGTCCACGTCTGGGAGAAGGTTTTTGCCAAAAGAGGGATGAAGCTTACACTTGGGAGGTGCTAAGTTTGCGGCTCTTCTTTTCAGGGCTCATCAGCAGTCCGTAGCAAAAATTTCACAAATATATAAATATGTTCTACTAAAAAATCTAATTTGACTGTTCTACAACTTCGGACATCGTTTGTGAGAATTAGGTGGGGATAAGCAAAATAATCCAAACGACTTTTTTGATGTAGAATTTCATAAGAAACACTTTTGATTAGAACAAGTTTTTTGTCAGATGGATAGTTTCGCGGAAAAACGCTAAAAACTAGCGCCGTGTCACGTTTGGGGGTGGTTTTCGCTAAATAAGGGATGAAGCGCACACTTGGGGGTCTAGAACTTTTCGGCCCTGCATTTAACAGGAGTCCGTAACCAAAATTTCAAAAATATAGAAATTATTTCTTCTATTCGTCTTTTTTAGATCTAATATTACTGGACTAAAACTTTTCAAAGCTGTTCTGTGATTTTAGAGCTAATTGTTACAGAAAAGCCAATTGCTAAAATTTGGAAAAGCGATGGCGACTAATAATCCAATATTCATATTTGAAACCAAAAGAGCACGTTCACGAAAAAACCGACTGCAAAAAATAAAATCCCAGTTAGTTAGTCACGTAGATTTGGAACCAAATGTGGTACCTATGTATGTGAACAACAGATTAAAATGACTTCCAAATTTGGTGTCCAATTTTAGCCTTGTTATGTTGGCAGCAATTATATACGATTGACGTTAACTGTAGGAAAAATATTTACAAATTGCGTATAATTCCGAATATTTGGTAAAATTTAAGCGTTCTTGAAATCAAAATGCACACTCGGAATAGAAAAATCTCAAGCTAAGGAGAGGTTTCAAGGAACGAAACTAGGAAACACAGAACTAGGGTAGAATGTCAGGAATTGAGACTCAATCACGCGAGATGTTTCCTGAAACCCATCAGTAGTCCTTGACCCAGTGTAATTCACGGACGCCTCCGTCTTTGCACTGACATAACTGAAATTCCTGAATACAAAATGACGACCTCTGACTATAACATAAAGAGAGACCTAGAATAAAAATAACTGTATTAGTAAAATAACACAATTTGCAAAGAGAAAACACCAAGAGATAATTTCGTAGTTAAATTACGAAGAAAAAGCGTTTAGGCCTTCCGATATGAACTTTTAAGACCGGAAACACTGGTTTGCATCACTTTCGAGCCACTAAATTGTTTATTGTTACAAGTTTTAATAGAATTAACTAGTTTATTTATTCCAAGTGGGGTTGATATTAAATTTGAGGCACTAAAGGAAACGTTCAGTTAACGCCGAATAGTCGATAGATATGGGGTTAGTGAAACATGTGACTGTCCTTGTTATAGGAACCGTAATAGGATTAGTAAATTGTTCCTTCGATACGTGTCTGAAAACGGATTCTATATCTTGCTTGCAACTCCAGGTTAGAACTTCCCCAAATTGCTTAAACTAATTTAACTTTAGATCTACAAATCATCGAAAGACCTCCTCGAAAAGTCAAATATTGAATTCTTCGGAGGACTGTCGATAAACAAAAGCCAGGACCGCTCCGGAAAGTCTTTGGACGAAATTGAAACCGAGCAGAGGATAATAAGGGCGAAGGATGTAGAGCAACGACAGGTTGCCCTACAGGATTACTTCGCTGCGATGGCAAAACACTTGTGGAATGAAGGGTCAGTATCCTGGAATCCAGTGCAAGCAGCGAGAAGCTTAATCGATTCCGTTCCTTCCGATGTTAGAAGCGAGATTACGAATTTTGTTGCCGAAGGTAAGACAAACAAGATCAAATATTTTTTAGTATATGTCTATTGACATTAGAAAGCTCTTGCAAGATGAATAATTTATGACTTTTCACCACTCTACTTGGAGACAATTTTCGATGGAAATCCTCGACACGCCGCGTCGACTGCTCAGCGGCCTTCTTGGTGATTGCGATTGCAAGAATTATTATTTAAATTCTTGTTAAATATTTGCTTGGAATGCAGAAGAATTTGGGTGGCGAGAAGACCTGTAAAATATTTGTTGAATCTAGTTAACAGATCTGACCCGTGCTTGATGTACACTCGAGTTGTCAATAGTTATTTACGTAATTAGTTATGAAAAGTCCTATATCTCGTCAAACAATATAGGTTTTAGTGTTTCATAACGTATTCAGTACAACATTTTACCTAATTGCGTAAAACCCAACTTTTCAAAACGCAATTAGGTAATAGTTATTTACGTAATTAGTTATGAAAAGTCCTATATTGTTGGACGAGTCGTAATATTTGCCAAAACGAGGCTTTTCATAACGTATTCCGTACAACATTTTACCTAATTGTGTAAAATCCAACTTTTCAAAACGCAATTAGATAAAACTAGTAGACGCATAGTCCAGTCATGTTAGATCTAAAAAAGACGAATAGGGGAAATAATTTATATATTTTTGAAATGTTGGATACGGACTCCTGTTGGCACCTGATATGAAGGGCCGAAAAGTTTCCACCCCCCAAGTGTGCGCTTCGTCCCTTATTTGGCAAAAACCACCCCTAAATGTGACATGGCGCTAGTTTTTAGCATTTTTCGGAGAAACTATCGATCTGGCAAAAAATTTATTCTAAATCAAAAGTATTTCTTATGAAATTCTGCATTAAAAAAGTCCTTTTTTCGTCAATCGTACTGGAAACGTCGCATTTTTGACATGCAATTATCATCCGAAAGCTTACGTTTCCAGGACTGCGTCATTTGCTAGGCAACACACACTAGTTGTACAGGAATATGTAACGCATTTTCAGGCCTAGGAAGGAAAAATATTCCTGTACTTCTTTAAAAAAATAGTTCCAAATTTTATTATTTCTGTCTGGTTGTGCGATGGACGAAAAAATAGTACGTGTTTCACGAAGGAAAATATATATTCTTACTAGTTACACAATATACTATTTTCGTCGATCGTACTGAAAACGTCACGTTCTTGACATGCAATTATCATCCAAAAGCTTACGTTTCCAGGACTGCGTCATTTGCTAGGCAACACGCACTAGCTGTACAGGAATAACGTTTTTTCCGGTCTAGGCCGGAAAAATATTCCTGTACTCTTAAAAAATTGTCCCAAATAATTATTGTGTAACTAGTATATTGTGTTAACTAGTAGGAAAAATATTATATTTCAGGACGATGATGGAAGATTGATGAACGAGGCGCAGCCGAGTCCAGCAACCATCAGAGTCCCGGAATTTAATATTTTTCCTACTAGTTACACAATTACTATTGATTATTTTGCTTATACCCTCCTAATTCTCGCAATCGACGTCCGAAGTTGTAAAACAGTCAAATTAGATTTTTTAGTAGAACATATTTATATATTTATGAAATTTTTGCTACGGACTGCTGATGGGCCCTGAAATGAAAGGCCTCAAACTTAACACCTCCCAACTGTAAGCTTCATCCCTCTTTTGGCAAAAACCTACTCCCAGACGTGGACAGTAGCCCTAGTTTTTAGCATTTTTCGGTTAAACTATCAAACGGACAAAAAATTACTCTAATCAGGAATATTCCTTGAGAAATTCTGCATTCATCATTTTGCTTATCCTCACCTAATTCTTGCAAATGACGTCCGAAATTGAGGGTACCGCTAGATTGAATTTTTGGTCCGTTTGATAGTTTAGCCGAAAAATGCTAAAAACTAGCGCCATGTCCACTTCTGGTAGTAGGTTTTCGCTAAAAGAGGGATGAAACTTACACTTGGGGGGTGTTCAGTTTGCGGCACTTCATTTCAGGGCCCATCAGCAGTCCGTTGCCAAAATTTCATAAATATATAAATAAGTTCTACTCAAAAATCTATTTTGACTGTTCTACAACTTCGGACGTCGTTTGCGAGAATTAGGTGGGGATAAGCAAAATAATTAAAAAGACTTTTTAATACAGAATTTCATAAGGAATGTTCTTGATTAGAATAAATTTTTTGTCAGATGGATAGTTTCGCAAAATGCTAAAAACTAGCGCCATGTCACGTTTGGGGGGTGGTTTTCGCCACATAAGGGACACTTGGGGGGTGGGAACTTTTCAAACCTAACTCGACTGGGCTATACCTAACTAATTTTGATGACAAATTGTAAATATACACTTGCACTTGAGTGTACCGAAATTAACAGACGCGAAGATAAATCCTGGACAAACTCCAAGAACAAGGGTCAAGGGAAAAGGTAAAGCGATGGCCAAAGTTAGGCGGGTGGTGTGGTGCTCACCTCGAATTTGTAGCTTAGATAATTAAATATTCATCTTACGTTCAAAAGCAATCAAGCGTTATAATTTATTTAAAAGGTTGGACACATCATGATACATCAACCGATTTGAAAGGTGTGTAGGTACCTACCTTTTCACCCGCAATAATTATTTATTAGATCAGGTCAGGTCTGATCCAGAGTTTTTGTTTTTGATTTAAAAAAAAATAAGATTTTTGTATTCCTTCGACAAGAAATTCTTCTAAAGGACAATTCTAACGGATCGGTAGTTTGCTGTTACTGTTTTTTTGCATTGCGAAGGGGGGATTTTATTTTAGCGAGGGCCTAACCGCGTAGGTAATTTGGTGTACATACAAGCTAAGGGTAATATCGGGGTAGTACAGGGTAACGTTGGGTAATATAGGGTAATTTTGGGTAATACTGGGTAGTAGGTACTTGGTGTTTGTGTAGTATTAGGCAATATAGTTGACATTTAGGTATTCTTGGGGGGCAAACCGCTGGGGATGTCAGGTGTACAATTTAGGGGGAAGTCCGGGGATTTCCAGGGGGAAGTCCGAAGATTTCAGGAGGATGTCCGGGGATTTCAGAGGATGTCTGGTGTACAAAATACGGTTAGTGGTTTACCCTCCAGGTATTCTAACCTAGAAAAGTTTATGACCGTAACCTGACAGTGACAGTTGGCGATTAGGTAAAGGTGATATTCCATGTGCGATAATTCCCAATTTTTTGCGATATAAGGCGGTTTCTAGGAAATTGACGGATTTCACCACATTCAAAAGTTCCCTAAAACTCCCCAGAAATTGCGTCTAATCGTACATAAAATACCACTTTAATTCATGATAAGTGGTTACATATTATATAGGATATGATACAGTCGGCGACCTTGAAAATACCCACCCCACCGCGACGGTTCACTTGGTCGACTGCATCGTTGAAATTCGTGATGGGCATTTTCAAAATCCCCGACTGTACTTATAAGGGCCGCTTTGTTTCACCTTCAGCTAGATTTACTAGAAGTTCATTGCCTATTTATGTTTGAGGCCTGAGGGTTGAAGAGTGAGTTTCTGGGGTTCAATTTTTTTCCGTTCAATTAGTTTTCTACGGTAATAGGTGCTCCAAAGGCTAAATTTCCTTTATGGCAATTTTTCAAGTGGGTGGTTTTCGGGGGTGCAATTTTTTACAGTCAAATAGTCTCCTGCGATAATAATTGGTCTAAGGATTAAATTCCATCAAGTCATTTTTTTGTGGATGGGGATTGAAGAGAATGCAATTTTTTCCGTTCAATTATGATCCCCGACTAACACTGGTCCAAATGTTAAATTTATTTCATGTCAATTTTTTTCGTTCAATGGTTGAAGGAGGTGGGGTTCGGGGGTGCAATTTTTTGCGCTCAATTAGTACCCTCCAGTAACAAGTGATTTAAGGGTTACATTTTTCGTGTTTGGATATTGAAAGGGGTAGTTTTCGGGGGTACTACTTTATGCGTTCAGTTAGTCTGTTTCTGTTGCAGATAGTTAAATTTCCTTAAGTCAACTATTTGTGTTCGTGGGTTGAAGGCTGTGGGTTGTGGGGTACAATTTTTTGCATTCAAATAGTTTCCTACGATAATAAATGGTCCAAGGGTTAAATTCCGCCAATTAATTTTTTTGTGTTTCGGGGATGAAAGTGGTGAATTTTAGGGGCATAACTTTTTGTTTACAAGAAGTATCCTCCGGCGAGAGGTGCTCCAAAAGTTAAATTTTCTCCATGTCAATTTTTTGTGTTGCCGACAGTTCCTCCATTCAAACTTTTGAATTTGATTTGATACATAAATACATAAAGATGCAAATAAGAGAAATAAAAAATGATAAGATTGCTCAGGTTTTGTATCAAAAAAACTAACATTTCTTCGATGTTTCTGACTCAGAAAAAATCGTAAATTACGAATCCGTTGAGAGAAAGGCGTCATTCCATTTGAAAAAACAAAGTTAAGGTCATTTCCGATTAAACCGGAAGTGGAAAAAATACACGCAAGTGTCCCCCTCCGTGCGGGATTGGCCAGCTTTTATTTCAATTAAATATCTTTATTACATCCAAAAATATTCAAAGTGTGAAGTTTTAAAAAATATAACACCCTGTATAATTTACTCCTGTCTGCCTTTCTGGCTAATGTTCAGGTTTGTTATAGTGACTCAGAGAATCCCCAAGGCAGACGACGTGAGCGCTGATTTTGCAGAGACAGACGACTATTTTGTATATGATACAAATTCTCCACCATCACGAATATCTCGGAAACGAAATGAAATATGAAAATTAGCTCCGAAAGGTCAATTTTTATGTCAAGGAGGGCACTTCGATATAATTATCTCCAGCTCTTTAATTTTTTCTTCCACCCCTTTTGCTTCAAATTTCGCTTTTTCCAATACTCGCCTGTATTCCTTGATTGTCTCTTCATCCCAAGTTTCAGTTCTTATCACTTCCTTTGTTGTGTCCCTCTTATTTTCTTTCTCTTGCTCCTTTCTTTTTATTTCCCCCTCTAGTGGCATGTGGTCTGATTCTACACTTTCTCGTATTCTGAACCTCTCTATTTCTTCCCAGGCCTCTTCATTTACTATAGCGTAATCTATTACCGATTCTCCATTTGCTCCCACATACGTAAACTCGCCCCTTCCATCTCCTTCTTTGTTTTCATTCTATATCTCCCACCCCGTTTCTTCTACCAATTTTTCTAGGATTTCTCCCTCTTTATTCTTTACTTTGTCTTTTGTTTCTCTCCTTGCCTTTCCTTTGTGTTCTGTCCAGGTTCTTGCTCCCTTCTCCCCTAGTCTCGCATTGAAGTGCCCCCTATAAGTATGAATTCCCCTTTCCCTTCTTCTATCGTCTTTCTAGTTTCTTTCATGTCCATGCTGTATACTGTCATTATTCTCCATTTCTTATTGTCTATTAACACTTTTCTTTCCATTATTCCTTCCTCTTCCGTCGTTTCCTCGTTTTTTATTTCTTTGATTCCTTTTTTTATACCCATCAGAATTCCTCCCTTCGCCCTCCCTCTTCTTTTTTGTCTTATCGCTCCTTGCAATTGCCAACTGTAGTCCTGCGGAAGTAATCTCTTTTGTGTGCTATTCCCGCCCTCCTCCTCTTCCCATGTCTCCGTCAGCCCTATTATATCGAATTTTTTTATGTACTTCCATGTTTCCTCATCTTTATTTCTTATCCCTGCTATGTTCCAGAATAGGAATTTACATTCTTTTCTCTCCATTTCTCCTCCTGAGCCCTTTTCTTTTCCTGTTTCTGCTATATTATTCGCTTTTTCATTGTCTATCGCTATCTTTTTGATAGTTTTTGTTTTCCTTTTTGAGCCACTTCTTTATCCTCGTCCTTTCTTTGTCGTCATTTAATAAAATAAATATCTAGGTATTATTTTTAAACGAAAAAAGACAAAATTTTTCAAACCAGTTGTGCATTGCACTTCACGTGTATATTTGGTCGCATGTTGTATTTAAAATTAATTCCAATCAATTCCGCGTCAATTCCATATTAATTCCAAATAATTCCAAATAATTCCAACTAATTCCAGCTAATTCCAACTAATTCCTTTAATTCCTTTTAAATGATGTACTTATCAATTCCAAATAATTTCTTATTAATTCCATATCAATTCCGAATAATTCCATAATAATTCCAGCTAATTCCAACTAATTCCATTAATTCTTTTTAAATTCCATTAATTCCAGAATAATTCAGTAATTAATTCCAAGTCGGATGTACAACTAATTCCACTAGTGATCCGCCCCCCAAACAAGACCACCGCAACATTTTTACGACCACTCTCCTGCAACACTGTCTCTATTTCAAATGAATGTGAGCTTTTACGATTCAGCCATCACACACGTACTTTCCTTTAAAACCATTAACAGCTGCGATTTCCAACAGGACGCGCACCTGATTCAAACATCTATTAGCATATTTATGTTTACCGCCTTCCTCAGAAGTGTAGGTATGTTTGCACCGAGCAAACATTAAACAAACCTCTCTTCAAACTGTTGCAGGAAATTTGCTTTGTCTTTAACGGCGATTTAACGTTCACTTATGTCTCTTTTTTTTTCAGGTAGGGGCAAGCAAAAAAAGCAGATGAGAATGCTACTGCCGCTACTGATCGCAATCAAACTGAAACTTGCTGCGCTGGCTTCATTGGCTTATATGGGCATCGCTGTGATTGCTAAAAAGGCAGTGTTGGCAGGGGCTATTTCCCTTCTGGTTTCTGGATTTGTCGCCGTAAAGAATTTGATAGAGTCTCACCGAAAAACCGAAGATATGCCTGGTTATCATATGGGTTACGAGCCTGTGAATCCTTGGCATGCTACACAGGGTCTAGGGGTTGGGGTTTACGATCATGATTTAACGGCTAGTCATACCAAACAGGAATAGATCGGATTGTAGTTTATAGTATTTATTTATTTATTCAATAAATTTTGTGTTTTTGTCGCTGTTTTTATGTGTTTGTCTTGCTTAGCCACAAGGGATTTTTAAAATAATTTTTTACCTATTATCTATTACCTACCTATTGATCTAGCGACCTAAATGAGCAAAAGACCTGAAAGGAAACGGTGGACCCCTGAACCTTAATAAATAAATAAGTTAATGTGTTTCTCGACGTCACGTCACGGTATAAAACTTACCCCCGATTCAATCAAAATAAAAATTAAAGCTTCCTTTAAATAGCTTGCTTAGAATTTAGAAACATTTGAAAATTATAATAGTTATTTACGTAATTAGTGGGATATAGATTAACGTACGCATGTGAGGGTTGGAAGACGAGGCCGTAGGCCGAGTCGTGTAATCGCATGAGTATGCGCTAATAATGTAATATCCCACGTGTTGCGTTTAAAACGTTTAAAATCAGTTTCAAATATGAGTTCAAGCGAAAAGATCTGCCATCGGATATTGAAAACGAAGCATCGGGAGTTATTTCAAATCTTGTGCCAGAGAAATCACGAGAGAAATACCAACTTGCTTATGATCGCTACGAGAAATGGTGCAGAGGAAAGAAGTTAACATGACCAACGAAAAGGGATTTGTTAGTATATTTCAACGAACTAAGCAAAACACAGAAGCCTTCATCCTTTTGGTGTTATTATTCAATGTTAAGGACAGAAATTTCACTGAAGCACAACACCGACATAAAGAAATATGCAAATGTGATCGCATTCTAAAGAGAAAATCTGAGTGATACAAACCTAAGAAGTCGAGGGTATTTACAAAGACGGAAGTAACTTCATTTTTAACCTCCCCAAACCCAACACAATTTTAAAAAAATGGGAGGTTACTGCAATCACTAAAATTTTCGAATTCGAGATGAGACCGGATCTATGCGTTTTGAGGTCTCAGGAACCCAAAAAAGTGGTTTTAACCTCCCCACTCCACTTCACCATTTAAAAAAAAAGGGAGGTTACTGCAATCACTAAAATTTTCGAATTCGAGATAAGACCGGATCTATACGTTTTGGGGTCTCAGGAGCCCAAAAAAGTGGTTTTTAAAATGTGTCTGTGTGTATGTGCGTACGTACGTACGTGCGTACGTACGTTTGTAAACACGCCACAGCCAAAACTACTAGACCGATTTGGCTGAAATTTGGTACGTGTGCATGTGATAACCCAACTTAGATCTGAAAAGCTTTTGGAGCCAATCGTTCAACTAGAAATGCCATTTTGGCACATCAACTTTTAAATTTCAAATGCAAACCCCCATTTTTCACCTCACGATAGAAAAGGCCTTCAAATTCTGCTTCTAAAAATGTATTCATTCTTAGTGCCCTTTTGATCAAAGATTTAAAAAAAAAAGATTTTTATCCGACTATAAAATCGCGGTACAGCCCAAGTCCCTGAACCGATTTGGCTCAAATTTTGCACACGGGGATTGTATTACACGTCGAAGAGCTGAACAAATTTTGGATTCAATCGGCCCACGGAAACTGCCGTTTTGGCACACCAATTTGTAACTTTAAAATTATTCACTCATTTAACCATCCAAAACAAGTTTTTGAAAGATTTATTCTCACCATCAGAAAAGGTCTTCAAATTCTGGTTTTAAGTAAGACAAAATTAGTTCGCATTTAGTGCTCTTTGGGTCAAAAAATCGAAATTTCATAATAACACTAAAAATACATTATAGCCCAAATTAGCGAATCGATTTGGCTGAAATTTGGTACATGGAGATTGGGTGACCCGTTGAAGACCTGAAAGGCTTTTGGAAGCAATTGGTCCACGGGAAGTGCCATTTAGGCATATCAACTTTAAATTTTAAATACAAAGGTCTCCCTTTTTATGTCGCCATTAGAAAGACGATCAATTTCTCGTTCTAAAAATGTATTCACAGTTTCTGCCATTTCAGTGGAAAAGAGAAAAAAATATTTTTCATTAAAAGGGAGCATGCTGACAGTGGATGACATAAAGTATCAGTTATTGTCAAAAGGGTGGCAAACTGTTAACCTTAAAAGGAACATATTGTCAAATGTGATGGGTGATGTCGGTATTTGTCAGAAAATTGCGAAATTAGTCACAGACGATAAGCATAAAGATTTTTTTGTTGAATTGACTACTGTCTACACAGAATACAAAGATCCACGCGATGGGGAGGTTCCAGCCGCTTCTCTGCTGCATTTTTTTAAAATGTGTCTGTGTGTATGTTCGTACGTACGTACGTTTGTAAACACGCCACAGCCAAAACTACTAGACCGATTTGGCTGAAATTTGGTATGTGGGCATCTAACAACCTAACTTAGATCTGAAAAGCTTTTGGAGCCAATCGTGCCGCCGGAAATGCCCTTTTGGCACATCAACTTTTAAATTTTAAATGCAAACCCCCATTTTTCACTTCACCATAAGAAAGGCCTTCAAATTCTGCTTCTAAAAATGCATGCACTCTTAGTGCCTTTTTGACAAAAATTGAAATATTCGGGATTGTTAACGTACTTTAAAAACACGATACAGCCGAAACCTCTGGACCGATTTTGCTGAAATTTTGTACATGGAGACTGTATTATACATCCAAGGGCTAAAAAATGTTTGGAGGCAATCGACCCACGGAAAGTGCCGTTTTGGCACATCAATTTTCTATTTTAAATATACTCTAATTTTACCACCCTAAACATTTTTTTTTCAAATTTATGGTCAGCATCAGGAAGGTCTTCAAATACTTGTTCTAAATAAGATAAAATTCATTCGCATTTACTGTCCTTTGACTGTTTGGTACATTGTCGAACAAAACATAACAAATTTTCTGTTGAACTGACTACTATCTACCCAGAATATAAAGATCCACGCGATGGGGAGGTTCCAGCCGCTTTTAGTAAATGCGGAGGAAGAACGATTTTTGTGCACAAAGGTACCTTCATTTTCAACAAACTATAATATTAATCTAAATTTGTTTTCAGGTTATTTTGATTAAGGTAAATGTGTACAAGAGTACGCATTGTATAAGAGTCCGCATTAATGATTTTTCTATAGTAGAGTCATCTTTTAAATTTTTGCTGCTAGTAATTATTGCAATGAGTCACATGAAAGGCATCTGTGGCCAAAACAGAAATCTACCTGGAAATACAGTTTTTCCAATAATGGCATTTAAATGTCAGAGGACTCAAGAGGGGGTGGTGTTGGTGTAATTTTTGCCAGCTACACTTTTATTGTCTAAGCGGCAAGTACCAACATCTTTAGCTATGATGGCTCTAGTAGTTTGATAGCATGGTTACTTATTTGTGCAAACATTGGCATTTGCTTGAAAACTGTAAGCAGAAACGAACAACTTGAACAAAAGGTGGTTTAAGAAAAACGTACAAGAGTGCGCAATGCTAAAATGCTCAAAAGTGCGCGCGTTTATTTGAATGGTGGTGGTGAAACTTGCATGAATTATTTTTATTACAGTTGCAAATGTTATTGAGCTGTGACCGTGTGAGCAGACAACCGAAAAAGTCACAGAAAACTAATTTTCACGGAAGAAAACTTTGCCGAAAGCTAAACGTAGAATTGCCGAGGGTGCGACAGTAATGTATTGTCTCAATCCATTTAGGTACGCAAACAATTTCTATTGTGATCCCCGTAATTACATGTATCAGATGATAGCTAATTAATGGTAATTAAAATCACGGCGTCAATAAACTATGTGTAAACCCACCGATTGACTTTATACAAAAATTTGTGAAACTTTAAAAACGTGGAATTTTTTAGCAATACTCAATTATTACATACTTCGTTTCAGCAAAAGGTAAAACTGAAAAGGGGCCATCCAGATTTTCTCGAAGCGAGGAAAAGTCGCTCGAACACGTCGCTTCTTATTTGGAAGGGGGCACTTAAATCTGTACTTGATGAAATTTTACGACACCCCCACTAACCTCCCAGCGAACCCCAACTTTAAAATTTCAAACCCCTACTTATGATACATCGTTTGGAAGATAATAATAAATCATATTAAGGCCCCTTGTGATACACCATTTTGAAGATATGAAACCCTCTAAAAACTGTTGCCAGAAAATTCAAATCCATCCAGATCCACTCGTTCAAACGAACATGCATTGATTCCCAGCGACGAATTATCTGGCAATTGTCAGCAATATCTTTTTTCTACGCCCTTTATTGAAAGTACGCTTTTCTATTTGTCAGTAGAGAATAGAAAGTTGGCGTTTGCGGCTGAGCGAGCGGAAAAATTATTGCCGCTTACCAAGCCGAAAGTTAGTTTTTCTGATAGGATAGAGATTAATAACTATTTTAAGGAAACTTTATTAAACAATTAGATTAGGTGCCTATTGAACAATAATAAATTAAACCAGATGTTCCAATGATAATTCAATGATTTCTACTTATACTACTGTTATAGTGATCTCTTGTCATTACGGATGGGGACATGGATTTATCGTTACTACTGTTATGAACAATTTTAAAATTTATAGTACAATTTTCACAATTCTGAACTTGTATACCAGAGCCCAGTTCATGAAGTTTTGCAGATGTTACGTTGTTGTTGACTACCGCAGGCTCAGGGTTTTGTCCGAGAATCTTGTGAGACACTGCAATCTTGTTTTCTAGTGATTCCTCTATATAGCCCTCTGCCACAGAGGTGGACTTCCAACCTCCGTGGCGTTTTAAACTGGTAATATCCGCTCCAGCATCTGCCAGTAACGTTGCGGAAGTTCTTCGAAAACAGTGACCAGTGTAGGAAGCGCAACCAGGTAAATTCAAAAATTCCGCTATACGCTTCGGCATATTGCCAAATGTGTTCATCCCCACGACTCTGTTCGTGCACTTTCCATTCTCATACCTCAAAAATAATCTCTGCGTCGTTGCATGGGATGGACGGAGTGCCACATATTTACGGCAAAAGCCCAAATAATCCACTTCGTGTTCTCCTCCTTTAGACACAATAAAAGTACGTTGAACTCCAGTTTTGGTATTGGGAATTTTTACAACCATGATTGTCCCATTATCTTCTATGTCGTGAATCAGCATTTTGGTCAGCTCGTCGCGACGACAGGCCCCGAAAATACCGAATATTAAAGCAACCTACAATGTCATCATTATTAAAAAATAATTTAGCGCCATAATTTACCTTCAACATCAAATAACACTCATCCGGAGCATCTGATAGGAACCTGTTAATCTCTTCCCTTCTCAGCACCTTTGATTTCTTGGCCCTGTATCCCACTGACTGCTTCTTTAGAAATGCTATCAATCTGCTATATTTTGAGATATCTACGTTATGTTTGGAAGACAGAGTGCTCTTCAACATTGAATACACTGACCATATAGTAGATGATTTCTTCGTTCTCGAAATTTCCGACAAATAAGCCAGCAATATATCTTCAGAGTAGGATGATTTAACTTGATTGGTTTTGCACCATTGCACGAACAACGTGTATTCTCTCTCGTACCTGGTCTTCGATTTGTCAGGTAACAAATTCAAGATTACGTTTTTCGCGGCTTCCTTTATGTGTGGCGGGGTGCATTCCAGATCCACTACACTCTCGTCACTACTATCAATGTCTGCCATTCTGACCAAGAGAACAACGAAATCTCTAGTTTACAGTCGCTTTGAAAAATTTTTGACGTATTTTGAAAAATAACAAAAGCAGTGTCATAGGAACGTCCACAGATAACTACAAAAAATTCATGTACTGATTGACGACATGCTGTTTTTTAAAAATTGAGAAAAATATGCTTCTTCTTGCCTTATTTATAAGGGGCGTAGAAAAAATAGTATGTGTATTGAAAGCGTAAAGTGCCTTTTGTGCTCTCACAAGTTTGCTGCTCTCGCCTAAAGGCTCGAGCAGCAATTTACTTGTTCCGAGCACAAAAGTTGCACTTTCCGCTTTTAATACACAATGTACTATTGAAATTACTTCTTAAGAAGAAAGGTGAGGTGATTAGGGTTTATTTCCTTTCCTGGAAATTCCTCATTAAGCGAATTCTTTAATGATTTGCGTTTCCCTGTTAAAAATTTTTACTCTTTATTTTGATAGTGAGAGACTAGAATCTAATTTTATCAATGAAATGACAGGTTTTTTTAAAACAAAGGACAATTCGGTTGGTATTGGGAAAATATTTTGGAGGGGAATTTGAAAATCCAATTCAGACGCAGAATACGTTTGGGTTCAGTTCAGTGGGTTCCGTAACATTTCATATCAGGCCAATTTTGAACCGATGACATTTTAGAGTGGAATTTTTTGCGTTACCAAAGACCCCCAAGAAATTAAAATTTATGCAGAAATAAAGACGCTATTAACGACCGACGAAAAAACTGTTTTTTTGGCCCTGCACCATAATTAGAGGAGATGGAAGAAATTTCGAGAAAACGTCTCGAGGTATGGACCTGAGGCGCCTTCTCAACCAGTCAAAAAAAGATTTAAAAAAATCTTTCAGAATCGGGGGTGGTTTAAACTTTTGCCATTTTGCAGTGCCCGGCTTTGGCATCCTGTATATCAAGTAAGGGGGGCCTGCACAAAACTCGTAACATGCCATGTTATAGCCAATGAAACGTGCTGTCCGTGGTGGAAAAAAGGTTTATTCAAATCCATCAAGTGCTTGGAGGAGTTACGGCATGTTGAATTTGGCTCAAATTTCGGAGTGGACCAAATGAATTGTGGGGCAGTTTATGTTCCAAATAGGGGTCCGAAACCCGACACACATATATTTCGATAATATCTGATAAGTAGGCTTCGGATTATATGCACGTCAAAAAGTCCAAAATATGCGCATATTTATGCATCGATTTTCTAAAAATATGCATCATTCTGCTTAAAATATGCTCGAAATATGCAACATATGCACTGTATTTCAAGATTAATGTAAATAAAGAAAAACACATTTCATTTTTTAAAACTTTATAAAAATATTACAGCCTTAAAAGTACACTTATAATTTTAATATCTACGATATTTTCATGCATACACATTAAAACATTTTTAAAATTTTAATATCTACAATATGTCTACACATTAAAACATTTCACAACGAGATGTTTCTCAAAATTTTCTGCGAGAAATTTCTATTGTGAGTTCGGGATATGGACGAATCCAGGAGTCCATGGTAATTCACTCAACGCACTGTAATCGCTTTGACACTCAAAACAGTAATGCTTGGATGGCTAGACAAAAGCCAAAAATTAAGGTTTCAGCCTCAGGTAAAGAACTTTTCTGATTGGTGTATTACGGCAGGATACGCCCGATAAATATAGCAGGTAGCAGGTACTTAAAATTTTATTACATCCAGGGATTAAAGAAGGATATTTCTAAGAAGATATGCCATTAATAACTCATTTATATTTCTTTTATTGGCCCATTACCAAACCGTTATGGGCAAGTTGGTAAAAATAAATTAAATTTTGTGAAAAAATTAAATGTCACCTGAAAAAAGCAGAAAAATGCAGAAATATTCAAATTTTTCAGAAATATGCAAATTTACGGAAAAATGCATAAAATATGCAAAATATGCAACAAATGCATTTTGCATATTATCCGAAGCCTACTGATAAGGGATGGCTTTCTGCAAAATGGGGCGGATGGGGTGGAAATTAGTGGTTGAAACTTGAAATTTCACCCAAGTGTTGCTTGAAATTCAAGCAATTCGATAACCTTCCTTCAATGGTTCAGAAAAGCATTTTTTGCATTTTTTGTGCCCAAATTCACCTCCTTTCAGCCCCAAAAACACAAATAAATTGGCATGGCGGAAATGTTATCCTTAAACCGCCGAAAACTAGAAGAAGAGAATAAGTTAGCTTCAAAAATTTCATCCACTCTAAAACTCACTCCCTTTAAATCTGCACCCAAAATCAGCAAGCCCACCTCATTCACGGTGAATAAACATGTACAGGGATGCATACATGATATACATCTTCCGTTGGGTTTTATAAAAATAATAGTTTTCTAGGGGCTGTTGAATTGGGCATTTGTATTCTCTACATCTCCGTATATAAATGTCTAAATTCAACGAGCAGAATTATATAAAACGGAAGTTTAGAGTGACAATGTGAAAATTTTGCCGATAAAAAATCAATGGTCGCGTTATATTTCCAGAATCCCGTTTGTTTTTTTCTTCATTTTGACATTGGTTTACATTTAGCTGTTCAATATGCATAATATAATATATGTACAGGGTGTCCCAATTGTCTGTATTCGGTCGATAACTCCATTGCCGTTAGAGATAGCGAAAAATTGTTAAATACAAAGTTGCAGAGGGTCAAACAAGGCACACTTTAAAAATACAATCCTGTATATAGGCTGTCCCACTAAGAAGTAAGAACACAAACATAGGTTTTTTTAAATGGAACACCCTGTATTTTAATTTTTTATTGGATTCTATGATGAATTCCAAGTAAAATTAATTAATCATGTTTTCATCTGAAGCGAATGGTTTAGAAGATATTGGCAATTTTGCGGGAAAAATTACATTTGCAGTACTTATTTTGGAAAATCACCCCACAACCAATTTTCAACCTTTGGTTTTGGAAATTTAGCATGTCATTAAGGAAGGTTTTGGCTATACTTAAAGCTCTTGAAAGCGGTCTTAGTTTCTCAAGTTCGTCTGCAGTAACATTATGAACCTTCAAAAATGTAGAGGCTAATATTTCGAAATTTTTAAATGGCACCACTATCAAATGTTAAAGCCATAGGTTGTAAAATTTAATTTGCTTTCGTTTAATATAACACTTGCCATAAACAAATTATGTTTTGTACTTGAATGGTTAAATATACTATACTATACTATACTATACTATAAAATGTTCCTATATCCAAGTTTAGTATTTTTCGATATATTCAGTAAAACGCAATTTTCATCTTTTTCTTTCTGATGTTTTTAGACGGTTGGCCCTGACTACATTTCATTATAGGTGTAAAACGTGTTATCAGTCGAACTACAATTTCTATAGATTTAATATTTAAAGTTGCGTTTGATAATTTGCCCAATTGCCTTTGGGCTACAAACAGGACCTGCAATAAATTCTGTGTCTGTAAAAACGAAGCGTAATTATTATAACAATCACCAGAAACGCCCATACTTATTTATTTCAACAGCTAACGTGTTTCGAACACAAACTGCTCATCATCAAAGCCAAATCATTGGCATTATAATCACTTTATTTTAACAGAGTACCTATCTGTTGTTTTTTAAATGACCCAAAAAATTAAGTCGGTAAGTAAGTAATTAAAAAAGTACCTATACCTATTCTAAAAGTGCAATTTTTATCTATTTATTTCACTTTGGTAAGTACCTAAGGGCTGAAAATGCTGCAACTTTTTTGAGTAGGTACAGTCTTGCGTTCCATAAATGAACATAAAAAAAAACACTTGATCACAATTTATGGTTAATTAACGCAGGATTCCGGCTGACAGAATTTGTGACACCTATTGTGACATGTGTCCCAGCAGGTTTTCAAAAACATTATTGTAAGCTAAAAATGGAAATTCCTAAAAATCATAATTTACTGAATAAAACGAAAAATTCGAGACTTGGATATAGGGACATTTTATATCAAACGAAAGCAAATTTAATATTACAGCTTATGGCTATAACATTTGATAGTGGTGCCATTTAAAAATTTCGAAATTTAAGCCTCTACATTTTTGAAGGTTCATAATGTTACCGGAGACGAACTTAAGAAGCTAAGACCGTTTTCAAGCGCTTGAAAGATAGCCCAAATCTACCTTAATGACATGCTATATTTACAAATCCAAAGGTTGAAAATTGGTTGTGGGGTGATTTTTTAAAACAAGTACTGCAAAAGTAATTTTTCCCACAAAATTACCAATATCTTCTAAATCATTCGCTTCAGATGAAAACATGATTAATGAATGTTACTTGGAATTCATCATAGAATCCAATAAAGAATTAAAATACAGGGTGTTCCATTTAAAAAAACCTATGTTTGTGTTCTTACTCCTTAGTGGGACAGCCTGTATACAGGATTGTATTTTTTAAATGTGCCTTTTTTGACCCTCTGCAACTTTGTATTTAACAATTTTTCGCTATCTCTAACAGCAATGCAGTTATCGATCGAATACAGACAATTGGGACACCCTGTATAATACTTCGATAATTTTTAACGGCTTGAGTTTATTTATATTTTGCTAAGGGTTTAGCTTTCCATGCACTTAGCCAGATGGATGATCCATAGGTAAGTAAATATCGAAAGCTCATCGCTTGAACTCAAAATCTTCGAACATATAGTTTGATGGTGTGAACCTTTCGACGCTTTGAAGGAGCACGCATTAATCGCTTGCCCTGAAATATTTCAGTTTTACATTAGGGATATTATTGTTGACGGAATAACTTACAATTTTTACAATGAATGTAAGGTAGGTTCTTATTATATGCAAAAGCGAGCATAATTTCGAGTAATTTACAAATGTTAAGCTAAAGATGTAAAAATATTGCTTTTTTGCAAAAACTGAAATGTGATATAACCTTTTTTTGCTTTGACAATCAAGAGAAACGTCAAATTTAATCAGTGTCATCCCGTCGCTATGACGACCCCAGAGGACAATACAATTTATCCGAGATAAACCTCGTTCATTGGTTGAGAGTTTGCATTTGATTGGTTGTTTGTGTAAATTTGACAGATGATGGAAATAATGTTAAATTTTTCTCAGAACCTTTTACATAGAGAATTTTGTCCGGAATAATTTATATTAGATTAACATTTGTCGTAAAATCAACGGTTAACTAGGTATTCTCAAAAAAGCTGTTTGCGGTGCCTTCTTCGCGTTGCCTCGCGAAACGCAGACCTCGCTGGACTTAAAATAAGTCGATTAAAACATTTTCCAGCTTTCTAAATTTTTTTTCCCAATTGAAACGTCTAAAACGTCGCGGACAACTTAACACACGGGGCCATTATTTTTCGAAACATGGAAAGCAGGGTGCCACTCCAAAAGAAACGTGCTGGAACCACATTTATGTGTACCGTTGATGTTACGAAACATGCTGGCTAAATTTTCCAAAATGTACAGCTTGTGTCACAAAATTTTTACTTGGGTAGTTAAGGTTTTAGGGGTAGATTCAGTATCAGTAGAACAAGTGTAGGTAGATATTATCCTCTTACTCTCGTTAATAATGTAGGTACATACGTATTTACCTATAAGGCAGTGTCATCAGCGACAACTTTCCTAGGGTTGAAAGCTGCAATTAGCACAATTAATAATTTATTGCACCTAAGTGAAATTGATGCCATCCATTTAAAGCAAATAGAACACAAAGTTGATAGTTAACTCAACCGTGAAACCCGATGGTCAGATCCACTGTTATGACACTGATCATTATCCTCCCGTCTTTAATAGAATGGCGTGTATAATGAATGCGTTGAATGCAACTCTTATTTTCATTTGGCTTGGAGGCAGCCGAGCTTATTATTTTCGTTTTTGCTATGTCTGAGAATCTCGCTTCCGATCACCTAGGAACAACACTTTTACTTAAAGGCTTTTGGAATAAATTAGACAAAGATTAATGTTCCACTCAGCGAGATCTAAAAATTATCATTTAATTGTGAAAAACGCTGAAAATCTGAAATAGCTCTCGACGACGAGTTGTAAAAGTTATCATTTAATTTTTTTAAATGCTGAATATTTTATGGCTATTGATTGCGGTGAATGTTTCTTGGTGCATGGTGGCAAACAAGGGTGATAAGATAATTAAATGTTTTAATGAGCTCGTTTCGTTGAGAGGAACTTCACGGTGGAAAGATTAAAAGTAATTTCGTCAAAAATGATCGTAATAATAATTTCACGCCTCGCCGAGGAGACCACTGATACTTTAATTAAATTAGGCACGCTATTTTGGCTTTTTCCACTCTGATTATGAATGTTACATCAGTCGCGTGCGGCTTGTCACTTCTATGGTTAACATGTCAAATATAATAATTGTAGGTAGCCGACTAACAGAAAAAGTTAAGTTCCTACTTCTATATTTAAGGTAAAATATAACAAGACCTAAATTCCAAGTTTTCGTTAAAAACTTAGAATGTTCCTGCAATTTCGATAATTCCTGACCTCAAGGTAGGTAAGGTACCTACCCAAAATCTAACAAATATGTAACTTAAAAATCATTTTAAAAACTCAAAACTCGAGTTGTAGCACCTAATTAATTTCTACCCCTTTCATCTGATTTTAACACGAATACAGGGTGTTGTTATTATAGTGTAGTACCCACTTACATATTCAAGCCACAATATCTACACATCAGATATGAGTATGGCCGTTTAATGATGAAATGTCAATTCGAAAATCTAAATTATCTAATCGGAAAAAAAATTCTAAATCTAATATGTTTGATCATCACTGGAATATTTGACCTTGCCATAAAATAAACATCGGATTCGTTTTTAATAAATTTAGGCAGAACGCATCCATTGTCGGCTTTCGCCATTATGAGGGGGTATAGGTAGGTACCTAGGATGAGTCATTAAACTTAATTTTTTTTTTTTATATTTAGGACAAAATAAAACGTGTTACAGTGCACTTAATGTTATTGGGCTTCTACATTACTCGGGAATCTTTAACCACTCGCTCCTTCGTCGCTCGTTCTTTCCTCATAATGTAACTACCCTGATGTTAACAGATAACGTTTCTTATAATGTAAATTACCATTAACACTGTGTAACATACCTATACCGCTGTCGATCTTAAATTATGAGCAGAAAGTCGCTATTGCCTCCCCCCCTTTCAGTATTTTTTAACACATTCATTTTGATACATTCAGCAGTTTTCACATTACTTGTATTTTTTCAGTCTTTTACAACATTTTAGTGCCGTATCAGAATGTGGAGGTACCCTTGTCTTTGATTATTCGCTCGCAGGCTCGTCTAGTCTTTGCGTCGAATATGTTGAGAACGGATTGAGATATCGAGCTGAAAGTTGATGTGCAGTTGTTTCCCTCTAAATACTCGGAGGGGATTGCTTTTGGGCCATATCGGAGCAAGGGGGTCCCAGTTAAAGGCTGATTTATAAAAGGCGCTGTCGTTAACGTAATCGCTGTCGTTGACGGAATCGCTGTCGTTGTTAAATTGCGACATTTGATTTGTCAAAAATTACTGCATTCTTGACAAATCAAATGTCTGCGGTAATTACTGCAGTAATTTTTGACAAATCAAATGTTTCCATTTACAACTACAGCGATTGCGTCAACGACAGCGCCTTTTATAAACCAGCCTTAAGGGTGAAGAGCCGAAAAGGTTCGGCCTTCAAGTACGTTGAAGGTGTCAATTTCGAGGGACGAAATTTAGGGGATGAAAACCCTTAAAAAATATGATAACTCCGTAAGGGTTGCTCGCAGCTAATTAAAACTCAACGTACCTATATGAGTTTCGACTGTTTTTTCCGCAAAACGGACAGATAGGGTGGTAATTTTTTTTTTTTTATAAATTAGAGGTTGCCACTCGAAATTCAGCTTAATAAGTATTGGTCGAAATTGGCGTCATTCGATAACTTTCCATTAATGATTCAAAAAAGGCGTTAATCATATTTTGCGATAAACCACCCTTAAAAGTGCTACAACCCCTACAATACGAGGAGAACTCAAAAATTACTCTGCGTATTAACAAGGCAGAATTTGGTGTGGTAATTTTCAGTGTCACTATAGGAGGATGGACAAATTATCACTAAGATCCAGCAAAGGGGATGAAATTTAAATGTTAAAACTTGAAATTTTGAACCAAAAAACCAGCCCCTTTACAATTTTTCAACCCTCCGAGCGTTAATTTTGTAAAATTCACACAATTTTGTCATTTTTAGGTAATAAATTTTACACAGTTGGTTTATGTTTACCGTTTTCACTTTTCCGACCCCATTCGCAATATTTTAACCCCCAAAAGCTAAATTAGCTTAATTGGCTTCTTTTGGCGTTATTTTCTGTAATTCTACTTAACAACGACTAAGTCTCATCCTCTTTGACTTTTCATCTCCCTTTTTCGTACAATTTTGTCTTTAAGGTAATAAATTTTACTCAGTTGGTTTATGTTCGCCTTTTTCACTTTTTCGACCCCGTTCGCAATGTTTCAACTCCCCCAAAAGCTAAATTAGCAAAACTGGCTTATTTTCGTGTTATTTTCGGTAATTCTACTTTACTACGATCATTTACGATTAATTCTCAACCTCTTAGACTTTTCATCCGCCTTTACAATTTTTCAACCCCCCCAAGCGTTAATTTTGTAAAATTCGAACACTTGGTTTGTCTTTTTCACTTTTTCGACCCCCTTGGCAATATTTCAACTCCCCAAATTGACTTATTTACGGTACCTATTATTTTTTGTAATTCTACTTGATTACGATTAATTCTCATCCCCGTTGACATTTCCTCCCCTTTTACAATTTTTCAATCCCCTAAGTAATTATTTTGCAAATTTCGCGTAATTTTGTTTCTTGCCGGTATTAAATTGAACTTATTTGGATTCAGTTTACCTTTCAAAATTTTTCAGCCCCCATCGAAATAAGTATTTCTAACCCCACAAAAGTCTAATTTGCATAATTGGTTTATTTTCGTGTTATATTTTGTAATTCTACTGATCCACAGTAAATTTTCACCTCTCTTGACTTTTTATCCCCCTTCGCAATTTTTCGACCAACTGAGGGCCATTTTGCGCAAAATTCGTTGAATTTTGTTTTTTTTTCTTGGTAATTCTCATCATTTACTTAAATATTTTTATTATATTTTCACTCTTCACAACTTTTCAACCCTCTTCACAATATATTTCATGCCCTCCAAAATATAAATTTGCAAAATTGTCTTATTTTTCGTATGTATATCCCTTTATTTCTAGTTAACTGCAGTAAATTTTCTCTTGCCTTGGTCTGCTCGTCCCCTCCAATATTTTTCAACCCCCTGTAGTGCTAATTCTACAGACTTCACAAACTTTTTGTGTGTTTTTTTCATTATTCAAACACTGTAAATGGTAAAGGAACATTTCAGATTCCTCATCGCAATTCACAGTTTTTCAACAATGCCCTTTTTTGACACACCTGTGCGTCTGCGGAGGCACTACTACTAGGTGCAGATTGATAAAATCTGCACGGGATTCTACCAGTAAATCCAGACGGCCCCTCCCCTACAAACTCGACAACGTGATAAAACACCTACAGGATACACATCACTTTGATATACATCTTCTGGCGTTTTTTTTACAGTATCTAGGACAGAACGTAGCGCGGTATGCGAGGGCGTGTGTTTCCAATCATTTCCGGGCCTCTTTAAAAAAAAAATCCTTTGGAAGCCTAATTCTGAAAATGGCCTTTTTCTAGCCTTTTTGGGTTTGCCAACATTCGAAAATGAAATTAGAACAACAGCCGAAAAGGGGAAATTGTGCGTTTTAAGCTACTTGGCCGAACCTTACTACCCTTTGGAACACCCTTGTTAACATAATTAACAATAATGTGATGCGTCTTTGTCAAAAGAACAAAAAGGGAAGCAGGAAAGAATTTAACGATGTGTATTATTTCGAAAGTGGAGATACCTACTGAATATACCTTGATATTTTTCTGCCCGTTTATAGAATAGGTAAATTAGATCACTTTATGTTTAATGGAATTATTATTAATCGTGGGATAGTTTCTCCGAGCTGATTTTTAAATCATAATAAATGGGTACCTACAATTTTGCAATTTTATCCGCGGAATGAAAATACCTACTTTGACACTAATAGCTGCACTCACAATATAATAATATCCTGCCCCGTAATCCATTTCCACTCACATTACCAGCTTATAGGTATAGTCGTGCATTTTAAGATTTAAAAAAACACGCGCCTTCCATTTGCAACTTGAAACTTGAGACTTCAGCTCAATTTTCTGTTGTTTTTACGCTAGTATTGATAGAGTATTTTTGAAAAATAAAATAATGCTCGCATAATAATTGGGTAACAATAATTCATTATTCACTCTGACACAGTATAACTGTATAACTGCATCATCACCGCTAAAAACAGTTCTTGAGATAACATCGTTGAGTCATCTTACCTAATGCTTCATCTTAAGACAATTGGCCTATATATTAAATTAAAAGCGGAATCACTATACTTTCTCCGTCGCTCACGCCGGTATTTCTTGTTCCTCATTTTCTAATTTATATATTTTTAACACGAATTTATCGTTTTATTTTATTGAATTTTGCCGCGGAGTCTCCCATTGCACATTTGACTCCTGATGCGTCTGTTTAGTTGTCTATACACTAACGATTGACCAATATTTGTTTTCCGAATTGACATGTTCAACAATACATTCCAAATATCTATTTTAGCAATGACAACAATCCATTTTAAGGTTTAAGTATAGAGCATATTTAATGTGATTCTGACTCAGGAGATGGCTCCACACTCACAGAATTAGTTGTATTGTGGGTTGCGGGGCCGATTGCGTAGTTGCATTAAAAACCCGTCCTACGTGTCGAGGATACCAAATCCCCGAAGTGTCGCTATTCGCCGCTAGGTGCTTTGCGCAGGGTAAGGTTACCGGCAGAGCACCTGCGTAAGGTTGAACTTGCCCTGTTGCCACTATGTTACTTTGACAATATGCAACATAGGTACATACATTCAAGAATCAGACCATGGAATCAGATTTGTGTATCCATGACGTTAATAGTATTTACTGCATTACATTTAAGACTGTGATATGACTGATAACTAATAGGAGTTTGGTAAAGATTTTACATAACCAGTCAGGAATTAATCTATAATAAACAATTAGACAAGGCTATTTTTGAGACTCCACCAAAATAATTAAGATTCGCTTTAATTAAAAATTGCAAATTAAGATTTGTAATTTTATGCTGTAGTGTATTTATGCAGAAGTTAGTTTTTTGTTTTACATTATATTATTTTATTGTAAAAATAGTTACCGAATATTTGCGTAAATAACAAATTAATTATATTTTTGCCTACCGATCATGTATACATCTGCGCCAAAAAAATTGGGATACGTTCACACTATAAATTATAATAAAAAAGTAGCAGTCTCGAAGACGGTAGAAACTTCTACTTTTTCACAGAATTTGTAAATGAAGCATTTAACCAAGGTCCGCGTGCGGGCGGTTGTCGGTGGCTGTTGCGCCCGGCGCTCATTTATTAAAATCTAAAATACAAATGTTTTTCACCCCTAAAATGACATTCTTCGAAAAAATGGCCCTAAGGTTTTCGATCCGACAATGCAACAGCTATCGAATTCGATAAAGATATTATGCCCTTTTGCTAAGAAAAATTCAAAAAGGGGTGTTTTTGTCCCTAACCGGAAATTTTCTAAAAAATTGCACGTGATTACAGACAGACACACAGACGTTTTTCACAGTTATTAACTTCTACGCTTCGCGAAGCAGTTACTGGAATCGAACGGAAAAATCGAATTTCCAAAAATATGAAATATTCACGTTTTAGGGTCATGGGGACCCAAAAAAGCGGTTTTTGAAAAAATGTCTGTGTGTCTGTCTGTCTGTGTGTCTGTGATCACGCTACAGCTCAAACTATTGAACGTATCGAGATGAAATTTGGCATACATATTCAGTGGGAGATTTGTAGGTGCTGATTAGAATTTGGGCCACATCGGTCCACGGAAAGTGCCTTCTTGGCACATCAACTTTAAAAATTTAAATGCAAACCCCCATTTTTCGCGTTACCATATGAATGCCCTTCGAATTGTGCTTATAAAAATGTATTCACACTTGTGCCCTTTTGACCAAGAAATGGTGCCGTGAAAAAAACCTATGCATAACTGTATATTTTTATGACCGGATTTGATAGCTGATTTTTTTTTAAGCCAAAAACCTTAGTGCCATTTTTTAGAAAAATGTCATTTTAGTGGCAAATGGGCCCTTGTTTCAATTTATTTTACAAAAAAAAATATTGTTACTATCGGATTCGACAGCTGTTATATTACCGGATCAAAAACATTGATGCAATTTTTTAGAAAATTTCCATTTTAGGGACAAAAAAGCCCCTTTTTGAGTTTTTCTTAGCAAAAGGGAATACTATCATTATCGAATTCGAAAGCTGTTGCAGTGCCATTTTTTCGAAAAATGTCCATTTTAGGAGTGAAAAACATTTGTATTTTAGATTTTAGTAAATGTGCATCAGCCATCCAACCGCTCCGCCCGCCCGACCTTGGTTAAATAAAGTTATACTCTGCCATTGTCATCAGATTTATTCCGTTTTATAACCGAAGGTTTAATCGTAAAAGTGCTAACTTTGGCTGTGGATTATTCCAAATAAAAAATTCTTGGGTCATTTGCTGTTAAAATCCTCGGACCGCTTTAGCGGTCCATCAGGCATGTAACAGGTAGCGAAGGGTGGGTTTATAGGGCAGGTAACTTAGCCATTTACCTGAGTCGAGGTCATTAGCTGGGGTTTTTCCAACCGTCTGTTAACCAGGAAATAGGTATCTTTAAAGTTTTCTAAAAATGTTGGCATGAATATCGATTTTTATTCCCTTGTGCATACCTACGGCGTGTACCCGCGGATACGCCGGACTACAGCACTGTAATTGTCTCACAAAGTTGTCTTAAATTTTATGCCCTTTCGGCGGCTTTCGAAAAACGCAAAAAAACAATAAAGACCTACATCACTTTTTTTAACCTCTTTATTTAGGTACTTATTTTTGCGTCTTTGACAAATTATACCAGTTGTTTCATCGGACCATCACCACAGGCAACTAACATAGAAGATTTAATTTTTTTTCCTGTTCCTGAGAATTTATTTACTTCAAAACTTTTAGGGAGTGTGGAGGGTAATATGGACAAGCCTGTACCTTTTGTTGTATTTTGTTTATTTTGCAATTTCTATAGTTACAACTGCCACGAATATCTTTTGATATTATTGAATAAATTTTAGAGCGCGTCATGAGAGAGAAAATTGTAATAAACAGTACAGCAGTACTCTATATGTGGGTATATTAATGTTTTAATTAATTTGAGTTTAGTACTCGTGTAGATTGTACCCGAAAAATCTCCAGTCTCCATTTAAAAATCAATTTTCCAAGAATATTTGTTAGGTAAGTACCTAAGAGGAGCTGATCAACAAAAAACTGAGCATTGAAATCACGGTAAAATTACGCGTAAAACAATAATTCCAACTTTATTATTATTATTATTATAATGGAATGTGCACTTGATCGTTGACAAGCAAACATGGCAACGCTGCAACCGGCTTCTTCCAGTGTAGTGTAGTGAGCCTGAGGTGGCCAAATTTTAGCTATTGGGCGATAGAGAGTGCATCCCTCGGTGCATCCCTAGTTCGCTAAAAGTAGGCAGAAGCAGCACTGTGCAGACAATGAATTGCACGCATTGAAATTGAAATTCTAGTTCGGTAAATTGTTAATATTTCAGCGACATTATAAGCAAACGCCGGTTTTTCTTCACAGAAAGCAACACAGGCCCTATTAGAATAATTATAATAGTTAGATCTAACTATTTTATAAATTTATCGTACATAATTTGGCATTTTCATTTTTCATTATTTTTTATTAAAAAAACTGGAAATTCAAATAAATTTAAAAAAATGTGGAGATAGCCTCGCAGTTCCAGCAATTTCAGAAAAAATTTTTAACGAAATCTGGTATATAGTTTTCGAGAAAAAAAAATAAATCCCGTTAAATGCACCCTTTTTTCAACTTTTAATTTTTTTTTTCAAAAACTGTATACCAGAATTGTTTCATATTTCGACACAATGAATTTGATACTGAAACGAACGCCTGGTATTTTTTTTATGAAGTTTGAATTCAGAATTTTTTTTTTCTACTGTATACTTGAACCTTAAATATAAACATCCGAGCATCCTTTTTTACTTCTGACTTCAAACACTTAGCATCTATACAAATTCAAGTTTAGCACTTTCTCTAACTCTCTTTTAAACTCAAATATAGCTACTACAGTCATCAAGACTAATGTTTCATTACGTTGGAATTACCTATATTTTGTAGTCATGAGCACGATAGTGAAATTAATGAGATTTTTTATTTTCATAATCCTAGGGTTTAAGAGTTTCAATGGTAACAGCTTTTCAAAAATTCTCATGACTGAGAGTCGATTAACACTTGTATAGAAACCGGTCCCAAAGTACTTTCTTTAATTTCCATTCAGTAATTCATTAATACCCCAACACCGACGTAATGGTATTCATGTCCTTATTTCGAGAATTGGAGAAGCAACCGTCTTCAACTTTGATGTCCTCGATGAGTGGTCTAACGTGATTACTAATCTGAGACATAAATTATAATTAGAATTATGCATAATTCTATTTTATTGTCGTTTAAAATTTAGTTATTTCTCAAGCCAGAAAAGGTTATTGAAGAAGTTGGCTTACTTTTTTTACGAGCTGATGATACAGGCCGAATCTATAAATCATTTCCGCAAACTTTAAAATTTCATTTTGACGTGTTTTCAAAAAAAATCCAATGCTGATTGATTATATATTATTTGAAAAGCTAATTTTTTTGTGTATTAAATCTTTTATCTTTTACCATTTAGGAGATGGTCAAAGGAAAGAAGTACAGGTACATAGGTACATGTACAAATAGCAATTTTTAGTCGAAACAGTTTATAATATTTGTAAATGTTGACAAGTTACCCTCCGGGCACAGACATAAGTCGTCGTTTGGACGTATTTTAGTAACGACTAAAACACGTTCGTATTGTAAGGTGCCTATAACGTCAAAAATTACACATCTATTTAACGTGGAAAGTCATGGCCAATTCTTTAAGACGTCCATATAAAAACTCAAAGATAACGTTATAAATGCAACGTTTATTCAACGTGCAAAAATCTCCATTGGTTATACATAAGTCGTCACTAGGACTCTATGAGACACCAAAAAGTATTCGTATTGAATTTTGCTCATTTAAGTCACGACTAAAACACGTTCATATTGTAGCGTGCCTATAACGTGAAAAATTACCCATTTACTTAACGTTGAACGTCATGACCATTTCAACACATCTTTAAGACCTTCATGTAAAAACGCAAATATAACGTTATAAATGCAACGTTATAAATAAGTCGTGATTTGGACGTCATTTCTTACACGACTAAAAAACCTTAGTATTATAATATAACGTTTATGCAACGTCCAAAATTACACAAAATAACGGATAAGTTTCAACTCCCAAAAAACGTCATATTTACGTAGACGTTGCAAAATGTACCAAAAGTAAACGTGATTTTCACGTCGAGAGAATGTCGCGTCACGAATCACCAAAAATTCAACGTGGCTTTTTCAACCAGTGACTTGAAATCAACCACCCTAACGTGATTTCGACGTTAAAAAAACGTGCGTGTGCCCGTTGGGTAATGCCAACTTAAACTCAAATAAAACAAATTGATGGAACCGTTTCATCAACTTACGAAAACAAAAATTCCTCAATTGGTGTTTTTTAACTTCTGGGCTTGCTTTTTTTATAAGAAAAGCCACCGAAAAATGTATATCGAAGCGATGTGTCACTGAGATTTTGATCACGTTGATGGGTGGAATCGGATGCAGATTTCATCATCATCTTGAGATAGTCCGTTACAGTGTTTGCAGTCGAAAATCAGCAAAAATCACAAATTTTTTTAAAATTATTGTAAATAAATAGGGTTGAATAGTTGGAAATGAATAGAATTACAAAAAAACGAAATAAGGCAAATTTTGCAGAATTACCTAATGCTCGGAGGGAGGGTTAATTAATTGTGGTAACCTACGACGATAATGTAGTTGTTTAAAGGAAGTTGTTTCAAGGACGGTCCAACAAGGGGATGAACTTTAAGAGCTGAAACTGAAAATTTCTTTAAGTAAATAATATTTGCAGTGCTAATTTTACAAATTTCTCGCATTTTTGTGATTTTTCGGAAACTCATAAAGTCATCATTTCTTACCTACATTTAATTTTTATCTCTTTGAATTTTCGACGAGGCCAAAGGGGCTTTTAGCTATTGAAATTAAATGTTTCGAAAAAATGGCACTAAGGTTTTCGACCCTGCATGTCAACAGCTATTGAATCGAATAATAAAACAATATACAGCTATACAGGAAATACAGGAAATAACATTGAAATATTTCGAAGGGCATATAAGGTGTTTCAAAAACATGGTGGCAACATTTAACCACAGATTTCTTAGGCAAAAATAAGGTGAAAAGTGGAAACAACTTTTTATCCTACAGTGGATTCTCTGGTAACGCCCCCGCAAAAGGGTACCCCAAAAATTAGTTTTTTTAAGTTTACTTTCTCAAAAACTATTGTAAATTTCATTTTGAAAGTTGCAACGTAACCGGTTTTAGTTAGGTATTGTGATTTTTTTCAAGTTTCTCATTTAATCAGAGGCTTTAAAATGGTCTGCACATTTTTTCTGTAAGCCAGTTTTCCCACAAAGTAACAGTAATTGCATTCATTGTGACACTAAAATGTCCCTTTGTTGGATTTCGCTAAGATGCGTGGTTTTCGAGTTAAACACTCCTAATTAATTTACTGCAAGAAAATATTTTTTTTATGTTTCTTATTTCCATAAGAAGTCTCTTAAGAAGCTATAATGACTTGATAATAAACTTTAAGATGTTACTACATTATCTAAAGTTATTTTCATCTTGGAAAAATAAAAATCATTAATTTAATTAATTTTTATATTAAGTTTCATGCACTAAACTAATGAACAAAATTTAATTGCACAGGGTAGTTTCAAAGTCTTGTTCCAGAAAATGTACTTACTGTTTATGACGCGTTTCGGAGTGTTACTTCATGTTCAGCTAGAAAAGAAATTAACACAAAATACAAAACAGTTGCCTAAAAAAGGAAAAAACGTTTGGGTCAAAAAAAATAACAGCTTTTGAGTCACACTGTAAAGACGCTCAAACATTTCCTCTTGGAAAATGGACCAAGCTTTCAACAAACAAAATTTAAGTCGAAAATCATCTCTTAGCAAAATTCAACACGAATACTTTTTGGTGTCCCATAGAGTCCTAGTGACAACCGTATTCGTATTTTGTAAAGAAAACTGCTTGCAGAAAAAATATGCGGAAAATGTCTAAGCCCCCCGCTAAGAACGAAGGACTCTGATAATATGAAAAACCAAAAAAATACAAAATGAAGACGGTTACGTAAGTAAACTATGATCAAAATTTCAAAGATGTACCTACTTGTGATAATTTTTTAGCAAATTCCGAGGTAAATTCTAAAAAACTGATTTTTGGGGTGCCCTTTCGTGGGGGCGTAGCTCTCAGAGAATGCTGTTTAGGACAAAAAGTTATATTTACTTTTCCTCTTATTTTCATCTATGGGACCTCTGGTTAAGTACTGGCACCATGTTTTTGGAACACCTTGTATACACCTCAAAATAAAAAAAAAATTCTTATCAATTTGAGATGCGAAAATATTTGAAGATGTATCGCCTGCAACAATATACGAAACGCCGGCGAGAACCAACCAATTGACAAGGGATTCATCCGGAACTCAAAATCCAATAATAATCACATAATGAGCTTTAGTGAATTAATCCCGGTAAGTACCTGCATACCAACTTGACGCAATTATTAATTTATTAAAATTTTTAAATAGTTTCCAATCGTTGTAGGATGAAACACTAATTTAACTACTAAACCACCTGCAACTTGAAAAAACAGAAAACATATCACTAATACTAGTACTGGATTTAGGAAGAAAAAGTCAACAATAGACGCCATACACGTACTAAGACAAATAATGGAAAAAGCGTACGAACATAATACATACATAATAATAAATAGCGAAATACCCGAAAAATGTATTAGAATAATAGAGATGACAATGAGGGACTCACAAGCAATTGTTAATACAGGAAAGGAAATGACAGAAAAAATTCACGTAAAGAAAGGCGTAAGGCAAGGCGACGCTCTGTCAGCGGTATTATTTATAACATCGTTAGATCGCAATATTAAAAATGCAGCAGAGAAGCGGCTGGAACCTCCCCATCGCGTGGATCTTTGTATTCTGTGTAGATAGTTGTCAATTCAACAAAAAATTTTTTATGCTTATCGTCTGTGACTAATTTCGCAATTTTCTGACAAATACCGACATCACCCATCACATTTGACAATATGTTCCTTTTAAGGTTAACAGTTTGCCACCCTTTTGACAATAACTGATACCTACTTTATGTCATCCACTGTCAGCCCGCTCTCTTTTATTGAAAAAGAATTTTTTCTCTATTTTCCACTGAAATGGCAGAGACTGTGAATACATCTTTAGAACCAGAATTTGATCGTCTTTCTAATGGCGACATAAAAAAAGAGGCCTTGTATTTAAAATTTTAAGTTGATATGCTTGAATGGCACTTCCCGTGGACCAATTGCTTCCAAAAGCCTTTCAGGTCTTCAACGGGTCACCCTATCTCCATGTACCAAATTTCAGCCAAATCGAATCACTAATTTGGGCTACAATGTATTTTTAGTGTTATTATAAAATTTCGATTTTTTGACCCAAAGAGCACTAAATGCGAACGAATTTTGTCTTATTTAAAACCAGAATTTGAAGACCTTTCTGATGGTGATAATAAATCTATCAAAAACTTGTTTTGGATGGTTAAATGAGTAATTTTAACTTTGGAAATTGGTGTGCCAAAACGGCACTTTCCGTGGGCCGATTGAATCCAAAATTTGTTCAGCTCTTCGACGTGCAATTCAATCCCCATGTGCAAAATTTGAGCCAAATCGGTTCAGGGGTTTGGGCTGTACAGCGATTTTAAAGTCCGATAAAAATCAATTTTTTTTAAATTTTTGGTCAAAAGGGCACTGAGAGTGAATACATTTTTAGAAGCAGAATTTGAAGGCCTTTCCTATCGTGACGTGAAAAATGGGGGTTTGCATTTAAAATTTAAAAGTTGATGTGCCAAAATGGCATTTCTAGTTGCACGATTTTCTCCAAAAGCTTTTCAGATCTAATTTGGGTTATCCCATGCACACGTACCAAGTTTCAGCCAAATCGGTCGAGTAGTTTTGGCTGTGGCGTGTTTACAAACGTACGTACGCACGTACGTACGCACGTACGCACATACACACAGACACATTTTTAAAACCACTTTTTTGGGTTCCTGAGACCTGGAAACGTGAAGATCTGGTGCTATCTCAAATTCGAAAATTTTAGTGATTGCAGTAACCTCCCTTTTTTTATAAGTGGTGAAGTGGATCGGGGAGGTTAAAAAGAGAAAAAATGGAGGGACAATAAATAAAAATGCAATTCAAATAATAGCGTATGCAGACGACGTAACAATTGTAGCACGAGACAAAAGGGATCTAGGAAAAATCTTTCAAGAAATTGAGTCTGAAGCAAAACAAAGAGGTTTAGAGATAAATAAAGAGAAGACAAAATATATGCATTGCAGCAGAAACAAGAAGACACAATTAGCAGGAATGGAGAGTAATGGATATCTTTTTGAAGAAGTTGAAGCGTTTAAGTACCTCGGAGTGTTTATTAGTAGAACAAACGAAAGGATAGAGTGCAAGCAGAGACTACAAGCCGGAAATAGAGCCTTCCATAGAAACAAAAAATTGCTTAAAGACAAGAAACTCAGCAGAACTATGAAGATGAAGATCTATAAAACAACTATAAGGCCCGTCGTAATGTACGCAGCAGAAACGATGTGTTTGACAAAAAAAGAAGAGGGACAGCTAAAAATTTTTGAGAGAAGGATAGTTAGAAGTATAGTAGGACCGAAGGTTGAAAATGGGAATGAGATAAGGAGCTGGATGAACCATGAAATAGAAAAATGGATGAAGAACGATAACATAGTGAGAGCAATAAAAGCACAGCGTATAAGATGGTACGGGCACATAGAAAGGAGAGATAAAGAAAACCCGGTAAGAGTGATGACAGATTGGACCCCCGCAGAGCCCAGAGCACGAGGAAGGCCGAAAATACGATGGAAAGAACAAGTTAAAAATGATATAAAAGCGATGAAAATAGAAAACTGGGAGAGGGAAAATAGAAGACAGAAAAGTTTGGAAGAGAATAGTGGAGATAGTTAAAACGCACCAAAAGTTATAGAGGGAAGAGGCACAAGCAGAAAATATGGACTGATCCGCTATGTGATAAGTGATAACAGGATTTAAAAAGTGTAAAAACGCTGTAAACTTCTTCGGGGGTGTAAAGCTTTATAATAATACTAGTACGAAGAAATAAAATTTTCTGAAATGTGAGGAAAATTTCTTGACAACTTGTCAACGAAGATCAGTTTTGCAATCTTGAAGACACAAATAAGAATCCTTTAACTAATTAATTTTGCCGTAAGTAAACGAATAGAATTAAGAAGTAGGTATAGTAACTACAACAGGCAGGGTTCGAGCTCAAGTAAATTGAAAATTCATGAAATTGAATGAAACTAGGTACCTACTTACCGAATTCCACTTTTAACACAATCGACGAAGAATTTTTTACAAAAAATTAAGGTTAGAATTAGAATTAATAATACATTTAGTATGTGAGTGTGTTGATTATCTGACATGGTTTTACTTTTATTGTTTTGCGGACACACGGAAGAAATTCTAACACTGCAATTACCATTCCGTGCCGCATTGTCCGAACTCAATAGGTAAATCATTACCTATATAGGAATTGCCGCGCGAAACGAAAATCAATAACACCTCAGCTATAGATTTGTTCTCTTTTTTTCTTCGAGCAATTTAAAAGTCGTTTTAACTTTTACTTTTGTACATGTCCAGATTTCTCGCTTCGCCGTAAAAGTTGCGAGTTCGTCCTTAAAACTGTTCTAAAATCTTATTTGAAGATGATTTACGGCAGGCGCTTTTAGTTAATTTTATTTCAATACAATTTCGGGCGAATTTTTTCTCGCGTTATCGGTTCCATTGCGAGGCAGCAATAAGATTTCCAGTTTCCAGTTATTGGTTCAGCAAACTTCTTTATTATTTTGTTTCAGTCCAGACAACATTAAGTACCTATTATTTCCTAGGGACTGGTATAATTGTGACAACAACAAAATTGCTACAAATTGGTTGCAAGTAGATATCGATGTTAGTAAAAAAAGAGCAATACTAGTGCATTAAGTAACGTACAACTACATTTTAACCTCCCCAACTCCATCACAATTTTAAAAAAATGGGAGGTTACTACAATCACTAAAATTTTCGAATTTGAGATAGCACCAGATCTTCACGTTTTGGGGTCTCAGGAACCCAAAAAAGCGGTTTTCAAAATGTGTCTGTGTGTGTGTACGTACGTACGTACGTACGTTTGTAAACACGCCACAGCCAAAACTACTGGACCGATTTAGCTGAAATTTGGCGCGTAGGCATCTCATAACCCAACTTAGATCTGAAAAGCTTTTGGAGCCAATCGCGCAACTAGAAATGCCATTTTGGCACATCAACTTTTTAATTTTAAATGCAAACCCCCATTTTTCACGTCACGATAGGAAAGGCCTTCAAATTCTGCTTCTAAAAATATATTCACTCTCAGTGCCCTTTTGACCAAAAATTAGAAAAAAATTGATTTTTATCGGACTTTAAAATCGCGGTACAGCCCAAGCCCCTGAACCGATTTAGCTGAAATTTTGCACATGGGGATTGTATTGCACGTCGAAGAGCTGAACAAATTTTGGATTTAATCGGCCCACGGAAAGTGCCGTTTTGGCACACCAATGTCCAACTTTAAATTATTCACTTATTTAACCATCCAAAACAAGTTTTTGAAAGATTTATTGTCACCATCAGAAAGGTCTTCAAATTCTGGTTTCAAAAAAAATGCAGCAGTGAAGCGGCTGGAACCTCCCCATCGCGTGGATCTTTGACTTGTGTTTCTAGCCGAATTAGCACAGAAATTGTATAAGACTGGTTTCAGCGACGGTTTTAGAACTGCCTAAAAGGGACTTACTTATACCTACTTTTCTCTAATGAATGTTTCAATTTGTTTGTTCTAAAAAAGTTCTAAAACCATCATGGAAACCAGTCATACATTTTCTTTGCTAATTCGACTAGAAACCCAAGTCAAAGATCCACGCGATGGGGAGGTTCCAGCCGCTTCACTGCTGCATTTTTTTTTCTATAACCTGTTATGCAATGTTAACAGTTTCCACCTACTCTCAAATGCCAAAACGTTTAACTGTCATTGATTTTGTGTTAATTTGATTCGCAAAGTCGCAAAATCTTCGACTGATGGACAGATTCAGTACTTAAATGGAAGCTAAATTTGGATTACTTAATGCAAATTGAATTAAAATATAGAAATCAAGTGAATTAATTCATATATTTCGACGATATATTTGACAATTAAATTTGTGAGGTTAGGAGTGCTAATGCAACAACTCTGCGTAAAATACAACCTACTAATTCTAAAGTTCATTTTGATAATTTAGTGCCGGAACAGTATGCGCGGCACTCTTGTTTTAGCTTATTCGCTCGCTCTCTCGCTCCGCATAACTTGAGAACGGATTGAGGTATCGGGCTGAAACTTGGTACGCGGCTTTGTCTCCCGAAAAGTAAGACGGAGATTGGTTTTGGGCCATATCGGACCAAGGCGGTGGGAGCAAGAGGTGAAAAAAAGAAAAATTATTAATTGCAATAAGTCGAGAACTACTGGAGGTATCTTACTGAAACTTGGTATGCACGTTCGACCTTCAAGTCTGTCGAAAGTGATGGGGTGCCAATTTCGGGAGATGAAATTTAGGGGATGAAAACCACAAAAAATATGATAACTCCGCAAGGGTTGCACGCAGCTATTTCAAACTCAACATACACATTGTATATTATGATGGAATCTTACGGTGGATGCATTTTCAATAAAATCGGACAGATGGGGTGGAAATTAGGGGCTGTTACTCAAAATTCCGCTTAATAAGTATTGGTCGAAAATAGCGTCATTCGATAGCTTTTCGTTAATGATTCAAAAAATGCTATTCATATTTTGCGAAAAACTACCCCTAACATGCAGAATAACAAAAATACGAGAACTCAAAAGCTACTTAGGTATTAAGGCAGAATTTGGCAGAGTAATTTCCAGTGACACTGTAGGCGGACGAACAAATTTTCAGTAAGATCTAACCAGAGGAATGAAATTTAAGGGTTGAAACCGTAAATTTCTTCAAGTAAATGGTGGTATAAAATTACGGGGTTCGATAGATTTCGGTCAACCATTGTTTAAAAGCCTTATGAGTTTTCAACCAATAACCAACCCCTAAGCTACTAACAACCCCTAAAGCTATGCAAGCGGATAAATACATTTTATTTATTTTCTCCAAAATTCTGTTGGTTTATTTATGAACACCCGTAGTAAGTAAATACACAAGAAGTTATGTAACACCATAGAAATAAACGCACCCCTGTAAATGAAATTAGTTAAATTAGTAGGGGTTGAATGAATCTAATAATTCGTCGCAATTTTTTAACGAATTGGATTAGGGCGGTGACATTGAAAACACATCTTTCTTTAGAATATGTAGGGGTGATGAAATAGGGGGTTGGAGTATGAAGCCCTGTAATTTGACGTAGAGACTGGGAGGTCTTACACATTGCATGAGAAGAGGAGTGAATTTTAGGAGAAATTTATCGAAAGGGATGAAATGTAAGGGTGGAAACTAGAATTTTCACTGAATAATGTAGGGTTGAAATTAATACCATTCGATATCTTTCTATTGATGGTACAAAAAAGGTCCTGATCATCATTAGCAAAAAACGACCCTTAAAGGCGGTTCAACCTCCTAACATGCAGAAACACAAAAATACGAGAACTCAAAAACTACTCAGCGAATCGAGGCAGGATTTGGTGTGTCAATTTTCAGTGACGCTGTAGCCGGGTATATAATACCACGAGTGATGATTTCCGCGGCAAAAAAAAATTGGAGTAATTGTCACTAGTTATACTTACGTTCACTACAGTTCATTTTTTTAACCCCTCTTGACTTTTCTTCCCCCTTCATAATCTTTCAACCCCCGAGCGTTAATTTTGTAAAATTCTATCAATTTTGCCTTTTTTCAATAATACATTTTACTCATGGATTCTGTTGCCTTTTTCACTTTTTCGACACATTTCGCAAGATTTCAACCCCCAAAAGGCAAATTTTGCATAATGGGCTTATTTTCGTGTTATTTTCTGTAATTCTGCTTAACGATTAATTCTCATCCACTTTGACGTTTCAACCTCCTAAGGTGTTAATTTTGCCAAATTCGGGTAATTTCGTTTTTCTTCGATAATGAATTGAGCTCATTTGGATTATGTTGTTTTTTTCGCTTTTTCAACCCCTCTGCAATATATTTCAACTCTTCAAACGCTTTTACATAATTGGGTTATTTTGGTGTTATTTTCCGTAATTTTATTTAACCACGGTTAATCCTCAAACCCTTTAACTTTTCATCCACCTTTACGATCTTTCGACCCCCTAATTGCCAAAATTTTGCTAAATTCGAATAATTTCGTTTTTCGTCGGTAATAAAATTGAACTCATTTGGGATCCAGTTTACCTTTTACAATTTTCCAGTTTCCTTCGCAATAGGTAGGTATAAGTATGCATTTCAACCCCCACAAAAGTTGAATTGCTTAATTGCATAATTTTGTTAGTTTCGTGTTATATTTCGTAATTCTACTTAATCACATTTAATTTTCATTCGTCTTGATTTTTCATCCCCTTTCGCAATTTTTCAGCCCCTGAGGGCAGGTTTATCGATGCTCAGCTAAGTGTCAGCTAACAGCAAACTGACAGTTGTAACTAGAGGGCGGATTTATATGCGAAAATTTTTTGTCAAATAGGCGCATATTTATGAGCCAAAAAATAGCAAAATAAGCACTAAATAAGCACGTAAAATTCTAAATAAGCACGCGAATTATCAGTCTAGAAAAAAAACATCTGCAAAAATTAACTCATCAGATCCATGTGAAAATGAGGACACTCTTGTCCTTAGGCATGGCTGACAAGAACTGAGAGCAATTCGCTTAAAATAACTGCAAAAATCAACCCCCAGTTTAACACCTCCCCCCCCCTTTACCTACATATACCTCCAAATAGGCAAAACCCTGTCATATGCAATGAATTGTCTTAAGCAAGTAATGCAGGTAACAAATAGGTAGGTAATCCATGAAATCAGTTTTTCGAAGAAGTGCCATAATTTTAAAAGTGGTTTTGAAATAAGCATAAATATGCGATTTTTCTCCAAATAAGCGAAAATGACAAAAAATGAGGAAATATGTTAAATATGCATGTAATATGCATTTAGCACAAAATTCGCTCTATAGTTGTAGCCAATCAGATCGTTAGTTGCTAGGCAATTGGCTTTCAGTTTGCGATGACTGAGCATCGATAAACCAGCCCTGAGTGTTAATTTTTAAAAATTCACCAAAATTTGTTTTAATTTCGGCAATTCTTTTCATTTAATCATTTGGTTTATATTGTCATTCTTTTTACTTTTCAACCATCAAAGTTTTTTGATCAAATCTGCACCCGATTCCACCACAGTAAGACCAGCCGCCCCTACATATACATTAACGTGATAAACATCTACAGGGATACACATTGCATTGACATACATCTTCCGGGGGCTGGGCACTGGAAAAAAATGTGTTATACACAGGAAGAAAGTACATTTTAGTGCTCTGGGAGATTGACAAACTTCACACCTCGCGCTAAAATGTGTTACTTCTTCCTCTTGTAAGTACGTACTTTATTACTTTGCCTTTCGGCTTGTAATGAGCCCTGCCCTTACAATATAATTATATATACAAAAATATTTAAAATGAAATTAAGATCCTTCTTCTCTTTTTAATATTCCACTTTTGTCTTCTCTTCCCTCCCCTCTCCTTATTTCCCTCTGCCTCTCTACTTCCATCATCCATTCTAGTCCTGTTCCCCTTTCGTTCAATATCCATTTTCTTTCCCGTTCCTCTTCTCTCATCCCCTCGCACTCTCTCAACATATGTTCTATCGTCTCTCTTGCCTCTCCACATACTCTGCATACTCTCCCTTCCTCTTCCAACCAGAATCTGTTTTCTCTCTCCTCATTCCCGCATCTAAATCTCGCTATCATTCTTTTTTCTTTCGCACTCACTCTGTTCAAATAACTTGGTAGCCCCGCACATATGATATCCTTATACTTTGCATTATACCTTGATTCTTTTATCCGTGCTCTTCTCTCTTGTATATCTATATCTCTATCTCTCTCGCACATCGCTCCATTCATCCATCTCCCTTGTTCTCTGCGTCGTTCTATGTCTTCCCATGCGTACCCATTTCTCTAATAGTATTTTTGTCTTTCTTTCCATTCTTCTTTTTCTCTCCTTTTCTCCTTCCAACACTCCTGTAATATCATGCAGTCCAATCTTTCTCCCATTCTGTCCTCAAATTTCACCGCCCTTTTACCAGTCTCCACTCTCAACTTGCTCCTTTTCGTTTCTTCTCTTATTATATACCCCGGTGTCTCTCTATCCACGCCCAGCACCCACTTGAAATACTTTTCCTGTACTCTCTCCACTTCCTCTTGTTCTTCCCACCCCCATATTTCTGCCCCATTCATCAACATACTCTTCACTAAACTATCAAACATCATTCCCCTCCTCTTAAAATCATGCCCAAACTTTCGCTCTCCTATTCCCCAGACCATTCGTACCACCTTATTTGCTTTTTTAACCAGTTCTGTTACATGCGCTCTCGTTGTGTTTCTTTCATTAAATACATACCCTAAATATTTGAATTCTCTTTCTTGCTCTATTATGCTCCCGTTCCACTTCCATTCACTTTCTTTTGCCTTCCCTCTTCTTTTCCTGAAAACCATTATCTTGGTTTTTTCCACATTTACTTCCAACTTTTTTCTCTTCATATACTTCTCTGCAATTCTTATCCTTTCTCTCATCCCTCTCTCGTCATTCGCTACAATCACCAGGTCGTCCGCATACGCCAAACACCACACTTTCTCTTTGCCCACCACAATCCCTCCTGCCTGCCCCTTTTGGAACACATCATCAATATCATTTATAAAAATGGTAAACAGCGTTGGGCTGAGTGGGCACCCTTGTCTTACACCTTTTCTCGTCCAAAAACATTCGCTCTCTATTCCATTCACTCTAACTACATTCTTTGTTTCCTTATATATTTCTTTTATACTTCTTACCAGGTTCCCATTCAATCCTATTTCTCTCATGTGCTCCCACAATCTTCCCCTGTCTACACTATCAAACGCTGCTTTGAGGTCCACGAATAACGCGTACATCTTCCCGTTCTTCTTTTTTATTTCTCTTCTTGCTATATGGTTTAATATGTACACGTTGTCCATGGTACCCCTCCCCATTCTGAAACCTGCCTGGCCATCTGGCAAGCTCTTCATCCGTTCTAATTCCCCTTTCATTCTGTCCCCTAGTATCATTGCATACAATTTGTATAATGTATTCAGGAGGGTTATTCCCCGGTAATTCTTTACTTCTTTTGCATCTCCTTTCTTGTATAGTAAATAACTATTAGTGACCAGATTGGTTTCGGTAATACTGACACTGATAAAAATGCAGTTTTTTAATATTGAATAGTATTAAATGAAGATTAGATGAAGTGGAAGAACAGGGCTGTAAAAATAAAAATAAAAATTGAAAAAAGGTTCCTAAATAGGTTGTTTACAACATACTTTTAGGTTTAATAACATTCAGTTTAGGTTAAAGAGGTTTTTAGTTAAATGAGCTACAATTTGAATTTAAATAAAAAGTTAAATCTCGTTACAACTGAAAATACTAAAATACGGGGGAAAAAGGTATTTTACCTAAAATCCGGTCCCTAGCCATCACTTTGGCACAGCTACTGAACTTATTATAAAAAAATAGAAAGCAAGCCGATCTTTCCTCAAAAACGAATAGTGTGTACTACCTACTCTGTTACATATCCGGTATATCTAAAGTAAAAGTGACATTGACAAAGAGGATCAATCTGGCCTAGTTTGGGACAACTTGTGTGTCCTGGATATTCCGTGAGTTTCATCATCTTGGGCGCATTGTTAATAATTAACGCTGGTTCACTTCTTCATTTAGGAGCTCACGTTCAGACCGATGATTCTAACTTTTACGAGATCGGATCATTTGAGGCTACCTGCAGTCTAGACGAAAATTTTGCTTTCTACTACAAAAAACAACGTGAAATTATGAGATTAAAGCTTTGCTTTCATTGAATTCGCTTTTCAAGTTCACTAAAATGTTTATATTATGCAACTGGAGTCAATCATCCACCTAGATTTTCTACTTAGAATAAATAATATCAGGCACAGGAACGTGCGACAAAGCGTAATTGCTGACCTAAAGAATTATAAATAATTATTGATATTCCTTAAAGTAAATAATGCGTAAACGTCGTACTGGTTTTTGCCTGTGAATGGGTACGAGAAAGAAATGCAAAGGCTTATTAATGCAGCGACAAATCTGTGTTTGTGGCAGTATAATTTTATAGGTTGCAGTCATTATTGTTCTTGTGGATTGCGAACTGGAGCGCTCTCTACTATTTAATTATACAATTACAAAAATTATTGATAAATTGTCTGATAACCGAGTAAGTATTGATTTTGCGCCTGGTCCGTGATATAAGGGGAGAATTGTGTCGTGTCTATATTTCAGTCTGATTTGTACGGAAGCGTAAAGTGCCACATTTTTCTCTTTTTATTTCCAAATTACCACAAAAAATGTGTAAATTTCGGAAGAAAAAACTGTAAATTTACACAAAAACTGTCAATTTACACAGAAACAGTAAATTTACACAAAAAATTTTAAAATTCCCGCCAAACAACGGAAACCGCGCGGAGCGGATTATGGGTACGGTGAACGTGAGTGCTGCACCTGCAAGTTTTACAGTTTTTGTGTAAATTTACAGTTTTTGTGTTTTACAGTTTTTTCTTCCGAAATTTACACATATTTACAGTTTTTCTGTAAATTGACAGTTTTCGTGTAAATTTACAGTTTTTTTGTGGCAATTTGGAAATAAAAATGCAGCAGAGAAGCGGCTGGAACCTCCCCATCGCGTGGATCTTTGTATTCTGTGTAGATAATCGTCAATTCAACAGAAATTTTTTACCCTTATCGACTGTGACTAATTTTGCAATTTTCTGACAAATACCGACACCACCTCGGACATCACCCATCACATTTGACAATATGTTCCTTTTAAGGTTAATCTTTTGCCACCTTTTTGACAACAACTGCCACTTTATGTCATCCACTGTCAGCTCGCTCCCTTTTAATGAGAAAGAATTTTTTCTCTATTTTCCACTGAAATGGCAGAAACTGTAAATATATTTTTAGAACGAGAATTTGATCGTCTTTCTAATGGCGACATAAAAAAGGAGACCTTCGTATTTAAAATTTAAAGTTGATATGCCTAAATGGCACTTCCCGTGGACCAATTGCTTCCGAAAGCCTTTCAGGTCTTCAACGGGTCACCCAATCTCCATGTACCAAATTTCAGCCAAATCGATTCGCTAATTTGGGCTATAATGTATTTTTAGTGTTATTATGAAATTTCGATTTTTTGACCCAAAGAGCACTAAATGCGGAACGAATTTTGTCTTACTTAAAACCAAAATTTAAAGACCTTTTGGATAGTGACAATAAATCTTTCAAAAACTTGTTTTGGATGGTTAAATGAGTGAATAATTTTAAAGTTACAAATTGGTGTGTCAAAACGGCAGTTTCCGTGGGCCGATTGAATCCAAAATTTGTTCAGCTCTTCGACGTGCAATACAATCCCCGTGTGCAAAATTTCAGCCAAATCGGTTCAGGGGCTTGGGCTGTACCGCGATTTTAAAGTCGGATAAAAATCATTTTTTTTTTAATTTTTGATCAAAAGGGCACTAAGAATGAATACATTTTTAGAAGCAGAATTTGAAGGCCTTTTCTATCGTGAGGTGAAAAATGGGGGTTTGCATTTAAAATTTAAAAGTTGATGTGCCAAAATGGCATTTCTAGTTGCACGATTGGCTCCAAAAGCTTTTCAGATCTAAGTTGGGTTATCACATGCACACGTACCAAATTTCAGCTAAATCTGTCGAGTAGTTTGGGCTGTGGCGTGTTTACGACGTACGTACATACATACAGACACATTTTAAAAACCACTTTTCTGGGCTCCTGAGACCTCAAAACGTATAGATCCGGTCTTATCTCGAATTCGAAAATTTTAGTGATTGCAGTAACCTCCCTTTTTTTTAAATGGTGAAGTGGAGTGGGGAGGTTAAAAAAGAGAAAAATGTGGCACTTTTACGCTTCCGTAGATTTGCAAACCAATCCACGAATTAATAAAATTTTTAAGCACAACAATTATTTTAATATATCTACATATGAAACTAACAAAAATAAGACAAATATATTAAGTGGTCTGAGTAAGGGGTGGGTACCTACCTATTCTTCAGATTTCAGAGCCTCGAAAAACGTACTAAATTTTCGTCCTCTGTCCCAGCCCGAACAACCCCAAAATCTGCAAATTATGGGCAAGGATTAAGTTTTTGCCCCGTAACTCGCTTCCTCTTCATGCAACGAAAAATATAAACGTATACAACATTGAAGATTAATAAATTCCTTACAAGAAAGCTCCTATGAACTATTACTGGGACCAAAGGTTTTGCCGCAGCTGTCATGCAAAATTAAGCAACTCTCTCCAAATGCAATTAACCCTTAACACCCGTAGAAATAAGAATAGACAAGAATGTTAAGTTTGGGGTAGAAATGAGATCAAAATAATACAAAAAATAAGAGCAAAGTTTACGTTTTGCGTTAAAATGAGTCCTTAGGGAGATACTCCCGGAAATACGCCACAGAGACCAAGAGGATATTTCTTGTGGTCAGCTAATTATGACTGATATTATTTTGCGAGAAAAATGTGCATAGAAAAATGTATGTAAAAAATGCATTAATCCCCCCGCCGCCTCTGATGCAAATAAAAATTAAAAAAAAATAGAAGAAACCCTTTTACTATACTACCTATAGTCATGTTCTTTTTAGATTCAAATCAACTGTACTTTTTAAATTAATTGAGAAAACACCCCTGGGGAGGGGGTGTATCTTCCTAAGGAACAAATCGTTCCAGTGGTAACGTGTTAGTGTTATTACAAAAAATTTCGATTTTTGGTACTAAATACGAATAAATTTTGTTTTATTTAAAACCAGAATTTGAAGATCTTTCTGATGGTGACAATAAATCTTTTCAAAACTTGTTTTGGATGGTTAAATCAAATCGTTCCAGTAGTAGGTAACGTGTTTTAGTGTTATTACAAAAAATTTCGATTTTTGAGCCAAAGGGTACTGGTACTAAATACGAATGAATTTTGTTTTATTTAAAACCAGAATTTCAAGATCTTTCTGATGGTGACAATAAATCTTTCCAAAACTTGTTTTGGATGGTTAAATGAGAGTATATTTTTAATTTGAAAATTGGTGTGCCAAAACGGCGATTTAATACAAAGAAAATTCAGCTCTTATACAATCTCCTTGTGCAAAATTTCAGCCAGATTAGTTGAAGGGCTTTTGGGCTATACCGCGTTTTAAAGTCCGATAAAAATTTCGAATTTTTTCGCTTTTGGTCAAAAGGGCACTAAAAGCAGAATTTAAAGGCCTTTCTTATGGAGACGTCAGAAATGGGGGTTTGCATTTAGAATTTAAAAGTTGATGTGCCAAAATGGCATATCAAAATTGCGGATTACGTTACTGACGTCAACACGGTCTTTGACAATATATACTTTTTTTGGGGGGGGGGGGCGTCGTAACACCCTCAGAAAGCATTTTATCGAAAAAGTCTGCTCTTCAAATTTTACTTATTTTCCTTCCTAGAATCCGTCCCGTAAGTTTGTCAGTAGCATTTTTTTACACCTTGAATATGTGTATTTATATCAATCATACTTTTGAAAGGCACAGTGTACTAGTGTACCTACTTAATGCGTAATTTTAACATTAAAAATTACATTATTTAAGACTATTTTTATTAAAGAAAAAATTGAGAAATTTGTACCTACAGCAAAATAAAATTGCTGGCAAATTGAACGGTATGCCATTGATGGAATTTCTCAGGTAACTATGGTTTTTAGGAGTCATGGTCGAGTTGCGTAACAAACGATCGAGCAAATCATCTGCCGCATACTGTACCTACCTACTTATTTGAACAAGAAGGACATCTTGTTCGATATTTTTTACGTCCCTTGTTAATTTTTAGACCATAACCTTTACGTTTTGGGGCCAATTATAAAAAGTTTGCAGTAGATATCTTATTATGGGGCTTAATAAGTGAAAAATAATAAATTGACGATTTTCTACTTAAATTTCTGGGTCTTCATAATGAACGACGTGTTTTGATTTTCGTCGAGAAAATTATTAACCAACAAAACATCCTTCTTAATTTCGTTGTATAGGAATGTAAACTAAAGAAAATTTAGTCTTCAGCATTTTATCGTGGTGACACTCAATTTCCCTTTATACAATATTTGATACAATCTGCCCCCAAAACTTGTTACTATATGATTTTAAGCTAATAATTTTTCCAAACATTTAGTACTTTCAGACTGGTAGAACGTCATTATCAAAGCAGTTTATCTTATTTTTACCCACTTGTTTAGGCGTCTGCCGACGAAACGCCCCTGTCTGCTTAATTCTCGCTTAAGGAGAATTTGAAGCATTTAATTTTAGCAAATTTTTGGTGCATGATTCAAAGTGGTAGAGCGTCATTAAAAAGGATGTCCCAAAAAAAACCGAACGATTTATTTTTGGTTATAACTTTATTATTATTGGAGCGATTTTCCCCAATTTTATACGAGACGTAGTCAAAAGATGAGGCTTTTAGAATCGGCAACCATTTTCCAGATGTCGCCACTAATAAATTTTTTATGGCAGTTTTCTACAAGGCCACTTTTTGATTGGCTGGAGTTGAACCATCTGTGAAGCGATCAAAATGAAAATAGTGTAAGCTTAAAGCCGATCTTTTTCTCTTCCAAAGCAACTAAAACGGATTTTTTAAGATTTATTTGATATTAATTCGCTACCGATCTTGACAAAATTTTCAGAATCCTTAGTAACGCCATAAATCTTTCGTAAAATAACGTTAGGTACTTTGTGCAGGAATTTAACTTAAGTACTATATCGTTATACAAAATGTTAAAATAAATGGTCTAACATTGACTTGTTTGTGAACTGGACAAGTTGTTCTTCAGCTTATGACTATTATAAAGCACATATTTGGTTTATTTTAAAATCCAGAATTGTTGTTTATTCCAATCCAGCCTGTTGTCTGTAGCCCCTTTTAGTGCTAACATTTTTTACTAATTACAATTTCATATTATTCTCGTTAATTTTTTAATCAAATGTGTTCATAAAAATTTGTTAGGGTGGCACCATCTGCAAAGTGACATCATTTTGTGAAATATTGATGGTGTTACTTAGGATTCTGCAAATTTTGTCAAGATCGGTGGCCAAATAAAAAATAAATCTTCAAAAATCCTTCTTTTAAAGCATCACAAAAAAAATTATAAATGAATCAAGAACGGTCAGAATGAAATTTTGTAAAGTTGGTTTAGAAAAGAAAATCATTAGCTTCCATCCTACACTAATTTCATTTTGATCGGTTCACAGATGGTTCAACTCCAGCCAATCAAAAAATGTTCTTGTAAAAAACTGGCGCAAAAAATTCATTAGTTTCGCCATCTGGAAAATGGTTGCAGATTCTAAAAGCCTCATCTTTTGGCTACGTCCGGTATAAAATTGAGGAAAATCGGTCGGATAATAATAAGGTTATAACCAAAAATAAATCGTTCGGTTTTTTTGGGACAGCCTTTATATATGGCCGCTTAAACGGCCATTTTTGAATGCGTCTGCTCTGAAGACGCCGCCGTCTGCCAGTTTTTGGAAGGCACCGGTATGTTTCCCAATACAAACAATAGTACCTCCCCAATTTTGAGCCTGGTATTAAATCATTTAATTTTAACCAAAAATTGAGTATTTCCAAAGCCGCTCCCGAAGTAACGCCCCCAGTCTGGACCGGCAGACGCACGGAATGAAACCATTCATCGTTTAAATGGTACTTTCGATTAAAAACATCAAACCTTTGGTAAAAAATCATTATGCATTTTTGCTGCCAGCTCTCGGACTTAATTTTTAGACCATAACCTTTACGTTTTGGTGCCAATTATAAAAAGTTTGCAGTAGAAATCTTATTAGGGGGCTTAATAAGCTAAAATAATAAATTGACGATTTTCTACTTATTTCTGGGTCTTCATAATGAACGTGTCTTTTGATTTTCGTCGAGAAAATCATTAACCACAAAACATCCTTCTTAATTTCGTTGTTTAATTAAATTCGAACTGTCTTTTTCGACCACAGGAGAAAACAACAGCTGCGTCTACAGATTTTTCGAGTTGAAGAAATTTTGTTGTTTTTACTTTTTATATTATCAGCCGCATGTTTGGCGAACTTGTTAGCAATTAAGTTGCGTGCATTACCGGCAAAGAGAGAGTGAACGCTAAAACCGGCCACTTTTCGTCTTTCAGAAACGCAAGAAAATAGGCTGGGAACAATAAGCATGAACTAGATCGAGAAACAATAGTTCGGTTGACAATTTGTTGGTGGTCCATCTTTGTAGGCCGAAGATGACGGGGTCAAATTCTGACCTTGCTAGTAGTCTGACCTCGTCCGCCCTCTGGAGTTTCCGGTGCTGGACATGAAGAACATGCAATGTGTAATTGAAGGTGCTACGAACCGCGGTGCATATCGCACGGGGGTCCAAATCGAGGTTAGCGCTACTACGCTGTGAGAAAGCGGTCCAAGATATCGCCCCGCGGCCGTCATTATAGTCTTCGGACCCAAATTGTGCTAAGACCACGCGGCGGGAGAAGGGATAGGACTCATATATATCCATGTGGCATCTCCGCAACATCACACATCGATTGCTTTGTATACACGGTTCACAGCATGGCTACGCACAAGATAGCTGGGTTAATTTTGTGTCTCGCGTTAGCGGCGAACGCCCTTCCCGCCCAGGATGAGGCTCGTGGTTCAAGAAACGCGGTTCAAACCGAAAACGATTTGCTAGACTCGATTTACACGGACTGTTTAAAAAAAGATTCGATGTCTTGCCTCAAGTACAAGCTCTTCTCGTTCGTTGACAAGATGCTTGGCCATAAGGATACCATCACAGTGACGGAGGGAGTGCAAATTATTAAAACCGGTGGTGACAAGGAAGGTGCTCCTCGTGCCCTCAACGGGGATGAAACCATCGAATCTTTGATCCTGAACCGAATCGCTTCGTTCCTGGAAAGCCACACCATCAAAGTCGATCTTAAAGGCAGTGAGATCGTTAGCGCCGTTAGTTCAACCGCTAGATCCTTCAACGACATCTTAACCGAAGAAGAAAATTCCATCGACACCGAAGAAGGAAGAGGAAAGAAGAAGAAGGTGCAAAGAATTCTCGGACCACTTATGGCAGCTGCTGCCCTCAAGGCCGCACTCCTTGGGAAACTGGCTTTGGGGGCTATCGCTCTTATCGCTGGAAAAGCTCTGCTGATAGGCAAAATCGCACTTGTCCTCTCGGCCATCATTGGGCTCAAGAAGCTTTTGGGAAGCGGTGGCAAACACGTCACTTACGAAGTGGTTTCCCACCCCCAGCACAGCGCTAGTCACGTTAGTAGCCATGAAACAGTTTATGGTGGAAGCGGTGGGGGCGGCGGATACAGCGGTGGAGACGTCGGCGGCGGCGGTGGTGGTTACGCCTCGTCTGGGCATGGCGGCGGCGGTTGGGGGCGGTCACTTGAAGCTCAACAGTTAGCGTACCGGGGGCACCCTCAAGCCACCCAGTAAATTTTCGGTCCTGTACCTGCAAATCCTCAGCGAGCATCTAGTTCCGTCCGCCGTTCCCGGCGTACCTCTATTTATGTATTTATTTGCAATTTTTATTATTTAATTTAGTCGATTTAAGACCGCAAACAAAGACTAAGGATACCATATTATCTAGCCGTGGCTGGATGTCTAGTATTAAGTGTTATTTTTATGTGAAATCAATAAAATATTTTTTAAAAATGCAGATTTTCACCCGATGACCCAAAAGATTTAGAGCTCAATGTCAAGGTTGTCTTTTCTTGAAAGATCTTCTACCGATCGGTGGCACTTCACAGTAAAACCGAAATTAATGTACAAATAGCCGCGAGAGGTCAAGAGCATTTGTGTTTGTGCTTTCATGGTCACGAGCACGTACTGCAGGTGAAGAAATGCATCGCGTCTGAAACGGGAACCCATATGTCGTTTTCGCAACGAGGACAGTGACCCTATATAGCTGCAAAAAATTTATTCATGTACGAAAAATATATTTCTTCCAGAATCCACTATCCAGAGCAAAAGGCTTTGAGACAGGTAGGTATAGGATAAAAGCCATGGGAATCGATTTGGAACCGGTGCCAAGGAATTGAGATTTGCGACTTGTTAGAAGCAAATCAAATAACATTTTGACAAGTATTTCTAAACTAATAGTCCAGTCATATTAGATCTAAAAAAGACGAATAGAAGAAATAAATCATATATTTTTAAAATTTTGGCTACGGACTCCTGTTGGCACCTGAAATGAAGGGCCGAAAAGTTCTCACCCCCCAAATGTGCGCTTCATCCCTTATTTGGCGAAAACCACCACCAAACGTGACATGGCGCTAGTTTTTAGCATTTTTCGGCAAAAGTATCCATCTGACAAAAATTTTATTCTAATCAAAAACCTTTCTTATGAAATTTTGCACTAAGAAAGCCCTTTTGATTATTTTGCTTATTCCCACCAAATTCTCGCAAACGACGTCCGAAATTGTAGAACAGTCAAATTAGATTTTTCAGTAGAACATACAGTGTGTTTCAATGAAAAATAGCCACCCCAAATATTTCGTGAACCAAATAAAATATGAAAATTCGCTCGGACAGGTCGATTTTTATTTGGAGGGGTGCCCTCAATGTAAACTGATGCAAGAATTTTTGAAATCCACCCACTCGTTCAAGAGTTACGTTGAAAGACATGAGCTGGTTCTGGGCGTAGAAATCCTTCAAGCTTAGGCTGTAACTTTTGAACGAATGGATGGATTAAAAAAAATCTTGCATTAGTTTACAGATAATTTCAAACCCTTTCAAATGATGTATCACAAAGGGCCCTAACGTATTTTAAAATTTGAACATAGAGGGCGCTAGAGTTGAACAAATATCAAAAATTGTTATAGCGTTAGATTAGCTTTCAAATGATGTATCAAAAGTGGGGGGTTCCCATTTAAAATTTTGAAGTGGGGGTAGGTGGGGGTTAGGGGTGAGTTTTGAAATTTCGCTAAGCATGGATTTAAGTGTCCCCCTCCAAATAAAAATCGACCTGTTCGAGCAAATTTTCATATTTTATTTGGTTTACGAAATATTTGGTCCCGGCTACTTTTCATTGGAACACCCTGTATTTATATATTTACGAAAGTTTTGCTACGGACTGCTGATGGGCTGATGGGTACCGCTAGATTGATTTTCGGTGCGAGCGAAAAACAACCCTCAACTTCGGACGTCGTTTGTAAGAATTAGTTGAGGATAAGCAAAATGATGAAAAAGACCTTTTAATGCAGAATTTCACCAGGAATATTCCTGATTAGAGTAATTTTTGGTCCGTTTGATAGTTTAGCCGAAAAATGCTGAAAACTAGCGCCATGTCCGTCGGGAAGTAGGTTTTTGCCAAAAGAGGGATGAAGCTTACAGTTGGGAAGTGTTAAGTTTGCAGCCCTTCATTTCAGGGCCCATCAGCAGTCCGTATACAAAATTTCATAAATATTGTATAAATCAGTTCTACTCAAAAATTTATTTTGTCTGTTCTACAACTTCGGACGTCGTTTGCGAGAATTAGGTGGGGATAAGCAAAATAATCAAAAGGACTTTTTAATACATAATTTCATAAGGAATATTTTTGATTAGAATAAATTTTTTATCAGATATATAGTTTCGCCGAAAAATGCTAAAAACTAGCGCTGTGTCACGTTTGGGGGTGGTTTTCGCCAAATAAGGGATGAAGCGCACACTTGAGGGGTGAGAACTTTTCGTCATTTCATTTCAGGTGCCATCAGGAGTCCGTAGCCAAAATTTCAAAAACATATAAATTATTTCTTCTAAAAAATCTAACTGGACCCTGCCAATACGAAAACCACTGTCGGCACTTAACCGGAAGTCAGCAATTGTAGAGAGTTATACAGGGTGTTTCAGGTAGGTCTGCAGTTATTAACTTTCAGGGGAGATTCCACATCAAAAAATGGTCAGCTACGGAAGCGGCTGGAACCTCCCCACTTGGAGAATAATGCAATCAGTTTTTTCAGTTTTTTCAAACTCTTTCCATTTTTGTGTCAAAAGGACACTAAGCTGGAATGCATTTTTGGAAACAGAATTTAAAGACCTTTCATGTGCTCATAATTCGATCCAGCAGTTTGGATTGTAACGTGTTAATTAACGATTCTTTGAAATTTCGAATTTTGTGATTTTATGCCAGAAAGGCGCTATGTGTGAGCACATTTTTAAATGCAGAATTTAAAGCCCTTTCACGTGCTGACAAAAAAACTTGGTGTTCATTAATAAAATTTCGTTGTTGACATGCCAAAAAGGCACTAAGTGTTAATACATTTCTAGATACAAAGTTTTGAAGCCGTTTCACGTGCTGATAGGAAGAAGTCACCGGAAGAAGTACATTAAAGCGATGTGTATTCATGCAGATGTTTATCACATTAATGGATATGTAGGGGATAGTAGTGGTGGGTAGTAGCAGTATTGCCTCCGCGTTCGCACAGATGCGTCAAAAATCGAATTATTATTAAAAAACTTGAAATTGGGATGAAAAACCTTAGATGGTCTATTACAGTGTTTGCAGTAGAAAATTAACACAATAACGCGGAATTTAATAAGCCCATTTTGCAAATTTATGTTTTGGAAAGGTTGAAATATTGTGTAGAGGGTTGAAAAGTTAAAAAGACTGAAAATATAATGCAAATGTTTAAATGAATAGAATTAGGTATCGGAAGAAAAAACAAAATTCGGCGAATTTTGCAAAATTAACGATCAGGAGGTTGAAAAATTGCGAAAAGGGTTGTAAAGTCAAGAAGGGTGAAGGTTAACTGTGATTATGGAGAATTTCAAAATATTTTACGGAAAAAATTGTCAGCAGAGAATCTGCTGGAACCTCATCATCGCGTGGGTCTTTAAAATTTTAAAGTTGATTTACCTAAATTCACTTCCCATGGATCAATTGCTCCCAAAAGCCTTTCAGCTCTTCAACGGGTCACCTAATCTCCATGTACGAAATTTCAGACAAATGGATCAAGTAGTTTAGGTTTTAATGTGGTTTTAGTGTTATTGCAAAATTTCGGTTTCTCTACCCAAAGGGTACTAAATGAGAATTAATCTTGTTTCAAAAACTTGTTTTGTATGGTCAAATGAGAGAATAATTTTAAATTTGGAAATTGGTGTACCAAAACGGCACTTTCCAACTCAGCTCTTCGACGTATAATAAATAAAATAAATAAATAAATATTGAGATTTTCGAAAAAACGCAAAAACACGTCAGATTTTTTGATGCAAATTTACCTGGGCAATTTCATTTTTTGATTTCTCTTATTTCTATCAAATTTTCTTTCTGTCAAAATCTCAAAAGTAAAAACAAAAAGAAAATGTCAATTGGCAGATGAATTTGCATCAAAGAATTAAAGTAGACGTGTTTTTGCGTTTTTCGAAAATCTCAATTTTTCACCGATTTCTTCGATGTATTTGAAAAATCTAGGGTGGCCCTGAATGCACTTCCGGTCAAGTATGATACATGATTCTAACTCAGAAAAAATCGTAGATTCCGAATCAGTTGAGAAAGAGGTATCATTCCATTTGAAAAAACAAAGTTAAGGTAATTTCCGGTTAAACCGGAAGTGGAAAAAATTCCCTCTATACATATACGCGCAAGTGTCCCCCTCCATGCGGGATTGGTCAGCTTTTATTTCAATTCAATATCTCTATTACATCCAAAGATATTCAAGGTGGGAAGTTTTAAAAATAACACCCTGTATATCCCAAAAGCAATCCCCGCATATTAAATAGGTACTGAGGAAACAAGGGTAATGGCGAGTGTTAGCAAAAGAGTGCCTCGCATTTTGCTACGGCACTAAAATTCTGCTGGATATATAGGTACGTTTTTTCAGACAGTTCGAGAACTAGACACAAATTATTAAAGAAAAGTCTGAACTGATTTGATTTCTTTAGAGAAAATGAACGTTAATGAGACATTTTGAGAAATTAGGGAACGGTGGAAATAATGAAAGTGGTCACGAAATTAATTTAATAGATGGTCTTTTCGCAGTGGCAGACAAAACTGTAATTAACACTTCATCACGACAGTAATTAGGTACACGGGAAATATAAATTTGCGTATTTTATTTGCATAAGCAATTATAATTTATTGACTACCCTTGTTCTCGCAATAATAAACATTGCGTCAGGTTGCTTGTTTTATAAAATTATTGACACGTGTCGAAATAAAACGAAATGATAGATAGAATACTTTATTACTTTGCCTTTCGGCTTGTAATGAGCCCTGCCCTTACAATATAATTATATATACAAAAATATTTAAAATGAAATTAAGATCCTTCTTCTCTTTTTAATCTTCCACTTTTGTCTTCTCTTCCCTCCCCTCTCCTTATTTCCCTCTGCCTCTATACTTCCCTCATCCATTCTAGTCCTGTTCCCCTTTCGTTCAATATCCATTTTCTTTCCCGTTCCTCTTCTCTCATCCCCTCGCACTCTCTCAACATATGTTCTATCGTCTCTCTTGCCTCTCCACATACTCTGCATACTCTCCCTTCCTCTTCCAACCAGAATCTGTTTTCTCTCTCCTCATTCCCGCATCTAAATCTCGCTATCATTCTTTTTTCTTTCGCACTCACTCTGTTCAAATAACTTGGTAGCCCCGCACATATGATATCCTTATACTTTGCATTATACCTTGATTCTTTTATCCGTGCTCTTCTCTCTTGTATATCTATATCTCTATCTCTCTCGCACATCGCTCCATTCATCCATCTCCCTTGTTCTCTGCGTCGTTCTATGTCTTCCCATGCGTACCCATTTCTCTCATAGTATTTTTGTCTTTCTTTCCATTCTTCTTTTTCTCTCCTTTTCTCCTTCCAACACTCCTGTAATATCATGCAGTCCAATCTTTCTCCCATTCTGTCCTCAAATTTCACCGCCCTTTTACCAGTCTCCACTCTCAACTTGCTCCTTTTCGTTTCTTCTCTTATTATATACCCCGGTGTCTCTCTATCCACGCCCAGCACCCACTTGAAATACTTTTCCTGTACTCTCTCCACTTCCTCTTGTTCTTCCCACCCCCATATTTCTGCCCCATTCATCAACATACTCTTCACTAAACTATCAAATATCATTCCCCTCCTCTTAAAATCATGCCCAAACTTTCGCTCTCCTATTCCCCAGACCATTCGTACCACCTTATTTGCTTTTTTAACCAGTTCTGTTACATGCGCTCTCGTTGTGTTTCTTTCATTAAATACATACCCTAAATATTTGAATTCTCTTTCTTGCTCTATTATGCTCCCGTTCCACTTCCATTCACTTTCTTTTGCCTTCCCTCTTCTTTTCCTGAAAACCATTATCTTGGTTTTTTCCACATTTACTTCCAACTTTTTTCTCTTCATATATTTCTCTGCAATTCTTATCATTTCTCTCATCCCTCTCTCGTCATTCGCTACAATCACCAGGTCATCCGCATACGCCAAACACCACACTTTCTCTTTGCCCACCACAATCCCTCCTGCCTGCCCCTTTTGGAACACATCATCAATATCATTTATAAAAATGGTAAACAGCGTTGGGCTGAGTGGGCACCCCTGTCTTACACCTTTTCTCGTCCAAAAACATTCGCTCCCTATTCCATTCACTCTAACTACATTCTTTGTTTCCTTATATATTTCTTTTATACTTCTTACCAGGTTCCCATTCAATCCTATTTCTCTCATGTGCTCCCACAATCTTCCCCTGTCTACACTATCAAACGCTGCTTTGAGGTCCACGAACAACGCGTACATCTTCCCGTTCTTCTTTTTTATTTCTCTTCTTGCTATATGGTTTAATATGTACACGTTGTCCATGGTACCCCTCCCCATTCTGAAACCTGCCTGGCCATCTGGCAAGCTCTTCATCCGTTCTAATTCCCCTTTCATTCTGTCCCCTAGTATCATTGCATACAATTTGTATAATGTATTCAGGAGGGTTATTCCCCGGTAATTCTTTACTTCTTTTGCATCTCCTTTCTTGTATATAGGACAGATTACGCCCTCTTTCCATTGCCGGGGAAATCCCCCTCCCTTCCACACTCCATTCAAAATCTCTACTACTCTGTCTATCACCTCTTCCGTACTGTAAATCCACGCTTCATTTCTTATCCCATCCCTTCCCGGTGCTTTCTCTTTTTTCAGTTTTTCTATCTGCCTCTTCACTTCTTCTTTTGTTATCTCGGTACTTTCTATGTCATGTTCCTTCTCTCTGTCTTCTTCTACCCCTCCTTTTTCTTCTTCTCCCTCTAACAACTCTACGAAATGCCTTCTCCATTCTTCTATCTCTATCTTTCCCATTTCATCTTCTCCCCTTTCTCTCCTCTCTTGGTTTATGTATTTCCACGCTTCTTTTTCTGTTTTTATACTTCTTATCTTTTGTTCTTCTTCTTCCTTCATTTGTTTCTTTCTTTCGCTGCATTTCTTCTTATATTTATCTTTGGCTTTTAAGTATTCTTCCCTTTTCGTTTTCCCTTTTTTCCATTTTCTTAGTACTCTTCTCGTCTCTCTTTTTGCCTTCTTGCATTCTGTGTCGAACCATCTCCTTCCATCTCCCTGACTATTTCCCCTTAGTATTATTTCCTCACTTCTTACTGCCCCTCTTATAATTTTCTCCAGCTCATTGATTTTTTCTTCCACCCCCTTTGCTTCGAATTTTGCTTTTCCCAATTTTTGCCTGTATTCGTTGATAGTCTCTTCATCCCACCTTTCTTTCTTTATTACCTTTTTCGTTATGTCTCCAGTATTTCGTTTTCTCTTCTCCCTTTTAATTTCCCCCTCCAACGGCATGTGGTCTGATTCTACCCTTTCCCCTATTCTGAACTTTTCCACCTCTTCCCACGCTTCTTCGTTTACTAATACGTAGTCTATTACCGATTCTCCATTTGTTGCTGCGTATGTAAACTCCCCCTTTTCATCTCCTTCTTTATTTCCGTTTAACACTTCCCACCCCTTTTCTTCTACCAGTTCTTCTAGGATTCTTCCTTCTTTATTCTTCACTTTGTCTTTTGTTTCCCTTCTTGCGATTCCTCTGTTTTCTGTCCAGGTTCTTGCTCCCCTCTCTCCTAGTCTTGCATTGAAGTCCCCTCCTATGAGTATGCATTCCCCTTTCCTCTCTCCTATTCTCTCTTCTATTTTCTTTTTCGTTGTTTTCATGTCTCTGCTGTACACCGTCATTATTCTCCACTCCTTATTGTCTATTATCACTTTTCTGTCCATTATACCTTCTTCCTCTTTTCTTTTTTCTTCTTTTATTAATTCAATCCCTTCTTTTATTCCCATCAGAAGTCCCCTTTTCGCTCTCCCCTTTTTTTTTTTGTCTTGTCGCTCCCTGCCATTCCCAACTGTAGTCTTTCGGTAATCTCCTTTGTGTATTCTCCCAACCCTCTTCCTCAACCCATGTCTCCGTCAGTCCTACTATTTCAAATTCTTTTATATAATTCCACACCTCTTCATCCTTGTTTCTAATCCCCGCTATATTCCAAAACAGGAATTTATATTCCTTCTTTCCTTTTTCTTCTCGAGTTTCTCCTTCTTCTTCTGTTGTTGTTACATTATTCCCTTTTCCTTTGCTCCTCTTTTCCTTTTTTTGTTGGTTTACTATTTCTTCCAGATAATTTCTCATGTCCTCTTCATTGCCATTGCCATTGTCGAAATGAATCTGTGTTTTATTTACGGCGCTATATTTGTCCCTAACAATGGAAAATCCACCTCTGTTAACATTCGTGCGAAGGCATAGAAGTCGTTCTTGAACTGTAAAATTTACAGTTGAATTGCAAAAGTTTAACTGTAAAAGTTACATTTGAAGTGTTAATTTTACAAACGAAATGTAAATTAGTGAATTTTACAATTCATTGGCAACGGAGGATTTGGCCCTTCTACGTCGTCGTACATTCGGTTTCAGACGCAAGAAGGGCAAAAAATTCCCTTGCCAATCAACTTTAAAATTTTTATTTGAACTGTAAAATTTACACTTGAGCTGTAGAATTTACAGTTGAACTTTAATATTTACAATCTAAGTAAGTTTACACTGTCAACTGTAAAATCTACAGTTCCAGTGTAAATTTTACAGTAGAACTATAAATTTTAAAATTCAAGTATACATTTTACAGTTGCACTGTAGGGGAGGGAGAGGCGGGTACAGTGAGACGGAAAAATTCAAACGGTTAAATTCAATACAAAACAGAATTGTATTTGGTCTGTAAATTAAATATAGATATCTTATCATATTAGCAAGTATAATAAGCTACAATATTACACTTATCTAAAGAAAAAAAAAAGTGGTAACAAAAAATTGAAGATGGTGCATTTGTCTCAGTGTTCCCACCTAGCAGGGTACATTGAGACAGTGCCTTTTTGAAACGAATACGGCACATTCATTAACGGCAAACACAAAAATAAGCAATTAGAGAACAAATTGATTGTCGATTAATACAAATACTTTGTGGTCGACAATTTTTTTAAGAAATAACAGCAGTTTTCAACAATGGAAAAAAATTTCGACCGCTTGTTATTTTCGGAAGGTCTATTACAGTTTGAAAGACAAAACAACTGTTATTTTTGGAGCACTTCCTCAGAAAACTGACTTCCATTATTGCTTTACAGTTTCTAATTACAGTGAGACACTGTCCCACTGTACCCACCTACGTTTTGTCCCACTTTGCTATTTTCCCGGAAAATCGGTAAAATCTCCTTTAACCTATAAAAAACATAATGCCATTTTAATGATTTTACCTATTTTGAAGACGTATATTTCATCAGCGAAAACAGAATCCACCTCTTTGTTTTTGTTCTTGAAAGGTAAACAACTACACTGACCCTCCCGTAAAAAGTTCGTACTCAACAAACCAACAAAAATTCGATCCTGTCCAAACCCGTCGGACGTGCAACGTCTAATGAGAGCAGTGTTATTTTCTGAGCACAAATTTGAATATGTAGCAGGTAGCACCAACCTTACACATCAATTTTCCCCAAACTTGACCTTGTCTCACTGTTCCATTCGTCTCACTGTTCCCACTTTTCCCCTACCTGTACTTGAAATATAAATTTTGCAGTTTGACTGTAAATTTTACAGTTCAAGTGCAAATTATCAAGTGTACATTGGGAACAAAATGTTTGGCCCTTTTACGCCTTCGTATCCAATCACTTAATTTTTAACAAGGAAAATGAGCAGCTACGGAAGCAGTTGGAACCCCCTCACTTGGTAAATAATACAATCTAGGTCCTATTTTTAATCCAAAAGTCTTTAAAAGAGTTTTCAGGATTTTTTCCGTTTTTTGATTTTCTCCATCTACGGAAGCGTAGAAGTGCCACATTTTTCTCTTTTTTTATTTCCAAATTACCACAAAAAATGTGTAAATTTCGGAAGAAAAAACTGTAAAACACAAAAACTGTAAAGGACAACATCGAACTTTCAGTGAATTTGGGTGTTTGGTTGGCGGCGTGGGAGCAGGCTAAATTTTTGATATTATCATTAGGAAGGTTTAAGCTTTAAATTGCGACATATTAGAAAAATCTCCCATGCCGCCAACTCATCTCTTTATTATACCGAACATTGGATACTCAAAAGCGCTCAAAAGTCTCGTATATCCTACGCGTCCGAAGGAAATGAGTACGTTTTCTGTTTTAAAAACTATTCTACTATCTGACACACATCTGACACACCTTTATTGACTAAATTCACCATACAATTGAGAAATCATGACTGTAGGTAAGGTTTTTCAGTCGGTTCTACATTTTAACTTTTATTAAACTATTCATTACTAGGTAAGTTCTTTTGGGTGAACTCTACAGCTGTACCATAATAGTACAATATTAAACAAACCTCGCCTTTCGGCTAGTGCGTAAACTCCCCCTCCCCCATTCTCGTAAATTAATAATAATCTACATTATGGGCCAGTCAAATAAGATGTTTTTCTAACACCAACATTTTATACTGTTTCTATGGTGCATTTGAATTTACTTCTTATGTTTGCTATAAAACACGCCGTTGACTATAAGACACGTCGTCCATGACAACGTGTTTTATAGCTAATAACTAAATTACATTTCTATAAATATTACAAATAACATTAATTTATTTATCTTTTACATAAAAATTTAAATTACAATTATTGTAGTAAAGAAGTCCTCCAGTAATTCCAGATCTAGAGGATGTGCTGGGTTCTTCGGGGTTTATCGTATTGATGGTCTTGGTTCTAACATCTACCTTCTTAATTTGATCCATTTCATTACAATTCACCATTCCATCGCTAAAAACCTTTCTTGCAATCTTCACTCGCTCTCCGAATGATTCTTCTATATAAGACTCGGCTACTTTTGAAGATTCCCACCCGCCATGTCTTTTCAAGGAGGTAATATCTCCACCTGCGTTAACAAGGAGAGTTGCTGAACTGCGACGAAACGAATGACCACTATAACTTTTTGGATTTTCCAGTTTCAGGAAAATCGCAATCTTTTTTGGAATTTGTCCGAAAGAATTAATTCCAACAACTTGTCGAGTGCACTTGCCTTTATGGTATTGAAGAAAAAATCTAGAAGGTGCATTTTTGGGACGTAAAGCAACATAACGTCTGAACAAATCAATAGGGTTAACACCAAAACCTTCACTGACAATACTGAATCTTCTTTCCTTATGTGTTTTACTATCAGGAATAGTAACGTTCAAAACATCTCCACAGTCCTCTATGTCTTCATAATTCATACTGCACAATTCTGCTTTACGACACGCTCCTCCAATTCCGAATAGTAAAGCGATCTTCATAAACAAATAGTCTTCATTTCCAGCTTGCAGTAAAAATGTTTCAATCTCTTTTCGCGACAACACCTTGGACTTTTTACCACGATAACCAACATTCAAATTCTTCAAATAAGGAACAACTGCACCAAATTTTTCAGTATCCACGTTCTCTTTACACTTCAGAGTCGCTTTTAACATAGAATATTCTGGCCACAAAGATGCTGGGCACAGCTTTTGTGACCTCATGTCAAGATACGTTAAGATCACATCTTCAGTCATTTCACCAATACCTTTTTCTGTCCTCCATTTTTGAAAACTCACGTAAACCTTTTCATACGCATCTTTAGATTTCGCAGGTAACAATTTTCCACGTAATTCAATACCTTTCTTCAATATTTCGTCCGGAATATTTTCGGACATTTCAACTACAAAATTTGTCAAAATTTGTTTACATGATAATTGATAACCATAGCAACCATGGCATTTTTTATTTTTACATACAACCATTCGCACGTATATTTTAAAGAAAAATTAAAATATCCTGCTAATATATGGCATTATATGGTTAGTGTTAGAAAAAATGATGAAGACAACACGTGTTTTATAGTTTAAAAATCTCGGCCTATTATATTTTCGCTCCGCTCAAATATAAACTACGACCTCGATTTTTAAACTGTCTATAAAACACTTGTTGTCTTAATAGCTATTTATCCACAGCAGTAAACGTTTAAAATACGGTAATGTTCTATCTACCTATACTATACAGCGTGAATTTTTTAAAAGTTACAGTTTGACGTTTTATCTGGAACTACAAAAGACACAAAAAATTGTTCGAGGGGTACAGCTAAATCCATGCATGGTGAAAATTTTCATCGTACCACCTGACCCCCGCCAACCCCAACTTCAAAATCTCAAATGGCAACCCCCCACTTGTAATACATTGTCTGTAAGCTAATTCTATTGCCAATCCAACGCTGTAAGATTTTTTGACATTTGTTCAACTCTAGCGCCCTCTGTGGTCAAATTTTAAATTACATTAGGGCCCTTTGTGATACACTGGTTGAAAGGGTTTGGAAATGTCCGTAAACCAATGCAAAAATATTTGAAATACACGACTCGTTCAAGAGTTTCGTTGAAGATGAAGTTGGGGTTAGCGAGAGTTAGGGGGGTGCGTTGAGAAATTTCACCATGAACGGATTTAGGTGTCCCTCTCGACACAAAAATCGACCTGTTCCAGCGATTTTTAATATATTTTGTAGTTCGAGAGAAAAGTCAAATTGTAACTTTTAAAAAAGTCGCCCTGTGTGGTTTTATTACGATTAAATAAAGGATAATCAGAAAACTTAAATGAGAGGATTTAATTCCACAATTCTCTGATTCATCCGACACAAGTGTATTTTAACTGTACCTATACTGCTTAGGACACAGGTAGTTAGGTACAGTCCCGTCGCATATTAACGAACGCGGGGGTTGTGCCTCGGGCTTTTTTTCTGTTGGTTTGTAAATGGGATTTCAGTTCTGTCAAAATTCCTGTAATGGACAATAACTAACAATATGGATCCCTTTCAACCCCCATTGTTACTGTTTATTGTCACTTCACTGACAGTGAGTGACGGCAGAGATGACGGGAGTTTTGACGGATGTGAAATCCCGTTTACAAACCAACAGAAAAAAAACCTGAGACACACAACCCCCGCGTTCGTTATTATGGTTATTATTATGGTTGTTGTGTGCACGTGTTTTCAACATTAATTTGAAGAAACAACCTGGAAAAAGGTATAACTTGGCCAGAGTCGTTCGGATTTGCCTCTTTCAAAACGTGACAAATAATGTCAGGCAGGTTAGGCGCATGCACCAGTTCTTATGCTTCGTTCCTGTATAAATATACAGGGTGAGTACAAAGTCCCGGGACGGTCAGTTATCTCCGTTATTTCTTAAGGTTTTACTTTGTAACTTGGTACCTAGGCACAATTAAATACAGGGAATTCAAAATTGTTTTTAAAAATTTTCTTGCACTTCCGGTTAAACCGGAAGTGACGCTAAAAATGGTTTTTTTAAATGGAATCATACTTTTTTCTCAACGGATTCGGAATCTACGAATTTTTTAAAGTTAAAAACATGTATCATAATTGACCCCAGAAGTCCAATCGCGGACACCCTGGATTTTCAAAAACATGGAAGAAATCGGTCAAAAAGCAAGATTTTTCAAAACCGCAAGCACAGTATATAAGTACACGTCAACCTTATTTTTTTAATACAAATTCAACGGGCCAATTACATTTTTTTAAATTGTTTTTCCTATTTTGGCTGATGATGAACATTTAATAAATTTCAAAAAAACAAAAACAAACAAAAGGAAATGTAATGGCGCAGTTGAATTTGCATTCGCGAAAATCAGCAAAGTGTCTGACATCTGGTGGCAATACTTTAACTACACTGAGAGACCGTATACGGAAATACTTTTAAACGTCAGTCATCATAATTTCGGCTTACGTCAGTCAGTTGTCAGTTGCGAGGTTAGGTAGTTGTTTTGTTCGGAGACATCCTCTCGTTGACTCGAAATTTTGGGAATAATTCTGTGGAATTTTACATTTTGTGTACTTAAGTGGAACATTGTAAATCCAGGAAAACTTGGCTTTTAAGAAATCCACGTAGCGATGTCACTGATGTCACCAATTCACACTGTCAGGCATGTCACCTAGAATTCCCGCCTCCGGCTCCCCTGTCTCGTGAGACGGCCATTTTGTGGTTTAACAATGCCATCTATTAGCAGCTGATTTTCACGAATTAAAAAAATGAGGTGTACTTCCTGTTTTTGAAAAATCTTGCTTCTTGAAAATCCAGGGTGGCCTCGACTTGACTTCTGGGCAAGTATGATACATGTTTTTAACTTTCAAAAATTCGTAGATTCCGAATCCGTTGAGAAAAAGTATGATTCCATTAAAAAAAAACGATTTTTAGGGTCACTTCCGGTTTAACCGAAAGTCCAAGAAAATTTTTGAAAACAGTTTTGGGATCCCTGTATTTAATTGTGCCTGGGTACCAAGTTTTAAAGTAAAATCTTAAGAAATAACGGAGATAACTGACCGTCCCGGGACTTTGTACTAACCCTGTGCCTGTATACATTTTTTCTTAATGTCTTTCCATTTATAGTACGCTTCCGCTTCCAGTCCGTCAATCTATGAATCCGCCTTAAGATCTAACAATCAATACATAAAGTCCCGTCGCATAATAACGAGCGCGGGGGTTGTGTCTCAGGCTTTTTTTTCTGTTGGTTTGTAATTTCACATCCGTCAAAACTTCCGTCATCTCTGCCGTCACTCACTGTCAGTGAATCAGTGAGTCCATTACAGGAATTTTGACAGAACTGAAATCCCGTTTACAAACCAACAGAAAAAAAGCCCGAGACACAACCCCCGCGTTCGTTAATATGCGACAGGACTGTACCTAACTACCTGTGTCCCAAGCAGTATAGGTACAGTTAAAAGACACTTGTGTCGGATGAATCAGAGAATTGTGGAATTAAATCCTCTCATTTAAGTTTTCTGATTATCCTTTATTAAATCGTAATAAAACCACACAGGGCGACTTTTTTAAAAGTTACAATTTGACTTTTCTCTCGAACTACAAAATATATTAAAAATCGCTGGAACAGATCGATTTTTGTGCGAAATTTTTCAACGCACCTCCCTAACCCTCGCTAACCCCAACTTCATCTTCAACGAAACTCTTGAACGAGTCGATGGATTTCAAAAATTCTTGCATCGGTTTACGGACATTTTCAAACCCTTTCAACTAGTGTATCACAAAAAATTTGACCATGGAGGGCGCTAGAGTTGAACATATGTCAAAAATTGTTATAGCGTTAGATTAGCAATGAAATTAGCTTTCAAATGATGTATCACAAGTATGGGGTTGCCATTTTTTCAAGTGGGGGTAGGTGGGGGTTAAGAGGCGAGTTTTGAAATTTCGCCAAGCATGGATTTAAGTGTCTTCCTCCAAATAAAAATCGACCTGTCCGAGCGAATTTTCATATTTTATTTGGTTGACGAAATATTTGGGGTGGCTACTTTTCATAGGAACACCCTGTATTTGTGAATTGTGGATAATGTGCAGTCGATAATTCCCATCTCAAATCCGCGATCTTGGGTTCCCACGACCTTACTCAACATATTCGCTTTCGTACAAATCGTTTTCGGACAATTGCTTTTTGAACAATTAGCTTTATTACGTTATTGTATAACAAATATCTCTTCGCCGTCAATCGATCATTGAAACGTTGTTACAGGAATTAAATATTAAATGTGTATACAGGGTGTCCCAGAACGCTCGCACCACCGTTCAATTCTGCGTCGATCCGTGTTTTTGAAAATTTCCAGGGTCCAATAGTTCTCCAGTTATAAGAGATTTAAGAGGACCAATCAGATTTCATCTCGGAATTGCTTTATAAGATAACTTAATCTTAGATGCGGTATTTCATTCCTGGGGGGCAAACCGCTGGGGATGTCAGGTGTACAATTTAGGGGGAGATCCGGGGATTTCAGGGGGAAAGTCTGAGGATTTCAGAGGGAAGTCCGAGGATTTCGGGGGGATGTCCGGGATTTCAGGGGATGTCTGGTGTACAAAATACGGTTAGCGGTTTACCTCCCAGGTAAGATAAACTGTCAATGAAAATTTGTATTGTTGAATCTTGTTACTTAGGGAATAGTGTGCACCTAACATTTAAATTATATACCTCATGAAGCAATTTACAGCTGAAATCTGATTGGTCGTCTTAAATCTCTTATAGTCTGGAGAACGATGGGCCTTGGAAATTTTCAAAAACACGAATCGACAGAATTTAATGCTGAATTCTCCATTAAACGGTGGTGCGAGGTGCGAGCGTTCTGGGACAGCCTGTATGTAACAATTTCTAGATAATGTGATACCTGTCCTATTATCGCCATGTCCCTTCAGAATTGAAACTATTACCTCAGCCGAGGAGGTTGGACTTTCTTCACGCAAAAAACTGTTTATTAGAAGTGGATGAGGACAATGATAATTAACTAACAAATAAATTCGTTTTTTGCCATTTATAGTCTCAGTTTTTATTTTGATTGATTCAAACATTTCTGCAATAAAGGCCAATTTACACGAAGCCAGTAGAGAAGCAAATCAAGTGAGCAAGTGACTTGGCTACATGTTACTTGCTCTGTGTAAACATCTACTTGCCTCATATTTCAGGTAAGGCAAGTACGGTAGGCAAGCTGATAAGACAGTCAAGTGAATAGATCCAGGTTCTGTTTACTTGTTAACTTGCTTTCCCCTTCTACCAATTTATTACCGATCTACCAATCACACCGGCGGCGGCGCATTACAGTAGTCTTACTGAACTTGCTTCAAACACTTGCCCACTTAAGAGCTGGCAGCTGCACTGCTCAAGTCAAGTCACTTGCTCACTTGACTTGCTTCTCTACTGGCTTCGTGTAAATCAGCCTTAAGCGCACTGCGCGTAAAGAAATGATGACTTTTCCCACTTGTTACATAAACTGCTACTATGTTATTAACAAAAACATGTACAAACTACAAATGTACCTTCTGAAAATTTTATTTTAACATCTAGTGGCTCGTTATTAACATAGGATTAATAAAAAAAAATTGGTTTACCCATTTTTTACATAAACCTGCTCATTATCATGGTGAAAGTTGTTATGGTCAAGTTTAGGGAGCATAGGTGCATGCAATTGGCAATACCTCGGTTTTATAAAGGTGATGCTTCTGAAAATCTAGGGTGGCCGTGACTACACTTCCGGTCAGATATGATGCATGTTTCGAACTCAGAAAAAATCGTATATTCGGAATCCGTTGAGAAAAAAGTGATTCCATTAAAAAAAAAAAAAGTTACGCTCATTTCCGGTTAAACAGGAAGTGAAGCAAACTACCCGAATGCCCGCCAAGTTGCCCCCTTTATGCAGGGCTGATCATCGTTTATTTGATTTCCAACATAGGTATTTTTTTATTCGAAGGCATTCAAGGTCGGAGGTTAAAAAAATACCCTGTATAATTTTTCCGGTAGTTTCACATAACGAGTGCCCAAATCATGCATAAAATGTTCAACCACAGCAACCAAAAATAAAAATTCGTTTACACCCCAGTTTAAAAATTGCTTAGAATGGAATAGTAGGCTTGGCTCGAGGCTTCGGAATCTTTGACGATTAATGCATTATCGCTTAAGTTGTCGAAGAATGACGGATATAAATAAATAAAATATAAAATTTCACCTCAGGCATAATATCTTTTCAAAATTCCCAAAACTTGGTTCAAGCGTTAGCCCAAAAATGAGCAATGTTCGATAGTGTCCTACACAAAAACTGAATTTACACAAAAATGTAAATTTACACAAAAACTGTCGACTGTCTGGGCCCATCTCTATCAAATTTTAAATTTTGGTAAGCGAGGGATAGGTGAATGTTTGGTAGAGAAAGGAAAGTGTGTTATCGTCTAGTTTCCAAGAAAAAAATTCGCGAAAATGCTATTTTTGGGTCCCAAATTGGTTTAGGGAAACATAAAAATATGACTGCCTCGGAAAATTTCTATATTTTTGTGTTTAATGTTGTAAGAACACTTTATTATACCTCCACAGCAAAAATCAATGTTTGGAATTGTCTAGATCAGATTTTTCCTGGGCCACTATCGTATAGGGTCCTTTAAACAAAAACTGTCAATTTACAGAAAAACTGTCAATTTACACAATTTTTTTTAAATTCCCGCCAAACAACGGCCACCGTTACAGTGTAAATTTACAGTTTTTGTGTAAATTTACAGTTTTTTCTTCCGAAATTTACACATTTTTTGTGGTAATTTGGAAATAAAAAAAGAGAAAAATGTAGCACTTCTACGTTTCCGTAGATTTGGCCTAAAATTTTACCATTACCTCTCTAATCGTGTTCGTACGTCGATGTCTTCAGTAATTTTTTTGCCAACATACACTAACAATAATTATTACTTAAGTATGAATAAATTTTTGAAGGCAGAATCTGAAGCCCTTTCCTATAGATGTTAAAAATAGGGGTTTACGTTTAAAATTTTAAAGCTGATAAGCCAAAATGGAACTTTCAAAGTGTCCACATATGTGTGTCAAGTTTCGTTTCGATCAGGGTAGCACCGAATAGTGATTTTTGGATATTCGGCCGAATCAAATATTCGGCTGAATTCTACAGCCGAATACCGAATAGCATAAAAATTCGGCTTTAAGGCCGAATATAATACCGAATAGTGAATATTCGGCCTGATCGAATAGTAAATATTCGGCCTTTTCCACCGAATAGTTGTGCAGTGCGCGATGCGCATTAACCGGCGTAACCTTGAAACTTTGTGCTTTTGTAGTTTCATACAAAACAGTCTAAACCAGAATGTGAATTATGTATTTTGCTAACCAAAGTATTTTGTAGTTTTAAGTTCTTGTTTTGTTTTGTATTCTTTTATTATTTCAATTTTACCATTGATTTTACTTTATTTTTATTAAACGTTCCAACTTCTAGTAATGTGTTATAAGTGATGGTAGAAAGAAACTTGGAATTTTTGGCCGAACGGCCGAATATTAGTCTTGCTATTCGGCCGAATCGGCCGAATACGCCGAATAACCGAATAATTCTGAACAACCCTAGTTTCGATACGTTCAGTAGTTTGAGCTACAGTTCAATCTATCATGATACAGAATGATCACAGACAGATCGTATACAGATACACGGACAGGTATTTTTAAAAATCCGCCCATAAACCGTAAAGATTTCGTGTTTTTGGAAAATAAATTCAATTTGTCGATCGATTTCAGTAATTGCGGTGCTGAAGCGTGTATAAGTTAAAAATCGTGCCAAAAACTGCAGTCGATTTACTTGACTTTTTATTCAGAAGATGCCGCTGCTTGCTCAATGGTTCCACCATGAAGCTATTCCACTTTGCGATAAATAAGTACTAGATTTTCTTGAAATGTTTGTTGCATACCTGCCAGGTGGAAAAATACGTTCTCTCCTCCTTAAACCAAGTAACATGCATGACGCATTACAGACTTCACTTAAAAAAAATGTGTGTAAGTACAGAAATAATGACCGAATAAAATTAATAAAGCTGTCACAGTTCCATATGCTTACAGTACCGTTAAGGCATCAACATTCTTTTCCGTCGTATGTAATCTGGAGATCATGTGTAAGATGTAAAGGAGTTACTTAGGAGTGGCGCGTACTAAATAAAGACTAAAGTACCTACCGATGTCCTGCAGCGCAAAAGATTACAAATTTTTCATTACATATTAATAATGCATTTATGTATCAAATAGGACATCTTTACGGTGGAATTTAGAAAATTATACGGAGTAAAGCGAGGATAAGACGTACTATGAATATCAATTGATTTGAGATGCGTTTCAAAGCACCGGCAATACCGACATTGACTCTTCTCGTTCATCAAAGCGGGGCAATAAATCTTTCAGGAACAGTTATTTAATCTGTAATGTAATAGGAATTAATATTGGAGAACCGCGCACTGAATCTCATCCATACGATAACACTCAGGTAGGTAAATCATTGGAGTACCGTAAACTGGGGCTACTTTGAAATCGGCAGTAACTTTCAACAAAAAAAATATTTTGTTATTAGGGGTTGTGGAATCAGTTACATCATTAATGCAACGGTCTTTTTTTTTACTTGTAACATATTTGTTATGATGATGATGTGGCAACACTGTTGTCAAAAACTTTAAAAAGTTCTTGACAACTCTGGCAACTGTCAAACTTAACCTTAAAATTTGCGATTTTCTGACGTGTGGCAACTTTTATCTCTGTGGGGGTAAGTATTGGCAGTTGATTGGCAATATTAGGCAGAAGATATTAATTTTTAGGCAACATACAGCCAATACCATTGCCCCATATATATTTTTTTCAGATTTTTTGATAAATAATTGTGCGATTGTTCAATCTACCCCCAGTCTACGGTATTCTTGAATCAATCTCCTTTCGCCAGTCTTTTAGACATTTTTTTTATTTTTAAACATGAAATCGGACTACCTATAATCTCTCAAGGATATCGATTATTAGGTAGGTACTTATTCTTGGGTACACTCGAAACCAGACCTATAAAACCTTTCAAATCTGAGAAGATATTTGCTTCTGTAATGCAGACTCTTACCTAGAGTTCAGTTAGATGCCAAATCTATTAATGCCTGTCCATTTACCCGCAAAATGAAAGTCTGTGTTACTATCTGGTTTCAACTGTTATTAAAGTAGAAGGAAAATAAAGTTAGGTACAGAAAAAGATTAATGAAGCTTCAAATTCTATTAGGTATCTTATTCCCTTCTTTTTTTATACCTATAGGATGATGGGTATCTACCAAAAAAATGGGGGGGGGGGGGGTAATTTTTTGCTGTATTATAAGATGAAAACATCATATTACCTGAAAATTTTATAGGAAAATTTACCTACACTCCTTCAAAAAAAGGTATTATAAAATGAAGTATTCTAAAAATTTAAATGATAAAAAGGTATAGGGGGACGATACATACCTATTCAAAAAATTTTGAAGAAAAAATTAGGGAAATTAAAGATTTCTTAATGAGGAAACGGGATCTGTAGTTAAGTCGTAATAGATTTTTTTTTATGCAAATGTGGAAATAACTAAAAGACAATAGTTTTTTGCGCTAAGATGTTTTACTTTAGGTACTGTTTAACATACTAAAAGTCCTGACAAATGCTGCGTGTGCGTTAGCCGCAATCTTCAAAAAATGGTGGAGGATGTGGGTCCCATCGACGGCGACATTTTCCCTTTATATCTCGAAAACCGTTGATCCTACGTGAATTTTTCACGTAACTAAACTGAAAGTGAATAAAATTTGCAACAGAATGAGTATATTCTTGCATTCATGGCTTCTTCTGTTTTGCAGAAAAAAAATGTTAATTGAAAAATTTTATGCGCATTAGAATTTTTTTTATGCAAATGTGGAAATAATTAGAAGACAATGGTTTTTTGCTTTGCGATGCTCTACTTTATGTGCTGTTTAACATACTAAAAGACCTGACAAATCCTAAGTTGTGTGGGTTAGCCACAATCATCAAAAAATTGTGGAGGATGTGGGTGATTCCGAGGTTTTTCCTTTATATCTCGAAAACCGTTGATCCTACGTGAATTTCTCTCGTGACTAAACTGAAAGAGAATAAAATTTGCAACAGAATGAATATATATTTATATCATAGCTTCTTCTGTTTTCGAGATATAAGGGAAAAACCATTTTTTGAAGAACGCCTTTAACGCGCACACACGATTTATCACGACTTTTAGTATGTTAAACTAGTGTAGAACATCTCAATGCAAAAAAAATTGTCTTATAATTATTTCCACATTTGCTTAAAAAAACCTATAATACGCATCAAATTTTTCAATTAATATTTTTTTCGGCAAAACAGAAGAAGTCATGAATGCAAGTACCTATGCATTCATTCTGTTGCAAATTTTATTCTCTTTCAGTTTAGTCACGTAAAAGATTCACGTAGGATCAACGGTTTTCGAGATATAAAGGAAAAACTTCGGAGAGACTCCCGTCCTCCACCATTTTTTGAAGACTTTTAGTATGTTAAACAGTACATAAAGTATAACGTCCTAACGCAAAAAACTATTGTCTTCTCTATATTCCCACATTTGCATGACACCCTGTGTAAGCGGGACACAAAAGTTGCACAAAATGCATGTGGAAACCAAAAATGAAATTACAGGGTGGCCCGCCGTCCAGATTTTCTCCTCTATAAATTGAGGAAACACTTAAATCCGTGCTTGGTGAAATTTTACAAAACATCCCCTAACCCTAGTCAACCAGAAGTTTAAAATTTCTAATGGCAACCCCCACTTGCATTTGAAAGTTGATTTCGTTGCCAATCCAAACATCTAAACCAGATATTCGCTCATTCGCAAACTTTAAATCACATTTATTTAGAAGTGTATGGGATCCTCTTCACAAAATTTTTAAATCTATTAACTATTTCAAAAGTCGCAGCAAAAACAATAACAGAGTATTGCAATCCAAGAAAAAATTCTATGAAACCATAATTTTCTGAAAGTGCGATAAAAAGTAGATAGACTAACGTTTATTAGTGGTACTTATTCTTAATTGTGGCAAAAAAATTAAAAACCAGTTGTTTTTTTTTTAATTTCGCTTTTCCTTGCGTTTTTTCAGCCAAGTCTTTTTCGTTCGAGATCAACTTTAAAAGGAATTTTTTATCCCGTTTCATATTCCTTATTTTGTAAGGGGTGTTTTTACTAATCTTCTTGTAGTAGGTAATAAGCCACAATTTTATCCAAATTCATCCAGAATCATTAAAAGTCCAACTTTTGCCAACTTGCGCACAAAAAACGAATAACGAGGAAGTTCATAAAGATTCCTATAGTAAAACTCCAGTACAATTTATGTGAATGAATCCAGCAAAATAGAAGGTTAGGTTTATGTCAAAAGTGATTTATATCCTCCCGGATTTTCATGTCACACAAAACCAACTTTTTGGGTGAAAGTTCATTTTTATTAAAATTTTTTCCTCAAAAACAATGCGGAATGCAGCGAAACAAAAAATACAACCTGTCTTTTTTTAAGAGTACTATCTTCCAATTTTTTATTTTTAGAGCTGCAATTCGCGATCCTCGGCAAAGTGTCGTCGAAATGGTGGCATAAAATTACAAGGTTCGATAGAATTTTGTCAACCCTTAAAAAAAGACCTTCAACTTAAAACCAACCCCAAGATATTACTAACAACCCCTAAACCTTAGCAAGCAGATCAAGTACATTTTATTTTTTTGTTGGGCTTTTTTGTGATTCCTTGGTAATTCAGTCATTTTCATTATTTTTTAATCCATCCGCAGTTTTTCAACCCCTTTCTCGATATGTAAACCCTCAAAAAGCAATATTTACGCAAGACAGCTTCTTTTTCGTGTAATTTTCGAGAAATTATGCACCCGATTGTTTTTCTTTTCCTGGAAGTAATTTGACGGGCGATAGTTTATTGATAGTTATGGGTAGTACCTATCGTTCTTTCAAATGATCCTTTATTTGGTGACGTGATTATTGATTCTCTGGCCCATCTTATTTTGCGGAAGCGTAGAAGTGGTTTATCTGACGAATCTATAAAAATGCAATTATTGTGGCTAATTTTAACGTTTTCTGCTAAAATTCAACATCATCAGTTAAATTTTTCGCTTCGTTAGTAGTGCTGTCGTTAGAACTTATTTGAGGCGGTTAAACGTTGATTAATTAAAGGCATCTCTAGTAGGAAGCGCTAAAAAAACACCGTTTCAACAACGCCTTTGCTTTGACGTTGCCATAGCTTTTTTGTGATTCTTTGGTAATTCGAAGTCATTTTCATTATTTTTTAACCCATCCGCAGTTTTTCAACCCCTTTCTCGATATGTGAACCCTCAAAAAGCTAAATTTACGCAAGACAGCTTCTTTTTCGCGTAATTTTCGATAGTTCTACTTGACTACAGTCACTTTTCACCCCCTCAATTTTTCATCGCCCTTCACAATTTTGCAATCCCCAAGCGTTAATTTGGCCAAATTCGCGCAATTTCGTTTTTCTTCAATAACAAATTTGCTCTTTTGATAATGATTACCTTTTTCACTTTTTCAACCCCACTTGCAATATTTCAACCTTCCAAAGGCTAAATTAGCATAAATTGCCTTATTTTCTGTAAATCTACTTAACTTCGGTTAATTTTCACCCCCTTCGACTTTTCATCTCCCTTTATACAATAATTGACTTATTTTTGTGTTATTTTCTGTAATTCTACTTAACTTCAAGCACGTCGTAATGTGCACTTATGCGTAAATAAAAACAAAAATAGTTTCCTGGATTGCTATGAAATATAAAATAAAACTAACAAAAAAGCCTGGCCATCTATTTTTCCTTTTATTCACAATGTATTCACGTGGATACAAGCCATAACTCAAAATTGGGGCATTACAAAAAATTTTGGACCCTGTTAAAAAATCATTAAAAAATCATACTTTTATGTTGCCTTTCAGAATTTTCGGCCGAACTAAAAAAAGTTGTGAGCGAAAGGGTTTTAACCCCTAAACCTTCGAGGTCGTGTTTAAACGCGACTGTTAGTGGAGTTTAAAAGAGAAGCTATACGCCGCTCCAGCGCTTGTAGTCAATTATTTAATGAACATAAATGATTTCAAGAAAGTCTGGTATTTCTGCCGCTAATAACTTAATGAAAACTAATAAATGTTACTGTTGCATCTAAGTGTTATTTCACAAGGTGAGATTTCAGATTCACTTGATTATTAGTAAAGTAAGCCAGACAGGATGTTGTTAAAATTTCTAGCAAGTCGAACTTGTTAATGAAAGTTATCAAACACTTTCTCCTCTGAAAATAATGGGCGTTTTCCTAAAATTTAACTCGCAGCGTTTTAGTTTTCCGATTTCAGATCATTCGGTCTAATGTTAACCGCAATTTCCTGATGAGCGTAAACGTAATTGGTGTTATGAATGAAAGTTTAATTTGCATAGCGAATCAGCAATTTAGATGCTGAGACGTGTGCACATGTTCTGGATGGCACATATTGCTCATTGTGAGCGTAAATGCACCGTAGTAAATTAATTCCTAATCGAGAACGGAATAATATAACACACGGCATGCTTTTCAGACAACTTTGCTAAATGTTCGAGAGTTTGGTGCAATTATACTTACAAATGTAGAAGAGGGTGTATTTGAGTGACCCACATTTTTGCGGTTATTAAAGAAATGATTCACGAAATGATCCACAGTTAGGATATTCGAATAAATTTCCATTGTTTCGTGAGAGCTAATAACCCCGATTGTTATTGTCTTGCAAATTAGCGGTAATACTATATTTATGATTTGTTAGGGACGGAAACAGTATATTAAGATCTGATCAAACTCCCACAGGAGCTCGAGAGATATGACGCGAATTTTTTTTTAAGTATACAGGATGGGTCTGAAAGACTCCACATCCTTTTATACCACAGAATCTGCTGTTCAAATGATGAAGCTTGGTGCAAAAATTATTGGTCAATTGTGATTCCTCTTGATGTTATAAGCTGCCAAAGTTTTTTATTTTTGAAAATATTGCTAATTTGCTTATGCGGCGGTATTCTCCGTTCAATTCTAGAACTTTTTTGGCTCTTAAAATTTTTCGAAAAAACTAACCACTCACGAGAAAAATTGAAAAAACCGAAAACATGATGCAGGCAATCACCTTAAAACTAATGATGAGTCTATCTCATAACAAAGTGAAATTACCATCAATATTTTCTCTTCAGTTGTGAGCAGTGGTTCTGGGCACAGATGTAGGACAACATCTTCAATGCAAAAAAACAGTTGAAATGTGATGCGTGTCAGCGTACACTTTGATTTTTATTGAAATTGTAGGTTTATCACGATGATCATGTTTTCGGTTTTTTCAATTTTCCTCGTGAATGGATAGTTTTTTCGAAAAATTTTAAGAGCCAAAAAAGTTTTAGAATTGAACAGGGAATACGGCCTCATAGGCAAATTATTAATATTTTCAAACATAGAAAAGTTAAAGGGCAAATAACATCGGGACCAGCTTGTATAACAGGGATCCGCTTTTTGGATACTGTGCAAAAATTCAAAATCCTACGATACACCTTCCGAAAGATATTTAAAAAGAACTTTTAAAAATGAAGATCTTTGGCGGCTCATAACATATCAAGAGGAGGAATCACAATTGACCAATAATAAATTCTGTAGTATAAAGGATGTGGAGTCATTCAGACTCACCCTGTATAGGTATGTACTTACCTATAGGAATGTTATTGAAGCAACAAAAGGAATATATCAAATATCTTGATTCACAAAAATCGTTCTTTTTACGATTCATGATATTTCAATTGACCTTAAAACTTTCACAGGTATTTTGATAGCTATCGAACGAACGTCTTTGACATTACATAAATTTTCTAGTCTATAGATTTTGAGCAAGATTTTAGAAAAAAAAAATGCAGCAGAGAAGCGGCTGGAACCTCCCCATCGCGTGGATCTTTGTATTCTGTCTACTCTCTGATTCTGTGTAGATAGTAGTCAATTCAACATAATTTTTTTATGCTTATCGACTGTGACTAATTTCGCAATTTTCTGACAAATACCGACGTCAGCTCGGATATCACTCATCACATTTGGCAATATGTTCCTTTTAAGGTTAATAGTTTGCCACCCTTTTGACAATAACTGATACTTTATGTCATCCACTGTCAGCCCGCTCCCTTTTAATGAAAAATATTTTTTTCTCTATTTTCCACTGAAATGGCAGAAACTGTGAATACATTTTTAGAACCAGAATTTGATCGTCTTTCTAATGGCGACATAAAAAAGGAAGCCTTGTATTTAAAATTTAAAGTTGATATGCTTAAATGGCACTCCCGTGCACCAATTGCTTCCAAAAGCCTTTCAGACCTTCAACGGGTCACCCAATCTCCATGTACCAAATTTCAGCCAAATCGATTCACTAATTTGGGCTATAATGTATTTCTAGTGTTATTAAAAAAAATTGGATTTTTTGACCCAAAGAGCACTAAATGCGAACGAATTTTGTCTTATTTAAAACCAGAATTTGAAGACCTTTCTGATGGTGACAATAAATCTTTCAAAAACTTGTTTTGGATGGTTAAACGATTAAATCATTTTAAAGTTGGAAATTGGTGTGCCAAAACGGCACTTTCCGTGGGCCGATTGAATCCAAAATTTGTTTAGCTCTTCGACGTGTAATACAATCCCCATGTGCAAAATTTGAGCCAAATCGGTTCAGGGGCTTGGGCTGTACCGCGATTATAAAGTCCGATAAAAATCAATTTTTTTTTTAATTTTTGGTCAAAAGGGCACTAAGGATGAATACATTTTTAGAAGCAGAATTTGAAGGTCTTCCTTATGGTGACGTGAAAAATGGGGGTTTGTATTTAAAATTTAAAAGTTGATGTGCCAAAATGGCATTTCCGGTTGCACGATTGACTCCAAAAGCTTTTCAGATCTAAGTTAGGTTACGAGATGCCTATGTTCCAAATTTCAGCCATTTAAAACCCCTTTTTTGGGTTCCTGAGACCTCAAAACGTGAAGATCTGGTGCTATCTCAAATTCGAAAATTTTAGTGATTGCAGTAACCTCCCATTTTTTTTAAATTGTGATGGGGTTGGGGAGGTTAAAATATTCAGGGTGTATAGGAGTGAAAGGCACCGAGAATTTAAAATAAATTAATACATCAGGATGAGTCTGAATTACACCACATTCTTTGTTCCACAGAATCTACTGTTGGAATGATGGAGGTTGGTGCAAAAATTAATGGTCAATTGTGATTCATTTCATTAATTTCGTACCATTTTTGCTCAAATAACACTATTAAAAGTTTTAGGGTACCTACTTATAATTTTTCTACGCTCACCATTGGAATCTCTCAAACGGTAAAAGATACGGGGTCGGTTAAATTAGAGAAAACTTCCCCCGATATTTTGTCTCGTTCCTGAGTTATCACAAAATAAGAAAAAGAAAAGTTGACTATCGTTGCCCAAAATGACCTAGAAATTTTCCGTTAATGCCATTCAATTGACACTTGTCAAAAATATAAATGTTCCAAGTTTCATTTAAATAACATCAATCGTTAGGAAGATATTAATTTTTCTTTAAATTGGCAATTTTCAGATTTTTTTTGACAACTCAAGAACGAATCAAAATATAGGGGAATTCTCTCCGGATTCCACCAAGAAATAGCGCATCTTTTCTCCGATTTAAACTACTCTCTATCTATTATGGTTTCCGAGATACTAATGGTGAGCATCGAAAAATTAACCACCCTGTAGAGCAATATTCTGTAGGGAGGCTGCAGTGCAGTGCAGTAGATTTAGAAACATTTGCTGTGGCCATGTACATTTTATACATAAACAATAATTAATGTAAAAGGCGTTGTACTGTAATGCAGTATATTTTGTAAGAAGTGCTGTATATTTTTAACTGATCAATCAGGCGTGCTGTTGCACATGGAGGTCTGGCACCCGACACACAGTTAGAAATAAACTCACCCCTGTAAATCAGTGGTGAAGTAATAAGGGGTGAAAAGATGAATCTCTAAATTACCGCAATTTTTCAATGAATTGGATTAGGGTGGTGAAATTGAAACCACATCTTTCTTTCATGTGAAGGTGGTAAAATAGGGGTTGAAATGTTCATGAAGCTTTGTAACTTTACACAGAGAAACCATAATATCTGATGTGAAACTGTGTGGTCTTACACACTGTATCGTCGAGAAAGGAGCAGTGAATTTTAGGACAAATTTATCCAAGAGGATGAAAGTCAAGGGTGGAAACTCAACTCGAGTTTTCACCGAATAATGTAGATTTGAAATTAATACAATTCGAAAGATGATACATAATTCGTGACAAACCGCCCTTAAAGGCGCTACAACCACTAACATGCCGAAACACAAAAATGCGAGAACTTAAAAATTGCTCATCGTATCAAGACTGGATTTGGTGTGTTAATTTACAGCGACACTGTAGGCGGATGGGCAAATTTCCATTATGATCTAACAAGAGGGATGAAATTTAAGGGTTGAAACTGGGAGTTTTTTCAGGTAAATAGTGGAATAAAACTATGGGGTTCGAAAGAGTTCCGTCAACCATTGAAAAAAGTCTTACAAGTCTTCAATCTAATAAACTAACACTTAGGCTACTAATAACCCCTACCCTTGGCAAGCGGAATAAATACATTTTTTATTTATCTTTTCAGGTTTTTATGTGCTTCCTCTGTAGGTAATTCAAAGTCATTTTAATTAACTTTTAAGCTATCTATAATTTTTCAACCCCTTTCACCCTCAAAACCCACAAAAAGTAAAATTTACACAGACCGCTTCACAATTTTTCAACCTCGCGAGCGTTAATTTTGCGTAATCTTGTCTTTCTGCGGTAATAAATTTTGCTCATTTAGACTATGTTTTGCCTTTTTCACTTTTTCGACCTCTTTCGCAATATTTCAACCCTCCAAAACCCTAAATACCTAATTGGGTTATTTTCGTGTTGTTTTCTGTAATTCTACTAATCTAACTACAGTTAATTTTCCGGTATACGACAAAAGGCCGCGCCCGAAATGCCGCGAGACAAAATGCCGCGACCGAAACGCCGCGAGGACGGAATGCCGCGGGATCAAAATGCCGCCGGGACATAATGCCGCCGGGACATAATGCCGCCGGGCCATAATGCCGCCGGGACATAATGCCGCCGGGACATAATGCCTCTGCCACAAAAAGCCGCCTCCCATATTTTTACTATATCTACCTACTGATGTTTTTTATCCACTCCGCGTCCGTTAGCATTATGTTTTGATTTTTCAAAGTGTTAGGTAATTTAAAGGTTTGTCGGGCCGATACTTACGGCTGACACATTTTTGCGATTTTTGCTCTGTAACCCACGGGGTCATTTGCGACTGGTTTCAGTCTCCGTTGCATGATTTTGATAACAATATTTATTAAATTGCTAGGAACAACTAGATCTTATTTTTTACAAAATCGAGCGGTTTAAAATTTGTTTTCCACATTTCTTCCCAGCAATAATTTTTCTAAGAAGCGATAACTAGATAATTAGAAACCCGCCTATTCAATTTTTCAGAGCTGATGTAATTTTTCTCGGAAATTTTAAACTAACGGCTCAATTCAAAATAAACATTTAATTAGGGTTAGTTCAGTTGTTAATCCTTTACCTGGAATGGCAGGTAAACTAAACAAGCAAATTAAAGCCAGGCTTCAAACTCATGACGTAATTTTTTCGTGTCCCTCTAATGGCACTTTAACGATATGAAATAACTGTACATCCTGCTGAACAGTGAACACCCTTCCTTTGTAAATTGATTTTCCAAGAAAAATTATTCTTATTGGGGACCCCAGCAACCAGCAACCACAGCTTTAGTATTGTTACCCTTATTATTCTTAAGTTATGTTTCGCAACTTTACTGGCGGCGTCTTTTTGTTCCAGCGGCATTCTGTCCCGGCGGCATTTTGTCCCGGCGGTATTCTGTCCCCGCGGCGTTTCGGCCGCGGCATTTCGGTCGCGGTATTTCGGTCGCGGCATTTTGCCCCATCCCGTTAATTTTCATACCCTATGACTATGACTTTTCATCCCCTTTTACGATTTTTCAACTCCCAAGTGTTACTTTTGCATTTGCGTAATTTCGTGCTTTACTTCGGTAATAAATTGAACTCAGTTGGACGATGTTTTACCTTTTTCACTTTTTTTAATCCCATTCTCAATATTTCAACTCTCCAAACGCTTACATAATTGGGTTATTTTGGTGTTATTTTTTCTGTAATTTTTTATTTAAGAGCGGTTTATTCTCATACCCTTCGACTTTTCATCCCCCTTTACGATTTTTCAACCTCTTAAGTGCTCATTTTGCAACATTCGCGTAATTTCGTTTTTCGTCGGTAATAAATTGAACTCATTTCGGATTTAGTTTACCCTCGAGTTTACCTTTTACAATTTTCCAGTTTCCTTCGCAATAGGTAGGTATTTCAACACCCACAAAATCTTTAATATAAGTGGATGATTTTCAAAAAGAAATTTTTAACATTTCGCCTTTTTGATAGGTCATCTGTGTATCTGCCAGGGCACTACTACTAGGTGCAGATTGATAAAATCTGCACCCGATTCCACCAGTAAGACCAGCAGCCCCTGCATACATATTAACATGATAAACATCTACAGGGATACACATCGCATTGATGTACATCTTCCGGTGGCTTTTAAATAAGACAAAATGCCCCTAAAAAATCGAAATTTTGTAAGAACATTAAAAACACACTACAGCGCCCAAACTACTCGATCGATTTGGCTGAAATTTGGTACATGGAGAGTATGTAACCCGCCGAAGTAACTGAAAGACTTTTGGAAGCAATCGGTCCACGGAAAGTGTCATTTTAGAATATCAACTTTAAAATTTTAAATACAAGACACGACAATAAAAGACCCACGCGATGGGGAGGTCTCTGCTGCCCATTTTTTGTTTTCAAGTCATATACTAAAGCCTAACTTTCAGTTAAATAGAACATCCCAATATTGGTTGTTGTAAAATGCAACATTAGGCCATTAAAATAATGGAAACTGATAAATTTCTCTCCACCCTCTAATGTTCAATTAAATTTCTCTCTTTCATTCTGATAATAACAGAAAGAAATTTAACAATACTTGTAACTATGCAATTAGAGGAAATGTGTCCATGCAGTACCTATACTTATACAGGATTTCTACTTATTTTATTTAGAAAAATTTGTAGTAACAGCTTCAGTCTTTCAAATGAGCTGATTTTTATTAACTTTAGATCCCTCAAAATATTCCTATTGAATTATTGGCTTTGCCCAATAATTTGAAGCTGATGGCAGTAATTATGTTTGATTCCTTCTTGATAAATGTACAATGATGGGAACCCCCAGGTGTGGGCAAAACATAGTTTGATTGATTTCATCGCGGTCTTTCCACTTCAGCTCTTTAACTAAAATGCGTGTCAATAAATGAAACTGAGAGTTCCGATTTTACGGCATTTTAAAGAATAACAAAGAGCACTACTGGACCAATCTGAATTACTTTCGAATGCGCTTACGCATCGGAGAAAGTCAATTCGCGGATGTGTCTCTTTGCCACGGATTAGCTTCGAATCCAGAACACACAAGGAAGGGCGTGCCTGTTAAATTATTCAGATCGGTACGGGGGTGTCCCGGGAGAAACTTCAGAAAAGTAGGTGAGGGTCAACCGTCTGGGCGGCCTTGGTTCAGGGCGTTTGCGTTTTGGTCCACTTAGCCGTATTTCTCAGGGCGTCCTCGGACTTCAATTACCATTCCGATGAAGTTTTGGTCTACTTGCGAATGTTAATTGCTCTTTCAGTCATGAGCTGTGACGACACGCGCTCCTCATTGAGGATGTACCCATAGAAATTCGATCTGTTTTCGTCTCGGTCAATGTCACGGCTAAGAGGAAGGGGCAAGGAAATACAATAAGTGACCGCCAGAGGAGGGATACTAACGTATGATCCGAAAAGAAATTCCTTAGGTGGGACCAAGCTATATAAAGTTTGTAGTGCAAGTGATTTTATCAGTTACCCACGATATGTTGTTTAAGTGTTTAGTTTTGGCCATTGTGGCATCTGCTTGGGGTCGCACCACACCCCCAATTCAAAACTCATTAGAAGACACCCCTCGATCCCAGGAATCCTTCGGTGATTTTCGTTACGTGTATAAAGTGTACCAGGAGTGCGCTGCTAAAGACCTCGCACCATGCTTGAAGCTAAAATTAATCTCGGCGATGGACCGAGCTGCCCGTAATTACGCCGATTTGCCTCTCTTTGATGGAGTGTCCTTCGTGAAAGACCCCAAAGCCGTGACAGAAAATGAAATCAAATCTGAAGCGGAAATCGAAGCTACCCTTCCGAGGTCTCTCGAGGAACGCGATTCCGCCCTCAACACGATTATTGCCAACAAAATCGCCAGTTTCCTGGAAAGCCACACTTTACAAGTAACTTGGCACAATTTATTCCAAAATTAATCGTATTCCCACAGGTTAAATTGCCAACAGCTTCGGAGCTTCAACGATCATTCACTGAAGAAGGACGAAAAAAAAGTGGAGGGAAGAAAGGTTCTTCCATGCTGCTTCTACCCCTAATCCTGGGTGGTACCTTAATCCCCTTAGCCCTAGGAGCCCTTGCTTTACTCGCCGGTAAAGCTTTGATAGTCTCAAAACTAGCTTTAGTCCTTGCCGGAATTATCGGCTTGAAAAAACTTCTCAGCGGAGGGGGAGGGGGTGGCCACCACGACTCCGGACATGAAGTAGTTGTCTCCAGTGGAGGCCACGGATCCGGATGGGGGCGATCGTACGAAAAAGAACAAGCGCAAAATATAGCCTACAACGCGTACGCCCCCAAGAAGACACGATAGTTTTTACGAATGTATTATTTATTTAATTTATTTTATTTGATTAACGAAAATAAAGCTTTTACATCATCGGTTTCGTTTTCATTGTCAAAAAAGGATGGTGAAAGTGATAAAAGGACACGAACTTGTTACGTTATTAGACGGTTTTACTTTCTGGGAAGGTATAGGAAAAGTTCAAAGACTGATTCATAATAATAATTGTAGCTGGAAGGCAGTTCTGTCTTCTGACCGGCGGAGAAGTAAACCAGAACGACGACCCGATAAATCCAATATCGTGTTAAACACGTTTCCGTTGCTCATCGCTCGAGAAATTGCCGTACATTTTGTTACGCTGATAAGAGTAATCTTACCGAGTGATTGTGGCAACTCTTTTAACCTCCCCACAACCATACAAAAATGGGAGGTTACTGCAATCACTCCAAAATTCGAAATTGAGATAACACCAGATCTTTACGTTTCAAGGTCCCAGGATCACAAAAAAGTGGTTTTTAAAAAATGTCTGTGTGATGTATGTACGTACGTATGTAATCATGTATGGGGCAGTGCACTACTGCGCCTGATGTTGGGTCTAACCATGTCGTTAAAGGGCATCACTGCGCTGATGACCGTAGAATATTTAGTTAGTTTTACAAAGAAGTAAAATTCCAACATTTTCTCGAAGTGGCTTGAGAATTTTTATTCTTATTAGTTAGTTTTTTCTGCGCTTTTCTAGTTGCATTTGCAAGATACTTACTAATTTTGTATATGCACATGCCTGTTATATTAAGTATTTTCGTTGTTTTTTTTCTATATAGGCAGACAGACAGACAGACGGACGGACGGACGGACAGACAGACAGACGGACGGACGGACGGACAGACAGACAGACGGACGGACGGACCGACAGACAGACAGACAGACCGACAGACAGACAGACGGACGGACCGACAGACGGACAGACAGACAGACAGACGGACCGACAGACAGACAGACAAATTTGGTCTATTTGCTCGGCGCAGCGGTGCCGTGTGCTTAACAACCCTCCAGAATTGGCGGGCGCAGTGGTGTCGTACCTTTATGCTAATGGGGGTCAAGTGGCGCAGTAGTCCTATATTTTATGTATGTATACGTGCGTACGTATGTGAGCAAGATTCCTCGAAAACTACCGAACAGATTTTAATGAAATTTGGAAGAGAGGTTAGTGTTAGCCTTCTGGTGAGCCCAGTTAATTTTGTTGCCAATCTACGAACGTGAAGTGCCTTTTTGGCGTTTCAACTAAGAAATTTGACTAATGAACCCCAATTTTTCTTATCCGCATATGAAAGGTCTTCAAATTCTGCGTCTAAAAATGTATTCACACTTAACGCCTTTTTGGGGCAAAATCAAAAAAATCGAAATTTCTAAGCAACATTAGATAATACGCTACAGCCCAAACTACTTCATTGATTTGGCTGAAATTTGGTAGGTAGGAATAGCAGTGCCCGCCTAAAAGCTGATTTAATTTTGGTGGCTATCGGCCAACGGTAAGTGCCATTTTGGCATATCAACTTTGAAATTTGACTAATAAACTCCCATTTTATTTGGCAGAACATGAAATGTCTTCAAATGTCGTTTCCAAAAATGTCCCCAAACTTAGTGCCCTTTTATCAAAAAATCATAAAATTTTGAAAAAACCTAGTAGTAAAATCGAGGGGTTGACAACTGGGTAAAAATCTGTACACCAAAATTTCCATAATTTCTAAAAAATTTCCAGAAAATGTGCAAAATTATGTAAAAATATCCAAAATTTCCAAAAAAATTTCAAAAATTTCCAAAATTCTTCAAAAAAATTGTACAAATTTCTTATGCTTGTACACCAAAATTTCCAAGTTGTCAACCCCTCGAGTAAAATTTAGGTATAGCAAGTATAGGAAAATTGACTTAATTCTGATGGCAAACGACCAATAACAAGTGCATTTTTGGCATGGCGTCTATGAAATTTGAAACATGACCACAATTCAATTAAATTTAGTGCCCTTTCGGCAATATGTAACAAAATTTTTGAAAAACTACCAAAACACTTAGGTAAGAGACTGGATTCAAATTTATGGGTGGTAGGATTGGGTCATTCATCAAGTGGGGAGGCTCTAGCCGCTTCCGTAGCTGTCCATTTTTTGCTAATGCAGTTCTCGAAATGGAAATTGTAATAGCAATGTCAATGAATGAGGTTTGACAGCAGATCAATTGTACGCGTCATCGGCAGAATTATTGATATTTATCGCTCCTCGGCTCTCTCCGTTGAATAACTTGAAAACGGATTGAGATATCGGACTGAAACTTAGTATATACCTACAGATATGTATCCCTAAACACTCGAAGGAGGTTGCTTTTATGAAGGAGTTGAGAACTAGAGGAGAAAAAACCGAAAAATTATTAATTGCAATAATTCGAGAAGTAGTGCAGGTATCTTACTTAAGCTGTCAATTTCGGGAGATGAAATTTAGGGGATGAAAACCACAAAAACTTTATAATTCCGCAACGGTTGCACGCAAATATTTGAAACCAGACGTACCCAGCGGGCACACTGACGTTGAAAAAACGTTTAAAAAAAACCAGATTGGTACGTTAAAATGACGTTGAAGTGTCCGCGAAATCAACGTGATTTTCAGCGTCTTCTCGTTAATTGTACGTCAGAAAATCAACGGCCCTTTAACGTAAACTTTTACATTATTTTTTAACGTCAACAGATAAACGTTAAAAAATTACAAAATACACGTCATTTTTCCAACAGTGTGTTTAAAGATCGTTTAAAATTTGACGTGTTTTTAACGTGTTTTTCGGTACCGAAAATAGGTGACCACTGACCAGACAATGTTAACGTCTTTTCTACGTAAATTTCCAGGATACTTCAACGTCATTTTGACGTTGACGATTCGACTAAAATTCAACGTGTGCGCTCGAAGATAATTGACAATTACTCCCCTCGACCAAACATTCAGAAAATTATCCACATCTCATCTCAACGTCGACGCTGAGAGAGAAGAGCTGTAGGTACTGTGAGTAAGTGACTACCATCAATTCCAGTTTATCCTGTGGATAATGTTTTGGAGTGATTTTACAAATGTTGTCTAGAGCTCTTATACACGGTTTGCTAAGTAATAGCGGCTCAGTTCAACTATCAGCGCCACCTACACTCCCTCAATGCAACTACACAGGAAAGTCAACTTTAAGTCGGAATTTCAACGTCATTTCAGAAACGACAAAGAAACTTTAACTTACAACGTTTTTATAACGTCCAAAATTATACATATATTTAACGTTGAACGGCATCAGTGGTTATACCCTTTCGATACGTCTTTAAGTCGTCTAAATAAAAACTGAAATATGACGTTACAAATAAAACGTGCAAAAGTGTCCGCTATAATTATAAATATCCCAATTTCGTCATTTCAGACACGACTAAAACACATTCATATTACAACGTGTATATAACCTCCAAAACTACACACTTATTAAACGTTGAACGCCATGGGTATATTTCGACACGTTTTTAAGTCGTATGTATAGAAACTCAAATATAACGTTATAAATTCAATGTTTGTTCGACGTGTCCGTTGGTTATAGAAATATTCCACTTTAAGTCGTGATTTGAACGTTACTTTAAACAAGACTAAAGAACGTTAATATTGTAACGTACTTATAACGTTCAAAATTACACACATATTTAATGTTGAAGTGCAGCACCATTTTGACACGACCTAAAGTCGTCCATAAAAAGACTAAAGTATAACGTTGCAGATGAAACGTTTATTCAACTTGCAAAAGTGTCCTTTGGTTAGAAATAGTCCACTTTAAGTCGTGGTTTGAACGTAACTTTAAACACGACTAAAGTACGCTTAGATTGTAACGTACTTACAACGTTCAAAATTACACTCATATTTAATGGTGACCTGCAGCACCATTTTGACACGTTTTCAAGTCGTGATTAAAAAGACTAAAGTTTAACGTTGCAGATGAAACGCGTATTCAACGTGCAAAAGTGTCCGTTGGTCAGAAATATTCCACTTTAAGTCGTGATTTGAACGTTACTTCAAACACGACTAAAGAACGCTAATATTGTAACGTAGTTATAATGTTCAAAATGACACATACACATAGTTTGACGCATTATGCACGTGTTTTATATGTGATCAAATAGACGTCATTTTAACGAACGAATATCTACCTTTAAAAGACGTCATAATCGCAAAATGTCCAATACCATAACGTGATTTTGAAGTCAAAAAAAAGACGTGTCTGATTTCACCAAAATTTCAACGTCACCTTTCCAACCAGTAACCTTCCAGTAACGTGAAATCAACCACCTCAACGTGATTTTAACGTTGAAAAAGCGTATGTGTGCCCGCTGGGTAAGCACATATTGATTGAAATTCAGGCCATTCGATTCGATAGCTTTCCATAAACGATTCAAAAAAGACGTTATCCATCTTTTGAGAAAAAACATCCTTAAGGTCACTTCATCCAACCCCCAAAATGCAGACACAAAAATACCAGAACTAAGACGATTCCGTACTTATACGAATTGTAAGTATTCGTGGGACAATTCGCCGAGTTAAGGCTGGATTATAAAGCCGCTGCAGTTATCACTGCAGTAGGAGGACCGTTGCAGTAGTAGTCCAAATTTCGTAGGTATTTTATAAATCCGCAACGTTCAGAGGTACACATGCGCAGAAGAGTGTTTTCTGACAGATTGCGGCGTCAATTGACATAAAACTGACATCATTAACCTAACTAAATCGACTACAATTTATATGGTTGAAATTTAATTAGAAACTAAACATAATAATACCTACCTTTCGACATTTTCATAGATCACAGGATGATCACAGGTGACACAGGTTACATTTAACAAACATTTGATGACACTTGGTCATGTCGATAAAACAGCGTGTCTTTTACTCAATAAATCCTGCCTTCTCATTGGCTGTCAGTAACAAATTCGGCTGCAGCAACGTAAGAAGTTGAATGTTGGCCAACTTTTGGCTTACTGCAACTGCACGGACTTGCGGAACGTCAATTTATAAATAGAAACGAGCTATCTTCGTATCTGAACTTCTTATTGCAAACGTTGCTGCAACGGTACGAGAACTGCAGCGGCTTTATAATCCAGCCTTTAATGTAAAAATTGCAACATTTCATGAAAATTGTGACAGCTATCAAACAGTTTTCATAATAAAAGAGGTGGAACCTCGAATCTACACTGAATACTGTAGGGTTAAAATTAATACCAAACCCTAGACTACTAACAATAACCTCTTCCCCCTAGCAAGCGGAACAAATACATTTAATTTGTTTTTTCTAGCATTTTTGTGATTTTTCTGTAATTCAAAGTTATTTTCTTAACATACCACAATTATTTTTCAACCCCTTTCACGACATGTGAACCCTGAAAGATCTAAATTTACGCCGACCGCTTCTTTTTCGTGTAATTTTCGTTAGCGGTACCTATACAGTCAATTTTCACCTACCCTCGATTTCTTTTACCTCTTCACAGTTTTTGAAACCCCAGAGCCCTAATTTTGTAAAATTCGCCCAATTTTATCATTTTCTTTACTAAATTTCATTTATTTGGATTATGTTTGCTTTTTCACTTTTTCGACCTCCTTGGCAATATTTCAACCTCCTAAAAGCTAGATTGGCATAATTTTATTATTTTCGTGTTATTTCCTGCAATTTTACCTAATAGACTATAATTCATCCCCATCCCCTTTAACTTTTCATACCTTTTTACAATTTTTCAAACTCCTGAGTATTAATTTTGCAAAATTGGCGTAATTTCGTTTTTCTTCTTTAATAAATTGAACTCATTTGGATTCAGTTTACGTTTTACAATTTCTTAGCAGCTTCTGCAATAAGTAATGTATTTCAACCCCCCAAAAGTCTAAATTGCAAAATTGCCTTTTATTCGTGTTATATTTTGTTTTTTCATTGTAAAATACATACAATGTGTCTCATTTTAACTGGAACCACACAAATATTTCGGTTAATTTTAACTTTTTTTCTGCATGTAGAGCTCCAAAATCTGCACCTGTGTAATACTCAACCTTTTTTATAAACCGAAGCCCCAACCTACTGCGATTTAATAAAGAGGCCAAAAATGACGAAATCGTATTAGGCATTTTTTTATCGAAAAATTTTATGAAGAAAAGTTGCTCAGAATGGGTCCAAACGGCTAAATCCGAAATTTCAGGAAAAAATGAAAATGTTGAATTTCTTGTGGAAGAATCATAAAATAACGAAAACGTCAATATTTTTGCAACATAAGGGGTGATGTGAAATAAAAAAACAATGGAAGCGCATATTTTGCTATTTGTGGCACATTGCAACAGATTAGTTGGGGGTGTCCCTTGAAATTGTTAAGAAAAACGAAAATCTTACACTATCTTAATAATTTCAACTTTTTCTGCGATTGTTAAGTTTTATCCATCCATAGCCGATAGCAAATGTCAAATCAATTCATTTCAATTGTTTATTTATTTCACAGCACCCATTATGTTGCAAAAATATTAAACTTTCCGTTATTTTGTGATTCTTCCTCAAGAAATTGTACATTTTTATTTTTTCCTGAAATTTCGGATTTAGCCATATGAAGCCATCCTGGGCAATTTTTCCTTATAAAATTTTTTGATAAAAAAATGCCTAATATGATTTCGTCATTTTTGGCCTCTTTATTAAATCGCAGTAGGCTGAGATTTCGGTCTATCACACAAAAAATGTTCTTAAGTTAAGAATTGAAGTATTTTTAAAATTATTTAATCAGATTTAGTGTTTCTATATTTGAGTTAAGTAAATAATCTCCAAATTTAGCAGATGGAAATACTGAGCTCAACAATATAGCTTTATTACCTAAAATCCTAAAACCAAATATACTTCCTCAGGTGTAGTACAATTATCTTCTTAATACTACTCAATTCAGGCACTTCCTTTAAGAATTCGTTAAAACTGAATATTAGTGTTACAATTAATTTATGTTAGAAAATGATACATTTGTGTGCATCATTATGTATTCTAATATTTAGTTTTTCCACAAACTATTAATGAAGTTAGCTTAGCATATATCTAAGAGTAACATTTTCATACCAAGGATCATTTTCTTTAGGGAAGAATTGTAATTCTTGGTTTTAGTATAGGGTATCAATTGGTAGGTGCGCGTCTATGGGGAGCAACGAGGTCACGTAGTCACTATGCATGGTGTTGTGTTATGTACTGAATGTGAATACTGTGAATGATATAATGGAGAGTTTTACAAATTTGTGTCCTGATCCTAAATATCCTCCAAATGGGAAAAATCTTATTTCGAAAGGTTATTAACTTTATTGAAAGTTATGTTTTGTGTTATTGTTCTCAATGTTCGTTAAGGTTTTGTATAGTAAGTCATATGTATGTTACCTAATTAACTAACCTATAGGTTACTTTTCTGTTCTTCGGATATGCGTTATGATTATCTGCTTTATTTCTAAAAATTAAAAGCTTTTGTGTAACTTCTCAATCATTGCCTTCTTTCTGTTTAACCTACTATTTTCTCTCATCAGGTTACAGCTGCTTACATGATCTCGACTCCTTTTCGTGCGATCTTCGAATTTGCTTTAATTTTGAGGTTTAGATAAGCGAACAGTTTATTTCAAAGACACGGTTTAGGCCTTGGTTTAAATCAATTGTGAAGACACCAATACTGCTAAATTACTTATTTTCATTATCAATTGACAGACTCCTGTGGGGAAAATTTTACATTAGTTTGATTCACAACGCAAAATTTACATAAACCTAAATTTTGGATGCAGAGTAAAAAAAATGCAGCAGAGAAGCGGCTGGAACCTCCCCATCACGTGGATCTTTGTATTCTGTGTAGATAGTAGTCAATTCAACAGAATTTTTTTAATCCTTGACTAATTTCGCAATTTTCTGACAAATACCGACATCACCTCGGACATCACCCATCACATTTGACAATATGTTCCTTTTAAGGTTAATCTTTTGTCACCTTTTTGACAATAACTGCCACTTTATGTCATCCACTGTCAGCCCGCTCCCTTTTATTGAGAAAGAATTTTTTTTCTATTTTCTACTGAAATGGCCGAAACTGTGAACACATTTTTAGAACCAGAATTTGATCGCCTTTCTAATGGCGACATAAAAAATGAGGTCTTGTATTTAAAATTTTAAGTTGATATGTTTAAATGGGACTTCCCGTGGGCCAATTGCTTTCAAAAGCCTTTCAGGTCTTCAACGGGTCACCCGATCTCCATGCACCAAATTTCAGCCAAATCGATTCAGTAATTTGGGCTATAATGTATTTTTACTGTTATTATAAAATTTCGCTTTTTTGAGCCAAACAGCGCTAAATGCGAATTAATTTTGTCCTATTTAAAACCAGAATTTGAAGACCTTTCTGATAGTGACAATAAATCTTTCAAAAACTTGTTTTTAATGGTCAAATGAAAAAATAATTTTAAATTTGGAAATTGGTGTGCCAAAACGGTACTTTCCGTGAGTCGATTGAATTCAAAATTTGTTCAGCTCTTCGACGTGTAATGCAATCCCCATGTGCAAAATTTCAGCCAAATCGGTTCAGGGGCTTGGGCTGTACCGCGATTTTAAAGTCCGATAAAAATCAATTTTTTTTTTATTTTTGGTCAAAAGGGCACTAAGAATGAATACACTTTTAGAAGCAGAATTTGAAGGTCTTCCTTATGGTGAAGTGAAAAATGGGGGTTTGCATTTAAAATTTAAAAGTTGGTGTGCCAAAATGGCATTTCCGGTTGCACGATTGGCTCCAAAAGCTTTTCAGATCTAAGTTAGGTTACGAGATGTCTATGTTCCAAATTTCAACTAAATCGGTCTAGTAGTTTTGGCTGTGGCGTGATTACAAACGAACGTAGGAACGTACGAACGTACGAACGTACGTACGTACATACACACAGACACATTTTAAAAACCCCTTTTTTGGGTTCCTGAGACCTCAAAACGTGAAGATCTGGTGCTATCTCAAATTCGAAAATTTTAGTGATTGCAGTAACCTCCCATTTTTTTAAAATTGTGATGGGGTTGGGGAGGTTAAAAATGCTCAGAAATTAAATGAACATTACCTATATCAACGGCGCGGAGAAATTGATGATTTTCGTTCACTAATCACACCCTATTCACACTCTAATCTGATAATGTACCCAAAATCCAGCAGTTAATAAAGACAAAAGGAATCTTTGCATTTCAAATTTTAAAGTTTATATGCCAAAATGGCAATTCGCGTGGACCGATTGCTTTCAAAAGTATCCCAGTTCTTCAGCGGGTCACACAATCTCCATATATCAAATTTCAGCCAAATCGATTTAGTAATTTGGACTGTAGTGTGTTTTTAATGTTTCCACCAAATTTCGGTTTATTTTTTGCCTAAAGGGCACTAAGTATAAATGCATTTTGCTTTACTTAAACCAGAATTTCAAGGTCTTTCTGATGGTGATAATGAATTTTTCAAAAACTTGATTTAAATGGTTAAATGAATACAGTTATAATGCAAAATTGATGTGCCAAAAATGGCACTCGCCGTGGGTTAATTGCTTAAAAAAACCTTTAGGCTCTTCGACGGGTAATACAATCTTCATGTACATACAAAATTTAAGCCAAATAGGTTCAATGGTTTGGACTGTACCGTGATTTTAAAGTACGTTATAAATCTCGAATTTTTTAGATTTTTCTCAAAAAGGCACTAAGAGTGAATACATATTTGGAAGCAGAATTTGAAGGCCTTTCTTATCGTGACATCAAAAATGGAGGCCTTGTATCTAAAATTTTAAAATTGATATGCCAAAAGGGCACTTCCCGTGGACCAACCGCTTCCAATTGCTTCAACTCGTCAACGGGTCACCTAATGTCCGTGTACCAAATTTCAGCCAAATCGATTCACTAGTTTGGGCTCTAATGCATTATTAGTATTTTTACAAAATTTCGAGTTTTTATCCAAAGGGCACTAAATGCGAATGAATTTTATCTTATTTATAAAACTAGAATTTGAAGACCTTTCTGATGGTGACAATAAAATTTTCAAAAACTTGTTAAGACGGTAAAATGAGAGAATGTTTAGATTTGAAAATGGATGTGCCAGAACGGCACTTTCCGTGTGTTGATTGCCTCCAAAAAAATTTTAGCTGTTCGGCGGGTAATACAAGCTCCGTGTGCAAAATTTCAGCCAAATGGTTCCAGAGGTTTCAGTTGTATGGCGTTATTAAAGTACGTCAAAAAATCTCGAATATTAGAATTTATGTCAAAAAGGCACTAAGCGTGAATGCATCTTTAGAAGCAGAATTTGAAGGCCTTTCTTATGGTGATGTGAAAAATGGGGGTTTGCATTTAAAATTTAAAAGTTGATGTGCTAAAATGGCATTTCCGGTTGCACGATTGGCTCCAAAAGCTTTTCAGATCTAAGTTAGGTTACGAAATGTTTATGTTCCAAATTTCAGCCCAATCGGTCTAGTAGTTTTGGCTGTGGCGTGATTACAAACGAACGTACGAACGTACGAACGTACGTACGAACGTACGTACGTACATACACACAGACACATTTTAAAAACCACTTTTTTGAGTTCCTGAGACCTCAAAACGTGAAGATCTGGTGTTATCTCGAATTCGAAAATTTTAGTGATTGCAGTAACCTCCCTTTTTTTAAAGTGGTGAAGTGGAGTGGGGAGGTTAAAAAAACAGTATACTTTATAATTATAAGAATATCAATATTCTAAAAACAACATTATTACGGTTTAAGCATACCTCTTGGTAAATGCAATGATATGAAGGGTAGCATTAAAGACATCGTATGCTCTAGGTAAGAATAGAAAAGCTTATTACAGCGTCATTAATCTTAGGATTAAGTCGACCAGTTTATAAGATTAATAATATTAATTCTCATTTAAAGTGTATTCGTTAAGAAGTCCATTGTTTACAGAAAGAATACAGTAAGTTAAAATTAAATTTTTTGTATTCTTGGGTAAACAATCTAATTTACTAGATGACAGTGAGTATAATACAGTACATTTAAGAATACATAGTGTCACGCCATATAGAAGCTTATTATCATCTTGCTCTGAGAGGAATAATCTTGTTCGAATATTAACCGAAATATTTGGGTGGTTCCAGTTAAAATGAGACACACTGTACATATATCGATCCAAGATGAATATTTGATAAATTTGATTTTAAGTTATATTTTGTAACTTTACTTAACCACAGTTAATCCCTTCTTGACTTTTCATCCCTCTTCGCAATTTTTAAACCACGAGCATTGATTTTACAGAATTCGCCAAATTTTTCCGGTAATTCTGCTCATTTACTCATTCGAATTATATTCTCACTCTTTTCAACTTTTTAACCCTCCTTACATCTTTCAGCCCCTCCAAAACATAAATTTGCGAGAGTGTCGTATTTTTCGTGTTATTTTGTTTTCTACTGCAACCACTGTATGCAATCTCAGGTTTTTCATCCCAATTCAGTTTGTAAATACTTTAAAACAATTTTCAACAACTCGCCTTTTTAACACATCTCTGTGTGCGAAGGCCCTACTATTAGGTGCAGATTGATAAAATTTGCGCCCGATTCCACCAGTAAATCCACATACTACATCCATGTGATAAACATTTCTAGGGATACACATCGCTTTGAAATACATCTTTCGGTGGCTTTTTGTTTATGTATACTCTGTCCGGGATCCACACGACCGAGATTCACTCTATTTCCATGGCGATTCATTGTTGACAATTTTTTTATTTGAGATTCGATTTCAATTATCGTTGCTGTATGAGAATCCTCACACTTTGGGATTTCAGTAAGAGTAATAAAAAGTGAATCAGTTAAAGATCTTCAAGAACTCGAACATTTCTTTCAGGTGTTTCTTTAATAATAATAATAATAATAATAATATTTATTTAATTCAAAAGACGACATACACGTCGTATAGAACACGTCAAAAGCAGAAGATATAAAACAAATATCACAAAATTAAGTAAATATATAAATACATATCACAATTAATACACACAATTAATACAGACACATATTACTTTATCAGAAATTCATTTACGGAGTAAAAGCAATTGTCAATTAGAAAAGACTTAACCACCTTTTGAAATTTGTTAAAATTTGGAATGTTTTTAATATCTTTCGGTAAATGATTGTATAAGATTGAGCTGGCATAAAGAGGGGATTTCTGAAACAGCGCCGATTTATGTGGTAAAATCCTTATTTCTGCACCATTCCGAGTGCTGTAGGTGTGATGTAAATTGTTGTTTTGAAAAGAATTTCTATGTTTGAAGACGTAAAAACAATACTTCAAAATATAAATACAAGGTAGCGTCAAAATATGTTCTTTGATGATGAAAATAGGTTTACAAGAATCTCTATAGTCCACATTAAATATTAATCTTATTATACGCTTCTGTAATATAAAAAGCCAACGAAAGATGTATATCAATGCGATGTGTGTCCCTGTAGATGTTTACCTTGTTAATGTGTATGTAGGGGCGAGCTGAATTTACTGGTGGAGTCGGGTGCAGATTTTATAAATCTGCACCTAGTAGTAGTGCCTCCGCAGACGCACAGTGGTGTTAAAAAGACGAAATTATGAAAATTGGCCGTACATAATTAAACAGTAGAGAGTTAACCAAAAAAACATCATATTTGCGAAGTAGGTATGTAGAATTAGCACTAAGGGGATTGAAAAAGGGAATGAGAAGTCCAAGGTAATGAAAAAAGGTGATGAAAAGTCAAGAGGAATGAAAATGAAGTGTGGATTAAGTAGAATTACGAAATAAAACACTAAAATAACCAAATCATGCAATTAAAACTTTTGTGGGGGTTGAAATAAGCACTTATACCTACCTATTGCGAAGGAAACTGAAAAATTGTAAAAGGTAAACTGAATCCCAAATGCGTTCAATTTTATAACCGTCGAAAAACGAAATTATGCGAATTTTGCAAAATTAGCACTTAGGGGGTTGAAAAATCGTAAAGGTGGATGAAAAATCAAGAGGTATCAGGATTAACCGTGGCTAAGTAAAATTACGAAAAATAACACCAAATTAACCCAATTATGTAAATTTAGCATTTGAAGACTTGAAACATTGCGAAGGGGGATGAAAAAAGTGAAAAATTTAATCATCATCCAAATGGGTTCAATTTATTACAGAAGAAAAACGAAAATATCCGAATTTGGCAAAACTAACACCTAGGGGGTTGAAAAATTGTAAAGGGAGATGAAACGTCAAAGTGGATGAGAATTAATCGTAATTAAGCAGAATTACAGAAAATAACACGAAAGTAAACCAATTATGCAAATTTAGATTTTGGGGGTTGAAATGTTGCGAAGGGGGTTGGAAAAGTGAAAAAGATAAACATAATCCAATTGAGTTCAATTTATTACCGAAGGAAAACTAAATTATGTGAATTTTGCAAAATAAACACTTAGGGGGTTGAAAAATTGTAAAGGGGGATGAAAAGTTAAAAGGGATGAGAATTAATCGTAATTAAGTAGAATTACAGAAAATAACACGAAAATAAGCCAATTATGCAAATTTGACTTTTGGGGGTTGAAACATTGCGAAGGGGTCGAAAAAGTGAAAAAGGCAAGAACAATTCATAAGGCAAAACTGCGCGAATTTTACAAAATTAACCAGCGGAAATCACCCGAAAAAGAAGCGGTCTGGGTAAATTTTGCTCTTTGAGGGTTCACATATCATGAAAGGGGTTGAAAAATTGTGGATGGGTCAAAAATTAATGAAAATCACTTTAAATTAATAACAAATTAGAAGAAAGCAAAAAAAAAATAAATGAAATATATTTACTCCGCTTGCTAGGGCTTAGGGGTTGTTAGTAGCGTAGGGGTTGGTTTTAGGATGAAGACTCATAGGACTTTTTTCAATGGTTGACCGAAATCTATTGAACCCCATAATTTTATTCCACCACTTACATGAAAAAATTTCCAGTTTCAACCCTTAAATTTCATCCCCCTTGTTAGATATTAATGAAAATTTGCCCATCCGCCTACAGTGGCGCTGTAAATTACCACATCAAATTTAGCCCTGATACGTTGAGCAGTTTTTGAGTTCTCGCATTTTTTTGTTTCGGCATGTTAGGGGGTTGTACCGCCTTTAAGGGTCGTTTTTCGCGAATGATGAATAAGACCTTTTTTGTACCATCAATAGAAAGCTATCGAATGGTAATATTTTCAACTATACATTCTTCATTGAAAATTCGAGTTTCCACCCCTAACTTTCATCCCCTTCGATAATTTTCTCCTAAAATTCGATCTTCCCTTCTCGAAGATGCAGTGTGTAAGATGTCACAGTTTCGCAGAAGATATTGCTTCTCTGTGTCAAATTACAGGGCTTTATGGACGTTTCAACCCCTAAACTCCAACCCCCTATTTCACCACCCCCACTTGCCCTAAAGGAAGTTGTGTTTTCAATTTCACCACCCTAACCCAATTCGTTTAAAAATTAAGGTAATTTGTAGATTCATGTTTTCAACACCTCATGATTTCACCCCTTTATGATTTACAGGGGTGAGTTTATTTTTCCGGTGTGACATGACTCCTTGCGTATTTACTGACTTCAGTTGTTCATAAATAAACCAATAGGGTTTCAGAAAAAATAAATAAAATATAATTATCGACTTGCAAAGAGTTAGGGGTGGTTAATGGCCCAGGGGTTGGTTTTAGATTGAAAACTCATAAGACCTTTTTTCAATAGTTGACCGAAATCTATCGAACCCCGTAATTTTAGGCTACCATTTACTTGAAGAAATTTCAAGTTTCAACCCTTAAATTTCATCCCCTTTGTTAGATATTTTTGAAAATTTGTCCATCCACCTATAATGTCACTGGAAATTCACAAACCAAATTCTGCCTTGATACGTTGAGTAGTTTTTGAGTTCTCGTATTTTTGTGTTTCTGCATGTTAGGGGTTGTAGCGCCTATAAGGGTGGTTTTTCGCAAAATATGAATGACACCTTTTTTGAATAATTAATGGAAAGCTATCGAATGACGCCAATTTCGACTAGTACTTATTAAGCGGAATTTCGAGTTGCTACCCCTAATTTCCACCCCATTTGTTCGATTTTACGAAAAAACGCATCCCCCACAAGATTTCACCGATATATGTGTGTACGTTGAGTTTCCGACAGCTGCGTGCAAACCTTGCGGAGTTATCATATTTTTTGTGGTTTTCATCCCCTAAATTTCATCCCCCGAAATTGGCACCCCCTCACTTTCAACAGACTTGAAGGTCGAACGTGCATACTAATTTTCAGCAAGATATCTCGACTAGTTCTCGAGTTATTGCAATTAGTAGTTTTTCGGTTTTTCACCCCTAGCTCCCACCCCCTTGGTCCGATATGGCCCAAAAGCAATCCCCGCCTTACTTTTCGGGAGACGAAGCTGCCTACCAAGTTTCAGCTCGATATCTCAATCCGTTCTCAAGTTATCCGACGGACAGACTGAGGAGCGATCGAGCGAGCGAGCGAGCGATAGAGCGAGCGAGCGAATAAGCTAAGACAAGAGTACCTCCGCATTCTGCTACGGCACTAACACTCTCTGGGTATCAACTGCTTTGCCCCATAACATGATGTGATAATTTAGATGACAGTAGGCTAGAGAATAATACATATTTTTTAATACAGCAGCAGGCAGTACATTTTTTAATCTAGATATAGCGTAATATGCTGATTTTAGCTTACTACTTACAGATGATATCTGCTCATGCCATTTCATATTAGTGTCTAAGGTTACACCGAGAAATTTAATTTCATGCATATTTGCATTTTTAAAACACAAACAGGCAGTCTTGTTCAAATTTAAAATCAGTCTGTTTTTGTTGCACCAGTTTACCATTTGTGACATCACCAATTCTTGCAGTTCATGTAATATTTGGGTAGATGGCGAGGATAATACGACAGTGGTATCATCAGCATACATTATTACTAGACCCGCTTTGAGGTGTAGAGGTAAATCATTAATAAAGATGGAAAACAAGGTCCCAAGATTGAACCTTGTGCCACACCTAAATTTAGAGTATATTCACAAGATCGCTTTTCATTCACTTTAACCACTATCTTTCTATTCTGCAGGAAAGAGTAAATCCAGTTCCAGATATTTCCTCGAATTCCAATTTGAGTCAACTTTTTCTTAAAATACCGTGATCCACCGTGTCAAAAGCTGAAGTCAGGTCAAAAAATAACGCTACGGTATGATTTCCAGAGTCAAGTTCTTTGTGGACATACATAGTCAACGAAACGTATGGCTGCCGTTTCTGTCGAATAGCCTAAAAGAATGTATTCCATTTTTCTCTGTAGAATTTCTGTGAAATTATTTAATTTCTCAAAAACTTAATATGAAAGTCAGGTTTGGACGAATTAGCGAGATAGAGAACAAAAAAATTCGCCATCCTTAATTTTGTTATTACATACGATCTTTTGTCCGAAGTAATTATTGTGATTCGGATCATCATCCATTTTAACCTCCCCAACCCCATCACAATTTAAAAAAAATGGGAGGTTACTGCAATCACTAAAATTTTCGAATTTGAGATAGCACCAGATCTTCACGTTTTGAGGTCTCAGGAACCCAAAAAAGGGGTTTTTAAAATGTGTCTGTGTGTATGTACGTACGTTTGTACGTACGTACGTACGTTCGTTTGTACGTACGTACGTACGTTCGTTTGTAATCACGCCACAGCCAAAACTACTAGACCGATTTGGCTGAAATTTGGAACATAGGCATCTCGTAACCTAACTTAGATCTGAAAAGCTTTTGGAGCCAATCGTGCAACCGGAAATGCCATTTTGGCACATCAACTTTTAAATTTTAAATACAAACCCCCATTTTTCACGTCACCATAAGGAAGACCTTCAAATTCTGCTTCCAAAAATGTATTCATTCTTAGTGCCCTTTTGACCAAAAATTTAAAAAAAATTGATTTTTATCGGACTTTATAATCGCGGTACAGCCCAAGCCCCTGAACCGATTTGGCTGAAATCTTGCACATGGGGATTGTATTACACGTGGAAGAGCTGAATAAATTTTGGATTCAATCGGCCCACGGAAAGTGCCGTTTTGGCACACCAATTTCCAACTTTAAAATTATGCACTCATTTAACCATCCAAAACAAGTTTTTGAAAGATTTATTGTCACCATCAGAAAGGTCTTCAAATTCTGGTTTTAAGTAAGACAAAATTCGTTCGCATTTAGTGCTCTTTGGGTCAAAAAATCGAAATTTCATAATAACACTAAAAATACATTATAGGTAGCCCAAATTAGCGAATCGATTTGGCTGAGATTTGGTACATGGAGATTGGGTGATCCGTTGAAGACCTGAAAGGCTTTTGGAAGCAATTGGTCCACGGGAAGTGCCATTTAGGCAAATCAACTTTAAATTTTAAATACAAAGGTCTCCTTTTTTATGTCGCCATTAGAAAGACGATCAAATTCTCGTTCTAAAAATGTATTCAGTTTCTGCCATTTCAGTGGAAAATAGAGAAAAAAATATTTTTCATTAAAAGGGAGCAGGCTGACAGTGGATGACATAAAGTATCAGTTATTGTCAAAAGGGTGGCAAACTGTTAACCTTAAAAGGAACATATTGTCAAATGTGATGGGTGATGTCGGTATTTGTCAGAAAATTGCGAAATTAGTCACAGACAATAAGCATAAAAAAGATTCTGTCGAATTGACTACTATCTACACAGAATACAAAGATCCACGCGATGGGGAGGTTCCAGCCGCTTCTCTGCTGCATTTTTTTGTTTTCAAAATTATTCAGGTGTTATTATTCACAGGAACTGGGATGCCTTAGTGTTTACATTTATGGCATCCCAGTTCCTGTGAATAGTAACACCTGAATAATTTTGCGAAATAATTATTTGCGGAGTTAGAAAAAAATTCGTAATTCTCAAACTGTAACCTCAAACAAAGCAATATTTTCATAAAAATGTTAAGGGTTACAGATTTTCTCATTCTCTATCTCGATAATTCCTCCAAAACTTACTTTCAAATTAAATTTTCGAGAAATTAACAAAATTCACAGAAATTCGACAGAGAAAGACAATGGGCGAGGTCACGTGCTTCACATTGCTCTTAACCTTTTATTTTAAACCGGCGGTGTCAAATAAAACACGGAAAACACGTCATTTGCACCAAAAACTTGATCGTAAAAGTAGAATTTTGTGGTCGTTTGCCAACCGTTTGCACCACGGATTTTAAGAGTTTCCCAAACTTATTTGTTTTCTTTCGTTTCAAAGACAATTTTTGTGAAATTCAAAAACTTTGTGACCATCTCGCAGGTTTTCACCTCCTAATTCATAGACATTTTAGAAGAAAAACTCGATTTCGTTCGAGTTTTGTCTGATTTCCCTAGCTAAATGAAGGTCCTTAAAATATTAAACTATTTTATTTTTTTATTATTTATATATTATTATTATTCTTTTAAATGGGGATAGTCTGCATTCAATCTCAAAAACAAAAAAGTACCACTCTCTCAAAGAAACACGTTAAACAATGCACTGACTCTTGCAGATCTTTAAGTTATGTTAAGTTATACCTACGTTTTATGAAAGGCTCAAGTGTCAGGATTCTGCTGCAAAAAGTTAATTGAAGTCGGATTTGAAACAAAAAAGTTATTACATAAAAAAAATATGGTAACATTCTCTGGCCACACATACACTTTTTTTTAAAACCACTTTTTCGTGATCATGGGATCTCGAAACGTACAGATCTGGTGTTATCTCAATTTCGATTTTTGGACTGATTGCAGTAACCTCCCATTTTATTCATATTAGTCGTGGGGAGGTTAATAAATCCTGCTTGATGCGTACATAGATCTTGGATGATGCGACGAGTCTGCATAATTTTGGTTTGAATTATGATAAAAATGGTTTCAACTTCAAGCTTGTTTTCAAAGAAAATAGATCAATAATATCTACCTACTTATACAGAAAAATAAAATTTGTGCATTAAGCAAGAGAAAACGAAAAATTTCTTCCACAATACACAGAGTACAGAGTTCCAATGTTGATATTAATAATGTAAATATTCCCAACCAACCATATGTCTGACCCACATTAGGTATGTATGTACGATATTGGTAGGTATATTGTTCTTGTGAGGAGCTAAATACCCAAATCAAAACTTTTTGAGTCTAATAGCTAATTAATCTATAAGCTGCAAAAGAAAAATAGACCTTTCCTGACGTGATATACATGAAAATTGGGTGATAGGAGATATCAGAATTCTAACCCCCTACGAGAACGAGATAGAATTCTAAATGGAAAATAAATGGCTGGTGATAAGACAGGAAAAACTATTTGTCTTCTAAATAGATTCGTTAAATCTTATTCGAAATCCCCTGATGATGTATTTGCAGGTGGTCAGCAAATTCTCCTGCAAATACACTCGGTTTGCGTCTGTGTTAATAAAACATTCAAGTTCAATCTCCCGAGCTTTCGTTTCATTAATTAAATCACTCGTATTTCTGTCACATTTTTAATGAAACCTAAGGAGGGCGCATTTCAGACATTTCCTGAAAAAAGTCATCGAAGATCGAGAAATAAGATAACAACCTTCCACTTAAGATAATTAAACATGTTCTTGGTTAAAAGAGTAAATTTCTGAAAATATTTTAATTGCGTCGTGTAACTCTCAGCGGTAATTAACCGTGCACACAGCTTCATAACTTTAATTAAGTACTCGCTTATGGTAAACTAAACTTTTCTGAAAACCCGAACTCTTATTTTTCCCGATAAATTTAAACAGATTATATTAAACTCTCTTTTGCCCCTTTTGCGATTTTTTCCAACAAAACCAGCGCGACCCCCTTCGTGTTCTAAGTCAACAAGTTACTATAAAAGACAATTGTAAATAATTACAGCAGTTGAACTGGCACAGAGGCGCAAACGCACCATTATAAAAACTAGTACAGATAACATAAATTTTTTAAATCACCAGTAATAAAGATCCTTAGACGGTAACTTCTGATATAACATGGGTGCAATCGGGTTAAGCTTGGCAGTATTTACTGAAGATTGCATGCGTGAGCAACTGCAGCATGATATTTTATGTGGTTTCAATGGTTTTACTGGTTGGTGTTCATGGGCATGACGGTGCCTACGAGTTCACCCTTTACAAGGATGTTATTGAGTTTGTTCACGAGTGCAGGCCAAGATCTCTCACGCTTTGTCTGAAGGTATGTAAGTACTTTATTTCCCATCCCCGACATTAAAAAAATACTACTTGAGGGACTTTTTTTGGGGCTAAATTTTTCCAAACATTCCAAGGGATTAAGCGTAAAATTATAAAATTTTACCATAGTTATACTAAAATTTATTTATTATTACAATACATATTTATATTTTTGTAGGTCCACTATCTCAGGGTCCACCCTTTGTTAGATCTACATGCTCGGCCCATCTCGACTTCTTTAGCTCTTTGCTCGTCTCTTTGGCAAACCTTTAATGAAACATTTTTCTTTGTAAAAACTTCTACCGGCAAAAATGAACTTACATTATCGGATCTAAATTTGCCTTTTAGAAAAGTCTTTGTTCCGAATTTTCAAAATTCCATGCGTAACCTCAGTTGTGAGAGATTCCAGAATTCGAACTATCGGCTCACTGCATTTTATTGGCCTGTTTGATTGGTAAACAGTTCTTTCCGGCCAAAGTCTATCTACATTTTATTATTTTAATGGCAAAAAATTAGAAAACAAACCTTTTGGCGACCGCGATTAACACTTGTCACTTTTCGAACGCGTTTGTTGTTGTCCACCACCCAAAAATCCAACTATCGCATTTTTTTGCCAATTTTACCGTCGTCGACGAAGAATCTGGTACAAAATGGTTCGTGAGTTAATGTACCGTCTTCTCGTTTTCTAACAATACAATTAGAAATTTGCCGCAAAAGGACCCTGGTGGACTCTACCTCGATTATTATGGTTTCGACATTTCGAAACGTCGGTCAAAATAACGGACTTTCGTTGAAACTGAAAAAATGCGTGTCTTGCGCCCAATTTTTACAATTTGTGGACGTTGAACGTTGCCGTGATTGGAGCAGGTTGGCGTGAATTACGATAATTGGAGCCCCCTTTGTGTGGGGTAGGTACCTGCATTGTTATTCGCTACTTCAATTCGCTGAATTAGGCCCTAAATTGCACTGGGAGATTAGGTAAATTGCACGTTTTAGTGGTCGAATTCTCATGGTGTCAAGTTATGACTGGTTATGACAGACGCCGGCAACCATAATCCATAAAAATCTTCAGATTTGCAGTCTTTATCTAGACCTCTCTTACCATTCTGATGCAAAATTCCTCTCTGCCCTAAAACAACGCTGTATCTAGAGTGTTTACAAAATTATTATTTCTGAAGTAGGTCTCAATAAAGGATTTTTTTAAAGCACCCCTGTTACGATTTCAATTTTTTTAACCAAGAAATAATTTTTGTAGCCTGTCATCGTCTTCGTGCCGGGTGGAGTTCCTATCGTCGTTTTGAAAATTCCTTTTTATAATAAGGGATAATTGAATTTGCAACGCATTATCGTCAGTTTGCATTAATCGACGAATTAGATATTTTGGAAAATTTACTAAACGGATAATTTAACCACATGCCTGTATCTTTTTGTCGTCTTGAAACCCTCCAGAATTGAAGTAACGAAATTGTTTTATTTTCTTTGCCGATGTTATGGGAATTTTTGTAAAAACCAGGGTTACAGTCTTTGTCTAATAGATCATTTAACTAGCTGCAACACGCCCTTTAGACATTGTTTCGGCAAGGACTCCCCCATTCTTAACCAAGTCCAACAAACAGATAAGAAATTTTTCATTATGATCTAACAAGGGGGATGAAATTTAAGGGTTGAAACTAGAATTTTTTCGGGAAAATGGAGGCATGAAATTACAAGGGTCGATAGATTTCGGTCAAACCTTAAAAAAGTCTTATAAGCTTTCAATTAAAACCAACCCCGACTGCTAACAACCTCTAAACCCTAGCAAGCAGATTAAAAACATTTTATTTTATGCTTTTTGGTGATTCTTTGGTAATTCAAAGTAATTTTCATTATTTCTTTACCCAACCACAGTTTTTCAACCCCTGGTTCTCGATATGTGAACCCTCAAAAAGCAAAATTTCGCAAGACCGCTTCTTTTTCATGTAATTTTCGATAGTTCTACTTTAATAGTCATTTCTCACCCCTCTTAATTTTTCATCCCCATTTACAATTTTGTAATCCCCCAAGCGTTAATTTCACCAAATTCGCCCAATTTCGTTTTTCTTCAAAAATAAGTTGTGCTGTTTTGGATAATGACTACATTTTTAAATTTTTCAACCCCACTCGCAATATTTCAACCCTCCAAAGGCTAAATTTGCAAAAATTGCCTTATTTTTGTGTTATTTTCTGTAAATCTACTAAACTTCGGTTAATTTTCACCCCCTTTCCAATTTTTCAACCCCCTAAGCACCTATTTTACTAAATTCGCCTAATTTTGTTTTTCTTCGGCAGTAAGTTGAACTCGAGGTTAAACTCGTATTGCATATGTTTATCTTTTTAACTTTTTCCACCCCATTCGCAATATTTCAACCCCCCAAAAGCTAAATTGGAATAATTGGCATATTTTTGTGTTATTTTTTGTAATTCTACTTAACTTCGGTTAATTTTCACCCCCTTTGACTTCTCATCCCCCTTTACAATTGTTCAACCCCCTAAGCACCTATTTTACTAAGTTCGCCTAATTTCGTTTGTCTTTGGCAATAAGTTGAACTCGTATGGCTTATGTAACCTTTTTCATGTTTTCCACTCCATTCGCAATATTTTAACCCCCCTTAAGCTAAAAGACCCCGCACGATTTAAATGGAAAAGCCAACGGAAGATGTATATCAATGCGATGTGTATCCCTGTAGATGTTTATCAAGTTAACGTGTATGTAGGGGCGGCTGGTCTTACTGGTGGAATGGGGTGGAGATTTTATCAATCTGCATCTAGTAGTAGTGCCTTCGGGCAAACGCACAGATGTGTCAAAAAGGCGAAATGTTAAAAAAATATTGTTACAGAATTTAGAAATAGAAAATGAACAGGAATGAGTAAATGAAAAGAATTGCCGGAATTAAAATAAAATTTGGCAAATTTTGAAAAATTAACACTCGGGGCTGAAAAATTGCGAAACGGGATGAAAAATCAAGAGGAATGAAAATTAAGTGTGATTAAGTAGAATTACGAAATATTTACCGGACTGAAAATGTCGCTCGGAATGAGAATCTATCAGATTTTCACTTCACGTCAATATACAATATTACAGGGTGTTATTTTAAAGAAAAAGATATTAAACCGACTGTTGACTTTTCATTTGCACAATTTTTCCACCAGCACCCCTTGAATAATTATTGCGAGATTAGACATGATTACATCACATTAGTCATTAAGTAGGTACAAAACTACGGTTGTGTAGACATACAGGGTGTCCCAATTGTCTGTATTCGGTCGATAACTCCATTGCTATTAGAGATAGCGAAGAATTGTTAAATACAAAGTTGCAGAGGGTCAAAAAAGGCACATTTTAAAAATACAATACTGTATACAGGCTGTCCCACTAAGGAGTAAGAACACAAACGTAGGTTTTTTTAAATGGAATACCCTGTATTTTAATTTTTTATTGGATTCTGCGATGAATTTCAAGTAACATTCATTAATCATGTTTCCATCTGAAGCGAATGGTTTAGAGGATATTGGTAATTTTGTGGGAAAAATTACTTTTGCAGTACTTGTTTTAAAAAATCACATCACAACCAATTTTCAACCTTTGGTTTTGGAAATTTATCATGTCATTAAGGGAGGTTTGGGCCATACTTAAAGCTCTTGAAAACGGTCTTAGCTTCTCAAGTTCGTCCCCAGTAACATTATGAACCTTCAAAAATGTAGAGGCTAATATTTCGAAATTTTTAAATGGCACCCCTGTCAAATGTTATAGCCATAGGTTGTAAAATTAAATTTGCTTTCGTTTAATATAAAATGTTCCTATATCCAAGTTTAGCATTTTTTGATTTATTCAGTAAAACACAATTTTCATCTTTTTCCTCCTGATGTTTTTAGACGGTTAGCCCTGACTACATTTCATTGTAGGTGTAAAATGTGTTATCAGTCGCACTACAATTTCCATAGATTTAAGATTTAAAGTTGCGTTTCATAATTTGCACAATTGCCTTTGGGCTACAAACAGGACCTGCAATAAATTCTGTGGCTGTAAAAACAAAGCGTAATTATTATAACAATCACCAGAAACGCCCACTATACCGAAAAGGTTTATTTCAACAGCTAACTTTATTTTAACAGAGTAGGTACCTATCTGTTGTTTTTTAAATGATCCAAAAAATTTAAAAAAAATTAAGTCGGTAAGTAAGTAATTAAAAAAGTACCTACCTATTCTAAAAGTGCAATTTTTATCTATTGATTTCCTTTTGGTAAGTACCTAAGGGCTGAAACAGCTACAACTTTTTTGATTAAGTACATTCTTGCGTTCCATAAATGAACATAAAAAAAAACACTTGATCATAATTTATGGTTAATTAAGGGGGGATTCCGGCTGACAGAATTTGTGACACCTATTGTGACATGTGTCCCAGCAACCTTTCAAAAACATTATTATAGGCTAAAAATGGAAATTCCTAAAAATCATAATTTACTGAATAAAACGAAAAATTCGAGACTTGGATATAGGGACATTTTATATCAAACGAAAGCAAATTTAATACTACAGCTTATGGCTATAACATTTGATAGTGGCGCCATTTAAAAATTTCGAAATATTAGCCTCTACATTTTTGAAGGTTCATAATGTTACTGGGGACGAACTTCAGAAGCTAAGACCGTTTTCAAGAGCTTTAAGTATAGCCCAAACCTTCCTTAATGACGTGGTAAATTTCCAAAACCAAAGGTTGAAAATTGGTTGTGGGGTGATTTTTTAAAACAAGTACTGCAAAAGTAATTTTTCCCACAAAATTACCAATATCCTCTAAACCATTCGCTTCAGATGGAAACATGATTAATGAATGTTACTTGGAATTCATCATAGAATCCAATAAAAAATTAAAATACAGGGTGTTCCATTTAAAAAAACCTATGTTTGTGTTCTTATTCCTTAGTGGGACAGCCTGTATACAGTATTGTATTTTTAAAATGTGCCTTTTTTGATCCTCTGCAACTTTGTATTTAACAATTTTTCGCTATCTCTAACAGCAATGGAGTTATCGACCGAATACAGACAATTGGGACACCCTGTATATTTGGAGAGCAGAAAGAAAAGCAACCGCAATCTTTGAATAAAAAACCTGTGAACAATAAGGAAGCTTTAAAATTTTAGACAACACAATTTTTTCCCAGCGATTTTTTCAGTCTGGAAAATATACTAGGTACCAAAAAAAAATTCCGGCGCCTCTCTCGGACGAGTCACCCATGGGTCATCAAAATATCTTCAACTTACTCTTTAGAATCGAAAACAAGCTGGTATACTTCAAATGTTGCCTCTAACAAAAAGTGTAACTGAAAGTCGAATAGAAAAATAAAGAAAAAAATCGCGAACTTGGCGACCTCTAACGGAAAAAACTGGTCATAGCAGGATATGGTTTGGTATTAACACTTTTTGTTCAGAATTGAATGGGCTACAACATATCAAAAATTCAGCCAAATCCACCGAGACCACTTTTCCATTTAAATCGTGCAAGGTCTTTTGCAGAATTGGCTTATTTTTAACCTCCCCAAACCCATCACAATTTTAAAAAAATGGGAGGTTACTGCAATCACTAAAATTTTCGAATTTGAGATAGCACCAGATCTCCACGTTTTGAGGTCTCAGGAACCCAGAAAAGTGGTTTTTAAAATGTGTCTGTGTGTATGTTCGTACGTACGTACGTTCGTACGTACGTTTGTAAACACGCCACAGCCAAAACTACTGGGCCGATTTGGCTGCAATTTGGTACGTAGGCATCTCATAACCCAACTTAGATCTGAAAAGCTTTTGGAGCCAATCGTGCAACCGGAAATGCCATTTTGGCACATCAACTTTTAAATTTTAAATGCAAACCCCCATTTTTCACGTCACCATAAGAAAGACCTTCAAATTCTGCTTCTAAAAATGTATTCATTCTTAGTGCCCTTTTGACCAAAAATTTAAAAAAAATTGATTTTTATCAGACTTTAAAATCGCGGTACAGCCCAAGCCCCTGAATCGATTTGACTGAAATTTTGCACATAGGGATTGTATTACACCTCGAAAAGCTGAACAAATTTTGAATTCCATCGACTCACGGAAAGTGTCCTTTTGGCACACCAATTTCCAAATTTAAAATTACTCAATCATTTAACCATTAAAAACAAGTTTTTGAAAGATTTATTGTCACCATCAGAAGGGTCTTCAAATTTTGGTTTTAAATAGGACAAAATTAATTCGCATTTAGCGCTGTTTGGTTCAAAAAATCGAAATTTTATAATAACAGTAAAAACACATTATAGCCCAAATTACTGAATCGATTTGGCTGAAATTTGGTACATGGAGATTAGGTGACCCGTTGAAGACCTGAAAGGCTTTTGGGAGCAATTGGCCAACGGGAACTGCCATTTAAGCATATCAACTTAAAATTTTAAATACAAGGCCTCCTTTTTTATGTCGCCTTTAGAAAGACGATCAAATTCTGGTTCTAAAAATGTACTTACAATTTCTGCCATTTCAGTGGAAAATAGAGAAAAAATTCTTTCTCATTAAAAGGGAGCAGGCTGACAGTGGATGACATAAAGTGGCAGTTATTGTCAAAAATTTGGCAAAAGATTAACCTTAAAAGGAACATATTGTCAAATGTGATGGGTGATGTACGAGGTGATGTCGGTATTTGTCAGAAAATTGCGAAATTACAGACGATAAGGATAAAAAAAATTCTGTTGAATTGACTACTATCTACACAGAATACAAAGATCCACGCGATGGGGAGGTTCCAGCCGCTTCTCTGCTGCATTTTTTTCTGGTTATTTTCTGTAATTCACCCCTCTTATCGTTTCATACCCTTTTACAATTTTTCAACACTGAGCGATAATTTAAAAAAATTGTCTAATTTTCCACGTTACTTTTGGTACCTACTTCCTGTAACTGCAGTAAATTTTCATTGCCTTAGACTCCATAATTTTTCAATCCCTCTGAGTGCTAATTCTACATGCTTCGCAAGCTTTTATGTTTTTTGTTCATTCTCTACTGTTTAATTCTGTACGGCCAATTTTCAACATTTCGCCTTTTTGCCACCATGCGTCTGCGGAGGCACTCCCGCTAGGTGCAGATTGATAAAATCTGCACCCGATTCCCCCAGTAAATTCAGACCGCCCTTACATTCTGGACCGGGAGCTCGTGACCGAAAACTTACGTCATAAGGTACAGAAGGTTTGACTCCCCCATTTGATGTGCATTTTGAAGCTAATTTAAAAAACCCTTGTCTTACGCCTGGGACCGGGGGCGTTTGGCAGCAATAAACATTTTAAATTTCGAAAAAGGGCCAAAATTTACGTCATAAGGTACATAAAAAGTTTGAGCGGCGTTACATGTGGAATAGCCCCCTTCAGTCAAAAAGCCGTCGTAAGATAAAATATTTGGGGGCTTTTCATCCATAAGACAACTTTGAAATTTCGAAAAAGGACCAAAATTTACGTCATAAAGTACATGAAAAATTTTTTTAGTAACTTGTAGGCCATCATACTCAAGTTATGAAACCGCTTCGTAAGACAAAAATTTTGTGGGTCAAAGGCTTTCAAGACAATTTTTTTGAAAAAAGGGCCAACATTTACATCATAAGGTACATAAAAAGTTTGAGCGGCGTTACATGTGGAACGACCCCCTTGAGTCAAAAAGTCGTCGTAAGATAACATGTTTGGGGGCTTTCCATCCATAAGACAACTTTGATATTTCGAAAAAGGACCAAAATTTACGTCATAAGGTACATGAAAATTTTTTTCAGCAACTTGTCGGCCATTATACTCAAGTTATGAAACCGCTTCGTAAGACAAAAATTTTGTGGGTCAAATGCTTTCAAGATAATTTTTTTTGAAAAAAGGTCTAAAAACCACGTCATTTGGTACATGAGAAATATTAGCGGTAAAATGTGTGGAAATATATCCCAAATTCAGAAATCCATTGTAATACAAAATTTTCGGGGTCTTTTCATCCGTAAGACGAACTTGAAATTTCGAAAAAGGACCTTTACGTCATAAGGTACATGAAAATTTTTTTTTTATTTCGTTGCTCATAATACCCGATTTAAGAAACCGCTTCGTAAGACAAAAATTTTGTGGGCTAAGTTGCTTTAAGACAACAGTTTTCGAAAAAGGGCCTGAAATTTACGCCATCAGGTACATGAAAAATTGAAACGGCATTATGTGTGGAAACAACCCTCGAGATCACAGATACCTCGTAAGGCAAAGTATTAGGGGGCTTTTTGGCGTTAAGACAAATTTGCAAATTGGAAAAAGGACAAAAATACAGATGCAGGGCAAAGATGCAGAATTCTTCGAGATAACTCTGATCTGACGTTTTGGAAGAGTCTGCAAATCCATTTAGCAAGTTACCTCAAGACAACGTACTTTGCAATATCGGAACTAGCAAAGCTGCAAGTGAAAGAACCAAAGAGTATTTACTAAATACCACCGAAAAAAGAGAGCAGCTAAGAACTACACTTATTGACGAGTGCAGACCAGGACACTGAGAGGTTTAATAGAGAAATAAAGAGGCAAGCTATTCACAATTTTGAGACAGAAGGGGTAAAAGTGAAGCTACGTACCAAAGATAAGACAGTTAAGGAAATAGGGCTCACCCGCTCACCTGTGGAATATTTGGCAGAATGTGTTGTTAGCCATTGAAAAAAAATTAGACTTAGAGGCAGTATTACAGTACTCCCTAACACCGATACCTCTGTCGTTAGTTAATGTAGATATGACTATGAGAAAGTTGGACAAATTTCACTTACTGAGGCACTTGGAGAAATCAATTTCATCGGAAGAAGCGCCCAAGGCGGTCTGTGAGGTAATCGATGCCATGTTTTTTCTACATACCCTACCAACGGCACTTCCGGAAACATACGGAGAACTCTCTTCATACATCCTGCGAAAACTATATTCAAGCAAAGCAACTCGAATCGATGTGATCTTTGACCAGTACAAGAGCCCTTCTATAAAAGATTCAGAAAGAACAAGAAGAAATGGCAACTTACCCAGTTCGCAAGATTTTTATATTCAAGGGCCCCATCAGAAGAAACCAAGAAATTTCCATAAAGCTTTGGATAATGAAAGCTTCAAAAGGTTTTTGACATTATTTCTTGCAAAGGATTGGCAACGAGAAGAGCAAAAGAAAATTCTAAGGAATAAGACGTTGTTTTTTTCGCAAGACAATAAGTTTTTTCAGAACCAATACGGAATTACATTGCGAAAACATCTTCAAGGAGGATTCTCATCGAAGGGCAGCCGACTCGAATCAGAAGGTTATAATAAGAAGAAAAACTGACGTTTTGATTATATTCCTGAGTAATATTTATAGATCGAAAGAGATTAAACCCTTTCACATGCTGTGGCTTGATTTTGGAGCAGGTAAACACAGACGATTTATTAACGCCTCACTACTATCGCAGAAGCTTGGATCAGATATTTGTTAAGTCTTTACTTGGATTGCGTACCTTCACAGGTTGCGATTCCGATTATACCGCAGCTTTCTCGCATAAAGGAAAAATTCGACCATTTAATCTATTGTCTAAATCAATAAAAGCATTCTCCGCACTTGGATCTTCCTCTGAAGTATCTGATGAAATGGTGGCTTTACTGGAAGAATTTACTTGTAAAGTTTATGGCCAAAGAAAGTGCAAGTCTGTGAATAAAGCCAGACGTCAGTTGTTTTATAATTGGAATAAACCAAAATGTGTTTCTAAGCCCTTTTCGGGAATTAAAAGAATTGATCCCACACTTTTGCCACCATGTAAGTCTGTTTTACATAACAAAATCTTGCTGTGTAATTTCATTTGTTGCATCTGGAATAATGCCAACACCTCCAATCCTTTACAAGACTTGGAGCCAGAAAGTAATGGTTGGAAAATGACTCAAAATGGCCTTCATCCAAAATGCAATACGAGAGCACATATTCCAGAAGGTCTGCATGAGGAAGATGGTGAAGAAATTTTACTCGAAGACGAAGAAGTTGTAGGAGTAGAAGATGCTCAAAATTCTGATATAGAACATGATGTGTCCGAGGATTCCGACGACAGCTCGGATGTAGAATTTTTAGTTGCTAATACTAATGTTACTTATTAACATTTTTGTATATTTAAATAAGTAAAACCTTTTTGCATTTTCAAACGATGCATTAGTGACTTCAAGGGCTTTTCGACCTAGCCCTCGATTATTTTATCCTGAACAAATGTAATTAATGTACCCTTCTCCAAAATACGTTGCCTTACAACGATTTGCCCACAAAATTTTTGTTTACGAGGCGGATTCATAAATTAGGTATAATCGCCGACAAATCTTTGAAGAAAAATTTCATGTACCTTGTGAAGTAAATTTTTGCCCTTTTTGCAATTTGCAAATTTGTCTTAACGCCAATAAGCCCCCTAATATTTTGTCTTACGAGGTATCTGTGATCTCGAGGGTTGTTTCCACACATAATGCCGTTTCAATTTTTCATGTACCTGATTGCGTAAATTTCGGGCCCTTTTTCGAAAACTGTTGTCTTAAAGCAACTTAGCCCACGAAATTTTTGTCTTACGAAGCGGTTTCTTAAATCGGGTATTATGAGCAACGAAATAAAAAAAAATTTTTTCATGTACTTTGTGACGTAAAATTTGGTCCTTTTTCGAAATTTCAAGTTCGTCTTACGGATGAAAAGACCCCGAAAATTTTGTATTACAATGGATTTCTGAATTTGGGATATATTTCCACACATTTTACCGCTAATATTTCTTATGTACCAAATGACGTAATTTTTAGCCCTTTTTACAAAAAAATTATCTTGAAAGCATTTGACCCACAAAATTTTTGTCTTACGAAGCGGTTTCATAACTTGAGTATAATGGCCGACAAGTTGCTGAAAAAAATTTTCATGTACCTTGTGACGTAAATTTTGGTCCTTTTTCGAAATTTCAAAGTTGTCTTATGGATGAAAAGCCCCCAAATATTTTATCTTACGACGACTTTTTGACTCAAGGGGGCTATTCCACATGTAACGCCGCTCAAACTTTTTATGTACCTTATGACGTAAATTTTGGCCCTTTTTCGAAATTTAAAATGTTTATTGCTGCCAAACGCCCCCGGTCCCAGGCGTAAGACAAGGGTTTTTTAAATTAGCTTCAAAATGCACATCAAATGGGGGAGTCAAACCTTCTGTACCTTATGACGTAAGTTTTCGGTCACGAGCTCCCCGTCCACATTAAGATGATAAACGTCTACAGGGATACACATCGCATTCATGTACATTCATCTTCCGGTGGCTTTTATAATTTCCGATATAATTAACTGTTGAACACCTTATTTCCAACTTACTAATTTATTTAACGGCTTAAGAACAATTAACCATCTGCATTTCATTTAATTAGGTACATTGACCAGAAAATAAATTAAAAACGATAGCATTCATTCGCCTCGTAGGTAATTGTTTACCTTTTCCTTCCGAGTAACATTGACATCTACGGTAAATTTCAACACATTTCCTTACGTAATAACGTGCATTACCTGTCTGGTCAGTCTCGAACCACAATCTGAACATTGAACCTGAAAGTAAACACTTACATGAATCGTCTGGTGCGTTTCCTGACGTTAAAGATCTTGTTTTCGTTTCAGGAGAAAGCTTTGAATTTCATAGAGGCGCTTCCAAATAACCTCGACATTGGCGGAGGAATAAAAATCAAGCAAAACAAGGAAATTGAGAGGATTTCCAGGCAATACTCCTCGGTAATTCCATCCGATGAGACAAAGGAAGATGTGATCGATCGGATTCTTTTTGAGGCCATTGCAGATTACTTAACTTCACACACTCTCGAGCTGAGTCTTCCCTCGGAAGTTATGAGGGAGCTGAGGGTATCTGCTGAAGAAGGTAAATGAAAAAACTTTGGGGGTTGTTTTATAGAGTTTTTGTTGAATTTCAGGGCGCAAAAAGAAAGGAGGGAAAAAGGGGGGCGGTTTGATGACATTGATGATGCTGTTTTATCTAAAAGCCGCCACGCTTGGAGCTATAGCGCTTAAAGTTATAGGGTTGGCGGCGTTCAAAGCGTTACTTGTTGCTAAAGTTGCGTTAACGATATCAGGGATCATAGCCCTGAAAAAGCTTCTGGAGAGTAAACATCATACTTCCACTTATGAAGTTGTGGCACATCCGCATTACGAGGAATACGGGCATCACGATAGAGCACTTAATGCGGATTTACCTTATAAAAGTCATAAAACTAGTTTCTAGATTAATTTGTAGAATTAATTTTATTGGCTAAACACCAATACCTACGGAAGCGTAGAAGTTAGAAGTTAGAACTTACCACAAAAAATGTGTAAATTTCGGAAGAAAAACTGTAAATTTACACAAAAATTGTAAATTTACATAAACAGTGTCAATTTACGGAAAAATTGTAAATTTACACACAAACTGTCAATTTACAGAAAAACTGTCAATTTACAGAAAAACTGTAAATTTGCCCAAAAACTGTCAATTTACAGAAAAACTGTAAATTTACACAAAAACTGTCAATTTACAGAAAAACTGTCAGTTTACACAAATTTTTTTTAAATTCCTGCCAAATAACGGTTTGACAGTTTTTGTGTAAATTTACAGTTTTTTCTTCAATTTACACATTTTTTGTGGTAATTTAGAAATAAAAAAAGAGAAAAATGTGGCACTTCTACGCTTCCGTAAATACCTACCTGAGAATAACAAAACATGTAATTTATTTATTTAGTATTTATTGTACTATAAGTAGTTGTACAAAAATCTGAAGTGTATCTCCCGTGAAGGGGGTATAGGGGAGATGGGGTAAAACCGGAAAAAGATTCTATGATCTGAAAAGCATGCTGCAATCAGTCATTCAATAATCCACTGAATATTGTTGTTATTACCTGAGCTGAAAATATATTTTATATAAAAGTTGACAATCGTTTACCTTTATTTTGATATCAACATCTTTCACAAGTCAAGAGACATCAAACCATCGTACTTGCTTCAAATGTTTATACGTTTCAGGAAAACATCGTTAAATATCACCAAGTCAAAACATAAAAATAGTCACATTCGCCAATCTCAGTTCTCTCAATTCATTTCAATGTTGATCACATAGATATAATATGGCCTATTGACTTTATGAACATCAGACGTTCCTAAATTCTCAAAAAATTGTACAATAGGTACCTACTAAAGATCTAAGGAGCTGAATTTTACTAACTTTGCTTAATCCAATTATTAACATCTCTTCTTGTTAATTATAAGTATTATAACTTAACATTATTACATAATTACATTACAAAAGAAAGCAGATACAGAAAAAAATTTGATTCGAAATCTGCCATGGGGTGTTTCAGGTATGCGCTCCGAAGGGGGCGCTTAAAATGCGAAAACCTCAAGCCAATATCTTATACAGGGTGTTCTAATGAAAAGTAGCCACCCCAAATATTTCGTAAAACACTTAAATCCACACTTGGCGAAATTTCAAAACTCACCCCCTAACCCCCACCGACGCCCACTTCAAAATTTTAAATGACAACCCCCCACTTGTGATACATCATTTGAAAGCTAATTTCATTGTCAATCTAACGCTGTAACAATTTTTGATATTTGTTAAACTTTAGCGCCCTCTATGTTTAAATTTTAAAATACATTAGGGCCCTTTGTGATACACCATTTGAAAGGGTTTGAAATTCTCTGTAAACTAATGCAAGAATTTTTTTAATCCATCCATTCGTTCAAAAGTTACAGTCTAAACTTGACCGATTTCTCTCAGAACCAGCTCATGTCTTTCAATGTGAACTTTTGAACGAGTGGGTGGATTTCAAAAATTCTTGCATCAGTTTACAGAGAATTTGAAGTCCTTTCAAATAATGTATCACAGAGGGCCCTAATGTAATTTAAAATTTGAACATAGAGGGCGCTAGAATTTAACAAATATCAAACATGGTTACAGCGTTAGATTGGCAATGAAATTAGCCTTAAAATGGTGTATCACAAGTGGGGGGTTGCCATTTAAAATTTTCAAGTGGGGGTAGGTGGGGGTTAGGGGGTAAGTTTTAAAATTTTGCCAAGCGTGGATTTAAGTGTCCCCTCCAAATAAAAATCGACCTGCCCGAGCGAATTTTCATATTTTATTTGGTTTACGAAATATTTGGGGTAGCTACTTTTCATTAGAACACCCTGTATACTTACCGTTCAAATGTTATTATGTATAAAGATTGTCTGAATTTACTGCGTTAATCTTGCATGCAGATCTTTAACAATCTGCACCCACTGCCTCGCATTCTGCTGTAGTATACAGGGTGGTTAATTTTTTGACCACCATTATGGGATCTCGGAAACTATAAGAGATGGAGAGTAGGTTAAATTAGAAAACAGTTGCGCTATTTCTTGGTGATTTAGAATCTGTAGACAATTTCCCGATATCTTGATTCGTTCCGGAGTTATGGCGAAAAATCTGGAAATTGCGATTTTGAACAAAAATTGGTATCTTCCTAACGATTAATGCTATTTAAATGAAATTTGGAGCGTTTATATTTTTGACATCTGCCAATTGAATGACATTACCTAATTGAAAATTTCTGATTCTTCTAGATTTTGAGCAGCGACAGTCAACTTTTCTATTTCTTATGGCCGCAATATTGAATTTTAACACAGTGGGATGCACAAAAAAATTAGCCTTTCAAAAATATAATCGACATGGAGTCTTTTGAAGAAACATGTCAAAGTTCGAGTCACACGTCTACAAGACTTATTTTATTGTCAATTAATTCAGTTGTTTTTCGTATAGCTACTAAAAAACGCCCTTCCAAAAAAATCCATATTTGTTTCATTTTTGAGAAGTTAATTTTTTTGTGCATCTAATGGTGTCAAAATTCAATATGGAGGCCATAAAAAAAGAAAAGTTGACTGTCGTTTTTGTTAATGCCACGCAGTTGACAGCAGCTGCCAAAATGTAAAAGTCCCAAGTTTCATTTAAATAGCATCACTCATTAAGAGGATATTATTTTCTCTTTAAAATGGCAATTTTCATATTTTGAGGGATAACTTCGGAACGAATCAAAATATCGGAAAATTCTCTTCAGATTCTTAATCATACCAAAAAATAACGCCCCTTTTCTCTATAGTTTAAACTACTCTCCATCTCTCAAGGTTTCCGAGATCCCAATGGTGAGCATCGAAAAATTAACCACCCTGTATAAATGGGCGGAAAATGGTTGTGAAAGCTGGTGTACCCCTGAAGAAGTCCCAGCGAGAACTATGAAAATTTACTACCAGGTCTTAGAGCTGATTCAAGGGTGCAATTCCTCTATGCCAGTTTTTTGTGTTTACGTGAGTAGGGGAGGAAATATGAAGCGACATACACCCCCACCACTTTTCGCTGCTCTCTTGACTTCTTCATCTATCTTCACTATTCTTAAACCACCTTCGGCAATGAATTCTATACTCATTTTGATATAATGTTTATTTTTAACCTCCCCACTCCACTTCACCACTTAAAAAAAAGGGAGGTTACTGCAATCACTAATATATTTTCGAATTCGAAATAACACCAGATCTTCACGTTTTTGAGGTCTCAGGAACTCAAAAAAGTGGTTTTTAAAATGTGTCTGTGTGTATGTACGTACGTACGTTCGTACGTACGTTCGTTTGTAATCACGCCACAGCCAAAACTACTAGACCGATTGGGCTGAAATTTGGAACATATACATCTCGTAACCTAACTTAGATCTGAAAAGCTTTTGGAGCCAATCGTGCAACCGGAAATGCCATTTTAGCACATCAACTTTTAAATTTTAAATGCAAACCCCCATTTTTCACATCACCATAAGAAAGGCCTTCAAATTCTGCTTCTAAAGATGCATTCACGCTTAGTGCCTTTTTGACAAAAATTCTAATATTCGAGATTTTTTGACGTACTTTAATAACGCCATACAACCGAAACCTCTGGAACCATTTGGCTGAAATTTTGCACACGGAGCTTGTATTACCCGCCGAACAGCTAAAATTTTTTTGGAGGCAATCAACACACGGAAAGTGCCGTTCTGGCACATCCATTTTCAAATCTAAACATTCTCTCATTTTACCGTCTTAACAAGTTTTTGAAAATTTTATTGTCACCATCAGAAAGGTCTTCAAATTCTAGTTTTATAAATAAGATAAAATTCATTCGCATTTAGTGCCCTTTGGATAAAAACTCGAAATTTTGTAAAAATACTAATAATGCATTAGAGCCCAAACTAGTGAATCGATTTGGCTGAAATTTGGTACACGGACATTAGGTGACCCGCTGACGAGTTGAAGCAATTGGAAGCGGTTGGTCCACGGGAAGTGCCCTTTTGGCATATCAATTTTAAAATTTTAGATACAAGGCCTCCATTTTTGATGTCACGATAAAAAAGGCCTTCAAATTCTGCTTCCAAATATGTATTCACTCTTAGTGCCTTTTTGACAAAAATCTAAAAAATTCGAGATTTATAACGTACTTTAAAATCACGGTACAGTCCAAACCATTGAACCTATTTGGCTTAAATTTTGTATGTACATGAAGATTGTATTACCCGTCGAAGAGCCTAAAGGTTTTTTTAAGCAATCAACCCACGGCGAGTGCCATTTTAACCTCCCCAACCCCATCACAATTTAAAAAAAATGGGAGGTTACTGCAATCACTAAAATTTTCGAATTTGAGATAGCACCAGATCTTCACGTTTTGAGGTCTCAGGAACCCAAAAAAGGGGTTTTTAAAATGTGTCTGTGTGTATGTACGTACGTTCGTACGTTCGTTTGTAATCACGCCACAGGCAAAACTACTAAACCGATTTAGTTGAAATTTGGAACATAGGCATCTCGTAACCTAACTTAGATCTGAAAAGCTTTTGGAGCCAATCGTGCAACCGGAAATGCCATTTTGGCACATCAACTTTTAAATTTTAAATGCAAACCCCCATTTTTAACTTCACCATAAGGAAAACCTTCAAATTCTGCTTCTGAAAGTGTATTCATTCTTAGTGCCCTTTTGACCAAAAATAAAAAAAAAATTGATTTTTATCGGACTTTAAAATCGCGGTACAGCCCAAGCCCCTGAACCGATTTGGCTGAAATTTTGCACATGGGGATTGTATTACACGTCGAAGAGCTGAACAAATTTTGAATTCAATCGACTCACGGAAAGTGCCGTTTTGGCACACCAATTTCCAAATTTAAAATTATTTTTTCATTTGACCATTAAAAACAAGTTTTTGAAAGATTTATTGTCACTATCAGAAAGGTCTTCAAATTCTGGTTTTAAATAGGACAAAATTAATTCGCATTTAGCGCTGTTTGGTTCAAAAAAGCGAAATTTTATAATAACAGTAAAAATACATTATAGCCCAAATTACTGAATCGATTTGGCTGAAATTTGGTACATGGAGATCGGGTGACCCGTTGAAGACCTGAAAGGCTTTTGAAAGCAATTGGCCCACGGGAAGTCCCATTTAACCATATCAACTTAAAATTTTAAATACAAGACCTCCTTTTTTATGTCGCCATTAGAAAGGCGATCAAATTCTGGTTCTAAAAATGTGTTCACAGTTTCGGCCATTTCAGTAGAGAATAGAGAAAAAATTCTTTCTCAATAAAAGGGAGCGGGCTGACAGTGGATGACATAAAGTGGCAGTTATTGTCAAAAAGGTGGCAAAAGATTAACCTTAAAAGGAACATATTGTCAAATGTGATGGGTGAATAAAATAAATAAATAAATAAATAAATTTATTAGTCAAGTAGTATACGTTACAGTAAACAAACAGACACGTCACTTAAGAACTATACACACAAAATTAAAAGATTTAGGTAGTATTACACTAAAAAAAAACATAAGTCAACGACAGGTTTGAATTAGATATTCATCCACACTGTAAAAGCACTTGTTAACTAGAAATTCATACAGTAATTTTTTGAAAGATTTATCATTCCTCGCACATTTAATCTCGTTATCAAGTAAATTATATATCTTGATACCCTGGTACCAAGGTCCTTTCTGACCTACAGAAAGCCTGGAAAAAGGCATATTTAATAAATTACTGTTCCTCGTGTCGTGCTCATGAAAATCGCCTCTTTTTCCCAAAGAAGGTTCATTTTGCCGAATTAACAGCAGTAAACTAAAGATATAGAGGCAAGGCAAAGTCAAAATACCATACTGGCGAAAAACTGGACGACAATGAGCACTGCTGTCGCCAATTCCAGCCATGCATCGAATAATGCGCTTTTGAACAATGAAAGCGTCATCCATATGTGCGGACGAACCCCAGAAGACCACCCCATAGGATAGCAGTGACTGGCACAAACCGAAATACAGCGATTTTAGTATCGAAGCAGGAACCTTAGGACGAAGACATTTAATTAAATAGCAGGTAGAGCTAAGGCGATTGCACAGCTGACTTACATGCTGTTCAAATGTCAGTTTAGTATCTAAAGTCAATCCCAAAAACTTTAAAATAGAGACATGATTAACAGTTTGACCATTCGCTTTTATCAGATCACACATCTCAGGTGTAGCATTTTTTGGTAAAAATTTCATCAGACATGTTTTGTCAACATTCAAGAGTAGCCTATTATCTGTACACCATCGGATTAGCTTCTCAGAGACAGCATTGCAAGTCGAGATCAAGGTATCGTAATCCGAATCAGTAACAATAGCATTAGTGTCATCAGCGTAAAGTATGATATTGCAGGAGTCTAGAGATATATGACCAGGTAAGTCATTCACAAATAAGTTAAAAAGGATTGGCCCAAGAATCGACCCTTGCGGTACTCCTCTATTAACCTTGCTGGCCGATGAGACACACTGTTCGACCTTTACAACCTGGGATCTGTTTTGCAAATAACTGGCAACCCAGTTATTGACACATCCTCTTAGGCCTAACTGAGAGAGTTTACTCATTAACAGCGAATGGTCAATGGAGTCAAAGGCTTTTGACAAATCATAGAATAATCCAACTACATGCTTTTTGTTATTCAAGGCCTCATATATCTGATCAAACATGGTAAGAATGGCTGAGGAGGTAGACTTACCCTTAATGAATCCATTTTGATTAGGAATCAGAATTTTAAATGTGTCAATAAAATCAATAAGGCGAACATAAAAAGCTCTCTCAAACACCTTATGAATTTGACACTGAATAGAGACTGGTCGGTATGACTTTAAATCACTGCGGGAACCTTTATTTTTAAAAATAGGCACCACCTTAGAAATCTTAATCTCGTCAGGAAAAATGCCAGTGGTAAACGATTCATTGACTAAATCCGACAATGGATAACATATGATGTCTGCTATGGCCCTAATGACATTGCCTGGAATGTCATCAACACCAGCAGACTTTTTTACACACGATCCATTAATGATCGAAAAAATCTCTTGCGGAGTTGTTGGAGTCAAGGACATACTAAAAGGAACGTTGCTACCACTGTGACCATCCTCGTTGCTGGCATTAACATTATTGACGGTAGATGTAAAATATGTATTGAATAATTCAGACAGCTGGAGTGAATCAGTGACAAGCTGTTGAGTGTCGCCATCGAGCACTTCAAGATTATCCATCTTAGGTTTCCGATGGTGATTGATAACAGACCAGCTATCCTTATTTATATTGACCGAGTTTTCCAATTTTTCTTTAATGTATCTTCGTTCACTAGTGAGTAAAAACTCATTATACAATTTTTTAAACTCCAAAAATTTCTTATGATAAAATGCATTATTCAAAGCTCTGTCTAACTTAGACATCTCACACAAGTGACGAAACATTAGTCTTAAGGAATCAGTCATCCAGGGGTGTCGGTGATGACGAATCTTTTTCGATGCATGGTAGGGGAAACTCTCATCAAAGTGGCGTAGAAGTAAACTATAAAAATAACTGAACCTGGAAATAAAATCAGCAGCACCTGAATGAATCGTCCAGTCTACACTCAATATGGCCTCACGAAAAAGATTTATATTTCTTTGGGAAAAGTGCCTTCTGCACGGCATAGGTTGACCAACATCTGTACGACCAGTACATAAAATTGGGAATGTGACAAACTGATATGTATGATCAGAAAAGAAAACTTGATTCACTTGAGTAAAGGAAGGAGTAATATTAGAAATAATATTGTCAATACAGGTTGCTGTACAGTGAGTAATTCTAGTGGCACTATTAATCAAGCAATTTAAGTTATATTCTTGTAACCTATTAACTAAGTCATCTTTTATTTTACTATTATTAAGAAAATCTATGTTGAAGTCTCCGCATAAGATTATGCTTACATTCATGTCATCAAGATGAATATGATGCAGAAGTTCACTTAGTAAGTTAAGAAACATTTCGACAGAACAGTCCTTGTTAGGACTCCTATACAAGGATATCACATACGTCTTACCGTTACCCATTACATTATTGATAACAGCAACAGTCACTTCGAGTATTTTTTCGACAGAGTTATTGAATTTTGGCCTGATATCAAAACCAGCCTTTGACAGAATACATACTCCGCCTCTTTGGAATGTCTGCCTGCAAAAACTATTAACAATGTGATAGCCGGGAATCCGAAGCAATTCGATCTCATATTTGTTCAACCAATGCTCACTTAAGCACAGTATGTCAACATTTAATTCATCTAGAAGTACTGAGAGGGAACCAACCTTGTTTTGAAGTCCCTGTATATTTAAATGCATGATCGAGGTTTTAGATAGACGGCAATCGATATGGTCTTCTTCATCCTTGATGTCATGGGTCAATGATGGGCGAAGCGGGTCCTGGCTGCTTATCTCGACGGCTCGTTTTCTTGGCGTGGTTGAAAAAAACGACCTACTCGGACCCCATTCGGCCAGAATGAGGGATTCATGATATCGTCCTTGTGTTCGAAGTTAATTGTGACTTTAAAGGACGCGAATGTTGGTGATTTGGAACGGGACTCCAAAGGAATGCACTGCACCTCGGGGAAGTCTCCGATAAGAAAATTTTTAATCACGTCAGCACTTGTTCCACAGGAAAGTCTAGAGACATGTATATAAGCCTGCCTAGGCACAACACTTAGGGTGTTATTATCCAAGGATTTATTTCCGGTGATGTACCTAGCCCTATTTGAGACATTGGAACGACGAGTCTTCTGCTCAACTACCACCCAATCGTCGTTATTGGGTTTTAATGCAGCTGGTGGGGGTGTAGAGGACTCCACTGCTGCGGAAACAATTCCAACAGCGGCTGTGACACCGGCGGCTGCAGGTGGTTTATCTGCCTTGATAGTACGAGTTTGACGAATATTTATATTTACCGGTGTCTTTTGTTTATCAACAGGCGGTTTAGAATGTGACGGTCTGATGTTGCTGTCGTTTTTGTTGCTTGATGATAAGCCGCTGATGGTTTTTGATGCGTAACTTGATGGCGGATTTTCCTTCTTTAACATAGTTATGAGCAGTTCCTGCTCCTGGGTCCTTTTTTCTAGGTGATATGTTAATTTTGAGACTGTCTCCAGCTCTCGTCTAGTATCCATGCAACGTTTGCACCCGTCGACTACAGATTCGGTGTCGAAAAAAACATCAGTTTCCACATGTTTTCCTCGTAAAGCACTCACATAGTTTACCACTAGTTGATTGGTTACTTGAGTAGGAGTTTTCAAAGTTAATAAAATGTCAATTATTTCACATTTCTTCAGTTTACTGAGCTCAGCGCTCATACATGCGTGCTCGTCGGCGGCCGCCATGACATGTCGGTATTTGTCAGAAAATTGCGAAATTAGTCAAGGATTAAAAAAATTCTGTTGAATTGACTACTATCTACACAGAATACAAAGATCCACGCGATGGGGAGGTTCCAGCCGCTTCTCTGCTGCATTTTTTTCAATGTTTCAACCTCATTCGCAATATTTCAACCCCCAAAAGCTGAATTTGGATAATTCGCCTAATTTCGTGTTATTTTTTGTAATTCTAGGTAGTTATTTTAATGCCGTTAATTTTTAACCCCGCGAGTTTTCGCCTTCCTTCAGTGTTTCCACCCCCCAGCAAATTCGCCCAATTTAGTTTTCTCGGGAATTCTGCTTATTTGGATTATTATAGGTATCATCTTCTCCAACTTCTCAAAATGTTGCAAAATTGGATTATTTTCCGTGTAGTCCAGTCAAGGAAGGCCAAATTTGGGCAAATGCTTGAACAAAATCGGAAAGTTTTGAAACTTTGCAGCATTGTTTGGGAAGGTCTAGTAATGAACATACTAAAAGTCCTGACACCTAGAGGGTGAGCGCGAGGGGGGAGACCTCAAAATAGGTCCCTCTTTTTGGTTTTTCGTTAATATCTCCGAAACTATAGGTCCTACGAAAAAAATGTTTTATACGAAAAATAAAGAGGACGAAATTTCCCACAAAAACGATTCTATAAATTTGTTGAGTAGAGTTGGTAGTTTACGAGATAATTGCGTTCGAAGATTGTAAGATTTGTCAATTGTCAGAGACGCTCCTCGGACAAGTCAAACAGCTCTTACTAAATTAGATGGGGGTGAGTTTGATGAAATAATGAACAATTATTATAAGAAAAAAGACGTATAATGCAATTTGTAGTGAATAGATAATAAATCAAATTACAAAAAATGTTATCGAAGTAGTGGAATAATAAAAATGAAGATTTCCGAATAGTATACCGCACTGAATAATAGTTCTAATTCAAATCAGGTCGAAGTCCAACGCCTCCTCCTCCTCAATAATAGGTGGTGTACTATTCATACAATCTCCGTGGCAGTTGTTGCAGATCCCCAATCCACACTTGGCTCCACAACCTTTGGTGCATCTACAAAAGATGAGGTTGAGGACAGCCTCAGGGGCAACAGAATGTTTGGTTGTGATAGGCACTAGATTAACATTCGCTCTGCGTTCCCAACCCCAAAGTTGAGGTTGCAGCTCATTTCCCAGCCACAGAAGATAGTAGTAATACTTTTTGATCATGCAGTCACAGGTTCTGACACTACATCAGTTGCATATAGAAAGGGAAAAGTAGCGGGCTGCAAATTATTGATACAACGTGAGGCATTGCGATCAGTAGCAGAAGTTTTTAACAACCCGAATTCGACGCATCAGCAGGTAGCAGAGGCAGGGCACAAATTCTTCTTGAATCTGTATGGAGCTCCTGCTACTACAAGGTCCCTCAACTTGCATAGGTTCCATGCCTTCACAAAGTCTGCTTCCAACATGAAACCGGAGTTACCATCCCTCCCTCCTACAGAAAGGGCAACACAGCACTCATTTCGGATTTTCCACCAGGTGCAACTGTGGCTGGGAAATGGGCTGCCACCTCAACTTTGGGGTTGGGAACGCAGAGCAAATGGTAAAGTGCCTATAACAACCAAATATTCTGTTGCCCCTGAGGCTGTCCTCAACCTCATCTTTTGTAGAGGCAGGAAAATAGGCATCAGTTATTGCACTGCCATCTGCAACAACTGCCACGGAAATTGCATAAATAGTACACCACCTATTGAGGAGGCTATCCACGAGGAGGACGAGGCGTTGGGCTTCGACCTGATGGAGAATTAGAACTATTATTCAGTGCGGTATACTATTCGGAAATCTTCATTTTTATTATTTCACTACTTCGATAACATTTTTTGTAATTTGATTCATTATCAATTCACTACAATAGTTATTTACGTAATTAGTTATGAAAAGTCCTATATTGTTTGACGAGTCGCAATATTTGCCAAAACGAGCGATAGCGAGTTTTGCAAAATTAAACGAGTCAAACAATTTAGGCTTTTCATAACGTATTAAGTACAACATTTTACTTAATTGCGTAAAATCATCAAACTCACCCCCACACTAATTTAGTAAGTAGCTGTTAGACTTGTCCGAGGAGCGTCTCTGACAATTGACAAATCTTACAATCTTCGAACGCAATTATCGTATGTAATTTATTAAGTGGTTGTTTTGATTTTCGGAAATCTCGACTGACATGTTGAGTTCCTTTATTGCGGCGGAAATCACCGCGAGTCGAAGACGAGCGGTTGATTTCCTAGCAGCAATAAAGGAACGAAACCTTCAGGAGAGATTTCCAAAGAAAATCAAAACACCACGAAATAAATTCAGCCAGAAAATCGCAATTTTATGGCGCGCTCCAAAATTTATTCAATAATATCAAGATATTCGTGGCAGTTGTAACTATAGAGATTGCAAAATAAACAAAATAGTTGAAAAATTGCAAAAATATTTTTGGCTGTGCTGTCAACTCAGGTAAACATTGATTGAATTATTTTAGATTTTATAATTTTGCATCTGCTAGGTTATTTAAGAAAATGGTTGCTAAACGTCCCAAGCATGTTACGATGGACAGATTGTTCCTGACTCTTAATCCTGGCTGGATGCTTCATCACTCAAATACAGTAGGGCAAAATGAAATGGACAAATGGATGAAATCAGCAGAGCTAATGCCATAGGTATCGACACAATTTCAGTCATAACTAGCCATCCACCACTCAGATCAACGGCAGTGTTCCAATTAGCAAGAAAAGGAGTAGGGGAAATCCAATTAATAAAAATGAGTGGACATTCCAGTATAACATCCCTGAAACCATATATCCAGCTCGACAAGGATCATCATAAAGGAATGGTGCTAAAGCTACGAGGAGAGCAAGAAAGAACTGATGATGCAGATGAAGCTGGAGCAAGATCAAAACATGAAATGAAAAGCATTACAAGCGACTCGATAGTTGAAGAATTGTTGACTGTCACTACAGCTTCTTCCCCGTCGCAGAAACGACAGAATCAACAAATTTATAATAACTGTGTGTTTCACTGCAATTCAATGAACATGTAATTCAATTTTCATTTTCTTTGTTGATGTGGAGTTGTTTTAACACTAATAAATAATTAAAACACTATACGGTGGTTTTTGGAAATCAGGACGAGAGTGATTTCCGGAAATCAGCACGAGAGTGATTTCCGGAAATCAGCACATGTGCGTGATTTCCAGTTTAATCAAAATTTTATTGGCTGATACGTTAAAAATTCTAAAAAGCGATTGGTTCATATTTATAAAATGCGATTTTCTCGTAAATTACCAACTCTACTCAAAAAATGTATAGAATCGTTTTTGTAGGAAATTCAGTCCTCTTTATTTTTCGTATAAAACATTTTTTCGTAGGACCTATAGTTTGGGAGATATTAACGAAAAACCAAAAAGAGGGACCTATTTTGAGGTCTCCCCCCTCGCGCTCACCCTCTAGGTGTCAGGACTTTTAGTATGTTCATTACTAGACCCTCCCAAACAATGCTGCAAAGTTTCAAAACTTTCCGATTTTGTTCAAGCATTTTTCCTATTTTGACTGGACTAGTGTTACTTTTCATGTTTCATTACCTTAGTTTATTTTTTTCAAGTGATGGTTCTTGAAACTTGGGCGAATTTTTGTGTTTTTTTTTTGTTATTCTTCTCTTGGAAAAACTGTAAAGGTCATCCAAATTTTTTCAGCGTCAGCTCATTGTTTTTGTGCTCTAAACGCAAATTTTCCATAACCTGCCTTTTTCTGTAGGCTTTTATAACCGGAGAACCAAAATTTTCACTTATTGTAAGTAGTAGTAGTAGTAGTAGTAGTATTATAAGTAGCTGTACCTACATATTACCTATATATAGCAGCGTTCACAGGCCATTTAGGCCCATTGCTGGGTGTTTTTTTCCATTCTTTTCTGTCTTCCACTTTCTAACTCTCTCTGATTCCAAGTCTTCTAGAACTGCCTTCTTCTCGGCCTGCCTCTTTTTCTCCTCCGGTATTTTTCGTCGAATGTTTTTAATGTGTTTAACTATTCTATTTTCCTCCATTCTTTCCAGGTGCCCTATAGACCAGTCAAATAGGGACCGGAGGTTACAATAATTGTTGGAAAGCCGGAGATGGTCTTAAACGCTTTAGTAGGCATCTAATAGAAGTATCCTAGTTTTGCAACTTCCCAGGATGTGTGCGTATGATAGGGTGTCCAAAAAACCCCTAAATTTTCGTACTTTTTTCAGTTTTTCGCTTATAACTTCTAAACAGTGCTTCCTAGCGTAAAGTTCGCGTCGAATGAGCTCCCAAACGTTAATTTCGACCATGATTTCAAAGCGCATCACAAATTTAAATTTTGGTTAAACGTATTCAAAAAACAATTTATTTATAAAGGTAGTTAAGAAATGAGACGAATAAAAAATCAATGTCTTCGAAATCTTTTGGACGTGGAGGGGCCAGGGTCGTTCGCAGGCTCGATAAATAGTGTGTCGCCTTCAAATAGTTGAGGCTTAGGTACTGACTTATGACTGTTTATGGATTGCTCTATTTTGATTTTCTAGATCTAAAGCCTCAACTATTTGAAGGCGACACAATATTCATCGAGCCTGCGAACGACCCTGGCCCCTCCACGTCCAAAAGATTTCGAAGAAATTGATCTTTTATTCATTGTCTCATTTCTTAACTACATTTATAAATAAATTATTTTTTGAATAATTTTAACCAAAATTTAAATTTGTGATGCTTTTTGAAATCAGCGATTGAAGTTCTACAACTTTCAAGCTATAAGTTTTTTAAATTAGAGTAGCCGTTTGGACGTTACAGACGACGAAAAGTCACTACTTGTTAATCTTTCACAAAATTGTCGTTTTTGACCATCGTTTGCGACCCTACCACATGGTCGAACTTAACGTTTGGGGGGCTCCTTCGACGCAGAATTTAATGCGCTTTAATTTCGAAAATAGTGAACTGTTCGCTTGGAAGCACCGTTTAAATATTATAGGCGAAAAACTGAAAAAAGTCCGAAAATTTCGTGTTTTTTTGGACGCCCTATCATACGCACACATCTTGGGAAGTTGCAAAACTAGGGTATTTCTATTAGATGCCTACTAAAGGGGTTAAGATCATCTCCCGCTTTCCAACATTTATTGTAACCTCCGGTCCCCTGGAGGTCTAATTTGACTGGACTACTGTTCATTGTAGGCGTCGCGATTTAATAATATCGGTTATTCGTGGTGGCAATTCACTACCAGGATTAGGTGTACAAACTGTTAAGACTATACCATCAAGATTAGAGTTAGGATTACCGTGGAATTCCAAAAATTACCTTAATTACATTCAGAATTCAGAACTAGAGTTATTTAGATTACGCTCGTGAATTACCTAGCCTTGGAATTACCAAATGTGATGTTCAACCACTGCGCATGCGCATTACAAACGCGATCAGCTGTACCTACCATGTGATTCACCATTCTTAATTCAGTTTATAAAAGAGAATTGGCAGAATTACTGTTGGAATTACTAGGATTACTTATAGAATTACTTGGATTACATTTAGAATGACTATACTGGAATACCAAATTACTAGAAGATTATGCGAATTAGGTACTTTTAGCTTTAACAGGATTACTTGCGAATAGGTGGAATTACTAGGATTAGTACCCAGTAATAACGAAGTAATCCAGATTAGGTGTACAAATTTGAGTGAGTCAATTGCCCCTCGGTATATTATGTACTTACTTTATCTTTTTAAACTGACATCATAAAGCAACCGGAAATAGAAATTAACAACTTACCACGTTATTATAATGTCCATTTTATACATATTTTATGTAAGAGTGCACTATGTATCTACACAAAAGGAATTGTAAGCTAATTCCCGCTTCGTAACTTAACTGTGGTGTGACAAAACAATATGACAACTATTGTTCTATTTCCTTGCAAATTTAGATTTATTTAATTCCTCACGTCACTTATTCTTCTTTAACATGATATCGACCATCGAGAAGTTGAAAGTTGTTTGTCTCTTCTTTTTACGAATGGACTTACTTAGTTAAAGTTAAGTTCTTGAGAAATAAACGAATTAGGTTTTTCAACTTTTCCTGACAGAAGTAAACATGGAACAAAGGAACTGAAATATTTTACATGATTCCATTCAATGTTTATGAGTCAAAAATAGCGAAATAAGCACGAAATAAGCATACGTTAAATTCTCAATAAGCACGCGAGTTATCATTCTAGAAAGAAAACATCTGCAAAAATTAACTCAGAATGGCTGTCCTTAGGCATGGCTGATAAGAACTAAGAGTAATAAGGGTTGTTAGTAGGTACCTATAAGAAAGTCCTTTTCTAATAGTGACGTCGTCTAGCGCACTACGACGTAATTGGTGCTTGAGCTCAGGTGGTACATTTCCTATTGCGTGCTAACTTGCGTGTCTGTAACATTTATCTCTCTCTACGCGCCGCCCCTGCAAGCGCACTATGCGCAGAAACTACGCGCACATCTTCCGTCTTTTAACCTCCCCAACCCCATCACAATTTAAAAAAAATGGGAGGTTACTGCAATCACTAAAATTTTCGAATTTGAGATAGCACCAGATCTTCACGTTTTGAGGTCTCAGGAACCCAGAAAAGGGGTTTTTAAAATGTATCTGTGTGTATGTACGTTCGTACGTACGTTCGTTTGTAATCACGCCACAGCCAAAACTACTAGACCGATTTGGCTGAAATTTGGAACATAGGCATCTCGTAACCTAACTTAGATCTGAAAAGCTTTTGGAGCCAATCGTGCAACCGGAAATGCCATTTTGGCACATCAACTTTTAAATTTTAAATGCAAACCCCCATCTTTTACGTCACCATAAGGAAGACCTTCGAATTCTGCTTCTAAAAGTGTATTCATTCTTACTGCCCTTTTGACCAAAAATAAAAAAAAAATTGATTTTTATCGGACTTTAAAATCGCGGTACAGCCCAAGCCCCTGAACCGATTTGGCTGAAATTTTGCACATAGGGATTGTATTACACGTCGAAGAGCTGAACAAATTTTGAATTCAATCGACTCACGGAAAGTGCCGTTTTGGCACACCAATTTCCAAATTTAAAATTATTCTCTCATTTGACCATTAAAAACAAGTTTTTGAAAGATTTATTGTCACCATCAGAAATGTCTTCAAATTCTGGTCTTAAATAGGGCAAAATTAATTCGCATTTAGCGCTGTTTGGTTCAAAAAATCGAAATTTTATAATAACACTAAAAATACATTATAGCCCAAATTTCTGAATCGATTTGGCTGAAATATGGTACATGGAGATTGGGTGACCCGTTGAAGACCTGAAAGGCTTTTGAAAGCAATTGGCCAACGGGAAGTCCCATTTAAGCATATCAACTTAAAATTTTAAATACAAGACCTCCTTTTTTATGTCGCCATTAGAAAGGCGATCAAATTCTGGTTCTAAAAATGTGTTCATAGTTTCTGCCATTTCAGTGGAAAATACAGAAAAAATTCTTTCTCATTAAAAGGGTGCGGGCTGACAGTGGATGACATAAAATGGCAGTTATTGTCAAAAAGGTGGCAAAAGATTAACCTTAAAAGAAACATATTGTCAAACGTGATGGGTGATGCATGGGGTGATGTCCGAGGTGATGTCGGTATTTGTCAGAAAATTGCGAAATTAGTCAAGGATTAAAAAAATTTTGTTGAATTAACTACTATCTACACAGAATACAAAGATCCACGCGATGGGGAGGTTCCAGCCGCTTCTCTGCTGCATTTTTTATACTAAAAACCCTTATTCACCTAAAATAACTGCAAAAATTAACCCTCACTATAACACCTTCCCTCTTTACATAATATGCAAATAGGAAAAAACCCTGTCATTAGCAATGGATACCGATTGACCGTCTACCTGACCCGAGTTGGTTTATAAGCAGGAAAGGGATGCAGGTAATAAATGGGTAGGTAAATTCATGAAATCAGTTTTTCGAAGAACCGCCGCAATTCTTAAAGGAGGTTTTAACAGAAATCTTGCAAAATAAGCATAAATATGCGATTTTTCTCCAAATAAGCAAAAATTACAAAAAAATACCAAATATGTAAAATATGCATTTAGCATAAAATCCGCTCTCTATACATAATCCTTAGTGGAGGCAAGAAATAGTAATGGGATTAAAACACGTCACGGAGAATTGTGTCAACGCGTAGAACCTACTAAATAAAAAACCGATCCTCTTTGTCCTGTTTTATTAAAATTGCAGGCAATCTTGCGAATCTGAGGAGGAAATACGCTTGAAACATCACAGAAAGAGAAAGCAAGCAGCATTGTCTCCGAGGATTCCCATCCGAAACATGGAGGAGCAGCTGTCAATATAGCATCTTCCTTGTTCCTTTAATTAAATCGCTTGAATTAAACATGAATTTTTATGATAAAACTAAAGATTACACGGTGGCTGCATTTTTTGTCGCAATAAAGACATCTGATTGAGTGTGGAACAAAAGATGTCTGTACCCTAAAAAATGCGCCAATTTTCTTCAAGAGCACTTTCACTGAAAGTTCAAATTCACTCAGACATGACATTTGCATTGTATATAAATCGTGTGTGTGTGAATTTGCCAGTTTAATTCGCAAAAATGCTGCCAGCAAGAAGTTTGCTTGTGGTGTTGTTACTAAAGTGCACCTTTGCTAAACATCCATCAGCGGAGGAGTCCTTTCGACAGTGTTTAATCTCGCAACCCTCGAGCACATTAGGCTACTGCTTTGGGGTTAGCTCTATTGGTAAATTGCAAAGTTTGGATAATGACGAGGAGTTTGACTTAGTTGATGGACTTACACTTACGAAAAATCAGCAGGAATACAGGGAGGCGTATAACTTCGCTGAAAGGGACCCTGCCGATCTTAGGTAAGCATCTAATCAGTCGACAATTAAACTCTCTGGATTTAGTTATTATTGCTCTTTGATATTGTCTTTTACTTTTTTATTTTTCCTGTTCTGTTGATATGTGTTTTTTATTCAATGAAAAGAGACACAGCACACAACTGTAATGAAGAGAGATTGAAACCTTAATTTGACTTTTTTAAGTTTTAAGATTTTATGTTCCAGGACTTTGTCAAGTTGTTCACATTTTTTCCGATAAGATCCTAATCAAATTCTGCTGTAAAACTTATACTTACACATAAATGCAAGACCTTAAAGGATTTATATTTTATTTCCAAAATTCAAACTTTTAGAAATTAGGGCCAATTTCATAATAAAACTTAAAGGTCCTTTAAAGCTAAAGTCGACTTTAAATGGCATTTTGATCAATCAGGAGCAACCTTTCTGGAACGTTACTAAGTAAATATTTAAAGGACACTTTAATTTTGATTATGAAATCGGCCCTTAGTGCAGGGGCTTCATAATCAAATTAAAGTGTCCTTTAAATGTTTGTATAGCAACATTTCAAAAAGGTTTTGGTCAAAATCCCCTTTAAAGTAGACATTAATTTTAAAGGACCTTTAACTTTTATTATGAAATACGCACAAGAGCCGATCTCATGATCAAAATTAAAGTGTCGTTTAAATATTTGCCTAGTAACATTTCAAAGGGATGCTCCGGATTGGTCAAAATGACCCTTAAAGTTTAAAGTCGACATTAACTTTAAAGGACCTTTAACTTTTATTATGAAATCGGCCCTAAGGGTTTATTTAGGTGAACAGTTTAAGGATTATGATTTGCGTAAAAGAATCCTGACCGGGTGCCCGTAATTTTTGCTAAAATGGTACATTTTTTCACTTACTGCCCCTATAACCTAAAACCAACTACTAAGTACTGCTACACCTAACGCCTTTCAAGTGGATTACTTACTTCTTCGAAAATCTTGTCAATTTTATTTATTAACAACAGAAGTAAATAAATACGCAAGAAATTATGTAGCCCCCCTAGAAATAAAATAACCCCTATAAATTATAAAGGGGTGAAATCATGAACTTCTAAATCGCCGCAATTTTTCAACGAATTTGATTCCTAGTGTGGTGAAATTGAAAACGCAACACAAATGGGGGTTGGAGTTTTTAGGGGTTGAAACAGTTGATGATATTCAAATGAAACTTGGAACTTTTGTATTTTTGACATCAATGGCATTGACAAATTTTCCAGGCTTTCTAGATTTTGAGTGAAGACAGTCAACTTTAATTTTATTTAGGGCCGCCATATTAAATTTTAACACTACTAAACGCTCAAAAAAATTAACATGTCAAAAATGTAGCCAACCTGGGCTTTTAAAAAAATATATTTCAAAACTTGAGTAATACGTTAACAAGATGTGTTCTATTAACGGAATTCAATTGTTTTTGCATACCAATTTTCAAATTTTGACGATCTGTCAAAAAAGTATATGTCGTTACATTTTTGAACCGTTATTTTTTTCTGTACCTATCCCATGATATTAAAATAAAATATGGCGGCCATACCTACCATCTCTACTGTCGTTGCTCAAAATATAGAGAACTTAGAAAATTTCCGTTAGCACTATTGAATTGACAGCTGTCAAAAATATAGACGATCTAGGTTTTCTTTGATGCATATCAAATTTTTTTTAAATCGCGATTTTCAGTTTTTTCATTCTAACTCAGGAACGAATCGAGATATTGGAGAATTGTTTATAGATTCTTATAATCACCCTAAAAAAACCCAACTATTTTCTAAATTAACCGTTTTTGTAACTGTGATGGTTCCCGAGATCCCACCTTCCAAGCTTCCCACCTTGAATATCTTTGGACGTAAAAAATATATTGAATTGAAATAAACCCTGATCGCCCCAGCTCGGAGGGGGACACCTGCGCGTATATTGAGGGAATTTTTTGCACTTCCGGTTTAACCGGAAATGACCTTAACTTTTGTTTTTTCAAATGGAATTATATAGTTTTTTCGCAACGGATTCGGAAGCTACGATTTTTTCTGAGTTAGAAACAGGTACATATCATACTTGACCGGAAGTACAGTCACGGCCACCCTAGATTTTTCAAGAATATCGAAGAAATCGGTGAAAAATTAAGATTTTTGAAAATCACAAAAACAGTTCTACTCTATTTTTTAGAAATGTATCTCATGGTGTAGTCTGATATTTGTTATCAGCTTCCGGTTTAACCGGAAACTAAAGTCTCCGATAGATTTCGTTTCTAATAAACTAATAAAATTTAAAAAAAATTAAATGAAGACATAAAAGAAAATGTTACATACTGCACAGATGAATTCTTCTCAAAAAAACTAACTTGGCGTATTTTTGCGTTTTTTGAAAATCTCATCAGTTTTTCACCGATTTCTTCGATGTTTTTGAAAATCTAACAGAAAAAATCGTAGATTCCGAGTAAGTAAGTATTTTATCGTAGATAATTGAAGTTGTTAAATTATACTTTTCTAATACTGGCTCTTAGCCGGTAAACAGAATAAAGATTATGAGATAAACTATACTTTTCCTGTACCTACCTGAAAATATGCTAAAGTAGCTACTTCTTAACTGTACGGACGATAAATACCTTGGCAGCAACGTTAGACAAAATGAAATTTTTTTCAATTCAAATCTGCCATCGTTACTGCAGTACCTACAAGTTTTGTGTGAATGGATAAAGTTCTTGTACCTTCTCCAGTCTCCGAAACTGCCAATTTTTTACTTTTAACCTCCCCACTCCACTTCACCACTTAAAAAAAAGGGAGGTTACTGCAATCACTAAAATTTTCGAATTCGAGATAACACCAGATCTTCACGTTTTGAGGTCTCAGGAACTCAAAAAAGTGGTTTTTAAAATGTGTCTGTGTGTATGTACGTACGTACGTTCGTACGTACGTTCGTACGTTCGTTTGTAATCACGCCACAGCCAAAACTACTAGACCGATTGGGCTGAAATTTGGAACATAGACATCTCGTAACCTAACTTAGATCTGAAAAGCTTTTGGAGCCAATCGTGCAACCGGAAATGCCATTTTAGCACATCAACTTTTAAATTTTAAATGCAAACCCCCATTTTTCACATCACCATAAGAAAGGCCTTCAAATTCTGCTTCTAAAGATGCATTCACGCTTAGTGCCTTTTTGACAAAAATTCTAATATTCGAGATTTTTTGACGTACTTTAATAACGCCATACAACCGAAACCTCTGGAACCATTTGGCTGAAATTTTGCACACGGAGCTTGTATTACCCGCCGAACAGCTAAAATTTTTTTGGAGGCAATCAACAAACGGAAAGTGCCGTTCTGGCACATCCATTTCAAATCTAAACGTTCTCTCATTTTACCGTCTTAACAAGTTTTTGAAAATTTTATTGTCACCATCAGAAAGGTCTTCAAATTCTAGTTTTATAAATAAGATAAAATTCATTCGCATTTAGTGCCCTTTGGATAAAAACTCGAAATTTTGTAAAAATACTAATAATGCATTAGAGCCCAAACTAGTGAATCGATTTGGCTGAAATTTGGTACACGGACATTAGGTGACCCGTTGACGAGTTGAAGCAATTGGAAGCGGTTGGTCCACGGGAAGTGCCCTTTTGGCATATCAATTTTAAAATTTTAGATACAAGGCCTCCATTTTTGATGTCACGATAAGAAAGGCCTTCAAATTCTGCTTCCAAATATGTATTCACTCTTAGTGCCTTTTTGACAAAAATCTAAAAAATTCGAGATTTATAACGTACTTTAAAATCACGGTACAGTCCAAACCATTGAACCTATTTGGCTTAAATTTTGTATGTACATGAAGATTGTATTACCCGTCGAAGAGCCTAAAGGTTTTTTTAAGCAATCAACCCACGGCGAGTGCCATTTTTGGCACATCAATTTTGCATTATAACTGTATTCATTTAACCATTTAAATCAAGTTTTTGAAAAATTCATTATCACCATCAGAAAGACCTTGAAATTCTGGTTTAAGTAAAGCAAAATGCATTTATACTTAGTGCCCTTTAGGCAAAAAATAAACCGAAATTTGGTGGAAACATTAAAAACACACTACAGTCCAAATTACTAAATCGATTTGGCTGAAATTTGATATATGGAGATTGTGTGACCCGCTGAAGAACTGGGATACTTTTGAAAGCAATCGGTCCACGCGAATTGCCATTTTGGCATATAAACTTTAAAATTTGAAATGCAAAGATTCCTTTTGTCTTTATTAACTGCTGGATTTTGGGTACATTATCAGATTAGAGTGTGAATAGGGTGTGATTAGTGAACGAAAATCATCAATTTCTCCGCGCCGTTGATATAGGTAATGTTCATTTAATTTCTGAGCATTTTAACCTCCCCACTCCACTTCACCATTTAAAAAAAAGGGAGGTTACTGCAATCACTAAAATTTTCGAATTCGAGATAAGACCGGATCTATACGTTTTGAGGTCTCAGGAACCCAAAAAAGTGGTTTTTAAAATGTGTCTGTATGTATGAACGTACGTTCGTAAACACGCCACAGCCCAAACTACTCGACCGATTTGGCTGAAATTTGGTACGTGTGCATGTGAAAACCCAACTTAGATCTGAAAAGCTTTTGGAGCCAATCGTGCAACCAGAAGTGCCATTTTGGCACATCAACTTTTAAATTTTAAATGTAAACCCCCATTTTTCACGTCACCATAAGAAAGACCTTCAAATTCTGCGTCTAAAAATGTATTCATTCTTAGTGCCCTTTTGACCAACAATTTAAAAAAAATTGATTTTTATCGGACTTTAAAATCGCGGTACAGCCCAAGCCCCTCAACCGATTTGGCTGAAATTTTGCACCTGGGGATTGTATTACACGTCGAAGAGCTGAACAAATTTTGGATTCAATCGACCCACGGAAAGTGCCGTTTTGGCACACCAATTTCGAAACTTAAAATTATTCTCTCATTCACCCATCAAAAACAACTTTTTCAAAGATTTATTGTTATCATCAGAAAGGTCTTCAAATTCTGGTTTTAAATGAGATAAAATTTATTCGCATTTAGTACCCTTTGGGTAGAAAAATCGAAATTTTGTAATAACACTGAAACCACGTTATAGCCCAAACTACTGGATCAATTTGTCCGAAATTTGGTACATGGAGGTTAGGTAACCCATTGAAGAGCTGAAAGGCTTTTGGGAGCAATTGGTCCACGGGAAGTGCCATTTAGGCATATCAACTTTAAAATCTTAAACACAATAAGTCACGGAAATCAAAGACCCATGCGTTGGGGAGGTTCCAGCCGCTTCTCTGCTGCCTTTTTTGTTTGCATAATATGCAAACTTCAAGCTTTCTTTTCTCAAAACCAAACCATATAAACAATTTACTACCTATTGTTTGTAGAATAGGACATAACATTCGACATCTTTAAAGATAATTAGATATGTATAAGTAGCAATAATAGTGAGAGCCAAGGAATATCCTATCTACATCTCTCGTGTGAACTGAAATACCTACCTATAAATGAGAATGTCTACGTCTACGTCTAGTTATTTAAGAAGATACATTACAGGATGAGTTTTCTTTGACTTGATGTCCCAATGCCCATCGTCCACCACAGTACTTCAGAGAAACTAAGTATAGTGCTATTTATGTTAATTTGTTGAACGGATAATTCTTTAACCCATAAGATCTTTGACATCGAGCTGAAATTTTATATGTACCTATATGGATGTATAAACAGAAAATCTCAGCGGGGATTGTTCTCAAAATTGTTGTCAAAATCGAATACATAAGATGGAAATTAGCGGTTGTAACTCGAAATTTTGCTTATACATAATAAGTATTGATCGAAATTTACGCCATTAGATAGGCCGCTAAAACCCTTATAAATAACTTTTTCGGACAAATATTTTTGAAAAACCATCGAACAGGATCTTACTTTGTTTTTGTGATAAGGATTTGTTGATAGGAATTTTTCCACTTTCAGTATAAACGGAAACCGTGGTAGGTAACTTCGTTGTTGAGGGACATTTGTTTTCCAAGATTCAATTCCTGATATATTCTGAATAACAATTAATTCTTGCTTAAATACAACTCACTATTCTCAATTACAATTACGGCTTTCTTAAATGTAATTGATAATCTGAAATACTTACATATACTTCTCAAGTAAGTACAAGTGAGACGTAGCAAATACAAATGACCGTTTCTGAATTACAATTGATGCTTTCTTAAATACAATTTGCTATTCTGAATTACATCTACTGCATTCTCAATTACCAGTGACAATATCAAATACAAATGGTACTTTCTTAAATAAATGTGACCGTTTCTCAAATACAATTGGAAAATGTGTAGATGCACAATTTGAAGGTTTTTCATGTTCTGATAAGAAAAATTGGTGCTCGTTAGTCAAATTTTATAGTTGATGTTCGAAACGTAAAGATCTGGCGTTATCTCAATTTTGAATTTTGGACAGATTGCAGTAGGTAACCTCCTATTTTTATATTGGTTGTGGGTTGTGGGACTTGTGGGGAGGTTAAAAGAATCTAGAAGTTGATGGCCAACCCCCATGATCGTAATTTTAAGGGATACCTTAAAAATAAGTGATCCCTATGATCGCGTGTGCATCATAATTTTAAGGGTTTCCTTAGAGATAAGTGATCCTTTATTGCACCATAATTTTTGAGTGTTTCTTAAAGATAGAACCTTAAAGTCCTTGGAAACCATTGTTTCAACAAACGTATCTACGGAATTTAGGTAAACGCGTCACTTATATTTGAGGAACCCCTTAAAATTACGGTGCAAAACGGACATTAAATAGCCGATTCCTCCGTAATCTCAAGGGGTTCCTCAAAGATAAGTGAAGTTTAATTCTATAGATACTTACGTTCGTTGCTTCAATGGTTTCTAAACTTTAAAGACATTGTCACGAGATGAAAGTAATTTTTATATTGATTCAAACTTATTAGTGCCCTATAATAAACACACAGGCAAAATATTAGATTGAAATTCGTAACAGTTAATGAGATATAAGAGCGCGAAATAATAGCCGTGACGTCACGTTTGTCCTACCGCATGAACGCAGCCTATTACCCACCACTGTAAAAGCAGGACGCTGTTAGTTATCGCACAAATTTAAAAAATAAATCGTGTTGAATAATGGATTTTACGATGTCAGGTGTTCAACCGTATAGTCGAGGACAAATTATAGTAAGTTGACCTGAGTTGGGATTGTTAACTTCACGGCGGGTTTTGCCACATTTTATGACAGCTTTCTAAGAATGTTTTTTACAACCTTTAGAACGGAGGGGTAAAATTCGCATAGGCACAGATCCGCACTAAGCGCCCCTGCCCTTAGGTGTGACCGTGGTGCTGCTTCGTGGAAAAATAATTACTGCTCACGGGTGTGCCAACTCGTAAAAAAGAGTTTAACCCCCGGTTCCATAATAAAAACTTTAAAGTTAAAGTCAACTTTAAAGAAGGTTTTAACCAATCGGAAGCAGCCATTTCCGAGTATTGCTAAGCAACCTGTTTAAAGGAAGCTTTAATTTTGATTATGGAATCGGGGGTAACTAATCAATATTTACTAAGGTATTTATTGATAATTAATTAGTACTTATAACAGTTTCAATTTAAATTTAATTCACTCATTCTCGCCGCTATATCGTCCCCGTCGTCGTCTCCAAGATGAATTATGAGTTCTTGGACTTGATTGCTCCTATATTCATTTTCAATTTTAATGACGTGCTCCACGCATTTCTTCCAATTATCTGCGGTGATGTTTCCAACTTCATTGATAATTAATTCAATCATTTTGTCACTAAATTTGGGAAATCTGTTGTTTCTCCTAATATGGGCCTTAAGTTGTGCCCAAATGAACTCTATGGGATTGAAGCAACAATGGTAGGGAGGCAAACGTAATACAGTATGTCCCCTTTCCATGGCGATTTCATCAAGTTTATATATTTTTTTAAATTCACGGGTCTTCAAAACTTCCAACAACTCCTTTTTTGAATCTTCTTCGCTGCCGCTGTCAGAAGTATCTTTAGAGCTTATGGCCTCCACATCAATTTCAACGTCTAGTTCAGGAACCACTTGCACGCCTTCGGGATTTTCATCCAAATAATTATTGTTAAGAGTGGTCGCCCACGGTCTCCACATTTTGCACTTTTATTTAAGAGAACACTGAGAAATTCAAAGCACGTTTAAACAAAATCAATAGGTACGAAATATTTGAGTTTAGCTCTCACACTGAATTTGTCAGTAAACGACATCAACTTATATTATTACAACCCCTCCGCTCATTAGGCCTTTCTTAGAAAAATAAGATTACCTAGAATATGTATAATGAGTTCGTTACTAAAACTACCTGTTGCAGTCTAGGGTTAAATTGCTGGTTAATTAGCTGGTGGTGTCATAGAAGTAAACGAAATTTAAGTCATCGTCTTTTTTATTACCGAAGATCGAGGAACATCAATTAATTGTTTTACCCCATTTCGTTACAAATAGGGGATATAAAAAACGATTTCAAGTTATCGATGCATGATGCGTGTTTCGCTACTCAGTCAAAATCTAATAATTTATATTAATAATGAAAAGAATATTATATTACAATTCAGCGCGTCCTACCCTGTTCATTTGTTGTCTCGTGTTTACCTGGTAAAGAAAGAAAATTTACAATAGGGTTGTTCAGTCACCGCAGACGGTAGGATTATGCCAGCGGGATGCTAACTACCATTGCCTGAGGCCCTTACTATAACTTGTCCCGTTCTATACATGTACGAAACCAAAATATGTTCCTCGGTTACTCTCCACCCTACTCCTACTACAGCTGAAGAAATCCTCGACAAAACTTTAGTTAGTCGAGCTAGGATTCTGCAGTGGTGCTCCTGTGAAAACTGTACCATAATGAACACGGATACCGAGAGCTTTTGTTGCCAGGGTTCGAGAATGTTAGATCTTGATCAACTTCGCGAAAATAGTCCATGCATAAACAAATCAATTTTTTTTTTGCCATCCATTGTTTAAACAATTTAGTTTTTCTTGTTTTATCAGGAAAACGATGAAAACTTACTGCAGGGCGGGTTTTTGTTTTGTTATGACATCCCACAACACAACAATGAACCATAATTCCGCCCACCCGAACTCAAGGTGTTCAATGGGCGGTCGGCCGGGGTGGAACTAATGTGACGTCACGCACACCTGCAGCGGCGATTAGAAATGTTCATAACTCGGTTTTTAGTCAAAAAAAATGTCAAAATTTTAACGAGGCCCCCTTACTAAAACATAATCCTATCAGTTTAGATGATTTTTAAAATTTCGTTCATCTGCTGACAATGCCTTTAAGGATCACTTAACTTTGAGGAGACCCTTAAAATTACAGTGCAATCAGTCATTAGAATAGCAAACGTATCTACTTACCTGAGCAACCCCTTAAAATTGTGGTGCAAGCGACAATTAAGATGTTGCATCTCAAACGTACTAATTCAGAAATAAATTGAATGTGGCAATAAAATTCTAGGACCTTGGTGGATTCACTCGGCCACGTCTTCGGTCAACGGAATCTCCAATGGGACATGGGATTTCTATACCCCGGCCTCGCGATGCGTGTGGCTCCATCTGTCTCTACTGCCGGCGTACTAGAGTTCGTCTTGGACCCACACAGAGAAATTCTCAACAAACACGCAATACAGGAAATGGGAACAGGTGAACTATCCAATGTACATACAGTTAGCTAAGTTTAAAAAAAAATTGTTGCTTGACAAAACGAGAGAGGCCGCATAAATCTGTGTTATTTTATTTATTTAAAAGTGGTCCATTCTAGGTCGACTCCTCGCGCGCCAATTCCTCCTACCTTTCCTGCTGGGGTTCAAGTTCAATGTTGCTACACTTCTACCGATTATGTTTGGAGCTTTGGCATTATTGGCAAAAAAAGCAGTGGTTATCAGCAAAATTGCACTGATAGTAAGCAGTGCATACGCATTAGGCACTTTGCTACTCAGTAATAGCAATAAATTTACCCAACAGAATTACCATACAACGGCACCTGCTTTTAATCCAGGATTTGGAGGTCATTACAACCGGTAATTTTTCAATTTCCTTTATTATAGTCCAGGCAACGAATCCCCAAAATGGGGTTGTAGAGAACATAGAAGGGGAGAATTTTTATCTTCGGGAATATGTTGGGGGTAGTAACATACTAAAAGTCCCCGTTCCTACCCCGTCGGCTTCAGGGGGGAGGGGTGGAAATGTCCCTTTTTTTGGTTTTTGCTTATAACTCGAAAATGGTGCGTCGTAGCGAAAAAATCCTTGTATGAAAATGAAAGCCTATAAAATTTTCTACAACTCTGCTATTATACATTATTAAGGAAAAATGCACCGTTTTCGAGATATCCGCTCTCAAAAAACGGCAATTGTCAAAGCAAACTTTTGGTTCTAATTCCTCAGTCTTTGGTTTTGCAGAAAAGTCGTCAGGAAGAAAGTTTTAGAGCGTTAAATTTCCTTCAAGAATATGTATATACAGGCTGGTTCCTTTTTCACTGCTCACCACTGGTATCGTCTAAACGGTAAGAGGTACGAAGTCGGTTAAATTAGAGAAATATTGCACTAATTAAATTTCACTTGGAGCTTTTATATTATTGACAGCTGTCAATTGAATGAAAAAAGTTGGTGTACTCTCTTGAAATTTTTTTCATAAGTTTAAGCTCATTTTACAACTTACTCATATCAATTTTCAAATTTTGACGATCTGTCAAAAAAGTCCATTTTGATTACATTTTTGAAAAGCTAATTTTTTGTGTGTCCGACGGTGTTAAAATACAATATGGCTACCATAAGAGAATAAAAAGTTGACTACCGTTACTCAAAATCTAGAAGTCCTAGAAAATTTCTGAATAAAATTGGTACTACTAAACTATATATATATTCTTGAAGGAAATTTAACGCTCCAAAATTTTCTTCCTGACGACTTTTCTGCGAAACCAAAGACTGAGGAATTAGAAGCAAAAGTTAGCTTTGACAATTGCCGTTTTTTGAGAGCGGATATCTCAAAAACGGTGCATTTTTCCCTAATAACGTATAATAGCAGAGTTGTAGAAAATTTTATGGGCTTTCATTTTTATGCAAGGATTTTTTCGCTATGACGCACCATTTTCGAGTTATAAGCGAAAAAACAAAAAAAGGGACCTTTCCACCCCCCTCCGCCCCTGAAGCGGACGGGATAGGAGCGGAGACTTTTACTATGTTTACCTCTTAACTACCCCCAACACATTCCCGAAGAGAAAAATTCTCCTCCCTTCCATGTTCTCTACAACCCCTTCGTTGCCTGGACTATTAGAAGAAATAAACGGAAAAATAATTATTATTACAGATTTCCTGAAGAATCACCATCATATTCCGATGTAGTTTACAGAAGAATGCCGGAAAATGATAGCAACAAAGAGGAATTGCCCAATGATGAACTGAAACTGTATGGCAACCTTCAAACCGCGTATGATCGAGATGACAAAGCGAAAGGGCGCAACTTTGCTTGGACTGATGACGAAAAGAAGAAGAAAGCTGCTTGAAGTCTCGATTTATGCATTTTATTGATCTCGTAGTTTTTATTATTATAATCTGAGCCAATACGGAAGAAAATCTTAATTATTCAGTTCAGAGTATGTTCTAGTTTTTCAGTTATTTATTGCGAATTGTTTTATGGAAATTATGTCAATAGACCTGAAGTAGATAATTATTGTTCTTTCTTAACCTTAACGTTCGAGTAATGTTTCTTAATCTTTCCGAGAGAAATTTGGTTTCTCCGCAAGAAAATACTGGAGAGAATGAAATAAAATAAGAAGAACATTTCGAAGCTTCCACTGCTGAAACTAATAGGTACCTACCGTTTCTTATTTCAACCAAAATTGAGCCGTAATAATCGTTTCTTTACGCTGTCTGGGGGTGCAAGATGTAAATTAAATGATTTCCCCTTCATGGCCCTTTCAATTTATTTATACTTTTCCGTCTGCCTGTGCTTTCAATTTATATTGACAAAAATTATATTCTATTCTACACTATTTTTTTCCTCGTCCCACGTCTTTCTTTTTTTTTTCCCCCGTTTTTGTTCAGAACGTTAATACTTGCTCATAAGTCATAGGCATCTTAATTATCGCTCTTCCATTATTCTTTTTGTGTGTGTCAATACGATAATAGGCGAATTTATCATATACAGTAGGCTGTTCCGTAATTAGGCTGCAATATTTTACCAGTGCGTTCTACGATCAAAATTAGGACTAAAAGTTTAGTAAACATTTTTAGAAAAATCGATCCTAAGGGAGCTAGGGCCCCTCAAAGGGAGTAAAAGAAAATAGTTATTTCTTCAATTTCTGAGGAACAGCTTACGATAAGGTCACGAAATTTCGAACTTTGTCGTAGGTTTTTGTGCTGAACAAGACTGATGTAATGGTTTTTGTAAAAAGTTTCAGGGACGTGCGTGAATGGAGGGTTCGCGGACATTTTTTTATCGAACTTTTTTGTACGACATCTTGTGTCAATTATGAACACAAATTTGAATTCCTTGTACATTTTTACGTAAAAAGATGCTCTAGTTGAAACTCGATAGCTCAGGCCGTTTTTGAAGAAAATCGATTTGAAGTTCTTTTTCCACGCCGAAAATGTGCAAAATTGATGGGATAGAGTATGGAAAATCCACTTTTTTGTGATTTTCTTTGGAATTTCAAGCATAATGAGATGCAAGTAGGTTAAGCTTGCTTGTTTTTTGCTGATCACGTAGCATCTGATAATTTTAGGTATTTTGAGTGCCACAGTTACCCATTTTTATACCACGAAATTGAATCGATTTTCCCCGAAAACGGCTTGAGCTATAGAGTTTCAATTAGAGCACCTTTTTACGCAAAATGTATGGAGAATTCAAATTAGTGCTCAGAATTGGCCCAAGGTGTCGTACAAAAAAGTTCGATACAAATATGTCCGCGACCCCTCCACTCACGCACGTCCCTGAAGCTTTTGCCAAAAACCATTACATTGGTCTTGTTCAGCACAAAAATCTACGACAAAGTTCAAAATTTCGTGACCCTATCGTAAAGCGTTTTTCAGAAATTGAAGAAATAACAATTTTTGTTACCCCCTTTGAGGGACCCTAGCTCCCTTAGGATGGATTTTTCGAAAAATGTTTACCAAACTTTTAGTCCTAATTTTTATTGTAGAAAGCACTGGTAAAATATTGCAGCCTAATTACGGGACGCCCTGTATTTTGTCTTAATAAAATAAGAAAGGTGAGAAAGTAACCAGATAAAATTTGTGGACAGTTAATCATCTTGAACTTGTTAATTGACCCCCTGATTCGATTTAAAGTTCAACAGAATCTCCGGTTTTACTTTTTATTCAACTACCAAGTCACTAAACTACCCGAGGGGATAATTTCCGCTCTGGTTATCAAACTGCAACCGCCACATTATATAATTTTAATTGCCAATCATCCGCAGTAGACGCGTTTATTTGGATTGCTCCATTTCTCTTTCAAGCAATTACCAATTCTGCCAGTGTATTTATTAGCGAAGACTTTCGATTGTTTCGCGAATAGATTTACTTTCCTCCTGTTTGAAGAATAATGGTGTCGAAAACCCCAAGTCGCACTTTTCTGAATTCACACAAATATTGAGCATACAGAAAGTTGAGCGAAACGGTGCTGAAGGCAGCTCGGGGCCGAAGAATTCAGGTCGCATCTGTTCATCGTAGAGGATACTTCCGATACGAGACGTGAGATTTTTTGCTCCGTGGCTGATCTTTTGATTTAGATGGCATCTAACCTGGAGCGAGTAAATGTTGGAATATGAATCGTAATTAATCAGTTGGGAGCGACAGTTATGCATTTATTATAATCATTACACCATAACAAATTGTAACAAGATTATAATTTGCTTGCGATATTCCATGAAAAAGATTCGAATAAATTAGCGAGTTTTTTAATGTTGGCGGTTCCGGTGGTGGCGTTTTGATCTGTTTATTATAAATTCAGCTTTTAGTGTCGCAGCGTAATAATATGCACAATTTGCTTATTTTCCGCATTTATTTCCGGAATTGCACTTAACTGTACTAACATTTCAACCTCCTACACTTTTCAGTCTCTTAAAAGTCAAGTTTGGTTAATTAACGCATTCCTGTGTTCTTTTGGGTAAAGTTTTTACCCCTTTTAACCGTCTAAATAGAGTATTTTCTATGGAATTGGGGGTGTTCCTTTGCATCTACTAAGATCATATTTAACAAACAGGCTTCAATGTGTTTCTTTAAACAATACGGCCTATGAATTTCGGAGTACGCCAGGGCTCGGTTTTGGGACCGATACTTTTTCTTATCTGCGTTATTGATTTAATTTCTTATATGTCACCTAGTACAAAATGTGTAATGTTCGCCGACGACACATCTTTTATCAGTAGTAAAGACGATGTAAACATTCTCATGGATAGGACGCAACCTTCCCTAAATTTGGCAGAAAAATGGTTTACAACAAACAATTTAAAATTAAACAACAAAAAAACCGAACATCTTATTGTAGGTATCTATTGCAATCGAAGAAAAAAAAATTTTAAACCACAATTTTCGGATAAAAAGTAGATAGTCTAACGTTACTTATTAGAAATTGTGACTAATTATTGCCTTTTTTCTATTGGTATCCATTCCCGGTATCATTCACCATGTGCTTCGTTTTCAAGTGTTAGTTTTTCTCATCAAATTGTCATCGCGCATTCAGTCATGTCTTTTTCGATCGAGAAGAACAAATTTAAACGGAATTTCTATCCTGTTTCATATTCCTTCTTTTCTAAAGGGGTGTTTTGCTAATCTCCTTGAAATGTAGCTACCGAATGAGCCCCAATTTGACTTTAAAAGTGTGTCAAAAAGGCACTAAGAGTGATATATCTTTAGAAGCAGAATTTGAAGACATTTCTTATGGTGACGTGAAAAATGGAGGTTTGCATTTAAAATTTAAAAGTTGATGTGCCAAAATCGGCATCTGCGTGGTTCTTTACTTTTTTTATAGGGCGAAATCCCAGCCTACTGCCATTAAATAAAGAGGCCAAAATTGACAAAATCGTAGTAAATATGCATTTTTATAAGAAAAACTTACTCAGGATGACACCTAAAAGGCAAAAATAAAATATGTTGTATTTCTTGAAGAAAAATCGCAAAATTTTGAAAATTTGATATTTTAACCTCCCCACTCCACTTCACCACTCAAAAAAAGGGAGGTTACTGCAATCATTAGAATTTTACAATAAAAAGGATGCTGTGAAATAAAAAACTATTGAAAACATTGAATTTGTTTGACATTTGCTGTCAGCTATGGCTGGAAAAAACTTAATAATCGCAGAAAAAGTTGAATTTGTTAAGTTTCTTCGTGATTAACGTAATAATTTCAACTTTTTCTGCGATTTAAGTTTTGCCAGCTCACAGCAAATGTCAAACAAATTAATGTCAATTGTTTTTCATCTCACAGCACCCTGTTTGTTTAAGATTTTGCCTCAAGAAATTCAACGTTTTATTTATGCATGAAAACTTCGAATTTATACGAGGCGTCTTGGGGTCACACACAGGGATGTAAAATTACCGTAATTTATATTTTCGGTAATTTACCGCCGTAATTTACTAATATTTTTCATAATTTACCGATGTGCGGTAATAAAAAATTTGCGGTAAATTACTGGGTAATTTATCAGACGTCGGTAAATTACCGTTTTATAGAAAATTAAAAGTTTATTTTATATATTTAATGATTTAATAAGTTGAGCTATAAAGTCAAGATAGATATACAATAATAATAATAATAATACCCATAACGATTCAAAGGGTAATAGGTCGAATTCCCATCTAACAGTATTAGCAGGCAGGCGGGGAAATTGGACCTAATACTGGTAAGAAATCCCATTAGCACATCTGAGCTATGATAGATGGCGTAAGTTGCCGATGAAACAGTTATGCTGTATAATTTGGTTTGCAACAAGAATGGCTTTATTTTACAATGGGAATTTTACAATCTGGTCATAATTTAAAAATTACAATGCTAATGAACGTACTACTCACAGAACAGGCATGGAAAAGCATTCTAGTTCCTAGTTTTAACAAGTTTTACTATCCAAAGGCACTCTGTCCTTAGTTTTTGCAGGATTTCTACTTGATAGGGACTGAGTTGGCCAGATCTTCGTTCATCATGGAAGTCTTAGCTTATATACAATTTCCCTAGAGGTCTTGGTTAAATGTATTCCCCTCTATGTTTAGCACCTACGATAGACAACTTCTTGATTTATGACCGATTGCATCGTAATCTTAAGGGGTTTCCTAAAGAAAAGTGGCGTTTAAATTCCGCAGATACGTTTGCTGGAACAATGGTTTCCAATGGTTTCCAAGGATCACTATCTTTAAGGAACCCTCAAAAATTGCGATGCAATCGGCCATTATTTATATTAAAACACTGCACTTACCTCAGTGCCAAAAAGGTAGGCAGCCAGTAATCCTATAAACGACATTATTGGCGAGGATATTGCAAACTTATCGATGACCAATAATTTAAAATTTCACCATCTGTTTTCAGAAAAGGCTCGTTCGCTTTGTTATAGGTAAACGGATTTTCCTCCCATAACAAACATAGAGCACTTGACCGAGCTCAAAATCTGAAGTGGCCCTTGTCGTTACTCTGCGGTAGGTTCACAGTAAGCTTAGATTAGGGATTGTTCTCGTTTCCTCTGTTTCGCAGGAGGGTCTTCGGAAGACAGTAACCACCTAAGCTAATTTAGCTAGTTAGTTTTAATTCACTGCTGGTACACCTACCTGCTGTTGTTATATATTCCTCGTGATTATTCCTAGGTTATAGATGCATTTCTGAAAATTAAATGCTCAGTGGCACTGGCCGAATTTGTGAGGTTACGTAACTGTCAAAGTTAAAGTTGAGTGCCGAAGTGCCTTCTTTATACGCGAGCGGCATTTTGGCACCTCAAACTTTATTAGGGATTCAGACTGCACTGGAGCATTAATTTCCTCATTACAGCGCAGGGCTACGCCTCGTGTCTTTAGGAAGACGCCCAAGCGAATAAAGGGTTTGTAAACGCGGAATGGCGTAATCAAGACGGCCTCAGGCCTTGAAAGTTTCTGCCACGAGATTGGTGGACTGTACCGCCGTTTCAAGAACCAAATTCGATGCTTTTGGGCTCGTTTGTTTACGAATGCGATATTAAGAACCAGTGGGTTGTCCTGCAGGATGCATAAGACGTACCTGTTCAGGACAGCCCAATTTATCGACTTGATTTATGAGTGCTGAAATGCCGCTTTTATGAAGCAGAGTGCGAAAGTGCCGTCTTTATAAGTGAAAAGCTGTCACGCAAGTCAGCTAAGCGGCATTTTGGCACTCCAGACTTTGTAAGCCCTAATTTCCTCGCTAAAGCGTGGGGCTACGCCCAAGGCTTTTACGAAGACGACCCAGCTAGTGAAAGGTCTGTAAACGCGGAATGGCGTAAAAAAGACGGCTTCAGGTCTTGAAAGATTCTGCCGCGAGATTGGTTGACTTGACTGGCGTTTTAAGAAAGAATTTCGATGCTTTTGGGCTTTCGAATGCGATATTAAGGACCAGTGGGCTGTGCTGCAGGATGCATAAGGCTTACCTGTTCTGGACAGCCCAATTTATCGACTTTATTTATGGGTGCTGAAATGCCGCTTTTATGAAGCATAGTGCGGAAATGCCGCTTTTATGAAGCAGAGTGCGGAAATGCCGCCTTTATGAGTGAAGAGATTCAACTTAACTCAGCTAACCGGCATTTTGGCACCCCAGACTTTATTGACCCTAATTTCATCGCTAAAGCGTGGGGCTACGCCCAATGCTTTTACGAAGACGCCCAAGCGAGTGAAAGGTCCGTAAACGCGGAATGGCTTAAAAAAGACGGCCTCAAGCCTTGAAAGGTTCTGATGCGGGAAAGGTGGACTGTACTGCCATATTAGGAACCAAATTCAATGCTTTTAAGCTCGTGTGTTTTAGAGTTCGATATTAAGAAAATGTGGTCTCTGCTGCAGCCTATGACACCCCAATTTTTCGACTTTATTCGTAAGTGCGGAAATGCCGCTTTTATGAAACAGAGTGCGGAAATGCCGCCTTTATAAGTGAAATGATTCCAGGCAACTCAGCTAAGCGGCATTTTGGCAACCCAGACTATATTAGGGATTCGGACTATAATGAAGCTCTGATTTCCTCACTACAGCGTAGGGCTACGCCCCATGCTTTCAGGAAGACGCCCAAACGAGTAAAGGGTTTGTAAACGCGGAATGGCGTAATCAAGACGGCCTCAGGCCTTGAAAGCTTCTGCCGCGAGATTGGACTGTCGTTTTAAGAAACAAATTCGATGCTTTTGGGTTCGGGTGTTTTCGAATTCGATATTAAGAACCAGTGGGCTGTGCTGCAGGATGCATAAAACTTACCTGTTCAGGGCAGCCCAATTTATCGACTTTATTTATGGGTGCTGAAATGCCGCTTTTATGAAGCAAAGTGCGGAAATGCCGCCTTTATAAATGAAGAGATTCCACTTAGCTCAGCTAAGCGGCATTTTGGCACTCCAGACTTTATTAGCCCTAATTTAATCGCTAAAGCGTTGTTCGATATTAAGAAAATGTGGTCTGTGCTGCAGCCTATTCGGGACAGCCCAATTTTTCGACTTTATTCATGAGTGCTGAAATGCCGCTTTTATGAAGTAGGGTGCGGAAGTACCGTCTTTATAAGTGAAAAGATGTCACGCAACTCAGCTAAGCGGCATTTTGACACCCCAGACTTTTTGGGGATTCGGAATGCACTGGAGCCCTGATTTCCTCGCTACAGCGTAGGGCTACGCAGATGCTTTCAGGAAGAAGTTCAAACGAGCAAAGGGTTTGTAAACGCGGAATGGCGAAATCAAGACGGCCTCAGGCCTTGAAAGATTCTGCCGCGAGATTTGTGGACTGTACTGGCGTCTTAAGAAAGAAATTCGATGCTTTTGGGCTCGTGTGTTTTCGAGTTCGATATTAAGAAAATGTGGTCTGTGTTGCAGCCTATTCAGGACAGCCCAATTTTTCGACTTTATTCGTGAATGCTGAAATGCCGCTTTTATGAAGCAGAGTGCGGAAATGCCGCCTTTATAAGTGAAAAGATTCCACTTAACTCAGGAAAGCGGCATTTTGGCACTCCAGACTTTATTAGCCCTAATTTCATCGCTAAAGCGTGGGGCTACGCCCAATGCCTTCTACGAAGACGCCCAAGCGAGTGAAAGGTCTGTAAACGCGGAATGGCGTAAAAAAAACCGGCCGCAGGACTTGAAAGTTTCTGATGCGGGAACCGGTGGACTGTACTGCCGTATTAAGAACCAAATTCGATGCTTTTGTTCTCGTGTGTTTTAGAGTTCGATATTAAGAAAATGTGGTCTGTGCTGCAGCCTATTCAGGACAGCCCAATTTTTTGACTTTATTCGTGAGTGCTGAAATGCCGCTTTTATGAAGCAGAGTGTGGAAGTGCCGTCTTTATAAGTGAAAAGGTGTCACGCAACTCATCTAGGCGGCATTTTGGCACCCCAGACTTTTTAGGGATTCGTACTGCACTGGAGCCCTGATTTCTTCGCTACAGCGTAGGGCTACGCCCCATACTTTCAGGAAGACGCCCAAACGAGTAAAGGGTTTGTAAACGCGGAATGGCAAAATCAAGACGGCCTCAGGCCTTGAAAGATTCTGCCGCGAGATTGGTGGACTGTACTGGCGTTTTAAGAAACAAATTCGATGCTTTTGGGCTCGGATGTTTTCGATTGCGATATTAAGGACCAGTGGGCTGTGCTGCAGGATGCATAAGCCTTACCTGTTCAGGACAGCCCAATTAATCGACTTTATTTATGGGTGCTGAAATGCCGTTTTTATGAAGCAGAGTGCGGAAATGCCGCCTTTATGAGTGAAGAGATTCCACTTAGCTCAGCTAAGCGGCATTTTGGCACTCCAGACTTTATTAGCCCTAATTTCATCGCTAAAGCGTTGGGCTAGGCCCAATGCTTTTACGAAGACGCCAAGGCGAGAGAGGTCTGTAAACGCGGAATGGCGTTAAAAAGACGGCCTCAGGCTTTGAAAGGTTCTGATGCGGGAAAGGTGGACTGTACTGCCGTATTAGGAACCAAATTCGATGCTTTTGGGCCCGTGTGTTTTAGAGTTCGATATTAAGAAAATGTGGTCTGTGCTGCAGCCTGTTCAGGACAGCCCAATTTTTCGACTTTATTCATGAGTGCTGAAATGCCGCTTTTATGAGGTAGGGTGCGGAAGTGCCGTCTTTATAAGTGAAAAGATGTCACGCAACTCAGCTAAGCGGCATTTTGGCACCCCAGACTTTTTGGGGATTCGGACTGCACTGGAGCCCTTATTTCCTCGCTATAGCGTAGGGTTACGCCCCATGCTTTCAGGAAGACGCCCAAACGAGTAAAGGGTTTGTAAACGCGGAACGGCGTAATCAAGACGACCTCAGGCTTTGAAAGATTCTGCCGCGAAATTGGTGGACTGTACTGCCGTTTTAAGAACCAAATTCGATGCTTTTGGGCTCGGGTGTTTTCGAATTCGATATTAAGAACCAGTGGGCTGTGCTGCAGGATGCATAAGACGTACCTGTTCAGGACAGCCCAATTTATCGACTTTATTTATGGGTGCTGAAATGCCGCTTTTATGAAGCACAGTGCGGAAGTGCCGTCTTTATAAGCGAAAAGCTGTCAGGCAAGTCAGCTAAGCGGCATTTTGGCACTCCAGACTTTGTTAGCCCTAATTTAATCGCTAAAGCGTAGGGCTACGCCCATTGTTTTACGAAGACGACCGAGCGAGTGAAAGGTCTGTAAACGCGGAATGGCGTAAAAAAGACGGCCTCAGACCTTGAAAGGTTCTGATACGGGAAAGGTGGACTGAACTACCATATTAGGAACCAAATTCGATGCTATTGGGCTCGTGTGTTTTAGAGTTCGATATTAAGAAAATGTGGTCTGTGCTGCAGCATATTCAGGACAGCCCAATTTTTCGATTTTATTCGTGAGTGCTGAAATGCCGCTTTTATGAAGCAGAGTGCGGAAGTGCCGTCTTTATAAGTGAAAAGGTGTCACGCAACTCAGCTAAGCGGCATTTTGGCACCCCAGACTTCTTAGGGATTCGGGCTGCACTGGAGCCCTGATTTCCTCGCTACAGCGTAGGGCTACGCCACATGCTTTCAGGAAGACGCCCAATCGAGTAAAGGGTTTGTAAACGCGGAATGGCGCAATCAAGATGGCCTCAGGCCTTGAAAGATTCTGCCGTGAGATTGGTGGACTGTACTGGCGTTTTAAGAAAGAAATTCTATGCTTTTGGGCTCGGGTGTTTTCGAATGCGATATTAAGAACCAGTGGGCTGTGCTGCAGGATGCATAAGACTTACCTGTTCAGGACAGCCCAATTTATCGACTTTATTTATGGGTGCTGAAATGCCGCTTTTATGAAGCAGATTGCGGAAATGCCGCTTTTATGAAGCAGAGTGCGGAAATGCCGCCTTTATAAGTGAGAAGATTCCACTTAACTCAGCTAAGCGGCATTTTGGCACCCCAGACTTTTTGGGGATTCGGACTGCACTGGAGCCCTTATTTCCTCGCTATAGCGTAGGGCTACGCCCCATGCTTTCAGGAAGACGCCCAAACGAGTAAAGGGTTTGTAAACGCGGAACGGCGTAATCAAGACGGCCTCAGGCCTTGAAAGTTTCTGCCGCGAGATTGGTGGACTGTACTACCGTTTTAAGAACGAAATTCGATGCTTTTGGGCTCGGGTGCTTTCGAATGCGATATTAAGGACCAGTGGACTGTGCCGCAGGATGCATAAGACTTACCTGTTCAGGACAGCCCAATTTATCGACTTTATTTTATGGGTGCTGAAATGCCGCTTTTATGAAGCAGAGTGCGGAAATGCCGCCTTTATAAGTGAGAAGATTCCACTTAACTCAGCTAAGCGGCATTTTGGCACTCCAGACTTTATTAGCCCTAATTTCATTGCTAAAGCGTAGGGTTGCGCCCAATGCTTTTACGAAGACGCCCAAGCGAGTGAAGGGTCTGTAAACGCGGAATGGCGTAAAAAAGTCGGCCTCAGGCCTTGAAAGTTTCTGATGCGGGAACCGGTGGACTGTACTGCCTTATTAGGAACCAAATTCGATGCTTTTGGGTTCGTGTGTTTTCGAGTTCGATATTAAGAAAATGTGGTCTGTGCTGCAGCCTATTCAGGACAGCCCAATTTTTCGACTTTATTCATGAGTGCTGAAATGCCGCTTTTATGAGGTAGGGTGCGGAAGTGCCGTCTTTATAAGTGAAAAGATGTCACGCAACTCAGCTAAGCGGCATTTTGGCACCCCAGACTTTTTGGGGATTCGGACTGCACTGGAGCCCTTATTTCCTCGCTATAGCGTAGGGCTACGCCCCATGCTTTCAGGAAGACGCCCAAACGAGTAAAGGGTTTGTAAACGCGGAACGGCGTAATCAAGACGGCCTCAGGCCTTGAAAGTTTCTGCCGCGAGATTGGTGGACTGTACTACCGTTTTAAGAACGAAATTCGATGCTTTTGGGCTCGGGTGCTTTCGAATGCGATATTAAGGACCAGTGGACTGTGCCGCAGGATGCATAAGACTTACCTGTTCAGGACAGCCCAATTTATCGACTTTATTTATGGGTGCTGAAATGCCGCTTTTATAAAGCAGAGTGCGGAAATGCCGCCTTTATAAGTGTGAAGATTCCACTTAACTCAGCTAAGCGGCATTTTGGCACTCCAGACTTTATTAGCCCTAATTTCATTGCTAAAGCGTAGGGTTACGCCCAATGCTTTTACGAAGACGCCCAAGCGAGTGAAGGGTCTGTAAACGCGGAATGGCGTAAAAAAGTCGGCCTCAGGCCTTGAAAGTTTCTGATGCGGGAACCGGTGGACTGTACTGCCTTATTAGGAACCAAATTCGATGCTTTTGGGTTCGTGTGTTTTCGAGTTCGATTTATTAAGAAAATGTGGTCTGTGCTGCAGCCTATTCAGGACAGCCCAATTTTTCGACTTTATTCATGAGTGCTGAAATGCCGCTTTTATGAGGTAGGGTGCGGAAGTGCCGTCTTTATAAGTGAAAAGATGTCACGCAACTCAGCTAAGCGGCATTTTGGCACCCCAGACTTTTTGGGGATTCGGACTGCACTGGAGCCCTTATTTCCTCGCTATAGCGTAGGGCTACGCCCCATGCTTTCAGGAAGACGCCCAAACGAGTAAAGGGTTTGTAAACGCGGAACGGCGTAATCAAGACGGCCTCAGGCCTTGAAAGTTTCTGCCGCGAGATTGGTGGACTGTACTACCGTTTTAAGAACTAAATTCGATGCTTTTGTGCTCGGGTGCTTTCGAATGCGATATTAAGGACCAGTGGACTGTGCCGCAGGATGCATAAGACTTACCTGTTCAGGACAGCCCAATTTATCGACTTTATTTATGGGTGCTGAAATGCCGCTTTTATGAAGCAGAGTGCGGAAATGCCGCCTTTATAAGTGAGAAGATTCCACTTAACTCAGCTAAGCGGCATTTTGGCACTCCAGACTTTATTAGCCCTAATTTCATTGCTAAAGCGTAGGGTTACGCCCAATGCTTTTACGAAGACGCCCAAGCGAGTGAAGGGTCTGTAAACGCGGAATGGCGTAAAAAAGTCGGCCTCAGGCCTTGAAAGTTTCTGATGCGGGAACCGGTGGACTGTACTGCCTTATTAGGAACCAAATTCGATGCTTTTGGGTTCGTGTGTTTTCGAGTTCGATTTATTAAGAAAATGTGGTCTGTGCTGCAGCCTATTCAGGACAGCCCAATTTTTCGACTTTATTCATGAGTGCTGAAATGCCGCTTTTATGAGGTAGGGTGCGGAAGTGCCGTCTTTATAAGTGAAAAGATGTCACGCAACTCAGCTAAGCGGCATTTTGGCACCCCAGACTTTTTGGGGATTCGGACTGCACTGGAGCCCTTATTTCCTCGCTATAGCGTAGGGCTACGCCCCATGCTTTCAGGAAGACGCCCAAACGAGTAAAGGGTTTGTAAACGCGGAACGGCGTAATCAAGACGGCCTCAGGCCTTGAAAGTTTCTGCCGCGAGATTGGTGGACTGTACTACCGTTTTAAGAACTAAATTCGATGCTTTTGTGCTCGGGTGCTTTCGAATGCGATATTAAGGACCAGTGGACTGTGCCGCAGGATGCATAAGACTTACCTGTTCAGGACAGCCCAATTTATCGACTTTATTTATGGGTGCTGAAATGCCGCTTTTATGAAGCAGAGTGCGGAAATGCCGCCTTTATAAGTGAGAAGATTCCACTTAACTCAGCTAAGCGGCATTTTGGCACTCCAGACTTTATTAGCCCTAATTTCATTGCTAAAGCGTAGGGTTACGCCCAATGCTTTTACGAAGACGCCCAAGCGAGTGAAGGGTCTGTAAACGCGGAATGGCGTAAAAAAGTCGGCCTCAGGCCTTGAAAGTTTCTGATGCGGGAACCGGTGGACTGTACTGTATTATTAGGAACCAAATTCGATGCTTTTGGGTTCGTGTGTTTTCGAGTTCGATTTATTAAGAAAATGTGGTCTGTGCTGCAGCCTATTCAGGACAGCCCAATTTTTCGACTTTATTCATGAGTGCTGAAATGCCGCTTTTATGAGGTAGGGTGCGGAAGTGCCGTCTTTATAAGTGAAAAGATGTCACGCAACTCAGCTAAGCGGCATTTTGGCACCCCAGACTTTTTGGGGATTCGGACTGCACTGGAGCCCTTATTTCCTCGCTATAGCGTAGGGCTACGCCCCATGCTTTCAGGAAGACGCCCAAACGAGTAAAGGGTTTGTAAACGCGGAACGGCGTAATCAAGACGGCCTCAGGCCTTGAAAGTTTCTGCCGCGAGATTGGTGGACTATACTACCGTTTTAAGAACTAAATTCGATGCTTTTGGGCTCGGGTGCTTTCGAATGCGATATTAAGGACCAGTGGACTGTGCCGCAGGATGCATAAGACTTACCTGTTCAGGACAGCCCAATTTATCGACTTTATTTATGGGTGCTGAAATGCCGCTTTTATGAAGCAGAGTGCGGAAATGCCGCCTTTATAAGTGAGAAGATTCCACTTAACTCAGCTAAGCGGCATTTTGGCACTCCAGACTTTATTAGCCCTAATTTCATTGCTAAAGCGTAGGGTTACGCCCAATGCTTTTACGAAGACGCCCAAGCGAGTGAAGGGTCTGTAAACGCGGAATGGCGTAAAAAAGTCGGCCTCAGGCCTTGAAAGTTTCTGATGCGGGAACCGGTGGACTGTACTGCCTTATTAGGAACCAAATTCGATGCTTTTGTGTTCGTGTGTTTTCGAGTTCGATATTAAGAAAATGTGGTCTGTGCTGCAGCCTATTCAGGACAGCCCAATTTTTCGACTTTATTCATGAGTGCTGAAATGCCGCTTTTATGAGGTAGGGTGCGGAAGTGCCGTCTTTATAAGTGAAAAGATGTCACGCAACTCAGCTAAGCGGCATTTTGGCACCCCAGACTTTTTGGGGATTCGGACTGCACTGGAGCCCTTATTTCCTCGCTATAGCGTAGGGCTACGCCCCATGCTTTCAGGAAGACGCCCAAACGAGTAAAGGGTTTGTAAACGCGGAACGGCGTAATCAAGACGGCCTCAGGCCTTGAAAGTTTCTGCCGCGAGATTGGTGGACTGTACTGCCGTTTTAAGAACCAAATTCGATGCTTTTGGGCTCGGGTGCTTTCGAATGCGATATTAAGGACCAGTGGACTGTGCCGCAGGATGCATAAGACTTACCTGTTCAGGACAGCCCAATTTATCGACTTTATTTATGGGTGCTGAAATGCCGCTTTTATGAAGCAGAGTGCGGAAATGCCGCCTTTATAAGTGAGAAGATTCCACTTAACTCAGCTAAGCGGCATTTTGGCACTCCAGACTTTATTAGCCTTAATTTCATTGCTAAAGCGTAGGGTTACGCCCAATGCTTTTACGAAGACGCCCAAGCGAGTGAAGGGTCTGTAAACGCGGAATGGCGTAAGAAAGTCGGCCTCAGGCCTTGAAAGTTTCTGATGCGGGAACCGGTGGACTGTACTGCCTTATTAGGAACCAAATTCGATGCTTTTGGTTTCGTGTGTTTTCGAGTTCGATTTATTAAGAAAATGTGGTCTGTGCTGCAGCCTATTCAGGACAGCCCAATTTTTCGACTTTATTCATGAGTTCTGAAATGCCGCTTTTATGAGGTAGGGTGCGGAAGTGCCGTCTTTATAAGTGAAAAGATTCCACTTAACTCAGCTAAGCGGCATTTTGGCACTCCAGACTTTATTAGCCCTAATTTCATTGCTAAAGCGTAGGGTTACGCCCAATGCTTTTACGAAGACGCCCAAGCGAGTGAAGGGTCTGTAAACGCGGAATGGCGTAAAAAAGTCGGCCTCAGGCCTTGAAAGTTTCTGATGCGGGAACCGGTGGACTGTACTGCCTTATTAGGAACCAAATTCGATGCTTTTGGGTTCGTGTGTTTTCGAGTTCGATTTATTAAGAAAATGTGGTCTGTGCTGCAGCCTATTCAGGACAGCCCAATTTTTCGACTTTATTCATGAGTGCTGAAATGCCGCTTTTATGAGGTAGGGTGCGGAAGTGCCGTCTTTATAAGTGAAAAGATGTCACGCAACTCAGCTAAGCGGCATTTTGGCACCCCAGACTTTTTAGGGATTCGGGCTGCACTGGAGCCCTGATTTCCTCGCTACAGCGTAGGGCTACGCCACATGCTTTCAGGAAGACGCCCAATCGAGTAAAGGGTTTGTAAACGCGGAATGGCGCAATCAAGATGGCCTCAGGCCTTGAAAGATTCTGCCGTGAGATTGGTGGACTGGACTGGCGTTTTAAGAAAGAAATTCTATGCTTTTGGGCTCGGGTGTTTTCGAATGCGATATTAAGAACCAGTGGGCTGTGCTGCAGGATGCATAAGACTTACCTGTTCGGGACAGCCCAATTTATCGATTTTATTTATGGGTGCGGAAATGCCGCCTTTATGAAGCAGAGTGCGGAAATGCCGCCTTTATAAGTGAAAAGATTCCACTTAGCTCAGCTAAGCGGCATTTTGGCACTCCAGACTTTGTTAGCCCTAATTTAATCGCTAAAGGGTAGGGCTACGCCCAATGTTTTACGAAGACGACCCAAAGAGTGAAAGGTCTGTAAACGCGGAATGGCGTAAAAAAGACGGCCTCAGGCCTTGAAAGGTTCTGATGCGGGAAAGGTGGACTGTACTGCCATATCAGGAACCAAATTCGATGATATTGGGCTCGTGTGTTTTAGAGTTCGATATTAAGAAAATGTGGTCTGTGCTGCAGCCTATTTAGGACTGCCCAATTTTTCGGCTTTATTCGTGAGTGCTGAAATGCCGCTTTTAGGAAGCAGAGTGCGGAAATGCCGCCATTATAAGTGAAAAGATTCCACGCAGCTCAGCTAAGCGGCATTCTGACACTCCAGACTTTATTAGCCCTGATTTCATTGCTAAAGCGTAGGGCTGCGCCCAAGCGAGTGAAGGGTCTGTAAACGCGGAATGGCGTAAAAAAGACGGCCTCAGTCCTTGAAAGGTTCTGATGCGGGAAAGGTGGACTGTACTGCCATATTAGGAACCAAATTCGATGCTTTTGGGTTCGTGTGTTTTCGAGTTCGATATTAAGAAAATGTAGTCTGTGCTGCAGCCTATTCAGGGCAGCCCAATTTTTCGACTTTATTCATGAGTGCTGAAATGCCGCTTTTATGAGGTAGGGTGCGGAAGTGCCGTCTTTATAAGTGAAAAGATGTCACGCAACTCAGCTAAGCGGCATTTTGGCACCCCAGACTTTTTAGGGATTCGGGCTGCACTGGAGCCCTGATTTCCTCGCTACAGCGTAGGGCTACGCCACATGCTTTCAGGAAGACGCCCAATCGAGTAAAGGGTTTGTAAACGCGGAATGGCGCAATCAAGATGGCCTCAGGCCTTGAAAGATTCTGCCGTGAGATTGGTGGACTGGACTGGCGTTTTAAGAAAGAAATTCTATGCTTTTGGGCTCGGGTGTTTTCGAATGCGATATTAAGAACCAGTGGGCTGTGCTGCAGGATGCATAAGACTTACCTGTTCGGGACAGCCCAATTTATCGATTTTATTTATGGGTGCGGAAATGCCGCCTTTATGAAGCAGAGTGCGGAAATGCCGCCTTTATAAGTGAAAAGATTCCACTTAGCTCAGCTAAGCGGCATTTTGGCACTCCAGACTTTGTTAGCCCTAATTTAATCGCTAAAGGGTAGGGCTACGCCCAATGTTTTACGAAGACGACCCAAAGAGTGAAAGGTCTGTAAACGCGGAATGGCGTAAAAAAGACGGCCTCAGGCCTTGAAAGGTTCTAATGCGGGAAAGGTGGACTGTACTGCCATATCAGGAACCAAATTCGATGATATTGGGCTCGTGTGTTTTAGAGTTCGATATTAAGAAAATGTGGTCTGTGCTGCAGCCTATTTAGGACTGCCCAATTTTTCGGCTTTATTCGTGAGTGCTGAAATGCCGCTTTTAGGAAGCAGAGTGCGGAAATGCCGCCATTATAAGTGAAAAGATTCCACGCAGCTCAGCTAAGCGGCATTTTGACACTCCAGACTTTATTAGCCCTGATTTCATTGCTAAAGCGTAGGGCTACGCCCAAGCGAGTGAAGGGTCTGTAAACGCGGAATGGCGTAAAAAAGACGGCCTCAGTCCTTGAAAGGTTCTGATGCGGGAAAGGTGGACTGTACTGCCATATTAGGAACCAAATTCGATGCTTTTGGGTTCGTGTGTTTTCGAGTTCGATATTAAGAAAATGTAGTCTGTGCTGCAGCCTATTCAGGACAGCCCAATTTTTCGACTTAATTCATGAGTGCTGAAATGCCGCTTTTATGAAGCAGAGTGCGGAAATGCCGCCTTTATAAGTGAGAAGATTCCACTTAACTCAGCTAAGCGGCATTTTGGCACTCCAGACTTTATTAGCCCTAATTTCATTGCTAAAGCGTAGGGTTACGCCCAATGCTTTTACGAAGACGCCCAAGCGAGTGAAGGGTCTGTAAACGCGGAATGGCGTAAAAAAGTCGGCCTCAGGCCTTGAAAGTTTCTGATGCGGGAACCGGTGGACTGTACTGCCTTATTAGGAACCAAATTCGATGCTTTTGGGTTCGTGTGTTTTCGAGTTCGATATTAAGAAAATGTGGTCTGTGCTGCAGCCTATTCAGGACAGCCCAATTTTTCGACTTTATTCATGAGTGCTGAAATGCCGCTTTTATGAGGTAGGGTGCGAAAGTGCCGTCTTTATAAGTGAAAAGATGTCACGCAACTCAGCTAAGCGGCATTTTGGCACCCCAGACTTTTTGGGGATTCGGACTGCACTGGAGCCCTTATTTCCTCGCTATAGCGTAGGGCTACGCCCCATGCTTTCAGGAAGACGCCCAAACGAGTAAAGGGTTTGTAAACGCGGAACGGCGTAATCAAGACGGCCTCAGGCCTTGAAAGTTTCTGCCGCGAGATTGGTGGACTATACTACCGTTTTAAGAACTAAATTCGATGCTTTTGGGCTCGGGTGCTTTCGAATGCGATATTAAGGACCAGTGGACTGTGCCGCAGGATGCATAAGACTTACCTGTTCAGGACAGCTCAATTTATCGACTTTATTTATGGGTGCTGAAATGCCGCTTTTATGAAGCACAGTGCGGAAATGCCGCCTTTATAAGTGAGAAGATTCCACTTAACTCAGCTAAGCGGCATTTTGGCACTCCAGACTTTATTAGCCCTAATTTCATTGCTAAAGCGTAGGGTTACGCCCAATGCTTTTACGAAGACGCCCAAGCGAGTGAAGGGTCTGTAAACGCGGAATGGCGTAAGAAAGTCGGCCTCAGGCCTTGAAAGTTTCTGATTCGGGAACCGGTGGACTGTACTGCCTTATTAGGAACCAAATTCGATGCTTTTGGGTTCGTGTGTTTTCGAGTTCGATTTATTAAGAAAATGTGGTCTGTGCTGCAGCCTATTCAGGACAGCCCAATTTTTCGACTTTATTCATGAGTTCTGAAATGCCGCTTTTATGAGGTAGGGTGCGGAAGTGCCGTCTTTATAAGTGAAAAGATTCCACTTAACTCAGCTAAGCGGCATTTTGGCACTCCAGACTTTATTAGCCCTAATTTCATTGCTAAAGCGTAGGGTTACGCCCAATGCTTTTACGAAGACGCCCAAGCGAGTGAAGGGTCTGTAAACGCGGAATGGCGTAAAAAAGTCGGCCTCAGGCCTTGAAAGTTTCTGATGCGGGAACCGGTGGACTGTACTGCCTTATTAGGAACCAAATTCGACGCTTTTGGGTTCGTGTGTTTTCGAGTTCGATTTATTAAGAAAATGTGGTCTGTGCTGCAGCCTATTCAGGACAGCCCAATTTTTCGACTTTATTCATGAGTGCTGAAATGCCGCTTTTATGAGGTAGGGTGCGGAAGTGCCGTCTTTATAAGTGAAAAGATGTCACGCAACTCAGCTAAGCGGCATTTTGGCACCCCAGACTTTTTGGGGATTCGGACTGCACTGGAGCCCTTATTTCCTCGCTATAGCGTAGGGCTACGTCCCATGCTTTCAGGAAGACGCCCAAACGAGTAAAGGGTTTGTAAACGCGGAACGGCGTAATCAAGACGGCCTCAGGCCTTGAAAGTTTCTGCCGCGAGATTGGTGGACTATACTACCGTTTTAAGAACTAAATTCGATGCTTTTGGGCTCGGGTGCTTTCGAATGCGATATTAAGGACCAGTGGACTGTGCCGCAGGATGCATAAGACTTACCTGTTCAGGACAGCCCAATTTATCGACTTTATTTATGGGTGCTGAAATGCCGCTTTTATGAAGCAGAGTGCGGAAATGCCGCCTTTATAAGTGAGAAGATTCCACTTAACTCAGCTAAGCGGCATTTTGGCACTCCAGACTTTATTAGCCCTAATTTCATTGCTAAAGCGTAGGGTTACGCCCAATGCTTTTACGAAGACGCCCAAGCGAGTGAAGGGTCTGTAAACGCGGAATGGCGTAAGAAAGTCGGCCTCAGGCCTTGAAAGTTTCTGATTCGGGGACCGGTGGACTGTACTGCCTTATTAGGAACCAAATTCGATGCTTTTGGGTTCGTGTGTTTTCGAGTTCGATTTATTAAGAAAATGTGGTCTGTGCTGCAGCCTATTCAGGACAGCCCAATTTTTCGACTTTATTCATGAGTGCTGAAATGCCGCTTTTATGAGGTAGGGTGCGGAAGTGCCGTCTTTATAAGTGAAAAGATGTCACGCAACTCAGCTAAGCGGCATTTTGGCACCCCAGACTTTTTAGGGATTCGGGCTGCACTGGAGCCCTGATTTCCTCGCTACAGCGTAGGGCTACGCCACATGCTTTCAGGAAGACGCCCAATCGAGTAAAGGGTTTGTAAACGCGGAATGGCGCAATCAAGATGGCCTCAGGCCTTGAAAGATTCTGCCGTGAGATTGGTGGACTGGACTGGCGTTTTAAGAAAGAAATTCTATGCTTTTGGGCTCGGGTGTTTTCGAATGCGATATTAAGAACCAGTGGGCTGTGCTGCAGGATGCATAAGACTTACCTGTTCGGGACAGCCCAATTTATCGATTTTATTTATGGGTGCGGAAATGCCGCCTTTATGAAGCAGAGTGCGGAAATGCCGCCTTTATAAGTGAAAAGATTCCACTTAGCTCAGCTAAGCGGCATTTTGGCACTCCAGACTTTGTTAGCCCTAATTTAATCGCTAAAGGGTAGGGCTACGCCCAATGTTTTACGAAGACGACCCAAAGAGTGAAAGGTCTGTAAACGCGGAATGGCGTAAAAAAGACGGCCTCAGGCCTTGAAAGGTTCTGATGCGGGAAAGGTGGACTGTACTGCCATATCAGGAACCAAATTCGATGATATTGGGCTCGTGTGTTTTAGAGTTCGATATTAAGAAAATGTGGTCTGTGCTGCAGCCTATTTAGGACTGCCCAATTTTTCGGCTTTATTCGTGAGTGCTGAAATGCCGCTTTTAGGAAGCAGAGTGCGGAAATGCCGCCATTATAAGTGAAAAGATTCCACGCAGCTCAGCTAAGCGGCATTCTGACACTCCAGACTTTATTAGCCCTGATTTCATTGCTAAAGCGTAGGGCTGCGCCCAAGCGAGTGAAGGGTCTGTAAACGCGGAATGGCGTAAAAAAGACGGCCTCAGTCCTTGAAAGGTTCTGATGCGGGAAAGGTGGACTGTACTGCCATATTAGGAACCAAATTCGATGCTTTTGGGTTCGTGTGTTTTCGAGTTCGATATTAAGAAAATGTAGTCTGTGCTGCAGCCTATTCAGGGCAGCCCAATTTTTCGACTTTATTCATGAGTGCTGAAATGCCGCTTTTATGAGGTAGGGTGCGGAAGTGCCATCTTTATAAGTGAAAAGATGTCACGCAACTCAGCTAAGCGGCATTTTGGCACCCCAGACTTTTTAGGGATTCGGGCTGCACTGGAGCCCTGATTTCCTCGCTACAGCGTAGGGCTACGCCACATGCTTTCAGGAAGACGCCCAATCGAGTAAAGGGTTTGTAAACGCGGAATGGCGCAATCAAGATGGCCTCAGGCCTTGAAAGATTCTGCCGTGAGATTGGTGGACTGGACTGGCGTTTTAAGAAAGAAATTCTATGCTTTTGGGCTCGGGTGTTTTCGAATGCGATATTAAGAACCAGTGGGCTGTGCTGCAGGATGCATAAGACTTACCTGTTCGGGACAGCCCAATTTATCGATTTTATTTATGGGTGCGGAAATGCCGCCTTTATGAAGCAGAGTGCGGAAATGCCGCCTTTATAAGTGAAAAGATTCCACTTAGCTCAGCTAAGCGGCATTTTGGCACTCCAGACTTTGTTAGCCCTAATTTAATCGCTAAAGGGTAGGGCTACGCCCAATGTTTTACGAAGGCGACCCAAAGAGTGAAAGGTCTGTAAACGCGGAATGGCGTAAAAAAGACGGCCTCAGGCCTTGAAAGGTTCTGATGCGGGAAAGGTGGACTGTACTGCCATATCAGGAACCAAATTCGATGATATTGGGCTCGTGTGTTTTAGAGTTCGATATTAAGAAAATGTGGTCTGTGCTGCAGCCTATTTAGGACTGCCCAATTTTTCGGCTTTATTCGTGAGTGCTGAAATGCCGCTTTTAGGAAGCAGAGTGCGGAAATGCCGCCATTATAAGTGAAAAGATTCCACGCAGCTCAGCTAAGCGGCATTTTGACACTTCAGAATTTATTAGCCCTGATTTCATTGCTAAAGCGTAGGGCTGCGCCCAAGCGAGTGAAGGGTCTGTAAACGCGGAATGGCGTAAAAAAGACGGCCTCAGTCCTTGAAAGGTTCTGATGCGGGAAAGGTGGACTGTACTGCCATATTAGGAACCAAATTCGATGCTTTTGGGTTCGTGTGTTTTCGAGTTCGATATTAAGAAAATGTAGTTGTGCTGCAGCCTATTCAGGGCAGCCCAATTTTTCGACTTTATTCATGAGTGCTGAAATGCCGCTTTTATGAGGTAGGGTGCGGAAGTGCCGTCTTTATAAGTGAAAAGATGTCACGCAACTCAGCTAAGCGGCATTTTGGCACCCCAGACTTTTTAGGGATTCGGGCTGCACTGGAGCCCTGATTTCCTCGCTACAGCGTAGGGCTACGCCACATGCTTTCAGGAAGACGCCCAATCGAGTAAAGGGTTTGTAAACGCGGAATGGCGCAATCAAGATGGCCTCAGGCCTTGAAAGATTCTGCCGTGAGATTGGTGGACTGGACTGGCGTTTTAAGAAAGAAATTCTATGCTTTTGGGCTCGGGTGTTTTCGAATGCGATATTAAGAACCAGTGGGCTGTGCTGCAGGATGCATAAGACTTACCTGTTCGGGACAGCCCAATTTATCGATTTTATTTATGGGTGCGGAAATGCCGCCTTTATGAAGCAGAGTGCGGAAATGCCGCCTTTATAAGTGAAAAGATTCCACTTAGCTCAGCTAAGCGGCATTTTGGCACTCCAGACTTTGTTAGCCCTAATTTAATCGCTAAAGGGTAGGGCTACGCCCAATGTTTTACGAAGACGACCCAAAGAGTGAAAGGTCTGTAAACGCGGAATGGCGTAAAAAAGACGGCCTCAGGCCTTGAAAGGTTCTAATGCGGGAAAGGTGGACTGTACTGCCATATCAGGAACCAAATTCGATGATATTGGGCTCGTGTGTTTTAGAGTTCGATATTAAGAAAATGTGGTCTGTGCTGCAGCCTATTTAGGACTGCCCAATTTTTCGGCTTTATTCGTGAGTGCTGAAATGCCGCTTTTAGGAAGCAGAGTGCGGAAATGCCGCCATTATAAGTGAAAAGATTCCACGCAGCTCAGCTAAGCGGCATTTTGACACTCCAGACTTTATTAGCCCTGATTTCATTGCTAAAGCGTAGGGCTACGCCCAAGCGAGTGAAGGGTCTGTAAACGCGGAATGGCGTAAAAAAGACGGCCTCAGTCCTTGAAAGGTTCTGATGCGGGAAAGGTGGACTGTACTGCCATATTAGGAACCAAATTCGATGCTTTTGGGTTCGTGTGTTTTCGAGTTCGATATTAAGAAAATGTAGTCTGTGCTGCAGCCTATTCAGGACAGCCCAATTTTTCGACTTAATTCATGAGTGCTGAAATGCCGCTTTTATGAAGCAGAGTGCGGAAATGCCGCCTTTATAAGTGAGAAGATTCCACTTAACTCAGCTAAGCGGCATTTTGGCACTCCAGACTTTATTAGCCCTAATTTCATTGCTAAAGCGTAGGGTTACGCCCAATGCTTTTACGAAGACGCCCAAGCGAGTGAAGGGTCTGTAAACGCGGAATGGCGTAAAAAAGTCGGCCTCAGGCCTTGAAAGTTTCTGATGCGGGAACCGGTGGACTGTACTGCCTTATTAGGAACCAAATTCGATGCTTTTGGGTTCGTGTGTTTTCGAGTTCGATATTAAGAAAATGTGGTCTGTGCTGCAGCCTATTCAGGACAGCCCAATTTTTCGACTTTATTCATGAGTGCTGAAATGCCGCTTTTATGAGGTAGGGTGCGAAAGTGCCGTCTTTATAAGTGAAAAGATGTCACGCAACTCAGCTAAGCGGCATTTTGGCACCCCAGACTTTTTGGGGATTCGGACTGCACTGGAGCCCTTATTTCCTCGCTATAGCGTAGGGCTACGCCCCATGCTTTCAGGAAGACGCCCAAACGAGTAAAGGGTTTGTAAACGCGGAACGGCGTAATCAAGACGGCCTCAGGCCTTGAAAGTTTCTGCCGCGAGATTGGTGGACTATACTACCGTTTTAAGAACTAAATTCGATGCTTTTGGGCTCGGGTGCTTTCGAATGCGATATTAAGGACCAGTGGACTGTGCCGCAGGATGCATAAGACTTACCTGTTCAGGACAGCCCAATTTATCGACTTTATTTATGGGTGCTGAAATGCCGCTTTTATGAAGCACAGTGCGGAAATGCCGCCTTTATAAGTGAGAAGATTCCACTTAACTCAGCTAAGCGGCATTTTGGCACTCCAGACTTTATTAGCCCTAATTTCATTGCTAAAGCGTAGGGTTACGCCCAATGCTTTTACGAAGACGCCCAAGCGAGTGAAGGGTCTGTAAACGCGGAATGGCGTAAGAAAGTCGGCCTCAGGCCTTGAAAGTTTCTGATTCGGGAACCGGTGGACTGTACTGCCTTATTAGGAACCAAATTCGATGCTTTTGGGTTCGTGTGTTTTCGAGTTCGATTTATTAAGAAAATGTGGTCTGTGCTGCAGCCTATTCAGGACAGCCCAATTTTTCGACTTTATTCATGAGTTCTGAAATGCCGCTTTTATGAGGTAGGGTGCGGAAGTGCCGTCTTTATAAGTGAAAAGATTCCACTTAACTCAGCTAAGCGGCATTTTGGCACTCCAGACTTTATTAGCCCTAATTTCATTGCTAAAGCGTAGGGTTACGCCCAATGCTTTTACGAAGACGCCCAAGCGAGTGAAGGGTCTGTAAACGCGGAATGGCGTAAAAAAGTCGGCCTCAGGCCTTGAAAGTTTCTGATGCGGGAACCGGTGGACTGTACTGCCTTATTAGGAACCAAATTCGATGCTTTTGTGTTCGTGTGTTTTCGAGTTCGATATTAAGAAAATGTGGTCTGTGCTGCAGCCTATTCAGGACAGCCCAATTTTTCGACTTTATTCATGAGTGCTGAAATGCCGCTTTTATGAGGTAGGGTGCGGAAGTGCCGTCTTTATAAGTGAAAAGATGTCACGCAACTCAGCTAAGCGGCATTTTGGCACCCCAGACTTTTTGGGGATTCGGACTGCACTGGAGCCCTTATTTCCTCGCTATAGCGTAGGGCTACGCCCCATGCTTTCAGGAAGACGCCCAAACGAGTAAAGGGTTTGTAAACGCGGAACGGCGTAATCAAGACGGCCTCAGGCCTTGAAAGTTTCTGCCGCGAGATTGGTGGACTGTACTGCCGTTTTAAGAACCAAATTCGATGCTTTTGGTTTCGTGTGTTTTCGAGTTCGATTTATTAAGAAAATGTGGTCTGTGCTGCAGCCTATTCAGGACAGCCCAATTTTTCGACTTTATTCATGAGTTCTGAAATGCCGCTTTTATGAGGTAGGGTGCGGAAGTGCCGTCTTTATAAGTGAAAAGATTCCACTTAACTCAGCTAAGCGGCATTTTGGCACTCCAGACTTTATTAGCCCTAATTTCATTGCTAAAGCTTAGGGTTACGCCCAATGCTTTTACGAAGACGCCCAAGCGAGTGAAGGGTCTGTAAACGCGGAATGGCGTAAAAAAGTCGGCCTCAGGCCTTGAAAGTTTCTGATGCGGGAACCGGTGTACTGTACTGCCTTATTAGGAACCAAATTCGATGCTTTTGGGTTCGTGTGTTTTCGAGTTCGATTTATTAAGAAAATGTGGTCTGTGCTGCAGCCTATTCAGGACAGCCCAATTTTTCGACTTTATTCATGAGTGCTGAAATGCCGCTTTTATGAGGTAGGGTGCGGAAGTGCCGTCTTTATAAGTGAAAAGATTCCACTTAACTCAGCTAAGCGGCATTTTGGCACTCCAGACTTTATTAGCCCTAATTTCATTGCTAAAGCGTAGGGTTACGCCCAATGCTTTTACGAAGACGCCCAAGCGAGTGAAGGGTCTGTAAACGCGGAATGGCGTAAAAAAGTCGGCCTCAGGCCTTGAAAGTTTCTGATGCGGGAACCGGTGGACTGTACTGCCTTATTAGGAACCAAATTCGATGCTTTTGGGTTCGTGTGTTTTCGAGTTCGATTTATTAAGAAAATGTGGTCTGTGCTGCAGCCTATTCAGGACAGCCCAATTTTTCGACTTTATTCATGAGTGCTAAAATGCCGCTTTTATGAGGTAGGGTGCGGAAGTGCCGTCTTTATAAGTGAAAAGATGTCACGCAACTCAGCTAAGCGGCATTTTGGCACCCCAGACTTTTTAGGGATTCGGGCTGCACTGGAGCCCTGATTTCCTCGCTACAGCGTAGGGCTACGCCACATGCTTTCAGGAAGACGCCCAATCGAGTAAAGGGTTTGTAAACGCGGAATGGCGCAATCAAGATGGCCTCAGGCCTTGAAAGATTCTGCCGTGAGATTGGTGGACTGGACTGGCGTTTTAAGAAAGAAATTCTATGCTTTTGGGCTCGGGTGTTTTCGAATGCGATATTAAGAACCAGTGGGCTGTGCTGCAGGATGCATAAGACTTACCTGTTCGGGACAGCCCAATTTATCGATTTTATTTATGGGTGCGGAAATGCCGCCTTTATGAAGCAGAGTGCGGAAATGCCGCCTTTATAAGTGAAAAGATTCCACTTAGCTCAGCTAAGCGGCATTTTGGCACTCCAGACTTTGTTAGCCCTAATTTAATCGCTAAAGGGTAGGGCTACGCCCAATGTTTTACGAAGACGACCCAAAGAGTGAAAGGTCTGTAAACGCGGAATGGCGTAAAAAAGACGGCCTCAGGCCTTGAAAGGTTCTGATGCGGGAAAGGTGGACTGTACTGCCATATCAGGAACCAAATTCGATGATATTGGGCTCGTGTGTTTTAGAGTTCGATATTAAGAAAATGTGGTCTGTGCTGCAGCCTATTTAGGACTGCCCAATTTTTCGGCTTTATTCGTGAGTGCTGAAATGCCGCTTTTAGGAAGCAGAGTGCGGAAATGCCGCCATTATAAGTGAAAAGATTCCACGCAGCTCAGCTAAGCGGCATTCTGACACTCCAGACTTTATTAGCCCTGATTTCATTGCTAAAGCGTAGGGCTGCGCCCAAGCGAGTGAAGGGTCTGTAAACGCGGAATGGCGTAAAAAAGACGGCCTCAGTCCTTGAAAGGTTCTGATGCGGGAAAGGTGGACTGTACTGCCATATTAGGAACCAAATTCGATGCTTTTGGGTTCGTGTGTTTTCGAGTTCGATATTAAGAAAATGTAGTCTGTGCTGCAGCCTATTCAGGGCAGCCCAATTTTTCGACTTTATTCATGAGTGCTGAAATGCCGCTTTTATGAGGTAGGGTGCGGAAGTGCCGTCTTTATAAGTGAAAAGATGTCACGCAACTCAGCTAAGCGGCATTTTGGCACCCCAGACTTTTTAGGGATTCGGGCTGCACTGGAGCCCTGATTTCCTCGCTACAGCGTAGGGCTACGCCACATGCTTTCAGGAAGACGCCCAATCGAGTAAAGGGTTTGTAAACGCGGAATGGCGCAATCAAGATGGCCTCAGGCCTTGAAAGATTCTGCCGTGAGATTGGTGGACTGGACTGGCGTTTTAAGAAAGAAATTCTATGCTTTTGGGCTCGGGTGTTTTCGAATGCGATATTAAGAACCAGTGGGCTGTGCTGCAGGATGCATAAGACTTACCTGTTCGGGACAGCCCAATTTATCGATTTTATTTATGGGTGCGGAAATGCCGCCTTTATGAAGCAGAGTGCGGAAATGCCGCCTTTATAAGTGAAAAGATTCCACTTAGCTCAGCTAAGCGGCATTTTGGCACTCCAGACTTTGTTAGCCCTAATTTAATCGCTAAAGGGTAGGGCTACGCCCAATGTTTTACGAAGACGACCCAAAGAGTGAAAGGTCTGTAAACGCGGAATGGCGTAAAAAAGACGGCCTCAGGCCTTGAAAGGTTCTAATGCGGGAAAGGTGGACTGTACTGCCATATCAGGAACCAAATTCGATGATATTGGGCTCGTGTGTTTTAGAGTTCGATATTAAGAAAATGTGGTCTGTGCTGCAGCCTATTTAGGACTGCCCAATTTTTCGGCTTTATTCGTGAGTGCTGAAATGCCGCTTTTAGGAAGCAGAGTGCGGAAATGCCGCCATTATAAGTGAAAAGATTCCACGCAGCTCAGCTAAGCGGCATTTTGACACTCCAGACTTTATTAGCCCTGATTTCATTGCTAAAGCGTAGGGCTACGCCCAAGCGAGTGAAGGGTCTGTAAACGCGGAATGGCGTAAAAAAGACGGCCTCAGTCCTTGAAAGGTTCTGATGCGGGAAAGGTGGACTGTACTGCCATATTAGGAACCAAATTCGATGCTTTTGGGTTCGTGTGTTTTCGAGTTCGATATTAAGAAAATGTAGTCTGTGCTGCAGCCTATTCAGGACAGCCCAATTTTTCGACTTAATTCATGAGTGCTGAAATGCCGCTTTTATGAAGCAGAGTGCGGAAATGCCGCCTTTATAAGTGAGAAGATTCCACTTAACTCAGCTAAGCGGCATTTTGGCACTCCAGACTTTATTAGCCCTAATTTCATTGCTAAAGCGTAGGGTTACGCCCAATGCTTTTACGAAGACGCCCAAGCGAGTGAAGGGTCTGTAAACGCGGAATGGCGTAAAAAAGTCGGCCTCAGGCCTTGAAAGTTTCTGATGCGGGAACCGGTGGACTGTACTGCCTTATTAGGAACCAAATTCGATGCTTTTGGGTTCGTGTGTTTTCGAGTTCGATATTAAGAAAATGTGGTCTGTGCTGCAGCCTATTCAGGACAGCCCAATTTTTCGACTTTATTCATGAGTGCTGAAATGCCGCTTTTATGAGGTAGGGTGCGAAAGTGCCGTCTTTATAAGTGAAAAGATGTCACGCAACTCAGCTAAGCGGCATTTTGGCACCCCAGACTTTTTGGGGATTCGGACTGCACTGGAGCCCTTATTTCCTCGCTATAGCGTAGGGCTACGCCCCATGCTTTCAGGAAGACGCCCAAACGAGTAAAGGGTTTGTAAACGCGGAACGGCGTAATCAAGACGGCCTCAGGCCTTGAAAGTTTCTGCCGCGAGATTGGTGGACTATACTACCGTTTTAAGAACTAAATTCGATGCTTTTGGGCTCGGGTGCTTTCGAATGCGATATTAAGGACCAGTGGACTGTGCCGCAGGATGCATAAGACTTACCTGTTCAGGACAGCTCAATTTATCGACTTTATTTATGGGTGCTGAAATGCCGCTTTTATGAAGCACAGTGCGGAAATGCCGCCTTTATAAGTGAGAAGATTCCACTTAACTCAGCTAAGCGGCATTTTGGCACTCCAGACTTTATTAGCCCTAATTTCATTGCTAAAGCGTAGGGTTACGCCCAATGCTTTTACGAAGACGCCCAAGCGAGTGAAGGGTCTGTAAACGCGGAATGGCGTAAGAAAGTCGGCCTCAGGCCTTGAAAGTTTCTGATTCGGGAACCGGTGGACTGTACTGCCTTATTAGGAACCAAATTCGATGCTTTTGGGTTCGTGTGTTTTCGAGTTCGATTTATTAAGAAAATGTGGTCTGTGCTGCAGCCTATTCAGGACAGCCCAATTTTTCGACTTTATTCATGAGTTCTGAAATGCCGCTTTTATGAGGTAGGGTGCGGAAGTGCCGTCTTTATAAGTGAAAAGATTCCACTTAACTCAGCTAAGCGGCATTTTGGCACTCCAGACTTTATTAGCCCTAATTTCATTGCTAAAGCGTAGGGTTACGCCCAATGCTTTTACGAAGACGCCCAAGCGAGTGAAGGGTCTGTAAACGCGGAATGGCGTAAAAAAGTCGGCCTCAGGCCTTGAAAGTTTCTGATGCGGGAACCGGTGGACTGTACTGCCTTATTAGGAACCAAATTCGACGCTTTTGGGTTCGTGTGTTTTCGAGTTCGATTTATTAAGAAAATGTGGTCTGTGCTGCAGCCTATTCAGGACAGCCCAATTTTTCGACTTTATTCATGAGTGCTGAAATGCCGCTTTTATGAGGTAGGGTGCGGAAGTGCCGTCTTTATAAGTGAAAAGATGTCACGCAACTCAGCTAAGCGGCATTTTGGCACCCCAGACTTTTTGGGGATTCGGACTGCACTGGAGCCCTTATTTCCTCGCTATAGCGTAGGGCTACGCCCCATGCTTTCAGGAAGACGCCCAAACGAGTAAAGGGTTTGTAAACGCGGAACGGCGTAATCAAGACGGCCTCAGGCCTTGAAAGTTTCTGCCGCGAGATTGGTGGACTATACTACCGTTTTAAGAACTAAATTCGATGCTTTTGGGCTCGGGTGCTTTCGAATGCGATATTAAGGACCAGTGGACTGTGCCGCAGGATGCATAAGACTTACCTGTTCAGGACAGCCCAATTTATCGACTTTATTTATGGGTGCTGAAATGCCGCTTTTATGAAGCAGAGTGCGGAAATGCCGCCTTTATAAGTGAGAAGATTCCACTTAACTCAGCTAAGCGGCATTTTGGCACTCCAGACTTTATTAGCCCTAATTTCATTGCTAAAGCGTAGGGTTACGCCCAATGCTTTTACGAAGACGCCCAAGCGAGTGAAGGGTCTGTAAACGCGGAATGGCGTAAGAAAGTCGGCCTCAGGCCTTGAAAGTTTCTGATTCGGGGACCGGTGGACTGTACTGCCTTATTAGGAACCAAATTCGATGCTTTTGGGTTCGTGTGTTTTCGAGTTCGATTTATTAAGAAAATGTGGTCTGTGCTGCAGCCTATTCAGGACAGCCCAATTTTTCGACTTTATTCATGAGTTCTGAAATGCCGCTTTTATGAGGTAGGGTGCGGAAGTGCCGTCTTTATAAGTGAAAAGATTCCACTTAACTCAGCTAAGCGGCATTTTGGCACTCCAGACTTTATTAGCCCTAATTTCATTGCTAAAGCTTAGGGTTACGCCCAATGCTTTTACGAAGACGCCCAAGCGAGTGAAGGGTCTGTAAACGCGGAATGGCGTAAAAAAGTCGGCCTCAGGCCTTGAAAGTTTCTGATGCGGGAACCGGTGTACTGTACTGCCTTATTAGGAACCAAATTCGATGCTTTTGGGTTCGTGTGTTTTCGAGTTCGATTTATTAAGAAAATGTGGTCTGTGCTGCAGCCTATTCAGGACAGCCCAATTTTTCGACTTTATTCATGAGTGCTGAAATGCCGCTTTTATGAGGTAGGGTGCGGAAGTGCCGTCTTTATAAGTGAAAAGATTCCACTTAACTCAGCTAAGCGGCATTTTGGCACTCCAGACTTTATTAGCCCTAATTTCATTGCTAAAGCGTAGGGTTACGCCCAATGCTTTTACGAAGACGCCCAAGCGAGTGAAGGGTCTGTAAACGCGGAATGGCGTAAAAAAGTCGGCCTCAGGCCTTGAAAGTATCTGATGCGGGAACCGGTGGACTGTACTGCCTTATTAGGAACCAAATTCGATGCTTTTGGGTTCGTGTGTTTTCGAGTTCGATTTATTAAGAAAATGTGGTCTGTGCTGCAGCCTATTCAGGACAGCCCAATTTTTCGACTTTATTCATGAGTGCTAAAATGCCGCTTTTATGAGGTAGGGTGCGGAAGTGCCGTCTTTATAAGTGAAAAGATGTCACGCAACTCAGCTAAGCGGCATTTTGGCACCCCAGACTTTTTAGGGATTCGGGCTGCACTGGAGCCCTGATTTCCTCGCTACAGCGTAGGGCTACGCCACATGCTTTCAGGAAGACGCCCAATCGAGTAAAGGGTTTGTAAACGCGGAATGGCGCAATCAAGATGGCCTCAGGCCTTGAAAGATTCTGCCGTGAGATTGGTGGACTGGACTGGCGTTTTAAGAAAGAAATTCTATGCTTTTGGGCTCGGGTGTTTTCGAATGCGATATTAAGAACCAGTGGGCTGTGCTGCAGGATGCATAAGACTTACCTGTTCGGGACAGCCCAATTTATCGATTTTATTTATGGGTGCGGAAATGCCGCCTTTATGAAGCAGAGTGCGGAAATGCCGCCTTTATAAGTGAAAAGATTCCACTTAGCTCAGCTAAGCGGCATTTTGGCACTCCAGACTTTGTTAGCCCTAATTTAATCGCTAAAGGGTAGGGCTACGCCCAATGTTTTACGAAGACGACCCAAAGAGTGAAAGGTCTGTAAACGCGGAATGGCGTAAAAAAGACGGCCTCAGGCCTTGAAAGGTTCTGATGCGGGAAAGGTGGACTGTACTGCCATATCAGGAACCAAATTCGATGATATTGGGCTCGTGTGTTTTAGAGTTCGATATTAAGAAAATGTGGTCTGTGCTGCAGCCTATTTAGGACTGCCCAATTTTTCGGCTTTATTCGTGAGTGCTGAAATGCCGCTTTTAGGAAGCAGAGTGCGGAAATGCCGCCATTATAAGTGAAAAGATTCCACGCAGCTCAGCTAAGCGGCATTCTGACACTCCAGACTTTATTAGCCCTGATTTCATTGCTAAAGCGTAGGGCTGCGCCCAAGCGAGTGAAGGGTCTGTAAACGCGGAATGGCGTAAAAAAGACGGCCTCAGTCCTTGAAAGGTTCTGATGCGGGAAAGGTGGACTGTACTGCCATATTAGGAACCAAATTCGATGCTTTTGGGTTCGTGTGTTTTCGAGTTCGATATTAAGAAAATGTAGTCTGTGCTGCAGCCTATTCAGGGCAGCCCAATTTTTCGACTTTATTCATGAGTGCTGAAATGCCGCTTTTATGAGGTAGGGTGCGGAAGTGCCGTCTTTATAAGTGAAAAGATGTCACGCAACTCAGCTAAGCGGCATTTTGGCACCCCAGACTTTTTAGGGATTCGGGCTGCACTGGAGCCCTGATTTCCTCGCTACAGCGTAGGGCTACGCCACATGCTTTCAGGAAGACGCCCAATCGAGTAAAGGGTTTGTAAACGCGGAATGGCGCAATCAAGATGGCCTCAGGCCTTGAAAGATTCTGCCGTGAGATTGGTGGACTGGACTGGCGTTTTAAGAAAGAAATTCTATGCTTTTGGGCTCGGGTGTTTTCGAATGCGATATTAAGAACCAGTGGGCTGTGCTGCAGGATGCATAAGACTTACCTGTTCGGGACAGCCCAATTTATCGATTTTATTTATGGGTGCGGAAATGCCGCCTTTATGAAGCAGAGTGCGGAAATGCCGCCTTTATAAGTGAAAAGATTCCACTTAGCTCAGCTAAGCGGCATTTTGGCACTCCAGACTTTGTTAGCCCTAATTTAATCGCTAAAGGGTAGGGCTACGCCCAATGTTTTACGAAGACGACCCAAAGAGTGAAAGGTCTGTAAACGCGGAATGGCGTAAAAAAGACGGCCTCAGGCCTTGAAAGGTTCTAATGCGGGAAAGGTGGACTGTACTGCCATATCAGGAACCAAATTCGATGATATTGGGCTCGTGTGTTTTAGAGTTCGATATTAAGAAAATGTGGTCTGTGCTGCAGCCTATTTAGGACTGCCCAATTTTTCGGCTTTATTCGTGAGTGCTGAAATGCCGCTTTTAGGAAGCAGAGTGCGGAAATGCCGCCATTATAAGTGAAAAGATTCCACGCAGCTCAGCTAAGCGGCATTTTGACACTCCAGACTTTATTAGCCCTGATTTCATTGCTAAAGCGTAGGGCTACGCCCAAGCGAGTGAAGGGTCTGTAAACGCGGAATGGCGTAAAAAAGACGGCCTCAGTCCTTGAAAGGTTCTGATGCGGGAAAGGTGGACTGTACTGCCATATTAGGAACCAAATTCGATGCTTTTGGGTTCGTGTGTTTTCGAGTTCGATATTAAGAAAATGTAGTCTGTGCTGCAGCCTATTCAGGACAGCCCAATTTTTCGACTTAATTCATGAGTGCTGAAATGCCGCTTTTATGAAGCAGAGTGCGGAAATGCCGCCTTTATAAGTGAGAAGATTCCACTTAACTCAGCTAAGCGGCATTTTGGCACTCCAGACTTTATTAGCCCTAATTTCATTGCTAAAGCGTAGGGTTACGCCCAATGCTTTTACGAAGACGCCCAAGCGAGTGAAGGGTCTGTAAACGCGGAATGGCGTAAAAAAGTCGGCCTCAGGCCTTGAAAGTTTCTGATGCGGGAACCGGTGGACTGTACTGCCTTATTAGGAACCAAATTCGATGCTTTTGGGTTCGTGTGTTTTCGAGTTCGATATTAAGAAAATGTGGTCTGTGCTGCAGCCTATTCAGGACAGCCCAATTTTTCGACTTTATTCATGAGTGCTGAAATGCCGCTTTTATGAGGTAGGGTGCGAAAGTGCCGTCTTTATAAGTGAAAAGATGTCACGCAACTCAGCTAAGCGGCATTTTGGCACCCCAGACTTTTTGGGGATTCGGACTGCACTGGAGCCCTTATTTCCTCGCTATAGCGTAGGGCTACGCCCCATGCTTTCAGGAAGACGCCCAAACGAGTAAAGGGTTTGTAAACGCGGAACGGCGTAATCAAGACGGCCTCAGGCCTTGAAAGTTTCTGCCGCGAGATTGGTGGACTATACTACCGTTTTAAGAACTAAATTCGATGCTTTTGGGCTCGGGTGCTTTCGAATGCGATATTAAGGACCAGTGGACTGTGCCGCAGGATGCATAAGACTTACCTGTTCAGGACAGCTCAATTTATCGACTTTATTTATGGGTGCTGAAATGCCGCTTTTATGAAGCACAGTGCGGAAATGCCGCCTTTATAAGTGAGAAGATTCCACTTAACTCAGCTAAGCGGCATTTTGGCACTCCAGACTTTATTAGCCCTAATTTCATTGCTAAAGCGTAGGGTTACGCCCAATGCTTTTACGAAGACGCCCAAGCGAGTGAAGGGTCTGTAAACGCGGAATGGCGTAAGAAAGTCGGCCTCAGGCCTTGAAAGTTTCTGATTCGGGAACCGGTGGACTGTACTGCCTTATTAGGAACCAAATTCGATGCTTTTGGGTTCGTGTGTTTTCGAGTTCGATTTATTAAGAAAATGTGGTCTGTGCTGCAGCCTATTCAGGACAGCCCAATTTTTCGACTTTATTCATGAGTTCTGAAATGCCGCTTTTATGAGGTAGGGTGCGGAAGTGCCGTCTTTATAAGTGAAAAGATTCCACTTAACTCAGCTAAGCGGCATTTTGGCACTCCAGACTTTATTAGCCCTAATTTCATTGCTAAAGCGTAGGGTTACGCCCAATGCTTTTACGAAGACGCCCAAGCGAGTGAAGGGTCTGTAAACGCGGAATGGCGTAAAAAAGTCGGCCTCAGGCCTTGAAAGTTTCTGATGCGGGAACCGGTGGACTGTACTGCCTTATTAGGAACCAAATTCGACGCTTTTGGGTTCGTGTGTTTTCGAGTTCGATTTATTAAGAAAATGTGGTCTGTGCTGCAGCCTATTCAGGACAGCCCAATTTTTCGACTTTATTCATGAGTGCTGAAATGCCGCTTTTATGAGGTAGGGTGCGGAAGTGCCGTCTTTATAAGTGAAAAGATGTCACGCAACTCAGCTAAGCGGCATTTTGGCACCCCAGACTTTTTGGGGATTCGGACTGCACTGGAGCCCTTATTTCCTCGCTATAGCGTAGGGCTACGCCCCATGCTTTCAGGAAGACGCCCAAACGAGTAAAGGGTTTGTAAACGCGGAACGGCGTAATCAAGACGGCCTCAGGCCTTGAAAGTTTCTGCCGCGAGATTGGTGGACTATACTACCGTTTTAAGAACTAAATTCGATGCTTTTGGGCTCGGGTGCTTTCGAATGCGATATTAAGGACCAGTGGACTGTGCCGCAGGATGCATAAGACTTACCTGTTCAGGACAGCCCAATTTATCGACTTTATTTATGGGTGCTGAAATGCCGCTTTTATGAAGCAGAGTGCGGAAATGCCGCCTTTATAAGTGAGAAGATTCCACTTAACTCAGCTAAGCGGCATTTTGGCACTCCAGACTTTATTAGCCCTAATTTCATTGCTAAAGCGTAGGGTTACGCCCAATGCTTTTACGAAGACGCCCAAGCAAGTGAAGGGTCTGTAAACGCGGAATGGCGTAAGAAAGTCGGCCTCAGGCCTTGAAAGTTTCTGATTCGGGGACCGGTGGACTGTACTGCCTTATTAGGAACCAAATTCGATGCTTTTGGGTTCGTGTGTTTTCGAGTTCGATTTATTAAGAAAATGTGGTCTGTGCTGCAGCCTATTCAGGACAGCCCAATTTTTCGACTTTATTCATGAGTGCTGAAATGCCGCTTTTATGAGGTAGGGTGCGGAAGTGCCGTCTTTATAAGTGAAAAGATGTCACGCAACTCAGCTAAGCGGCATTTTGGCACCCCAGACTTTTTAGGGATTCGGGCTGCACTGGAGCCCTGATTTCCTCGCTACAGCGTAGGGCTACGCCACATGCTTTCAGGAAGACGGCCAATCGAGTAAAGGGTTTGTAAACGCGGAAGGGCGCAATCAAGATGGCCTCAGGCCTTGAAAGATTCTGCCGTGAGATTGGTGGACTGGACTGGCGTTTTAAGAAAGAAATTCTATGCTTTTGGGCTCGGGTGTTTTCGAATGCGATATTAAGAACCAGTGGGCTGTGCTGCAGGATGCATAAGACTTACCTGTTCGGGACAGCCCAATTTATCGATTTTATTTATGGGTGCGGAAATGCCGCCTTTATGAAGCAGAGTGCGGAAATGCCGCCTTTATAAGTGAAAAGATTCCACTTAGCTCAGCTAAGCGGCATTTTGGCACTCCAGACTTTGTTAGCCCTAATTTAATCGCTAAAGCGTAGGGCTACGCCCAATGTTTTACGAAGACGACCCAAAGAGTGTAAGGTCTGTAAACGCGGAATGGCGTAAAAAAGACGGCCTCAGGCCTTGAAAGGTTCTGATGCGGGAAAGGTGGACTGTACTGCCATATCAGGAACCAAATTCGATGATATTGGGCTCGTGTGTTTTAGAGTTCGATATTAAGAAAATGTGGTCTGTGCTGCAGCCTATTTAGGACTGCCCAATTTTTCGGCTTTATTCGTGAGTGCTGAAATGCCGCTTTTAGGAAGCAGAGTGCGGAAATGCCGCCATTATAAGTGAAAAGATTCCACTTAGCTCAGCTAAGCGGCATTTTGGCACTCCAGACTTTGTTAGCCCTAATTTAATCGCTAAAGCGTAGGGCTACGCCCAATGTTTTACGAAGACGACCCAAAGAGTGTAAGGTCTGTAAACGCGGAATGGCGTAAAAAAGACGGCCTCAGGCCTTGAAAGGTTCTGATGCGGGAAAGGTGGACTGTACTGCCATATCAGGAACCAAATTCGATGATATTGGGCTCGTGTGTTTTAGAGTTCGATATTAAGAAAATGTGGTCTGTGCTGCAGCCTATTTAGGACTGCCCAATTTTTCGGCTTTATTCGTGAGTGCTGAAATGCCGCTTTTAGGAAGCAGAGTGCGGAAATGCCGCCATTATAAGTGAAAAGATTCCACGCAGCTCAGCTAAGCGGCATTTTGACACTCCAGACTTTATTAGCCCTGATTTCATTGCTAAAGCGTAGGGCTACGCCCAAGCGAGTGAAGGGTCTGTAAACGCGGAATGGCGTAAAAAAGACGGCCTCAGTCCTTGAAAGGTTCTGATGCGGGAAAGGTGGACTGTACTGCCATATTAGGAACCAAATTCGATGCTTTTGGGTTCGTGTGTTTTCGAGTTCGATATTAAGAAAATGTAGTCTGTGCTGCAGCCTATTCAGGACAGCCCAATTTTTCGACTTAATTCATGAGTGCTGAAATGCCGCTTTTATGAAGCAGAGTGCGGAAATGCCGCCTTTATAAGTGAGAAGATTCCACTTAACTCAGCTAAGCGGCATTTTGGCACTCCAGACTTTATTAGCCCTAATTTCATTGCTAAAGCGTAGGGTTACGCCCAATGCTTTTACGAAGACGCCCAAGCGATTGAAGGGTCTGTAAACGCGGAATGGCGTAAAAAAGTCGGCCTCAGGCCTTGAAAGTTTCTGATGCGGGAACCGGTGGACTGTACTGCCATATTAGGAACCAAATTCGATGCTTTTGGGTTCGTGTGTTTTCGAGTTCGTTATTAAGAAAATGTGGTCTGTGCTGCAGCCTATTCAGGACAGCCCAATTTTTCGACTTTATTCATGAGTGCTGAAATGCCGCTTTTATGAGGTAGGGTGCGGAAGTGCCGTCTTTATAAGTGAAAAGATGTCACGCAACTCAGCTAAGCGGCATTTTGGCACCCCAGACTTTTCGGGGATTCGGACTGCACTGGAGCCCTTATTTCCTCGCTATAGCGTAGGGCTACGCCCCATGCTTTTAGGAAGACGCCCAAACGAGTAAAGGGTTTGTAAACGCGGAACGGCGTAATCAAGACGGCCTCAGGCCTTGAAAGTTTCTGCCGCGAGATTGGTGGACTGTACTACCGTTTTAAGAACTAAATTCGATGCTTTTGGGCTCGGGTGCTTTCGAATGCGATATTAAGGACCAGTGGACTGTGCCGCAGGATGCATAAGACTTACCTGTTCAGGACAGCCCAATTTATCGACTTTATTTATGGGTGCTGAAATGCCGCTTTTATGAAGCAGAGTGCGGAAATGCCGCCTTTATAAGTGAGAAGATTCCACTTAACTCAGCTAAGCGGCATTTTGGCACTCCAGACTTTATTAGCCCTAATTTCATTGCTAAAGCGTAGGGTTACGCCCAGTGCTTTTACGAAGACGCCCAAGCGAGTGAAGGGTCTGTAAACGCGGAATGGCGTAAAAAAGTCGGCCTCAGGCCTTGAAAGTTTCTGATGCGGGAACCGGTGGACTGTACTGCCTTATTAGGAACCAAATTCGATGCTTTTGGGTTCGTGTGTTTTCGAGTTCGATTTATTAAGAAAATGTGGTCTGTGCTGCAGCCTATTCAGGACAGCCCAATTTTTCGACTTTATTCATGAGTGCTGAAATGCCGCTTTTATGAGGTAGGGTGCGGAAGTGCCGTCTTTATAAGTGAAAAGATGTCACGCAACTCAGCTAAGCGGCATTTTGGCACCCCAGACTTTTTGGGGATTCGGACTGCACTGGAGCCCTTATTTCCTCGCTATAGCGTAGGGCTACGCCCCATGCTTTCAGGAAGACGCCCAAACGAGTAAAGGGTTTGTAAACGCGGAACGGCGTAATCAAGACGGCCTCAGGCCTTGAAAGTTTCTGCCGCGAGATTGGTGGACTGTACTGCCGTTTTAAGAACCAAATTCGATGCTTTTGGGCTCGGGTGCTTTCGAATGCGATATTAAGGACCAGTGGACTGTGCCGCAGGATGCATAAGACTTACCTGTTCAGGACAGCCCAATTTATCGACTTTATTTATGGGTGCTGAAATGCCGCTTTTATGAAGCAGAGTGCGGAAATGCCGCCTTTATAAGTGAGAAGATTCCACTTAACTCAGCTAAGCGGCATTTTGGCACTCCAGACTTTATTAGCCCTAATTTCATTGCTAAAGCGTAGGGTTACGCCCAATGCTTTTACGAAGACGCCCAAGCGAGTGAAGGGTCTGTAAACGCGGAATGGCGTAAGAAAGTCGGCCTCAGGCCTTGAAAGTTTCTGATTCGGGAACCGGTGGACTGTACTGCCTTATTAGGAACCAAATTCGATGCTTTTGGTTTCGTGTGTTTTCGAGTTCGATTTATTAAGAAAATGTGGTCTGTGCTGCAGCCTATTCAGGACAGCCCAATTTTTCGACTTTATTCATGAGTTCTGAAATGCCGCTTTTATGAGGTAGGGTGCGGAAGTGCCGTCTTTATAAGTGAAAAGATTCCACTTAACTCAGCTAAGCGGCATTTTGGCACTCCAGACTTTATTAGCCCTAATTTCATTGCTAAAGCTTAGGGTTACGCCCAATGCTTTTACGAAGACGCCCAAGCGAGTGAAGGGTCTGTAAACGCGGAATGGCGTAAAAAAGTCGGCCTCAGGCCTTGAAAGTTTCTGATGCGGGAACCGGTGTACTGTACTGCCTTATTAGGAACCAAATTCGATGCTTTTGGGTTCGTGTGTTTTCGAGTTCGATTTATTAAGAAAATGTGGTCTGTGCTGCAGCCTATTCAGGACAGCCCAATTTTTCGACTTTATTCATGAGTGCTGAAATGCCGCTTTTATGAGGTAGGGTGCGGAAGTGCCGTCTTTATAAGTGAAAAGATTCCACTTAACTCAGCTAAGCGGCATTTTGGCACTCCAGACTTTATTAGCCCTAATTTCATTGCTAAAGCGTAGGGTTACGCCCAATGCTTTTACGAAGACGCCCAAGCGAGTGAAGGGTCTGTAAACGCGGAATGGCGTAAAAAAGTCGGCCTCAGGCCTTGAAAGTATCTGATGCGGGAACCGGTGGACTGTACTGCCTTATTAGGAACCAAATTCGATGCTTTTGGGTTCGTGTGTTTTCGAGTTCGATTTATTAAGAAAATGTGGTCTGTGCTGCAGCCTATTCAGGACAGCCCAATTTTTCGACTTTATTCATGAGTGCTAAAATGCCGCTTTTATGAGGTAGGGTGCGGAAGTGCCGTCTTTATAAGTGAAAAGATGTCACGCAACTCAGCTAAGCGGCATTTTGGCACCCCAGACTTTTTAGGGATTCGGGCTGCACTGGAGCCCTGATTTCCTCGCTACAGCGTAGGGCTACGCCACATGCTTTCAGGAAGACGCCCAATCGAGTAAAGGGTTTGTAAACGCGGAATGGCGCAATCAAGATGGCCTCAGGCCTTGAAAGATTCTGCCGTGAGATTGGTGGACTGGACTGGCGTTTTAAGAAAGAAATTCTATGCTTTTGGGCTCGGGTGTTTTCGAATGCGATATTAAGAACCAGTGGGCTGTGCTGCAGGATGCATAAGACTTACCTGTTCGGGACAGCCCAATTTATCGATTTTATTTATGGGTGCGGAAATGCCGCCTTTATGAAGCAGAGTGCGGAAATGCCGCCTTTATAAGTGAAAAGATTCCACTTAGCTCAGCTAAGCGGCATTTTGGCACTCCAGACTTTGTTAGCCCTAATTTAATCGCTAAAGCGTAGGGCTACGCCCAATGTTTTACGAAGACGACCCAAAGAGTGAAAGGTCTGTAAACGCGGAATGGCGTAAAAAAGACGGCCTCAGGCCTTGAAAGGTTCTGATGCGGGAAAGGTGGACTGTACTGCCATATCAGGAACCAAATTCGATGATATTGGGCTCGTGTGTTTTAGAGTTCGATATTAAGAAAATGTGGTCTGTGCTGCAGCCTATTTAGGACTGCCCAATTTTTCGGCTTTATTCGTGAGTGCTGAAATGCCGCTTTTAGGAAGCAGAGTGCGGAAATGCCGCCATTATAAGTGAAAAGATTCCACGCAGCTCAGCTAAGCGGCATTTTGACACTCCAGACTTTATTAGCCCTGATTTCATTGCTAAAGCGTAGGGCTACGCCCAAGCGAGTGAAGGGTCTGTAAACGCGGAATGGCGTAAAAAAGACGGCCTCAGTCCTTGAAAGGTTCTGATGCGGGAAAGGTGGACTGTACTGCCATATTAGGAACCAAATTCGATGCTTTTGGGTTCGTGTGTTTTCGAGTTCGATATTAAGAAAATGTAGTCTGTGCTGCAGCCTATTCAGGACAGCCCAATTTTTCGACTTTATTCATGAGTGCTGAAATGCCGCTTTTATGAGGTAGGGTGCGGAAGTGCCGTCTTTATAAGTGAAAAGATGTCACGCAACTCAGCTAAGCGGCATTTTGGCACCCCAGACTTTTCGGGGATTCGGACTGCACTGGAGCCCTTATTTCCTCGCTATAGCGTAGGGCTACGCCCCATGCTTTTAGGAAGACGCCCAAACGAGTAAAGGGTTTGTAAACGCGGAACGGCGTAATCAAGACGGCCTCAGGCCTTGAAAGTTTCTGCCGCGAGATTGGTGGACTGTACTACCGTTTTAAGAACTAAATTCGATGCTTTTGGGCTCGGGTGCTTTCGAATGCGATATTAAGGACCAGTGGACTGTGCCGCAGGATGCATAAGACTTACCTGTTCAGGACAGCCCAATTTATCGACTTTATTTATGGGTGCTGAAATGCCGCTTTTATGAAGCAGAGTGCGGAAATGCCGCCTTTATAAGTGAGAAGATTCCACTTAACTCAGCTAAGCGGCATTTTGACACTCCAGACTTTATTAGCCCTAATTTCATTGCTAAAGCGTAGGGTTACGCCCAATGCTTTTACGAAGACGCCCAAGCGAGTGAAGGGTCTGTAAACGCGGAATGGCGTAAAAAAGTCGGCCTCAGGCCTTGAAAGTTTCTGATGCGGGAACCGGTGGACTGTACTGCCTTATTAGGAACCAAATTCGATGCTTTTGGGTTCGTGTGTTTTCGAGTTCGATATTAAGAAAATGTGGTCTGTGCTGCAGCCTATTCAGGACAGCCCAATTTTTCGACTTTATTCATTCATGAGTGCTGAAATGCCGCTTTTATGAGGTAGGGTGCGGAAGTGCCGTCTTTATAAGTGAAAAGATGTCACGCAACTCAGCTAAGCGGCATTTTGGCACCCCAGACTTTTTGGGGATTCGGACTGCACTGGAGCCCTGATTTCCTCACTGCAGCGTAGGGCTACGCCCCATGCTTTTAGGAAGACTCCCAAACGAGTAAAGGGTTTGTAAACGCGGAATGGCGTAATCAAGACCGCCTCAGGCCTTGAAAGTTTCGCCGCGAGATTGGTGGACTGTACTGCCGTTTTAAGAACCAAATTCTATGCTTTTGGGCTCGTTTGTTTTCGAATGCGATATTAAGAACCAGTGGGCTGTGTTGCAGGATGCATAAGACGTACCTGTTCAGGACAGCCTAATTTATCGACTTTATTTGTGCGTGCTGAAATGCCGCTTTTATGAAGCAGGGTGCGGAAATGCCGCCTTTAGACTTGATTAGGGATTCGAGCTACACTGGAGCCCTAATTTTCTCGCTACCGCGTAAGGCTACGACCCTGTCTTTGTCGAATGCAAATTTGAAAGTGCTGACGTGCCGCTCTTTTAGATGAACAAGTTTCACAAACGCACAATTATGGCATCCTAACCTTAAAATACATTATTAATAAATTACACTTTATTGTAAACTTTTGTAAGCTCTGAAAAGAATAATTTACTTTTAAATGTACTATAATGGCGCATTTCACCATTGTCACTTTTATTGCTGCACTTTTGAATCGCTTTCGCATCACAACATAAGCCTCCTCTGCCTCTGGTCTAAACGTCTTTAGACTGATTCAAGGTTATGCACATTCCGAACAAGATTGTCAACAAAAGAGTGTGAACTGGGGGACAGATTCCGCTCTTCTTTTTGTACACTGGAGGTCCTCTCTCTGCCTGAGGTCCCCGAGTTCCTCTAAGATTTCCCTGGAGGTCTTGCAGGAGGTTCCTCGAACAGGTAACCGAGTTCCTCCATGAGTTAACTCAAGCCCTCGATAAGGTCCCCCAGGTGCTAGATGAAGTCCCCCAGGTCCTAGATGAGGTCCACCAGGTCCTAGATGAGATCCCCGACATGACTGACACTCTTTATAAAAAACAATCTATCCCGTTTAGGAAATTACGTCAACGGACAAATGTTCGGATTAATGCCACGGTTACCATAAATTCTACTAAATAAAGTAAATTGTCCCTGATGAGCGATATTGAGACCACGCCCCTTAAATTACCCCAAGGTATAAGCAACCTGAGCAACTAGCGTGTATTTTGTTTTGCAGCGTCGATATCCAAGGTTGAACAATGAAACAAGATTTATTTATAAAGTCAATTACCCGGCGACATCTGTTGGTCATTATCCTGTTTCATGCATAACTCAACCTTATTTTGGGAGTTAATACTGTGTATTGATACTGCTTAACTCGAAATGCACTTGGGGACACTTGGACCTAAGACTGTAAAATTATCACATATTTTCGAGTTATTACTGGATCTATGATCATAATTATTATAAATATAAATTATTATAATAATTTCAATGAGCTGGGGAGGCTAACGTGTTCCGAGGGCACATCAGGGTGCATTTCATTTCATCCCTTTCCCAATACATCTCATGCGTAGAAGTTGTTACAAAAGCACGTGTTGCAAAAATCGGTAATTACCGAAAAAAAATCGTAATTACGTATTTTTTAAAATACGCTTATTTTGGACCAATATGCCTTTTAAGGGGTTGAGGAGGCTAACACGCGTTCCCGGGGCCGACCAGGGTGCATTTCATCCCCTTTTCAAAAATGCGTAATTACGGAAAAAATGCGCCCTGGTAGGCCCCCGGAACACGTGTTAGCCTCCTTAGCTACTTGAAACGCCTATTGGTCCAAAATAAGAGTCTTTTAAAAAATCCGCAATTTCGGATTAGGTAGTAATTACGGATTTTTTTACGTAATTACGGTTTTTTTTAAATTATGTGACCCCAGGACGCTTTCGTAGATTTACCCTGTGCAACTTTTTCTTATAAAATTTTTCGATTAAAAAATGCCTATCGTCAGTTTTGGCCTCTTAAAGTAATCGCAGTAGTTTGGGATTTGGGATTTAAAAGAAAGTAAAGTACCATACAGGTGCAGATTTTGAATCTCTACAGGCAGAAAAAAAGAACGTATTGATTCGGTTAATATTAACCAAAATGTTTCGGTGGTTCTAGTTAAAGTGAGACACATGAGGCTAGTAACGGATTTTTCACAATTTCAATAAAAAACAGTAATTTTCTTCGCTAAATGCCTACATATAAAGCTTTATGAGCCATTTTGGATACTTTTAAAACATGAAATCTTTACAATTTAGGGTCCTTGCAGAAACTACTGATGTATCGCGTGGCGTTACATTATTTTTCAATATTATTAACCTACCCACAACCAACGGAAGATGTATATCAATGCGATGTGTATTCCTGTAGATGTTTACTCACCGTGAATGATTCATATATCGAGTTGGACTTGGTGGTTTTGGGTGTAGATATAATCTGCACCTAGAAGCATATGCTCATGATAAAGAATTCGTGAGGGTGTATCAATTGATGAATTTTTTGCTTTCAATTAGTATCTTCCGGTTGTAAGTACATATAGGTCAAGCATGAAATTTCCACCAAGTCAATTTTTTGTGTTGCAGGTTGAAGGGGGTGCAATATTTTCCGTTCAATTATTATCCTCAGGGATTGAAGGGGGTGGGTTTCGGGGGCGCTTACTTGGTACCTACCTATCCTCCAATAACAAATCTTAAATTCAGTTGCGCTCAATTAGTATCTTCCAGTAACAAGTAGTTTAAGGGTTAAATTTCCACAGTCAATTATTTATGTTTGTCAATTTTTCGTATTTGGTGGTTGAAGGGGGTGGTTTTCGGGGTTGCAACTTCTTGCGTTCAGTTAGTCTGTTTCTGTTGTAGATAGTCCAAGGGTTCAATTTCATCCAAGTCAATTATTTGTGTTCGAGGGTTGAAGACTGTGGGTTTTGGGGGTACAATTTTTTGCGTTCAAAATAGTTTCCTGTGATAATGAGTGCTAAAAGGATTAAATTCCGTCCAAGTCATTTTTTTGTATTTCGGGGTTGAAGGGGGTGAGTTTTATGGGCGTAGTTTTTTTGTTCAATTCAAATATTTCGGTTGTAGGCGGTGCAAGGGTTAAATTTCCTCCAAGTCAAGTTTTTGTGGTTGGGGGTTGAAGGGGGCGAGTTTCAGGGGTGCAATTTTTTGTGTTCAATTAGTTCCCTCCGGTAATAGGTGGTCCAAGGGTTACATTTCCTCTAAGTGAATTTTTTGTTTCAAGGTTGAAGGGGTTGAGTTTTAGAGGTGCAATTTTTTTTCTCTTCCTGTCGTAGGTGATCTAAGGGTCTAAGGACTAAATATATGCTCAAAACTTTTTCTGGGCCATTGATTAAAAGTATCGAATTGCTTGAATTTCAATAAACACATGTGAAATTTCGAGTTTCAACCCCTAATTTGCACCTCTTTCTGTTTTATCTTGCAGACAAAAAACCATCCTTTATCAAATAATGTCAAGATATATGTGGTTTCAGACTTCCATGTGCAAAATATTTGAGAACTTTTCGTATTTTTGTGATTTTCAACCCCTAAATTTCATCCCCCAAAATTGACACCCCCTCACCTTCAACAGACTTGTACGTCAAAAACGCATATCAAGTTTCAGTAAAATATCTCCACTGGTTCTCGAGTCCCGAAAAAAACCTCGCATTCTCGCGCTTTTACTTCGAACGCTGCCTAAACGCTTGAAGATGGATTAAAATTATATAATTATAAGAATTCCTGGCAAGATGGTTTATGGGGAGTCGGAATTGTCGAATCCTCAACAAATTGTTAATGCCTTTGCACAACATTTTTCCAGTGTATTCAACTCCGGAGGTGATTCTAACTGCGTCTGTGATTCGAACTGTGATAACTCAGTGGATGTATGCGAGTTTTGCGATAAAGTAAAGTCTTTAAGTGTGCAAGATATAAATATCTGTGATAATTTACCAACCTTACATATGTTTACTGTGCGTGACTGTGATATCTTACTTGCTGCAAAAAAACTTGCCAACACCAGTGTCTCGGGACCAGACAATGTACCTTCTTTCTTTGTTAAAGACTGCATTGGATGTCTACTTCAACCCTTATGCCATATCTTTAACCTCATTTTGAGGAATTCAACCTATCCGGATGTCTGGAAAAACTCACGTATCTGTCCTGTGTTCAAATCTGGTGATGTCACCAATGTACAAAATTATAGGCCCATCGCTATATTATCCAATTTTGCCAAGCTATTTGAATCTGTGCTAGGAACTGTGATATATTCTCACGTCGTTAACTATATCGCGCCTCAGCAGCATGGATTTGTGTCTGGAAAATCAACTGTTACGAATCTGTGTGAATTCACTCAATTCGTGTCACTGGCAATGGACAATAGAAAACAAATTGATGTAATATATACTGACTTAGCCAAAGCTTTTGATCGTGTAAGTCACTTCATATTGCTGCGTAAACTAGAACTGTTCGGGCTCTGTGACTCGTTGATACTTTTGCTTAAGTCGCTATTAGAGTCTAGAAAACAATATGTTGTTGTAAATGGATATTCCCCGTCATCTTTTGAAGTGAACATAGGTGTTGTGCAAGGCTCAAACTTGGGCCCACTGTTATTCATTCTCTTTTTCAATGATGTTGTTGCCTGCTTCGAAAATTGTGAAATCTTTATCTATGCTGATGATTTGAAAGCTGCAGCTGTAATTGAAAGCTATGAAGACTGCTTAAATGTGTAGGATGATTTGGACAGGTTCTATGATTGGTGTCACTCTAATTTACTTGAAATAAATGTTAACAAATGCAAAAAATTAGTTTTCTCTAGGAAATCATCATATGTCAACTTTTATTATAATATAAATGGATCCGCTTTACAGGCTTGTACAAATATATGTGACTTAGGTGTGTTAATGGATCCTACGCTATCATTTGTAACTCACATTGAGAGCATTTCTAAAGCTGCTATGAAAATGCTGGGCTATATTATTAGAAGCACCACTGAATTCACTAATATCGATTGTATTAAGACACTTTTTAACTCTTTAGTTCGTAGCAAACTAGAGTACTGCAGTGTAATATGGGACCCCTCACATGATGTTCATGTTCGCCTCTTAGAAAATGTGTTGCGAAAGTTTTGTAAATATGTCTACTTTAAATTATTTGGCGTCTATCCTGCAAGACACTTTGATCAGGGTGCCTTGCTTGCTATTGTTAATGAGCATTCCCTTAAGGCCAGAAGGTGTATGAGCGAGTTGATATTTTTACAAAGAATTGTGTCTGGTGAAAGCAATGTTCCACAGTTACTTAATCAAGTTAAATTTCTGGTGCCCAGATCGACTACTAGGAGCGCAATCACCTTTTACTATGAAATCCCAAACACATTTCATCATTACAATTGCCCTCTTATAAGATGTTTTAAATTGTATAACTGCGTCCCTTATAATTTAAATTTTGATATTTTCTGCTCTAGTCTTAAGAATAAGAATATTAGGAAAAGTTTATTGTCGTTCTACGATGATGTCAATATTAACTAAAAATTTGCATTGTTTTTTCTTTTCTGACACTGTAAATTAAATAATTCCTTGTTGTAAGTATCCACTATGGACATTTGTATGTCTGTTGGAATAAACTTTATTATTATTATAAGGGAGAAATGTCGGCAACGAATAGACCTACAAAAAGATCGGCGACAGCATATAAATATCTGTTACGGGTAGCCGACAATAAGCCACTGAAACTATTTTCGTCAAAAATTAAAACACAAAAACGATCTCGGTGGGCTACCCATCGTAGATAGCTATATGCAGTCGCGGACTTTTTTGTAGATCTTTTCATTGCCGACAATTCCTCCTTACAAACTTTTGCTCTAGCTTCAAGCGTTGAGGCAGTGTTCGCGATCAAACGTCGAAAATTGTGTACAAAATTTCAGCTCGATATCTGCTTTCGTTCTCAAGTTATGCGATGGACAGAGTAGACGAACGGCCGGCCGAGCTACCGAGCGAATTCACTAAAACTACAGTGCCTGCGCATATGCTTCGGCACTAAAAATGGGAGGTTACTGCAATCACTCCAAAATTCGAAATTGAGATAACACCAGATCTTTGCGTTTCGAGGTCCCAGGATCACGAAAAAGTGTTTTTTAGAAAATGTCTGTATATTGTGTATGTTGTTAATTGTGGCCTTTATAGTATTACTAGTAGCTTTAACATAAAAACAAAGCCGTACCTAATAGTTCAATCGCTCGACAGGTCACGCCTGAAAGTGTCCATTTTGCTACAAATTCTATTGCAAACCTTGATGGGATACTTAAGTTTAAGTGTACCACATAGAGCACCAACAAACATCCGTTTTCTCCCATTACTGTTTATCTAGTTAGTCAGTAAGGTTTTACTTGACATTGACCAAGGAAAGTTTAAACACGGATATAAAGATGCTCGAGAGAAATTACATATAACCGTTTTTACACACCTGCAGAATAAATTACCTACGGAGCTGATTCACCGAATTTTTGACTAGGTATCCCGATTGTTGCTTCAAATTTTCAGACAAGCTCCCATTCCGAGAAGTTTACAGTTATACACTGTTATGCTAATTAATCCGACTGAAGAAACTGAAGAATTTCTGCAGCCCACTGGAATATTTCAAAGCGAATTCGCGAGTTCCATACTCCGACGCGTAGGTACCTCTACCTACTTAGAATCATTTCCGCTTGTCAGAGCATGACGATGGTACTCTTAGAACCGTTGACAAAAATAAGAGTTTTCCATCGTATAATAGACTAGAATTATATGGAGATTTAGCTCATCATCTGGTTATCTTACAAGTAGTACCATTACGTCACGTGGGTTATTATAATAAAGTGTACAATATGATAGTACCCATGGGATTTTTTTTGAATAATTAGGTACCTACCTCTTGTATGCATTAGGTGCGTTTTAGTGCCGAAGCATATGCGCAGGCACTGTAGTTTTAGCAGATATCGAGGTGAAATTTTGTACACAGGTGTATATGTACCCTGAAAATCTCGGCGGAGATTGTCTTTGGGCCATATCGGACAAGGGGGGTGGAAGTTAGGGGTAAAAAACTGAAAGAAATTACAATTTTCGACGTTTGATCGCGAACGCTGCCTCACCGCTTGAAGCTAGAGCAAAAGTTTGTAAGGAGGAATTGTCGGCAATGAAAATATCTACAAAAAAGTCTGCGACGGCATTATAGCTATCTACGATGGGTAGCCCACCGAGATCGTTTTTGTGTTTTAATTTTTGACGAAAATATAGCTTCAGTAGCTTATTGTCGGCTATCCGTAACAGATATTTATATGCTTTCGCGGACTTTTTTGTAGGTTTATTCGTTGGCGACGTTTCTCCCTTACGATTTTAATCCATTTTCAAGCGTTTAGGCAGCGTTCGCAGCAAAAGCGCGAGAATGCGAGGTTTTTTTCGGGACCGAAAAACTATTAATTGTAATAACTCGAGAACCAGTTGAGATATTTTACTGAAACTTGATATCCGTTTTTGACGTACAAGTCTGTTGAAGGTGAGGGGGTGTCAATTTGGGGGGATGAAATTTAGGGGTTGCAAATTGCAAAAATACGAAAATTTCTCAAATATTTTGCACATGGAGGTCTGAAACCACGTATATTTTGACATTATTTGATAAGGGATGGTTTTTTTTCTGCAACACGAAACAGAAAGAGGTGCAAATTAGGGGTTGAAACTCGAAATTTCACACAAGTGTTGCTTGAAATTCAAGCGATTTGATAACTTTTAATCAATGGCCCAGAAAAAGTTTTGAGCATTTATTTAGTCCTTAGACCCTTAGATCACCTACGACAGGAAGAGAAAAAAATTGCACCTCTAAAACTCAACCCCTTCAACCTTGAAACAAAAAATTCACTTAGAGGAAATGTAACCCTTGGACCACCTATTACCGGAGGAAACTAATTGAACACAAAAAATTGCACCCCTGAAGCTCGCCCCCTTCAACCCCCAACCACAAAAACTTGACTTGGAGGAAATTTAACCCTTGCACCGCCTACAACCGAAAGAGTTGAATTGAACAAAAAAACTACGCCCCTAAAACTCACCCCCGTCAACCCCGAAACACAAAAAAATGACTTGTACGGAATTTAATCCTTTTACCACTCATTATCGCAAGAGACTATTTTGAACGCAAAAAATTGTACCCCCAAAACCCACAGTCTTCAACCCTCGTACACAAATAATTGACTTGGATGAAATTGAGCCCTTGGACTATCTACAACAGAAACAGACTAACTGAATGCAAAAAGTTGCAACCCCGAAAACCACCTCCTTCAACACCCAAATACGAAAAATTGACAAACATAAATAATTGACTCGGTGGAAATTTAACCCTTAGACTACTTGTTACTGGAAGATACTAATTGAGCGCAAATGAATTTAAGATTTGGACCATTGTTATTGGAGGACTGGTGCCAAGTAAGCGCTACCGAAACCCACCCCCTTCAACCCCTGATGATAATAATTGAACGGAAAAAATTGCAGCCAACACAAAATCATCATGAGCATATGCTTCGGCACTACTACTAGGTGCACACTACATCTGCACCCAAAACCACCAAGTCCAACTCGATATATGAATCATTCACGGTGATTAAACATCTACAGGGATACACATCGCATTGATATACATCTTCCGTTGGCTTTTCTTTCAAATCTGGGCAAATAATATACCATTTCAAGATCATGTACAAACTGACCTAATTAGTGGTTCAACACAGTTTTCTAAAATATTTATACCAAAATGTTTATTAAAGGAATTGCGAATGGTGCTAATTACACTATAAATTCAATCTGAGGCTAGGCGCAGTCTGTTTAGCTTAACCTAGCACACCACATTAAATATCTAACTAGTCCAATAATTCAATAATATATAGGCAACGGATAATATATTGCAGATGATAGTTCTGATTATTGCGAAGTGACAAATAACATCCGCATGTGAGAAGAATAATCCAGTAATATTAGAATTTGAAGCGCGTGACTGTCCTAACAGGCTGCAAAAACGGCAGAAGGAACCGAATGTCTAATAAGTAGGTATCTACGGGAAGAAAAAACTTTGTACCGGTTTGTATGTACATTTGCTGAAGAATTCGCTTTTCTCCGCTTTCGCGCTTAATTTTAATGACGGATCATCCGGTATCAAATTCTGAGGCAGACACTTTTTTTCAAAACTTACGGTGGTTAAAAATCGTTAGTAGGCAACAAGAAGCACCACTCATATTTTACACATGCAGAAAACTTTATTTAGAGCAAACATACAGTGCTTTTCAAAAGTAAGGAATAAATTCAAAAACTTTTTCCAAAGGAATATTTTTTGCATGGATTAACGTAAAATTCTTCTGAGAATGAAACGTGTCATACCTGACCGAAAGTGAAGTGACGGCCAAACTCTTTAGATTTTCAAAAACACAGGAGCAATCGGTGAAAAATTGCGCTTTTTGAAAAACACAAAAACAGGTCAACTTAATTTTTTTGATATAAATTCAACTCGTAATTACTTTTTAGTGCAGTAACAGAATGCTCTAACAGGACTCTTATTTTGTTTATTCGCTCGGTCGTCGAGACTGTCCGTCCGATAACTTGAGAACACATTGAGACATCGAGCTGAAACTTGGAATGCAGCTTTGTCTCCCGAAAGGCGGGGATTGCTTTTGGACCATATCGAACAAAGTAGGTGGGAGTTAGGGGTGAAAAACCGAAAAATTATTAATTGCAATAATTCGAGAACTTGTGGAGGTATCTTGCTGAAACTTGGTATGTACGTTCGGCTTTCAAGTCGGTTGATGGTAAAGGGGTGTCAACATCGGGGGAAGAAATTTAGATCGATAAATCTCGGTCAACCATTGAAAAGCCTTACGATTTTTCAACCTAAAACTAACCTCTAGGCTGCTACAACCCCTAACGCTTTGCGAGCGGATAAATACGTTTTATTTATTTTTTCTGAAATCCTATTGATTTATTTATGAAAAACCGAAGTAAGTGCAAGAAGAAATAAATTCACTTCTGTAATCATAATGGGGAGAAAAAATGAATCTCCAAATTACCCCAATTTTTCAATTAATTGGACTAGGTGGTGAAATTGAAAAAACAACTTTCTTTAGAACATGTGGAGGTGGTGAAATAGGGAGTTGCAATTTAGAGGTTGAAAGGTTCATGAAGGTTTGAAATATCACACACAGATAAGATTATCTGCTGTGAAACTGTTGAGGTCTTACACACAGTATCCTAAAGAAAGGAGGAGTGAATTGTAGGAAAGCTGTCTCGTAGGGGATAAAAATTAAATGTGGAAACTCGAATTTTTACTGAATAATGTAGGGTTGAGATTAATTTAATTAAACACAAAAATACTGAAAAACTGCCCAACGCATCAAGGCTGAATTTAGTGTGTCAATTTACAGTAACACTGTAGGCGGATGGGCAAATTTCAATTGTGATCTAATAAGGGGGATGAAATTTAAAGGTTGATACAGGAAATTTTGCACGTAAATGGTGGGGTTCTATAGATTTCAGTCAACAATTGAAAATAATCTTATATGAATCTTCAACCTAAAACCAACCCCTAGGTTACTAACATCTCCTAACAAACGGAGTAAAAACATTTTATTTATTTTTTCGGGCTTTTTTGTGATTTTTTTGTAATTCAAAATCAAAATAGCCTATCCACAATTTTTCAACCTCTTACAACCTCAAAACCCTGATAAAGCTAAATTTACTCAGATCGCCGCTTCTTTTTCGTGTAATTTTCGGTGTTTATAACTACAGCTCAGTTAACTTTTCATCCCCCTACACAATTTTTCAACCCCGCGAGCGTTAATTTTGCTAAATTCGTTGTGAAATTTCAACAAGCACTGATTTAAGTGTCCCCTCGAAATAAAAATTATTTCATTTACTAGATATTCGGGGTGATGGCTACTTTTCATTGGAATGCTCTGTATAGATTCAGTACACAGATATGTCTGCGTTTGCAATAGTACAGACGGGTACTTTGAAAATGCCCATCGCACCGCGACGATTTACTTAGTCCACTGTATCCAGTGATGTGAGTTGTAATTTATAGTGTAAATTACCATTAATTCTTAAGTAGAAAAGGTCCAAAAGGTAAAATGCCAGGCTAAATTACCAAAAATGGTAAATGATGATGATGATAAATTATCATACATAGTATTGAGAAACGAAACTTTCGTCCTACGACGCAAAGATTAAAAACTTCCATCGTTGCTTTATTGGGAATTTTGAGTCAAATATGAATACCTGCAAAAATAATTTGAAAAATTACCTCTCGGATAGCCTCTACTGGCACTAATTCGTAATAATTGTGTGGACAGTAGCAATGATTTTAGTTGTGATAAAAGACGAAAGTTTAATTTCCTTTTAGTATGTGTGAGAAATAATCAATGTAAATTACCGTATATGGTACTTAAATAACACTGGTAAATTAGCATATACTTATACATTATGGTAAACTACCATCAAAATAAAATAGCAGGGACTTAAAATTGGTAATGAAAAATAGTAAATTACGGCAGTAAATTACCGGAAAAATTATATTACAGTGAATTAACATCACTGAAATTCGATCAATATTTTTTTAGACAACTCGGCAAACATTAAGCACGTTCTTTACAGCCATACAGTCGACCAATAAGTGAACCGCCGCGGTGGGGTAGTCATTTTCAAAGTCCCCGTCTACTCCTACATAGAAATTTACGTAGGCAATTTCTTTTTTTTCCCGCTTCCCTAATTAATTTAATATAAAATTTACGGATGCTGGCTTTATGCATGGATAGCTTCTATCCGTGAAAAAATGATGAGATACTATTTTATAAATTGAAATGAAATGAACCGTTTTTCAAATTTCCCGTGAATACCAACGAGCAAGACCTATCGTTCCTTAAATCTTGAGTCAATGGATTCAGTGGAAACGCGAAAGAGGAAAGCGCAAAATTATGACATATTTGTAAAAAAAACCACTCGATCACCGGCTAAAGAAAAGATCGAAGATAAATTAGACAAAATTTTAGAAATGATGACAAACATGTCAGCTGAAGTATCACAAATCCGTAGGCAACAAGAGGATTGTGACAGAGAGTTAAAACAACTTAGAGAAGAAAACAAAGCTGTAAAGAAAGAAAATGAGGTCATAAGGGAAGAAAATGAAAAGCTAGAATGGAGATTATGGAAAAAGACAAGAAACAGAATAATGTTGTCATCACTGGATTAAAAATAGACACCTTCGATCAGAGTAAGCTGAAAGAACAAATGGAAAACTTCATAAAGGAAAATCTGGAATAGAGATACCGATAAACACAACAACAAGACTATAGGTGGGAGAACGTATTTGGTAAAGCTAAACAACTTCGAAGACAAGGAGAGAATAATGAAGAATAAGAGTAAATTAAAAGAATATAAAGATGAAAGAATATACATTAACAACGATCTAACAGTAAAAGAAAGAGAGATACAAAGACAGATACAGAAAATAGCAGAAGAAGAGAGAACGGAAAGAAAAAACGTAAAAATTGGCTACCGAAAACTAGCAATCGATGGAAGGGAATGAAAATGGAATAGAGAAAGAGACATTCTAGAAGTGCAACGAATAAGGCAATGAATAAGGATATGAGACCAGAGAAAATAAATAAACGCAATGCTATATAGATAGAGAAAGGGAAACAGATATATACAACAGTATAACAGAAGGACAAGAGAAAGAAGAAACATTCAGAGGAAGAGGGAAGAATGGATCAGAAACAGGGAAAGAAAAGGAAACAAGAGAAGAAAAAGGGAAAAGATGATTTTAAGAGAAGAGGAATGATGTTTGACAGTTTGGTGAAGAGTATGTTGATGAACGGAGCGGAAATCTGGGGGTGGGAAGAACAAGAACAGGTGGAGAGAATGCAGGATAAGTACATAAAATGGATGCTGGGAGTAGATAGGGAGACACCCGAATACATAATAAGGGAAGAAACGAAAAGGAGTAAGTTAAGAGTGGAGACAGAAAAAAGGGCGGTGAAATATGAGGACAGAATGGGAGAAAGAAGAAAGTGTAAGATATTACAGGAGTGCTGGAAAGAGAAAAAGAGAGAGAAAGAAAATGGGAAGGAAAGGCAAAGATATTACGAGAGGAACGGATACGCAAGGGAGGATATAGAAAGACGCAGGGAACAGGGGAGGTGGATGAATGGAGCGATGTGGGGAAGAGATAGAGACATAGATGTACAGGAAAGAAGAACAAAAATCAGAGAATCAAGATATAACGCAAAATATGAGAATATAATAAGTGAAGGGTTACAAAGTTACTTGGAGAGGGAGAGTGGGAAAGAAAAAAGAATGATAGCAAGATTCAGATGCGGGAATGAGGAGAGGGAAAACAAGTTCTGGGTGAAGGAAGAAGAGAGAAAGTGCAGAGTACGTGGAGAGGAGAGAGAGACAGTAGATTACCTGCTGAAAGAGTGTGTGGGAATGAGAGAGGAGGGAAGGGAGAGAAAGAGTATTCTGAACGAATGGGGAGAGGGAATAGAATGGATGAAGGAAATGAAATTTCAATCGTATTTGTTCGTTTTCGCGGGAAATTTGAAAAACTGATGATTCTCTTTTATTTACGAACCAACACCAGGAAGTTATTTGCTCATTATTTTTTCAAAATTAGAAGCCATCGGAATTAAAAACCAGATAGCTCATGGTTTCCTTTAAATTAATTAATGAAGCATGAAAAAATTTAATCGAATTACCTGTTCATCGAGGATTATAAGGCGTACTTTGAGTCTTTTGAAACGGTAAAAATACTCTAAGAAAAGAAATTACAGGGCATACAAAACACGTCAACACACACTTCGTTAAATTTTTACTACACCATTATTATTGCAAAATATGTCATTTTGTTAATTAACTAGCAAAAACTATCATCTTCACTACCTATAATTACTGAATTACATGACATGTTTACGCGGCACTTTCAGCTTAAATTTCGTTGACTTCAAATTAAGATCAGTGGGTACCAAGAACCCAAAAACAGTATTGTTTCACTGTCTACTCACATCACCCTAATTGCACGTTCATCATCACACGCACACACTGCGTAAAATTATGTATCTATGTATGTGGGTAGGAAAGAAAATAGAGTAACAAAAACTAAAGAGACCGTAAAATATTTCATTAGGACACAAAAAGAGACGCATCACTTTAAGCAGCGTTGGAATTCGTGATATACTGTTTCACTTCTGTAGCACATTCGATACGGTCTGCTATTTCTTGGTTTCATATAAAACTCACCATCCGCCCTCGCAGCCATTAGTTCTTCTTCACCTGTTCACTGGAACTGTTTGTAAAAAAAATGCTCGGTTTTTTAGTGCCTGTGATTGCCCTTTTGCATCTTGGTGAAGCCGCTGTGGACACGAGCGCTGTTAAGACTCTATCGGTCTTTCGCGAGTGCTTAGGAAAGAAACAGGCAACACTTTGCATTAAAGAAAAAGCGATGGATGTTCTAAATGAAACCATTATGAGCGACAAACCCTTCATTATCGACAATATGGTTTTTATTGAAAGAAATCCGAAATATAATTTCAATTTGAGTCAAGAAACGATGCTGAACTTGGACTCGGAGGCTAGAAGTTCGAGGCTTAGTGACGTTCTTCACGATATGGTGGAGGAATATTTCAAATCGAGGGTGTTTAAGTTCACCATGACCCCAGATATCGAAGAAGGTAACAGTTATTTCGTAGCAAAAATAGTAAACGATGATCGGAGCGATTGCCTAACGAGCGAGCAAAGCGAGCGAGTGTGGCAATCCGACGTAAAGACAAGGTGCATGCAAGTGCATTTAGTATATTAAAAAACACACTTTCATAAAGTTATTATATCAATTATTATGAAATACGTTTATTGTACTTACTATTGACAAGTCATTTGGGTGCTATAGTGTTCATTAAGAAACCGAAATAAAAAAAAATTGTTTTTAAACTAAAAGCTTAAAAGTTCAGACCGAAATGGCCGAAATACTTACTTACTTTACTTAATCCTAGCGCCTTTCTACCCTTACATGGTGTAAGGCGGGGTTGAGTCGGTCAGTTGGGTGTTGTTCTCCATGCATCCCCCCACTTTTTCCTATTTTGCGTTATCTGTTTCATTTCACTCCAGTCTATGTTTCTTTTTACTACTGCACTTCTAACACCCTCTGTCTATGTTTTTCTTGGTCTTCCCTTTGCTTCTTCTTTCCAGTTCGCGTTTCGTACACTTTCCTCGCCAGATTGTTCTCGTTCATTCGCATTACATGACCTAACCATCGTAGTTGTCCTTCTTCTATTGTTGACTAATCGGTTTTGTATTGAGATTTTCTCTGAATGTTGTGTTCCTGATTTTATCTAATCTTGTTTTTCCCTCTATCTTCCTTAAGTATCTCATTTCCATGCTTTGCATTCTGTTTTTCTGAGTTTCAGTTATCGTCCACGCTTCTGAGCCATAGATTAAGATTGGCTTTGCTACTTTTTCAAAAATTTGTACTTTCGTTTGTTTCGGTATTTCTTTGTTCGTCAGAAAAGAGTTTTTTATACCATTAAATAGCCTCCCTGCTGCTCTCGTTCTTTCTATTATTTCTTCCTTTAAACTTCCATCCTGTGCTATCATCGTTGCTAGAGGTATTTCAACTTTTTTACTTGTTCCAGAGTCACATTGTCTACCATTATTTTGTGTTCTTTTTCTGAGTTGCTTATTATCATTGATTTAGTTTTGTTCGTGTTTATCTTCATGCTTTTGTTGCTCAAACTTAGGTTGTATCTTACTATGTTTTCGTTAAGTGTTTTTTCATCCTTGGCTATTAGCACCATATCGTCGGCGTAGCATATTTCCGATATCTTTACTTCTTTCATTCTCCAGTGTCCTATTTGGTATTGTTTCACATTTTCTTTCGCTTCCTTAATTGCTTCATCTAGGACTAAGGCAAATAGTTGTGGGCTCAGTATACATCCCTGTTTCACCCCTTTCGTTGTTTCAAATAAGCTTGATTATTCGTGTCTTGATCTTACAAAATTTTTCGTTCCTTTGTACAGGCTTTTTACCCTTCTGATTAAGATTTTGTCTACTCTTCCCTTCTTCAGTGCTCTCCAAATATCCTCTCTATTTACCCTGTCAAAGGCTTTCTCCAGATCTACGAAACATAGATGTATTTCTCCAGCTTCTCTTATGGTTTTCTCACTTATTTGCCTCAGAATAAAATTAGCGTCTGTAACTCCTCTGCTTGATCTGAACCAATACTGCGTGTTTTCTAAAGTTTCTTCTATTTGCTCCCCTATTTTTTGTCTAGTATCCTCGCGTATACCTTCGCCACTGAGCTGAACAGGGTAACTCCCCTATAATTATTACAGTCCTTTGTGTCTCCTTTCTTGTGTTTAGGTACTATTATTCCTATTAGCCAATCTTCTGGTGCTTTTCCTGTTATTATTACTTTATTTATTATTTTCTTTAACGTTTCTAGAGCTTTTTCTGTTCCAGCTTTTAGCATGTCTGAGGTTATTTGATCCATCCCTGGGGCTTTGCCTGGTTTCATGTTTCTTACAGCTTCCTGTACTTCTTCTTTCGTTACGTACTCCTCTTCTGCAACATTTTCCTCTTCGGTCTTCTCCTTCGAATTTTCTATTTCCTTTCCCTCCAGTAAGGTCTTGAAATATTGCCGCCATCTGTCCATAATATCGTCTTCGTCCCTCAGAACTTCTCCATTATCATCTTTAATATTGTTTATCGTTGCCACTTTATTTTGTCTCGCTTTTCTTATTGTTCCGAAGAAAAGTTTCTGGTTCTCTTTGTATGCGCTCTCCATTTTATTTCCTACTTTATTTCTTACTAGCTTTTTGGCTTCTTTGCTTTCTCTTTTGTATTCCTCGTGGTCGTTTTGTTTCCTTGTTTGTAGGTACTTCCATTTTCCTTTTTCCTCTTTACTGCGTCTCCTATTTTATCTGTCCACCAGTGTGTTCCTTTCCACTTTCAGTTCGTAATCCTCACCGTCCCGCAACTCATCTCCGCTGCTGTCAATATAGCCTCTTTATAACTCTTCCACATTTCTTCTATATTGTTCCTTCTGTATTTACTTTCCTTATGGTTTGATCCAGTATGTTTTGGTATGTTTCTTTAGTTTGAGTTTCTCTTAGCCTGTGACATCTGATCTTTTTATTTACTACTTTTCTTCTTGTTTATCTGATTCGAAATACAATAATACTTATTTACGTAACAAGTATAGTAGGTAAATTAGTCTTTACATTCGAGTCGGAAATAATGTGATAATCCGGCGAGACAAGTAATGGCAACTTACTTGCGAGTTGCGTACAAAATTTTACCTAATTGCGTTTTGAAAAATTGGATTTTACGCAATTGGGTAAAATGTTGTACTTAATACGTTATGAAAAGCCTAAATTGTTTGACTCGCATAATTTTGCAAAACTCGCTATCGCTCATTTTGGTAATTATTACGGCTCGTCAAACAATATGGCACTTTTCATAACTAATTACGTGAATAACTATTACTGTAATTATTTTGAAGCTAAAGTCCAAAAGCACTTACTGCGCAAAATTTGACAGTCAGCAGAATCAAATGTCATCCATTTTTTCCAAAGCTAACTGCCACAACAGAAAATCAAGAAAAAAAAACAAGCGCAACTTACCAAAGCATAAACACAACTGTAAACAGCGTTTTACATAGTAGTTTTTTCTGTCAACCTATTTAGGCAATGAATTGAAAATATCATTACCAATTTTTTTTTCAAAGCTAACTGCAAGAATAGAAAATATTCTTCTAAGCATTATTGCCAAGGCTGTAAAGCGTGGCTAGTGGCATTACTGTACCTAATCACCGTTTTAAAGGTTAATTTACAATAAAAACAATTATAAGTAACCGTACGTAATTTTAATTAACTGGTAACTAATTACCAACTCGAAGCGTGAAATAATTAATAATGATGTATTACCGTTTCAGGAAGAGCCAAGAGGAAGCCAAAAGGTGGAATGGGAATGATGATGGTGGCCTTTGGTGGAATGGCTTGCATGATGGCTCAAATGTTTCTAGGAAAAGTGGCGTTTCTGGCAGGAACCGCCTTGATCATATCCAAAATAGCATTGTTCCTATCTGCTATTATTGGTCTGAAGAAGTTATCAAGCGGAGGTGGAGGTGGGGGCGAAACGTCGCATGTTGTTTACACCAGCGGGGGGGAGGGGCATAGCCATGGGGGAGGAGGCGGGGGAAGCTGGCATCGAAGCTATGAAAATGATGGACAAGCAGTGGCGTATAGAGCGCAGATAGATCATGGTTACTAATTTTTGTATGTGATAATTTTTTTTTTCAAATTGCAGTATAGATATTTATTTTTATTTATTGTTCGTCGATGTAATAGATTTATTTATTTAATTTTGGTTAGATTAAGTTGCCATTTGTAATACCTACAACCTACAGATTGTCATGAACTTTAGATTCATGTAACATATTAAAGAATAAAAGATGTCCGGAGTTTTTACATTGTGCATTGTGCATAGAGCACGAAGCGATTATCCTAATGTGCTAAAGCACACGAAATTGTTTGTGAGGAAGAGTTTATTTCGAGCTTCTTTCCAGCCTTTATTTACTAATAATAATAATGCAGTGAAACCTCCCTTAACGGACATCTCTTAAAACACCGGAGATCTCCTTGTAGCGGACAATTTTCAGGGTCCCGAAGCTCCTTCAGGGGAAATGTTCAACCAATAACCTCTTAACAACGGACCCCCTTCATAACGGACGCGGACAGTACAATTTCTGTTATTTTATAAAAATTACCTGTAATTTATCTATCAACAACGGACGTGAAGGGTTGTTAGAATTACATAGGTACATCTTCCGCAGGGTGGTTTGCTACTTGATCGCATCTATGCAATGAACAATTTTTGAATGTCTACTACATGATCGTAATTGGGGGTATAAAGGCGGACAATTCAAAGTCCTAAATAGTGTTAGTTTGTATTTTCAAGCGAAATACTATGGCGTCTGTTTCTTAAAACGCAAAATTTTTAAGCATTGAAGAAAAAACATATAAAATGAAGCAAATTTATTTCCCAAGAACGGATACTTTCCATCAACGGACACTTTCGTCGGTTTCATCGGTGTCCGTTAAGGAGAGGTTTCACTGTAATAATGGAGGGCAGTCAATTAAAATTTAATAAAGTTTGACACTTGCTGTTTTGTTGACAACAATGATAAAAAAGGGACATTTATGAAGAAATTATTTTTTGTTGTGGTTCGTAGGAAAAATACTGTATACAACTCGCACGAAAGTGTATATACAGTGCACTCGTGTGATATTAAGCTACTTTCTTAGCTCGTTATGTAATATATTATAAAATCACAGCAGTTTCTAACAGTAAAGCCTAGTGTCTTAGTAAGACGCGGATGCAACAAATTCTAAATGATTAACAAATCATAATTTTTGGTTAAAAATTCAACTAATCTCAGTAGCGAATTTGAACCCAATTCATACCCAAATACAACAGAAGTTGCCTTCCGTGTAAAAGAAACCACTTGGCACTTATAGAAATTTAGTTCGAAACACCACTGTCGCAGTTTGTCAAGTTGTCGCTGTAAAGCTAAACAGTCAAACAGTCATCGACGCCATTAATACGAGCAAAAGGCTTCAAATCGGCCGCTAACAGCATATGTTCACAATCAAGAATTTGAGAGAGGGAGTCAATTGCCAAAAGAAATAACAGGAAACCCAAGTTGGAGCCTTGGGGAACTCCAGAAGTAGAAACAAAAGGTGTTGAGAAAAATACATTGTATGCAACCTGCAATGATCTGCTGGAAAGGTAAGAGGCAAAAAGGGACAGTAAAGAATCACTAAAACCAAACTGTTCAAGCCTAAAAATTATCAAGTTGTGGTCAAGATAGTCAAAAGACCGTCGATCTTTTCTGCACAAATCCATGTTGAGCAGAAAAAATGTAATTTTTAATATGGGGCTATATGATGTAGTGTAGTGATGCAAGCAGATTTCGAAAACTTTAGCAAACTTTTTTAATAGGGAGATTGGTCGATAATTCTTCATATTGGAAAGGTCACCCTTCTTAAAGACACATGTGATCCTTGCATCCTTCTAAGTGGAAGGAAACTTTCCAGTTTTAAGAGATACCTAAGTTAAATATAAACGAGAGTGGAGGGTTATTTACAATATCAAATTCAATATCACTGAAGTTTTTATAGGCAGTTCTAACCAACTTTTTAAGACCGTTTAATAATAATAAAACTCCTCACACGCTATACATCAACATCACTAATTCCATAAAGAAACGACCAGTCCACTTTAAAGAGTGCATTATACAGACCTGGAAAGTTTGCCTTTTTGAAGTTGCCTTAATTAAAGTGTTTTTTGGAAAGTTATTGACTTCTTGTCGAGGAGCATCTAGGGAATTATATTTGGGGATTAGCCCAAACTAAAAACTAAATTTATTTACCGATGAACCACGGAACGAAATTACACTTCTTGTTTAATTGTTTAATTATTGACTTTTACAAATACTTAATAAAGGGATGCAAACGCTAACTCTTAAGACTAACAATATTAAAACAATCGGTTATTCATTATGAACAATGGGGTTGTTCACATGAGTTGACGTAACACCGAAACGGGTGGAGTACGAATTTTCAAAAGTTCGATTGGAATGGGTCCTTGAGGGAGTTCTGAGCTGGTAGATGATGCAGGGCGGAACTTCTGTTTGAATATGGGGTAGAGCTTCTTGAAAGCAAAGTAAACCAGAATGATTAGAAAAACAATATAAATGTATAAAGGCATAGTAAAATAATTGTAGTTTACGATTGTTGAGTCGTCATCTAAGGCTTCATCAATTTACTTTAAATTTTGAGTGAGGTCATTGAAGTTGTCCAGGCGGATGGTTCTCCATTCGAGTTTCGTAAATTTTGCGATGTACGATGTTAAATTCTTGAAGTTGGTGTCGATTGGGGGTAGTTGTAGAATTTTTCCTTTTTTGTTTAGACTTCGATAAGGTCTTCATTTCCATGGTAGATACACTGCCGATCAATTGAAGTGATGCACCCGAAAATTTGAGTCGAATTCAAAATGCCATAACTCTCTAAGGAGTCGAAGGATTTGAATGTGCTTTTTTTACCGGACAGCATATTTCATTGGCTATTACTCAGTATGTTGTACGTTTTACCCAAACCCCCTTTATGAGATATAGAGGGCGTCAGATCCAGGCACTAAAAACTGGCCGAACTTTAGACCACTCCCAATTCTTGGAAAAAAATGTCAGATTTTTTTTGACTTGTTTGCAGAACGCATCAGGTCCATCCCTCGAGACCATTTTTTCAATTCTCCTCTATTCTTTTTAATTGGGGCGCAGTGACAAAAAATTTGTTTTTCCGTGGACGGCTAATAACGCTCTTTCTGTATGGCAAATTTTAAATTTGTTGAGGGCATTGTAACCCAAAAACTTCACTCTCGAATACTATGACTTCGAAATTGACCTAAGTCAGAATGTCCCCGAAGAGGAGGTCGACTGAAATGGAGGCAAATTTATCCTGCCTACCAAATGATCTGGAATTGAATACGCACTTAAGTTGACACAATGCCTTCATAGGCCTATTCATCCTGATCATGTTAGAATGATCCCCGCTTTAATCGAATTACAATTAGCTTTGCTGATACCATTTCTTTGATTGACGGTTTTCGGTTAAAATGTGTCGCCTTAAATTCATGAAACCAAGGTGACGAAAATTCAAACACGGAGCCATATTTAGTTGATAAGGTAACTATTCTTTAGGCCAAGTGACAGTTTTGTCAAAATTTACGTTGCCTTGGTTTCATGAAAATACAGGCGTGCAAAATGACTTCATTTTGTCCGAAAACCGCCAACCAAAGAACAGATATCAGCATTTATAATTTTAATCGGATCCAAGCAAAGCGAATCTTAAAATGATTAGGATGAATGGCTCTATGAATGCATACCCCTTTTCTGCGACATCCTGACTTAGGTCAATTTCGAAGTCATGGTATTCAAGAGTGAAGCTTTTGGGTTACAATACCCTCAACAAATTTAAAATTTGCCATACAGAAAGAGCAATGATTCGATTGTGACAATGAAAAATTAAAAATTCTTCACTGCCACAATCAAAACGAAAGCGGCTGGTTTGAGCTCATGGTCTCAAATAGGGAACGACAGACAGCTGTTTCGATCTCTTGGATCTCATCAGTGTCGTGCACCCCGAATGAAACCACAAACTCAAACCAGCCAACCTTTAAACAAAAAATGCGACGAACTAAGAGTGTTGTGTCGAAAACCACGACCTCTGTGAGAGGTGGGGACTACTAGCTTCCATGATATGTCAAAGACATCTAAAGAAAACTAGCGGCTGACACACCTCTAACAGAGGTCGTGGTTCTCGACACAACACTCTTAATACAGAAAGAGCGTTATTAGCCGTCCACGGAAAAACAAATTTTTTGTCACTGCGCCCCAATTAAAGAGAATAGAGGAGAATTGAAAAAAAGGTCTCGAGGGATGGACCTGATGTGTTCTGCAAACAAGTCAAAAAAAATCTGACATTTTTTTCCAAGAATTGGGAGTGGTCTAAAGTTCGGCCAGTTTTTAGTGCCTGGAGCTGACGCCCTCTATATCTCATAAAGGGGGTTTGGGTAAAACGTACAACATACTGAGTAATAGCCAATGAAATATGCTGTCCGGTAAAAAAAGCACATTCAAATCCTTCGACTCCTTAGAGAGTTATGGCATTTTGAATTCGACTCAAATTTTCGGGTGCATCACTTCAATTGATCGGCAGTGTAGTTTTTATTGGAGTTGGGCTTGGAATTATGGCTATCCATTTATTACTAGAGATTTTCTCTAATTTTTCTTCGATTGATTTTAGTTGGATGGGGTTGCAATTGGCATAATTTTGCGTAAACTTTATGAGGTCTTAATTTCTTTCACTGGTTGAATGTATTCAGTGGGTTCAATTTCTGGTTGAATTTCGTCAAAGAAACAATAATAATTTTTGCTGAGAACAAGGAAACGTTTCGGGAACAATTATAATAGGAATGTTATAATTTATTGGAAAGGCGCATAAATCGAATAGAGAATAACTTGCAGGTTGGATTAATGGTATTTCAAGAATTAGGATAATTTTGGTGGATTTTTGATAGGCTTTGATCGTTATAATTTTGTTGAACAGGTACAAGGTGAGATGTTGTGGCTCGTAAGGTAATTTATTATCTTGGAGACTGTTTTGAATGAATCGTTATTCATTTAGTAAATCTTCTGGAATGGCATTGACAGAATTTTTCTAGGCCTTCTAGATTTTGAATGAAAGACAGTCAACTTTTGATTCTTTTATAGCCGCCATATTGAATTTTGGCAGCATCAAATACACAAAAAAAGTTGGCTTTTCAAAAATGTAGTCAACATGAACTTTTTGACAGATGTATCTACAGTATGAATATGGTATGAATAATTTGTAAAATCAGCCTGAACTTAGATGAAAAACAATTGCAATTGCCCATAAGAAAAAGAAAAGTTGACTGTCTTAATTCAAAATCTAGGAAACAGCTGTCAAAAATATAAAATTTCCAAGTTTCGTTTACCCGGTTTACCTAAATAACATCAATCGTTAAGAAGATATTAATTTTTCTTTACATTGTCAGTTTTCAAATATTTGTGATGATTCAGGTATGAATCAAAATATCGGAGAATTCTCTTTAGATTCTTAATCGCCAAGAAATAGCGCAACTTTTCTCTAATTTAACCGACCTCGGACCTTTTACCGTTTAGAGATCACAATGGTGCGAGCATCGAAAAATTACCCAGCCTGTATTACGTACCAAGAAATGTAAGTGTTATTTTTGCAGTCGAGGAATGCAGTTTAGGAAATCGAGGCCCATAGGGGGGCCTCGATTTCCTAAGCATTCGAGATCATAAAAATAAACTACATTCCGAGGTGCGTACAGTATTTTCTGCAATACTTGAGGCGGGAAGAGAAGAGGAAAAGACTGCACTCACTTTGCACTGTAAGCTTAGACCATATAGAACGTCTGCCGCTTCGCGTTTAAATGGACTGCTCTTCCTAGTCGTAGAAACGCACCAACATTGTAAAGGATGGAAATATATCTGTCTATGGCCACCTCTAAAGGATGGAAGATAGCGCACGGCCCTCTCTAAGGATGGAAACATATTGGTTTACCACGTGTGCGCAAAAGATGGAAATAATCGGATTCTGTTCTAATGTTGGTGTGTTTTCCTTCGAAGCGATAAGAGATAAGATCAATGTTTAGCGGTCCATTGAACGCGAAGTGGCGGACATTCCATGGTCTAAGACTGTAAGTAACACTTACAGCCCATGGACCTTATGTAAATATTATGTAAATATTACAACCCTGTGCGTAAGCATAGAAACTACATAGCAACTGGTATTGTATTGTAAGATCCACTTACACTCAGTGAATTGCTCAGGTAAAATTGCTAAAAATTAATTACACATTTCGCGCACCACCCCTAGTTGAAAAGTTCCCAAGAGTGACCATGGTTACGATGGGGATATGACCAAACATTTTGGGAATATGCCGATGACCAAGGGCATATACCCATGGTAGCTTTGATGGACCCATGAGCACCTACAATGTGCCCATAGGCACATGGGTTCGAAATGTGCACATACTGGGTATGTGACCAAGGTGAGGTCGAAGTTTTGGGAACGTACCCATGACCCACAAACTCACCTCTTGGGTACTCATGGTACATGAACATAATGTGCACTGCAAGTCCCCTTATGAATCGTAACCATATTTGGATATATAATCCACTATCACTAGAAACACCCCACTACACCGAAACACTTGATTTACACTGCTGACGCGTTTCGAACACAATGTGCTCATTATCAAAGCCGAAGCTAAAACAACCTGCCTGTCTAGAAACTGAAATATTTATAGGCCCACCCGCGTAGCTCCGCCCCTCGCCTGATCTCGGTAGACCAATCACAGGTCGAGAAATGGTCACGTAAGGGTGAACACGTATAAATACAACAAGTCCTACTTAAAGTAGCGTAAACAAAGATGAATATGCGATCGGGCCTGTATCAGCGTTCATAAGCCTATCTCTAGACTTATGAATTACGATACTCTCCCAAGCGTCGAGCATCTGCATCCTGTTAACGCTACAAACTAACTTAATATTATCACTTATTCTATGGTCATTGTGTAAAGCATGTAGGGCAACAGTGGATTTCTCAGTTCTGCCATATTTAAGGTGGGCTAAGTGCTCCTTAAATCTGGTGCTGACAGACCTTCGTGTTTGACCTACATACTTTAGATCACAATTTTGACAATTGATTTCGTATATACCAGATTTTTCGCTATTCCCTACTTTATCTTTCGGGTTGCCTAAAAGTGTTTCGGTGTAGTGGGGTGTTTCTAGTGATAGTGCATTTTTCCACCGAAGTTGTCCAGTGTTTCCATAGTGGATATATAATATTAAGCCCACCATAATTTGCAATAGTTTTCTAAGATTACCTATCTTATGCATATATTTTGCTTCGTGATCAAGATATCGAAAAAGTTCATAAGAATAAATCGTTTACAATCATGTATTGACCACATATGCCAAGTTCCAATTCAGAATTCCCTTCTTTAATTTTAGAAAAATCAGGAAACGTCTCAATTTACAAAAACTTGAATTGCTGATTTTGATTTAAAGCGGTTACATGAGGTCAAAGTTGACTACTGAACAACTTTTACTTAAATATTTTTTTCGATATCTTCAGCGTAACTGGACAAAATCGAAAAATTCTTTTAGAGAATTCAAAATTCTAATTTGTAATTAAAATTCGGCAAAGGAAGTCAAAATCGGATTGCAACATTTTATTCCAATAAATTTTTTCGATATCTTGATCGCGACGTAATTAAAATATTGAAAAATATAATGGTCCTATACACGAGGTTGCCTCAGTAGGAGTTGACCAATTGAGAATAAGGTCAGATATCTACACTCGAGTGCAAGTGAGTGTCAACGATTTGTCAAAATTAGTAAACGATTCCAATGTATTTCCATTCGCCATTGCATACCTACTCGTTTTGACAAATCGTCAACATTCACTTGCACTCGAGTGCACCTCAAAAGATGCATCTCATAAAGGGTCTACATCAGCAGTACAAAAATCTATATCCCTCCTCTAAAAGTAACCAAAATATGACACGGTGCCCATCTAAAACGACACAGTGTAGGTACTTATTATGTATAAAGGTTATATTCCATGTGCGATATATCGCACCTTTTCTGGGAGATATCGCGATTTTTGGGGAGTTTTCTTGAATTCTTTAGTGAAATCCGTCAATATCTAGTGGAATACCCTAGAAATCGCGATATACCTATCTTAAAAAGATATGCGAATAATCGCACATGGAACATGACCTTTATTGGAAAAAAGTACCTACATACCTATATTTTAATCCGAATTATTATAATTTAGTTAATGCCGGGGGTAACGCCAATAGTTCAACCCCGTAGATCCTAGACACCAATTTCTGCCAATAATAAACATGAATAAGAATACCACATTTAACGTTTTATAATCGTTCATAACTGAATTCCTGCATTCGTCGTTTTAAAATAGCCGCCGAGTAAGCAGGAGTGTCACGTGGTCAGAACAACCAACGCTTGTTAAGTGCCGTGACCATGGTGACCAACGCGAGACATCCAGTGATTCAGTGTTTCTGTTTTATATTATTATATTTAATGTGATTTTAACGGAAAACGAGTGGAAACTTGATGTAAACGTGCGTGGAAATGGTGGAAATAGTTAGAAAGGTAGAATTTTTCAAAGGGAGTGCCAATATTGAGGAAGATTAAGGTAAGCATGTGTGAGGTTATGTTTAAGAAGTCGGATGTATTTTCTCTTGAATTCTCCTCTTGTTCCCCGCTTTTCGCTTAATAAATTTAGCTTGAATGTCTTTTTAGAAAGTACCGTCTTGGGAAACAAATGTAGGGGGTCATGCGGATTACACCAATAATTGGACCTGGGAAAAAGTGCTTAATTTTTTGGGGCACTTCTGAAACAACTTAAGAAACATTTTTGATGTGAACGTGCTAAATGAAATGTTATGGGAATATACTTCTGAAATGTTAATAACTGGTAAAGACTACTTTAAGGGCCGATTTCATAATAAACGTTAAAGGTCCTTTAAAAGTGACAAATCGGGAGCAGCTGTTTTGAAATGGTACTAGAGGCAAGGACACTTGATGTTTGATTATGAAATCGGCCCAAAGTTACTGAATTGATTATTAAAAGTATTCCGTTGTTTCATCTTCAAAATTAAAGTTTCCTTTAAACATATTTTGGCTTAGCAATATTTGAAAATAACTACTGCCGATTAGTTATCAAACCGCCTTTAAAGTTGACTTTAGCTGGGGATATGTCTTGAATTTTCACTTTATAGGAATTTTTCATTACCACATAATTTCAGATTCTGAGAAGTTACATCCTGGCAGCAGAAATTATTCCATGATCGATATACTATCAAATACCAATAAAACAATCTGCACTTGTGAGTACGTTCATACCATCTGGAGGTATTCGTCGACATCGGCAAAAGAAATAGGACACCCATGAGTAGATGACCATTCCTCCACCCCTGGCAAAATTTGGGCACTCATGGTCACGTTCCCACAGGTATTTTTGGGCATATTCTCTTGGACAGGTGACCATGGGCAGATTCTGCACACCCATGGGTACTTGCCTATGGGGATGTACCCAAATATATCTCGTGCCCATCCATGGGCACATTTTGGACACCCATGGGCACGTACCTATGGGGATATAACCAAGAATCCCATGGTCATGAGCCCTTGGGCACCTTTGTGTTATATCCCCATAGGTACGTGCCCATGGGTGTCCAAAATGTGCCCATGGATGGGCACGTGACTATGGGGATATACCCAAAGGTGCCCAAGGGCTCATGACCATGGGATTCTTGGTTATGTCCCCATAGGTACGTGCCCATGGGTGTCCAAAATGTGCCCATGGATGGGCACGTGACTATGGGGATATACCCAAAGGTGCCCAAGGGCTCATGACCATGGGATTCTTGGTTATATCCCCATAGGTACGTGCCCATGGGTGTCCAAAATGTGCCTATGCCCATGGTCATGTACTCATGGGTGTATTTTCTTTGAGTGACCATGGGAACATTTCAACTAGGGACCGTAGTAATTATTTTTTATCCTGTTCTTGATTTGTTTCTTTCAGTCAGAGTTCGGTTGTAGAATAAATTTTGTGATGTGCAACTCGGACGCGAAATGTCGTTAGTGCTCTCGAATGATTTTATAAATATTTAAAAGTTGTAGAAAAAACGTTGTTTCTATTTTGTGTGCGCATTCTCATGCGCTACAAAAAAAAACACTAATTTGGCGCACTTAATAGAAAAATAACTATTTTCTACAAACTGCGTGATTTTTTTGAATAATTGTGTCAGTACTTATTAATTCCTGGTGGACTTAATACACGTATTATTTCTGAATAAGTATAGTGAATTTTGGTAGTGGGGGATTAAAATAAAATTTTAGCACATACGAAAATCAAGTATTAAAATCAAAGGAAATGGGTCGATATCGGAACCACATTTTTATCTAAGAGCCTTTTGAATTTTTTAAAAGCGCAAATTCTCTCACTTAGCAAACCTTTCGCAACAACCTCCACTTGGCGCTCGACTAAAAAAATAAATACAATTAACTTAATGACGGACCTGAAACAATCAGCTCATAAGACATGCAAACTTGTACCGCATTCACGTCGTGTTGATGTTAAGAGAAGAGCAAGGTTTTGATCTTGACCAGGTCGGCGATTTTCTCACAGACCTTGTAACTTTCACTCGTATATGGTACGTGCACGTTGCCCCATTTATTACCATCATTAGTACGAAGTATGTTTGCTCGGTCTTTTGTTAAACAGTTGCGCATACATTCCAAGTCAATAAAAATATAATAATTTATTAAATAAAACATTTACATTGTTAATTAGGCAAATTCATCCACTTGTGATTTTCGAAAATGTCTCCAGAATGAAGGAAACGGCGGTCATGTCCATCATCGTCTTCGAAGGAGGAAGAGTGACTATGACTCTCGGAGTGTTTTGGATATTTGACAATTTCAACAGTTGTCTTCTCTTCGCCGCTACTAACTAATTTTTTTAGCCCCAAAATTGCACTGAGCAATAGCGCCATTTTTCCCACAATCAAAGCAGTTCCAGACATCACTGCTATTCCTTTATACGCCATGGCTAGAAAGCTTCCTTTGATAGCTAAAGCCCAAAATAGAGCAGCTGATCCAGTTCGAACCTTTTTTCTCCTCCCTTCCTCGATCAGTTTCGGTATTTTGACTTCGACTCTATGAGTATCCAAAAATCTAGCAGTGGTGTCAACTAACAAATCGTCAATTTCTTTCGATTGCAATTTCGGCAATTTACTTTCATTCAAGGGTTTGATAAACTGCAACATACGTGATTGTCTCTTATCCCCAATTATCGCCACCCCATTGGCAACATTGACAACTTTTGAGTGTAATGCTCGATCCATGATTTTCAAAGCTTCCAGTTTTAGGCACTCAACAAATTCGTTTTTGACTGCACAATGACTGTAGATTTTTTCAAAAAGTTTACTGGTTTGGCCGGTGCAGGATTGTACTAGGATGTAACAGAAAAAAAATAACGCACGATTGTTCATTGCAACTGCTAGTTATCGTCTATACTAAAGGTGGCTGCTAATAAGCCATCAATTTATCTGTTCTTACATGTTCGTGATTTTGCAGCGGTTCTAGAGCGGATAGGTTGCATTTTTCACAGATGATTTAATTAGTGGTTTAGACGTGCGTAAGCGCAACACGTAGGTACTTTACGACCGTGGTTATTGTAACGTGAAGATTATTTTGAAATCTCTCAAAAATTAATTAAGTCCTATGCTGGCGCCTGCACAATTTTTTATTTCAAACTTTAAACTAATACTGTAACGATTACATACAGGGCTTTTCAAAAGAAGGAATAAATTTAACCGGAAATGGTCCTAATTTAGGTTTTTCTGAGTCAAAAACATGTGTCATACCTGGGCGGAAGTGAAGTCACGGCCGCCCTCGATTTTTGAAAAATTGAGATTTTCGAAAAACGGAAAAATACGTCAACATTGTTTTTTCGATATAAATTATTCAAAAAAAATGAATCGTAGATTCCGAATCCGTCCCGTTTGAAAAATCAAAATTAGGATTATTTCCGGTTATACAGCAAGTGCCAAAAAATATCAGAGTACGCAATCGGACGCACTTCAAAAAAATAAGATTTCCGAAATATTCCTCTCCAAAAAAGTTCTTGACTTTATTCCTTACTTTTGAAAAGCACTGTATGGGGGGCTGATCACTAGTGGAATTAGTTGTACATCCGGCTTGCAATTAATTGCGGAATTATGGAATTATTCTGGAATTGATGGAATTTGAAAGGAATTAATGGAATTAGTTGGAGTTAGCCGGAATTAGTTGGAATTAGTTGGAATTAGCTGGAATTAGTTGGAATTAGTTGAAATTAGTTGGAATTAGTTGGAATTGACTGGAATTATTATGGAATTATTTGGAATTGATATGGAATTAATAAGGAATTGATAAGTACATCATTTAAAAGGAATTAAAGGAATTAGTTGGAATTAGCTATAATTAGTTGGATATGGAATTGACGCGGAATTGATTGGAATTAATGGAATGAGAATGGAATTAATGGAATTAGAATGGAATTAATATAATTAAAACGGAATTAATGGAATTAATCTGGAATTATTGGAATTAATTCCCGATTGGAATTAATTGTACACAATTTTTTTGAGTGATCAGCCCCCGAGCACTGTATATAGCGTGAGTGAGTCAAGAGGAAATTCTTTCGTTTCAGTATATTTTTGGTAAAGTCATATAACTCCCCCTGAACAACATTTCGACCATATCAGTGGTACCAAAACGTTTTTAATTTGTAGGTTAAAGGCATTTCACTTCGTTATTTGAAGCGGCGTGAAAAAATCGTACCCTTAAATGGTGGAAATTTTGATAAAATGGCAATTGACCGTTTATTTCACAAACTATTCACTTTATCAAAAAATTACCTTTCAACTTTTGTTGGAACAATTTTTTGATAAATTAAATAATTTGCGAAATAAACGGATAAATCCATACTTTTAGAAATCCCAGTCAATTGACATTTTCACTAAATTTCCATTAAGTCGGACTAACCACAAAAAGAAATATACAGGGTGTCATTTAAAATGACAAAGTGACCTACCATTTATCAATGAAATAAAAACTTTTTCGAACCACTGATACGGTCGTATGACCTCACCAAAAGCAATGGTAATGGGTACCGTAAAGTGGGGTCGAATTGGCCACTTTTCAAGTTTAAAACGTTGTAACTTTTGACACAGTTTTCCAAATATTCCAAAAAAATAGGGTGGCCAATGTTACCTGGCAAGTAAGGCTCAAATTGACCACGTGTTCATTTTGCATGTTAAATCAATTTAAACCGTGTTAGGTTTAAGATTGGTCACATAAAAATTTTTTTTTTAGCATTTGCCAATTTTGTAGGGTATAAAACCCTTGTAACGCATGTTTTCTGTGTACTAAATGCATTATATTCTATTGAACGTCAAAAAGATACATTATTTATAAAAATAGACAATATTCATATAAAAACAAACAAACTCTCAAATTTCATTCCAAACTTCTGTCTCAACTTCACTAAATAAGTGACTGGAGCGGAAATTCTTCACCGCCCTTATGATTGTACATCTTTCCCCTGGTAGTACCACCCAAACTTAGTGGGGGTAAATCACCCCCCTGGCTCCTAGGGCGACCAAACTTACCTTCCCAACCTGTAAAAATGTCGGTCTAAGTTTGGCCACCCTCTAGGAGCCAGGGGGGTGATTTACCCCCATTAAATTTGGGTGGCACTACAAGGGGAAAGATGTACAATCATAAGGGCGGTGAAGAATTTCCGCTCCAGTCACTTACCTCGTGGGGACAGTAGAAGTTTTTTGACCTTCAATTTTGGTAGAATTTTTGTAGTCTGAAAAATATATTTTTTGCAATAACCAAGCAATTGATTACGAAAAAAATTATACTGGGGGTAAGAGGAAGGTTTGCCCTATATGCTACAATATTTTAAACTGCCAAATAATAAATATCAAAATTGTACAGAGCACCACTAACAAATTCTAAAAACCGGCCAATCTCACACCGAATACCAAAGCCACCCCACTTTACGGTATGTAGGGGCTGCCTGAATTTACTACTGGAATTGAGTGCAGATTTTAACAATCTGCACCTAGTAGTAGTGCCTCCGCAGACGCACAGATATGACTAAAAGGCGAATTGTTGAAAAATACAATATTAAAAAACTGCGAATTGAGATGAGAAACCTAAAATCGTCCTTTACAGTGAACTTTGCAGTAGAAAATGAACAAGAAATCAAAAAAAATTATCCGAATTCTGTAGAATTAACACTACAGGCAAGGAAGAATTTGCTGAAATTAAGTAGAAATACCAAAGGTAACACGGAAAATAAGACAATTTGCTAATTTATGTTTTGGAGGGGATGAAACATTGTGAAGAGGGTGGAAAAGCTGTAAAGAATGAAAATATAATCTAAATCAGTAAATGATGATGAGTAGTTAGCTGAAAGGTCTCAGGGATGGAAAAAAGATAAAATTTGGTGAATGGCGCTCAGTGGGTTGAAAAATTGTGAATGAAAAGTCAAGAAGGGTGAAAATGAACTAGCGAAAATTACACGAATAAGAAGCGGGCCTGCGTAAATTTTGCTTTTTGAGGGTTCACGTATTATGAAAGGGATTGAAGAATTGTGGATGGGTTAAAAAATAATGAAAATGACTTTGAATTACCGAAAAATCACAAAAAAAACCCCTATTTTACCACCCTCATATGCTATAAAGAAACTTGCGTTTTCAATTTCTCCACCCCAAATCCAATTCGCTGAAAAATTGCGGCAATTTAGAGATTCATGTTTTCAACCCTCATGATTTCACCTGCGATTGACGGGGGTGAGTTTATTTCTTCGGTGTTGCATAACTTCTTACCTAGTTACTTACTTTGGTTGTTCGTAAATAAATCAGTAGGAGTCCAGAAAAAACAAATAAAATGTAGGTATTTATCCTCTTGCAAAGCGTTAGGGGTTGTTAGTTAGCCGAAGAGTTGGTTTTAGGCTGAAGACTTATTGGACTTTTTTCAATGGTTAACCGAAATCTGTTAAAGCCCGTAATTTTAAACAACCATTTACTTGAAGAAATTTGTAGTTTCAGCCTTTAAATTTCATAGAGAAAACACACCAAATCTTATCTTGATACGCTGAGTAGTTTTTGAGTTCTCGTTATTTTGGGTTTCTGCATGTTAGGGGTTGTAGCGCCTTTAAGGGTGGTTTTTCGCAAAATATAAATAACACTTTAATCGATGTTCTTACTGGGTTATCGGACTATTGAATACAAAAAAATATATAAATACATACCAAACTTAATTAATTGACGAACATTGACGAATAATTAATCAATTAATTAAGTTAGGTATGTATTTATATTATATATTTTTTTATGTGTTGCCATTGAGATGCTTTCCAGCCCTTGAAGAAGGCCTTAAATAAAGGCCGAAACGTTGGCTATAACTTGAAGAGTTTTATTGTATCCAATAGTCCGATAACCCAATAAGAACATCGATTAAACATTTTGAAGTAGGACGATAAGTTAAGAAATATGGATAAATAACGCTTTTTTTCAATCATTAATGAAATTAATAATAAGCAGAATTTTGAGTTGCAACCCCTAATTTCCACCCCATCTGCCCGATTTTGCAGAAAAGCATCCCCTTCTAGATTTTATCGAAATATGTGTGTACGTCGAGTTTCAAATAGCTGCGTGCAACGTGCAACCCTTGCGGAGTTGTCATCTTTTTGCGGTTTTTATCCCACAAACTTCATCCCCCTTCACCTTCAGCAGGCTTGAAGGTCGAACTTATATAGCAAGTTTCAGTAAGATGCAATTAATAGTTTTTCATCCCTAACTCCTACCCCTTTAATCCAATATGACCCATCGCCTTACTTTTCGGGAGATACAACTGCACACCAAGTTTCAGCCCGGTATCTCAATCCGTTCTCAAAAGTTATCCGACGGACAGAGTGAGGAGTGAGCGAGCGAGCGAACGGACGAATAATTAAGAACTACTGCGAGTCGGGAGTGGAGTAGGAGAGTGAAATATCGATTGGTTTTTTTTAGGTATGCTTGGCCACCGTTTCAATTTGGGTTTAGACGAATCTTCAAATAAATAAGGAATACAGGCATCTTAATTTGTTAATTATAAAATGCCGTTTTACTTTTTAATGGAACATACACGCTGTGATAGCCAAAGTAATAAGATAATTCAAATTCAAATACTGTTAAGAGAAAATAAGTCTATTCTTATTATCTGAAATACAATTTCTATTATCACTCCCAGAATTTCTCTTAACACTAATTCAATTTCTGTTAACAGTAATTCAGAGAGATAATGGAAATACGTCTTCCTTCTCTCTCGCACCAGTTGAAATTATATCTTCTGTCTCATTCGCGCAAGCGCAGTCGTGATAATGGAAATTGAATTTCACTTAACAGAAATTCATTTACTGTTAACATTAATTCATTTTCACTTAAGAGAAATTCTATTTCAATTATCACTGCTTAGAGAAAATAGAAAAACAATTTCACTTAACAAAAATTCATTTAGAGATAAATTGAAATAAAACCGTAATTTTAGGAGCCGTTTTACTTTTTAATGCAACCCATACCCTATGCATTTCAAAAAAATTCAAACATTTTAAATATATACAATAAAAATTAAAACGGCTCGTAAGATCAGTGTAAATCACCAAATTTATTTCGATTATCACTGCACGAATTTTTGTTAAGTGAAATTGTATTTCAATTTTCTCTAAAGCTTGATAATAAAAATTCTATTTCTGTTAAGTTAAATTGAATTTCTCTTAAGAGAAAATGAATTAATGTTAACAGTAAATGAATTTCTCTTAAGTGAAAATGAATTATTGTTAACAGTAAATGAATTTCTGTTAAGTGAAATTGAATTTCTATTAACACGATGCCTGGGATTGCATTTCTTTGGCTACCACAGCGTGCTGTTGCATTAAAAAGTAAAACGGCGTTCCGTACATTTCTTTGGCTACCACAGCGTGCTGTTGCATTAAAAAGTAAAACGGCGTTCCGTACGAGATAGATATCGTGTTTTTAAGTGGTACGAGAGAGAAAAATGACAACCCAATGGGCCAATGGCGTATTTTCATTATCTCTCCGAATTACTGTTAAGTGAAATTCAATTTCTATTATCACGACCGCGCATGTATGAACTGCGAGTGCGACAGATAATGTATTTTCAAGTGGTACGAAAGAGAAAGATGACAACCCAATGGGCCAATGGCTTATTTTCATTATCTCTCCGAATTACTGTTAAGTGAAATTCTATTTCTATTATCACGCCCACGCATGCTCGAGTGCAACAGAAGATGTAATTTCAATTGGTCCGAGAGAGAAGTAAGACAGTCCAATAACGTATTTTCATTATCTCTCCGAATTACTGTTAAGTAAAAATAAATTATTCTTAAGAGAAATTGTATTACTGTTAACAGAAATTGAATTAGTGTTAAGAGAAATTCTGGGAGTGATAATAGAAATTGCATTTCAGATAATAAAAATAGGTTTATTTTCTCTTAACAGTATTTGAATTTTAATTATCAGTACTTGAATTTTAATTATCTCATTTCTTTGGATACCACAGCGTGCTGTTACATTAAAAAGTAAAACGGCGTTCCATAGTTAATCAGATAATATGACGCATGATAATTTTAGGTATTGACCGCATTTAGTAATTAAAGCCCTTTTCAACTATTTTTGAAAATTATAAAACAATAAAATCAATACTTCCTCAGTTCTTCAGCAAAAAAATTGTGCCAAAACGTCTTACAGGTTCATCCTTGTTCCTCTTACGGACATTTGAACAGATTCGGAATCCTTTGAAAGTTAAGACCAAAGAAGGTCTATCTTGTAATTCACAAGTTTTTTAAATATGCCGTTAAGTGTGCAATATGGTTTTGTATTTTCGCTGTTATAGCAACATCAAAGCAAAGGCATTAAAACTCAATTTTTTATACCCATCAGGCTTCTAATTAATCAAATAATCGATTTTTAATTGCCTAAAATACCATTTAATGGTAATATTACCAAGGAGACAACAAAATTGGGCAATGATGATAATATTGAATTATAGCAATTAACGTTAAAATTAGAAAATAAACCATAAGATCTGGTGGAAAATACAAATTTTATTGTGTGTGAGACTTTTCACGGTATGTGTAGTTAAAAATGCAAGTGTAATGAATGCATTAAATAAAAAAAACAAGGTGAAACCGGCGATCCAAAAATAGGGTAAAAAGTCCAAAATACCAATTTTCTTAGTCTATCTAAGGTCAAGTACATTAACTTGTTGAAAGCTACATTTTTTGGCTCGATTAACGGCGGATTTTAGAAGACTTTGAAAGTGAATTTATATGCAAATGAACAGAACGGGAATCAGGCAAAGAAAAATCCTTTCCAGGCCTCCTCAGAGCACAAATTCACATTTGGAATCAGGTGCACAGTGATAACAATCCACTTTTTAATCGAGAATTCAGATCGAGTTTTCACTTAAAGAGCAATTACCATTCTTAGTACGGTTCCCATCAACGATTATTGTTCAAAAATGAGCACGACTCTGATGTGACCCTAAATTAGGAATCCCTAGAAATTACGCATGAAACACAATAACCATCATTAATATTATTATAACAAAATCTTGTGAAGTAGGTCGCAGCGACTCTTCTCATATAGCACTCTTTTCTCTACCTCTGTTAATGTAAACACCTCGTAAGTATGTTATAGTTCATTCCGATTTGAAGAATTTGTGACCCTGACCTAATGATTGGTAAAGTTCCTAGGTCGGGATATAAATTATCTTGACACTGGCAGTGAAATTGTACCTACAGATTCCGATGATTTGTTATGAACGAAGACATTTTCCATTAGGTAGGATCTGATATCTGATGGCAATTAGGCATACCTATGGCCACAGGGCTAACAATAACAAAAATTTCTATTTGACTTACTCATAAACTACGGATTAGTGTGTTTAATAATGAGGTCACTCGGAAGTATTCTTCGCGTTTTTCAGAGTGATCGTCGAAAACGTTTCACTTTTACTGATGTGCAAACTGCAAATTACGATAATAGACCGTGAATTGACCACACAATTACGTCGTGGTATATGATTCGAATAAATAAACATTTTTGCACTTCCGAAGTTAAGATACTTAGGTGCCAAGAATTACAAGGGATTAAATGCAAAATTATTAAATTTTACCATACCTAGCTACTAAAATTTATTTATTACGTATTTAAATTTTATTGAAATACATTCAGGCCTCAGGGTTGGCTGGGCCAACCTGTTGCATGCATTTTGACGCTCAAAAAAAAGTTTGTCTCATCTCGTCTGATTTATTCAAGATGATCCAGTCGTAATAACTTTTGAACGGAATAAGATATCGACTTGCGGTTTTTGACAGATTCCTTGGCATTGAGGGGGACATTCCCGTGCGGTTGGGTGCCCATCGGGCGCGTCCCCGGGTGGTGGATAGGGGAATGGCCAGTCCGCTGGTTAGTTACGGCCATACGTGCAGACCTGGGGCTTAAAACCCTCACGTGTCTGTACCAAAGCCGCTACCGCGAACCAACCCCTCTGAGACACCGGGCGCCCTCTCAGAGTAATAGCCTTACCCTCATGCGCCGGGCTCCATGAGGGCGGACCGAACTCCCGGGGTTAACTGGGAATTTCAGACCAGATTTAGGAGGGTACCGGAGGCCTCAATGCAGCAAATGGGGTCGGAAGACACCCATAGCTGCTCTGAAACTTAGGGACCTAGCAGCCTGAACAGAGGGACTGGAAGACTGATACTTCTGTTGTCTGTACGGAGGGACAAAAAAAAAATAAAAAATTACCTCACGGTTGCGATAGGGATAGGCTGATAACTGGACCTATCAGATTTTTGTGACTAGGGACTAATTGTGACTGATGGGACTGAAAAAGACACCGCAGTTGCACAGGTACCGTGACACTGGCAGACCCTCAGGGAATGAGGGCGGACCGAATTCCCGGGGTTAACTGGGAATTTCAGACCAGATTTAAGAGGATACTGGAGGCCTCAATGCGGCAAATGGGGTCGAAGGACACCCATAGCTGCTCTGAGACTTCGGGACCTAGCAGTCTGAACAGAGGGACTGGAAGACTGATACTTCTGTTGTCTGTACGGAGGGAAAAAAAATAAAAAATACCTCGCGGTTGCGATAGGGACAGGTTGACAACTGGACCTATCAGACTTTTGTGGCTAGGGACTAATTGTGACTGATGGGACTGAAAAAGACACCGCAGTTGCACAGGTACCGTAACACTGGCAGACCCTCAGGGACTGTGGCACCAACAAACAGTTGTGGCTGATGGGGCTGTCCACCAGGAACCATCGGCCACACGGGGGGAAGATGTCTGCAGTCTGTACGGAAGGGTAGTTATAATAGTGCTGCGCAGGACGCTAGGGACTAGTTGTGACTGATGGGACTGAAAAAGATACCACAGCTGCACAGGTACCGTGACACTGGCAGACCCTCAGGGACTGTGGCACCAACAACCAGTTGTGGCTGATGGGGCTGTCCACCAAGAACCGTCGGCCACACTGGGGGAAGATGTCTGCAGTTTGTAACATAGAGGGACATAAATTGATACCTCAACTGAACCCTTTAAGGGTACACTTTAAGCTGCCTTCGACACCAAGAAACCAGTTGTATCCGGCAGGGCTGAAAAAGACCTACCGGTTATAGTGGGTTCGCGGGACGAAGCTTCAACAAACTCCCTAAAGAGCAGAAGTACCCGCCGTGGTATAGCAAAGCGGGGTGGCTTTTCTAGCACCCGATTAACACTATTCAGTTTCTACAGCAGAAGTACTGGGTCTTTGCAGAACCGGGGTTCCTGTAGGAAATGGATAACTGTCACAGTGCGGGCATAATGGACCATAAGGTCTGAATGCAGCGGACCCGTCAGGGAAACGCACCGCAGAACGAAATACGAATACGAAATACGAGGGGGACATTCAGGTTGCGCATTTCACCCCCACCCCAATCAATGTCAAAGCTCTTGAAAAATGCTATTCACTGTTGCAAGTAGTTTGAGAATTTAGCCAACCGTTTTCATGACAAAAATGTAATGTATTCAAATTAGAAATCCTTGGAAAATTTTGAAAAACTCGATGAAAAATTTGATGATATGTGGACTAAAAATGTGATTGATTAGATGTCTAGCGAGTTTAATCGTTATTAGCTTTGTTTGGATAGGTCACTATTGGTCCTCCCGTTAACGAGGTCAAAGCTATGGCAAAACATATCCCCCTCAATGCTAAGGAATCTGTTGAAAACCGGAAGTCGATATATTATATTCCATTCAAAATGGAATAGAATGGGTCCTTTGTGATTTTTTGCACTTCCGACATTAAAAGTATTATTGACTTTTTTTAGGGACTAAAGTATAAGAATTAATCACTGAGGGACTACATTTTTTCAAAAATCCCAAGGAATTAAATGCAAAATTATAAAAACGTCTCTGGAAAAACCGCGAGCGTTGTTTAATTCGCCTGGGTAACGAATGTTTTTGTGTGGTTTTTGTCCCCACCAAAAACTATACTTACGACTTTAATTTTGATGCTTTATAATAATGGAAGTGTCAAAAAATACCGTATATACTACAGGACTGAAGCATAATTTAATCCTTCTCGTGAGTATAACATTCGCTAAGCTGAGGCAATAAACTTTCATTCACGCTCGGGATTAAAAAATTATTGACTAAAGTCGCTTAATATACAGGATGTTATTAAACCTCGTACAGATATTTCAGGGTGTTAATGCCCTATTGATTTTAAATCAAGAAGTTCCTATAGACATATGTCCGGAAATGCTTTGTAAGGGAGTTACGCCCCTTCAAAGGGGTTCCCAAAATTCCAGTTTTCTATAAATTTAGATGTGTTTTCTACTTAAACTAGAATTTTCATCAAGTAGTCTTCAATTAAAATTTTCAGTTAAACTTTTATTATGTCTTTATTTTAACTAATTTGGTCGATTAAATGAAATTTTACGTCAGAAAATTTCTAGCTCTTAACTATTAGAAATCATTTTATTCGAAAACCGAGCATCCTAGCGACATTCAACAAGAGTACCTTTATTATGCAGAATGGACCAAATATGACGATTTTGGTATTATTCAGTGTGGAAAGTGCCCGCAACTGCAAAAAATGTGAAGGCCGTCTAAAAGAACGTAACCATTGGTCCTAATTTCAAAATTCCATAATTCGTACTTTTCGAGTAATTTAAAGAATACGGCACTAAAACTGAAATTTTGGGTACCCATTTGAAGGGGCGTAAATCAATAGCGCAATAACACCCTGAAATATCTGTACGAGGTTTAGGAACATCCTGTAAAATATACTACTACTCGCAGTGCCAAAGAAAATCCCTTGGGAACAAAATAACTGCCGTTTTTTTTTAAATTGAGGCAAAACTTTCGAATTTCTCATCTGTCGCGGGTATAAGGCCTATTTGAGCGAAAATAAATATTACAACCAATAGGAACACAACTCTTAAATTTCATTAATACACAAGCCAAAAACAACATGATCGCTATTTTAAAAAATTTAAAGTTTCATATTATTTTTGGAGTTCTCTGGAGTGTCTTTTGGGGTGTAAATTAGCAATATGCACCTCAAATTCGTTTTCAGAAAATTTTTTCAAATATTCGGCTTTAACGAAATGACACCAATTTTTAATTTTCAAATATTTAGAACTAGGCCAGTCGGCACAGAAATCAAAAGTGCGTTAATTCGCATAAGCGCGATTTTTTTTATGCTAAATGGTTTATTTAGATGCATATTTTAAGGATTGTTTTGCACAAAAAAAATCCTAACGGAAGTTGGTAATTTTTGCTCAGAAAGGTAAATTTTTTCACTTATTGGACTATATAGGCCAAACTGTTGAGAAACTGGTCAAAATGAAAGACACCTTTAATTTTCTATAGTCTCTGAGAAAGACAATGGCATCAATACATCTAATAGTTTCGGAGATGCAGCGGTTCAAATTTAGTACAAAAATTTCGAAAATGGCCTGAAAACGGCTACTTTTTAAATCGTGACTCATCAAACATTTGCAACGTACGTGAAAAATGCATATTAACTTGTTTAATGTAGACCATATTGTGAATAAGACACCCACAACCGCAACTCTCTGCTTCTAATATTTCCGGAGTTATGAGGTCCAAAGGAAGGTCTGCATAGTCAATATCGTTTGAAAATGCAAAATGACCATTCTTTATATTTTGTTTCGCCAAACACGTGGAAAATGAATAAAATCTTTGTACAAGGTGTCCCAATTGTCTGTATTCAGTGGATAACTCCATTCCTGTTAGAGACATCGAAAAATGGTTAAATACAAAGTTGCAGAGGGTCAAACAAGGCACATTTCAAAAATACAATCTTGCATACAGGCTGTCCCACTAAGGAGCAAGAACACAAACATTGGTTTTTTTAAATGGAACACCCCATATTTTAATTTTTTATTGAATTCTATGACGAATTCCAAGTAAGATTCATTAATCATGTTTTCATCTGAAGCGAATGGTTTAGAAGATATTGGTAATTTTGTGGAAAAAATTACTTTTGCAGTACTTGTTTTGAAAAATCACCCCTCAACCAATTTTTGACTTTTGGTTTTGTAAATCTGGCATGTTATTGTTTTGTAAATCTGGCATGTTATTAAGGTGGCTTTGGGCTATCTTTCAAGCACTTGAAAACGGTCTTAGCTTCTTAAGTTCGTCTCCAGTAACATTATGAACCTTCAAAAATGTAGAGGTTTAAATTTCGTAATTTTTAAATGGCACCACTATCAAATGTTATAGCCATAAGCTGTAACATTAAATTTGCTTTCGTTTGATATAAGATGTCCCTATATCCAAGTCACGAATTTTTCGTTTTATTCAGTAAAATATGATTTTTAGGAATTTCCATTTTTAGCTTACAATAATGTTTTTGAAAGGCTGCTGGGACACATGTCACAATAGGTGTCACAAATTCTATCAGCCGGAATCCTGCGTTAATTAACCATAAATTGTGATCAAGTGTTTTTTTTAATGTTCATTTATGCAACGCAAAAATGTACCTACTCAAAAAAGTTGCAGCGTTTTCAGCCTTTAGGTACTTACCAAAATGAAATAAATAGATAACAATTGTACTTTTAGAATTTTTAATTCTCTGTTATTTAGAAAACAACAGGTAGGTACTCTGTTAAAATAAAGTGATTACTGATTATAATGCCAATGATTTGGCTTTGATGATGAGCAATTTGTGTTCGAAACCTGTTAGCTGTTGAAATAAACCTTTTCGGTATAGTGGGCGTTTCTGGTGATAGTTATAATAATTACGCTTTGTTTTTACAGACACAGAATTTATTGCAGGTCTTGTTTGTAGCCCAAAGACAATTGGGCAAATTATGAAACGAAACCTTAAATATTTAGATCTACTGATAACACCTACAATCAAATGTAGAGCCAACCGTCTAAAAACATCAGGAAGAAAAAGATGAAAATTGTGTTTTACTGAATAAATCGAAAATGAAGGGGTTAAGTCGACCAAAACAGTTTTAAAATTAAAACTGCATTTTTTCAGTTAGTATAAGTAATGACGGTTCGGAAGTATGTACCATTTCAAAGTATGTATAGGGGAAGGTGGGGAATATCAACCACTTAATGCCATCTTTTCTAAAATTCACCAATCATTTTCCAAAAAGGCTTTAATCATTGCCCAAATGTTGTTCTCCAGAACTATTTGGCTCATTTTTCTTCAAACAATTTTTGGCCAATAGGTAAAAAAAATCAAAACTAGAAAATGAAATTTTCATGTAAAATCGATGTCTGGTAATGTCGACCATGCATTTTCCCTTTTTCGTCGGTATTCCCAAATGTTTTTCAATGAAGTCGATATGCGACCCCAACTATTAGTTGTTGCTAATAAATTTCTGGACCGAAGACACTTGTCAAAGCCCTATGTTTATAATGTAAGGAACGTATGACTTTCGCAACTATTGCAACTATTTAGCGATCGATTTAGAGTGTTTTGAAATTTGAGGGTAGTGTCGATATTACTAATAATACTACTAATAATTACTAATAAAATAAGCAAAAGAAACATTTATTTAGATTTCTTTAAACTGTATTTTCAAATAGTAGGTAGGTGGGTAGTAAAATCGGGAACTTAGACAATGCCCACCGCACAGCGACGATTAGGGCTGGGCGATTACGTCCGAGCATAATCGATTATCGATTATTGAAAATACCTAATCGATTTTTCCGATTAATCGATCTTTTCGATTGATCGATTAATCGATTTTCTCGAATACTCGATTTTTCGATTAATCGATTTTACAATAATTAATTTCCCGCAATTATTGGTAGAGCTGGACATTTTAACTTGAAAGTCTTGATCTCTTGAAATACTTCACAACTAATGCGTAAATAAGAGCAATCAAGCTCAGCACCAACCAATATTTTATAATAAGTAAGAGCGAAAATTCCTTGGAAGACCTAATCGAAAGATCAAGTAATCGACATAATAGAAATAATCGAAATATCGATTAATCGGAATAATTGAAAGATCGATTAATCGGAATAATCGAAAGATCGATTAATTGATAATCGATTAGAATTTAATCGATTATTTTGTCCAGCCCTAGCGACGAATCACTAGTGCGACTATATCGCTGCAATTCGATTGATGTTTGTCAGGTCGGCAAACATTAAGCACGTTTCAGTAGTAGGTATGTACAGTCGACCAAGTAGGGCTATACATATTATGTTTTGTAAACATCCAGACAGCAATAAAATCATTATCGAATATGTGACTTACGGCAAGACGAAGGAAATTGAGACTAAACTTTAAACCAGGTTTTACAGTTAACCAACCACGGCTTAATAAATTTAGGTAACCGGCAATGGAATTCTTAAAAAAAATTACAAAAAAACACAAATATAGGGAAAATCACAAGTTGCACTTGCACAATCATGTTCCAGTGGCGGATTTAGGGGGGGGCGAGGGGGCGATCGCCCCCCCCGAGATCCGTGCCAAATCGTCCAGTCAGGGCCCGCTCTACACGGTGGGCTGTGTAGGCGGCCGCCTGGGGCGGCAAAATTTTAGGGCGGCAGTTTAGGTTTTTCAAAAAGTTTTTGGGGCGTCACAGTTACACAGTGTCTGTACCTAGTACCTACCAATTTGATTGAGCATTTCTTATAATAATCATTCAGACATGAGGTTTTAAAATAAAATGCATAGGTATACTTAAGCAAGGGCGGGACCTAGGACGTCCTAGGGGAAGTAGAGTTAGTCGCTATGATTCAAAAATTTCATGCAGAAATGTCCTATTTTACTCTTTTTGTAAAAAATGCGATCTCGATAAAAAATTCTCCTTATGGGACTTAAGTTTTTCAAATAATGTCACTAACATTCTGAAGTGCTTAGAAAATGCGTGACCTTGAAATTTTGTAAAATTTTCGCCTGCGGCGCATTTTCACCCACCCCCTACTGTCTAACAAATTATTCCCCCATTCAACGAGCCCCACTATTGGGGCGGCAAAACTTCCTAAGCGGCCCCTGCGTCCACTGGTTTAAAATTATTATTTTCCATCAATTCGCCCCCCCCGAGATTGTGTTCTGGATCCGCCACTGTCATGTTCGTCGTGAAATGTCAATTTGACTTAGATACGTAAGTCAGGATCAAGGATGCCAAGGGAACGTTCGATAATAATTATAATTAGGTACATATTAATTAAATCATGCTTACATGAAACTCGTATTAGGTTCTCGTGATTCGTGAAACCTGTAATTTGGTATCACACGTAAACTCAATTCATTTTCTATTGAAGATCTAATTTTTTTCTGGAACTGTACAAGTGTACCTACAACCCTAATTTGTAAGGGCCTGTACTTTTGATAATTTGATAGAAATTTAGCGGGAAAGCAAAAACATAACCCAAATCTTCTAGGGTTTATTTTTATTGTTAGCAGCAGTGTCACAGATAAACGTACCTGAGGCTTTTTCGTGAATATTTTTCTTTGCACTTTACTCAAAACTGCACGCACACAAAGGCCGTTTTGGGCCAATTCAGAGCAACTGTAAAATTTTGACATTTGTCATGTTTTCTGACGTATCGCATTGAAATCGCTTCTATCAACTCACCTGTTAGTAAAATTTCCCCATACAAACATAAAATACAAATTTTGACGTTCTGTCACTTCAATAGAAAATGAATGGAGAGTATCTCGATTACTGACGCTTGCAACTTGCAACTTTCGGCTGAAAAAAATAAGTCGAGTGCGTGTGCGAGTCATTGTCGATCGGGACGACAATTGTCGAGTGTGAGTCATTGTCGATCGGGACGAGAATTGTTGTGCCCGAAAAATGGTTCCAAAAATTAAAAATCAAAGTATGTCAAAAATTAAAATAACGAAACATTAGGAAAAACCGGTGCATTCAGATTTTCGAGAATAGCAAAATCACGTCACTATATATTTTTTGAGAATCTGGTCTGATATTTCTAGTTTAACTCGAAATTATAGCCTCCAATGTACTAGGTATCTCGTTTTCTATAAATGAATAAAATGAAGACAAAAGAAAATCTAATTCCACCAGATGAATTTGCAACAGAAAATCTCAATTTTTCACTGACTTCTTTGAGGCGTTTACAAATATTTTGCCGCATTTCCGATAAATCACCTATAATACATGTTTCTTAATCAAAAAAATGTAGATTCCGAGTCTGTTAAAAAAAAACAATGATTCCATTTGAAACAACAAAGTTAAGGTCATTTTCGGTTACAGTGAAAAAAGCGTTTTAATACATGCAGGGTGCAGGGTTGATCAGCATTGATTTGTTTCAAAATCCTTTTAACTTCTAAAAATATTCATTGTTCGGGCGTTTGCCCAATAAAGCAATTTTATAAGAATGTAAGGGAAACTGTGACGTTTATTCTCGAAATTAGAAATTGACAATTAATTGTTATTCTCGGTAACGCGATTCTTAACATGCCGCCGGCCTTGAAGTCTCCTGCTTCAATGAGGAAAGTTCTATGGCTGCGGTAGAACACACATTTTTCGAATAGGGCGCTTGATTAAATGTCCGTTCTCCAATTTAAGGGTCGCAACTCGAACTCTGCCATCTTCACCAGGATGAAGTTGCTCTATTCGAGCGAGTGGCCATTTCAGGGGTGGTAAATTTTCATCGCTGATTAATACCAAGACTCCAACTTGAGCTGAGTTTTCGTGGTCTTCCTTCCATTTCGTCCTCATTTGCATTTCTGGTAAAACCTCGCGAGACCATCTGTTCCAGAAATGCTCAACAAGACGCTGTCGATACTTAAATTGGTCAAGTCGATTTTCTGGTATCCGCAATACAGACGGTTCTGGCATAGAGACCAAGGATCTTCCAATTAAGAAGTGTCCAGGAGTAAGTGGTTCGAAATCATTTGGATCTGTCGACAAAGGACTCAAAGGACGAGAATTTAACACTGACTCTATTTGAGTTAGCACAGTGCTAAGCCCTTCATAATTTAATTTGGAATTACCCAATACTCGAAATAAATGGAATTTAGTTTTCTTAATGTTCGCTTCCCAAATTCCACCAAAATTCGGAGAGCTGGGAGGTATGAAATGAAAATTTGTTTTTTGTTGTGCAAGAAAATTTGTTATTTCAGTTTGAGTGCTGTTTGTTTGCATATATTTATAAAGATCTTTTATCTCACTTGCAGCCGAAACGAAATTAGAACCATTGTCACTGTAGATGTTTACAGGCTTTCCACGTCGAGCTATAAATCTTTTGAACATTTCTATAAATGCCTTGGAAGTTAAGCTTGTCACCAGTTCGAGGTGGACAGCTTTAGTCACCATACAAATGAACAAGCAAATATAAGCCTTTAACATTTTTGGGGCTCTAGTGAAACGATCTTTAATCAATATCGGTCCAGCATAGTCCAAACCAGTATTTGTGAAACATGGCGTGAAAGTTTGCATTCTTGCTGAAGGTAGATCTCCCATTTTAACCTCAATAGGTTTAGGTTTCGCCTTAAAGCATCGAACACATTTGCTAACAATAGCTTTAGCCATATTTCTCCCACCAATTGGCCAAAATTTGTCCCTGACAGCAGCGAGCAATTGCTGCGGACCACAATGCAACAGAGACAAGTGGTAGTCTTTTAGTATCAATTCCGTTAGTTTGTGGTTCTTTGGAAGCAAAATGGGGTGAATCTTATCAAAGTTGAGATCGGAATGTCTGATACGACCTCCTACTCTTAATACCTTTTGCTCATCGAGAAACAAACTAAGGTGTGGGTGTTTCGATTTGTATTTATGCTGTTTATTTTGTTTTAGAAAGTTGATTTCGTCTGAAAACTCACTTTTTTGGCATAACTTTACCAGAACATTCATTGAGTCTTCAAGCTCATGGATTTGTAAAGGTCCCAAAAACCTATCTGATTGTTTTCTTCTCGAATTGTAAAAGAATCGTAAAAGAAAGGCTGTAACTCTTAAGAGATGTGAATATGAGGAATACAAATTAAATAAATCTAAAGATGAATCGGTAGAAGTAAGAGTGACTGATCTTGAAGTTGGCTTGGACTGACCTTTTAGGTCCGGTAACTTACTAAGAGCGTCATCAGGTACGCTTGTGATCCACTTTTCTTTAGGAGCTCGTAAAAATTTGGGTCCGCTAAACCACAAGGGATCATTACTAAGGTCGATAACTTCAGCCCCTCTAGAAACCAAATCAGCGGGATTGTTTTCTGAATCAATATGAAACCATTGATCAGGAGATGAAACTTCCTGAACAGCAGCGATTCGATTGGAAACGAATATCTGAAATCGGTTTGGCGTAGACTTTATCCAACCTAGTGTAATGGTTGAATCGGTCCAATAGTATATTGAAGGGAAATGTAAACATTCGAGGATCTTACAGATTAGCTGCGTAAGCAAAACAGCGGCACACAATTCTAGTCTAGGCAATGTGATGGTGCGAAGAGGAGCTACTCGAGACTTCGAAAAAAGAAGATTTACAGAAATATGTCCCAGAGAGTCTTCTGACTTCACATATGCACATGCACCGAATGCGGTCATACTGGCATCAGAAAATCCGTGTATTTCGACGTTGATCGAGTTTGCTAACACAACACATCTAGGAATTTTAATTTGGTGTAGATTAGAAAAATTCTTACAAAAGGTAGACCATTCACTGTATAAATCCATGGGAATTACTTCGTCCCAAGACAATTTGAGTGTCCAAAGCTTTTGAATAAGGATCTTTCCGCGAATTATAAAAGGTGACAATAGTCCGAGTGGATCGAATAATTGTGAAACTGTGGATAATATGAGACGTTTAGTTGTACTTGAAAATGAATAATCAGGAAAGTTTTGAAAACTATATTGTATGTTGTCCGTAATCGAATTCCATTTAACGCCTAAAGCTTTTACAGATTCTCTTTCGCTCAAAGGTATAGTTAACAAGCAAGATTCAGAGGATCCATTAGTTTCAATTCCAGAGAGGACAGAAGGGTCGTTGGAAAGGAATTTTCGAAGTGGTAATCCGACTCCAGCTAATATGTCAGTAACTTGTCGTAATAGTTTGATCGCCCTCTCAGGAGTTTCCACACTATCGAGGTAATCGTCCATGTAAAAATTATGTAAGATGCTCTTTGAAGCTTCAGGAAACACCTCAGCATTCTCGAAGGCTAGGTGCTGCAAACATTTTGTAGCTAAATAAGAAGAACTGGTTAGACCATACGTTATGGTATTCAAAGCATATATGGAAATTGGGTCAGATGGCTTATCTCTCCAAATTATGCACTGACGATGTCTTTGATTTGGGTGTACTAAAATCTGTCGGTACATTTTCTCGCAATCTCCTGACACAGCAACAAGGTTTCTACGAAATCTAAGAAGAATGGAAATTAAATCGTCTTGGACTACCGGGCCAATATGCTGACAATCATTTATTGACACTCCTGAGGAGGTCTTGGCACTACCATCAAAAAACAACGCGAAGCTTAGTTGATAACGAACTCTCTTTGATTACCTCGTGATGAGGAAGAAAATTGCAGTTAGTGTTGGACAAGTCATTAGAAATCTTAGACATATGTCCGAGATTTTCGTATTCATGTATAAATTGACTATATTGATCCTTTAAATCGGGTCTTTTAGCAAGACGTTTCTCTAAAGACAAGAAGCGTTTAAGAGCGATACATTTGGATTCTCCTAATTGTCGTAAATTATCGTTGAATGGAATACTCACTACATATCTACCAGTAGGGTCTCGCAAAATAGTGTCTTTGAAATAATTTTCACAAAATTTTTCGTGACTTGATAACTTGGAAGATTCTTCCTTAGGCTTGATGTTTTCTATATCCCAGAAACGCGTCAACTTATTATCTAGGATTTGTGAAGATGAAACGGAACAATTTGTGAGTGGTAGATTTATTGAAACGTAATTGGATTTTCCGGGAAAAAGAGTTCCGGCCACTATATAACCCAATTTTGTTTCTTGTAATATTGGCGATCTTGGACCTAAATTAATCTGACCAACATTCAGCAAATTATAGTAATGGTTAACACCAATTAATAAATCTACATCGTTGCAGATATTGAAATTTTCGTCAGCTAGACGAACATTGGAAGGAATGGAAAGTTGTTTCTTATCAAAAGAAAGCAAGGGTATTTTGTCAGTAATTCTGGGTAAAACGAAACAGGCTAGTTCTGTCTGAAACGACGAGTGCCTAGAAATGATATGAACGTTAGTTCTCTTGCGAATAGACGTTTCTTTAGACGCCAGACCTGAAAGTGATAAATTTACTCTTTCAGTATCTAGTTGTAACTTGTGCAACAGTTTTTCCGATATGAGATTGTTCATCGAACCAGAATCTAAAAGGCAACGAGCTAAATGCATTTTCCCATATTTGTCTTTAACAGTAACTATCGCAGTAGACAAAAGAATGACACTGTCATCTAAAAGGTTATTGCAGGCCATGACGGGTCCGGTCCCGGTACCTGTACTTGCTGACGTACTAGGAGAAGCCTCATTTGAAACTGGACTGGGTGCCTCGCTAATGACCTTGTCAGATGGTTTAGCTTTCTTATCAAGATGTAAAATTGTATGATGACCTTTAGAGCACTCTCTACACCTGTTGGTAGAAGAGCATTTTTGAGACCTCCAATGTCTTAAACAATTTATACACAACTTTAACTCCTGAACCTTGCGAATTTTCTGTTCTGTGGACAGTTGAAGAAATTCTGGACATTGAGTTAAGTAATGCTTTGTTTTGCAAATTGGACAACTAAAAATCTTATTTTCTGAGGAAGCAAGAACTAACTGTTTGTTCTGACTTTTATGCTGCGTTCTAACACATTTACTGCTATCATAGAAATTGGAATCTAAATCGATATCAGACAAAAATTGTGCTCTGTTCTTCAGAAAAGATGTAACGTCATCAATAGTTGGAATCTCATTTAGATTTAGTTTCTTAAAAGCTGCTTTGGTGTCGGTATCAAATTTGTTAAATATGATATGGCTAAGAAAAGCGGCTCCCAGTTGTTCGTTCGATACTTTAAGGCTTTTTAAAGATCTCAACTCTTTGTTTAAAGAGTCATATAAATTTTGTAAACCATTTGCCGAAGATTTGTCTAGAGAATGTATTTCAAATATGTTTTTTATGTGTTGTTGAATCATAAATTTTGGTTTATTATAACGTTCATCCAGTAAATCTAAAGCTATTTTGTAGTTCTCATTTGAGATTTGCAAATTGGCAACCAAATCAGCAGATTCATCCTTTAAGCAAGAACGCAAGTAGAGAAATTTCTGAGTATCTGTGAAATTGGTTTGGTCGATAATGCTTTTAAAGACTTCAGTGAACGATAGATATTCGGTATAATGACCGGTAAATTGTGGAAGAGTGAATTGAGGTAAGGAATTTTGAAAATTATTTGTTTGTTCATTTGCTATTTGTGAGTGCTTACCACCTCGCTCGTCTGTCAACATGACAGTGCTTACATCCAGATCTTCCCTTTCTGCTACGAAGGTTGTCGATAGGGCTAGTAGTCGCATGCACCTTTTATTGACCTCTGTGTCAGACGGCAGAGCTGGATGTTCATGCGACGCAGCCGCTACTTCGATTATTATGTTGAAATATTTTTCCTGCAAAACTTCCACATGACGCTGGCGAATCGTCAATTCGTTCTTAGCGACTAGTGAGATATCTTGTTTACGTACTTCATCCAAAAAGCACTCAAAATCGTCTATTTGCTCAAGTATAGACTTTCCCGCAAGTATTAATGGTCTCAGATGATCCTTTTTTGGTGGCATTTCTGCGAATATTAAGTAGGTAGATACTTATCTGAAAACGTAAAGAATTTTGAAAATGTTTAATCCGTTGTCGACAACTCCCTAAACCCGATACCACTTACACCGTAGAGCTTGAAAAACGGGTGTGAGTTATTCGTTATACCTAGCAATTGAAATTGTAGCTCTTGAAGGATTGAATAAGTGACGTTTTGAAGGCAGAGATTTTTCTATCGACAGCAGCTTCAGTTTTCAGATGGAAGTTGTGCCAAAATGACTTCGCTTTTCAGACAGACGAATCAAAAGGGCTTCTTTCCAACTCGAAATACGTAAAACGGCTTCAGTTTCAGTTTGAAGTGTTGAACCAACAAGGGAAGTTTTGGATTTGCTCGAAGTTCCAAAAGGGTTCAATTTGTAAACTTCAAGGAGAGGTATGGTTCAGTTCTTGTAACTCGAAGGACCAAAATGTTCGGGCGTTTGCCCAATAAAGCAATTTTATAAGAATGTAAGGGAAACTGTGACGTTTATTCTCGAAATTAGAAATTGACAATTAATTGTTATTCTCGGTAACGCGATTCTTAACATTCATTTCATTGCAGTTTCTTCTCTTTTTCGATCCTTTTGCAAATCTAGGATGGCCATGACGATCAGTTCCGGTTGACTATGTAATATTATAATAAATGCTTTTTTCTATATAGAAATATTGGTAAATTCTGAGGACAGTTCTAAATTATTTGAGAAAAATGTGAATTTTCCATTTCAAAAAATGAAAAACAAAACTGTAGTTGCTTCCGGTTAACCGGAAGTGGAAAGGATATGTGACTACCCCTTCAGAGTGGCATCAAAAATAAAACGTCACGTACCTACCATCCGATGGCCGTTTCAAAATATCTTTATGCTTTTTCTTAAAATATTTCTGACTTTTTAAACAATAAGTAGCTAAGGGCCGGTTTATCGATGCTCAGTTAAATGAAAATATCTGACAGTTAGCGTTATCTGGCAGTTAAATTGTTTATCAATAACGAGTTGACTGCAAAGTTTTTGCTAAAGTGCCGGGCAAACTGACTGACAGTTCGAAGTGCCAGCTAGAGCAGAAAACCGACGGTTAGCAATGTTAGCACTGCCCAGAGTTATTGAAATGACGAAGAATCTTTGGTTTTCTTCAACATGAATCTAGCCAATATAAAGTTTAGGAATGTACCTGAAGCAATTTTGAGGAATTTGCCGCTACTTAAGATTTCCTCAATTTTCTTTCAGACCTCCTGCTTCTACCATCCGTTTTCTTATCCTCAATTACATCTCCTGCTAGTTACTTTTCAAAGCACGTCTCGATTATAGGCAGAAAAGTTTACTCCTCGTTTCTTATCTGTCACCAGAGCTGGGCTACTCAGTATCGAAATGTACTTGAAGTACAGTACTGATTACTTTTGGTACTTAAAGTACCGGTACTTAAGTACTTTGAAAATTCGGTACTGGTACTGGGTATTTCAAGTACTTCTTAAAAGTACTTGATACTGGTACTTGAATAATTTTTTCGAGCGAAGTATTTGTACTTGGTATTTTAAACCATGCGGCATCAAGTACTTAAGTATCGAGGACTTAAGTATCGAGTTCGGTACTGAATCTTTTACTGAAAAATGGGGGGTTTTTAGAATATTTATTAGGTTGGGGCATATCCAAGAACGACTTCACTTTGTTCATTTCTTAGCAGCCTGAAATTCGCAAAACAATACCATAAATCTTATTGAAATGGAGCACTTTTTGCGTGGTGTCGTTATCAGAACTCGAAATTATTACGGGCACGGGGTGCAGACTGCAATCCTGTCACTTTTTCATGTAAATAAGATGGCACATGACATGTTTACAATCACCCTCACCGAAAACGCAGCGGTCTGGACGTCAGTCAAATGTTTTTTTGTAACATGTGCCATCTTATTTACATGAAAAATTGACAGGCAGACGGGAGCAAATGATATTCAGGGCCCCAATTTTTTTTACAGATATACCTACCGAAATTGTCGCTAGCCCGCTGTCTATAAGAGTATACTCAATAACAAGTAGATACTTGAGTACTGTGTCAAGTACTTAAGTCCTGAAAGTACTTAAGTACCTTATTAAATACTCAGTCTCTTATTTTATTTAAGTACTATGTCAAGTACTTAAGTACTTCATTAAATACTCAGTCTCTTATTTTACTCAGTACTTTTAAGTATTGGTACTGTGTCACGTGTCAAAAACGTCGGGTGGCGCGAAGCGGTGGGCCGACAGTGCCTCAGGGGGAAGTTAAACAAAGTCGCAAAATTTACCCGGACCCAGGGCGGTGGGTCTTCTCCTATACAGGAGGTGGCACAGGAAATGCAGGTGCAGTGTAATTAAGATGGAGTAGGACGCCACTAGCTTTATATTTGCCCAAGCGACCGATAAGTATAAAGCCAGAAATTTATCGCAAAATCCCTGAGCGCAACTGCCGGGGTGTACTTGAGAAATAAAACACACACAACTAAAACTATTAAGTATATTTACAATAAATGAAAGTGTCTTTAGAATAATTGAAAATCGTTGAAAACGGAATGAGAAACACAAGTATATAAAATTGCAATAATGGAAAACCAACACACGTCGCAGCAGTACCAGCGAGGTACACAGCCACCACTATAAATATCAAACGGTGGCAGCACCGCTGCCGACGAAATTTACCGGTTGAAGGGCGCAATGACGAAAGGGGGCGCAACGCACGGTTATAGGTACCTACAGGCCGCGTTTACGTCACTAAGGGCGCTACTCACGCGCTGAAAAGCAAAACCACACGGCAAACCGGCAACAGCAGCACTACAGCTGATAAGGTAACAATGAAATAGGCAATGGTGACTTTGCCAGAACCACTGCAAAACGTTTGCTGAAAATGATTGCCCCCTAGCTGTGAAGCAACTGGGAGCCTGAGAATGACTGAAGGTCACAATTGATAATTTTAACAAACTCACAAAACTGAAAATGACTGAAGGTCACGAAGAATATTTGATAAACTAAAGTGAGAAAATTTACAATAAGTTCACAACTGAATGGCCGAAATAACGCTGACGACACTTCCCGGTCGATGGGGTATTGTTATTGATACAGCTCACCGATCTTCCGGAGCAGCCGGGCAAGTTGAGGGGGGTAACAGAAGCACCTCTCCGGGCTCGTCCCACGACTGGTATAGCCTCGACAGCAAATCTTCCAAAAACGGTAACGACGAAACGGGGGGTAATATCCCAGACAACACGGACAGTACCTTCGGCTCGACAAGGGGGGTAGATGGAATCCCTTCGAAAATCTGCCGGAGGGGGTCAAAGTCCGATTCACAAAAATTTGATGTAGAAATTAAATTAAACCTAGCAGGAGGAAACTCCAAGAAAGGAAACAAAAGGAAACCTAAGGATACAAAAGGAAACCTAAGGATACAAAAGGATCCCCTCCATGGGACCCTTGACGCCGCCAACAACCACGTGTGGGGGCGGTCGACTTCACCAACAAGCGGCTCGAAATCCCTCAACTGAGGTGTGAGATATCGCCAACTGACGGGATATTCACCTTAAATGGCTCTCAATTCGCCCAAATTCCATCAAAAATGACTAACTATCACGGAACCACGCAGCCTACCACGCCTTGGTAAAACCAACAAGACGGAAGCGGAAGCTCTTCCATTTTGAGCGGCCGCGCAGTCGCCCTCATGGGCGTGCGCCTACCGAAACCATCGGCTGAGTGACTATATTCTCGATGGGAACGACGCCACCGGAGCGGCACACACTCGCCCCATGCGCTAGAACGCCGTCCAAAGTTATGCCCATCACTCTCGGTGGCGGAGCATAATTTTGGTGGTGAGAAGACCACGGCACACGGCCTGCCCCCGCTGAGAACGCTATCTACGCTCCTGAGCTCCTGAACAGAGAGGGGGTTGGCATCCGTGACAATTGACGTATTGTGTTAACCTCACTTTTCCGAGACCTGTCAATGAATACGTAAACAAACTTAAACGGAATGAATATTTCCCAAATACCAGAGAAAACCCCAAAAATGCGGAACCGGGATTACGACGAAGGTGAGTCCCGCAACTGTTCCCCAAAATTACACGCAATAATTACAGAAAGTGTCGCTGAAATTGGTTTTCCTGAAAGCATCACCGAAGTGGTCGAAAGGCATCCTGAAATCCACCAAGTTACAGACTTCCTCGAGCCTACCCAACGGGTGATAAAGAACGAAAGGAAGCCGATAAAATCCTTTGCCCACGAGGAGGATTTCGCACGTGACAACTGGTACTGGGTACTTAACGTGTGCGCACTAGTAAAGTACTGGACTGCAATTTTCAAGTACTTCTATCCAGTACTGGTACTTGATACTTGAAGTACATTCAAAATATCAAGTACTTAGTACTTGATACTTAAGTACTTTTTTTCGGTACTTGGCCCAGCTCTGTCTGTCACCAATACAAATTTCAACTGCATCAGCACCTGCCGCAGTAAACAAAAACCGTAAGGCGTTGCTATAGAAACAGTCGACTATATTAGCGCGAAATTTAAATATGTCAAATAGAATTCAACTTCCGCTACCCCAAATAATAATAATAATAATAATGTATATTCATACTTGTCACGCCGAGGTGTTGTACATGTCAAAGTTATGGTATAACAGATTAAAACACAATCACAAATACAACCACAGAAACCGAATTACAAATCTTCGACCCTATCCATTAAAAATTCCTCCCAATTCCTGCCAACACAACTCAAACTGTCAGGCACGTAACTGACAGACAAAGTCGATGTTGATAAACGTGACTCGGATTTATCTGTCAGCTATAATAAACTGTCAGATAGATAACAGTCAGTTTTGACTGAGCATCGATAAACCGGCCCTAAGTGTGTAACAGTGAGTAAGTGGGAATTAGAATTATTTCGAAATGCTGTAGAGATGTGGTAGTATTCAATTTATGGTAAAATGTTACAAATAAATCGATTTAAACTCTCAATTTTGGTTCATTTATATTTTTGGCGTATTTAGATTTTTAATTTTTGGGACCATTTTCGGGCACAAGCTGTCCAGCTACACAGAAATTTCATAAGAAAAAGTTGTGTCTTTAGTACGAAAGCGTAGAGCTGCCATAATATGTGCTAACTTTTTTTATTTTGTAATTTACAGAAAAAGTGTAAATTTACATTATCTTATTGTTTGGCCGTGAGTGCCGTGTATTAAACCATTTGAACTACCCTGTACAACTCGGTAATGGTGCTCTCAGAATGGAAACATAAATTTACACTTTTTCTGTAAATTTAAACTCTTTTCTGTAAATTTTACTTTTTTCCGTAAATTTTACTTTTTTCTGTTTTACACTTTTTCTGTAAATTTACACTTTTTTCTGTTTTACACTTTTTCTGTAAATTTACACTTTTTTCTGTAAATTTTACTTTTTTCTGTAAATTAACACTTTTTCTGTAAACTTACAATTTTTTCTGTAAATTTACATTTTTTCTGTTTTACACTTTTTCTGTAACACTTTCTGTAAATTTACACTTTTTTCTGTAAATTTACACTTTTTCTGTAAACTTACACTTTTTTCTCTAAATTTACAGTTTTTCTGTAAACCTACACTTTTTCTGTTTTACACTTTTTTCTGTAAATTTACACTTTTTCTGTAAATTTACACTTTTTTCTCTAAATTTACACATTTTCTGTAAACTTACACTTTTTTCTCTGTAAATTTACATTTTTTCCGTTTTACACTTTTTTCTGTTTTACACTTTTTCTGTAAATTTACACTTTTTTCTGTAAATTTACATTTTTTCTGTTTTACACTTTTTCTGTAAATTTACACTTTTTTCTGTAAATTTTACTTTTTTCTGTAAATTAACACTTTTTCTGTAAACTTACAATTTTTTCTGTAAATTTACATTTTTTCTGTTTTACACTTTTTCTGTAACACTTTTTCTGTAAATTTACACTTTTTTCTGTAAATTTACACTTTTTCTGTAAACTTACACTTTTTTCTCTAAATTTACAGTTTTTCTGTAAACTTACACTTTTTCTGTTTTACACTTTTTTCTGTAAATTTACACTTTTTCTGTAAATTTACACTTTTTTCTGTAAATTTACACATTTTCTGTAAACTTACACTTTTTTCTCTGTAAATTTACATTTTTTCCGTTTTACACTTTTTTCTGTAAATTTACACTTTTTCTGTGAATTTACACTTTTTTCTGTAAACTTACACTTTTTCTGTAAACTTACACTTTTTTCTGTTTTACACTTTTTCTGTAAATTACAAAATAAAAAAAGTCAGCAAATATCATGGCAGCTCTACGCTTTCCTACTTTAGCTCTAAAGAACATTATACCAAAAAAATTGGGAAAATCGAACGGTGCCTAAAATCCCATGTAAGGTGTGCCATGTCCTTGTTGAAGAGTTTAAGATTATACATATAATTAAGTACTAAAATCCTGAAGGCCTGTAATTTAATGCAAAACGTAGGTACCTAATCACGGATTCGTTTCAGTTGAGATTCCAGTGCTTGGAAATTTTCCGCAAGACCGCAAAGATGTGAGAGAAATTTCGCATGTCACACAATATTTATGAACGATTATTAAAATTGTTCAATTACCATGTCCTCTAATTAAATGACTTACAATTAACTGGGCGTGAAAATGGTCAAGGAAGCTGAAGTCGATATGGTTCTTTAGGTAAACGGGTGACTAGTATAAAATTTTAGGTGAATTTCTAATTGGATCCATAGGTATCGTAATGGCTTTTGAATAGTGTTAGCATAATTTTATGGAGGTTACCACATTCACCATATGGTTAAGATGCGCGGAAAAGTGGAACTGATTATGAGTTATATTGTCACTTGTTGTATTGAAATTACAATAATGTATTCAAAAGATCAATCGGTTTATGTAATTAATTTTGTATGCAAAATATGCTAGGAATGTGCTACTAGGAGGTTACGATAAACAATATAGAAATTTGCGTCTGAACTAGGCCGTGTTTTATAGCCGAAGATGTTGTAAAGACAATACAAGATTTGCAGTTCACCTAATCTACAAGTAAATTACATTATCCGGCTACTGTTAAAATGCAAAAACTGTGTAAGAATCTAGGTACTACCTACTTTATAACATTAACGAATAGATGAATGTCCGCGGAAATAACATAAATTTTAAAAAGATATTGGGTTAAAGAGGTAATGAACTAATGAATTTTACATATCAAAACGATAATCTAAATTAGTTTGAAAGACTGCATTTTTTTAAGTGGAACGTTGAATTTATGCTTGAAAACTGAAGAAATTCTACTTATACAAAATGTCCCAGAATTACGTTCTCAAACTTGACTAATCACTATAACATTCCTGACTTACTTTAAAATAGACTTAATTAGGTTAGGTTAGCCGTTGTGGCTAGACGACCGGTAACGGCTGCTTATTATCCAGCCGGTAATTTACATACAACGTAATCATTGACGTTATAACGCCGAGTGTCTACTGATTGAATATGGACAGCCATGAAGTTCGTTAGGGTTGCCCAGGTTTTCGTAGAACTGGCACTTTTCCTAGTTTGAATTTCAAATACATCAGCCATCTCTTTCTTGCTTCATTGAACCTTATAAGTGGAAGAGTGATATAAACATTAAATGGGGCAATCAGCGTTCGTCAATCTTACTGCACCGCGCAGTGCAGGACAGACCGAAAGCGGTATTTGTAAACTCCTATAGTTTTAACAGAGAATTACCTAAGTCATTGCTTAAGTCTATGCTTAAATCGTGGCTTAGTGCAAGAAGGGCCAATGTGACTTTTTCAAAATGTTTTTTTTTAATTATTGGCTTAAGATATTAATCTGTAAACAAAACCACACTTTAATAACAAAATTTAGTATTAAATTAACTTGAATATTGAGTAATTTCGTTTAAAGAATGATATCCTAAGTCAATAATTAAAAATAAACGCTAATTTTGAACATTTTTTAAACTACTAGGCGTTCGGAAGTGATTTTAAAATTATTGTGAAATTAAGATTGTTTCACGAATATGATACTCATTTTGTTGCAAAACGCTCCTTCAATTTAGTCATGTGAATAATTTCCGTAGGATCAACGATTTTCAAAATAAAAGCGAAAAATATAAAAGAGACCTTCGATGTCCGCCAAGATAGAGGCTAACGCACACGCCGGATTTATCAGGACTTTTAGTATGTTGAAGTGTAAATTTTTTGTTCAAAATCGACTGCTTCGTTTTTTCTCTGTAACTTTTGAACGAGCAAACATTTGTCAAGTTTCTTTACAGATTCTTGATCTGCATCAAATTCCACAGCTGAAGTGAAGTGCCGGTCACCCTAAATTTTCAAAAACATTGAAGAAATCGGTCAAAAAGCAAGATTTTTCAAAATCGCCAATACAATTCAACTTATTTTACTGATACAAATTCAACTGCCCAATTTAATTTTTCTAAATTCTTTTTTTTGTTTTGGCAGACTGAAAATTGAAGGAATTTGAAAAAAACAAAAACTAATAAAAGGAAATGTAATTGAGCAAATGAATTTGCTTCAAAAAAAGAAGGTTGGCGTGTATTTGCGATTGCATGTATGATGCATGTATTTCACTTAGAGAAAGTCGGAGATTCCGAATCCGCAAAGAAAAAAGTATGGCCCCATTAAAGAAAACTGTTTTAGGGTCACTTCCGGTTAAACCGGCAGTTGAAAAGACGTTTCAAACATATTTTTGAATTCCAACTTTCAAAGTAGAATTTTAAGAAATAACGGAGAAAATGATGGACCGTTCCGGTACTTTGAACTGACCCTGTATTTTAAATAGGTCGTGTAGAACTCTTTAAAATATAAATTGAAAGTGTGTTCCACATTGACTCTTTCAAAAAAAGAGACCATCAGCAGTAAAATTACAAAATCTACACTAATAAAATAGATAATGTGACTTAGATACAGAGTGATAAAAAACTTGTCCGATCTAGTAGCCTTTGACGTGAGAGACGTAGGGCGTAGACTGCAGAAATTATAAGATAACGTCACTGTCAGATTTCGCTTTGAATATTAATTTCAGCAGTCTACGCCCTACGTCTCTCACGTGAAGGGCTACTAGATCGGAAAAGTTTTTGTTTACACGTTACCTGCATCTGTTAAAAATCAATCTAAAAAAAGTTTTTCAGATCTAAGTTGGGTTATGAGATGCCTTCGTACCAAATTTCAGCCAAATCGTTCTAGTAGTTTGGGCCGTAGAGGCGTAGAGCGGAGACATTCCAATTTAAAAGTGGGACAAAACGGTTGGATCACCCTGTACATCAACTAACCTTACAAACTGTAACTCCTTTACTAGTAAAATAGATTTTTAAAATATTTCACTACCCTAAAACGACCCTAAAATGCCGTTTTTCGAAAAAAAATCACTAAGATTTACGACTTGGAAAAAATCAGATATCAAATCCAGTAATAAACACGGCACCGATTTTTTGCCAAAAGGAGACAACAAGAGCAAATACATTTTTTGAAGCAGAACTTGAAAAACTTTAATGGGGTGATGCAGGCTTGCACTTAAAATTTTAAAGTTGACGTAAAAATTTGGTCTCCCAAAAAAAACCGAACGATTTATTTTTGGTTATAACTTTATTATTATTTTACCGATTTTCCCAAATTTTGCACAGGACGTAGCCAAAAGATGAGGCTTTCAGAATTGACAAACATTGTCCAGATATCGCCACTAATAAATTTTTTTATGCGGTTTTTTACAAAGCCATTTTTTGATTGGCTGGAGTTCAAATCATTTCTGTATCGATCAAAATGAAATTTGTAAAGGATGAAAGCTAATGCTTTCCTCTTCAAAAGAACTTTATTGAACTGCTTTGGAAGAGAAAAGCATCAGCTTTAACCCTACACGATTTTTATATTAAACGGTTCACAGATGCTTCAACTCCAGCCAATCAAAAAATGGCCTTGTAATAAATACCAACAAAAAATTTGTTGGTGGCGCCATCCGGAAAATGATGGTTGACTCTGAAAGCCTCATCTTTTGACTACGTCCGGTACAAAATTAAGCAAAATCGGTTCAATAATAACAAAGCTAGGTCCAAAAATAAATCGTTCGGTTTTTTCTGGGACACCCTTTAGTTTCAGCTGCAGCGGAGTCACAGACAGGCACAGACAGACATTTCTCAAAAACCACTTTTTTTGTTTCCTAGGATCAAAAAACCTAAAGATTTTATATCATTCGATTTTTCGATCGAATTTAGTACCCGCGTAGGAAGGCGTAGAGCTGCCATGATATTTGCTGACTTTCTTTATTTTATAATTTGCATAAAAAGTGTAAATTTACAGAAAAAAGTGTAAGTTTACAGAAAAAGTGTAAATTTACAGAAAAAGTGTAAAACAGAAAAAAGTGTTAAGTTTACAGAAAAAGTGTAAATTTACAGAAAAAAGTGAAGTTTACAGAAAAAGTGTAAATTTACAGAAAAAGTGTAAAATTATGTTTCCATTCTGAGACCACCGTTACCGAGTTGTACAGGGTAGTTCAAATGTATTAATACACTGCACTCACGGCCAAATGATAAGATAATGTAAATTTACACTTTTTCCGTAAATTTACACTTTTTCTGTAAATTTACACATTTTCTGTAAATTTACACATTTTCTGTAAATTTACACTTTTTCTCTAAATTTGCACTTTTTCTGTAAATTTACACTTTTTCTCTAAATTTACACTTTTTTCTGTAAATTTACACTTTTTCTGTAAACTTACACTTTTTTCTGTTAATTTACACTTTTTTCTGTAAATTTACACTTTTTCTGTAAATTACAAAATAATCTGTAAATTACAAAATAAAAAAGGCAGCAGAGAAGCGGCTGGAACCTCCCCAACGCGTAGGTCTTTGATTTCCGTGACTTGTGTTTAAGATTTTAAAGTTGATATGCCTAAATGGCACTTTCCGTGGGCCGATTGAATCCAAAATTTGTCCACCTCTTCGACGTGTAATACAATCCTCATGTGCAAAATTTCAGCCAAATCGATTCACTAATTTGGGCTATAATGTATTTTTAGTGTTATTAAAAAATTTCGATTTTTTGACCCAAAGAGCACTAAATGCGAACGAATTTTGTCTTATTTAAAACCAGAATTTGAAGACCTTTCTGATGGTGACAATAAATCTTTCAAAAACTTGTTTTGGGTGGGTCAAATGAGTGAATAATTTTAAAGTTGGAAATTGGTGTGCCAAAACGGCACTTTCCGTAGGCCGATTGAATCCAAAATTTGTTCAGCTCTTCGACGTGTAATACAATCCCCATGTACGAAATTTCAGCCAAATCGGTTCAGGGGCTTGGGCTGTAGCACGATTTTAAAGTCCGATAAAAATCAATTTTTTTTTTATTTTTGGTCAAAAGGGCACTAAGAATTAATGCATTTTTAGAAGCAGAATTTGAAGGCCTTTCCTATCGTGACGTGAAAAATGGGGGTTTGCATTTAAAGTTTAAAAGTTGGTGTGCCAAAATGGCATTTCTAGTTGCACGAATGGCTCCAAAAGCTTTTCAGATCTAAGTTGGGTTATCACATGCACACGTACCAAATTTCAGCCAAATCGGTCGAGTGCTTTGGGCTGTGGCGTGTTTACGAACGTACGAACGTACGTACGTACGTACATACATACAGACACATTTTAAAAACCACTTTTTTGGGTTCGTGAGACCTCAAAACGTATAGATCCGGTCTTATCTCGAATTCGAAAATTTTAGTGATTGCAGTAGGTAACCTCCCTTTTTTTTTAAATGGTGAAGTGGAGTGGGGAGGTTAAAAAAGTCAGCAAATATGGCAGCTCTACGCTTTCGTACCCGCGAGCGTAGAAATTAAAATTATTATATTTTCGAAAACCTACAACTCATTTTTCAAGTTACAAATGGCCTCAAAAGTGAAAGGGATGAAAGTTAGGGGCTGCGGGCTGTAATACCAACGTGAACTTTAAAAATAGAAACTGCAGAGAAAAAAATTCTATTTATACAATTCTCGTTGGTTTAAATAGAAAAACATTTTGTCCGTCTTAAAACTATTAAAAAGTGGCATGTGCCATTGTTGCCTTAGGCATGCACCTCAGTGCACCACTTAAGTAGTAGAAATCAAATCAGGTATTCCGGTTTTAATCAGGCAATAAAAAATTTTATCAGCCTATAACTTATTTTTACGGACTATTTAATAATAAATTTCCGATTTAAAATTATCATCGATCTGCGATGGACATAAACAGTTCACTTGCATTTTCGTCAATAAATCCACAAAACAAACCAAAACTCGCAATTTCTCTTCAGGCGTCACTTTTCAAAATAAACTCATTTATGTACTTTTTGTTTATTGCTAAAATTTGGCCGTAAGAGCCGTGCATTAATGCGTTTGGACTACCCTGTACAACTCGGTAACGGTGCTTTCAGAACGAAAACATAAAATTATACCTTTTCTGTAAATTTACACTTTTTCTGTAAATTTACACTTTTTTTTGTAAAACGCTTTTTTCTGTAAATTTACACTTTTTCTGTAAATTACAAAATAAAAAAAAGCAAATATCATGGCAGCTCTACGCTTTCGTGCCCGCGAGCGTAGAAATTAAAATTATTATATTTTCGAAAACCTACAACTCTGAAATGTCATTTTTCAACTTACAAATGGATTCAAAAGTGAAAGGGGTGAAAGTTAGGGGCTGCGGGCTGTAATACCAACTTGAACTTTAAAAATAGAAACTGGAAAGAAAAAAATTCTATTTATAGAATTCGCGTTGGTTTGAACAGAAAAACGTTTTGTCCGTCTTAAAACTATTGAAAAGTGGCATGTGCCATTGTTGCCTTAGGCATGCACCACTTAAGTAGTAGAAATCATAGGTATTCCGGTTTTAATCAGGTAATAAAATTTTTTATCGGCATATAACTTATTTTAAAGAGCTCCTTAGAAATGGACTCCGATTCCCATTTCCGATTTAAAATTATCATCGATCTGCGATAGAGATAAACAGTTCACTTGCATTTTCGTCAATAAATCCACAAAACGAACCAAAACTCGCAATTTCTATTTCAGGCATCACTTTTCAAAATAAACTAAACCAGATTCACTGTCTGCAGGATAATCGTGAAGATGCACAGTTTCTTCTTACTCGAGCGTAAAATCTGGAGGGGTCTTCTCGCGATCAGGCCAATGGAATCTCTCGAAGAAGTTTGTAGGTCAATTTTGGCCAATGGCGGTTGTAGGGTAGTCGGCAAATGTGTCAATGAAGCCGGGTGTGGGCGATATGAAGATATCTCTGTCTATGGGAACGTCTTAGGAGGTCAGCGAAGAAAAGGTCACACAGCCTGTGTCAAAGATTCGTATAAAACGGCATCAAAGATAGCTTTCGGTATCAGTTGTTGTCGGTTCTTTGGTGCAGTGATGAGGCTGTCGTGTGTGTTGGTGTTGGCTCTTGCCGTTGTGACTTTAGCTCAGGACTCTTTCGACAGTTCGGGTGCAAGATTAGTTTTAAAAATTTACGAAGATTGCAGCAAAGCTGATGAATTCTCCCCTTGTCTCAAGAAGAAAGCTATTACTTTCATGGATCGACTGGCGAGGATGGACAAACTCACCCTTGTCGAAGGGGTGAGTTTCAACCTCGCTGCTGATGCAACCCCCATCGAACCTGCGGTTACTGAAGAACAACTGGAGACTCAACTACCTCGCGCTGCAGACGCCAAAGATGAAGCTCTAACAAATTTGTTGATCGATAAAACCTCCAAGTTTATTGGCTCACGTACTCTGGAAGTCACCCTTCCGAAAATGTCGGAACTCATTGAAGAAGGTAATTTAGAAATTTTTTGAAAGTGGATTAATAGATATTTTTGCAGGTCGAAGAGGCGGTGGAGGCGGCGGCGGAGGCGGAGGATTAGGAGGCGGCGGCGGCGGCGGCGGTGGTAAACACGGCATGAAGGGGATGATGGGCGGCATGATGATGGGCATTGCTGCTAAAATGGCAGCTTTAGTACCAATCGCTATTGCTGGTCTCTTCCTTCTTGCAGGAAAAGCATTAATCACTGCGAAAATCGCTCTTCTAATCTCTGGCATCATCGCCATTAAGAAACTCTTCGCTTCGAAACAAGGCGGCGGCGGCGGAGGACACGGACACGGCGGGGGTGGCGGCGGCGGCGGCGGCGGACACGGAGGATGGCAATCGAGTGGCGGCGGCGGCGGTGGAGGCGGCTGGCAGTCCAGCGGAGGCGGCTGGGACAAACGGTCACTCAACGAAGCGCAAAAACTAGCCTACAAGGCGTATAGCCCTAAATGATTGTACAAATAATCGACCGATTTTTTGGTCACTTCTTCCTCTCGCCATTGTTGATATTTTATTGTTAATTATTTATTAAATTATTTATTTGTTGACCACGCAGTATTTCACCTCATCTCTCAATAAAAATGCGACTATGTAATTTGTCTTTAATTATTAAGCCCGCCATAAAATATCCCAACGTATGGACAAGTGCATTTTATATCCGCCAATTAAACAGTTATGGAACAGAAGGTAGACTTCACGATAACCGTGTTTTATAAATTATAAGCAATTTCGTGTTTAAGAGCTGTATAAGTTTCACCTTAACCTTAATATGACATTTGTGGCTTAATTTCACATACTCACGAACCTCCAAGAGATCTAGAAAAAAATCGAAAATTATTTCTATTATACCTAGTTTCTATGGTCTGTCCGGGATCCACACGACCGGGATTCACCCTATTTCCATGGTGAATCATTGTTGTCAACAATGAATCGCCTTGGAAATCGGGTGAATCTCGGTCGTGTGGATCCCGGACAGATTATAGTTACCTATATTTTAATTGTAAATGTTTTGATACATGCGTCGTTTAATTAAGGGCAGAGATTATTAATATGTCATTGTTAATTTGTTATAAGTTAGCATTGATCATGAATTTTGATTTACAAACGATAGAGCGTTTTCTATTTCTGATATGCAAAATGTAGGTAGTTATTCCTAAAAAAAATAGTGCTTGGGTTGCCTGCTTAAACTGCAGAAATTCTTGTCTTTGCGTCCAAGAATCGAGAGATAAGTTATGATTGTTCTTTTGAAGTTAATAATATGGTTGGAAAATTGAAGGTACACAGGAGACTATCCCAGAATAATAAATTATTGATCGTAATGAGAAAACCTTGCATCAAATAAAGTCTTTTATAGACTAGAAGGTTGGCAGCCACGCAGAAGAACGCAGTGAATTGCTGGCTACATAATATACACTTATACAATTTTCTATTCAATGAGTACATATTTTATCATGTTTTTGCAATTTGAAAAAATCAGTGGTCATGTGGACCAACTTAAACCATGTGTGAACTATTTCACTTTTTGAAAAATGCAAAATAAATCTAAATTTGGTATCTGAGAACCTACCTACCTACCTACTTACCTAATTACCTTCTAAAGATTAACAATCAATCAACTATTTTTAGTTTTATTATACCTACAATAAATAGTCCAATCATATTAAAATTTTACCCGGGACTAAGTCCTAGACATAGTTAATCTTTTCCCTTCAGTCCCGATTAAAGAAAGTGTAAACATCCTAACGCAATTAATTAGAAACACCCCTATAGTTGATGATACAATTTCGGAAAATTTACTAGAACTTTTAGAACTTTGTTTGCAACAGAACTTTTTCAAATTTAATGGAGAATTTTATCGACAAACTTCGGGTTTAAGCATGGGTTCACCGCTTTCTCCACTACTAGCAGAAGTGTTCCTATCAAAATTGGAAACAGATCTCATTTCTAAAAATGAACTTTTTAAAAAACACATCCTTTTCTGGAAAAGATATGTTGATGATATATTTGTAGTGTTTAGGGGTGACAATGAAGAGACTAACACTTTTATTGATTTCCTCAACTCACTACATAACAACATAAAATTCACTATAGAACTAGAAGCCAATAAATCATTACCCTTCTTGGATTTAAAGATTGCCTTAGAAAACGGAACACCTCAATTTTCAATTTACAGGAAGCCCACTACAACAGATCATGTTATTCCTTACAAATCCCACCACCCACATCAACATAAATTTGCTGCTTTCAACTTCTTGTTCAATAGGCTTTTAAACACCCCTTTATCCCCAGATAATTTCAAAAGAGAATTTGAGATCATTTTAAAAATAGGAGAAAACAACAATTATCCCTTTCACTCTCTAAAAAACTTGTTCGATCAACTTTGCTTAAAACACAATTTAAATTTGTTCACATCTTTGAAACCTATCGAGAAAACACCCCAACAGTATTTCCCCTTACCTTATAATTCATTAGTAACCCCTCAGTAAAACAAAATTTTCCATTCTCTTAACATTAACACTTCCAATCATTCCAGTCTTAATTTGAAGTCTTTACTTTGCCGAAAAGTTGATAAAAAAGAACACCTTGAAAGGAGTGGAGTTTATGAATTAGATTGCTCTTGTGGTGCTCGGTATATTGGAAGAACTTTTCGATCGATTAAGTGTAGAGCTAAAGAACATTTTAAATTAATAACAACGAACAATATTGATTTCGAGGGCAATTGTAAATCAGCATTTGCTGATCATATCAACTCAACAAACCACAAGTTTAATGTTCAACCCAAGATCCTCCATGCTTCTCACTCCCCAGCTATCATAGATCTCTTAGAACTTTACATTACATATTCCTTCCGTAAACAACCCAACAAAACATTAGTAGGGTGCTCGCTAGACTTTATCTTTCAACCAAGGGGCACTTACGAGTGAAAATGTATGGAGTATAAATTTTGGTTTCTAATGCCCTCGGTATGCTACTGTTAAATTCGTCCAAGGGTCGTCCTGTGACAAAGGGCACAAATCAAAATTTTCCAACTAACGCCGCCACGTGAAAGTTCATGTGGAGAAGTACCTTTCCTGAAAAATTCATGGTGATGTCTGTGCGGATTGTATTTTTTATTAATTTTGAAAGAAAAATATCTCCATTGAACCATACGGGGCCACGGACCTTTGGAGGCGATTATCTCGGTTCGAGCATCGGCAAAAACGCATCATTTTTAGGGGCATATTTCCTTTCCAACACGATTACTCCAAATCGGGGCGGTTAATCGAAATTAATTATTCTTAATAAAAGATGTGCTATTTTATTTTGTTGACGATCGTCTTTACAGAATATTTTTAGAGCAATCAATAAAGGAGATAATTGTTTAAATCTGAGAGGAAGTAAAGAATTCATGCCATTGTAACGCTCGGATCTCCGCGCCCCCACCACGACTTTCGCTGCGTCCCGCCACTCCGCAACCCCTTGAGACGTCCACATCTACAATCTTAGAGAATATCCTGTATTCCTGAAAATAATGGAAATAAGACTTGGAACTCTTGAAAAGCACTTTTTATTTCATGTAAGTAAGAAAAACAATAATTTTTAATTTGAAAATTCTTCGTCGTCCTTCTCGTTGATCGGGGAACCTCCGTGATCGGCGGTCTTCCCTCATTTGAATTTCCTTCATGTTATTTTTACAGGATCGGTTTTCCCATACCGTGGCATGAAAAAATGCAGGAAACCTTATTTTTATTGCAAATGTAACTCTTGCTTATGCAGTCTTATGCACCGGCTTATTCTTGTATACAAATTTTTAATAAATTACCAGATGATATAAGAAAACTGAGTAACATGTATAGCTTTAAGAAAAGCCTATACGATTATCTGTCAAAAAGCTGTTTTTATACTGTAAAAGACTATATGAACAAATAGTCTAATTTAATTTTACTGTTCCTGTGATCGTGTACGAATTGTTTGTCTATATATGTATATTCATTGACTTGTGCTATATTGTATGTATGTTTGAACAATCTACAGCACTAATAAAAATATTATTATTATTATTATTAAAAATAATTTTTGTACAAATTAGGACAATAATATCTGAAATGGTTTTATGGGACAGCGGGTTATGTTTGAAGAGCTGGCCCAAGACCGTCGCCCACGTCGTTTTTCCCATCTATAACCTTCAGGTGACGGAAAATTAGGTCGAGAATTTAATTAATTCAACCAAATTTTGGTCTGAAAGAATAGAACTCTCAAGCAATGCTGCCTCAAACTGCCTTCGGTTGGAGGCAGTTTTTCTAGCGACTTAGTTAACGCAAGTAGGGCCCGTTAAATCGTTGATACATATAATTACTTCATCGTTGTTGGTTCAACACAAAAGTTTCCATATTTTTGAACGAGTTTTTGAATTTAATGTTGTCCAACTCTTGGTCTAACTTTTCGTCAAATCCTACATCGCCAAGTAATTCACATAAGTTTTTGTAAATTTTCCATCAATTTAGCGTCCCAACACCGCTGAACTAGCTTGTAGCATCAAATTCTGTTAGGGCATGAAATATACATTTTTTGGAAGTTTTGCTTCCGGAATGTTTCTTTACTATTTCCAGTTCTCATCCAAATCTCTGTATATAAATTCTCTGTCGACTCGAGATACTGATACAGACTTGCCAGTTATTCTCGTGCATTTTAAAGAATATCTCCAGAATACTCCAGAGGTTTGAATAAGAACTGGAAATAGTAAAGATACATTCCCGTTCAACCCACAGTCCATCAAATTAATTTGAAAGAAAAACTACTAAGCGGTTTTGGAAAGTTAACTTGCTGGGCTGGAAAATTTACCAATAGGTACTTCCGTGAATTACCTACTTAACAGTCGGTGGTGGGATTTGAGGAAACATAAAACCGTTTCAGATACATCTATTATTGTATTAATTTGTCCATAGATTATTTTTAAAGACTGCATAAGCAAGAGTTGCACTTGCATGCAGTTTGAAGCAGCATTGCTTGAGAGTTCTATTCTTTCAGACCAAAATTTGGTTGAATTAATTAAATTCTCGACCTAATTTTCCGTCACCTGAAGGTTATAGATGGGAAAAACGACGTGGGTGACAGTCTTGGGCCAGCTCTTCAAACATAACCCGCCGTCCCATAAAACCATTTCAGATATTATTGTCCTAATTTGTCCAAAAATTATTTTTAAAGACTGCATAAGCAAGAGTTACATTTGCAATAAAAATAAGGTTTACTGCATTTTTTCATGCTACGGTATGGGAAAACCGATCCTGTAAAAATAACATGAAGGAAATTCAAATGAGGGAAGACCCCCGATCACGGAGGTTCCCCGATCAACGAGAAGGACGACGAAGAATTTTCAAATTAAAAATTATTGTTTTTCTTACCTACATGAAATAAAAAGCGCTTTTCAAGAGTTCCAAGTCTTATTTCCATTATTTTCAGGAATACAGGATATTCTCTAAGATTGTAGATGTGGACGTCTCAAGGGGTTGCGGAGTGGCGGGACGCAGCGAAAGTCGTGGTGGGGGCGCGGAGATCCGAGCGTTACAATGGCATGAATTCTTTACTTCCTCTCAGATTTAAACAATTTATTGATTGCGCTAAAAATATTCTGTAAAGACGATCGTCAACAAAATAAAATAGCACATCTTTTATTAAGAATAATTAGTTTCGATTAACCGCCCCGATTTGGAGTAATCGTGTTGGAAAGGAAATATGCCCCTAAAAATGACGCGTTTTTGCCGATGCTCGAACCGAGATAATCGCCTCCAAAGGTCCGTGGCCCCGTATGGTTCAATGGAGATATTTTTCTTTCAAAATTAATAAAAAATACAATCCGCACAGACATCACCATGAATTTTTCAGGAAAGGTACTTCTCCACATGAACTTTCACGTGGCGGCGTTAGTTGGAAAATTTTGATTTGTGCCCTTTGTCACAGGGCGACCCTTGGACGAATTTGACAGTAGCATACCGAGGGCATTAGAAACCAAAATTTATACTCCATACATTTTCACTCGCAAGTGCCCCATAATTCCTAAACTAAGCGACTTTTCTCCTCGCGAGCACCCTACTAATTCCTTCGATTTTATTGTCTCGGGGACTTGCTCCTTGCGGGGCTGTTGTTCACCTCAATCTAAGAGTGTTGTGTCGAAAACCACGACCTCTGTGAGAGGTGGGGACTACTAGCTTCCATGATGTCAAAGACATCTAAAGAAAACTAGCGGCTGACAAAGTCAGCTCGCCCCGGGCTTCGACACTACTCCTGTTTAGCAACAGGTGGCGTGAATGCAATGATTCGATTGTGACAATGAAAAATTAAAAATTCTTCACTGCCACAACCAAAACGAAAGCGGCTGGTTTGAGCTCATGGTCTCAAACAGGGAACGACAGACAGCTGTTTCGATCTCTTGGATCTCATCAGTGTCGTGCACCCCGAATGAAACCACAAACTCAAACCAACCAACCTTTAAACAGAAAATGCGACGAACTAAGAGTGTTGTGTCGAAAACCACGACCTCTGTGAGAGGTGGGGACTACTAGCTTCCATGATGTCAAAGACATCTAAAGAAAACTAGCGGCTGACAAAGTCAGCTCGCCCCGGGCTTCGACACTACTCCTGTTTAGCAACAGGTGGCGTGAATGCAATGATTCGATTGTGACAATGAAAAATTAAAAATTCTTCACTGCCACAACCAAAACGAAAGCGGCTGGTTTGAGCTCATGGTCTCAAACAGGGAACGACAGACAGCTGTTTCGATCTCTTGGATCTCATCAGTGTCGTGCACCCCGAATGAAACCACAAACTCAAACCAACCAACCTTTAAACAGAAAATGCGACGAACTAAGAGTGTTGTGTCGAAAACCACGACCTCTGTGAGAGGTGGGGACTACTAGCTTCCATGATGTCAAAGACATCTAAAGAAAACTAGCGGCTGACAAAGTCAGCTCGCCCCGGGCTTCGACACTACTCCTGTTTAGCAACAGGTGGCGTGAATGCAATGATTCGATTGTGACAATGAAAAATTAAAAATTCTTCACTGCCACAACCAAAACGAAAGCGGCTGGTTTGAGCTCATGGTCTCAAACAGGGAACGACAGACAGCTGTTTCGATCTCTTGGATCTCATCAGTGTCGTGCACCCCGAATGAAACCACAAACTCAAACCAACCAACCTTTAAACAGAAAATGCGACGAACTAAGAGTGACTTTGTCAGCCGCTAGTTTTCTTTAGATGTCTTTGAGGTCTCAGGAACCCAAAAAAGCGGTTTTCAAAATGTGTATGTACGTACGTATGTACGTACGTACGTTTGTAAACACGCCACAGCCAAAACTACTAAACCGATTTGTCTGAAATTTGGTGCGTAGGCATCTCATAACCCAACTTAGATCTGAAAAGCTTTTGGAGCCAATCGTGCAACTAGAAATGCCATTTTGGCACATCAACTTTTAAATTTTAAATGCAAACCCCCATTTTTCACGTCACGATAGGACAGGCCTTCAAATTCTGCTTCTAAAAATGCATTCATTCTTAGTGCCCTTTTGACCAAAAATTTAAAAAAAAAAGATTTTTATCGGACTTTTAAATCGCGGTACAGCCCAAGCCCCTGAACCGATTTTTCTGAAATTTTGCACATGGGCATTGTATTGCACGTCGAAGAGCCGAACAAATTTTGGATTCAATCGGCCCACGGAAAGTGCCGTTTTGGCACACCAATTTCCAACTTTAAAATTATTCACTCATTTAACCATCCAAAACAAGTTTTTGAAAGATTTATTGTCACAATCAGAAAGGTCTTCAAATTCTGGTTTTAAATAAGACAAAATTCGTTCGCATTTAGTGCTCTTTGGGTCAAAAAATCGAAATTTTGTAGTACCACTAAAAATACACTATAGCCCAGATTAGTGAATCGATTTGGCTGAAATTTGCTACATGGAGATTGGGTGACCCGTTGAAGACCTGAAAGGCTTTTGGAAGCAATTGGTCCACGGGAAGTGCCATTTAAGCATATCAACTTTAAATTTTAAAGCAAGGCCTCCTTTTTTATGTCGCCATTAGAAAGACGATCAAATTCTGGTTCTAAAAATATATTCACAGTTTCTACCATTTCAGTGGAAAATAGAGAAAAAATTCTTTCTCATTGAAAGGGAGCGGGCTGACAGTGGATGACAAATTCTGTTGAATTGACTACTATCTACACAGAATACAAAGATCCACGGGATGGGGAGGTTCCAGCCGCTTCTCTGCTGCATTTTTAACCTCCCCAACCCCATCACAATTTAAAAAAAATGGGAGGTTACTGCAATCACTAAAATTTTCGAATTTGAGATAGCACCAGATCTTCACGTTTTGAGGTCTCAGGAACCCAGAAAAGGGGTTTTTTAAATGTGTCTGTGTGTATGTACATACGTACGTACGTTCGTACGTTCGTTTGTAATCACGCCACAGCCAAAACTACTGGACCGATTTGGCTGAAATTTGGAACATAGGCATCTCGTAACCTAACTTAGATCTGAAAAGCTTTTGGAGCCAATCGTGCAACCGGAAATGCCATTTTGGCACATCAACTTTTAAATTCTAAATGCAAACCCCCATTTTTTACGTCACCATAAGGAAGACCTTCAAATTCTGCTTCTAAAAGTGTATTCATTCTTAGTGCCCTTTTGACCAAAAATAAAAAAAAAATTGATTTTTATCGGACGTTAAAATCGCGGTACAGCCCAAATCCCTGAACCGATTTGGCTGAAATTTTGCACATAGGGATTGTATTACACGTCGAAGAGCTGAACAAATTTTGAATTCAATCGACTCCCGGAAAGTGCCGTTTTGGCACACCAATTTCCAAATTTAAAATTATTCTCTCATTTGACCATTAAAAACAAGTTTTTGAAAGATTTATTGTCACCATCAGAAAGGTCTTCAAATTCTGGTTTTAAATAGGGCAAAATTAATTCGCATTTAGCACTGTTTGGTTCAAAAAATCGAAATTTTATAATAACAGTAAAAATACATTATAGCCCAAATTTCTGAATCGATTTGGCTGAAATATGGTACATGGAGATTGGGTGACCCGTTGAAGACCTGAAAGGCTTTTGAAAGCAATTGACCAACGGGAAGTCCCATTTAAGCATATCAACTTAAAATTTTAAATACAAGACCTCCTTTTTTATGTCGCCATTAGAAAGGCGATCAAATTCTGGTTCTAAAAATGTGTTCATAGTGTCTGCCATTTCAGTGGAAAATACAGAAAAAATTCTTTCTCATTAAAAGGGTGCGGGCTGACAGTGGATGACATAAAGTGGCAGTTATTGTCAAAAAGGTGGCAAAAGATTAACCTTAAAAGAAACATATTGTCAAACGTGATGGGTGATGTCCGAGGTGACGTCGGTATTTGTCAGAAAATTGCGAAATTAATATCTGTCCGGGATCCACACGACCGAGATTCACCCGATTTCCATGGCGATTCATTGTTGACAACAATGATTCACCATGGAAATAGGGTGAATCCCGGTCGTGTGGATCCCGGACAGACTATAGTCAAGGATTAAAAAAATTCTGTTGAATTAACTACTATCTACACAGAATACAGAGATCCACGCGATGGGGAGGTTCCAGCCGCTTCTCTGCTGCATTTTTTTTTATTTGAAATCGCAATTTTCAGATTTTTCGGAATAACTCAGGAACGAATCAACATATCGGGGGATTCTCTTCAGATTCTTAATTACAATGAATACAATACCACCTTGTGTGGTCTGTCGGTAAATAAATATATTATTATTATATTATTATTATTATAATAGCGCAACTTTCCTCTAATTTGGCCAACTCCGTACCTCTTACCGTTTAGGAGATCCCAATATTGAGCAGTGAAAAAGGAACCAGCCTGTATAAATATTTTAGCCCCCACAAAAGTCTGATTTGCATAATTGGCTTATTTTCGTATTATATTTTGCAATTCTTCTTAACCACACTTCTCGAGTTTTCATCCTCCTTCCCTAACGTAGTTCAAAATTCGACCGTAGAAGGCGCTGTATAGTTCAACGAACGTCAAAAATTGAATTCGCAACGAAATTAGCTTTCAAATGATGTATCACACAAGTGGGGTATTGCCATTTAAAATTTTGAATTGGGGGTTGGTGGGGGGTAAGGGGTGAGTTGGAATATTTCGCCAAGCACGGATTTAAGTGTCCCCTCCAAACAAAAATCGACCTGTTTCAGCGTTCTTCCCTCAAATCACTGTTCCAGGAGTTATTCAGGGTGTTTCGTTTTAAATGGTACACCCTGTGTGTATTTATCGCTTTAGAATGGGAATCATCTTTAATGAATTTAATATGTAGTTAATTCAAATGTAAAGTACCTGCCTTTCCGGGACTCGCATTCTTTCAAGCTCACACCTACGCTTACATCAGCGTGAAATTTCTACGGAGCAGTTTATAAAATTAATCGAAAAATCGAATCCCCAAAAACATCAAATCTGTACCTAAGTTTTAGGGTCCTGGGAACCCAAAAAAGTGCTTTTTTTTTAATGTCTGTCTGTGTGTTTGAGGACACAGCCCAAACTACTGGACCGATCTGGCTGAAATTTGGTACTATCGTGATCAGAAAAAACGAGTACAGAGACGTGACTTTAGACACAAGCATTTCCAACTAAAACGCTATAGGTATTTCTTCTCAAAGTGTGTGTGCCTACGAAAGCGTAGAAGTGCCACATTTTTCTCTATTTTTATTTCCAAATTACCAAAAAAAATGTGTAAATTTCGGAAGAAAAAACTGTAACTTTACACAAAAACTGTAAATTTACACAAAAACTGTCAATTTACACAAAAAAATTTAAAATTCCCGCCAAACAACGGAAACCGCTCGGAGCGGACTATGAGTGCGGTCGGCACGTGACGTGACTAATCGCCTAATCGGAAGGGAGGTGAATGTGAGTGGGTGTTGCACCTGCAAGTAAATTTATTGTTTTTGTGTAAATTTACAGTTTTTGTGTAAACTTACAGTTTTTGTGTAAACTTACAGTTTTTGTGTAAATTGACAGTTTTTGTGTAAATTTACAGTTTTTTCTTCCGAAATTTAAACATCTTAACCTCCCCAACCCCATCACAATTTTTAAAAAATGGGAGGTTACTGCAATCACTAAAATTTTCGAATTCGAGATAAGACTGGATGTATGCGTTTTGAGGTCTCAGGAACCCAAAAAAGTGGTTTTTAAAATGTGTCTGTGTGTATGTTCGTACGTACGTTCGTACGTACGTTTGTAAACACGCCACAGCCAAAACTACTAGACCGATTTGGCTGAAATTTGGTGCGTAGGCATCTCATAACCCAACTTAGATCTGAAAAGCTTTTGGAGCCAATCGTGCAACCGGAAATGCCATTTTGGCACATCAACTTTTAAATTTTAAATGCAAACCCCCATTTTTCACGTCACCATAAGAAAGGCCTTCAAATTCTGCTTCTGAAAATGTATTCACTCTTAGTGCCTTTTTGACAAAAATGGAAATATTTGGAATTGTTAACGTACTTTAAAAACACGATACAGCCGAAACCTCTGGACCGATTTGCCTGAAATTTTGTAAATGGAGACTATATTATACGTCGAAGAGCTAAAAAATGTTTGGAGGCAATCGACCCACGGAAAGTGCCGTTTTGGCACATCAATTTTAAATTTTAAACATATTCTCATTTTACCATCCTAAACAACTTTTTTTAAAGTTTATTGTCAGCATCAGGAAGGTCTTCAAGTACTTGTTCTAAATAATACAAAATTCATTAGCATTTACTGCCCTTTGGATAAAAAAAAATTAAATTTTTGTAATAACACTAAAAACACATTATAGCCCAAACTACTTAATCGATTTGATTGAAATTTGGTACATGGAGATTGGGTGACCCGTTGAAGACCTGAAAGGCTTTTGGAAGCAATTGGAGAACGGGAAGTGCCATTTAAGCATATCAACTTCAAATTTTAAATACAAGGCCTCGTTTTAACCTCCCCACTCCACTTCACCATTTAAAAAAAAGGGAGGTTACTGCAATCACTAAAATTTTCGAATTCGAGATAAGACCGGATCTATACGTTTTGAGGTCTCAGGAACCCAAAAAAGTGGTTTTTAAAATGTGTCTGTATGTATGAACGTACGTTCGTGCGTACGTACGTACGTACGTTCGTAAACACGCCACAGCCCAAACTACTCGACCGATTTGGCTGAAATTTGGTACGTGTACATGTGAAAACCCAACTTAGATCTGAAAAGCTTTTGGAGCCAATCGTGCAACCACAAATGCCATTTTGGCACATCAACTTTTAAATTTTAAATGCAAACCCCCATTTTTCACGTCACCATAAGAAAGACGTTCAAATTCTGCATCTAAAAATGTATTCATTCTTAGTGCCCTTTTGACCAACAATTTAAAAAAAATTGATTTTTATCGGACTTTAAAATCGCGGTACAGCCCAAGCCCCTCAACCGATTTGGCTGAAATTTTGCACATGGGGATTGTATTACACGTCGAAGAGCTGAACAAATTTTGGATTCAATCGACCCACGGAAAGTGCCGTTTTGGCACACCAATTTCGAAACTTAAAATTATTCTCTCATTCACCCATCAAAAACAACTTTTTGAAAGATTTATTGTTATCATCAGAAAGGTCTTCAAATTCTGTTTTTAAATGAGATAAAATTTATTCGCATTTAGTACCCTTCGGGTAGAAAAATCGAAATTTTGTAATAACACTGAAACCACGTTATAGCCCAAACTACTGGATCAATTTGTCCGAAATTTGGTACATGGAGGTTAGGTAACCCATTGAAGAGCTGAAAGGCTTTTGGGAGCAATTGGTCCACGGGAAGTGCCATTTAGGCATATCAACTTTAAAATCTTAAACACAATAAGTCACGGAAATCAAAGACCCATGCGTTGGGGAGGTTCCAGCCGCTTCTCTGCTGCCTTTTTTTTAAATGGTGAAGTGGAGTGGGGAGGTTAAAATACAGTTCTTTGCTAACTTAACCGATTTTTTTGTATCATCAGTAGGTATTAACAAAGTTACAAATGGTGCCGAGATAAAATAATACACCCTGTATATTCCAGTTAAAATGCTGTAAGTACTTACTTAAATACAGGGTGCTCCAATGAAAAGTATCCACCCCAAATATTTCGTAAACCAAATAAAATATGAAAATTCGCTCGGACAGGTCGATTTTTATTTGGAGGGGGACACTTGTGGTCCATGCGTGGCGAAATTTCAGAACTCACCCCTTAACCCCGACCTACCCTCACTTCAAAATTTTAAATGGCAACCCCCCACTTGTGATACATCATTTGAAAGCTAATTTCATTGCCAATCTAACGCTGTAACAATTTTTTATATTTGTTCAACTCTAGCGCCCTCTTTGGTCAAATTTTAAATTACATTAAGGCCCTTTGTGATACATCATTTGAAAAGGTTTGAAATTGTCTGTAGACTAATGCAAGAATTTTTTAAATATATCCATTCGTTCAAAAGTTACAGCCTAATCTTGAATGATTCCTAGGCTCAGAACCAGCTCATGTCTTTCAATGTAACTTTTGAACGAGTGGGTGGATTTCAAGAATTCTTGCATCAGTTTACAGAGAATTTCAAACCCTTTCAAATGATGTATCACAAAGGGCCCTAATGTAATCTAAAATTTGACCACAGAGGGCGCTAGAGTTGAACAAACGTCAAAAATTGTTGCAACGTTGGATTGGCAATGAAATTAGCTTTCAAGTGATGTATCACAAGTGGGGGGTTGCCATTTAAAATTTTGAAGTGGGGGTAGGTGGGGGTTAGGGAGTGAATTTTGAAATTTTGCCAAGCATGGATTTAAGTGTCCCCCTCCAAATAAAAATCGGCCTGTCCTAGCGAGTTTTCATATTTTATTTGGTTTACGAAATATTTGGGGTGGATACTTTTCATTGGAACACCCTGTATAGTGAAAGTAAGCAATAGTCTATAAGTATTTAAAACTATCTACTTTCTCTAGAATCAGCCTAAAAGATAAACTAAAATTTTTAAAAAAATAGCAGTCTCGGAAACGGTAGAAAGTACTACTTTTTCACAAAATGCATTCGCAAACTATCCACCCCGAATATCTCGTGCCTAAACGAATGAGATGAAAATTCGTTCGGACAGTTGGATTTTTATTTCTATATGCAACCCCTAATCTCTACCAACCCCAATTTTTAAATTTCAAATGGCAACCCCCCACGCGTGATATATCATTTGAAAGTCAATTTGATTAAAAATTCAATTCTGTAAGTTTCTTGATGTCCGTTCATCATTATATGAGGGCTCTTTGTTATTCATCAATTTAAAGCGTAAGAAATGCACCGCAAACCGTAGCAAAATTTTTGCAATTCATCCTCTCCTCCCAAAGTTATACGGTTTACAGAGGATTCCGCTTAATAAGTGATACTGTAGGCGGATGGACAAAACTTTCACTAAGACCTAACAAGAGGGATGAAATTTAAGAGTTAAAACTGGAAAAAGGTCTTGTGAGTTTTCAACTTAAAACTTTAATTAATTAATTAACAAAACCTAAAGCTTTGCAAGAGAAAAAATACATTTTATTAATTAACCTCCCCACTCCACTTCACCATTTAAAAAAAAAGGGAGGTTACTGCAATCACTAAAATTTTCGAATTCGAGATAAGACCGGATCTGTACGTTTTGGGGTCTCAGGAACCCAAAAAAGTGGTTTTTAAAATGTGTCTGTATGTATGTACGTACGTACGTTCGTTCGTACGTACGTTCGTTCGTTCGTTCGTTCGTAAACACGCCACAGCCCAAACTACTCAACCGATTTGGCTGAAATTTGGTACGTGTGCATGTGATAACCCAACTTAGAGCCAATCGTGCAACCAGAAATGCCGTTTTGGCACATCAACTTTTAAATTTTAAATGTAAACCCCCATTTTTCACGTCACAATAAGAAAGGCCTTCAGATTGTGCTTCCAAAGATGTATTCACTGTCAGTGCCCTTTTGACCAAAAACTAAAAATATCGAGATTTTTATCGGACTTTAAAATCGCGGTACAGCCCAAGCCCCTGAACCGATTTGGCTAAAATTTTGCACATGGGGATTGTATTACACGTCGAAGAGCTGAACAAATGTTGGATTCAATCGACCCACGGAAAGTGCCGTTTTGGCACACCAATTTCCAAATTTAAAGTATTCTCTCATTTACCCATCCAAAACAAATTTTTGAAAGATTTATTGCCAGCATTAGAAGGGTCTTCGAATTCTGGTTTTAAATGAGATAAAATTTATTCGCATTTAGGGTAGAAAAATCGAAATTTTGAAATAACACTGAAACCACGTTATAGCCCAAACTAATGGAAGGATTTGTCTGAAATTTGGTACATGGAGGTCAGGTGACCCGTTGAAGAGCTGAAAGGCTTTTGGGAGCAATTGGTTAACGGGAAGTGCCATTTGGGCATATTAACTTTAAAATCTTAAACACAAGTCACGGAAATCAAAGACCCACGCGTTGGGGAGGTTCCAGCCGCTTCTCTGCTGCCTTTTTTTTTATGTAGCCATTAGAAAGACGATCAAATTCTGGATCTAAAAAAGTATTCACAGTTTCTGCTATTTCAGTGGAAAATAGAGAAAAAATTATTTCTCATTAAAAGGTAGCGGGCTGACAGTGGATGGCATAACGTGGCAGTTATTGTCAAAAAGATGCCATTGCTATTGCTATTGAACTGACTAAATATCTACACAGAATATAAAGATCCACGCGATGGGGAGGTTCCAGCCGCTTCTCTGCTGCATTTTTTTATGGTAATTTTGAAATAAAAAAAATGCAGCAGTGAAGCGGCTGGAACCTCCCCATCGCGTGGATCTTTGACTTGGGTTTCTAGTCGAATTAGCAAAGAAAATGTATGACTGGTTTCCATGATGGTTTTAGAACTTTTTTAGAACACACAAATTGAAATATTCATCAGAGAAAAGTAGGTATAAGTAAGTCCTTTTTTGGCAGGACCCCCAAAGTTCTAAAACCGTCGTTGAAACCAGTCTTATACAATTTCTGTGCTAATTCGGCTAGAAACACAAGTCAAAGATCCACGCGATGGGGAGGTTCCAGCCGCTTCACTGCTGCATTTTTTTTAAACCAGAATTTGAAGACCTTTCTGATGGTGACAATAAATCTTTCAAAAACTTGTTTTGGATGGTTAAATAAGTGAATAATTTAAAGTTGGACATTGGTGTGCCAAAACGGCACTTTCCGTGGGCCGATGGAATCCAAAATTTGTTCAGCTCTTCGACGTGCAATACAATCCCCATGTGCAAAATTTCAGCTAAACCGGTTCAGGGGTTTGGGCTGTACCGTGATTTTAAAGTCCGATAAAAATCAATTTTTTTTTTATTTTTGGTCAAAAGGGCACTGAAAGTGAATACATTTTTAGAAGCAGAATTTGAAAGCCTTTCCTATCGTGACGTGAAAAATGGGGGTTTTCATTTAAAATTTAAAAGTTGATGTGCCAAAATGGCATTTCTAGTTGCGCGATTGGCTCCAAAAGCTTTTCAGATCTAAGTTGGGTTATGAGATGCCTACGCACCAAATTTCAGCTAAATCGGTCTAGTAGTTTTGGCTGTGGCGTGTTTACAAACGTACGTACGTACAAACGTACGTACACACACACAGACACATTTTGAAAACCGCTTTTTTGGGTTCCTGAGACCCCAAAACGTGAAGATCTGGTGCTATCTCAAATTCAAAAATTTTAGTGATTGCAGTAACCTCCCATTTTTTTAAAATTGTGATGGAGTTGGGGAGGTTAAAAAGAGAAAAATGTGGCACTTCTACGCTTCCGTATGTACCTGACCATGAATAAATAGTTTCCAACATTTCCTTTTCTTTTTCCTCGTTGGTGATGAAAAATTAATTGAACGTGGGTACAGCCAGGTCAAAAAGTTCTTGGGCGCTATTTAGATTTTCTGGCTAAAATCAGGAAAATTCTCAAACCTCAATTAACCGTTAATTAAATAATAAACGCACTGTTGTCTATTCGAGGCGAGATCCTACCTACCTACCCGAAATAAATTCTTTTCATACGCACGAATTTCAAACGGTACAGTGAATACCTGCGTACGCAATCATCGTAACAAAAGGCATTCCTTTCATCTTGAACAATTAAATGGCTTGTGGTTTTCCGTTTACCACCTGTGGGATCTTATAATATTTGCTTGTCAACTTTTTTTCGCGAATGCCTAATAAATCGAAGCTATAGGTTATTGACTCAAAAAAAAAAGCGAAGAACTTAATTTACAGTCTTCAGACTTGTACTTTCTGCGAGAATGATTTGACCACCGTTTCTAATGCTACTCATACCCATTGTAGTAGAAAAAAGAATTCATGGAACAGGTGTCGGCAGAAGAACCGACAGTTAATTACCGAGAATAATTCTTGTATGCTTTAGCAGCTGAACAATAGTGAATATCTCAATATTAGCTAATCCCGACCCGAGCTTTAAAAAAACTGCAAACACTTCCCCACGATAAATGTTTATCAGATGAAAACAAAATGGAAAGACAAACAAACAAAAACAAGACAAACTCAAAAATTAAAAAAACTAAAATCAAAAAGCTTTACAAATTAAACGTGACAAAATTCGCCAAATATGAACCTGTCAATGAATTGTATTCACGATTCTAGCCAAGAAGGACGCCCTCTGGTGTCTGACGTCACAGAAGGGAGAGCAGCCAATGCGGAATGCTGAAATGTAATGTAGGTAGTAATGGCCGGCATTTTTTATGACATTTGATTGGACATTTCCAACAAAATATTCTACAATGTGACGTTTCTAAATTAGTTTGAATCTGAGACTTGTAGCTTTTTTTACAATTGTAACTTTTAACCTCCCCACTCCACTTCACCATTTAAAAAAAAAAAGGGAGGTTACTGCAATCACTAAAATTTTCGAATTCGAGATAAGACCGGATCTATACGTTTTGAGGTCTCACGAACCCAAAAAAGTGGTTTTTAAAATGTGTCTGTATGTATGTACGTACGTACGTACGTTCGTAAACACGCCACAGCCCAAAGTACTCGACCGATTTGGCTGAAATTTGGTACGTGTGCATGTGATAACCCAACTTAGATCTGAAAAGCTTTTGGAACCAATCGTGCAACTAGAAATGCCATTTTGGCACATCAACTTTTAAACTTTAAATGCAAACCCCCATTTTTCACGTCACGACAGGAAAGGCCTTCAAATTCTGCTTCTAAAAATGCATTAATTCTTAGTGCCCTTTTGACCAAAAATAAAAAAAAATTGATTCTTATCGGACTTTAAAATCGTGCTACAGCCCAAGCCCCTGAACCGATTTGGCTGAAATTTTGCACATGAGAATTGTATTACACGTCGAAGAGGTGGACAAATTTTGGATTCAATCGGCCCACGGAAAGTGCCATTTAGGCATATCAACTTTAAAATATTAAACACAAGTCACGGAAATCAAAGACCTACGCGTTGGGGAGGTTCCAGCCGCTTCTCTGCTGCATTTTTTTTTCTTACAATTGTAAATCTTTTTCTTGCAATTATTGTAACTTTTTCCCGAGCGGTGAAATCAGTGTACAAGCTAGGTGAAATCATGGTGGTGAAATCAGGTGAAATCAAGGAAAATCGGGCGAAATCAAGGAAAACCAGGTGAAATAAAGGGAAATAAGGTGAAATCACCAGGTGTAATCATGGTGAAGTTAGATGAAATCACGCAGGAAGGTGAAATCAGTGTACAGGCTCATAGATTTGCCCTCGCTTTTTCCTTACAATTGTAACCAGTTTTTCTTATATCTTACAGCTGTATTGGCGGCAGTGTAATATGAATTACGTACCGTACAGTACCTAAAAGCAGCGGCGCACTCAAAGGGGGGGCGCCGCCCTCAGATCTCCTTCCCAAAATTGTCAAAAGAAAAACAGAAATTTGCGAATTTTGCAAAATCAGCGCTAAAGTCACAGCTTAAGTGGTTAAAAATGATGGAGGGGGTTGAGCTGAATCCACAATATGTATATTTAACAAAGCACATTCGACGTATAGCAATATTATACAAAAACCGTTATTTATAAAAAATCTATCTTATCTCCCTGTTACAATATTTATGGCTTTGTTATATGTTGTGTTTTGTTACATAGTGTGTTAGAGGTTGAAGGGTTTTTGTGTTGGGGGTTAAGGGGGTGCAATTTTAACCTCCCCACTCCCCACTTCACCATTTAAAAAAAAAGGGAGGTTACTGCAATCACTAAAATTTTCGAATTCGAGATAAGACTGGATCTATACGTTTTGAGGTCTCACGAACCCAAAAAAGTGGTTTTTAAAATGTGTCTGTATGTATGTACGTACGTACGTACGTTCGTTCGTACGTACGTTCGTAAACACGCCACAGCCCAAAGTACTCGACCGATTTGGCTGAAATTTGGTACGTGTGCATGTGATAACCCAACTTAGATCTGAAAAGCTTTTGGAGCCAATCGTGCATCTAGAAATGCCATTTTGGCACATCAACTTTTAAACTTTAAATGCAAACCCCCATTTTTCACGTCACGACAGGAAAGGCCTTCAAATTCTGCTTCTAAAAATGCATTAATTCTTAGTGCCCTTTTGACCAAAAATAAAAAAAAATTGATTCTTATCGGACTTTAAAATCGTGCTACAGCCCAAGCCCCTGAACCGATTTGGCTGAAATTTTGCACATGAGAATTGTATTACACGTCGAAGAGGTGGACAAATTTTGGATTCAATCGGCCCACGGAAAGTGCCATTTAGGCATATCAACTTTAAAATCTTAAACACAAGTCACGGAAATCAAAGACCTACGCGTTGGTGAGGTTCCAGCCGCTTCTCTGCTGCATTTTTTTTTCTTACAATTGTAAATCTTTTTCTTGCAATTATTGTAACTTTTTCCCGAGCGGTGAAATCAGTGTACAAGCTAGGTGAAATCATGGTGGTGAAATCAGGTGAAATCAAGGAAAATCGGGCGAAATCAAGGAAAACCAGGTGAAATAAAGGGAAATAAGGTGAAATCACCAGGTGTAATCATGGTGAAGTTAGATGAAATCACGCAGGAAGGTGAAATCAGTGTACAGGCTCATAGATTTGCCCTCGCTTTTTCCTTACAATTGTAACCAGTTTTTCTTATATCTTACAGCTGTATTGGCGGCAGTGTAATATGAATTACGTACCGTACAGTACCTAAAAGCAGCGGCGCACTCAAAGGGGGGGCGCCGCCCTCAGATCTCCTTCCCAAAATTGTCAAAAGAAAAACAGAAATTTGCGAATTTTGCAAAATCAGCGCTAAAGTCACAGCTTAAGTGGTTAAAAATGATGGAGGGGGTTGAGCTGAATCCACAATATGTATATTTAACAAAGCACATTCGACGTATAACAATATTATACAAAAACCGTTATTTATAAAAAATCTATCTTATCTCCCTGTTACAATATTTATGGCTTTGTTATATGTTGTGTTTTGTTACATAGTGTGTTAGAGGTTGAAGGGTTTTTGTGTTGGGGGTTAAGGGGGTGCAATTTTAACCTCCCCACTCCCCACTTCACCATTTAAAAAAAAAGGGAGGTTACTGCAATCACTAAAATTTTCGAATTCGAGATAAGACTGGATCTATACGTTTTGAGGTCTCACGAACCCAAAAAAGTGGTTTTTAAAATGTGTCTGTATGTATGTACGTACGTACGTACGTTCGTTCGTACGTACGTTCGTAAACACGCCACAGCCCAAAGTACTCGACCGATTTGGCTGAAATTTGGTACGTGTGCATGTGATAACCCAACTTAGATCTGAAAAGCTTTTGGAGCCAATCGTGCAACTAGAAATGCCATTTTGGCACATCAACTTTTAAACTTTAAATGCAAACCCCCATTTTTCACGTCACGACAGGAGAGGCCTTCAAATTCTGCTTCTAAAAATGCATTAATTCTTAGTGCCCTTTTGACCAAAAATAAAAAAAAAATTGATTCTTATCGGACTTTAAAATCGTGCTACAGCCCAAGCCCCTGAACCGATTTGGCTGAAATTTTGCACATGGGGATTGTATTACACGTCGAAGAGCTGAACAAATTTTGGATTCAATCGGCCTACGGAAAGTGCCGTTTTGGCACACCAATTTCCAACTTTAAAATTATTCACTCATTTGACCATCCAAAACAAGTTTTTGAAAGATTTATTGTCACCATCAAAAAGGTCTTTAAATTCTGGTTTTAAGTAAGACAAAATTCGTTCGCATTTAGTGCTCTTTGGGTCAAAAAATCGAAATTTTTTAATAACACTAAAAATACATTATAGCCCAAATTAGTGAATCGATTTGGCTGAAATTCTGCACATGAGGATTGTATTACACGTCGAAGAGGTGGACAAATTTTGGATTCAATCGGCCCACGGAAAGTGCCATTTAGGCATATCAACTTTAAAATCTTAAACACAAGTCACGGAAATCAAAGACCTACGCGTTGGGGAGGTTCCAGCCGCTTCTCTGCTGCAATTTTTTCCTTTCAATTATTATCATCAGGGGTTGAAGGGGGAGGGTTTCGGGGGCGCTTACTTGATACCTATCCTCCAATAACAGTGGTCCAAATGTTAAATTTATTTGCGCTCAAACAGTATCTTCCAGTAACAAGTAATCTAAAGGTTAAATTTCAATCGAGTCAATTATTTATGTTTGAAGGTTGAAGGGTGTGAGTTTCTACGGTAACAGGTGCTCCAAAGGCTAAATTTCGTCTAGGTATGCCAATTTTTGTATTTGGAGTTTGAAGGGGGTGGTTCTCGGGGGTAGGTACAACTTTTTGCGTTCAATTAGTCTGTTTCTGTTGTAAATAGTTCAAGGACTAAATTTCCTCCAAGTCAATTATTTGTGTTCGGGGGTTGAAGGCTGTGGGTTTTGGAGGTACTCTCCATTAATTTTCTATTAAAGTGACAGAACGTCAAAATTTGAATTTTAGGATGGTATGAGGAAATTTTGCAAAGAATTTTACTAACAGGTGAGTTGGTAGAAGCGATTTCAATGACATACGTCAGAAAACATGACAAATGTCAAAATTTTGCAATTGCTCCAAAATGGCCTTTATGTGCAAAGAAAAATGTTCACGAAAAAGTACGTTTACCTGTGACACTGCTACTACCAATAAAAATAAATCCTAGAAGATTAGGGTTATGTAATGTTTTGCTTTCCAGCTAAATTTCGATCAAATTGTCAAAAGTACACGCCCTTACAAATTAGGGTTGTAAATGAATCCAGGTTTAAAATTATACCTACAAGCTAACTTAAAAAAAAATTTAGCCACTTTTGCTAAAAAAAGACTACACCTTTTCCAGTAGTAGTTCAGAAAGCGTCAATTGAATTTCAGAAAGCATCAGTTGAATTTCAGAATTGTCAATTTAATTTCAGAACCTGTCAATTGTAGTTCAGATTACAATTCATATTCAGAAAGCGTCAATTGTATTTCAGAATAGTCACATGTATTTCAGAATACGTCAATTGAATTTCAGATTGGTCAATTGATTTTCAGAAAGCATCAATTGAATTTCAGAATTCGTCAATTGTAGTTCAGAAAGCATCATTTGTAATTCAGAAGGCATTTTTAATTCAGTTTATTTTTAAAGACATGACTTACATACACATGATGAGGTCCGTAAGTTCTACCAGAAGGTCCCCGAGTTTCCCCAAGAGGTCCTCGAGTTCCTACTGAGGTCCTCTTATTATTGCTTGTACATCAGAGCTCCCCCGCGAATCCCGCGATCTGCCGCCCAGGTACCCTGAATGGCTTCCAAGACAGCCCATAGCAAAGTATCGATTTTCAAGCTGTCGTTGAAGCTTTTTGGTGGAAAACTTAATTTTTTTGTAGGTGAAAACTTGTTATGTACAGTCCGTACAGTTCTTCGTACACCTGACTGGCATTTCTTAGATTTGGTAGAAATAGGTACATAAGTAGGTACCTGGAACCTGGAGCAAATAACTCACCCAGAGAACAATGTCATTCTGATTTCCAAATGATACATTCTTAATTACAAATGATGCTTTCTGAACTACAATTGACGGATTCTGAAATTCAATTGACGTATTCTGAAATACAATTGACGCTTTCTGAAATACAATTGACTAATCTGAACTTCAATTGACGGATTCTGAAATTCAAGTGATTATTCTGAAATTCAATTGACGCTTTCTGAACTACTACTGGAAAAGGTGTAGTCTTTCCGAATCTTTTCGCTAAAATTTGTTACGTTTTTATCAAGTTATGCTACGAAAACCAAAACATCCATTTTTCCGCATTTAAAAACACCATGTTTTTGAGGGCCTTTAATGCACGTGCGGGCCAAAAAAAATCGGTCACTTTTATTTCCCCTGTATTTTCGTTAATTTTAGAGCCAAATTTTTGATTCTATATAAGGCGTAGCTGATTTGGATTCAATCGGCCCACGGAAAGTGCCATTTAGGCATATCAACTTTAAAATCTTAAACACAAGTCACGGAAATCAAAGACCTACGCGTTGGGGAGGTTCCAGCCGCTTCTCTGCTGCAATTTTTTCCTTTCAATTATTATCATCAGGGGTTGAAGGGGGAGGGTTTCGGGGGCGCTTACTTGATACCTATCCTCCAATAACAGTGGTCTAAATGTTAAATTTATTTGCGCTCAAACAGTATCTTCCAGTAACAAGTAATCTAAAGGTTAAATTTCAATCGAGTCAATTATTTATGTTTGAAGGTTGAAGGGTGTGAGTTTCTACGGTAACAGGTGCTCCAAAGGCTAAATTTCGTCTAGGTATGCCAATTTTTGTATTTGGAGTTTGAAGGGGGTGGTTCTCGGGGGTAGGTACAACTTTTTGCGTTCAATTAGTCTGTTTCTGTTGTAAATAGTTCAAGGACTAAATTTCCTCCAAGTCAATTATTTGTGTTCGGGGGTTGAAGGCTGTGGGTTTTGGAGGTACTCTCCATTAATTTTCTATTAAAGTGACAGAACGTCAAAATTTGAATTTTAGGATGGTATGAGGAAATTTTGCAAAGAATTTTACTAACAGGTGAGTTGGTAGAAGCGATTTCAATGACATACGTCAGAAAACATGACAAATGTCAAAATTTTGCAATTGCTCCAAAATGGCCTTTATGTGCAAAGAAAAATGTTCACGAAAAAGTACGTTTACCTGTGACACTGCTACTACCAATAAAAATAAATCCTAGAAGATTAGGGTTATGTAATGTTTTGCTTTCCAGCTAAATTTCGATCAAATTGTCAAAAGTACACGCCCTTACAAATTAGGGTTGTAAATGAATCCAGGTTTAAAATTATACCTACAAGCTAACTTAAAAAAAAATTTAGCCACTTTTGCTAAAAAAAGACTACACCTTTTCCAGTAGTAGTTCAGAAAGCGTCAATTGAATTTCAGAAAGCATCAGTTGAATTTCAGAATTGTCAATTTAATTTCAGAACCTGTCAATTGTAGTTCAGATTACAATTCATATTCAGAAAGCGTCAATTGTATTTCAGAATAGTCACATGTATTTCAGAATACGTCAATTGAATTTCAGATTGGTCAATTGATTTTCAGAAAGCATCAATTGAATTTCAGAATTCGTCAATTGTAGTTCAGAAAGCATCATTTGTAATTCAGAAGGCATTTTTAATTCAGTTTATTTTTAAAGACATGACTTACATACACATGATGAGGTCCGTAAGTTCTACCAGAAGGTCCCCGAGTTTCCCCAAGAGGTCCTCGAGTTCCTACTGAGGTCCTCTTATTATTGCTTGTACATCAGAGCTCCCCCGCGAATCCCGCGATCTGCCGCCCAGGTACCCTGAATGGCTTCCAAGACAGCCCATAGCAAAGTATCGATTTTCAAGCTGTCGTTGAAGCTTTTTGGTGGAAAACTTAATTTTTTTGTAGGTGAAAACTTGTTATGTACAGTCCGTACAGTTCTTCGTACACCTGACTGGCATTTCTTAGATTTGGTAGAAATAGGTACATAAGTAGGTACCTGGAACCTGGAGCAAATAACTCACCCAGAGAACAATGTCATTCTGATTTCCAAATGATACATTCTTAATTACAAATGATGCTTTCTGAACTACAATTGACGGATTCTGAAATTCAATTGACGTATTCTGAAATACAATTGACGCTTTCTGAAATACAATTGACTAATCTGAACTTCAATTGACGGATTCTGAAATTCAAGTGATTATTCTGAAATTCAATTGACGCTTTCTGAACTACTACTGGAGGAAAAGGTGTAGTCTTTCCGAATCTTTTCGCTAAAATTTGTTACGTTTTTATCAAGTTATGCTACGAAAACCAAAACATCCATTTTTCCGCATTTAAAAACACCATGTTTTTGAGGGCCTTTAATGCACGTGCGGGCCAAAAAAAATCGGTCACTTTTATTTCCCCTGTATTTTCGTTAATTTTAGAGCCAAATTTTTGATTCTATATAAGGCGTAGCTGAGGGTTGAGACTCTTAATACCACCCATTAGATTTTTAGAGAGCACGATTTGTCCTTTCTAAGAACATTTATTTAACATGGGGCTTCGTTACATTTTAATATACCTATATGACAGTGGCGTTTTGCAGGATTGAATGTCGACCTTTTCTTTTTCCAAAATTGTCTTCAATATCAAAATTAAACCATCCCTTAATTGTTTGTGAATTTTGTTCCAACACAAAAAATCGTATAATTTACAAATAGAAACAGAGAGATGGCGGAAAATTCGCAGGCATTTTTGTTTAAGTTGTAAATTATGCCATCTAAGGTGGTAAACTGCTCAATTTACAACTTAAATCAGACTTTAGGGAGTATAGGTTTACGCATAATTTACAGTTTAAACAAAAAGTCCGGCCGAGTTTCCATCGCGTCAAAAAGTGAGAAATGCATTAATTTTCAATTTGAAAGTCATATGTCAAAGGGTAACGAAACCCCATTGGCCTAATAAAGGTGTTAAATAAAAGTTCTTAGGAAGGACAAGCATCTTACGATCTAAAACTCTGATGGCTGGTATCGAGAGTCCCAACCCTCAGCTACGTCCTACATAAAACTGAAAAATAGCGCACAAAAACAAACAAAGATACAAGTAAAAATAAAAGTGACCGTTTTTTTTGGCCCACCCGTTATGATTCAATCGAGCTGAAACTTGAAATAGCTTATTTTTAACTTCTACGCTTAGCGAAGCAAGATAATAAAATCGATCGAAAAATCGAATCGCTAAAAACATCAAATCTTTACGTTTCAGGGTTCGGGGAAGCCGAAAAAGTGGTTTTTGAAAAATGTCTGTCTGTCTGTGATCACGCTGCAGCTCAAACTACTGAACGTATCGACATGAAATTTGGCACACATATGCAGTGGGAGATTTGTAGGTCATACACCGAGGGAAAAAATAGAGTATCGCAGCTCAAAAATTAAAACTTTGGAATCGATACTACTTTTAAAATGAGAAAGGGCGTATTTTTTTGTTTCGCTAAATTCCGAACCGTTTTCGAGAAAAAAATTAATAAAGGTGGACTTCCGGTCAAAAAGTTGGTTTTAGATGACGTCATACACCGAGGGAAAAAAGAGTATCGCAATTTGTTGAGATTGGCAATGACCCTTTGTAGGCGAGTTACACACGAGATCGCTTTTCAATGAAATAAATTGAGCAGGTGAATTCACTAATGTTACAGTGTTTACTAAGAAAAAAGTTACAATTCTCAGAATAAAGTTACAATTGTAAGAAAAAAGTTACAATTGCAAGAAAAAAGTTACAATTGTCAGAAAAAAACAATTCTAAGGAAAAAAGGCAACAGTGAAGCAGCTGGAACCTCCCCATCGCGTGGGTCTTTAATTTCCGTGTCTTGTGTTTAAAATTTTAAAGTTGATATGCCTAAATGGCACTTCTCGTGGACCAAAAGCCTTTCAGGTCTTCAATGGGTCACTTAACCTCCATGAACCAAATTCGGACAAATCGGTCCAGTAGTTTGGGCTATAATGTGGTTTCAGTGTCATTACAAAATTTCGATTTTTCTACCCAAAGGGTACTAATTACCGGGTTAGTATCATCTCATCCCAATGACCAACTCATCCCATCTGACAACTCATCCCAGACCAACTCATCCCAGATCAACTCATCCCAAACTAACTCATCCCAGACCAACTCATCCCAGACGAACTCATCCCAAACCAAGTCATCCCAAAAGACAACTCATCCCAGAACACAACTCATCCCAGACCAAGTCATCCCAACAGACAACTCATCCCAACCGACAACTCATCCCAACAGACAACTCATCCCAAACCAACTCATCCCAGACCAACTCTTGCTTGTTATTGTTTGGGCTGTTCGCTTTAAGGTAGCCGCGGGCTAATATCATCTCATACAATTTTCCAATTCATCCCAGGAGACAACTCATCCCAAATGACACTACAACCCAGGTCAAAAACCTGACCAGGCCTTAACTGCCCTAGCTTCTCGCACTGCAATACCGATATTTCGAAGAGTACTCGCTTTCGGCTCCGCCGAAAGCTCGCGTCGAACTTTCCACGGGCAGAATTTAAAAAAAAATGTTATTAAAAAACCTGACCTGACATAGACTTGAACTGCCCTAGCTTCTCGCACCATTGCAAGAATGATATTTCGACGAGTACCTACTCGCTTTGCTCGCGTGAACCTTTGGGCGGGCAGAATTTGAGAGAAAATGTTATTAAAAAAAAAAACCTGACCTGACATAGACCTGAACTGGCCTCGCTTTTCGCACTCCAAACCGATATTTTAAAGCTTTGCAAGCGTGGAACTTTGGACGGGCAAAATTTGAGAGAAAATGTTATTTAAAAAAAAAACCTGACCTGACATAGACCTGAACTGCCCTAGCTTCTCGCACTGCAAACCGATATTTTGACGCTTTGCTCGCGTGGAACTTTGGACGGGCAGAATTTGAGAGAAAATGTTATTGTCTGCTGGGATGAGTTGTCTGTTGGGATGCGTTGTCCGTTGGGATGACTTGGTCTGGGATGAGTTGCGTTCTGGGATGAGTTGTCTTTTGGGATGACTTGGTTTGGGATGAATTTGTCTGGGATGAGTTGGTTTGGGATGAGTTGGTCTGGGATGAGTTGGTGTGGGATGAGTTGTCACCTGGGATGAGTTGGTTATTGGGATGAGATGATACGACACCACTAATTACCAATAAATTTTATCTCATTTAAAACCAGAATTTGAAAATTTTTCTGATGGTGACAATAAATCTTTCAAAAATTCGTTTTGGAGGGGTAAATGTGAGAGTAACTTTAAATTTGGAAATTGGTGTGCCAAAACAGCACTTTCTGTGGGTCGATTGAATCCAAAATTTGTTCAGCTCTTCGACGTGTAATACGATCCCCAAGTGCAAAATTTCAGCCAAATCGGTTCAGGGGCTTGGGCTGTACCGCCGTTTTAAAGTCTGATAAAAATCTCGGTTTTTGTAGTTTTTGGTCAAAAGGGCACTCAGAGTGAATACAACTTTTGAAGCAGAATCTGAAGGCCTTTCTTATAGTGACGTGAAAAATGGGGGTTTGCATTTAAAATTTAAAAGTTGATGTGCCAAAATGGCATTTCTGGTTGCACGGTTCGCTCCAAAAGCTTTTCATATCTAAGTTGGGTTACGAGATGCCTACGTACCAAATTTCACCCAAATCGGTAGAGTAGTTTGGGCTGTGGCGTGTTTACGTACGTACGTACATACATACATACACATTTTAAAAACCACTTTTGGGTTCCTGAGACCTCAAAACGTATACAGGGTGTCTCTTTTAAAGTGTCAGTTAGGGATATTTAGAGGATCATTTTGAGCAGCTAAAGGAAAATTCACGCACGGAGGTTTCAATTTACTGCCCATCGAATGAAAATATTTTCAGCTCTGACACACTTCCGGTTATACAGGAAATGGCCGCCATGTTTGTTATTTTAAATGGAAAGCCTATGTTTTGACTCTAGATTCGGATTGACCTCTCGATTGTCAGTTTATTGCACCACTTTGTCCACCTAACTGTCATAGTTTTTGACATAAGTCAAAATTTGTGAAAAAAAATTGATTTTATCCGGCAATAGAAAAATTTGTATTTTCCAGACGGTTGAAGATAAAGAATTCAAACTTGGAGGGTTGAAAGTACAAGGTTGGAGCTTTCGGCTGATGGCTCAGTCGCTCTTGTTGACATAACAGTATGGCGGGAATTAATTTTTAAGAATGGCGTAACGAAATTGTCCACAACTCTATTTTTTCAAATGCGAGTACCACAAAAGATGCAAAATTAATTTCTCTGTAGGGTAGTATTAGCATTCCCTATACCTATTTTCAATATGTTCGAAAATATGTATTTGAAATAAATGTATTTGTAAAAAATATTTTCAAAAATATTGATAATAGTTATAGGGAATGCTAATACCAGTCTAAGAAGAATATAATTTTGCATCTTTTGGATACATAAAATTATGGTACTCGCATTTGAAAAAATTGAGTTGTATGGACAATTTCGTTACGGCATGTGAATTTTCGTTCAGCTGCTCAACACGATTCTCTAAATACCGCTAACTGACACTTTAAAAGAGACACCCTGTAGATCCGGTCTTATCTCGAATTCGAAAATTTTAGTGATTGTAGTAACCTCCCTTTTTCTTAAATGGTGAAGTGGAGTGGGGAGGTTAAAAAAGTTGCATTTTCTTAGTTACATACCTATTAATGCTATACCAAGCTCTTGCTTATAGTTCTATCCTTTTCTCGTGGACGAAAAACTTATATTTACAAATGCTCATACTTGCATTAATAAAGGATGTATATACAGGCTGTCCCAATTGTCTGTATTCGGTCGATAACTCCATTGCTGTTAGAGATAGCGAAATATTGTTAACTACAAAGTTGCAGAAGGCACATTTTAAAAATACAATCCTGTATACAGGCTGTCCCACTAAGGAGTAAGAACACAAACATAGGTTTTTTTAAATGGAACACCATGTATGATGAATTCCAAGTAACATTCATTAACCATGTTTTCATCTGAAGCGAATGGTTTAGAAGATATTGGCAATTTTGCAGTACTTATTTTGAAAAATCACCCCACAACCAATTTTCAACCTTTGGTTTTGGAAATTTAACATGTCATTAAGGAAGGTTTGGGCTATGTTTAAAGCTCTTGAAAACGGTCTTAGCTTCTCAAGTTCGTCCCCAGTAACATTATGAATCTTCAAAAATGTAGAGGTTAATATTTCGAAATTTTTAAATGACACCACCATCAAATGTTATAGCCATAGGTTGTAAAATTAAATTTGCTTTCGTTTAATATAAAATGTTCCTATATCCAAGTTTAGCATTTTTCGATTTATTCAGTAAAACACAATTTTCATATTTTTCTCTCTGATGGCTCTGACTACATTTCATTGTAGGTGTCAACTGTGTTATCAGTCGAATTACAATTTCTATAGATCTAATAGTTAAGGATGCGTTTCATAATTTGCCCAATTGTCTTTGGGCTACAAACAGCACCTGCAATAAATTCTGTGTCTATAAAAACAAAGCGTAATTATTATAACTATCACCAGAAACGCCCACTATACCGAAAAGGTTTATTTCGACAGCTAACATGTTTCGAACACAAACTGCTCATCATCAAAGTCAAATCATTGGCATAATCACTTTATTTTAACAGAGTACCTACCTGTTGCTTTTTAAACAACAGGAGATTAAAAAAATATTTTAAGTCGGTAAGTAAGTAATTAGAAAAGTACCTACCTATTCTAAAAGTGCAATTGTTATCTATTTATTTCCTTTTGGTAAATACCTAAGTGCTGAAAATGCTGCAACTTTTTTGAGTAGGTACATTCTTGCGTTCCATAAATGAACATTAAAAAAAACCACTAGAACACAATTTATCGTTAATTAACGCATGATTCCGGCTGACAGAATTTGTGAGACCTATTGTAACATGTAACATACTAAACTTGGATATAGGAACATTTTATATTAAACGAAAGCAAATTTAATTTTACAACCTATGGCTATAACATTTGATGGTGGTGCCATTTAAAAATTTCGGAATTTAAACCTATACATTTTCGAAAGTTCATAATGTTACTGGAGACGAACTTAAGAAGCTAAGACCGTTTTCAAGCGCTTGAAAGATAGCCCAAAACTTCCTTAATGACATGCTAAATTTCCAAAACCAAAGGTTGAAAATTGGTTGTGGGGTGATTTTTCAAAACAAGTACTGCAAAAGTAATGTTTTCCACAAAATTACCAATATCTTCTAAACCATTCGCTTCAGATGAAAACATGATTAATAAATGTTACTTGGAATTCATCATAGAATCCAATAAAAAATTAAAATACAGGGAGTTCCATGTAAAGAAACCTATTTTTGTGTTCTTACTCCTTAGAGGGACAGCCTGTATACAGGATTGTATTTTTAAAATATGCCTTGTTTGACCCTCTCCAACTTTGTGTTTAACAATTTTTCGCTATCTCTAACAGCAATGGAGTTATCGACCGAATACAGACAATTGGGACACCCTGTATAAGTTTCTCGTGAACGAGAAAAGGATAGAACTACAAGCAAGAGATTTGTTACCATTTATTCATAACGGCCATTGGCTGGTATGAATAAACGGTAACCGAGCATTTGCTCATAGTTCTATCCCTGTCTTACGCAAGAAAAACTTGTATTTGCATCCTTTATTAATGCGAGTTTGAGCATCTTGTAACACTTTATTCATACCAGCCATTAACTAATCAAAAATTAAACCTCAATTCAAGGACAGTAGGTACTTTAGACATTTTGTGAGACGAACTTGTTCTTATATTAAACAATAGACCGCTTCAATATTTCTCGAAAAAAATGCAAATAAACTGTGACGATAGTACGAAAGCGTACGGCTGCCATGATTTTTGCTAACTTTTTTTTATTTTGTAATTTACAGAAAAAGTGTAAATTTACAGAAAAAAGTGTAAATTTACAGAGAAAGTGTAAATTTACAGAAAAAAGTGTAAATTTACAGAAAAAAGTGTAAATTTACAGAAAAAGTGTAAATTTACAGAAGGAAGTGTAAATTTACAGAAAAAGTGTAAATTTACAGAAGGAAGTGTAAATTTACAGAAAAAGTGTAAATTTACAGAAAAAAGTGTAAATTTACAGAAAAAAGTGTAAATTTACAGAAAAAGTGTAAATTTACAGAAAAAAGTGTAAGTTTACAGAAAAAGTGTAAACTTACAGAAAAACTGTAAATTTGTTTCTATTCTGAGAGCACCATTACCGAGTTGTACAGGGTAGTTCAAATGTATTAATACACGGCACTCACGGCCAAGCAATAAGATAAATAAATAAAATAAAAATCCAATGTAAATTAGAATAAATTACCTTCATTTCGTCGCAATTTGGAATTTGCATAATTTAGCGATAAACAATGAGTAATATTTATTTTTTTAACGGCACCACCCATGTTCCTATTTTTTTGGATTCCCTGTGAGTCCTTCTTTATGGTAATAATTTAATTTTTTTGATAAATCGAACAGTAAATTTTTAAATTTTCACTAATTCAAATTTCGCGAAGAGATCCGGCAACAACGCATTTCATCATATGTGCAACCGATGCAATCGTCCTCGTCTTACCACATGCCTCCCACTAATTGTACACGCCCACTAAAGGATTTTAACGGGGCCTAATTATATATAAGTTTCTTTACAACAAATGGCGCATTTCGTTACAAAGGAAAAAATGTTTCTTCAGAGTGCAGGATTACGAGCCATTTTGCTATATTTTTTATCGGGCTGTTATCAAACTGTTAATTAATAAAATGACCAAAAACAACAAATCTTGCATTCTGAAAAAATATTATTAATAATGAAAATTTAAATTTAAAAATTTATTGCTCAATTTATGTACTTTTTGTTTATTGCTAAATTATACAAGCATTTACCATGGATTTTTTATTCTATTCATCTTAAAATTTGGCCGTAGGTAAGAGCCGTGTATTAATGCGTTTGGACTACCCTGTACAACTCGGTAAAGGTGCTCTCAGAACGAAAACATAAATTTACACTTTTTCTGTAAAACACTTTTTCTGTAATTTACACTTTTTCTGTAAATTTACACTTTTTTCTGTAAATTTACACTTTTTCTGTAAATTTGCACTTTTTTCTGTAAATTTACACTTTTTCTGTAAATTTACACTTTTTTCTGTTACACTTTTTCTGTAAATTACAAAATAAAAAAAGTTAGCAAATATCATGGCAGCTCTACGCTTTCGTACGATAGAACAAAAAGCGAATATAGCAATTTTGAGGATTGACAAAAGCAGAAAAATGAAACAGACTATGAAAACTATATTTTCGTTTGATTTTTTCCCTATCATTACAGACTCAGACATTTTTTTAAAATGTACACCGCAAATTGTATACCTGGCCCGTTGTACGTATAAAGAATTCATGCGGAAACGCGGATAATATTAAACATTAGAGCAGGAATCATTACACGGGTCTGTGACAGCAGGAAATGGAAACGCAAAGCGTCTCTTTATTCCGCACGGCGAAGTTTGTACTGGCGGCACTTCAATAAACAATCGTTTCTCGTGCGCACCTATTCGAAAATGATCTCCTGACGAAGTGCTGACAAAACTGTGATAAAATGAACTGCCTTTTAGTCATTTTCCTGGTGATTTTTTCGATGAGTTTTGTGGAAAGCGAGAATTCGTGCTGTGACGGGAAAGAGGAGGTTTCCACATGGAGGAGGTCCTGGGGGATGTTTCCTGCAAGTTGGTCCTTGAAAAACAGGATTCCCATGATCACAGGTATACTTCAAAACCGTAAAAATTACCCTTCGTGATCTTATTCGAAACCGTTGCTTCAGGATAACTGTAAAGTTTATTCATAAAAATTATTTTCATGACTGAAATAATGGCACCACAGCTGTTGCCTGAAATAATTGTCGATTTTTTCATTAACTTACTTGCTTAATCCTAGCGCCTTTCTACCCTTACAGGGTGTAAGGCGGGGTTGAGTCGGTTAGTTGGGTGTTGTTCTCCATGCATCCCTTCATTTTTTCCTATTTTGCGTTATCTGTTTCACTTCACTCCAGTCTGTTTCTTTTTACCACTGCACTTCTAACACCCCCTCTGTCCATGTTTTTCTTGGTCTTCCCCTTTGCTTCTTCTTTCCTGTTCGCGTTTCGTACACTTTCCTCACCAGATTGTTCTCGTTCATTCGCATTACATGACCTAACCATCGTAGTTGACCTTCTTTTATTGTTGTACTAAGCGGTTTTGTATTGAGATTTTCTCTTAATGTTGTGTTCCTGATTTTATCTAATCTTGTCTTTCCCTCAATCTTCCTTAGGTATCTCATTTCCATGCTTTGCATTCTGTTTTTCTGAGTTTCAGTTATCGTCTACACTTCTGAACCATAGATTAAGATTGGCCTTGCTACTTTTTCAAAAATTTGTACTTTCGTTTGTTTCGGTATTTCTTTGTTCGCCAGAAAAGTGTTTTTTCTACCATTAAATAGCCTTCCTGCTGCTCCCGTTCTTTCTATTATTTCTTCCTTTAAACTTCCATCCTGTGCTATCATCGTTCCTAGGTATTTCAACTTTTTTACTTGTTCCAGAGTCACATTGTCTACCCTTATTTTGTGTTCTTTTTCCGAGTTGCTTATTATCATTGATTTAGTTTTGTTCGTGTTTATCTTCGTGCTTTTGTTGCTCAAACTTCGGTTGAATCTTATTATGTTTTCTTTAAGCGTTTTTTCATCCTTGGCTATTAGCACCATATCGTCGGGGTAGCATATTTCCGATATCTTTACTTCTTTCATTCTCCAGTGTCCTATTTGGTATTGTTTCACATTTTCTTTTGCTTCCTTAAATGCTTCATCTAGGACTAAGGCAAATAGACCCTTCGTGATCTTATTCGAAACCGTTGCTTCAGGATAACTGTAAAGTTCATTCAGAAAAATAATTTTTCATGACTGAAATAATGGCAACCGCAGCTGTTGCCTGAAATAATTGTCGATTTTTTCATTAACAGATCAAATTAAAATAAACATCCAAATTATATCCACTTCAGTAAACTTGCAGCTATTATTATTGAACGAGCACTTATTTTGTCAAAGTAGGTTTTCACATTTAAAAATTAAATAGTGCAGATCATGTCAATTCGAGCAATTTTAATTCCTGCGACATGTACGTGCAGAAGCTTTCGTTTCTTCGCCTCCGGGCTATAAAATATCTGTGCCTCGCTTTACATAAATTACGACAAAAAGACGATTTTCGCATTCTTTGCGCCATTATCTGGTGTAGAAACTGGAAAATGGTGAAAAAATCAATCGCTTTAAGTGAAAATGAGTAGGAAAATAAGAACAAGAGCTTAACTTGCAGTTGTAATATTTATGCACGTTTCTCCGGCAATTAATCCATTAAACCACATTGTGGTAGGTATTAAAATTTTATTACTACCTTTGTTGGAAATTGGAAATCCATGTCAGAAATGCCGTATAATATAGTATTTTAAAAAGAAAAGTTCCTGTGGACATCAAGTCTGATCAAAACAGAAATATCAAAATAATTGAAAAGTAAACTCTTTATAACTGTAACGTATGCTTCAAATTTCACAATCTTGTCATTTATTTAGGAACTTTTCTTCCTAAAACGGTGTGTATACATATACAGGGTGGTCGTTTTATCTCGAGACTGACAAACATCTCGGAAAGGAAGCATTTTAGAAAAAAATGTTTTGTCTAAAAGTTTTATGACTTCGAGGAGGAAAATAGATGGCATCAACGCCATTTTGATTCAAGGTCATTTTCAGGGTCAAATGAAGGTCAACTTAATTTTTTTCACTGGAAACCTACATTATTTATTAGATTCTTATTCCCCGTAAAAGAACAAACAACTCTCATCTAAACTATTTTTGATCCGATGGATAGTTTGTCAGATATTTAAATGATTATTTTATTCGTTAAGTATTGAACCAATCCAAAGGAGCATTTAACATACCAGTAATCCTGATTACAGTGATAAGACTACAACGTCAACTTGACATTACTTACTCAATACTTTAATTTATAAAATAATCTGCAAAATACGATTCGTAGTCTCTTGGTTGCCTTGTTGAGTCCTCATGGATGCACTACTTGTCAAAAGGGAGATTTTTTTCGGCCAAAGAGGACTCGAGCGAGCTCTCGTCCTCTTTTTAGCCTAAAAAAATCTATCATTTTGACTCGTAGTTGACAGCCATTCGGACGTCAAAACCCGCGGCAATCAAGAGACTACTCGTCGTATTACTATTGAAAATTTTAATCTTCTTCGAAATCCATTGCCTTCCCTAGCAACAGCCGCATGGCAAAAACAAAATCTACAACAATTTTTGTTGTTGATTTATCTAGAATTCATCGTTGCTAAGATACAACGGTTGTTCATTTGTTTTGTCGTGCCGCTGTTACTAGAGAATTTCAAGGGATTTCGAAAAATATTAAAATTTACATCCATCGGATCCAAAAATAGTTTAGATGATAGTTGTTTGTTCTTTTACGGGGAATAAGAATCTCTAAGAAAAAATTTAGGTTTCCATTAAAAAAAATCAAATTGACCTTCATTTGACCTTGAAAATGACCTTGAATCAAAATGGTGATGATTCAATCTCGGGTTCAATCTATTTCCCCCTCGAAGTCATAAAACTTTTATACTAAACATTTTTTTCTAAAATGCTTCCTTTTCGAAATACTTGCCAGTCTCAAGATAAAATCACCACCCTGTATACTGACACAGTGTGTTATTATTAATAATAATAATAATAATAATTTTATTGAAATGCCAACCGAAAATATAAATAATAAGTAATAATAAACAGTATATTCAATACGATAGGAACAGATCAAATCTGATTTTAATCCCACCCTGAAAATTAAATCATAACGCTTTACAATACGCACAAGTTGATACACAATTTATAAGAGTATTCTACTCAACTGCAAGTTTAGAATATTAGAAAAGTGAAACATCAATACTCGGCATATTATCACCATAAATCAAAAAATCTTTGAGCGCTTGCCTAATGACAGGAATAGAAGTACCATGCGTAGAAGAGTGAAGAATTACATTAATCACATAAGTTGCTAGGTACGAAAAAGAAAATTTAAAAGAGGCATGAGTGTGTAAAGGAATCGTAACTGAGAAACTGCTGCCGCGCAAATTCCGATTGTGAACCATTTGACGAGGCTGAATTCTAGTGTTTAAATATTTCGGTTCACCAGTTATCATCACCCTCAACACTAGCAACGCGAATTGTACCAAGCGGCGTTCGGATATCTTTAGCCAACCTAATTGCCTGATGAAAGGAGTTATATGTGCCGCAAATGGAACTCTGAGAATGAATCTTACGCAATGATTTTGGATTCTTTGCAATCTATCTTTCTGTATGTTAGTTAGACATGAACCATAAGCAGCTGAGCCATAGTTTAGGTGGGAGAGGACGAGAGAATCAGTTAATAGTTTTTTACTGTTATCATCAAGAAACTGCCTGTAGGGTGCTAAAAGTTTAAACGAGAGAAAAGTTTTTCTACAGACCGAATTGACTTGTTCAACAAACTTTAACTGAGAGTCGTAGAGGATGCCGAGGATCTTAAGACAGGAGTACTGCTTAACAGTTGCTCTATCAATTGTTATCTTAAATTGAGAGGAAACCAAATTCAATCTAGAGGCTGTGCCGAACACAATGGTTTGGCTTTTTGAGGGATTTAACTATTATTAGTGTGATACATCTTCAAACCACAATTTCTACACATCAGGTATGACCGTTTGAAATGTCATTTCAAAAATCAAAATTAATGGGAAAAACATTTTCTAATTCTAAAATGTTTGATCGTCACTGGAATATTTGACCTTGCGTTGCGATAAATTATACATCGGATTTCTCCTTGCTTTTCATAAAATTAGGTTACACTCAACTTACAGGTTCATTACGGCCCAAACGCTAGGCTCACATATGAAAATCACTCAGATTCAAATTTGGTTATTGCGAATGAATCAAAACTATCCACCCCAATGAGAATAAAACAAATCGCATGCACCGTTTTTAACACCAACAACTTATTATTCTTCGAGGACTTTAAAGAATTTATTTCTTCTGAGCGTCTTTCCCAAAAAGAGTGTACAACACTTTCACGCGTTTTCCCATATGCATTCTGCGTCCGATGATTAAATGAAAACCCACATTTTTCTTAACGGATTCGGAATCTATAAATTTTTCTCATAAGAAAAACATGTCACGCGACCGAAAAAGCAGTCAACTTCCACTCTAGATTTTCAAAAACAGTAAAGGAATTATTAAATTATTTTGTAATATTTACAAATTGTAAACACTGAAGAATATTAGAAAAAAGAAAAGGTATTTAAGAAAATAATGAAGATCACGTCTTTTTGCGTTTTTCAAAAATTTTGATTGATGGGTGGTCATGACTACATTTTCGATCGAGTGTGTTACCTACATGTTTTTGCCCTAAAAAAATTTGTAGATACCAAAAGAGTTAAAAAAAATGTGGATTTCCATTCAACAAAAACGATGATGACCGCCATTATGTCAAAAACGACTGGGCCAAAAAATCAGCACCATCGGACGTAGAATGCAAAAAACTCTATACCTGTTCGAGAATTTTTGCATAAAGTTTCCGATTCTGGAATTTTGGGCAATATTCGTTACTTTTTAAACGTTCTGTATTCTTCGAGAGCTTTAAGAATTTATTTATTATATTTATTATTTATTTTTTAGGGATTTCAGAGGTTCTCAAACGGTTTAAGTCAATTTTTCAACCCTTAATATCTCGAAAACTATGAACTTTTGGATAGCGGTCTCTTTTGTGAATAATCTTATTTTGATCCAACCTACCCCTAGTTTCAGTACAGGGTGGGTAATTTTTCGATGCTCGCCATTGGCATCTTCTAAACGGTAAAAGATACGGGGTCGGTTAAATTAGAGAAAAGTTGCGCTATTTCTTGACGATTAAGAGTCTGAAGAGAATTCCCCGATATTTTGATTCGTTTCTGAGTTATCACAAAAAATCTGAAAATTGGCAATTTAAAGAAAAATTAATATCTTCCTAACGCTTGATGTTATTTAAATGAAACTTGGAACTTTTATATTTCTGACAGCTGTCAATTGAATCACATTGACGGAAATTTTTTAGGCCCTCTAGATTTTGAATAAAGACGGTCAACTTTTCATTTTCTTATGGGCGCCATATTGAATTTTAACACCGCCGGATACACAGAAAAAATAGCTTCTCAAAAACGTAACCAACATGGATGTTTTTGAAAAAATATGTGAAAGCCTGAGTCACACAACCGCAAGACTAACGTCTTATTCACAACCACTATACGTGCGTAACATAACAAACTTTAACAATGGTCAACAATTATTCATGACAGCTTCTGACTTTTCTAGTAATTGTTGACGATTGTTAAACTTTGTTATGTCACGTACCTACGTAAAGTGGTTGAGAATGAGCTTTTAATTTATTACTATTGAATTCAATTGTTTTCATCACATGTTATAAGAGATTGAAGAAGGCGGCGTACGTTTTTGCAATTGAAGGGTCCAATGCTAAAACTGGCTAAGTCCATATTATATAGTTTCTCAGGACTTGGGCAATGTATAATAGGAGTTTTGAAATTTACATACGCTTTCTTTGCCTCTATTTTCACATACTTATGCAAATTATTTTACAGAACGCTGCAGAGACATTTATTAGACGCTTCTGCAGGAATAACTCATTTTCGCAAAAAAGTGGACAGCCAGTTTTAGCATTGGACCCTCGAATTGTTTTTCATCAGATTTTACAAATTATTCATACCAATTTTTGAAATTCTGACATTTGTCAAAAAAGTTCATGTTGACTACATTTTTGAATAGCAATTTTTTTATGTATTTGCTCGTGTCAAAATTCAATATGGCGGCCATAAAAGAATCAAAAGTTGACTGTCGTTATTCAAAATCTAGAAGGCCTAGAGAATTTCTGTCAATGTCATTCAATTGACAGGTGTCAAAAATATGAAAGTTCCATGTTTCATTTAAATAACATCAACTTGACCGGAAGTGCATACACGGCCACCCTAGATTTTCAGAAACACCGAAAAAATCGGTGGAAAATTGAGATTTTCGAAAAACGCAAGAACACGTCTACTTTAATTTTTTGATACAAATTCATCTGCCCATTGACATTTTCTTTTTATTTACTTCTGAGATGTTGACAGATTGTGAGGTAAGAGAAAATTTAATAGAAAGAAGAGAAATCAAAAAATTAAATTGCTCATAAATTTCCATCAAAAAAACTAATTTGACGTGTTTTTGGGTTTTTCGGAAATCTCAATATTTCACCGATTTCTTCGATGTTTTTGAAAGTCTAGGGTGGCCGTGACTGCACCCCCAGTCAAGTATGATACATGTTTCTAACTTAGAAAAAATCGTAAATTTCGAATCCGTTAAGAAAAAGGTGTCGTTCCATATGAAAAAACAAAGTTAAGGTCATTTCCGGTTAAACCGGAAGTAAAAAAAATTTCCTCCGCGCAAGTGTCCCCCTCAGTGCGGGATTGGCCAGCTTTTATTTCAATGCAATATCTCTATTACGTCCAAAAATATTCAAGGTGGAAAGTTTTAAAAATAACACCCTGTATATTCTCGTTGTGGTTCAGCGGCATGTTTATTATTTTTAGGTATATATTATTTGAAAAATCTACCTACAGCATTGTAACACATTTAATAGATATTTTGACAGATAACCATAAACACACAAACACCTAACACGGCGATAATTTCAAAATCACAGCATTCTGCATTAAATCGTGTTTGCGGTTAGGTATATCTCAAGAACTGCCAAAGAAAAATATGTCAAAGTATATATGCATTGGGTTAGTGTCATCTCATCCCAATGACCAACTCATCCCATCTGACAACTCATCCCAGACCAACTCATCCCAGATCAACTCATCCCAAACTAACTCATCCCAGACCAACTCATCCCAGACGAACTCATCCCAAACCAAGTCATCCCAAAAGACAACTCATCCCAGAACGCAACTCATCCCAGACCAAGTCATCCCAACAGACAACTCATCCCAACCGACAACTCATCCCAACAGACAACTCATCCCAAACCAACTCATCCCAGACCAACTCTTGCTTGTTATTGTTTGGGCTGTTCGCTTTAAGGTAGCCGCGGGCTAATATCATCTTATACAATTTTCCAATTCATCCCAGGAGACAACTCATCCCAAATGACACTACAACCCAGGTCAAAAACCTGACCAGACCTGAACTGCCCTAGCTTCTCGCACTGCAATACCGATATTTCGAAGAGTACTCGCTTTCGGCTTCGCATCGAACTTTCCACGGGCAGAATTTAAAAAAAATGTTATTAAAAAACCTGAACTGCCCTAGCTTCTCGCACCATTGCAAGACCGATATTTCGACGAGTACCTACTCGCTTTGCTCGCGTGAACCTTTGGGCGGGCAGAATTTGAGAGAAAATGTTATTAAAAAAAAAACCTGACCTGACATAGACCTGAACTGCCCTAGCTTCTCGCACTGCAAACCGATATTTTGACGCTTTGCTCGCGTGGAACTTTGAACGGGCAGAATTTAAGAGAAAATGTTATTAAAAAAAAAACCTGACCTGACATAGACCTGAACTGCCCTAGCTTCTCGCATTGCAAACCGATATTTTGATCTGGGATGAGTTGTCTGCTGGGATGAGTTGTCTGTTGGGATGAGTTGTCCGTTGGGATGACTTGGTCTGGGATGAGTTGCGTTCTGGGATGAGTTGTCTTTTGGGATGACTTGGTTTGGGATGAATTTGTCTGGGATGAGTTGGTCTGGGATGAGTTGGTTTGGGATGAGTTGGTCTGGGATGAGTTGGTCTGGGATGAGTTGTCACCTGGGATGAGTTGGTTATTGGGATGAGATGATACGACACCATATGCATTAATGAATTCCTTGAAGAAAAATCAATTCAACCGCGTGAAAATATACGGGGTGTCCATTTAAATAAAGTGAAATCATGTGTAGGTATCGCGAAAATTTTATGTTCAATTATCAAGTTTGCGGACACTAAACCTGGAATGTATGCAATTCAGCGCTCTGGTGGACCAACATAAAACTGACAGCAGTTGTCAAATCCTGAAAAAAATTGTGAATATTTTGTAGCAATCTCTGTCGAATATTTAGGGATACACAACTGTATAAGTACAAAGTTTCAGTTCGAAATCTCAATCCGTTCTCATGTTATCCGTCGGACAGATTCGACGAGCGAACAAGCGAGCGAGCGAGCCAGTAATCAAAGACATGAGTATCTCCGCATTCTGCTACTGCACGAAGTTTTAATTGGAACATTCTGTATATTGGAAAGGAAGGAAGTTGCAAACGGTGGCCGCTTCCATTTAAAGGTATAGGCCTACGAAGGGCCATGTTGTGCTGTTTTATGTTAATTGACACTTTAAACTAGCAATGAAGCCTTAATTGACACTTTAATCTGCAAATTAGCTTAATTGACACCTTAAAGTTTCAATTAGGCTTAATTGACACTTTAAACTTGCAATTGCCATAATAAGGGTTTTTAGTATAAGAGGGTCCTTTTCTAATTGTGACGTCAAGCCAATCAAGCGGCAGCGCACTATGTGCAGATGGTATACTGTTTATGGCGGCGCATAGGGGGTCTGACATGGCACATCTTCCATCCTTTTATGCTCATGATAAAGAATTCGTGAGGGTGTATCAATTGATGAATTTTTATTATTAATTATTAATTATTATCCTCAGGGGTTGAAGACTGTGGGTTTTGGGGGTAAATTTTTTGCTTTCAAAATAGTCTCCTGAGATAATGAGTGGTAAAAGGATTAAATTCCGTCCGAGTCATTTTTTTGTGTTTCGGGGTTGAAGGGGGTGTTTTAGATGCATAGTTTCTTTGTTCAATTCAACTCTTTCGGTTGTAAGCGGTGCAAGGGTTTAAATTTCCTCCAAGTCAAGTTTTTGGGGTTGGGGGTGTGCCGGAACGGCTGGTAGGAAATGTGTTCAGGGTCGTGCAGCAGACAATCGGGGGTGTACAGCGTTTATTTGGATTTAAATGTGGCAGAGACACGGGCTGTGTGGTCGTTAATAGCTGAAGGCGTAGTTGGTTAAATTGAAGAGGTGTTAACCCGTCGATAAACTACATGTTAATAAAAATTACAAATTGTGAAACAATTAAAGGTAACCCACCTAGCACCAGGTTTCCAAAAGGGATCTTGCGATCGTCTCAATGAAGCACCCAAAGGATACCAAGTTTCTCGGCGTGGTTAATATTTTAATCGTAAGAAAAAATGACTGATAATGGTTTTTTGTCTCTAAAATTCCCGCGATTCCGGAAGCATCATGGACGAATGTCAAACCGGGCGCGGGAGTTTTAAATCAATTATGTTAATATTAAATATGTATTATTAAATATATACCGTAACAGGGGTTGAAGTGGGCGAGTTTCAAGGGTGCAATTTTTTGTGTTCAGTTAGTTTCTTCCGGTAATAAGTGGTCCAAGGGTTACATCTCTTGTAAGCGAATTTTTTGTTTCAAGGTTGAAGGGGTTGAGTTTTAGAGGTGCAATTTTTTTCTCTTCCTGTCGTAGGTGATCTAAGGGTCTAAAGACTAAATATATGCTCAAAACTTTTGCTGGGCCATCGATTAAAAGTCATCGAATTGCTTGAATTTCAAGCAACACTTATGGGAAATTTCGAGTTTGAACCCCTAATTTGCACCCCTTTCTGTTTCATCTTACAGAAAAAAAAACCATCCCTTATCAAATAATGTCAAAATATACAGGGTGAGTCTAGTTGGACAAATCAGTCGCTCTGCGTTTAAGATATTGACATTGGAAATTCAATTTTTGGATATGTTGTAGCTGAAATGGTCCCCTACGCAAGGGGCCCATAAAGAAAGCTCCAGTTTTATTCAAACCGAAATTATTAAATAAAAACGAAGGCCTCAAATTTCTTTTTTCCATATTGTTGCATTTTTTAAGGTTATTTCGTTAGAGAATCATTTTCTCTTTATGGAAACATAATTTTTTGCAGACAAAAGTTAATAATATCCGTAAGATAAATTATTGAAATAATAAAGATTTTTTATTATTTCCTAATGAAAACCACGAGTGCCGTGGTTTTAACAACTGGGGCAGTCTAGCTTATACTGCAGACTGTACCCGAAATGGCAAGTGTCAGTTGGAAATGTCATTTGCGTTCGTTTATGGAAAAATCAAAGGAAAAATAATGCAAAACTACGAGTTTTTGCCCTTTTCTTTACAGATAATTAGGTAATTTTTATTGCTCGATACATTTTTTGCTAAATTCGCCGAATACAAGTGTCTCGGGTTGTCACCTGATTGATGTTTTTTTACATTGCCATTGGAGTCGAATGGTTCGATCAAGAAGAGCTTTTCCAGGCTATTCCCGTCAGCCAGAAAGGAATTGGCAATAGTTGCTAACAGTTTACATTGCTGTCAAATATGGTGATTTTGTTGTTTTATTTAAAAGTTAATATTTCAGCTGATAAGTTTTCACACTTACGAAAAGAAGATTTATCATCATCGGATGTTGAGGCGTCCATTAATATTCCTTGTAGGAAATGTTGAGACTGTTGATTGTTGATATAATGAAACAAGACAGAGAAGCCTTGAGCCAAGCGAAACCAAAAAAATTCAACTCGGAGGGTGTAAACTTAGACTTCTCTAATCGGGCCCCTCCAATCGTGTGACAACCCGAGACACTTGTATTCGGCGAATTTAGCAAAAAAGCCATCAAGCAATAAAAATTACCTAATTATCTGTAAAGAAAAGGGCAAAAACTCGTAGTTTTGCATTATTTTTCCACAAACGACCCCAAATGACATTTCCAACTGACACTTGTCATTCTGGGTACAATCTGCAGTACAAGCTACACTGCCTTTCAGTTGTTAAAACCAGGGCATGCGTGGTTTTCCTTAGGTAATAACTAAAAATCTTTATTATTTAAATAATTTATCTCTCGGTTATTATTAACTTTTTTCTGCAAAAAATTATGTTTCCATAAAGAGAAAATGATTCTTTAACAAAATAACCTTAAAAAATTCAACAATATTGAAAAACATTTTTTTAGGTCTTCGTTTTTATTTAATAATTTTGGTTTGAATAAAACTGGAGCTTTCTCTATGAGTCCCATGCGTAGGGGACTCTTTCAGCTACAACATATCCAAAAATAGAATTTCCAAATTCAATATCTTAAACGCTAGAGCGACTGATTTGTCCAACTAGACTCACCCTGTATGTGGTTTCAGACCTACATGTGCAAAATATTTGGGTTTTCGTATTTTTGTGATTTTCAACCCCTAAATTTCATCCCCCAAAATTGACACCCCCTCACCTTCAACAGACTTGTACATCAAAAACGCATATCAACTTTCAGTAAAATATCTCCACTGGTTCTCGAGTTATTACAATTAATAATTTTCGGTCCCGAAAAAAACCTCGCATTCTCGCGATTTTACTGCGAACGCTGCCTAAACGCTTGAAGATGGACTAAAATCGTATAAGGGAGAAATGTCGGCAACGAAGAGACCTACAAAAAAGTGCGTGACAGCATATAAATATCTGTTACGGACAGCCGACAATAAGCCACTGAAGCTATTTTCGTCAAAAATTAAAACACAAAAACGATCTCAGTGGGCTACCCATCGTAGATAGCTATATGCCGTCCCGGACTTTTTTGTAGATCTTTTCATTGCCGACAATTCCTCCTTACAAACTTTTGCTCTAGCTTCAAGCGTTGAGGCAGCGTTCGCGAACAAACGTCGAAAATTGAAATTTCTTTCAGTTTTTCACCCCTAACTCCCACCCCCCTGGTCCGATATGGCCCAAAAACAATCCCCGCCGAGATTTTCGGGGTATACACATGTGTATAAAATTTCAGCTCGATATCTGCTTTCGTTCTCAGGTTATGATGAGATAAGAAAGGTTGAGAAACCTGAAGTGTTTGCAGTACCTACCTAGTAAATGAACAAAAAAACATAAAAATTTTGCTAAATCCATAGAATTAACACTACAGAAATACCAAAAGTACCTAACACAGAAAATCTGACAATTTTGCAAAATTATGTTTTGTAGGGGATGAAATATTGTGGAGGGTGGAAAAGTTGTAAAGAGTGAAAATGTAATCCAAGTGAGTAAATTATGAGTAGTTATCTGAAAAAACAAAATTCGGCGAATTTTGTAAAATGGCGCTCATTGGGTTGAAAAATTGCGAAGGGGAATGAACAGTAGGAGGGGTGAAGACTAACTGTGGTTAAAAATCATTACAAAAAAAAGGCAGCAGAGAAGCGGCTGGAACCTCCCCAACGCGTGGGTCTTTGATTTCCGTGACTTGTGTTTAAGATTTTAAAGTTAATATGCCTAAATGGCACTTCCCGTTAACCAATTGCTCCCAAAAGCCTTTCAGATCTTCAACGGGTCACCTGACCTCCATGTACCAAATAACGTGGTTTCAGTGTTATTTCAAAATTTCGATTTTTCTACCCAAAGGGTAATAAATGCGAATAAATTGTATCTCATTTAAAACCAGAATTCGAGGACCCTTCTAATGGTGGCAATAAATCTTTCAAAAATTTGTTTTGGATAGGTAAATGAGAGAATACTTTAAATTTGGAAATTGGTGTGCCAAAACGGCACTTTCCGTGGGTCGATTGAATCCAACATTTGTTCAGCTCTTCGACGTGTAATACAATCCCCATGTGCAAAATTTTAGCCAAATCGGTTCAGGGGCTTGGGCTGTACCGCGATTTTAAAGTCCGATAAAAATCTCGATATTTTTAGTTTTTGGTTAAAAGGGCACTGACAGTGGATACATCTTTGGAAGCAGAATCTGAAGGCCTTTCTTATTGTGACGTGAAAAATGGGGGTTTACATTTAAAATTTAAAAGTTGATGTGCCAAAACGGCATTTCTGGTTGCACGATTGGCTCCAAAAGCTTTTCAGATCTAAGTTGGGTTATCACATGCACACGTACCAAATTTCAGCCAAATCGGTCGAGTAGTTTGGGCTGTGGCGTGTTTACGAACGAACGTACGTACGAACGAACGTACGTACGTACATACATATAGACACATTTTAAAAACCACTTTTTTGGGTTCCTGAGACCTCAAAACGTACAGATCCGGTCTTATCTCGAATTCGAAAATTTTTGTGATTGCAGTAACCTCCCTTTTTTTTTAAATGGTGAAGTGGAGTGGGGAGGTTAATATAACACGAAAATAAGCCCATAATTATGCAAATCAGACTGTTGTGTGGGTTGAAATACTTATATCTTATAGGTATGCATGTTTTGCGAAGGAGGCTGAAAAATTGTAAAAGGTAAAAATACAAATAAGCTCAATTTATTATCGAAGAAAAACGAAATTACGCGAATTTTGCAAAATAAACACTTAGGGTGTTGAAAAATTGTAAAGGGGGATGAAAAATTAAAAGGGATGAGAATTGATAGTAAATATTAAGTAGAATTACAGAAAATAACACGAGAATTAACCAATTCTCCAAATTTGCCTTTTAGGCGTTGAAATCTTGCGATCGAAGAGTGTCGAAAAAGTGAAAAAGGTAAATAGAATCCATATGAGTAAAATTTATTAACGAAAAAAGGCAAAATTGCGCGAATTTTACTAAATTAACGCTCGGGGGGTTGAAAAATTGTGAAGGGGGGTGAAAACTCAAGAGGTGTGAAAATGTAGTTAAGTAGAACTAGCAAAAATTAAGTACGCGAAAAAGAAGCGGTCTGCGTAAATTTTGCATTTTGAGGGTTCACATAGGTGATGAAAGGGATTGAAAAATTGTGGATGGGTTAAGAATTAATGAAAATGATTTTGACTTACCGACAAATCTCGACAAAGCCCGAAAAAATAAATAAAAGCCACGGGAAGATGTACATCAATGCGATGTGTATCCTTGTAGATGTTTATCATCTTAATGTGAATGTAAGGGTGGTCTGAATTTACTGGTGGAATCGGGTGCAGATTTTATCAATCTGCACCTAGTAGTAATGCCTCCGCAAACGCACAGTGGTGTCAAAAAAGTGAAATGTTGAAAATTGGCCGTACAGAATTATACAGTAGAGAGAAAAAACATTCTGCTACGGCACTAACAATCCAATGGTGTCAATTTTAATTATACATTATTCAGTGAAAATTCGAGTTTACACCCCTAAATTTCATCCCCTTCTTTAAATTTTTCCTAAAATTCACTTCTCCTTTCTCGAAGATAGAATATCTAAGACCTTACATAGTTTCACTTTCACAGCAGGTATTGCTTCTCTGTGTATCACAGGGCTTCATTACCGTTTCAATCTCTAAACTCCAACCCCCTATTTCACCACCCCCAATACTCTAAAGACAGTTGCGTTTTCAATTTCACCACCCTAATCCAATTCGTTGAAAAATTGTGGTGATTTAGAGATTCATGTTTTTAACCCTTCATGACTCCCCCCGTTTATTATTAACAGGGGTGAGTTTATTTATCCAGTGTTACATAACACCTTGCGCATTTACTGACTTATTCGGTTGTTCGTAAATATATCAATAGGATTTAAGAAAAAAATAAAAATAACAAAGAGTTAGGGGTTGTTAATGGCCTAGGGTTAGTATATTACTACGGAGTGCCGAATCCTAGTACACAAACAATTACTTAAGTTGAAAAAATAGATATTTAATTTATTTCTTGCAGGTACCGCAGACGACAGTCGAGAAGAAACCCGTGGAAAATTCAAAGTCAAGAAAAAATTCAAACGATTCATGCTGCCCCTCCTGCTGGCCTATAAACTCAAGTTTTTCACCCTCATCCCCGTTTTAATAGGACTCCTGGTCCTACTTACAGGAGCCACAGGATTAGCAGGATTCTTCTTCGCCCTTTTCGCAGCAGTCATGGGACTTAAAGTTGGCGGAGGACATCACTGATACCTACGAAATTTGTATTTATTTATTTAATTTATTTATAAATAGTGCAATATTTTAATAAACAGGATTTTTATTGAGTTTTGGTTCAATTAATTCATTCAATTGTATTACAATAAGACTGTTTTGTGGGATTAGCATACCTAAATGATAAACGGAGCATGCAGGAAGCTACAAAAGAAGAGTTTTTAGTCATTCATTACCTACGCCTGTTGCGAATGTTGCGATGAGCAAGTAATGTTCCAATTTCCTCTATGTCCAATTTTTGAGTTTGGGGGCTGAAAGGGGTGAAATTTTTTTCGATTGTCCCGATTTTCTTGCGAGTAAGTGTACAGCCCGTTCGCGAGACTTAGCGTACCAGGTTATAAGAAACGTACGTCTTAAAAGTCATCTCTCTCCGCATTATTATACGTGGACTGACAAAGTTTGAGCGTAGCGCCCTAACCTTGTCGCGCGCTCTATCTCACTCCGACTCGTTTATCCGAGGAAGAAAGTAAAGTGAACGTTGAAGCGTCATTAAAGCACGGTTGTTCTTTCCACCACACACTGTAAGGAATTCGACTTTAAACGCCGCTGTTCCGCTTGGTTCCACAAGCCTTGGAGGAAACACCAAGCATCATTTGTCACAGACGGCGGTCATAGCGTTGATAGTTGCAGTCGTTAGCTCATGGGGCTAAGTTCCGCGAACGGACTGTACCTACTACTATGGCAATGACTCTCATTCCAATGGTCAGCAGCAAAATTTATGAAATTCATTAATTTTACTCAAGAGAATTAAATGTCAGCTCTCGTTGAGGTTTATAGCTGAATAAATATTAGTAGGTACGTACACATAAGTGCGTACGCTCTCATTATTTTCAAGCAAAAAAATTTTTCACGCGTACCACAGTTGGAAGACGACCTCTTGCACTTCACTGTTTCCACGAAAACTGTAAATTGGAGTGAATTAAATGAGGCTGCATAATATCTTATTTTGCGCCATCAATTTCACACTTCCATGGTCCGGAAAGAATTTCTGAATCCTTATATTTTGAGAACTTATAAAATGTAGGTAGGTAAGTACCTGTTGCGTTACAATGTGCATATCGAATTGTATGTACAATAATAGAAATTATCTCATTTTGTAGAAAATTAAATTTTCTTTCCAAAAATTACCTTAAAAGCTCATTTCTGACGTTCCGTTCTTAAGTTACAACGTAAAACGTCAAAATTTAAAATTTTCTTAAACTTCAATTGGCCATAAAAGACGAATGGAGCGTCTTAAAGAAGTACGGTATTCGGCATTTTAAACAATTCTCACTCCTTTTTCACGTCGTATGCGCATCTCTTTAAAAAAAATCAAAAATTTTCATTAATTCTACCCCTTTCTTATGTTTTCTAATTCCATAAATCTAAGGAGTTTATTTAAGCCGTCCGGCATTTAGAAATTGTCTCATTTTGTAGGAAATTAAATTTACTTTCCAAAAACTACCTTAAAAGCTCATTTTTGACGTTCCGTTCTTAAGTTATGACGTAAAACGTCAAAATTTAAAACTTTCTATAACTTCAATTGGCCATGAAAGACGAATGGAGCGTCTTAAAGAAGTACGGTTTTCGGCATTTTAAACAATTTTCACGTCGTATGCGCATCTCTTTAAAAAAATCCAAAATTTTCATTAATTCTACCATGTACACCCCCTTCTTATGTTTTCTAATTCCATTAAGCTGAGGAGCTTATTTAAGCTGTCCGGCATTTAGAAATTATCTCATTTTGTAGAAAATTAAATTTTCTTTCCAAAAACTACCTTAAAAGCTCATTTTTGACGTTCGGTTCTTAAATTAGGTACAACGTAAAACGTCAAAATTTAAAATTTTCTAAAACTTCAATTTGCCATAAAAGACGAATGGAGCGTCTTAAAGAACCCTGTTGCAAATCACAGTAGAAACCATTTAAAAAAAATTTCTAGTGGATTCTACTGGTTTCAATGTGTGTATTTGCACGGGTAATTCCCAGTACAATCCAATAGAAAACTGCCCTGGTTTACACTGGGCAGTTCCAACAAAAACCAATGGAAACCAGTAGAATCCACAAAAGATTCCCATAAAAACACTGTAGGATCCAACAAAAAATTTTTTCACTGGAAATCCACAATACAAATATAATGGAAGGCTATTGGCTCTACGTATGATGGCGTGACTTTCTTTTCTCGCCAAGTCCATTTCCTGCCGCCAATGTTGAATGATCTGCAACTTAAAAGTTTGGTTGTCAGAGTGGAAAGTACAACGAAGAGTTTGATAGTAAGTTTTAGAGATAGCAGTCTAATACAAAAATTTTCAAAATTGGAAGTTCAAAGCATATAAAACATGACTTCAGGATCGAAATATTTTAGCTTACCCGCTAGGTACCTAGTGAGGAGGATTTTTCTCTTCCACGCATTCACTCGATCATTTGAGTTTCAAGCAATTTGAAGAATTTGAGGGTTACCAAATAAACGTAGGTATAGGTACCTAACTTTTACTTCAGACTCTAGTCAAAGCAAGATGGTGGTTTTCTGTTGACTTCTCTGGCGGGCTGACGCTCATCCTGAATCCTAAACACTCTAAACTGTTCCAAATTGTCCTCAACCTCAACGATACATTGTCCACACTTATTCATCAAAATCTGATGAACGGAATCAGAAACTCACGAAAATCTTGCAAGAAAAACATTGCCAATGACTAACACCATAACCGCATCAAAAATGGCTACCTACTAATATGAAGGATGATCAGAATTGTAAACAGGCAGGACTTGCTTGATTCCTATTGGCTTAAATTCTGCAACTGGCGCCATCTACTCTAATTCTAATGGATTTTCCCAGTACGAATACAAATCCAGTACAATCCATTAGATTTTAGAAGAAATACTTTTCTCATTTCTACTGGTATTTCCAAGTAGTCTACTGGGCCAGTAGCATCCATTACAAATCATTATAAAAATCAATTCGTGGGGTATTCCAAGTACATTCCAGTTGTATCGTTCCAGTACAGACCAGTATACACATTAAACACCAACACAAACCAGTGGCAGTTTCTAATGGTTTCTATAGCACTTCTACTGGTCATTTGCAACAGGGAAGTACGGTATTCGGCATTTTAAACAATTTTCACGTCATATGCGCATCTCTTTAAAAAAATCCAAAATTTTCATTAATTCTACCATGTACACCCCCTTCTTATGTTTTCTAATTCCATTAAGCTGAGGAGCTTATTTAAGCTGTCCGGCATTTAGAAATTATCTCATTTTGTAGAAAATTAAAATTTCTTTCCAAAAACTACCTTAAAAGCTCATTTTTGACGTTCGGTTCTTAAGTTAGGTACAACGTAAAACGTCAAAATTTAAAATTTTCTAAAACTTCAATTTGCCATAAAAGACGAATGGAGCGTCTTAAAGAAGTACGGTATTCGGCATTTTAAACAATTTTCACGTCGTATGCGCATCTCTTTAAAAAAATCCAAAATTTTCATTAATTCTACCATGTACACCCCCTTCTTATGTTTTCTAATTCCATTAAGCTGAGGAGCTTATTTAAGCTGTCCGGCATTTAGAAATTATCTCATTTTGTAGAAAATTAAATTTTCTTTCCAAAAACTACCTTAAAAGCTCATTTTTGACGTTCGGTTCTTAAGTTAGGTACAACGTAAAATGTCAAAATTTAAAATTTTCTAAAACTTCAATTTGCCATAAAAGACGAATGGAGCGTCTTAAAGAAGTACGGTATTCGGCATTTTAAACAATTTTCACGTCGTATGCGCATCTCTTTAAAAAAATCCAAAATTTTCATTAATTCTACCATGTACACCCCCTTCTTATGTTTTCTAATTCCATTAAGCTGAGGAGCTTATTTAAGCTGTCCGGCATTTAGAAATTATCTCATTTTGTAGAAAATTAAATTTTCTTTCCAAAAACTACCTTAAAAGCTCATTTTTGACGTTCGGTTCTTAAGTTAGGTACAACGTAAAATGTCAAAATTTAAAATTTTCTAAAACTTCAATTTGCCATAAAAGACGAATGGAGCGTCTTAAAGAAGTACGGTATTCGGCATTTTAAACAATTTTCACGTCGTATGCGCATCTCTTTAAAAAAATCCAAAATTTTCATTAATTCTACCATGTACACCCCCTTCTTATGTTTTCTAATTCCATTAAGCTGAGGAGCTTATTTAAGCTGTCCGGCATTTAGAAATTATCTCATTTTGTAGAAAATTAAATTTTCTTTCCAAAAACTACCTTAAAAGCTCATTTTTGACGTTCGGTTCTTAAGTTAGGTACAACGTAAAATGTCAAAATTTAAAATTTTCTAAAACTTCAATTTGCCATAAAAGACGAATGGAGCGTCTTAAAGAAGTACGGTATTCGGCATTTTAAACAATTTTCACGTCGTATGCGCATCTCTTTAAAAAAATCCAAAATTTTCATTAATTCTACCATGTACACCCCCTTCTTATGTTTTCTAATTCCATTAAGCTGAGGAGCTTATTTAAGCTGTCCGGCATTTAGAAATTATCTCATTTTGTAGAAAATTAAATTTTCTTTCCAAAAACTACCTTAAAAGCTCATTTTTGACGTTCGGTTCTTAAGTTAGGTACAACGTAAAACGTCAAAATTTAAAATTTTCTAAAACTTCAATTTGCCATAAAAGACGAATGGAGCGTCTTAAAGAAGTACGGTATTCGGCATTTTAAACAATTTTCACGTCGTATGCGCATCTCTTTAAAAAAATCCAAAATTTTCATTAATTCTACCATGTACACCCCCTTCTTATGTTTTCTAATTCCATTAAGCTGAGGAGCTTATTTAAGCTGTCCGGCATTTAGAAATTATCTCATTTTGTAGAAAATTAAATTTTCTTTCCAAAAACTACCTTAAAAGCTCATTTTTGACGTTCGGTTCTTAAGTTAGGTACAACGTAAAATGTCAAAATTTAAAATTTTCTAAAACTTCAATTTGCCATGAAAGACGAATGGAGCGTCTTAAAGAAGTACGGTTTTCGGCATTTTAAACAATTTTCACGTCGTATGCGCATCTCTTTAAAAAAATCCAAAATTTTCATTAATTCTACCATGTACACCCCCTTCTTATGTTTTCTAATTCCATTAAGCTGAGGAGCTTATTTAAGCTGTCCGGCATTTAGAAATTATCTCATTTTGTAGAAAATTAAATTTTCTTTCCAAAAACTACCTTAAAAGCTCATTTTTGACGTTCGGTTCTTAAGTTAGGTACAACGTAAAATGTCAAAATTTAAAATTTTCTAAAACTTCAATTTGCCATGAAAGACGAATGGAGCGTCTTAAAGAAGTACGGTTTTCGGCATTTTAAACAATTTTCACGTCGTATGCGCATCTCTTTAAAAAAATCCAAAATTTTCATTAATTCTACCATGTACACCCCCTTCTTATGTTTTCTAATTCCATTAAGCTGAGGAGCTTATTTAAGCTGTCCGGCATTTAGAAATTATCTCATTTTGTAGAAAATTAAATTTTCTTTCCAAAAACTACCTTAAAAGCTCATTTTTGACGTTCCGTTCTTAAGTTATGACGTAAAATGTCAAAATTTAAAACTTTCTATAACTTCAATTGGCCATGAAAGACGAATGGAGCGTCTTAAAGAAGTACGGTTTTCGGCATTTTAAACAATTTTCACGTCGTATGCGCATCTCTTTAAAAAAATCCAAAATTTTCATTAATTCTACCATGTACACCCCCTTCTTATGTTTTCTAATTCCATTAAGCTGAGGAGCTTATTTAAGCTGTCCGGCATTTAGAAATTATCTCATTTTGTAGAAAATTAAATTTTCTTTCCAAAAACTACCTTAAAAGCTCATTTTTGACGTTCGGTTCTTAAGTTAGGTACAACGTAAAATGTCAAAATTTAAAATTTTCTAAAACTTCAATTTGCCATAAAAGACGAATGGAGCGTCTTAAAGAAGTACGGTATTCGGCATTTTAAACAATTTTCACGTCGTATGCGCATCTCTTTAAAAAAATCCAAAATTTTCATTAATTCTACCATGTACACCCCCTTCTTATGTTTTCTAATTCCATTAAGCTGAGGAGCTTATTTAAGCTGTCCGGCATTTAGAAATTATCTCATTTTGTAGAAAATTAAATTTTCTTTCCAAAAACTACCTTAAAAGCTCATTTTTGACGTTCCGTTCTTAAGTTATGACGTAAAATGTCAAAATTTAAAACTTTCTATAACTTCAATTGGCCATGAAAGACGAATGGAGCGTCTTAAAGAAGTACGGTTTTCGGCATTTTAAACAATTTTCACGTCGTATGCGCATCTCTTTAAAAAAATCCAAAATTTTCATTAATTCTACCATGTACACCCCCTTCTTATGTTTTCTAATTCCATTAAGCTGAGGAGCTTATTTAAGCTGTCCGGCATTTAGAAATTATCTCATTTTGTAGAAAATTAAATTTTCTTTCCAAAAACTACCTTAAAAGCTCATTTTTGACGTTCGGTTCTTAAGTTAGGTACAACGTAAAATGTCAAAATTTAAAATTTTCTAAAACTTCAATTTGCCATGAAAGACGAATGGAGCGTCTTAAAGAAGTACGGTTTTCGGCATTTTAAACAATTTTCACGTCGTATGCGCATCTCTTTAAAAAAATCCAAAATTTTCATTAATTCTACCATGTACACCCCCTTCTTATGTTTTCTAATTCCATTAAGCTGAGGAGCTTATTTAAGCTGTCCGGCATTTAGAAATTATCTCATTTTGTAGAAAATTAAATTTTCTTTCCAAAAACTACCTTAAAAGCTCATTTTTGACGTTCGGTTCTTAAGTTAGGTACAACGTAAAATGTCAAAATTTAAAATTTTCTAAAACTTCAATTTGCCATAAAAGACGAATGGAGCGTCTTAAAGAAGTACGGTATTCGGCATTTTAAACAATTTTCACGTCGTATGCGCATCTCTTTAAAAAAATCCAAAATTTTCATTAATTCTACCATGTACACCCCCTTCTTATGTTTTCTAATTCCATTAAGCTGAGGAGCTTATTTAAGCTGTCCGGCATTTAGAAATTATCTCATTTTGTAGAAAATTAAATTTTCTTTCCAAAAACTACCTTAAAAGCTCATTTCTGACTTTCAGTTCTTAAGTTACAACGTAAAACGTCAAAATTTAAAATTTTCTAAAACTTCAATTTGCCATAAAAGACGAATGGAGCGTCTTAAAGAAGTACGGTATTCGGCATTTTAAACAATTTTCACGTCGTATGCGCATCTCTTTAAAAAAATCCAAAATTTTCATTAATTCTACCATGTACACCCCCTTCTTATGTTTTCTAATTCCATTAAGCTGAGGAGCTTATTTAAGCTGTCCGGCATTTAGAAATTATCTCATTTTGTAGAAAATTAAATTTTCTTTCCAAAAACTACCTTAAAAGCTCATTTTTGACGTTCGGTTCTTAAGTTAGGTACAACGTAAAACGTCAAAATTTAAAATTTTCTAAAACTTCAATTTGCCATAAAAGACGAATGGAGCGTCTTAAAGAAGTACGGTATTCGGCATTTTAAACAATTTTCACGTCGTATGCGCATCTCTTTAAAAAAATCCAAAATTTTCATTAATTCTACCATGTACACCCCCTTCTTATGTTTTCTAATTCCATTAAGCTGAGGAGCTTATTTAAGCTGTCCGGCATTTAGAAATTATCTCATTTTGTAGAAAATTAAATTTTCTTTCCAAAAACTACCTTAAAAGCTCATTTTGACGTTCGGTTCTTAAGTTAGGTACAACGTAAAACGTCAAAATTTAAAATTTTCTAAAACTTCAATTTGCCATAAAAGACGAATGGAGCGTCTTAAAGAAGCACGGTATTCGGCATATTAAACAATTTTCACGTCGTATGCGCATCTCTTTAAAAAAATCCAAAATTTTCATTAATTCTACCATGTACACCCCCTTCTTATGTTTTCTAATTCCATTAAGCTGAGGAGCTTATTTAAGCTGTCCGGCATTTAGAAATTATCTCATTTTGTAGAAAATTAAATTTTCTTTCCAAAAACTACCTTAAAAGCTCATTTTGACGTTCGGTTCTTAAGTTAGGTACAACGTAAAACGTCAAAATTTAAAATTTTCTAAAACTTCAATTTGCCATAAAAGACGAATGGAGCGTCTTAAAGAAGCACGGTATTCGGCATTTTAAACAATTTTCACGTCGTATGCGCATCTCTTTAAAAAAATCCAAAATTTTCATTAATTCTACCATGTACACCCCCTTCTTATGTTTTCTAATTCCATTAAGCTGAGGAGCTTATTTAAGCTGTCCGGCATTTAGAAATTATCTCATTTTGTAGAAAATTAAATTTTCTTTCCAAAAACTACCTTAAAAGCTCATTTTGACGTTCGGTTCTTAAGTTAGGTACAACGTAAAACGTCAAAATTTAAAATTTTCTAAAACTTCAATTTGCCATAAAAGACGAATGGAGCGTCTTAAAGAAGCACGGTATTCGGCATTTTAAACAATTTTCACGTCGTATGCGCATCTCTTTAAAAAAATCCAAAATTTTCATTAATTCTACCATGTACACCCCCTTCTTATGTTTTCTAATTCCATTAAGCTGAGGAGCTTATTTAAGCTGTCCGGCATTTAGAAATTATCTCATTTTGTAGAAAATTAAATTTTCTTTCCAAAAACTACCTTAAAAGCTCATTTTTGACGTTCGGTTCTTAAGTTAGGTACAACGTAAAATGTCAAAATTTAAAATTTTCTAAAACTTCAATTTGCCATAAAAGACGAATGGAGCGTCTTAAAGAAGTACGGTATTCGGCATTTTAAACAATTTTCACGTCGTATGCGCATCTCTTTAAAAAAATCCAAAATTTTCATTAATTCTACCATGTACACCCCCTTCTTATGTTTTCTAATTCCATTAAGCTGAGGAGCTTATTTAAGCTGTCCGGCATTTAGAAATTATCTCATTTTGTAGAAAATTAAATTTTCTTTCCAAAAACTACCTTAAAAGCTCATTTCTGACTTTCAGTTCTTAAGTTACAACGTAAAACGTCAAAATTTAAAATTTTCTAAAACTTCAATTTGCCATAAAAGACGAATGGAGCGTCTTAAAGAAGTACGGTATTCGGCATTTTAAACAATTTTCACGTCGTATGCGCATCTCTTTAAAAAAATCCAAAATTTTCATTAATTCTACCATGTACACCCCCTTCTTATGTTTTCTAATTCCATTAAGCTGAGGAGCTTATTTAAGCTGTCCGGCATTTAGAAATTATCTCATTTTGTAGAAAATTAAATTTTCTTTCCAAAAACTACCTTAAAAGCTCATTTTTGACGTTCGGTTCTTAAGTTAGGTACAACGTAAAACGTCAAAATTTAAAATTTTCTAAAACTTCAATTTGCCATAAAAGACGAATGGAGCGTCTTAAAGAAGTACGGTATTCGGCATTTTAAACAATTTTCACGTCGTATGCGCATCTCTTTAAAAAAATCCAAAATTTTCATTAATTCTACCATGTACACCCCCTTCTTATGTTTTCTAATTCCATTAAGCTGAGGAGCTTATTTAAGCTGTCCGGCATTTAGAAATTATCTCATTTTGTAGAAAATTAAATTTTCTTTCCAAAAACTACCTTAAAAGCTCATTTTGACGTTCGGTTCTTAAGTTAGGTACAACGTAAAACGTCAAAATTTAAAATTTTCTAAAACTTCAATTTGCCATAAAAGACGAATGGAGCGTCTTAAAGAAGCACGGTATTCGGCATATTAAACAATTTTCACGTCGTATGCGCATCTCTTTAAAAAAATCCAAAATTTTCATTAATTCTACCATGTACACCCCCTTCTTATGTTTTCTAATTCCATTAAGCTGAGGAGCTTATTTAAGCTGTCCGGCATTTAGAAATTATCTCATTTTGTAGAAAATTAAATTTTCTTTCCAAAAACTACCTTAAAAGCTCATTTTGACGTTCGGTTCTTAAGTTAGGTACAACGTAAAACGTCAAAATTTAAAATTTTCTAAAACTTCAATTTGCCATAAAAGACGAATGGAGCGTCTTAAAGAAGCACGGTATTCGGCATTTTAAACAATTTTCACGTCGTATGCGCATCTCTTTAAAAAAATCCAAAATTTTCATTAATTCTACCATGTACACCCCCTTCTTATGTTTTCTAATTCCATTAAGCTGAGGAGCTTATTTAAGCTGTCCGGCATTTAGAAATTATCTCATTTTGTAGAAAATTAAATTTTCTTTCCAAAAACTACCTTAAAAGCTCATTTTGACGTTCGGTTCTTAAGTTAGGTACAACGTAAAACGTCAAAATTTAAAATTTTCTAAAACTTCAATTTGCCATAAAAGACGAATGGAGCGTCTTAAAGAAGTATGGTATTCGGCATTTTAAACAATTTTCACGTCGTATGCGCATCTCTTTAAAAAAATCCAAAATTTTCATTAATTCTACCATGTACACCCCCTTCTTATGTTTTCTAATTCCATTAAGCTGAGGAGCTTATTTAAGCTGTCCGGCATTTAGAAATTATCTCATTTTGTAGAAAATTAAATTTTCTTTCCAAAAACTACCTTAAAAGCTCATTTCTGACTTTCAGTTCTTAAGTTACAACGTAAAACGTCAAAATTTAAAATTTTCTAAAACTTCAATTTGCCATAAAAGACGAATGGAGCGTCTTAAAGAAGTACGGTATTCGGCATTTTAAACAATTTTCACGTCGTATGCGCATCTCTTTAAAAAAATCCAAAATTTTCATTAATTCTACCATGTACACCCCCTTCTTATGTTTTCTAATTCCATTAAGCTGAGGAGCTTATTTAAGCTGTCCGGCATTTAGAAATTATCTCATTTTGTAGAAAATTAAATTTTCTTTCCAAAAACTACCTTAAAAGCTCATTTCTGACTTTCAGTTCTTAAGTTACAACGTAAAACGTCAAAATTTAAAATTTTCTAAAACTTCAATTTGCCATAAAAGACGAATGGAGCGTCTTAAAGAAGCACGGTATTCGGCATTTTAAACAATTTTCACGTCGTATGCGCATCTCTTTAAAAAAATCCAAAATTTTCATTAATTCTACCATGTACACCCCCTTCTTATGTTTTCTAATTCCATTAAGCTGAGGAGCTTATTTAAGCTGTCCGGCATTTAGAAATTATCTCATTTTGTAGAAAATTAAATTTTCTTTCCAAAAACTACCTTAAAAGCTCATTTCTGACTTTCAGTTCTTAAGTTACAACGTAAAACGTCAAAATTTAAAATTTTCTAAAACTTCAATTTGCCATAAAAGACGAATGGAGCGTCTTAAAGAAGTACGGTATTCGGCATTTTAAACAATTTTCACGTCGTATGCGCATCTCTTTAAAAAAATCCAAAATTTTCATTAATTAAAAAATAAATGGTTTATTATTAGCAACTGCTAAAGTATTACAGTAAGCACAACATTAAATGGGTAACAATAAAAACAGTACATATTACAAGAAGATAATAAAAATGAGAACGTTACATAAATTTACAAGGTCATACATTTTAAGTGATTCCTTAATTGTCTTTTAAATATACAAAGTGACCCGCTCTTTCTAATATCTGCCGGTAGGGTGTTGTATATGATTAGGCCTTTACAAAATATATTATTGTATCTTTTAGATGTTTTACAAAGTTCGATATTTAACATATCACTATTTCTCAAAGAGTAATTATGCCTGTCTGCATTATGCTTTAATTTGTGATACGTGTCCAGTGGCATTAGACCTCGTTCCATTTTGAAAATTGTGACTAATGTGTTATATGTTAATCTATGTTTAACATCCATTATTCCTAAAATATCTAACATTAATGCTATGGGAGTGTATCGGTTACATTTAAGAATCATTCGCATACATTTATTCTGTAAAATTTGTAATTCCCTAATTACATATTCCGGCACACTGTACCATAAAGAGCTACAGAAGTCTACATGCGGGTTAATTAAAGATTTGTACAACATTAGCTTTGTGTAGTGACTTAAATTTCTTGTCGTACGATTTAACAGATAAAATTTTTTAGACATTTTGTTCAAAACATATTGTGCATGAGATATAAAATTCAGTTTGCTGTCCAAAATAATTCCCAGATATTTAATTTCTCGCACTACTTCTAATACATTATTATTAATGGAAATTGACAGATTTAGTGCATCATTCGAGTTTCGGTTTTGAAAATGAATTACTTTGCATTTATCCTCATTTATGAACATGTAATTTCTACACAAGTACATATATATTTCATTCAGATCAGAATTTAGTTTATCGTATAGTTCATCTATATCTTCACCTGACACACATAACATGGTATCGTCCGCAAACATATGTATATCACAATCTTTCACATAGCTTACAATGTCGTTGATGTACAGTAGGAACAGCATAGGACCCAAGACAGTACCTTGCGGGACTCCATTCTCCACTTTCATTTTAGTTGATACAGAATTTTTGAATTTGACCACTTGAAATCGGTTACATAGATATGATTTAAACCATTTAAGTACAGTTCCAGTTATACCCATTTTTTCCAGTTTATTAACTAAAATTCTTCTATTAACTGTTTCAAACGCGCTAATTCTACCATGTACACCCCCTTCTTATGTTTTCTAATTCCATTAAGCTGAGGAGCTTATTTAAGCTGTCCGGCATTTAGAAATTATCTCATTTTGTAGAAAATTAAATTTTCTTTCCAAAAACTACCTTAAAAGCTCATTTTTGACGTTCGGTTCTTAAGGTTCAAGTATACAGTAGAAAAAAAAAATTCTGAATTCAAACTTCATAAAAAAAATACCAGGCGTTCGTTTCAGTATCAAATTCATTGTGTCGAAATATGAAACAATTCTGGTATACAGTTTTTGAAAAAAAAAATAAAAAGTTGAAAAAAGGGTGCATTTAACGGGATTTATTTTTTTTTCTCGAAAACTATATACCAGATTTCGTTAAAATTTTTTTCTGAAATTGCTGGAACTGCGAGGCTATCTCCACATTTTTTTAAATTTATTTGAATTTCCAGTTTTTTTAATAAAAAATAATGAAAAATTAAAATGCCAAATTATGTACGATAAATTTATAAAATAGTTAGATCTAACTATTATAATTATTCTAATAGGGCCTGTGTTGCTTTCTGTGAAGAAAAAGCGGCGTTTGCTTATAATGTCGCTGAAATATTAACAATTTACCGAACTAGAATTTCAATTTCAATGCGTGCAATTCATTGTCTGCACAGTGCTGCTTCTGCCTACTTTTAGCGAACTAGGGATGCACCGAGGGATGCACTCTCTATCGCCCAATAGCTAAAATTTGGCCACCTCAAGCTCACTACACTACACTGGAAGAAGCCGGTTGCAGCGTTGCCATGTTTGCTTGTCAACGATCAAGTGCACATTCCATTAGTTCCTAATGCAATGCTTATTTATCATTATTTAATAAAGTTGGAATTATTGTTTTACGCGTAATTTTACCGTGATTTCAATGCTCAGTTTTTTGTTGATCAGCTCCTCTTAGGTACTTACCTAACAAATATTCTTGGAAAATTGATTTTTAAATGGAGACTGGAGATTTTTCGGGTACAATCTACACGAGTACTAAACTCAAATTAATTAAAACATTAATATACCCACATATAGAGTACTGCTGTACTGTTTATTACAATTTTCTCTCTCATGACGCGCTCTAAAATTTATTCAATAATATCAAGATATTCGTGGCAGTTGTAACTATAGAAATTGCAAAATAAACAAAATACAACAAAAGGTACAGGCTTGTCCATATTACCCTCCACACTCCCTAAAACTTTTGAAGTAAATAAATTCTCAGGAACAGGAAAAAAAATTAAATCTTCTATGTTAATTGCCTGTGGTGATGGTCCGATGAAACAACTGGTATAATTTGTCAAAGACGCAAAAATAAGTACCTAAATAAAGAAGTTAAAAAAAGTGATGTAGGTCTTTATTGTTTTTTTGCGTTTTTCGAAAGCCGCCGAAAGGGCATAAAATTTAAGACAACTTTGTGAGACAATTACAGTGCTGTAGTCCAGCGTATCCGCGGGTACACGCCGTAGGTATGCACAAGGGAATAAAAATCGATATTCATGCCAACATTTTTAGAAAACTTTAAAGATACCTATTTCCTGGTTAACAGACGGTTGGAAAAACCCCAGCTAATGACCTCGACCCAGGTAAATGGCTAAGTTACCTGCCCTATAAACCCACCCTTCGCTACCTGTTACATGCCTGATGGACCGCTAAAGCGGTCCGAGGATTTTAACAGCAAATGACCCAAGAATTTTTTATTTGGAATAATCCACAGCCAAAGTTAGCACTTTTACGATTAATCCTTCGGTTATAAAACGGAATAAATCTGATGACAATGGCAGAGTATAACTTTATTTAACCAAGGTCGGGCGTGCGGAGCGGTTGGATGGCTGATGCACATTTACTAAAATCTAAAATACAAATGTTTTTCACTCCTAAAATGGACATTTTTCGAAAAAATGGCATTGCAACAGCTTTCGAATTCGATAATGATAATATAACAGCTGTCGAATCCGATAGTAACAATATTTTTTTTTGTAAAATAAATTGAAACAGTGGCCCATTTGCCACTAAAATGACATTTTTCTAAAAAATGGCACTAAGGTTTTTGGCTTAAAAAAAAATCAGCTATCAAATCCGGTCATAAAAATATACAGTTATACATAGGTTTTTTTTCACGGCACCATTTTTTGGTCAAAAGGGCACAAGTGTGAATACATTTTTATAAGCACAATTCGAAGGGCATTCATATGGTAACGCGAAAAATGGGGGTTTGCATTTAAATTTTTAAAGTTGATGTGCCAAGAAGGCACTTTCCGTGGACCGATGTGGCCCAAATTCTAATCAGCACCTACAAATCTCCCACTGAATATGTATGCCAAATTTCATCTCGATACGTTCAATAGTTTGAGCTGTAGCGTGATCACAGACACACAGACAGACAGACACACAGACATTTTTTCAAAAACCGCTTTTTTGGGTTCCCATGACCCTAAAACGTAAATATTTGATATTTTTGGAAATTCGATTTTTCCGATCGATTCCAGTAACTGCTTCGCGAAGCGTAGAAGTTAATAACTGTGAAAAACGTCTGTGTGTCTGTCTGTGATCACCTGCAATTTTTTAGAAAATTTCCGGTTAGGGACAAAAACACCCCTTTTTGAATTGTTCTTAGCAAAAGGGCATAATATCTTTGTCGGATCGAAAACCTTAGGGCCATTTTTTCGAAGAATGTCATTTTAGGGGTGAAAAACATTTGTATTTTAGATTTTAATAAATGAGCGCCGGGCGCAACAGCCACCGACAACCGCCCGCACGCGGACCTTGGTTAAATGCTTCATTTACAAATTCTGTGAAAAAGTAGAAGTTTCTACCGTCTTCGAGACTGCCACTTTTTTATTATAATTTATAGTGTGAACGTATCCCAATTTTTTTGGCGCAGATGTATACATGATCGGTTGGCAAAAATATAATTAGTTTGTTATTTACGCAAATATTCGGTAACTATTTTTACAATAAAATAATATAATGTAAAACAAAAAACTAACTTCTGCATAAATACACTACAGCATAAAATTACAAATCTTAATTTGCAATTTTTAATTAAAGAGAATCTTAATTATTTTGGTGGAGTCTCAAAAATAGCCTTGTCTAATTGTCTATTATAGATTAATTCCTGACTGGTTATGTAAAATCTTTACCAAACCCCTATCAGTTATCAGTCATATCACAGTCTTAAATGTAATGCAGTAAATACTATTAACGTCATGGATACACAAATCTGATTCCATGGTCTGATTCTTAAATGTACCTATGTTGTATATTATCAAAGTAACATAGTGGCAACAGGGCAAGTTCAACCTTACGCAGGTGCTCTGCCGGTAACCTTACCCTGCGCAAAGCACCTAGCGGCGAATAGCGACACTTCGGGGATTTGGTATCCTCGATACGTAGGACGGGTTTTTAATGCAACTACGCAATCGGCCCCGCAACCCACAATACAACTAATTCTGTGAGTGTGGAGCCATCTCCTGAGTCAGAATCACATTAAATATGCTCTATACTTAAACCTTAAGTTAGGTACAACGTAAAACGTCAAAATTTAAAATTTTCTAAAACTTCAATTTGCCATAAAAGACGAATGGAGCGTCTTAAAGAAGTACGGTATTCGGCATTTTAAACAATTTTCACGTCGTATGCGCATCTCTTTAAAAAAATCCAAAATTTTCATTAATTCTACCATGTACACCCCCTTCTTATGTTTTCTAATTCCATTAAGCTGAGGAGCTTATTTAAGCTGTCCGGCATTTAGAAATTATCTCATTTTGTAGAAAATTAAATTTTCTTTCCAAAAACTACCTTAAAAGCTTATTTCTGACTTTCAGTTCTTAAGGTACAACGTAAAACGTCAAAATTTAAAATTTTATAAAACTTCAATTGGCCATAAAAGACGAATGGAGCGTCTTAAAGAAGTACGGTATTCGGCATTTTAAACAATTTTCACGTCGTATGCGCATCTCTTTAAAAAAATCCAAAATTTTCATTAATTCTACCATGTACACCCCCTTCTTATGTTTTCTAATTCCATTAAGCTGAGGAGCTTATTTAAGCTGTCCGGCATTTAGAAATTATCTCATTTTGTAGAAAATTAAATTTTCTTTCCAAAAACTACCTTAAAAGCTCATTTTTGACGTTCGGTTCTTAAGTTAGGTACAACGTAACACGTCAAAATTTAAAATTTTCTAAAACTTCAATTTGCCATAAAAGACGAATGGAGCGTCTTAAAGAAGTACGGTATTCGGCATTTTAAACAATTTTCACGTCGTATGCGCATCTCTTTAAAAAAATCCAAAATTTTCATTAATTCTACCATGTACACCCCCTTCTTATGTTTTCTAATTCCATTAAGCTGAGGAGCTTATTTAAGCTGTCCGGCATTTAGAAATTATCTCATTTTGTAGAAAATTAAATTTTCTTTCCAAAAACTACCTTAAAAGCTCATTTCTGACTTTCAGTTCTTAAGTTACAACGTAAAACGTCAAAATTTAAAATTTTATAAAACTTCAATTGGCCATAAAAGACGAATGGAGCGTCAAAGAAGTACGGTTTTCGGCATTTTAAGCAATTTTCACTCCTTTTTCACGTCGTATGCGCATCTCTTTAAAACAAATTATGTTTTCTAATTCCATAAAGCTGAGGAGTTTATTTAAGCCGTCCAGCATTTAGACGGTTATACATACCTTGTCAACAGTCATTTTAATAATAATAATAATAATAATACCATTTATTAAGCAATCATACAAAATTGCCTAAAAGGAACAGAAACAATTATAATACTGATACAAATCTGCCCCTAAAAAAATAAAGAATATGTGCAAAGACAAATGCAAGAAACGAGAAACAAGTGATACCTATAATATTCACTTAAAATTAAAATTTATTGAACACGAAAAAAAAACTTGTCAAATAGGTCAAAATAAATACCTTTGCGGACCTTGCGATGGTGGTACCGTCAAGGACAAGAGGAATTTCCTCATTCAGGCACCTCAATTTTTGTGCCGTTCCCAAAGAAATTGTTTGCGTTTTTCGTTTATTTAGGGTCAAACAGTTGTCACGCGTATACTCAAATATCTTCTGAAGGTCTGAATTTATTGAGTCGAAAGCCTGACCTTGATTTTCAGGAGAAAAAGTGAGGTAAATCTGAACATCATCCACGTACATGTGAGTAGTAGAAAAATCTAAAACTCTAGGAAAATCCGCAATATACAATGAAAAGAGCAGTGGGCCCAGGACAGACCCCTGTGGAACTCCACTGCTGATTATACTAGGGGACGAAGTCTTGTCATACGACCCCTCAGATAATTGTCGATCCAGTCCTGTGTTGCCCCAGAAACACCATAATATCTCAATTTCGCAGAGAGAACATTGAAATTAACGCCATCAAAAGCCTTGGACATGTCAAGTAGAACTAATTGGGTAACGAGGCCTTTGCTGAAACCTTTTAATATATCGTCAATTACGGCGATCAGAGAAGAAGTGGTACTAAGACTAAGACGGAAGGGATGGCCTTGAGTTCTGTCAGATAGGTGATTAGTTGTTCATGAAGAACACCCTCAGCAATCTTTAGAAGAGTACTAAGCAAGCTAATTGGACGGACATCATTTAGCGTAGAAGGAGCTTTCTGTTTCGGTATGGGTTTGACCAAAGAAACTAATCCACTCTGAAAGGAAGAGTTAATCATGTGAGTGATGGGATCCAAGACCCAGGGAAGGGTCAATTGCAGCATCTTGCCATAATTGTTTGAAAATAAAAAACAAATTAGAAAATGCAACTGTTTATTCCTAAATTACATGTTATATACACAGCCAAAAAGTTAAATAAATAAATAAGGAAAAATAAATTAAAACAAGACAATAAATAACTACCTGTACTCGCAGAGATGTCCACACCCCGTGGGACACGACTTGTGAAGGGCAACCCATTGCCTCATATGAGCCAAATGCCCACCGTGTGAACACCCCTGACACCAAGCATACAACCCCTTGACAACCTGATGACACACACTACACAACGCACACTCTGATGAGTGACAACGATCACACAACGACCCCGTCCTCTGCAGCGTTTTGGTGCATTTACTGCAGTTTGTGTTGAATCTAGTGCTCTGTTGGTTCAACAATTCAACAGCGGGCATAGACGATAACTTTATGACCTGCGTAGCAACATTCCACAACTGAAACTTACTGAGCAACTCTATGTAACCCAGCAACCAATGTTCCTGAGTGCTCTCATCCAAACTACTTAAAAACCTCCTCTGATCACCCAAAACGATCAAAACGCAGGCCGCAGTCTGTACATCGCCCAGGGTGGCGTGATGTTTCAAGGCCTCCAATAAGACGTTCGACGGATCCCAAACGGGAGCTTTCGTCGCCATGGAGACGGACAACAAACTCGCCGAAGGCTCCTCCACGACGATATTCGAAGTTTCCTCGTTGGTATCGGGAGAATTGTTGTTGGGGAATTGTTCCGAGGGGGGAGAACGATCTCTGATTTCGTGTCTGATGTGAAAGGCTTCGCTTGGGAGGGTCCAGTCTTGGTGGGAGTTTATTTGGGAGAAGTTTCGGTAGCCGTTGCGATAATCTGTTACTATGCTGTCGAGTTCCATGTCCAGTTCGTTCTCCCCGAAGGTGAAATCGCCTTTGGGGAGGCCGGTGCGAAAATTGAGGTAGGTGGGAAAGCCGTTGTTGTAGAGGGCGATGTGGTCGACTTGGTCCTCGGTTTCGGTTTCGTCGCTGAACTGGGCGGCCGGGGTTTCCCCACCTTTGAAAAGAAAATGCCAAATTATCATACAGACTGTTTAAGGGTGGCGTTTCGCCGGTTCCCGCCAGAATAGAGTTTTTTGCTTCTAATTTAAATTTGAGAAGGACTATCAGCTTACAGTTCCATTAATAATTGCACGTTGGTTAACAAATTATTGTTAAAACAATCCTGGTTTTTCAAATTTGAACAATAATGTTGTTTTTTGGCGCGAAATCGGAAAAACATACAAATTTGAAAAACCAGTGCAGTTTTAACAATAATTTGTTAACCAACGTGTTACATTAGTAAACGTGCAATTATTAAAGGGACTGTAAGTTGATAGTCCTTCTCAAATTTAAATTAGAAGCAAAAAACCCTATTCTGGAGGGAACCGGAGAAACACCAGCCTTAAAGTCCGCCTAAAGTAGTAAGCGAGAGTGAGAGGTCGGTGACAGAGATAACCTATGGAGGCTATATACTGTACGCTTCAATAGGTGAACGGTTTCTTTTAATAAACAAAACGCATTTAGCCTTGGAATAAACTGATTCTGCTAAAATAAATCAAGATTTAATCACTTAGATACCTATTAAAGAAAGGGGGCAAATAGCTGAAAACATATTTCATCGAAATTATTGTCTATTTGACTCTTTGGCCTACTTGCATTGCATAGGTACTGCGTGATTCTCATAGACAAATAAATAATGTAGGTAAATACCTACAGCAGGTGATAAAATGCCATACTTATTTGTGATGGGCGTTTTTTATGTCCAAATTTGAGATGCTTGAGGAATGTAAATTGAGGTGCATATATACCTACGTAGTACCTATAGATAGCTATGTCTCATGCAAGTGCGGCAAAAGCTAATCTATTTATGGACGTATAACAAACGATTTATTAGGGGGGAGGGGGAAATGGCGGCCATGTGGGTAATGCCAGCCAGGGGGGAACTTCTTGACCCTTCGCTTATTAGCGAACGTCCGCAGTTGCGAAGTGCTAATTTGCGAAGTGTCAAGAATTTACGCCCTGGGCCCTTTCTCGTCTGTAAAACATTATTTCGCTTTTCTCAGATATTGCGCCAACTCACAGGACCCTTCTAAAAGGTCAGTAACAAAAAGTTGTTCATGTACGAATTACGAACCAAAGTAGGCTTGAAAAACTGATTTTGCTGTGTCTGTTATATCGATAGGAGATTTTTGGAGGAAGGTACAGCACTCATTTTCATAATCGATAATGTGATTAAGCATATATATGCCATTCATGACGTTTTCAAACGGCAGTAGGCCATGATATGGTTTTTTCATGTTGGTTACTATTTAGTAACCAGGCTGTTATCCGGCGGAACCTCATAGCTGTGTTGTCACATTTACATTTAATTGTTGATTTTGACAAACTAATTGTTATTGTCTTAAAAAAGCCAAACCTCATAATCATTGAACAGAAAAAGCAAATAATTAGGTGTTTTCGTCAAATTAAGCAAGATCGACCTGATCTAACTGATGGAGAGGTACATAGGCGGGTCATGAATATACAGGGTGGTCCAACGAAAAGTTTCCAGCCCGAATATCTCGTGAGCGGAGCGAAATATAAAAATTTGCTCGAACAGGTGGATTTTTATTTTGAGGGGGACACCTAAATTCGCCCTTGGTGAAATTTTTCCTCACACCCCCTGACCCCTACTAACCCCCTCTTTAAAAATTTAAATGGAAACCCCCCACTTGTGATGCATTATTTCAAAGCTAATTTCATTGTGAATCCAATGCTGTAAGAATTTTTGAGCTTTATTTAACTCCAGCGCCCTCTATGGTCAAATTTTAAATTACATTAGGGCCATTCGTAATACATCAATTGAAAGGGTTTGGCATTCTTTCTAAACCGACGCAACAATTTTTGAAATCCATCCACTCGTTCAAAAGTTACAGGCGTAAACTTGAAGGATTTCTAGGCCAAAAACCAGCTCATGTTCTTCAATGTAACTTTTGAACGAGCGAATGGATTTCAAAAATTCTTGCATCGTTTTACAGAGAATCTCAAACCCTTTCAAATAATGTATCACGGAGGGCCCTAATGTAATTTAAAATTTGACCGTAGAGGGCGCTGGAGTTGATCAAATCCCAGAAATGTTTACATCGTTGGGTTGGCAATTAATTTTGCTTTAAAATGAAGCATTACAAGTGGGGGGTTACCATTTGAGATTTTGAAGTTGGGGTTAGTGGGGGTTGCGTTGTGGAATTTCACCAACCGCGGATTAAAGTGCCCCCCTCGAAACAAATATCGACCTGTCCGAGCAAATTTTTATATTTCGTTCCGTTCACGAGATATTAGGGGTGGAAACTTTTCGTTGGACCACCCTGTATTTGGGGTAGGTACTATCGTGGCCAGGGAAAAGTGCACGACTTTTCGTTACCATAGATTTTTTAAAAGAAATTAATCATTTTGATCAGGACTTTGTTCAGTGGCGCAGCATCAGTGATTGAAACGGGCATTGGAGACATTTATTGACGATAAAAAATATAGGTAGATATATAAACCGATTTAAATACCTGAATCTTTCGAGCCACCTGTAGCAGAACGGACTGCTTCACGGAGTCAGGGCCGGGCAGAGTGGATGAAAAATACAGTTGAGGGGGCAGAATGGTTTATTCTGGTGTAAATATGTACAATTCTTCTAGCCAGATGGAGGCAAAAGGGCTATTGAAGTGAGCAAGAGTAAAACGGGAAACGTGGTTTTCAAAAACAATCTAAAAATCTAAAATTTCTCCACTCAGAATCTCAATATGGTATAAATGTTTTACATACCTAAACACCAGGTCGTTGTAACAGAAATCTTGCGATTTTCTGGTACGTAGGCCAAAAGGCTGCTTGATTTTAGAGAGCTTTGATCACGACGCAAATTTGTTAAATTTGTTAAAAGATAAGTTTTTGTTCCTTTTTCGCGCGCCTGCAACGGTCAGGATGGACCTTGGTAGCGGTGCGCGGTAAATTTAAATTATTATTAAAACTAACGGTTACAACTGCCCCCCTTTATTTGTTGGGAAAATGCCGTTAACGACAAATAAAAGACTTAACTTATAATGGATAACAAACAATAGTTGTATTTACCAAAACGAGTAAATATAGACACGGAATAACAAACATTCAAAAAGCGTCCCGGTCAATAGGGCTGATATATTTTTTCAAAAAAGAGACATGAAACATACCTCTCTCTGCTCCTGAGAGATGCTCTAGTATGAAGGAGTATTATTGTTGAAATTATGATAATCGTTGGCACTGGTATTACGAGTACCACCACCTGTAGCAGGGGCTTGTTCGATTGGTGGCCTATTCCTGTAGGGAGGCGCGTGACCTTCACGCCTCTCATGGCCTATCTGGGTATTCCTAAAATGATTTGAATTGTTAAAACCCCCGTTAAGCCGATGTCGCGGATTGATTTGAAAAAACTCAGCCAGCCTAAGCTTTGCAACGGCTGCATTAATATCGCGCGCTCCAATTAATACCGATGACACATTCTCGGGGAAATGGGCCGCAATTAATATCACAAGTTCACTTTCAGTATACCCCAACTCCAAGTGACGGGCTGTCACTACCTGTTTTAAAAAATAGTTGACATACCCCAGACTGTCATTACTGTCAAACCGTCCGTAATCTAATTGTTGTTGATATTTGGTTTGCCGGGCAAAATTCCAAAAATGTTTGAGGAAAGCAGATTTAACTTGCGCAAAATTACTACAAGGTGATAACATAGTATCCGCCCACGGCTTAGCACGGTCCACGAACAGCTCCTGACACCAAGTTGAGATCAAACATTGTGGAATATTGTACATGATGACCACTCTCTCCAGTTTATTTATGAACTCTACTGGATGTACCGAATCATCATCAGCAAAAAATGGCAAGACTCTGTCCGCCGAAACTGGCGTTACTTGAGGCGCCTGAAAATTGTTCACCGGATTAAGTAGTCCGAGATTCTGAGTTGGCAGGTGGTAATTATAATTTACTGTACCCTGTGGGTTAATATTACTCGTTGCAGTGTTCGCTGCTCCAGGCACATGTACCGGAGTCCTTGGAGGCGGGGCACTGGATGTAGTTTTTTGGTTACCTACCAGCCCCCGAGCAAAATCTGAATTAAAAGGCAGACTGGTAGGGATCCCCATCAATAGCCTATTGCCTACATCATCACAATTGAAATTATCTAAATTATTATGGAAATCTACTTTAGTAGTAAAATTTTTGTTGCGCTTTATATTTGTTTGCTGATTTGTAGTTCTCGGAAGATCGAACTGATGGTCTTTGGACTCACGGTTAGTTTCCATGGCTGGGGTCTCCGAAGTTCTCCCCCTGCCTCTCGGATCCTCCAGAGTTTCTGCGTAGTAGGGACCTAAGTTTAACTTCAGTTCCTCCATCTGTAACGGAAATGCAGCTGCTTCGTCCTGCAGCAATGACTGGTTCTGCATTTTCATTTGGCTTCTCGTTACTCTTCTGCCATATGGTGTTTCGTTGAACGTCATGCCCCCCAGAATCTATCCACACTGGCCCCACGTTGGGCGCCAATTGATGTAGCAGAACGGACTGCTTCACGGAGTCAGGGCCGGGCAGAGTGGATGAAAAATACAGTTGAGGGGGCAGAATGGTTTATTCTGGTGTAAATATGTACAATTCTTCTAGCCAGATAGAGGCAAAAGGGCTATTGAAGTGAGCAAGAGTAAAACGGGAAACGTAGTTTTCAAAAACAATCTAAAAATCTAAAATTTCTCCACTCAGAATCTCAATATGGTATAAATGTTTTACATACCTAAACACCAGGTCGTTGTAACAGAAATCTTGCGATTTTCTGGTACGTAGGCCAAAAGGCTGCTTGATTTTAGAGAGCTTTGATCACGACGCCAATTTGTTAAATTTGTTAAAAGATAAGTTTTTGTTCCTTTTTCGCGCGCCTGCAACGGTCAGGATGGACCTTGGTAGCGGTGCGCGGTAAATTTAAATTATTATTAAAACTAACGGTTACACACCATTCAAAAACTTCGGACCGGTTTCGGGTTACTTGACCCTCATCAGCGAAGTGCATTTGAATGGGGGTTCGAGAGATTCAGCTCCAAAGACTTTATTACAAGTCGCCGATGTTTTGAGAAGTGATAGAGAGTTTTAACGCCCTCTACCGGAAGAATGGTCAAATGAGCACAAGAGAAGCGAGGGCACTTTGCAGCGACCGACTCACTTTCAAGCCCGGGACCTTCAAATTGCCAGCTACGGCAAAGGAATTGTATTTAAACCGATTTAAATACCTGAATCTTTCGAGCCACCATTCAAAAACTTCGGACCGGTTTCGGGTTACTTGACCCTCATCAGCGAAGTGCATTTGAATGGTGGTTCGAGAGATTCAGCTCCAAAGACTTTATTACAAGTCGGCGATGTTTTGAGAAGTGATAGAGAGTTTTAACGCCCTCTACCGGAAGAATGGTCAAATGAGCACAAGAGAAGCAAGGGCACTTTGCAACGACCGACTCACTTTCAAGCCCGGGACCTTCAAATTGCCAGCTACGGCAAAGGAATTGTATTTAAACCGATTTAAATACCTGAATCTTTCGAGCCACCATTCAAAAACTTCGGACCGGTTTCGGGTTACTTGACCCTCATCAGCGAAGTGCATTTGAATGGTGGTTCGAGAGATTCAGCTCCAAAGACTTTATTACAAGTCGGCGATGTTTTGAGAAGTGATAGAGAGTTTTAACGCCCTCTACCGGAAGAATGGTCAAATGAGCACAAGAGAAGCGAGGGCACTTTGCAGCGACCGACTCACTTTCAAGCCCGGGACCTTCAAATTGCCAGCTACGGCAAAGGAATTGTATTTAAACCGATTTAAATACCTGAATCTTTCGTAGGTAGATATGTTCAAAATTGCGAACAAAGGATCTTGTGGCACTGCTGTCACAAACGTCACATTAATAATTAGAAATGTCTAAAGTCACGCACGCCTATGATGAAATGGCAAAGTTACAATGGAAAATTTGACCGTGCACTTTTCGGTGGCCGCGATAGTACACATAAAACTTTTACAACAATTTCAATCAGAAGTTCTTTTGGGTGGGGAAAACTTTAATAATGAATATTTTAAGACAAGTCCCGCAAAATTTGAAACTGACAAGTGGTGGTAAAAGACCAAAAACTGACATTTTTCTAAATTACATGTTTCGGAAAGATCTGCAAAGACAAATTTGGCAATACAATTTGAAAAACGAGTATTTTACACTTGACACGCTTTTGCTTGACGCTAAAAAGTATTTGGGATTCAAATGATAGGGAAGATGCACGATTCCAATTTCCTTCCATCGATCTGAAATGCTGTTTCACTACAAAGTGGTACCTTTCTTAGAATGGGAATTTATATTTATTTGAAGGCAAAGGCAATTCATCCATGAAGATTCAGGAATAACGACTCCAGCTCACTTTACACTTGTATCAGTGTATAGATTTAATATTTAACCATTTCAATCTGTGAAAATCAGCTTTTTGTAAATAGTCTTGTAGGTCTTGTAGGTTATCTGACACAAACAGCGGACTATTCAAATCTCTGACTAGTGACACGGTCAGATCTCGCAAGGAGTAGGGTAGGCCCACTGGTCAAGAGGGCCCACAGCTGACAAGCGTGTACTAAAATCGAGAGAACTTAAAAATAAATCGCAAGCCCGATCCCAGGGCGGTGGATCTTCTCCCGTACGGGAGGTAGGTAGCGAATAGGCAGGCTACTAATGGAAGCTGGAAATTAAGGACGCCACTGGCTTTATCTAACCCTGATGCGACGACGTCGAAAGCCAGAAATCACAAGATAAATCTCCTAAGTACTGAGGGGAAATCGAAGCACAAACAAACAGTTGTCTTAAATATATTAGTGTTGTTAACTAATTAATAAAATCCGTTGTTTACTACTGGAATAAAGTGCTTCTGCCTCAGAAATCAAAGGTTTCATCTTTATATTATTTTACGGTTGCATCACGTTAACAGAAACGTCAGTCCTGTCAGGTTTAAGGTTAGAATGTCCAAATTCTCTTAAACATCGGTTCTTGGTTTTCTCAAGCCGTTGTTCATTTATATCAATTACTTTAATAATTCCTCTACACCTGAGGCTTAACTGAGCAAAAGGACAAAGTGCAACAAGAGCTGAAAGTGGACTAAAAAAATTCAATTTAACCTGACACCTAGACATTGCAGATTTACGATTTTTTTTGAACAACTTCCCAATCCTTGAATCTAACACCAATTTTACCAGTCACTCTTTTATGCCTGAGTCGTAACTGAGCAAAAGGACAAAGTGCAACACGAGCTGAAAGTGGACGAAAAAAATTCAATTTAACCTTACACCTAGACATTGGAGATTTACGATTTTTTTTGAACAACTTCCCAATCCTTGAAGCTAACACCAATTTTACCAGTCACTCCTTTATTCCTGGGGCGTGACTGAGCAAAAGGACAAAGTGCAACAAAACCTGAAAGTGGACTAAAAAAATTCAATTTAACCTGACACCTAGACATTGCAGATTTACGATTTTTTTTGAACAACTTCCCAATCCTTGAATCTAACACCAATTTTACCAGTCACTCTTTTATGCCTGAGTCGTAACTGAGCAAAAGGACAAAGTGCAACACGAGCTGAAAGTGGACGAAAAAAATTCAATTTAACCTTACACCTAGACATTGCAGATTTACGATTTTTTTTGAACAACTTTCCAATCCTTGAAGCTAACACCAATTTTACCAGTCACTCCTTTATTCCTGGGGCGTGACTGAGCAAAAGGACAAAGTGCAACAAAACCTGAAAGTGGACTAAAAAAATTCAATTTAACCTGACACCTAGACATTGCAGATTTACGATTTTTTTTGAACAGCTTCCCAATCCTTGAATCTAACACCAATTTTACCAGTCACTCTTTTATGCCTGAGTCGTAACTGAGCAAAAGGACAAAGTGCAACACGAGCTGAAAGTGGACGAAAAAAATTCAATTTAACCTTACACCTAGACATTGCAGATTTACGATTTTTTTTGAACAACTTCCCAATCCTTGAAGCTAACACCAATTTTACCAGTCACTCCTTTATTCCTGGGGCGTGACTGAGCAAAAGGACAAAGTGCAACAAAACCTGAAAGTGGACTAACAAAATTCAATTTAACCTGACACCTAGACATTGCAGATTTACGATTTTTTTTGAACAACTTCCCAATCCTTGAATCTAACACCAATTTTACCAGTCACTCTTTTATGCCTGAGTCGTAACTGAGCAAAAGGACAAAGTGTAACACGAGCTGAAAGTGGACGAAAAAAATTCAATTTAACCTTACACCTAGACATTGCAGATTTACGATTTTTTTTGAACAACTTCCCAATCCTTGAAGCTAACACCAATTTTACCAGTCACTCCTTTATTCCTGGGGCGTGACTGAGCAAAAGGACAAAGTGCAACAAAACCTGAAAGTTGACTAAAAAAATTCAATTTAACCTGACACCTAGACATTGCAGATTTACGATTTTTTTTGAACAACTTCCCAATCCTTGAATCTAACACCAATTTTACCAGTCACTCTTTTATGCCTGAGTCGTAACTGAGCAAAACAACAAAGTGCAACAAGAGCTGAAAGTGGACGAAAAAAATTCAATTTAACCTGACACCTAGACATTGCGAATTTACGATTTTTTTTGAACAACTTCCCAATCCTTGAATCTAACACCAATTTTACCAGTCACTCTTTTATGCCTGAGTCGTAACTGAGCAAAACAACAAAGTGCAACAAGAGCTGAAAGTGGACGAAAAAAATTCAATTTAACCTGACACCTAGACATTGCAGATTTACTATTTTTTGAACAACTTCCCAATCCTTGAATCTAACACCAATTTGACCAGTCACCACCCTTAAAGGCGCTACAACCCCTAACATACAGAACCACAATAACATGAGAACTCAAAATCTGCTTAGCGGATCAAGGCAGAATTTGGAAAGGTAATTTCCAGTGACACTGTAGGCGAATGAACAAATTTTCACTAAGATCTAACAAGGGGGATGAAATTTAAAGGTTGAAACTGGAAATTTCTTCAAGTAAATGGTGCTATAAAATTACGGGGTTCGATAGTTTTCGGTTAATCATTGAAATAGTATACAGGGTGTCTCAGGGCGCTCGCACCAAATTCTAATGGAGTATTCAGGATTAAATTCTGAGTCGCTCGGCGTTTTTGAAAATTTCCAGGGTCCAATAGTTCTCAAGTTATAAGAGATTTAAGAGGACCAATCAGATTTCAGCTCTGAATTGCTTCATAAGGTAATTTAATGTTAGATGCACTATTTCCTAGGTAACAAGATACAACAGTATAAATTTTCATTGATAGTATCTTATTACCTAGGAAATAGTGCATCTAGCATTAAATTACCTTATGAAGCAACTCAAAGCTGAAATCTGATTGGTCCTCTTAAATCTCTTATAACTCGAGAACTATTGGACCCTAAGAATTTTCAAAAACACGGGTCGACTCAGAATTTAATCCTGAATACTCCACTAGAATTTGGTGCGAGCGTTCTGAGACACCCTGTATTAAAAAAACGCTTTATGAGTCTTCAACCTAAAACCAATCCCTAAGCTACTAACAACCCCTACCCCATATAGCAAGCGCAGTAAATAAATTTTATTTATTTTCTCCGGCTTTCTTGTGATTCTTTCGACAACTCGAAGTCATTTTTATTAATTTTAACCCATCCTCAATTTCTCAACCCCTTTCATATGTGAACCCTCAAAAAGCTAAATTTATGCAGACCGCTTCATTATTTCGTGTAATTTTCGCTAGTTATACTTAACTACAGTCATACAGTTCATTTTCACCCCTCTTGACTTTTCATCCCACTTGATAAGTTTTCAACCCCAGGGCGTTAATTTAGTAAAATTCGCCCAACTTTGCGTTTTTCGGTAATACATTTTACTCATATGGATTCTGTTTACCTTTTTCACTTTTCCGACAAAGGGCAAATTTGCATTATTGGCTTATTTTCGTGTTATTTCTCCTGTAATTCTACTTAATTAGTCAAGGGTAAAAAGGACCCTATCGGATTTCCGTATAAAATTGGGCTTCGTAAAAAATTTGTTTCTCGGTCAAATTGGTGTTAGATTCAAGGATTGGGAAGTTGTTCAAAAAATATCATAAATCTGCGATGTCTAGATCTCAAGGTTAGATTGAATTTTTTTCGTCCACTTTCAGCTCTTATTGCACTTTGTCCTTTTGCTCAGTTACGACTCAGGCATGAATGAGTGACTGGTCAAATTGGTGTTAGATTCAAGGACTGGGAAGTTGTTCAAAAAAAATCATAAATCTGCAATGTCTATGCGTCAGGTCAAATTGAATTTTTTTCGTCCACTTTCAGCTCTTGTTGCACTTTGTCCTTTTGCTCACTTACGCCTCAGGAATAAAAGAGTGACTGGTCAAATTGGTGTTAGATTCAAGGACTGGGAAGTTGTTCAAAAAAAATCATAAATCTGCAATGTCTAGGTGTCAGGTCAAATTGAATTTTTTTCGTCAACTTTCAGCTCTTTTGTTGCACTTTGTCCTTTTGCTCAGTTACGACTCAGGCATAAAAGAGTAACTGATAAAATTGGTGTTAGATTCAAGGACTGGGAAGTTGTTCAAAAAAAATCATAAATCTGCAATGTCTAGGTGTCAGGTCAAATTGAATTTTTTTCGTCCACTTTCAGCTCTTGTTGCACTTTGTCCTTTTGCTCAGTTACGACTCAGGCATAAAAGAGTAACTGATAAAATTGGTGTTAGATTCAAGGACTGGGAAGTTGTTCAAAAAAAATCATAAATCTGCAATGTCTAGGTGTCAGGTTAAATTGAATTTTTTTCGTCCACTTTCAGCTCTTGTTGCACTTTGTCCTTTTGCTCAGTTACGACTCAGGCATAAAAGAGTAACTGATAAAATTGGTGTTAGATTCAAGGACTGGGAAGTTGTTCAAAAAAAATCATAAATCTGCAGTGTCTAGGTGTCAGGTCAAATTGAATTTTTTTCGTCCACTTTCAGCTCTTGTTGCACTTTGTCCTTTTGCTCACTTACGCCTCAGGAATAAAAGAGTGACTGGTCAAATTGGTGTTAGATTCAAGGATTGGGAAGTTCTTCAAAAAAAATCGTAAATCTGCAATGTCTAGGTGTCAGGTTAAATTGAATTTTTTTCGTCCACTTTCAGCTCTTGTTGCACTTTGTCCTTTTGCTCACTTACGCCTCAGGAATAAAAGAGTGACTGGTCAAATTGGTGTTAGATTCAAGGATTGGGAACTTGTTCAAAAAAAATCATAAATCTGCAATGTCTAGGTCTCACGGTTAAATTGAATTTTTTTCGTCCACTCACAGTTCTTGTTGCACTTTGTCCTTTTGCTCAGTTACGCTTCAGGAATAAAAGTGTGACTGGTCAAATTGGTGTTAGAATCAAGGAATGGGAAGTTGTTCAAAAAAAAATCGTAAATCTGCAATGTCTAGGTGTCAAGTTAGATTGAATTTTTTTCGTCCACTTATAGCTCTTGTTGCACCTTGTCCTTTTGCTCAGTTAAGCCTCAGGTGTAGAGGAATTATTAAAGTAATTGATATAAATGAACAACGGCTTGAGAAAACCATGAACCGATGTTTAAGAGATTTTGGACATTCTAACCTTAAACCTGACAGGACTGACGTTTCTGTTAACGTGATGTAACCGTAAAATAAATAAAGATGAAACCTTTGATTTCTGAGGCAGAAGCACTTTATTCCAGTAGTAAACAAAGGATTTTATTAATTAGTTAACAACACTAATATATTTAAGACGACTGTTTGTTTGTGCTTCGAATTTAAAACATTTTTATAACTCGTGAAGTGACAGGTAAGCTCTGATTTAGCACACAGCCATTTCCTCCCGAACATTTCCGACGAAACCGGCGGCCATTGTGTCGCTGGAAAATTGTCGTTAACTTCAGGGCACTCAAAAAAAAGGCATCCAACTTCAATCGACGAAAAATCGACGGTGGATGTTAAATCCAGAAAAACGACCCTGTATTAAACAGGAAATTACTCACTGCATGTGCCAAGAAATAAACAGACTCACCTCTTTGCTGGGGTCGTAATTAAGGAAGCTCTAGTTAAATCTATCAGATCTAACCTTAAAAAAAACACGTTGGCTTGACCCTGCTTGAAACCAAAAAATGCCTTCAAAAAAAGTGGGACATCTATCCTCAAAACTAGTAGGACAAATCCGCACCCTCGGCACTACCGGATGGCTTCTCCAGGTCAAGAAATAACGGGATTCGGGAATTTTCAGCCCGTTACATTTTTTCGTTACAAAGGAGGCTTCTACCCCGTCGGTAAAAGCGATCACGACCTCTCGACTGTCAAACAGCTGGCGCCATCTGTTGGTGCCACTATTTCCAGAAAACTCGGGAAAACTTTGGTTAATTAAATTTCGTTTTAGGGAAGGCAAAAGGGGACATCGGGGATGAAAAGAAAAATGTTCAGCTGCCTTGAGCTGGAAAAATTGAACACTGGTGAGCTGCAGATTAAAAACTATCGGAGATTCGACGGATGGTGGCAGTGCAATCTGAATTGAGGGTTATAAACCGGAAGGATGGCTGGAACGACGAGACGACATTTAAGGAATCAAAGTGCCGGATTCTTCAGAGGTAAATCTGCTAATTTGTACAAAATAAAGCAGTTAAGGCGGTGTTTCCCGGCGAAAACCGGGCGATTATTTTACGGTTTTTGAACAAAAACTGTGGTAATACGAATGCAGGTAGACGAAATCTGTAAATGTACATGCATAGTGATTGTTGCAGTCTGTTTCCCTGTGCAATGATATGTCAAAAAAAAACACCGGAAGCGTGTTAAAAAAAATCCCGAAAATGCCTCAAAACGCTCCATTTCACAGTACGATAACTACATAATTCATAGAGCTATTAATAAATATTTTGCACAGGGAAATAAAATAGACATTTCTCCGTATACCTTTGAAAGTAGAAAGATTTTAGGATAATCTGCGAGTCACAGTTTTAACCTCCCCAACCCCATCACAATTTAAAAAAAATGGGAGGTTACTGCAATCACTAAAATTTTCGAATTTGAGATAGCACCAGATCTTCACGTTTTGAGGTCTCAGGAACCCAGAAAAGGGGTTTTTAAAATGTGTCTGTGTGTATGTACGTACGTACGTACGTACGTTCGTACGTACGTTCGTACGTTTGTAATCACGCCACAGCCAAAACTACTGGACCGATTTGGCTGAAATTTGGAACATAGGCATCTCGTAACCTAACTTAGATCTGAAAAGCTTTTGGAGCCAATCGTGCAACCGGAAATGCCATTTTGGCACATCAACTTTTAAATTTTAAATGCAAACCCCCATTTTTTACGTCACCATAAGGAAGACCTTCGAATTCTGCTTCTAAAAGTGTATTCATTCTTACTGCCCTTTTGACCAAAAATAAAAAAAAAAAATTGATTTTTATCGGACTTTAAAATCGCGGTACAGCCCAAGCCCCTGAACCGATTTGGCTGAAATTTTGCACATAGGGATTGTATTACACGTCGAAGAGCTGAACAAATTTTGAATTCAATCGACTCACGGAAAGTGCCGTTTTGGCACACCAATTTCCAAATTTAAAATTATTCTCTCATTTGACCATTAAAAACAAGTTTTTGAAAGATTTATTGTCACCATCAGAAATGTCTTCAAATTCTGGTTTTAAATAGGGCAAAATTAATTCGCATTTAGCGCTGTTTGGTTCAAAAAATCGAAATTTTATAATAACACTAAAAATACATTATAGCCCAAATTTCTGAATCGATTTGGCTGAAATATGGTACATGGAGATTGGGTGACCCGTTGAAGACCTGAAAGGCTTTTGAAAGCAATTGGCCAACGGGAAGTCCCATTTAAGCATATCAACTTAAAATTCTAAATACAAGACCTCCTTTTTTATGTCGCCATTAGAAAGGCGATCAAATTCTGGTTCTAAAAATGTGTTCATAGTTTCTGCCATTTCAGTGGAAAATACAGAAAAAATTCTCTCATTAAAAGGGTGCGGGCTGACAGTGGATGACATAAAATGGCAGTTATTGTCAAAAAGGTGGCAAAAGATTAACCTTAAAAGAAACATATTGTCAAACGTGATGGGTGATGTCCGAGGTGATGTCGGTATTTGTCAGAAAATTGCGAAATTAGTCAAGGATTAAAAAAATTCTGTTGAATTAACTACTATCTACACAGAATACAAAGATCCACGCGATGGGGAGGTTCCAGCCGCTTCTCTGCTGCATTTTTTGTTCAAAAAATTAATGATTGTATATTATTTCACTTCGCTTTACGTCCCGGCTTATTTGCCATCTCTAGCTTGGCGTCTCGCTTTAACAGCAAACAGAGGTTCTCAAACGTTGGGGTCGGTGTAGCGGCCGCCTCTTGTTATATGAAAATTGAACCGAAAGCCTTGCAGATGGATATCGGACTTCTGCACTGGCAAATTAACAGTAAATTGAATCCAATGCTTTCAGGCAATAACGAGAGCGAAAATGTGATTAGGTACCTACTGTGGTAGCGAGGTAGCGTACTTAGATCGTGTTTATTTTATACCTACTTATAAGTATTAGCGAGGGTATTAGGCGCTCTGTCTGGCTCTACAGCCGCCAAAGAAACAAAAACATGTGTGCAACACGTGGTCATGACTGAGGGTTGAGGATTTTGACTTCAGTTACCCCATTATTTCCAAGCTGCTCATGCCTTCGTGGTCAATTCTTATTTGTCATTGTGATTATTTTGTGAGTTTTGTGAAAGTTTTTAATTTACCAGTTTACCACAATACTAATAGGTATACCTATATGTATATGTAGAATGGGGCGAAAATCAAAACTGCCGCTAACAAGAGCCCGTAAAAGCCGAAAATTTATAAATAGGCATTCACGGTAAGTATATACCTACCTAGGTATTTTTTGTCTTAGTTGTCTTTGCCTAAAAATTATGTCATCTTTACAAAATGCTTATACAGAGTGTTCGGTAGAAAGCGCCCCACGCCATAGCTTCCTTTATTTATGAACCGATTTTAAACAAGCACAAGTTTGCACATCATTGTTCATAAATAAGGAAGCTATGGCGTGGGGCATTTTCTACCGAACCACCCTGTATCAATGATGCCAATGGTCGCATGTTTGAGGCCTAAACAAATTCTGGTACGAATAATACTATTATTTTACAGGATCAACAAAAATATCCAAAATAAGACTGGAAAAAACTATGTACATAATAATATAAGCGACTTGTCCCATAATGAGGTCTCTACTGCAAATAATGAGAATTCGCCCAATAACAGTGATCCTGATGCGGAAAACTTGATGGAAGAAGATTATAATAATATGTCATTTGATATTGATGACAATATGATATACATAATGGACACATTTGAAAGTACTGAAGCGGCCGGCTCAGATTTACATCTGGCATCAGATACATCAAATGAAGAGATCTTGACAATTGAGCGCGAAACGCCAAAATCGCCTAATATTACGTAGGTATTTAGGTGTTTATACTTGATAAATTCTTTTCAAATCATGCTTAGAAGCAAGTCTCATTTTATTTTGTATTTCATCTGGGCAATTTCTTTTGTTTTTGCTTATTTTTGTATTTGTGACAAACTGAAGAATGAAAGGAATGAAGAAAAAAAGATGAATTTAAAACATCTGTCTACCTAATGGTCTAATGGCACAGATAAATTTGCATTTTTTGAAAAATTCACAATTTGTCTAAAACGCATATTTAAATGAGCAAAGGGTCTCTGATAACCAAATATGAATAGGTACTGGAAAATTTTTGCCGCTGCGCATAACGTCGTATACCTACCTACTATACTTATACCTAACCATTTTTTTCTCCATTTTTTGATATAATATAACTCATTTTTAGATATGAAGAAATGGGTGGCAGACGTATAGTGGACGTACAATTTTTCTTGCAACAAATTTTGGAATTCTCCCATTGTGAGCTTTTTTCATGCAGACTTCAAGATATTGAGTTAGTAAAGGAGAAAAGAAAGGGATTTGTATCAGAATTTGTTTTAACATGCAAAATGTGTAAGAAAGTAAATATTATTCATAGCGACCAAAAAGATGGCAAAATGAATACCAACGGGGCAGCAGTTTCAGGAATAATCAGTATAGGTTCGGGTTTTTCCCAACTAAATGAATTGGCGGCAAGTCTGAACATACCACCAATGTCCTACAAGCTCTATAAAAAAATAGAAGAGGATATCCACCAAGTTTGCAACGAGGAATTGCATGAATCAATGGTTGCAGCCGGCAAAGAAGAGGCTGAATTGGCAATACAAGCAAACCAAGTCGATGAAAATGGTAACCGTAATTGCCGATGGCGCATGGTCTAAGAGATCTTATCGTACTAACTACAATGCCAATTCAGGAGTGGCCTCAATTGTCGGTCTTAAAACTGGAAAAATATTGTTTTTAGGTGTGAAAAACAAATACTGCAGCACCTGTAAATTTGCGAAAAATTTAGAAGGGCATATTTGTTATAAAAATTGGACAGGCTCCTCGACCGGCATGGAAACGACTATAATATTAGAAGGCTTCAAACAAAGCATTGCAATGCACGGAGTAAAATACGCGTTTTTGGTTGGTGACGGTGACAGCAGCGTTTACAAAAAAATTTTAGTAGAGAAGCCATATGGATCGTTTTTGGTTCAAAAGATCGAATGCAGTAATCATATTCTTAGAAACTACCAGACAAAATTAAATGGTTTGGCTGACAAAAAATTTAGTTCCACTGGGTCGCAAGTCAGTTCTCAATTAAAAAAAATTATAAGAGCTAATATAGAAAGACTTCGAGTTGCTGTCAGTAAGGCCATTTCTTACAGGCGTTCCCAAGAATTACCCATCGGTGAAAAAATATTAAAACTGAAAACCGATATTCGAAATAGTGTTGATCATGTTTTCGGCAATCATCCCAACTGTGATTTGTATTTTTGCAAAAAGAAAGATGTTCCAGTTCCTACTGAATGCAATTACGTACCCGATTTAAAATTTTGTGGCATATATAATGACCTATTGTCTCTAGCGAACCGATTGGTATATCATAGCGACAGTCTCATTCAGAATATGACAAATAATGCAGCTGAAAATTACAATTCAGTCCTGGCAAAATTTGTAGGGGGGAAACGAGTAGACTATTCGAGAAATGGTGGTTACGAAATGCGTTGTGTTGCTGCAGCATTATCCGTCAATAGCAAGGGTGAATTTCAGAATGTTGTTCACAAGGCCATTACCAAGCGTAGCCCTGGCTATCACTCAAAAAAATTTGTATCTGCCAAAAAAAGAAAACTGCAATGCAACAGGAAATTATTTGCAAATTCCAAAAATAAGCGGCGAAACCCCGCCACCACAAAACCTGCAGGACCTGATGATGACTATGGGGCTGCTGATGATTCGGAATTGCTGTTAGATAAAGAAGAACTTGAAAAACAGAAAGAAATCTTTCTTAAAAAACTGCAAAGAAGCCAGGAGGAAATCCAAGCTTTAGCTGATATTACCAAAGATCAGTCACGTTCAATAACATGGAGAGAAGAGCGCGAAAAACGATTAACGGCTTCCAATTTTGGAAAAATTGCTAAAATGACTGCAAGGGCTAATCCCGAGTTGTGCGCCAAAAATATTTTAAAGGGATTCTTTGGATCCGCAGCCACTAAATATGGACATGACATGGAACCCATCGCCCGTGAACATTTCTCAGAATTTTTAAGGGAAGATATCATAGAATGCGGTTTTTATGTCGATCCAGTCATGCCATATTTAGGTGCTACGCCAGATGGGCTCATTGGCACTGAAGGACTTTTGGAAATTAAATGTCCTTATTCTGCACGCAATCTAACACCGCTGGAGGCAATTGAAGCTAAAAAAATTAAGTGTGGAAGAATGGATGGTGAGGATTTTGTGCTCAAAGAGACGCACGACTATTATTATCAAGTGCAGGGACAACTTCACGTAACACGGCGGTCATACTGCTATTTCGTAATATGGACACCCAAGGGTTTTTTGCATAAAAAAATTATTCGCGACGAAAATTTTTTTAAAGCTAAAATGGAGGCCAAACTTAAGACATTCTATTTTTCACATTATCTCCCGGAACTGTTAAAACAACAGTTGAAAACGACTTGATGATTTTTGTTTCTCCATTCTCTGGTTGATAAATAAAATAAACAGTTTTTTCATATTTTCTACCCATTAAGGGACTAAATTAATTCTATGTACATTACCTATACCTACCCGAGGGGTTGACAACTTGGAAATGTTGATGTACAAGCGTGAAATTGGAAATTTCTTGGTTTTGGACATTTTTTGGATATTTTTGCATTTTCTGGGAATTTTCTCGAAACTTCTTAAAAATTTTGTATATATACCTAATGTAAATGAAACTTTTGTCTTACGAACAGATGAAAAAATTCCCCCGTTGTCGTATTTTGAATTTTGAGTTCAATGTGAATACCTACAAAAATAGTTTGAAAAATTACCTTTCGGATAGCCTTTACTGGTAACAGCTGGTATTAATTGTATTAGCGGTAGCAATTATTTTAGTTGTGACGTAGGACAAAAGTTTCATTTCCATTAGGTATACTTACAAATTTTTGTGTACATATTTTTACCCAGTTGTCAAGCCCTCGTACGAGCTATCTATCTACCTGCTACATTCAAAATCGTTTATTGAAATGGCACTTCAAAATAGCAACCATTAGAGCCGGATAACTTTTGTAAATGCACATGCATAGTATAGTGATTGTCGCAGTTTGTTTCCCTGTGAAATGATAATATGTCAAAAAGAAACACCGCAAGCGTGTTAAAAAATTGGCAATCTCGGAGACGGTAGAAACTTCTACTTTTTCACAGAATTTGTAAAGATGTACCTACAGCAGCTAACTTTAATATACAAATTCCTCCAAATAAATGAAAAACAAATTTTTTTCACCCTTACAATGACATTTTTCGAAAAAATGGAACTAACGTTTTCGATCAGAAAAAAAATCAGCTATTAAATCCAATGATAAAAATCTATAGTTATACATAGGTTTTTTTCCCGGTACCGTTTTTTGGCCAAAAGGGCACCAAGTATGAACACATTTTTGAAAGCAAAATTCGAAGAGAATTCATATGGTAACGCGAAAAATGGGGGTTTGCATTTAAATTTTTAAAGTTGATGTGCCAAAAAGGCACTTTCCGTGAACCGATGTGGCCCAAAATCTAATCAGCACCTACAAATTGCATACTAAATACGTGTGCCAAATTTCATCTCGATACGTTCAGTAGTTTGAGCTGTAGCGTGATCACAGACAGACAGACAGACACACAGACAGACAAATCGTTATCGTAGGTACTGTGAAATGGAGTGTTTTTAGGCATTTTCGGGATTTTTAACTTCTACGCTTCGCGGAGCAGTTACTAAAATCGATCGAAAAATCGAATCTCCAAAAACGTCAAATCTTTATGTTTTAGGGTCCAGGGAATCCGAAAAAGTGGTTTTTGAAAAATGTCTGTCTGTGTGTGTCTGTGTGTCTGTCTGTCTGTCTGTGATCACGTTACAGCTCAAACTACTGAACGTATCGAGATGAAATTTGACACACGTATTTAGTATGCAATTTGTAGGTGCTGATTAGATTTTGGGCCACATCGGTTCACGGAAAGTGCCTTTTTGGCACATCAACTTTAAAAATTTAAATGCAAACCCCCATTTTTCGCGTTACCATATGAATTCTCTTCGAATTTTGCTTTCAAAAATGTGTTCATACTTGGTGCCCTTTTGGCCAAAAAACGGTGCTGGGAAAAAAACCTATGTATAACTATATATTTTTATCATTGGATTTAATAGCTGATTTTTTTTCTGATCGAAAACCTTAGTGCCATTTTTTCGAAAAATGTCATTGTAAGGGTGAAAAAAATTTGTTTTTTATTTATTTAGAGGAATTTGTATATTAAAGTCAATTGCTGTACATCTTTACAAATTCTGTGAAAAAGTAGAAGTTTCTACCGTCTCCGAGATTGCCAATTTTTTCAAATGGAATCATACATTTTTCTGGAAGGATTCGGAATCTACGAATTTTTTTAAGTTAAGAACATACAAATTAGGATCATTATTCATTTCCCGTTAAACCTGAAGTGAAAAAAATATTTATACTACTGCACCCTCAGAACCGCTTTATAACAGAATAAAATCGAACTGTCCGAGGATTTTTGCCAGAAATCAAAAGCAACGGGCCCTAATTCTGTAAATATTTGGTAGAAACTTGCAGTAAAATCTCCATGACACAGAATACCATAATAGGGAACCGCTGGTTTTCAGTACCAGAGTGGTGGGCGGAGCTGAGTTCGACCTTGCAGTTAGACATCTGAATTGTGAATGTGACGTCGCTAATGCAGATGAAACACTTGTACTGACCGACTTTACAGAAAAAGATGAGAATAGAAAACATATTACTAAGAATGAGATAAACAATGTGGACGCTAAGATAAACTATTACTGTTGTTGACGTGCAAGCAATTTTGCTTCAAAAATTAGAAATTTGTAGTTGTTATTTGGGGAATCATGGCCTTAAAACAAATAATGTTGTTATTTAGAGAAAGCCCTCTTGTTTGTTTTCTGATTAGGCAACCAATTAAACCCCTAGGGGTATGAAGGGTGGCGGCTCAAAAACCAGATTGCTACACTACAATCACTAAAATTTTCGAATTTGAGATAGCACCAGATCTTCACGTTTTGAGGTCTCAGGAACCCAAAAAAGGGGTTTTTAAAATGTGTCTGTGTGTATGTACGTACGTACGTTCGTTTGTAATCACGCCACAGCCAAAACTACTACACCGATTTGGCTGAAATTTGGAACATGGGCATCTCGTAACCTAACTTAGATCTGAAAAGCTTTTGGAGCCAATCGTGCAACCGGAAATGCCATTTTGGCACATCAACTTTTAAATTTTAAATGCAAACCCCCATTTTTTACGTCACCATAAGGAAGACCTTCAAATTCTGCTTCTAAAAGTGTATTCATTCTTAGTGCCCTTTTGACCAAAAATAAAAAATTGATTTTTATGGGACTTTAAAATCGCGGTACAGCCCAAGCCCCTGAACCGATTTGGCTGAAATTTTGCACATAGGGATTGTATTACACGTCGAAGAGCTGAACAAATTTTGAATTCAATCGACTCACGGAAAGTGCCGTTTTGGCACACCAATTTCCAAATTTAAAATTATTCTCTCATTTGACAATTAAAAACAAGTTTTTGAAAGATTTATTGTCACCATCAGAAAGGTCTTTAAATTCTGGTTTTAAATAGGACAAAATGAATTCGCATTTAGCGCTGTTTGGTTCAAAAAATCGAAATTTTATAATAACAGTAAATAGTTATTTATATATTAAGGGCATAACAAGGCTTTTATGAGCCGAAGCGTTATTTCGAGCCCGAGCGTTAGCGAGGGCTAGGAAAATGCTGTAGGGTCATAAAAGCAAGTTATGCCCGTAGTGTATACACTATTTTATGCACAATCGTTGTCCCTAAAATAAAATAAATCTAAAATTGCAAGAAATAAAATGATCATCACGTCGTTCAGATAGATTTTGTTTGCGTAACTATAGCATTGACAGTAACAAAGGTAGCCATTTTGTCAATTTGTGCAAAAATTTTGAGCTCTGCTTTATATTCTGTGTTTATATACAAAGTATGGAAGTTAACGAAATTGATGAGGCCGCTGAGAAAGCCAGAAGTTGTGGGCTGCTACCCGAAAAATCCAAGTAACTCTACGAGAAAACGTACAGCGACTATGTGAAGTGGTGTAATATGAAAGACTGTATTGAAAATTACCATTGCGAAAAGAGTCTTTTGGCTTATTTCTGGCACCTTTCTAAGGACAAAAAACCTTCATCCCTTTGGTCGTACTATTCGATGCTGAAGGCCACAATAAAAGTGAATCATCAAGTGGATATTAGCAATTATTCCTCCCTCTTTGGATTTTTGAAAAGAAAATCAGAAGGATTTAAGCCTAAAAAGTCCAAGGTTCTGACTATGGAAGAAATAGAATCTTTTTTGTACCAGGCTCTAGACGAAATATATTTAATGAATAAGGTAAGCAAAGTTTCAAAATAATTTAATAATCAACCTTTATTTGAACAGGTAGCCTTAATTTTTGGAATAGCTGGAGCGTGCCGCAGACAAGAGCTCACCTACTTAGAATTAGACGATATACAGGAAGTAAAATCCACACTGCTGATTACTTTGCGAGACACTAAAACCAAGACGAACCGTATGTTTAGTGTCGTGGACAACCATAAATCACCGAGCCTCTTGGAGTTTTACCAGAAGTACGCTGCTTTTCGGCCACCAAACACGGAGAGCCGCCGCTTCTTTCTCGCATTTAGAAACGGAAAGTGCTCAAGACAAGTGGTTGGGAAAAATATTTTTCGGGATATACCAAGAAAAATTGCTGCTTTCCTTAAACTGCCTAATCCCGAATTATACACTGGGCACGCATTCCGTCGGTCCTCAGGCCACATTATTAGCCAATTCTGGTGAAGGGATGCTTGGTATCAAGCAAATTGGGGGCTGGAAGTCAACATCGGTGGCGGAACAATATATCGAGGATTCTGTTTCCAACAAAGTTAGGCTAGCTGAAAAGGTGTTTGGCGGTGGAAAGGAGAATTATTCCGCAACTGGCATCGGCCCAAGAGATAACACGCCTTCTAGTAGTCTGGTTAACTACAACAAATCAAATCTCTATAATCAAAATGAAATGTTAATTCCGAACGTTGTCATGAATAATTGTTCAAATTGTATCGTCAATATTAGGTAATTTTCAAAAATAATATACCAATAAATTAGAGTATAATTTCCATAGTTTGTATTTAATTTTGGGAGACAATTGACTCAAACATTTATTTAGGTTTTATTTATTGTGACATGTCTTTATAGACCGACGGTCTAAAAAGAGGTCCATGGGCTATAAAGAGACGCTTATGTCAGAAAAAATCCTACATAATTGTCAAATTACGATATGATTGTGCATAAAATACATTATAGCCCTGAATCGATTTGGCTGAAATTTGGTACATGGAGATTGGGTGACCCGTTGAAGACCTGAAAGGCTTTTGAAAGTAATTGGCCCACGGGAAGTCATATCAACTTAAAATTTTAAATACAAGACCTCCTTTTTTATGTCGCCATTAGAAAGGCGATCAAATTCTGGTTCTAAAAATGTGTTCACAGTTTCTGCCATTTCAGTGGAAAATAGAGAAAAAAATCTTTCTCATTAAAAGGGTGCGGGCTGACAGTGGATGACATAAAGTGGCAGTTATTGTCAAAAAGGTGGCAAAACATTAACCTTAAAAGGAACATATTGTCAAACGTGATGGGTGATGTCCGAGGTGACGTCGGTAATTGTCAGAAAGTTGCGAAATTAGTCAAGGATTAAAAAAATTCTGTTGAATTGACTACTATCTACACAGAATACAAAAATCCACGCGATGGGGAGGTTCCAGCCGCTTCTCTGCTGCATTTTTTATGATAAAATCGCTTTTATGACGAACACTTTTGAGGAGTAATTATTGTATGTACTTACATAGAATGCAACTGTGATAAATTGAGCAATGATTATAAACAGCAAGGTATAAAACTTCCTAGAGATGATTTCCCGGCGCGAACTTGTCAAATTTGGGTGACATAACCTTAAATTATATTGTACGTCAAGGCATGTCCTTAAAGTTACTAAAGCGGCGTTGTCGGTTGTATTTACCGCTAATGTTGCCATATCGGTGGTTCTTTGGTTTGTGAATGAATTGTAGATTAGGAGTGCCGACGGGTAAGCTGTAGGATAGCGCCGAGCTGTCCGCCTAAAAGAGTAAGCGAGAGTGAGAGGTCGGTGACAGGGATAACCTATGGAGGCTATGAAAACTGTACGCTTCAATAGGCGCACGGTTTCCAGGTCATGAAGCGCGCGATGAAATTGTAAAATCCTTTTATAATGTAAAATTGTTCTAATGTAAAATGTCCTTTATATTGTAAAATCTCTTATGCATAAGTGTTAAGTAATGATGGCTCATTGCGAAATAGGTCTCAGTGGTATTAGGTCTATACATTCATGTGTAAAGTATAGTACCTACGTAATGAGCGGGTAATGCCAATTATTACTCCCGAGGACTATGTTTGCAACATGAACCGGCCACGATATACCCAGGATGTCTCAGAACTCCCGTATATAAGCCGGTAATGGTATGGTAGATCCTTGCCTCAATCTAAGACCCGTATGACACAATACAATATTTGGTCCTAAATTGCATACAACGCAATGCAATTGCATATAGGTATCGTAATAGTTTTCAAATGGTAAGCAAAGATTGTGCAAGCTGTTGCTGGGATAGGTACAGAAAAAGTTCTTACATCATGATGTCTTATTCTTTGTGCCATTATTACTTTTATGTGTATCTCAGCAACGACTTGCACATCCTTGTTTTACCTTACTATCTACTGGAGTTCTGAGACACCCTGTATATTATTAAGCGGTTTTCAATATGTTTTTTTTATAAATCGCAGGTTTTTACATAAAGTATTTACCTATAAAGTATTTACCTACCGTTTCAAATTCTAGAAAGTGAAATTTTAGAAAATCAGAATCATCGGAACACAAGCTTTCTTATTTGTATTAGGTTTGTCGATCATTATCACGTACTATTACGAGAAAAAAAACTGGATCTACCTTGTCATTACACTGACATAAACTGTGAACGAGCCTTTACGTATTATACCTTCTATTAATTACTATACTTTCAAATTTCAAAACATGAGTTTTTTACATGGTGATAGTACCTATAGGCGTTTTTTCTCGGTTTTATAATAATAATAATAATAATAATGTTTATTATTACCCAACAGACAGGCTGTCCATAAGAGGGTACAAATACGTAAATCAAATTATACATGCTAAATAACTAAAACTAAAACTAAAACAAAGTTAGTAATGACGGGAAAGTAATAAGTGGGAGTGACTACAGAGTAATAAAACATTTAAACTGGTCAGGGTACACTACTGATCAGGTGGAAATAATCTGTACACTGCTTAACAAATGCATTAAGATTGTTACCAAAGATATCATTATATCATTATACAATATTAAATACCGTACGTTTCATTCCAGGAGCCGTATAGGGAAATAACACGAGAAAAGTGTTTTTATTTTTTGTTTGGTCCTGGAACTGATTCTGATATTAGTTGTGTATTTGCAGAGCAGCGAAATGGAAGAAAGAGGGACAATATTGTCATGTATTATGGGGGCGCAAGTAATAATAGAACTTCCTATATGTTTTTCCGATGCTGAAGAAGAAAGTAGTGATGAAGAAATTGAACTGACATTGCTCTTGACTGCAAGGAAAAGAAAACTAAAAACTCCTCAGCGCATTGAAGACTATTTAGAGCGAGTGATACCTGGATTAACATCACGTCAATTTCAAGAGCATTTATTACAATTGAAGCATATGAGTATTTATTATCAATCATCGGTACTCTAATTACAAGACAAGCACCAACAAGACGACCAACTATTGACTCAGAAAAGCAATTGCTGGCTACTATATGGCTTCTTGCTACACCCGATTCTTATAGGTAGGTAGTGAAATACATAAGTGAAATTTACATTTTTTTAAACAGATCAGTTGGTGAGAGATTTAATATTGCAAAATCATCACTTTCTGGGTGTTTTATAAGAATAGTTAAAATTCTTAATTCTATTGCACCGCAAATTATACAATGGCCATCAAATGAAAATGTGAATAGGATTAAAAGAAAGTTTCACAGTATTGCAGGTTTTGACAATGTAATTGGGGCAGTGGATGGTACATATATTCTTATTAAAGCCCCTAAAGAGGATCCAGACCTATGCATTACACGAAAATGTAATTATGCTTTCACACTGCAGGCGATTTGTGGTCCATTTTTAAAATTCACTGACATATTTATAGCTTACAGAATCTGTCAGTGATGTAAGAATTTTTCGATTATCTGATATATCCTCGTATAAACAACAATGTTCTTGATTATTTCCCTCAAGAAGAATTTATAATTGGAGATAAGGCTTACCCCATATTGACTTGGTGTGTTCCACCTTACTTTAATAGAGGGAATTGGACCATGGCTCAAGTAAATTTCAATACAATACACGCACGTACTAGACAGGTTATAGCTTAGTTGAAGTTTGCCCATTTTATCATTGAAAACATTCACAGCAGTTCTACCCTCTTAACTGCTATTTATTCTCTTGGTAAAAAAACAAAAAAATTGTTATTCCTGCAGAACATCAAAAGAAAAAAAATCCTCCAAACAGTTCAGAAATTTCATTTCTTGAAGTTTTCCAGAAGTTTGTCCATTTTATCGTTGAAAACATTTACAGCATTATTTCTAGTCTCCAATTGTTCTTTGTGTCGTCTTTCTCTGTTCTCCTCTCTGCTTGTTGAAGTGGCCTTAAGTTCATCCAAAATTTTGTCAAATCCAGTTTTGTTTTGTCTTATAGTGCTAACATATTTACTGTTATTCAACTTCTGCTTTTTAGAGGATTCTCTTGAGGGGGGGTCCGCAGAAGTGTCATCTATACTCTGTCCGGGATCTAGGCGACTTTTGCGCCCCGGGAAATTTGAAATCCACGTCGCCGATTGGTTAAAATTCAGCCATAATTAATCGCAACAAAAATGTGGCTTGCAGGAATTGAGAATGTAGGTTTAAAAATCAAATTTACCTCGCAGGTCGATGTAAGTTACATTTGAAACCGTTTGCGCTGCATTACTTTTATAATATTGCAAAATTATTGATTTGCGAGTAAAAATTTTGCTCTCATGACAGATATCCTGCTGTCTGTCACATCATTCCTGCGACACGTAATAGCCAATGGGTGCGATAAAAGCGGCTATTCTATTGGCTTATTTAAAGTTACCGCTATGAAAGCCGCCATCTTTCCGAATTAAACCGATAAAACCGCTGAGTTTACAGGTAAGGTCAAACACATTCCTCTTTCATGATAACGGTACCACACGTTATCTTTCAGGCCGATGTTCAACAACAATTAAAACTTTATTAAAGGAAGAGCGTAGTACAAATACTCTATCACAGCCCAAAGTAGGTCGAAGGGATCAGCAGATTGTATTAGATGAACATGAAAAATATCTGTTGCGAAGGATAGTGCATTCATTCTTTTTGAAAAACGAACCTCCGAGGTTACGAACTATTCTTGCTGAAGTTGCAAAAAATGAGGAATTAAGCAGGAAAAAATTTGGTAAAACAAAATTGCATGAGATTTTGACGAAGGAACTGAACTTCAGGTAATTGTTATAAAACATGTGTCAATCAGTGCTATTCAGGTATTTCTTGAAATTTGTCAAGATTGAAATCAATTGAGAGAACATAATATGGATAATATCCAGCATTGATGTAAGTAATAGGTCTTTATAAATTTTAACAAGTGTATTTTCAGGTTATCTGCCCATAGCTACTGTAAAATAGGTTGCATGCAATGGTCGCCCCTCACGGAAAGTCATTCTAGAGGATGATATAAATTAATCTTAACCTTAGTATTACAATCGGAGTCTTAATTTAGCCAGCCCAAAGAAATGCAGTAAAATGTAAGAATGAAAGTGTTTCGTATTAATGTGCAGGGCTGTGTTCGTAAAGTATTACAGAGTACACACTCGGTAACTGTAACAAAAATGCTAGCAAATTCTGACTTTATGAACGACGTTTTTATCACAGAGTTGCAAAATTTGTACTCTGAAATACTTTACAAACGCAGCCCTGGTGCACCTTATAAAGCTTTGTCGCTTAATTGCATCATAAAATGTCATTTTTGTGTACTATTCGAAGTTATGTTATGATCACAGTATTGTAATCCATGTTTTCACATTCTTCACTCTTTGGTTTGTAAAAAATTATGTTGAGATATGCAGTTGTAATCCATACTTGCAAAAGCTACTATTTTCTGTTAGAAATGTCGTGGAAATGTTTGAAATTTCGGAAATGTCAGAAATCCCGATAAGCTGACGCCAGCTGTTTTATCACAACAAACAATAATCGCACCTGACAACTCGCACAATAAACAGAATCTCGACTCGGTTGAAAGATCCGGCGAATGGACAGAGATAATTAAGAAACGCCCTAACAAGAAATCGCCCACATTAATTGGAAATTCGACGCGCCATGAAAATAATGGGACATCTAAATTCGTTTCCAGTAGTCATGCTTGGTTCTACGTTGGAAAGGTAAACAATGACGTGAATGAAGAAGATGTAGCTGAATTCTTAAGAACCAAGTTGCATGACGACCAAAATATTTTGGTTACAAAGTTACCTTCAAAAGGTACATCCGTATCCTTCAAAGTTGGCGTCACTTTTGCATACAAGGACCATTTATATAAGGAAGAGTTCTGGCCCTCTGGGATGCTTATAAGAAGATTTAATTTCCCAAAGTCTTCTTTTTTAGACGCAGGAGCGTCGGCAACACAAGCCTCGAAACTTCCCGCCAACACTGGAGCAAGCGACAACGTGCATAACTGCCATGCATCTCAACATCCGAAGCCTAATGAATAAGCTAAACACTTTGGAACTGTTCCTACAGAAACATGATGTATCCGTAATCTGCCTCACGGAACACTGGATTGAACTTAAACATATTGACAAACTGAGAATGAATGGGTATACATTGGTCAGCGCATTTGGCAGGTCCCATAATACTCATGGAGGAAGTTTAATTCTTACAAAAAGCAATGAAACAAGCAACTACAAGGAATTTAAGGCTGTTAATAATATGTCAATTGAACTAGAAATTGAATGTTGTGCTGTCATGTATAAAAACATTATGTGTGTTATATGTATATATCGGCCACCAAATGGTGATTTTCATCTATTTCTGTCAAAATTAACTGAGATACTAAATTCTGTTACTTTTCAGTTTGAATACGTGATTCTCTGTGGCGACTTAAATGTTGATGCTTTGAGTAACTGCATGCAAGCGAAGCTCCTGAGGGATGTCATTTACTCTTATGGCCTGTTGTCTTTGCTCGATGAGCCCACAAGAATAGCCAGATGAGGTAACAACACTACATATTCGGCGATTGATTATGTTCTGTCAAATAGACCAAACGTCAAATTGATTTTAAACACTGATATTGGTCTTTCTGACCATCATATGCAACTCTTCCAGTGTCGGCTGGAGCACCCCAGCATCTTGACGGGCGCCCTAGAAGAACACTCTTTCAGACGCATCAATAGTGAGTCATTTAATAATCTTAGATATCTGATCAACAAATATCCAGTTGACTTAAAAAGCGACGATGATGTAAATGTCTGTTTTAATGAATTTATTGAACACTTCTTGTGGATTTTCGACCAGGCATTCCCAGAGGTAAAAAAGTCATCTGGTAAGCCTGGAGTTGGACGAAAACATAAATTTTCAGAGGAATTACTGACTGAGATGGATAATTTGAAGCATCTCAATTATCTTGCGAAAAAGTATAACGATCCTGGTCTCTGTCGCCTCAGAAATATTAAGAAAAAAGATCTACAAAATAAGATAACGCTTGGAAAAGTGCAATATAACAATTTATTTATTGACAATGCTAACAATCAGAGTAGGGCTATTTGGAGGGTAGTCAATGATATAAGAAAACCGAAAGATTACTGCAAACAATTTGCTCTTACCGAGAACAACGTTGAATTAACTGATTACTACAAAATTGGTAATGTCTTCGGCAATTACTATTCGCAAGTGATTAAAAACACTTTACATCAACATTTTAATGGTAAACTGTCAAATTCCTGCACTTTGCCTGATCGGTGCTATAATTCTATGTATTTTTCAGAGGTGACCGAGACTGAGGTAGCTGATGTGATCATTAGATTGCCTAACAAGAGCTCCACAGGTTGGGATGGTGTATCAGCGACGGTGGTCAAGCACTGTTGCGGTGACATCTCCCGGCACTTAGCATTTTTAATTAATTTGTCCATCCATAATGGGATCTTCCCAGCAAGGTTAAAAATGGCTTTAATTGTACCAATATATAAAAACAAGGGAGAAAAAGTCGTCGATAACTTCAGGCCGGTTGCCTTATTGAGTGTGTTCTCTAAGATTTTTGAAAGGATTGTTTACAACAAATTGATGAATTTTCTAACTCGGTTTAATTTACTCAATGATTGTCAGCACGGCTTTCGGCCGGGTTATTCAACTGAAACTGTTACTGCCGATATTGTTCAGAGGATCTATGATGGGATGGACGCTGGAGAGTGTATTGTGGCGGTGATGTTTGATTTATCGAAAGCATTTGATACGCTGGATAAAAAATTTCTTTCCGAAAAGCTATCCATGATGGGGGTACGAGGCTCCATCAACGACTGGATTACCTCGTTTCTATCAGACAGAAAATTTTCCGTTAAGATAAACCACACCCACTCAGACACTTTTGGTGTAGAACTAGGTACCCCCCAGGGAAGCGTCCTGGGCCCGCTTCTTTTCAATCTGTACATAAACGATCTGCCCCAATTTATTACTAAAGGGCAACTTTTTGTCTACGCTGATGACATCACCGTGCTAATCTCTGATCGAGATGCGGCGCAGGTTGCAGAAAAATTGAAATTGGTTGTTTCGGAATTTACCCATTGGTGCACGAGAAACAATCTTATTGTGAATATTGACAAAACCGTGTGCATCGAATTCTACAACAATCATAGGCCCTCTGGCCAAATTAATTTTCAAATGGACAGCTTTCCGATTTCCAACTCCGGGTCAACAAAATTTCTGGGGGTTTGCTTGGACGAAAATCTAAACTTCAATAGACATATAGATCATGTATGTGCAAAGCTGAATTCTGGCTTCTTCACATTGATGTGTCTAAGGAATTCAGTTGATTCTCACATTTTACTGACTACATATTTTGCCATTTGTCACTCGGTGATCTCATATAACATAATCATTTGGGGCTGCTCCCCAGACATTGAAAGAGTTCTTGTAACTCAGAAAAGAATAATAAGACTTATCTTTGGGCTAACATACAGGGTGCCCGGAAATAGCGTGAACATATTCCGGGTGGTAATTCTACATCAAAAATTAGGACGAAAAGTTCCTATGAACCCGTGTCCGGAAATGCTTCCTGTGGCTGCTAGGGCTCTTTGAAGGTGAGCCCCAAAATGAAGTTTTTATTATTTATTTCGAACACCAATGGTTATGAAAGCTTCAAAATTGGTGTATAAAGTAATTTTTATATGGGAAACCGATTGGTGGCAACAAAAAAGGCCAACAACGTCCAGGGGCGTACGATATGGGGGGGCCGTTTTGTAAAAATGGCCATATTTTTTTTAATCGCACTAATATTGAACTGCTGAGACAAAAATATGATTCTTCGATCAATTTTGTAAAAAAAAGGTACTCTTGGTGTGCACCCGTAGGACCAACCGTTTTCCTTAAAATCGCATTTTAAATAATAGATGATGGGCTTTTCTTTTGAGACAATCAACGTTGGCGGGCGTCTTTTAACTGACGTACTCACCTTTGATAATTCAGCTAGTCGTTTTTCTTTAAACAATGGCGAATTACAGCGTTCAAGAAATGGCAGAAATGCATTTCATTTATGGAAAAGCCAACGGTAATTCATATGAGGCGCAAAGATTGTATCAAGAGGCCTATCCCGATAGAGAAATTCCATGCGCGAGAACTTTTGTGAATCTGCATCGCAGGTTGTGTGAAACAGGTAACTTGAAACAAAATAAAAGTGACTGCGGAAGAAATCGAACCACCAGAACGGTGCAAGCAGAAGAAAGAGTATTGGAAGTAGCCGAGGAAAATCCCGAAATTAGCACTAGAAGAATAGCTGCTCAAGAGGACATTCCCAAAAGTGTTGTTTGGGAAATCCTTCACGAACAGTTACTCTACCCTTATCACTTGCAAAGGGTTCAGCCTCTGAAACCTGAGGATCTACCGCATAGAACGGAATTTTGTCGGTGGTTACGGGAAATGTGGCATGAAGATAACAATTTTATTGGTAGAATACTCTTTACTGACGAGGCCGGATTCACGAGAGATGGAATTGTGAATTTTCATAATAACCATGTATGGGCACCTGAGAATCCACATGCTTTTTTTGAAAGGGGACACCAAGAAAGATTTTCAGTGAACATTTGGGCGGGGATAATTGGGGATCATTTAATCGGACCTTATTTAATGCCAAATAGGTTAAATGCGGAAAGCTATTTACATTTTCTGCGGAATGTTTTGACATCTTTTGGATGAAGTACCCTACGGACTAAGGAGAGATATGTACTTTATGCACGATGGCGCTCCTCCACACTTTGGTTTAAACGTTAGGGAATATTTGAACAATGCATTTCCTGAGCAGTGGATAGGACGAGGAGGACCTGTCCCTTGGCCTGCTCGGTCACCCGATTTAAATCCTCTTGATTATTTTGTTTGGGGATATTTAAAATCTTTAGTTTATGCAACACCAGTACGTAGAGTGAAGGAATTATACCAACGTGTAGTTAATTGTTGTGAAACCATAAGGAATAGGTTAAGGGGTTTTGGAAAAGTCAGGAAATCCATGAAGAATCGTGTGAGATGCTGCATTGAAATGAACGGTGCCCACTTTGAGCACCTACTGTAATTTTTTTTGAATATTAAACGTTCCCATTATTACCCATATGCGTTAAATTTTTTAAACATGTCTAATGAAAACTCTTTACCAAAAGCACAACTTTTATCATTATTCTTTAACTTGCCGTTAGTGATCTGTAAGTATTGGAAAAATTTACCAGCTGTAAAAATATTCTATTGAAGCGCGCAGTGACTTAAATTTTTCAGCTAATCTCAGGAAATTCTATTTCTAATGTTCCAATCCGTTTAAAGATCGGCTTGGGTAGTGTTAGCAGTTCTTGCTAACAATAATAATTATTGTTGCTAGCTTAAACGGGTGCTTTCTACATTTGTCTCCGTGTAGCTGCTTCATACAACCTTTGAGCTTCACATCACCGTTGGCTTTTCCATAAATGAAATGCATTTCTGCCATTTCTTGAACGCTGTAATTCGCCATTGTTTAAAGAAAAACGACTAGCTGAATTGTCAAAGGCGAGTACGTCAGTTAAAAGACTGACGCCAACGTTGACTGTCTCAAAAGAAAAGCCCATCATCCATTATTTAAAATGCGATTTTAAGGAAAAGGGTTGGTCCTACGGGTGCACACCAAGAGTACCTTTTTTTTATAAAATTGATCGAAGAATCATATTTTTGCCTCAGCAGTTCAATACTAGTGCGATTAAAAAAAATATGGCCATTTTTACAAAACGGCCCCCCCATATCGTACGCCCCTGGACGTTGTTGGCCTTTTTCGTTGCCACCAATCGGTTTTCCATATAAAAATTACTTTATACACCAATTTTGAAGCTTTCATAACCATTGGTGTTCGAAATAAATAATAAAAACTTCATTTTGGGGCTCACCTTCAAAGAGCCCTAGCAGCCACAGGAAGCATTTCCGGACACGGGTTCATAGGAACTTTTTCTCCTAATTTTTGATGTAGAATTACCATCCGGAATATGTTCACGCTATTTCCGGACACCCTGTATAGAACATCATGCCGTGATTACTTTAAAAAATCGAAAATATTAACAGTAACTTCAATATACAGGGTGAGTCAACAAGGTGACGGCGGTCCATAACTTCTGAACCCTTCCAGATAGGAAATCAATTCAAACGCCATTATGTACAACACCGCCAATTCTACATCCTAAAAATACTTTCAACTATACAGGCTGTCCCAAAACACTTGCAATGCATGGCAACTTAATTTTTTTAAATGGAACACCACCATTTTGATGACATATTCTGGATCACCTATAACATAGCTTTACATCGACATAAGACATTCCATGTTTTAAGGCTCTGTTCTAAAGTAATTAATTCTTTTTGAAAAATTTCGACCATTGCGGGTGCTTCTTAAAAAAAATCCTGAGAACTCAATTTTGTATCTAGAGAGCTGAGATTCGGTACGAACATGAAGGAAGGTCCATTCTATCTATCTAACATGATAACTATCATTATCACTATACAGGGTGTCAAAAATTCTGTGTCAAGTTTGGAAAATTTCAAATATGCAAAACTCCATTTTTTCAAATGGCACCCCCTGCTATTATTGTGCCATGGGGTTGGGATGTTGAATTACTTTATTTTTTATTAAGTATGTCCTATACCTAAAGTCAATACTTCAAAAGATATTCTTTGTCTTAATTATTTTATTGAAGATTATTACGATCTCAATTAAAGAATGCCATGGATTGTATGACAGTTACGATTAACCTTGTTTATTTACATAGTTACCAGACAGTTTGTCACATTTATTGACATCCACAACCAGAAAGAATTCATTGACATGGTTTATTGCTTATGGTTGAAATTCATTGTGTATGTCAATAAATGTGACAAACTGTCTGGTAACTATGTAAATAAACAATGTTAATCATAACTGTCATACAGTCCATGGCATGCTTTAATTGAGATCGTAATAATCTTCAATAAAATAAATAAGACAAAGAATATCTTTTGAAGTATTGACTTTAGGTATAGGACATACTTAATAAAAAATAAAGTACTTCAACAGCCGAACCCCATGGCACAATAATAGCAGGGGGTGCCATTTGAAAAAATGGAGTTTTGCATATTTGAAATTTTCCAAACTTGACACAGAATTTTTAACACCCTGTATAGTGATCATGATAGTTATCATGTCAGATAGCTTGAATAGACCTTCCTTTATACTCGTACAGAACCTCAGCTCTCTAGATACAAAATTGAGTTCTCAGGAATTTTTTTAAGAAGCACCCGCAATAGTCGAAATTTTTCAAAAAGAATTAATTACTTGAGAACAGAGCCTTAAACCATCGAATGTCTTATGTCGATGTAAAGCTATGTTATAGGTGATCCAGAATATGGCATCAAAATGGTGGTGTTCCATTTAAAAAAATCAAGTTGCCATGCGTTGCAAGTGTTTTGGGACAGCCTGTATAGTTGAAAGTATTTTTAGGAAGTAGAATTGGCGGTGTTGTACATAATGGCGTTTGAATTGATTCCCTATCTGGAAGGGTTCAGAAGTTATGGACCGCCGTCGCCTTGTTGACTCACCCTGTATATATTTAAACTCTTGTGCCGTATATAAAAAAAAATAGAAGCAATTTCAAGTTGCATAAAGATTTCCACCAGCATAACACCAGGAACAAAGGTAAGATTAGAATGGGACTTCACAAACTAAATTGGTATGAGAAGTCTCCGGATTATATGGGTTGTAGTTTGTTCAATGCTCTCCCGCTTGAGCTGCGTGAAGCATGCAGTTACAGTATTTTTAAAAACAAACTAAAAACGGTTTTAACTGAAAATACGTTTTACACACTGAAAGAGTTTAAACAATTTGTAGGCCTTATAATAATATGATATATCAAGCTTTCCTGTGATATGTATACATTTCTTTTGACTTATCTAATATGTATGTGGTGTACATTCTTATAGATCAATATATTTTATTATTATTATTATTATTTTATGTCGTGGAAATGACAAGAAAATATCGGAAATGTCAGAAATGAAATGTCATGGAAATGTTAGAAATTTCGGAAATGTCGTGGAAATGTTAGGAATGTCTTGCAAATGTTAGAAATGCCGTGGAAATGTTAGAAATATTTTGCAAATGTTTGAAATGTCTGGTAAATGTTTGAAATGTCGTGGAAATGTTATACTGTTGACAACAGTGATTTGCCATGGAAATAGGGTGAATCCCGGTCATGTGGATTCCGGTCAGACCTTAGAAATGTCTTGCAAATGTTTGAAATGTCGTGGAAATGTTAAAAATGTCGAGAGTATGTTAGAAATGTCAGAAATGTCGTGGAAATGACAAGAAAATATCGGAAATATCAGAAATAAAACGACGAAAAATTTTTCGAAATGCCCAGGAAATGTTAGAAATGTTATGGAAATGTTAGAAATGTCGTGGAAATGATAGAAATGTCGTAGAAACGTTAGAAATGTCTTGCAAATGTTAGAAATGTCGTGGAAATGTTACAAAATTTCGGAAAAGTCGTGAAAATGTCAGAAATGTGGGGGAAATCATAAGGAAATATCGGAAATGTCCTCGGAAATGTCAGAAAGAAGTTATGTTATGTTAGAAACCCCTCGGAGATAAAAATTCATCAAAAATGGCACTTTCTGGTCCAAAACTTGATCAGGGCCCATTAAAAATGTAACGTCATGTTAGCATTTTTATATTTCGGTGTTTAATCACCTAAGGACATTTTCATACACCTTCCCACGAAAAATCACTATTCAGTGTTTGATTTAAATTTTTTCCTGAGCCGATGTTGTATAGGATTCTTTATAAATGTTCCATTTTATGGCTAATTGCCATTTTGAGTGTCCTGATTTGTAAATGCACAATTATATTACTAAAATTGTCTGTGTATCAGGGAATGGGACGGGAAACTTCAATGATAGACAGACAATTTTAGATTACGATGGACGAAGAATTGAATCACAATTATATTACTTTCTCTTTATTGATGTGCTGATTTCTTTGTTTTTCGATAATGTAGAAAGTAATAAATCGTTTTATTTGTCAGCTGACTATTTTGTATTTAATAATAATAATAATAATACAGTTTATTTGAGAGACCATTTACAGGACAAAGAATTGATATACATAATATAAATATACAAAGTAAAGAGTAAGATAAACAGAAGCGAACAAAGAAGTAGGTAAATCAAACCGAGTTCAGTTTAGCCGAGAAAAGGCTGAAAATTGATTTCTTAAAACTATATAAACTCAGCCTGAAGATATCAACATCACTATGGCAAATTACATTGTATCTTGAACACATCAGTGAAATCGGACAGCGTAACAGAATGTTGGTACGTGGTATTGAGGCTCGAAAAGTAACAGGAGATCTTGACCCAAGTCGAGGAACCAAAAAATTAAGTCTGCTAAGCAAAGCAGAGGAATCAATACAAAAATTAATTATTTTAAATAAAAAAATAAGCGAAGCAATTTTCCTTCTGTCATCTAGCGACAATAATGCAAATTCAGAAAGTAAGAGATCTTGATCATACCCCTGAGGTGGATAAGTCTTATGCCTTTATGTATTTATTCAAAACCCCAAATCGTTTAAACTGAAAGAAGATTTACTTTGCATTTTATGAGCCCCAAGGATTACTTTAAATTACCCGCTTAATTTCAATTTAAAGTTCCCGCGTTAAGCAAGCCAATCAGATTTAGCATATTTGAATTTGACATTTATCAGAAAATCCTGCTGGCGAAAAAACGCCTAGAGAAGTTTTCCCATCATTCCCCATTGTGAATCGGGCCGGTCGCGTGCAGGACGGACAGAGTATAGAGCTGTCTCATGATTAATATTTGGTGCGTTTTTTCGCAAAGGTCTCAACACAAGTGTTGAGTGTTGCGAAAACCTGAAAATATTTGCGTTTACCCGCTGTGTAATTTGTTCTAATTTCTGCCTCTAATCCTTGATGTCACGTTAAAAGTGTCCATATGATTCTTTATTTAACCTTTCGTCAATTGAAAAAAGGCCTCGTGCCGTGGTTACCATTTCATAAACAGTTCAATTGCTCGTAACGTTTCCTTTCACGAAAAAAGCCCTACTCGGCTTTTTTGAAACGTAAAATTTGAGGTTAGGTGACCACCCCTGAATTGCTAATTTTCTCCAAATTTCAATTGCTAACAGCCAAATCCCCGTCTCAATGGCCCTTTTGACCTTCTTCCAATCGAAAAAAGTCAAGAAGTTGTAACGAAGTGATTTTCCTCCGTTACGATTTTCGATAATCCGCCCCCGCAATTGTTATTAACGCCGCACCGAACCACCCACCGGACTGTATTCTCCGATACCAATTTATTTAGTTAATCCCTAGCCACCCATTCCCGTTCCCGTGCCTTTAATAATTTTCAGGTTTTGTCGCTGAAGTCCACGTGGAGTATGACGTCGCCACAGAGTCATCGCTCCGCGGCCCCACCACGCCTGCTGCGTCCCCACCATGAGCGCTCGAGATGCGCCGCGCATCTCCTTCCACTGCCGGCTCGCCGATATAAGCAGGATCCCGACATCGAAGACAACAGTTCACCGCCTGACCAGCTCCGAACAGACAACCGACCTCTGACCGCGAAAGTAGATTAGTAAACAATTGTTATTGTTAAGTGTGAAGGTAGTTCCTCAGGATTATTAGTTTTATTTGTGTACGGTGTAGGGAATAAAGGTTTAATTCCGCAACGGTCTTTCTCTCTCCGTGTTCGTCATACCGTGGAACGTAGGAGTCATCCCCACTTCCACTGGAACGTCAGGCTTGCATTGCCACTTCCGTATCGCGAAGCGTGGAACGTAGGAGTCACCCCACTTCCACTGGAATGTCAGGCTCGCATTGCCACTTCCGTAAAAGGTAGTGCGGGACTTTGGGTTCACACCTACTTCCGCTGGGACGTCAGGCTAGCATTGCCACCCCCTAACCGTGAAAGTGGAGTGTCGGATTCCGAAGCCACCTCCACGGGGGCGTCAGGTTTGCATCGCCACCCCCGACCCAGTGCCACGACTTCACCGAAGGATATAGAAAGCCGCCACCAAGGAAGCCCAGCGTAGAATTTGTGCCGTCCAGTAACTAACACCGTCCCTACCCGACTAACACGGGAAATTACCCTCTTCCGTTACCTCCGCCGCCAAACAGCCGCCCCGTTTGCCACGCCGTCACCTCGTTCGAACACCTGGATTATTTCTCGACTGTCTAAAAGCAGCCCGTGAGCAACTGGAGTAAACCAGCCCAAAAATCTGGCGCCCGAGCAACCGTCTACACCGAGCGAAGCGCGTCACAAAGTTGTTAAAAACTGAGTGAAAACGTCATTTCAGGATAGTCCCCGAAGAATGTGGGGGTACCTACCACCATATTCTTTTGATGAAGAAAAAGCAATCATCGACTATATTATCGAGCGTGACTTAATCAAGCGAATAAAAGGCGACAAAATATGGAAGGAAATGGAGGCGGACCAAGTAATCCGGCGAACATGGCAAAGCCTTAAGAGGCACTTCCAGGATACCATCGTTAAAAATCTCACCTCACCTTGAACTGAGCTTGAAATGGCCATATCCAAGGAGAACAAGTCTGTTGTTCATACCCCTACAGTAGGAGATTTTAAGAGACTTTGTGACCAATTTTTGCCCCCTCAGTGTGCAAGTTTTGTAAAAGTGCAAGCTGATTTACATCAGAAGAGACCACATCAAAGACGATACTCACGAGAATTTTTAGAAGCCTGTTTAAAAATATACAGTTCATCACGTTGTAACGTACAGTCCTAAGAGTGTCTACTATCGCGTCTCTGTTTAACACATATAAATGGAAGAGGCGGATATATCACCCGTTAAAGTATTCTCTAGGACTCGATCGGGGCGCGAAACTATTCCACCACTCATAAACTCATTGATCACACAATTCTTTTTAAAAGTAGGTACTTTGTGTTGACTGTGGTGGAATAACCAGGTTTCACTGTTACTTACGACGGTCAGGTCGAGGATGAGCGGAACTCATTTGCATTTTACGATCTAACGGACTAAACCCTTGAAATGAACTGTATTTTATGGGACCCAGAGCCTATCGAAATATTAGCTCCACTACCTACAAAACGAACTTTAAACAGGCTTACTGAAAATGTCCACTTCCAAGTGGGTTTTGATGAAACATTATTTCAGTTATTAAGGGAAAAAGTTAATACCTTTGATGATATTAACAAAAATTGCTGCCTTTGTTTGGATGAAATGGTCATAAAAAGTCATTTATTTTATAGTATTGGAAAAGATGAGGTTGTAGGTTTAGAAGATTACGGTGAAGGACCAGCATTGCATATTTTAGTTTTGATGGTAAAAGGAATTTACTATAACTGGAAACAGCCATTATGCTATTTTTTGCATACACCACTTGCTCAGCTCAACAATTAAAAACCATCATCGAAGCGGCAATTTTAAAACTGAAAAATATAGGGTTAAAAGTGAGGGTACTAGTGAATGATATGGGGGCTAGCAACATTAGAGTTTCAAATATTTACAATATTACACCAGAGAATCCAGTTTTCATGGTAGATGAGGAAGAAATTGTGTATTTGTTTGATGTCCCACATCTAATTACGGCCATTAGGAACAACTTCATTGACAAAACTTTTAATTTTGACAATAAAAATACGTCGTGGTCTTTTATTAAGGAATTTTATGAGTGATAAAAAATTTAAAAATCCCATCAAATATGGAGAAAATGAGGGTATAGTGCAAGTTCTGAGTGCAACAGTTGCGGCTGGGTTGTCAACATATTTGTCTCTTCAACAATTGCCGGCTGAAGCTGCAGTTACTATAGAATTTGTAGAACGATTTGATAAACTTTTTGATGTTCACAATTCATCAAAGAGTTCCAACACCAAAGAATATAATAGAGCGTTTAAAGGTTTACCCTTTCAGGTAGATTTTTTAAACGAAACGCTATTTTTCTTACAAAAACTGAAAGTATTCACAAAAAATGGTGTTGAAGCAACAAACAAAGTAAAATCAATCCGTTGCTTCCAAATTACTATAAAAGGGATCCTTGTTTTATGGGATAAATTGGTTGCACTTGGGTTTGAATATTTGTTCGCCAGACGTTTGTGCCAAGACAGTTTGGAGAATTATTTCGGGTCCGTACGTCAACAAAGCGGAAATGCAGTTGATCCGACTCCGACTCAAATTCAAAGGGCATTTAAGAAACTAGCAACCCAAGATTTTTTTAATTCAGATCACACAAACTGTTTGCCAGATTTTTCTGATATTCTTCAATTAAATATTGAACATATCAATCGATATGAATCTCATGACAATCAAAGCGAAAGAGCTGCAGGACATGACATTACATTAAAAGACTATGATTATCATTTCCACGATGCAGAGAAAAACTCTTTAAGATACATATGTGGGTACTGTGACGGTTCTGGAATTATTTCTTTCGTGTTGGGAAAATGAGATTTTCCGAAATAATTCTCCGTCACTTTTCTTCACATTTCCTTCGACAAAATTACCTTCCCCACTGGAAGTGGAGGACTCCCGGTTGTGAAAAGACAATGCAGCAACCCCTAAAGACACTTTGTGTAGTGCTCCTAGTGATAAAAGACACTTCTGGACGATATCTTCGCCAGTGTTTCTTAGGTTCATGACCTCTCGGCATATTACAAATTCTCTCCGACAACTCGAACTGCTTTCGACGAATGGGGGAAAACATCTCCTTACAGGCTTCCACAGGGAATGCACACGCCTCAGGGAGGTCCCACGATGACAACAAGGGGGCCCAGACGGAATCCTCGCCTCAAAGGGGGCACCTACTGATAACGAACCGTCTGAGGTAATTATAGCCGAAACGAGACGTACCTGATGTCGTGAAAAATCAGTCACACCAGAGGAAGTCGAATTCAGGATGAATACCCCTCAAAAGGGGCGAAAGACCGCGAGAAGAATCAACGAATAACCGTGTGAGGTTAGATTCGCGAGATGTACACGATTCCCGAGTACCAATAGGCTACTGGCCGAGCCGTGCACGAAAGCTACGAGAGGGCGCCACGCGCAACCCGTCGCAGCGGCTGAAATGCCGGCTTCGAATATAAGACGCGGTTCACTTTATTGAAGACAGTGTTAAGTCACTCGCTCCGGCCTTCGGGCTTGGACATGGACTTGGATCTCGGTAAGAGGTAGTGGAAGCACGATTAGCTCCACGAAGATGGCCCAGGACGCCAAATTTCCTGGTGTGTACGGCGGAAAGGCGGACTTCTAGCCTCTTTCCTGACCAGCGTCGCATAAATCCCCACTAGGTTGGACATAGCCACGATTGGCTCGAGTTGGACATGTCATCCACTCGACGCGGGAATTTTGAATGTTTGATGGTTTGTGCGTTTACAAATACGTTGTGCATTTGTTTGATTGATATTGGTTCGAGTTGGATATGTCGTCCACTCGACGCGGGAATTTTGAATCGGTTGTTTGATTGTGTGTTTATCACGAGGTTGTGTATTTGTTTTGTAAACGATACTTGTTTGTTAGTTTATCAATGCGTTGTGTATTTGTCCGCGTTCCGGAAATACCCGGTAGTTAGTGTTTTAATTAGTTGTAAGGTCATTTAGGACAATTAGATGTAGGTCCGTACTTTCGATCATTGTAAATTGCTTGTAACTAGCTCGGCTCTTTCTCTTTCGTTTATTAAACATCTTTTACTTAGTAAATTGTTCGTCTTATTGAGTAAATGGCGTCCGAACTCGTCAACCCCGACCCTTCTCCACTGTCAGCTATGCCGGATAGCAAATACCCCCCCCCCCCCCTTATAATGCTGCACCGCCTACCACGTTGCTTCCCGGTGCGTTAAAGTAACTCATTTTCTCCTAGTCTTTTGGAGTTGGTATTAGTAAAGACCACGGTGGCGCCCAGTTTGGTTGGTTCGATTCGGGAAGTGACGTAATAATGGCGGAAAGGCATTATAGTACTTAGTAAAGAAATGCCTAAGTGTACATACAGGGTGTAAACGAAACTAGTCGTCAAATTTTAGCTGTAGATTCTTCTATGAAAAATGTGTAAAAAGTTCCAATGAACATATGTCGAAAAATGCCTCCTAAGGGAGCTAGGGTCCCATAAAGGGGCCACTTTGGAAGTGGTGTTTTCTCAATATCTTCAAAACAGTTAAACATTCACTAAACTTCCAGGGCCGGTCTTCATTTTTTTTTTTTTTAGTTTTCGCTAACGTCATTTAATTACTTTTTGGAAATTCTACAAATTATTGAGTGAATTCTGAGTCGCATAAGGAAGTATGCGTTCGTTGTACAAAAAAACGAAAGAGTCCTTTTTTGTTGTAAACGTATACAGGGTGTCTTACGAATATGGAGCAGTATCGATATCTCTGGACATAAGCAAGGTACAGTTGTAAGATTTGGCATTTACAGAAATTGACACATTCGGAGTCTATTGAAATTATTGGCGACGATGGGGTACTTCCGGTTATACCGAAAGTAGGGTCCAACTTTAAAATTTTAAATGGCAACCCCCATTTTTCATTACAGATTCGGACAGAGGAGGAAAACCTAAACCTAAAACACCTAACATGTAACTTGTTTGCACCAGCCGCCTAGATTTTATTAACGTTTTTAGAGAAAAGTTCCGCAAAACAGTGCTATGTAAAAATGGTCATAACTTGTAAACCGCGGGCGATAAAAACAAAAATGACACACCATTGTAAAGTAGAAAGACTGTTTTACATTATGCTTGCCAAAAAGTCATATGAACGCTGATTTAAAGATAACATTTTCTTATGGAAAAAACAGCGATTTTAATCGTTTCCTTTTTTGGCACTTTATGGGTACCGTTGAAAAGAGAATAAAATTCTGCACCCATACATGCAGAAAAACTTGTATGCTGCCATTTAAAAAAAAATGTTATTCGGGTTTGAAATTTCTAGTATTGCAGTTTCTCGAAATCAACTTTCAATTATGGTCTGTCCGGGATCCACATGACCGGGATTCACCCTATTTCCATGGCGAATCATTGTTGTCAACAATGAATCGCCATGGAAATCGGGTGAATCTCGGTCATGTGGATCCCGGACAGAGTATAGTTTTCTTAGGATTTTTGGCAATCATAATGTAAAACAGTCCTTCCGCTTTACAATGGTGTGTCATTTTTATTTTTATCGCCCGCGGTTTACAAGTTATGACCATTTTTACATAGCACTGTTTTGCGAAACTTTTCTCTAAAAACGTTAATAAAACCTAGGCGGCTGGCGCAAACAAGCTACATGTAGGTGTTTTAAGCTTAATTTTTCTTCCTCTATCCGAATCTGCAATGAAAAATGGGGGTTGCTATTTAAAATTTAAAAGTAGGACCCTACTTCCGGTATAACCGGAAGTGCCCCATGGTCGCCAATAATTTCAATAGATTCCGAATGTGTCAGTTTCTGTAAATGCCAAATCTTACAACTGTACCTTCCTTAAGCCCAGAGATATCGATACTGCTCCATATTCGTAAGACACCCTGTATAATACGATGCATTTGATTAAAATTGTCTCAAATGAATTCTAACACCCTTAAACAGCAATGGAAGTTGACCTAAGAGAAATTTTTAATTTTGTAATTCGCGTATCTGCAAAATAAACTTAAAACGTTTCGGATATTAATTGCGCCATGAAATACATTCTTCAATGTCCTCAGATGATGTGTGATTTTTTTCAAAATTTTAGTGCTACAACAAATGGCTGTACACGCATTTTTACGAGGCGTTGTAAAATCTACGAAATTTGACGTTTCCGAGTCACGGATGTCAGATTTTGATGGCGCGTACAACCTAAACGACTGACTTGGCGGCTAAAGTTGTTGAGACAGCTCTTGTAGAGAATTTAGTGCTCTACAGAAAAGGTAAGTATACTTTATTAGCCTATCTTGCTTAGTTTTCGAGATATTTACGAAAAAACGGAAAAAAACGAGTTCTTCATTCTTAAAATTACCAATAACTTGTCATGCCCGGAGGTACAAACGGGTACAAAGTTTTCCCAGATACTGGAGCCTATTTGTGATCTATCTATCGTCGTTGCAGCCTGTTAGGACTTAGTCCAGAGTCAAGCCCTTTTTTTGTCTAATAGACTGGCCTATAAAAGATTGCGTGAGACAGCAGTTCGGTTACTAAATAGTGACCAACTTAAAAAAACTAAACCACAGCCTACTGTCGTCCGTTTTGGTCGCGAATGGAGTATAGCTAATTTTGTCAATTTATACCTAGTAACAAAATGAATGAATGCTGCCATAGAAACGACGCGACGGTTATACCTTGACAACACAGTAATTGTTATGTGACGTTTTTTGAAAATAAAACTTGATTTACACATGAAGTAAATAACTATTGTATTAGTTTGAAACAACCATTAAAAAAACTCACCCCTAGATCTCTGATCAGTCTCATGCTCCATTCCTATCACAGACGACGCAATATTACCCACAGCGACATTACTATGAGAAGTTGTATCGTCCCTATTATTCGAGTTGACGGAGTTTTGCAAATATTCCTCCCCGTACATTGTCTTGACGATTTTCCAAACGGCTGAAACCTTCACAAAGCAATCAAAAACACCCTCAAAGCTCGAAATTTCCAACCTGCGATCTTCCGTACTGCTTGGCCACGGCCGAATTATGTTCGCACATTTCCGACAGACTTCTCCCGTGCAAAACGTAATTTTTCGCCAAAGCAATGAAGCTGTCGGACTCCTGTTTCTGCTCGTGGTCCGTCACGTTAAACTGGTGCATCACGCTAGACGCCAAGTGGAATTGATCGGTGGTTTGAGTGTTGGAAATTTTTCTAGAAAAAAAAATGTTTCCAAAAATTTTTAAATATTTCGCTAGTTACCTTATGAGTCCTACTGCAGCCTTGACGATCGCGTTATTGTTGACGTTTACTTTATATGCGAACAGGATTTCACCCTTATTATTTAGGGAGACTCCGTGGGGGTTGGCTTTACTTGCAGGTCGACTTGCGTTATTGAACGAATGTTGGTATAATGTACAATCCTGCAGTGAATTTTGAGGTTATGGCATTGGCATACACTATGAGAGTTCTGGAGCATTTTCAAGGTCACTTCTTTACATGCATTGTCAAATTTCGCAAAATGTCACTTCGACGTGACATATGACGTTAAAAATGATAGAGAACTCTCAATCCTGAAGTGAATTTTGAGGTTATGGCATAGGCATCCACTATGAGAGTTCTGGAGCATTTTCCAAAATGTCATTTCGACGTCAAAAGTGATCCAGAACTCCCATAGTTTATCTACTGATATTCTTGGGTACGTACTCGACCGCTGCTGAGGAACATGTGGGGATCGCCCTTCCAGGCAACCCCGCTTGCGATATCTTTGTGTTCGTTGAAGGCCGCGAAAGGGATGTAGGGCCTGCGAACGTCCCAAATGTTTATGCTGCAATCTACGACTAACGCGCAACTGGCTATGTGATATTTTCGTTGTGGACGCCATTTTACGTGCCCGATTGAGGCTATTGTGTGGATTGTGTACTCCAAAGTGGGTTTGGCCGTTAGGTCCCACACCTGAAACGAAAAAATTCTTGGCAATTTTGCGCTGGAAGGGGGTATATTTTTCCCCGAGCGGCACGTTAACACACTCTCTATAAGCCTACGGCACCAAAATTGTCATTTCCAGGTTTTTTTGTCGACTATTGCCTATCTTTGCCCTGAGAGTAGATATCTCCATTTCACTTTTCAAATCACCTCTCGGTAAGCGAAAAAAGGATGCGAGAAGCCCTTAGACTGACGTCCGTTATTTTCGTTGATTCGAGTAAGTATTCATAGACGTTATTCTTTTATTAAAATCATCAATACTATAAAATACTAGATGGGGTAGGGAAATAATTGGCACTCATACTTTTCATACTTAAAATGCTTTTTAATTTCTATTTCTAACTATTTTCGGAGTGGCTATGCTCTATCTTCAGGGAGAGTTACAAAAGGTCATCACACAGAGTGAAGTGAGACGGAAGAAAGTAGTCATAAAAGGAAACAAAGATGAAAATGAAAAGCAAATTAGAAACACAATGAAAGGAGTTCTGAATAAAATGCAGGTGCAGATTGATATGGAGCAGGATATCACAGAAATAAGAAGAATGGGGGATATAAACAGAAACAAGAACAGGCCAATTCTGATGGAACTAAGAAGCTGGAGATCCTCAGGGATGCAAAAAAACTAAAAGCTACTACAATCTTCATTGATGAGTATTACCCTAAGGACGTACAAGAGCAACGAAGGGAGCTAGTCAAACACATGAAGATCGCAAGAGATGAGGGGCACAAGGCAAACCTAGCATATAACAAGCTATACGTAAATGGAGAAGCGTACAATCTAGAACAACTAACAGGAACGGCAGAAGGTGGGGATAGAAGATGTAGAAAGAGAAGCAGCAAAAGATAAACGAAAGGGAAGAACATACAGCAAAAGATGCCCTAGACGAAAGTGATAAAAACAGTAATGCACACCAACAACGCTACAAAAAAAACAAGCAAACAGCAAGGAGAACTCGGAGGGAACACCTGAGGACGACCTTAGCGAAGAAAAAGGAAGAAAAAACGCAGACAAAAAGAAATTAAAAGCAAAAAAAGGAAACACGTTGAAGAAAGAAATAAACCTAAAACACTAAGAATCAGCACATGGAATATCAGAACAATGCTGGCGCCATGCCAGGAAGAATGCAAGAAATAGCGACCGAATTGGAAAGATACAAAATAGATATAGCAGCAATTCAAGAAACACGATGGAAGGGGCAGGGAAAGATAGACAAAAAGAATTTCACACTACAATACTCAGGCAGTGACAAGCAAGGGCAGGGTGGAGTAGCATTTATCATAACAGGAAAATTAAGAGACAACATTTCAAACCAATAAATGAAAGGCTAGCCTACCTGAGAGTTCACGCAAAACCATTTAACCTATCTATAATAAATGTATATGCACCAACAGAAAAAGCAGTGGACGAAGAAAAGGAGAAGCTCTACGAACAACTGGAAAAAGAAATTGAACTATGGTCTGTCCGGGATCCACACGACCAAGATTCACCCAATACCATAATACCAAACGAAGAAACAATCCTAGTACTAGGGGACTTCAACAAATAGGAATAGAAGACTATGAAGAAGAAGAAGAAGAAGAAAAATGGGACATAGAGAAACTAAGTGCGAAAGAAGTAATAGACAAATACTTAGCGAGCATAGAAGAAAAGCTAAAGGAACAACAAAACGGAGCAGACGACGTAGAACTGGAATGGAGAAGAATAAACCGAGAGTAGACCGAGCAAACAAGGATGGTACAACGAGAGCTGCCATGTCATGCTCAAAAGGAAAGTTGAAGCAAGACTTCTGTGGCTGAAAACGAATAGAAATGAAGATAGAGAGGAATACGAAAAGATAAGAAAAGATAGCAAGAAAGCAATAAGACAAACCAAGAGAGACTGGATGGACAAGAAAAGAGTGCCTCGCATTTTGCTCCGGCACTAAAAAATTGAAGAAGTTGAGGATCAGAGCAGGAACAAAAATACTAAAATATTTTACAAAAAAGTTAGTGAACAAAATAGAACGAACAAGGGTAAAATAGACGGTATAAAAAACAGAGAAGGAAGAGTGGTAAAAAATGAAGAACAATACAAAAAAGTGTGGACTGAATACTTTAAAGATTTATTAACGGACCCAGAACAACATCAAGACACAGAAATGGAAAAGGAGGAAGAAGCAGAGGAGGAATTAATGAAGGAACCCACGGTGGATGAAATTATCGCGATAATCAATAAGAGTAGAAATGGGAAAGCACCTGGGAAAGATGGCATAAACATGGAATTCATAAAATACGGAGGAGTAGAACCACAGCAACGGATAGTTTAACTAATCAAAAAAATATGGGACGAAGAAAAGATGCCAAAAGAATGGGACAATGGCCAAATTATAACGATACATAAAAAGGGGCCCAAAAAATGTGCAAAAACTACAGGGGGCTCACATTATTGAATACAGCCATAAAATTATGTCCATCTTAATACAGAGACGGCTAGCAAGTGCAACAAAAAGCATATTAGGACAATATCAGTGTGGATTTACTCAAGGAAAGTCAACAATCGATGCTATACATACGATTAAACAACTAATGGAAAAAGCACACAAGCATAAAATGGATATAGAGCTACTATTCATAGACTTCCGCCAGGCATTCGACTCAATCAAAAGAGGAAAGCTAGCAGCGGCTTTAAGAGAACTAGGGGTGCACAGGAAGTTAAGAAGTTTAATACAAATGGGTATGAGAAGAACAACAGTAAGCATCAAGACACAAAAAGGAGAAACTGAAGAATTTGAAATCAACAAGGAAGTGACACAAGGGGATGCCCTATCAGCAACATTATTTAACCTAGCGCTGGAATATGTTCTAAAGAAAATCAACAAAGGAACACTAAGGGCAGGAGGACAATTGATTGCATATGCTGATGACATAGTCCTAGTAACAAAGAATAGAAAAATAATGGAAAAAATGCTGGTGTAACTGATAACAGAAGGAGAAAAAATGGGATTAAAAATAAACGAAGATAAAAGTAAAGTAATGAGAATGGATAAAGAACCATCACAAGACAAAAGTATTAAAATAGGCGAGGGGTTGACAACTTGGAAGTTTTGGTGTACAAGCATGAGAAATTTGTAGAATTTTTTTCAGGAATCTTGAAAATTTTTGAAATTTTTTTGGAAATTGATATTTTTACATGATTTTGCACATTTTCTGGAATTTTTTAGAAATTATGGAAATTTTGGTGCACAGATTTTTACCCAGTTGTCAACCCCTCGAAAATAGGAGAACATATATTCGAAGAAGTTACAAAATTTATATACTTAGCAGTAACAATAGCGAGTGAGAATAGAGAAACTGAAATCAGGGAAAGAATAATTATAGCAAATAAAACGTACTATGCGAACAAAAAAATTGGCAGTAATAAAAATATACAGTTATGCATAGGTTTTTTTCACGGCACCATTTTTTAGCCAAAAGGGCACAACTGTGAATACATTTTTAGGAGCAGAATTCGAAGAGCATTCATATGGTAACGCCAAAAATGGTGGTTTGCAATTCAATTTTTAAACTTGATGTGCCAAAAAGGCACTTTCCGTGAACCGATGTGGCCCAGATTCTAATCAGCACCTACAGAATATGTGTGCCTAATTTCATCACGATACGTTCAGTAGTTTGAGCTGCAGCGTGATCACAGACAGACATTTTTCAAAAACCATTTTTTCGAATTCCCAGGACCCTGAAACGTAAAGATTTGATGTTTTTGGCGATTCGATTTTTCGATCGGTTTTATTAACTTGCTTCGCTAAGCGTAGAAGTTAAAAAGCTAGAAGAAGACCTTAGAATAGTGGAAAGGAAAATACTAAGAACTATACTAGGACTAATAAAAATTGAGGACGAATACAGAGGAAGAATGAACAGCGAAATACTAAAAGAATACTAAGCGAATAAAAAAAAAGAAAAAAAAATACCAAAAAATAGCGCAACTTTTTTCTAATTTAACCGACTCCGTAGCTCTTACTATTAAGGAGATGCCAATGGTGAGCAGTGAAAAAGGAACCACCCTGTAGTCGGTGATAAAGTGTGATGACCTTTTGTAGCTCCCTCTGAATATGGTGTGTACAGGTTGTTCCCTAAGTGCCCCACCAAACTTCAGGGGGTGATTCCTCACATTATTCTAAGCTGAAAACTGCCTATGGGCATATTTCCTAAAGTTTCCAAAATACAGTCTGTGCAAATTTTTAAATGTTTGTACATTTTGATTTTCCTACTAAGAAGCACTAATGAAGCACTAATGATGGAGAGGTGTTGTACCATTAGTGCTTTAATTCGTTCGCCAACTTCACGCAGCCGCACTCCAGAACATATGTCCGTAGGAAGTTTTAGTTAATAATATGAGAATCACCCCCTGAAGTTTCACTGTGTACCTAAGGAACACCTTGTATTGTTCTCCGAAACTAGTCAGAAATAGAAATTAAAAAGCATTTTAAGTATGAGAAGTATAATGGGTACCAATAATTATTTCCCTACCCCATCAAAAATGAGGTTTTTCTCCCCAAATCCAGATTTCGTCAACTATTGTCAAAAATAACGGTTATGTGGCACAGTACTGATCAAAACTTCATATTTACCTTGGCCATGGTTATTAAACTTTTGCTGGGAATTCATAATTACCCTGGTCATGACAAAACTTGAAGTTGAACAGAACGTAGGAACCTCGATCTGACAATAACCTGATCTAAGTCAAACAAAACTGGGGGCTGATCACTAGTGGAATTAATTGTACATCCGGCTTGGAATTAATTCCGGAATTATGGAATTATTACGGAATTATTCTGGAATTGATGGAATTTAAAAGAAATTAATGGAATTAGTTGGAATTATTTGGAATTAATATGGAATTAACGCGGAATTGATTGGAATTAATTTTAAGTACAACATTATACCCAATATAATTTGTTGAATATGCATACCCAAATATACACGTGAAGTGCATGGCACAACTGGTTAACACGAAAGGTTTGGAAAATTTTGTCTTTTTTCGTTTGAAAATAATAGATATTTATTTTATTAGGAGTTTAAGTACGACATTATTAGTCCAGGCAACGAATGCCGAAAATGGGATTGTAGAGAACATGGAAGGGGGGGAAAATTTTTCTCTTCAGGAATGTGTTGGGGGTAGTTAGGAGGTAAACATACTAAAAGTCCCCGCCCCTACCCCGACCGCTTCAGGGGGGAGGGGGTTGGAAAGGTCCCTTTTTTGTTTTTTCGCTTATAACTCTAAAATGGTGCGTCGTAGCGAAAAAATCCTTGTATGAAAATGAAAGCCTATAAAACTTGCTACAACTCTGCTATTATACATTATTTTATTGGTTTTGCAGAAAAGTCGTCGGGAAGAAAGTTTTAGAGCGTTAAATTTACTTCAAGAATATATATATACAGGGTGGTTCCTTTTTCACTGCTCACCACTGGCTTCTTCTAAACGGTAATAGGTACGAAGTTGGTTAAATTAGAGAAATATTGCACTATTTAAATTTCACTTAGAGCTTTTATATTATTGACAGCTGTCAATTGAATGGCATCGTCAGAAATTTTTTAGGACTTCTCTTATTGTAGCCATATTGTATTTTAACACCATCGAACACACAAAAAATCTGCTTTTCAAAAATGTAATCAAAATGGACTTTTTTGACACATCGTCAAAATTTGAAAATTGATATGAGTAAGTTGCAAAATAAGCCTAAGCTTATGAAAAAAATTTCAAGATAGTAAAGTTGACTACGGTTACTCAAAATCTAGAAGTCCTAAAAAATTTCTGACGATGCCATTCAATTGACAGCTGTCAATAATATAAAAGCTCCAAGTGATTTAAATAGTGCAACATTTCTCTAATTTAACCGACTTCGTACCTCTTACCGTTTAGAAGATGCTAGTGGCGAGCAGTGAAAAAGAAACCACCCTGTATATATATATATTCTTGAAGGAAATTGAACACTCTAAAACTTTCTTCCCGACGACTTTTCTGCAAAACCAAAGACTGAGGAATTTTTATTTTTTTATTTAATCATTGGTCCTTTTACCCATAGGGTGTCGGACATTGTAATACAAAACATATATATTATATATTATGTATTATGTATTTCATGTGTGTGGTTTCTCCCTTATTTTTTCTTTCCATTCTCTTCTATGTTGCGCTGCTTGTCTAACTTCGTTCCATCTTAAGCCTCTTTTTTCTGCCGCATTTCGTACTTGGGTTTCCCACGTTTTCCGTGGGCGCCCTCTTCTGATTTTACCCTGTACTCTAGCTTCATAGATTCTCTTAGTTGTTCTGCCCTCTTCCATTCTATGGACATGCCCCAGCCATCCCAACTGTCTCTCTTCTATTATCATCTCGACTGGCTTTATATCCAGTTGGCTTATGACTGTCGTATTCCTAATCCTATCTCTTCTTGTAATTCCTTCTATTTTTCTCAGGAACCTCATTTCGGTGGCTATGATTTTGCTTTTATTTCTGTTTGTGATCGTCCATGATTCGCTGCCATAAATCAATGATGGTCTTACCACTTTCTTGTATACTTCTGTTTTTATCTTCTTCGGCACTTGCTTTTTGCCTAGAAATGATGATCTTAGTGCATTATATATTCGTCTTGTTTTCCCTATTCTTTCATTTATTTCACTATCTATCGTTCCATTGTCTGCTATAATTATTCCTAGGTAGTTGTAGCTTTTCACCTGTTCTAAAACTCTCCCACCAATTTTTATACTGTGTTTCTTTTCTTCTGTTGCTATTATCATTGTATTTGTTTTCTCTGTATTTATTTCCATATTTACTTTTTTTAGTTCTGCTTGATATATTTCCAGATTTCGTTGAAGTGCTTCTTCTGAGTCTGCTATTAGGATCATATCGTCTGCAAACATTAATTCTTGCACTATAACTTTTTCCATTTTCCAATTTCCTACTTGCATATTTGTGCACCTTTTTTTGCTATTCTTTATTGCGTCGTCTATAATTATGGAAAACAGAAGTGGACTCAGGACACATCCCTGTTTGAGGCCTATTCTTGTTTCGAATGCGGATGATTCTTCATTTAACGTTCTCACCTTGTTGTTATTGTTTTTGTATAAGGCCTTAATAATTTCTATCATACCTTTTTCTACACCTCTTTTTTCTAAACTTTTCCAGACATCCTCTCGTCTTACACGGTCGAAAGGCTTTTCAGGTCGATAAAGCAGATATGTAGTTCTCTTCCTTTTCTTATCATTTTCTCTCCTAGCTGTCTCACTATGAATATTAAATCTTGGGTGCTCCTTCCTTTTCTGAATCCATATTGTGTGTCTTCTAGTGTAACTTCTAGTTTTTCCCTTAATCTTTTCTCTAGTATTCTTGTTAGTATTTTCCCTGGTATGCTGGTTAAAGTTATACCTCTATAATTAGCACATTCTTTCATGTCTCCTTTCTTATACAAAGGCAATATTATTCCTGTTTTCCAATCTTTCGGTACTTCTGTCTTCTTTATGGCGTCATTTAGAAGATCCAGGAGCTTTTCTGTTGCTGAGTCTCCCATAAATTTTATCATTTCTGCTGTGATATCATCTTGTCCAGGGGCCTTTCCTAATTTCAATTTGTTAATAGCTTCTCTTACTTCTTCCTCTTCTATTGTGGATAAGCTCTCTCCGTAGCCTTTTGTTACTTGGATCTCTTCTTCTGTGCCTTCATTTTGGTTCCAGTCTGTGAGCTCTTTGAAATATTGTTTCCATCTTTCCATTATGCACTTCTCCTGCGTTAATATATTTCCTGCCTTATCTTTTATATTCTTCAATCTTGGTGTTTTCTTTTGTCTCAACTGTTTTAATGTACCAAAGAACAGTTTTTGATTATCCGAATAGTTATCTTTCATTTTGTTTCCAAATTCTTCCCACGACCGTTGCTTAGCGTTTTTTATCATCTGTTTTACCTCAGTTCGCGCTGTTTTGTACTCATTGTAGTGTTCTTCTCTTTTGGTTTGCAAATATTTCTTCCATTTATTTTTCTTTTCTTTAACTTTCGTTTGTATGTCTGGTGACCACCACCTGCTTTTCTTTGTATATATATTCGTAATTTTTGTTACTCCGCAAGTCTCTCTTGCTGCTCTTAATATGTTTTCTTTAAAGCTGGTCCATTTATCTTGTATACCCAGAGTGTCTGTGTTGCAGTCAGTTTCCTGATCCATTAATTCTTCTACTCTCCGTTGGTATTCTCTTTTTGTTTCTTCGTTTCTTAGCTTGTGGCTCCTTATTTTTTCTTTCACTCTTTTCCTTCTCTTCTCATCCTTTACTTCCTCCGAGTTTGTCGTAATTTTCATTTGCAGTAAGTAGTGGTCGCTTGATATTTCTGCGTGTCGCTTCACTTTAACGTCTTTTATCTTCTTCCAGTTTTCAGAGTTTACCAGGAAATAGTCAATAATAGATTTTTCTTTTCTAGTATGTACTTCTCTTGTAAATTTATGTATATCCTTGTGCATAAACTTTGTATTCGTTATAACCAGATCATTTCCTACACATAAGTCTATTATTCTTTTTCCGTTCTCGTTTTTCATTGCTTCTCCGTTTCTTCCCATATATCTTTCTATTCCTTTATTGTTATTTCCTACTCGTCCATTTAGGTCTCCCATTATAATAATATTTCTTTCTCCATTGTCTATTTCGGCTTGTAAGGTATCAAAGAACTTTTCCTTCTCATCCTTCTTTGCATTGTCGTTTGGTGCGTAGGCGATTATTATACTCCATACTTCCTTATCTTCTATTCTTGCTTCAATTGTAAGTATTCTTTCGCTGACATACTTTTCATTTTGTATGTTCTCTACTTTTCCAGGTTTTACTATTATTCCTACTCCTTCTGCTCCTCTATTTTGTAGGTCTACTCCAGACCAATACAAGTAGTATCCGTCTTTTAATTCTTTCATTCCACGACCTTTCTTTTTTGTTTCAGTTATTCCTAAATAGTCCAAGTTTTGTACTTTCATTTCTTCAACTATTTCGTCCTCCTTTCCATTTATACCCCTCACATTCCATGTACCTATGTGTATTTCTTTCTTATTTCCTTTTCTTATTCGTGATCCATTTCCTTTTTGTTTGTTATTATTTTCCGTATTCGTGTCCTTTTTCGTTGCCTTTTCTCTTTGTCCTTTTCCATGCCAGTCCGTCTTGCATAATTTCTGACTTAGTAGTTTTTTGACTCGGGCCTGCCCTCAGGATTCAATGCCTTTAGTTTCTTATCCCATTTCCATTTCTGTCCGTTGATTATGAGACTCAAATACCCGACCTTGACAGTTTCTCCCCTCTCCCTCTCAATCTTTGCTCTATCTCTAATTGTCTTTTGAATCTTTCTCTCGTTCTTGGTCAGGTCGCTATTGATGTATATTTTGTTCTTCTTGAAGTACTCTATTTTTCCTTTCATTCTCATGACTTCCATCTTCGCTTCAAAGTTGACCATTTCGATTATGTAAATATTATCGTTGATTTTCTGGGCTGATTGAATTCCCTCCCTCACTTTTAGGTGCTCCATTATAAAGTTTTTCAATTTCTGCTTCAATTCGCTATTATGTCTGGCTTCCATTCTTATTCCTGAGATTACTAGATTATTCTTCCTTCTGTCCTTTTCGATGAACTCCACTCTTTGTTCAACCAATTCCAGCTGTTCCACTCTTCTTTTCAGTTGGGTGACTTCCAGCTGTAGTGCTTCATTCTGCTGTTTTAGTATTTCATTTTGTTGTTTCAACACTTGCATCTCTTCTTGATTTTCTCTTCGGAAGTCTCTCAGTTCTGTCATTACGCCATTTATCATTGCTTTGATTTCTTCCATCGCTTTGTTGCTGTTTTCTTTGTTCCTGTCTTTTTGCGGTGTTCTTGTTAATTCCTTGCTTCTTTTAAAAAACTCTACTTCTTCGGTCTCTTCTCTCCTTCTTTTATTACTTTCGTCTGTAGAATATCCCGACCCACTCCCTTCTCCTGGGTTTTCAGGGAGTGATGTCATGAGTTTTGCCCCTTGCGCTACTTTCCGTAGTTATCCACAGCTGATTTATGTGTTGCCTAACTTGTTCAGCGTCGGGCGTAATACACCTCTATTATCTGCTGGTCGTACAAATATGGCGTCCACAACAAACCGAACCGGTCCCCATAAACTTTTCTATAATACTCTTCGTACCTTGTTCTCCAGGCTTTATCTTCTCTTCCCGTCGCTTCCTTTCACTACGCTGTGAGGATTTCTAATCGTCACATACAATTTTATGCTCGATGCTACCCGTAATCGGGTTTAGTGTCGGAGCCTCCGTTGCACGTTGTTTACACCTCCGTATAATTAAGAGCATTTTCCAGACTGAGGAATTAGAAGCAAAAGTTTGTTTTGACAATTGCCGTCATTTGAGAGCGGATATCTCGAAAACGGTGCATTTTTCCTTAATAATGTATAATAGCAGAGTTGTAGAAAATGTTATAGGCTTTCGTTTTCATACAAGGATTTTTTCGCTACGACGCACCATTTTCGAGTTATAAGCGAAAAAACAAAAAAAGGGACCTTTCCACCCCCCTCCCTCCCTGAAGCGGACGGGGTAGGGGCGGAAACTTTTAGTATGTTTACCTCCTAACTACCCCCAACACATTCCCGAAGAGAAAAATTCTTCCACCTTCCATGTTCTCTACAACCCCTTCGTTGCCTGGAGTCCTGGACTACCTGTATTGGAAAAGAATTAAATTGGCTAATGGAATTAGTAATGAAATTAATATGGAATTGATGGAATTAATCTGGAATTGATGGAATTAATGGAACTAAATCGGAATTAATGGAATTATAATGGGATTAAACTGGAATTATTGAAATTAATTCCCGATTGGAATTAATTGCACACAATTTTTTCGAGTGATCAGCGCCCCAAACAAAACAAATACCTTAATAGTTTTATCACGGCTGGCCGTGGCCAACCAGGTGTTTTCCGGATGCCAATCGCAGGCAAAAATCGGACCACTATGTGCCGTATACTGCTGCTGACACTTATTAGTCCGTCTCACGTCCCACAATTGAACACTTCCATTCTCCGAAACGGCAGCAAAAGTGTAAGGGTGATGGGGGCTAAACTGCACATCCCTCACACTTTCGGTGTTGCTGTAAAAAATCGCAACGGCATTCTTCACCCTTATGTCAAAATATCTCATCGTCCCATCCTGAGACCCCGAAATTAACCGGCTCGGCTCAGATGCGTGAAAATTGACTTTGTTGACAGTCCGTTTGTGTTCCTGATAATCCTGCTCTTGCATCGCCTTCCCCATTTTGTTGAGGTTCCACACGCAGACATGACCGTTAGTGGCAGCCGTGGCCAAATAATGATCTGCAAATTGTTTAATTAATGGCATGTCAAATAAAAAAGGGCTTCATTTGTGATTTTGTGGTCCGGACAACATTATAGGGGATGAATAATTTATCGAAAAATGTACGTTACCGAATTTGTACCACGAAACGAAATACTTGATCCAGAATTTCGTCAATAACAATAGAGATAAAAAGTGACATGTTTGTTTGAAGATGGTGATAATGGTTTAGTACTTATATTGTATTCAAAGTTATTCTACACGCCAGTAGGTCATGAAACTTTTTTCCTGTGGTGGCAGTACTAATTTGTCAAACTGAGAAAATTTTCTAAATCTGATATGTCATCCTTTAATAAAATCCATTGATTTTCTATTGAAGATCTAAAATTTTTCAGGAACTGTACAACCCTAATTTGTAAGGGCCTGTAATTTTGACAATTTCATAGAAATTTAGCGGGAAAGCAAAAACATTGCACCACCGAAATCTTCTAGGATTTATTTTTATTGTTAGAAGCATTGTCACAGATAAAACGTACCTGAGGCTTTTTCGTGAATATTTTTCTTTGCACTTTACTCAAAACTGCACGCACACAAAAGCCATTTTGAGCCAATTCAGAGCAATTGCAAAATTTTGACATTTGTCATGTTTTCTGACGTGTCGCATTGAAATCGCTTCTATCAGCTTACCTGTTAGTAAAACTCCTTGCAAAATTTCCTCATACTAATCTAAAATTCAAATTATGACGTTCTGGCACTTCAATAGAAAATGAATGGAGAGTAAAATCGAATTGGGGTGAGTCCGCCTTTGATTTGCGTCGATGTGGTTTAGCCTTTCCACTTTTTAACAGAAAAAAATCTTCTTTTGACAAAAACGTTAACCTAAAATTCAAATTAATCAATAGATGATAGGAATATTTAGCTGCAACTGTCTTGTTGCCAATTTATCACCAGATTTCCATGGCCTACCGACGTGTAGCATAATTTTGAATTCAATATACAGGTTGTTCCTAAACCTCGTACAGATATTTGAGGGTGTTATTGCCCTATTGATTGTAAGTCAAAAAGTTCCTATGGACATTTGTCTGGAAATGCTTCGTAAGGGAGTTACGCCCCTTCAAAGGCTTCCCAAAATTTTATTTTCTATTTTCTATAAATTATTCGAAAAGTACGAAACATGCGATTTTGAAATTTGGACCAACAGTTAGTGTCATAATGGGCTTTCTCTTGGATTTTTTTCAGATTTTTCATCAGAGACATATTCTTGAAGGAGGCCTTCACATTTTTTCCAAAGTTTTTGGTGTTGTGTAGAGAAAAAGTGCACATCAGAAGGGGTCTCCACATTTTTGCAATTTTTTACGGTTGCGGGCATTTTCCACACACGTTTGTCAAAGAAGGGTAAAAAAATAATGGAAAAAGTTATGGTTTTCCATTACAACTACTAAAAAAATGTAACGCATTACAATTACTCATTACTCTTGGACTTAAAATCAATATGGCAACAACACCCCGAAATATCTGTAGGAAGTTTAGGAACACCCTGTATACAGGGTATCCCTCGACGAGCGTCAGTTAGCCGTATCTAGAGAACCGTTTTTAGCATCGACATGAAAATGTGTACCCAGGGGTTTCAATTAATTTTGAATCGACGTAAAATATTTTCATCAATGGCGCACTTCCGGTTATACCGGAAATAGGTCCTAACTTCCCTATTTTAAATGGAACACCCAGTATATTATGTTATTTTTTGATTCTACGTTTAATTCTAGGTGAACTTTTACTAAGAATTGCTATACCAAAAGTCAACCGTTTTTGAGAAAATCAAGAATTTCGCTTTTTTATGTCAAGTCGTGCAAGCCTAATTTCAAAAAGCTATAACATCCTTACAGTATAAAATGAGAAAACGATATTTATTTGACATGAAGTCTAATGTAGGGTGTATCCGCCCCTAGACTCAAATTGGGTCACATACATACAGGGTGTTCTCTGCAAATTTTTAAACTACATCAACTTCATTGGTCAAAAAGTCAATTTTTTCAAATGGAATGCAACAACTATTTTATGGCACATTGATGCAGAATTTCATTTTCTATCATTTAACTTACATGTTTGCCATAAAATTGTTAGGCCATTTCATTTGAAAAAATTGACTTTTTGACCAATGAAATTGATGTTTAAAAGTTTGCAGAAAGCACCCTGTATGTGCTTGACCCAATGTGAGTCCGGGAGCGGATAGACCCTACATTAGACTTCATGCCAAATTAATATCGTTTTCTCATTTCATACTGTAAGAATGTTACAGCTTTTTGAAGTTAGGCCTGCACTTGACATAAAAAAGCGAAATTCTTGATTTTCTCAAAAACGATTATTTTTGGCATAGCAATTTTTAGTAAAAGTTCACCTACAATTAAACGTACAATCCAAAAATATCATAATATACAGGGTGTTCCATTTAAAATAAGGAAATTAGTACCTATTTCCGGCATAACCGGAAGTGCACCAATGATGAAAATATTTTACGACGATTCAAAATTAATTGAAACCCCTGTATACAAATTTTCATGACGATGCTAGAAACAGTTCTCCAGATATCGCTAACTGACGCTCATCGAGGGACACCCTGTACAGATACTAAATACTAAATAGTATACAGAGTGATTCATGCAATTAAAAATACAAAAAAACGTCAGAATTTGTTTTAACGTTAAAACTCTTCTTGTTACGAAATTGGATCCCGGTGGTTATTTGTTCATAAAGATCTAAATGAGCGGCTTATTATTTTTATTTTATTATTTATTATTATTATCGTTTGATGAAAGGAACATACTGGTCTATTTAAGAGACATTGTTATCTCTTTATAATGTACCTAATATGTATAATAATAATAACACGAAATTGTTTTATTTGGTACTTTTTCGAGAATTGCTCATTCGATGAATTGTTTTTCGGTAAATTGAGCGTCACCCATACCCCGTGACCAAATCCTAACAGGCTTCAACCATGTAGAAGGATAGCTTGTACGGCGTAAGTGGGACGGCGTCTTCATATCCAAGAGAGGGCGCCACATGTTCTATGCAAATGTTGGTTGCATATGTTACATTATACTAAACACAAGAAATCACGGGAATCGGTGACGGGAAGTTAAGTGAAACGATTTTTTCCGCACGACGAACTTATTGTTTTGCTTTGCGTCTTGGCGTTTACTGTTTTTATTCGAAAAACGGATTTATCGTGTATGGTAGTGAAGTGTTTTGGCTTTGGCCGTGGGCCTCTTTGATTTGCGTTGAAAAATTATTGGCATTTTGACATTTTAATCCCTAAAGTCAAAGAGTAAAGTCCAACAGTCGATGTCGCTTCGCCGTGACAAAACTTCTCCGTCTATTGCAAAGGTATAAGGAGGATCTCTGGAAAGACAATGGATTGAGAAAGGTTTTAAGGAAGGATAAAATCCAACATACCTATCTAGTTACTATCTTCCCGTAACAGGAAATACGTCAGGTAATTTACATCATTTAGACAAATGTTATTATATCAAGGTATAACTATAGATAGGCACAAAAATTTGATCACAGCGTGTGAAATGAAGTTTCTGCGGAGGATAATGGGAGTGGCAAGAAAGAATAGATTGAGAAACGCGGCTATAAGACCACAATTGGGGTGGAATCGGTGGAACGAATCATAAAGAAAAGGCAGTTGGGCTGGTGGGGGCACATGACAAGAATGCCAGAAGAAAGATTAGCAAAAGGAATATAGAACACGCAGGTGAAAAAAAAGGAAGAGAAATATGTATAATGTTTTAGACTATGGGTTTAATTACAACACGATGTTCTGATGGACCACGACTATCACAGAATACAGAGTCTCTAGTTCCTCGCCTAAGAAATAAGAATGAGGAAGAGGGACTTGTGGAAGTCGAATCTTGCTACCAAGAGAATAGGAGACCTGCCAGTGTCACCTTTAAGGAAAAATTTGCGCAGACATTCAAGTAAGAGGATCATCTTCTCCTGTTGCTTTAATTATTAAAAGGAGAATTCATCTAAGATGAGTCCAGAAGTCACATTATCGACTATTAGGTACTCTTTGCTTTTGCCTTAGTTCTGTGTGGATACTGTTCTCTTATGGGCAAATGTAACTAATTATGGCATTTTCTTCTATTTCAGCCTTAGGACTACTTAGCAGCATTTGTGTTAACGGATCTTTCGGCTTGAGCCCTCGCTGAAGCAAAAGCCCTTTATCGGCAAGCTTCTTACTATCGTCGAAGAGCAGGGGCCTGTCTGACTAAAAGAAAAATGACATTTCGAGATGAAATGATGGCATATTGGTAGGTACATATGTAATTGTACACGAGTACTTATCCGTTTGTGAAATTTTTAAGGGTCTTCCCGAGAATGTTCACATCACCATCCCAGTAACGCAATTGAAAAACGAAGCGAGGACAAGTCTATTAACTCGTCTATTAACTTGATTGAAGAAGTCATCATGCGTCCTCTCGAAAGTTTGGCTGTCTAGTGTCTAGTATGTGGCTGGATATACCGGGTGTATCATTTTCCGCGCCGTATAGGAGATTAACATGGGAAAACGAATTTTATTTTTTCCTTGCTCCAGGAACAGATTTAAATCAATGGTAGCTTATCCAGTGGATAGACCCGGCTGGCTGGTATCCTGAAAAAAAAGATTACCTGCTAGTGCCCTTTGGTTACTTAGCAGGAATTTTTGAAAAATTGGATTTTAAAACGACGCGCGCATTACTTCGTGTACTTTCGGTGTCCTTCGAAGCTTTACGTAAATTGTCAGCCAGGGCCGAATCTGCGATTTTTGACCTAATTGTTGACATTAAGAAAGCCGTAGCTTGAAATTATTGTTTTAAATCTGGAGCAAATCGTTCTTTTTTGCCTTCTTGCTGACGTAGAATTAGTGTACCTACCAGCGGCGACAAGCGGCAGCCGACAAGGGTTCGGTCAGACTTGGTTGACGACCTAACCTCAAAAATTTACTTGGTCAAGTAAATTACTTTGAATTGCAATTATGAGGTAAGCTCTTACTCGGTGTTAGCGTTTAATTAATCAATTATTCTACTTTAGGTGGCAATATTGTTAGTGGTAGTTCGAACAAGGATCAGAAGGCATTCTCGGGTTTGGCAATGACCTCCCATCGTAAACTGTCTTTATCTTTTACGTTACCTATTTGTGTTAAAAGATCTTGTAAGTGAAGACACAAGTAGGAGTTACATGTTTTCGTGGAGAGAACATTTTGTATTCCCTTAATTAGTTGTAGATAGTTAGAAGATGTTTGCTAATGTTTAAGAACCCTGTTTGGAAAAGCAGCTGCTGACAACATCGGTACTGGTAATTAAATTGGAACTTGAGACATCATGTTGTATTTACCTAATAAAATGCTTTTTGAACTTATTTCCAAATTTTTCAGTTCAAAAGAATCAAATTTTCTCCATTATTGGCTAAATTGTTATTGAATATTAATCACTAGCAGAGTGGCACTAAAGAATAGATTGTTAAAACTGAGTAATGGAAGAAGCCAAGAACGCGTTTAAAATTCTTTATTAATAATAGTTTTTTAAAACATCGACAGCTGGCACAATTCCATTTTTGTATCTTCACATCAATCCTGACTAAATTGTAGCAATATCACAAACCACCACTACTTTTAATAACACTCCGCCATGCAGTGCATAAAGAATTAAATAACAATTAGTAACTTTCCAGTATAATTCTTCTTGCTCAATTTTTCAATGGGAATGAGTAAACGGATGAATTTTTCCCCTGGTCCAGGGCAGTAAGATGGCATGGCATCCTGAAATAAATGTGATCACTGTTTATTTATTATGAGGGAGTTACCTATCCCTATCACAAAAAATATCCATTGTACCTACCTAATCAATTTAACTTATCCGCTCATCCGAAGGGTTATTGGTAAATGGGTTGTTGGCCTGGGACAAGGGTTTTCTCTGGAATAAGCCGTTGTTGTTTCGTCGATGTTAATTTCATAATCATAACAATCCAACCAAAAGCTGTGTCAAAAGTCTTGTTGTCACCTGTCAATCTAATTTCCATTTTGTCGACGTATGTTTTTTCGCGCTAAGGTTACCAGTCAGCCCGGTTGTTGACACCGTGCGGGGTGCGTTCAGCTAAGTAGTGCTGCTGGGTGGGTAAATTGGCGTTGTAGTACTTACACAGTGTCAACAATACCTGCTTTCCATTTACACATTTGTCTGAGAAAACTCAGCTATTTGATTGGTCAATTACAAATGAACCAATCAAATTGCTGAGATTAACTGAGGCTCCTCAGGTAAATGTGTAAAAGGAAAGCGCCTAACGTCAACGCGTCACTGCGCAGACCACGTTGACCAGGTAACGTGAACACTAATGTTGTCGCGCTCCTTCTTATGTATGCTACAAACAAAAAACAAAAACATGACCAAGTAGGCGACCAGGCTGACTGGTAACGTTAGCGCGAAAAAACATATGTCGACTGAATGGAAATTAGATTGACAGGCTTGACAGGTGACAACAAGACTTTTGACACAGCTTTTGGTTGGATTGTTATGATTATGAAATTAACATCGACGAAACAACAACGGCTTATTCTAGAGAAAACCCTTGTCCCAGGCCAACAACCCATTTACCAATAACCCTTCGGATGAGCCTTACTGTGATATTGTGGATTGCCAACAAGTTAAATTGATTAGGTAGGTACAATGGATATTTTTTGTGATAGGGATAGGTACCTCCCTCATAATAAATAAACAGTGATCACATTTATTTCAGGATGCCATGCCATCTTACTGCCCTGGACCAGGGGAAAAATTCATCCGTTTACTCATTCCCATTGAAAAATTGAGCAAGAAGAATTATACTGGAAAGTTACTAATTGTTATTTAATTCTTTATGCACTGCATGACGGAGTGTTATTAAAAGTAGTGGTGGTTTGTGATATTGCTACAATTTAGTCAGGATTGATGTAAAGATACAAAAATGAAATTGTGCCAGCTGTCGATGTTTTAAAAAACTATTATTAATAAAGAATTTTAAACGCGTTCTTGGCTTCTTCCATTACTCAGTTTTAACAATCTATTCTTTAGTGCCACTCTGCTAGTGATTAATATTCAATAACAATTTAGCCAATAATGGAGAAAATTTGATTCTTTTGAACTGAAAAATTTGGAAATAAGTTCAAAAAGCATTTTATTAGGTAAATACAACATGATGTCTCAAGTTCCAATTTAATTACCAGTACCGATGTTGTCAGCAGCTGCTTTTCCAAACAGGGTTCTTAAACATTACCAAACATCTTCTAACTATCTACAACTAATTAAGGGAATACAATATGTTCTCTCCACGAAAACATGTAACTCCTACTTGTGTCTTCACTTACAAAATCTTTTAACACAAATAGGTAACGTAAAAGATAAAGACAGTTTACGATGGGAGGTCATTGCCAAACCCGAGAATGCCTTCTGATCCTTGTTCGAACTACCACTAACAATATTGCCACCTGAAGTAGAATAATTGATTAATTAAACGCTAACACCGAGTAAGAGCTTACCTCATAATTGCAATTCAAAGTAATTTACTTGACCAAGTAAATTTTTGAGGTTAGGTCGTCAACCAAGTCTGACCGAACCCTTGTCGGCTGCCGCTTGTCGCCGCTGGTAGGTACACTAATTCTGCGTCAGCAAGAAGGCAAAAAAGAACGATTTGCTCCAGATTTAAAACAATAATTTCAAGCCACGGCTTTCTTAATGTCAACAATTAGGTCAAAAATCGCAGATTCGGATTCGGCCCTGGCTGACAATTTACGTAAAGCTTCGAAGGACACCGAAAGTACACGAAGTAATGCGCGCGTCGTTTTAAAATCCAATTTTTCAAAAATTCCTGCTAAGTAACCAAAGGGCACTAGCAGGTAATCTTTTTTTTTCAGGATACCGGCCAGCCGGGTCTATCCACTGGATAAGCTACCATTGATTTAAATCTGTTCCTGGAGCAAGGAAAAAATAAAATTCGTTTTCCCATGTTAATCTCCTATACGGCGCGGAAAATGATACACCCGGTATTATAAAGTTGAGATGTATGATTTCCTCCTAACATTATAAATCTACTAACAAGTACGTTTGGTGTTCAATTTTAGGCAATACACAACACATGTATACAATTTGGAGGTATAATTAAATTTAAATTTCCCTCCATCGGGTCTTCATATCCGCCAGAGGGCGCCACAAACAATGATCCGTTACGAAGTACGGGACATTGCATTCTATAACGTATATATATTATAGGGTTATCTATGACCATGATAAAACGTCACAAATAGGTTCCAGTGTCTGGGAAAAACTTTGTACCGATTTGTACCTCTTGGCATGAAAAGCTGTTCACAGTTTTAAAAGGGTAGTCTCGAAAAAATATGATATGACTGTTAGGGACTTTTTTTTTAACCTCCCCCTTTTAGAATTAAAAAAGGCAGGCTACTGCTGCCCGCTAAAGGAGTTGAAAGAGAGAGGTAGTGATTTTCCAACTAATACATACATACACTGTGTCCTCGAATATTGTAAATGATAGAATTGTGAGATTTGTACCATACATTTTCTGTTTATTATTTTTCTGTTGTTGTTTATTTCATGAAATCATAATCTCTACTCTATTCGGCTTTGGAGGGAAACTTCAAATTGACGGCTTTTGACACTTGCAAAATATTTTAAATTTCCAAAAATTGTCTTTTTGCGCAATATACTCCTGCAAATCAAGATAGTGACCCAACAAAAATGATCAGGCCTTCAGCGAAAATGTAGGGGAAACCATTCAGTAAGAACCGCATTATTGGGATAAAATTTAAATGATTTTGGGGGACGCATTTTGTCGCCAAAATGGTCATAATACGACATCACTAGATTCACAATTTTATTTGTTCCATCTAAATTATTGTTCCTAATGCAGTTCCGGTAAAACCGGAAGTAATAAAATTTATTTAATTTGCGCATTTGTCGCATATTCCAGGCCCACCAAATTTCATTGTCTCTGTCTATGTCATAACCAGGGAGCGGCAACTTTTAAAGTTGGATTTTTTCTCTCTCGCACATTTTATAGTTTTCTTAAAATTTCACAATGGGGAACAAGAATGATTTTTTTCATTACACATAAAGAAAGAGGACACCAAAACACATAGGGTTTAATTCATGACTGCGATTTTTTCGTTATAGTTGTTCAGAACACTCTTGTAGACAATCTTGTGCTCTATAAAAAAGGTAAGTATAGTTTGTTGGCTTGACTCGCTTATTTTGAGAGATTTTCAAAAAACAAACCTATACTTAGTTCGTAAACTGCCAATAACTTTGGTGTCATGCCTAGAGGTACAAACCTATTTTTCCCAGATATTAGAGCAGATATTTGTGACTCCTCTATCATGGTTGCAGCCTGTTAGGACTTAGTTACAAATCCAATGTCTAATATTACTAATATATAAAATATTTTTAAATAAATAATTTTTTACCATCAGTCCAACTCCAAGCGACATCATTGCATGAAAAATTTAAGTTGAGGTGTTTCGAAGCTCTCAAGTTGCAAACCTCCTGGAACTTATCTTCTTCAATTGAATATACCTTGAAAACTAAAAAAAAATTGAAGTAAAATTCCGACAAAGGTAGGTACATACCGTTCCTTCCCCCGATGGCCACTTGAGTGTAGTCGCGGTTGAGGGCAAGGGCGTTAACGGGGCCTTCTTGAACGACGTGAAACGTAGTCATATCGACTCTCGTCAAGAAATTTCATTCGATTTTGCGATAAAATTGGCGAATTTTTTAAATCGAGAAATTGCGTTGACCACATGAATTCATCATTACATGTTTTATTTGAATGTCATTTGTGCGATTAAGAATTTCGATTATCATCTATAAACACTGATATTTTGAAATTTCCGAGAAGAGAACGCAAATCAATTTAGGTTATGTTGATCTGTCAATTAACTGTCCTGTCAGTACTGTCACTGTCATGTCACGTCAAGCGTATTGTCCATTTGAACGACAGATGGCAGCTGCTTTCGTTTTCCATTTTTTCCATGTTTTCCGTTTTTATTCAGGTTCGGCAAACGCAAAACGGTATAGAATATATTATACACCTGATCAAAATTATTGCACATCGCTGTATCTGTATTTTCAACGAGCATAGCATAACATTCATTGAAAATGTAGCTCCTTCTCTCTCAATTTTGGGACAAAATGACGTTTCGACGTTGTCACGCGTGCGTCAGAAAAGAAATACTATATCTCTGTCCTTTTTAAATTTGTCAGAATCCACAAATACCGTAAAACAGGTGAATATTAGACTTACCTCAGGGGCATCAGAACCATCGAGTATTAATAAAGGTTAGGCGCTTTCTATTTACACATTTCTTTTAGCAGCCTCATCAGTTAATCTCATCAGCAAACTGAGCCTCCTTAGATTCGCTTATAATAATACTTCCAATGATAAAATCCTTGATAAGTTTGGTTAGGACTTGAATTCTTTTCCACAAACTTTCATCCCTTAAAATTCTGTCCTCGTAAACTAAAATGAGTAAAATGGCTAAGTTGTCCCTCCACCAGCCCCGATAGGGACCGTGCGAATTTTAAATATAGCGCCCCCTGGTGGCAATCGCGAGCAGTTTTTGCATATTAACAAACCATTATCTATACATTGTACATATGCATGGTTGTGACAATAAAGTTCCGGTTGTTTTTACACATTTTGTGTGTTTAATAAATTACTATGATTGTAGGGAAAAATTAACATTTAGATCAAGTGTGGGTTTCAAACAATTAAGTTTAATCATCGCTCTAGTGCCAAGAAAATGAAGGGTGAGAAATTAGTGAGTTCTGGACCGTCGTACTTCGTACATCGCAGATGGACCTTCAAATTCGAATTTATTTAACCAGATTTCACGAAAAATTACACCAGTGTCAATGTTTACCATAGCTTAACTGCTATTGGGCCGGTCGCTTATATGTGAAAACTTCAAAATTTGCCACCAGAGGGCAGCATCTCCGAATATGCACAGTCCCTATACCGCAGCCGACTCACGTTCTCGATGAAGCTAGCACATTATCATATTTTTAACTTATTTACGTTTTATTAAATTCCGTTTTGGTTGCCTTCAAAAATAAAACCAACTTTTCATAAATAAGATCAGTCTCGATATATTTTTGAAATACAGCATGGGAAATCAAGAAAAAACCAATCGAGCTACTCCTTGGAAAATTTTCGTTTCCACAAGAACTCGATTAAGTATGTTTCTCTGCTCACCCTTTACAAGAAAACTAGTTAAAATCCACGGCATTGTTAGCATTGAAAAAATCGTTCTTCTTATCCATAATATCTAAAATCCTTTGTAATGACTCTCTCGTAGCCTCCTGTTTAAAAGAATCACCATAAATATCACAATCCTGGGAGAGATCTCCTTTAAAATTGTGCCCCACACTAACTACCTCCTCCTGATTATATTCCACCAATTTCTTATTCTCAAACACGCGTTTCAACCACGAAATATACACAACATCGAAACTGTGGGGGTGTTTAACAACATTAAAAATACTCTCATCCTCCAGTCCTACCAACACAACATCAACGTCTTCCCCCAGTTTGTACACAGGTTCTCCTCCGGCTCTCTTAACAGAATTGTAGATATCTTCAATAGTCCATTCCCTAGAATCCGAAAAGACGTGAATTCTTTTTCCCCTCAAAAACTTGCCCAAATCTTTCTGATGCTTGAAATTAACAACATCCAGCTTGGTTATTTTTGCCCTGGAAATCTTTTTAACGATCTCACTGAGGTCGATATGTCTCTTGTTTAGTTTTATCACAGATTTGTTTTGACCCGTTAGTTCTAAAAGCTCGTTCATTGATAGACACTCATTTACTGGTTTATCATCCCTTACTTTTAACACCCTCGGAAAGCGGAGGGTGTAAGGAGTTTTAACGCCATCTGAAGTTGTTCTAGTCAACTCCGAGGCTCTTATTTGCAAAATTAACGAGCGCTTCGGTTCTATGTATACATCGGGTTTTTCTCTTCCGAACGAAAGTTTTCCTTCCGTTTTCGTGGAAAACGAGGTAAAGGCGTGACCTTGAAGTTTTAGTTTTTCATCAAGTAGGTCCAGTTGTTCGTTGTTTAACCCTGAACTGACACTGCCCATGGAGAGGTAAGTGTCAGGTCCAGAGGATACTCCGACCATGAAAGAATTCAGTCGATTGTTTCCTCCGTAAGTACCCCCCATCAAAATTAGGTCTAAGTCATGAACTACGTCGTCAAAGTAATCCATTTTAAGCTTAAACCACCCGCTGTTTCTATCGCTACACTTATAAATCGATTTTGTGTCTTTAACCACGATTCCTTCCTCGTTAAGATCAATGGAAGTATTAAGAGCATCGACGATATCTTGCAAACTGTTAGCCTCCTTAGATTCGCTTACAACAATACTTCCAATGATAGGATTTTTGATAAGTTTGGTTAGGACTTGAATTCTTTTCCACAAACTTTCATTGGTTAGAATTCTGTCCTCGTAAACTAAAACGTCGAAGACACAAAAGCAGGGCTGGTATTTCCCAGCACTCAACTTTTTTACATCCAAATTCATCCCCTTGGAGCCAAAACAATTGGATTTATTATTCCAAATCATCATTTCTCCATCGAGAACAAACTGACTAACCTTTGGATCGAAGACATGTTTCAGCTTGGACGTAAGATTTCCCTCGTAGCTTTTAGTAAAGTCGAAGCCATTCCTGGAAAAGTATTTAAAAACCCCATCTTTCATATGAATCTGAAATCTCTCTCCATCGAATTTGTTCTCGACAATAAACTTGCGAGTCTCTGGAAAACATTTTTTAAAGTTTCCAGCATCGCACCTCTTTGACAACATCGGTCTAAAAGGCTCGAAGACTTTAATTCCGAGCACATGCAGTTTCACTTCGGGATTCCAAAGCGTCTCGCAGATCTTCCGAAGATTATTTGTGTTGTCATAGAAATTTGCTGCGTCTTCATGGAAACAGTTCAGAATAGTTTTGTCGCTCACCCCCAGGTGGAGGTCTTTTAAAATTATTTGCACGAACCATTTCGCATCTTTCGGAGCCATTTTCCGGAAGATTTCTAGAATGAGATCGTCCAACCCCTTGTCGGACGTTCGCTTTGATATTTTATCGAGGTATTCATCGAGGGACTTGACTGAAATGCTCGTTTGCTGGTTCACGATGTACTTTTTCAAAACTGAAAACACTATTTGCCCGAAATCTGAGCTGGAAATTGATTTTGAAAGGAGGTTCCTATCGTTGCCGGGGGGTAGGTCCAACATTTTAATCACGAGCTTGCTGATTTTCGATTCTTTGATACGATAAGCATCCCTTTCTCGATCCAGCTTGGGTAATAGCAAGCGAAGGATTGTGTAGGCCGAGGGTTGGTCGTATTTCCTTAGCGTTTTCATAAAATCCCTTACGAGGGTGGTTTTTGGGGGCCCACCTTTGCTGTTCCTGACATTGTCGTAGAATTCGCATAAAGTCTTGAAATCCATTCGAATTCTTCCCGGTCGTTCTACAATGGAAAACGATTTAAAATTCACTGCCGGTGTTACTTTACAATGCTTTAATTATTGTAGATTTACATTTTTATTCAGCAGTAAATAAATAGAAGGTGACTTGTCAAGTTATGTCAAAGTCAAACAGCTGTCACACTGACAAATGACATGATGGTGGCGCCATATTTTCAAATTCAAGGTCGTTGCAAATAGAGTGCAAGTACCGATTACAGCCACCATAAGAGTTGAGCAGACGATAAATAGCTTGGGAAGATGAGGAAACGCGGAATTTTTGCGGTTTCCGATATTCTGTTTTATGCACCTAACAACCGATATCGCATAAAAGATACTAATTACATAATACAAATATCAAAAATAATAATAATAGGGTGAACGCGATATTAGTGATGACGTATATCCACCATCTTTGTTGAGAATGGTCATAGTCAAGGCCTCCCACTGAAGCCAAACAAAGCAAGATTTCAATGTGGAAATTACAGAAAACTGCATTTTTCGTCTAATTCGTTATTTACAGTTACTGAGTTGCGTTTTAAGAGCTTAATATTGGCAAATTGAAGAACTGCTATCGATTAAATCGTTACATCGGGAGAGCGCAAAAGCGCCCAAAATATTTAAGTCCAATTAATTGGGACCCAATAAACAAGTGCCCAAAGTATATTTAGCCAAAATAATTTGAGCCAAAATACAAAAGCTCCAAAGTAAACCCACAAAAATTGCGCCCACCGAACAAATGTCCACCGTACAAAAACCCACCGAAGAAGTGGGGGAAAGTTCCTACGCAGCCAACTGTTTATTGTTTGCTTCGATTACGTCCTAACTTTAGACTCATCGGCATGTTGTATGATGTATTGCCTATATTAATATACAATAATATTATGTAGATAATAAATATTACATATTAGGCAATAATGCAGTATTAAAGGTTTATGTATGCATAGATGTAGGTATGTATCTGCCAAGCGTTATGCGATGTTTTAACTCTTGTCCTTAAGTTTTTCGGCGGATTCGTAAGCAAAATGTGTCCTGTCTACAACTGCAAATTGCGAGCGTTTTGCCAACCCTTGTCCATAGCCCTAAATAACCAGTCAAAGCAAATGGGGGTTAGCATTTAAATGTTTAAACTTGATGTGCCGCCAAAAAGGCACTTTCCGTGAACCGATGTGGCCCAAGGTCCAATTTTCATCTCGATACGTACACTTTACACTAGTTTGCGTTGCAGCGTGCTTAGAGACACACTTTTTCGTAATCCCAGGACCCAAACGTGATATTTTTGACGATTCGATTTTTCGATCGATTCTTTAACTTATTGTACCGCGAAGCATGTAGAATGTAGATGTTAAAAATTAGCAGTTTCGGAGAAGGTAGAATACGAAGGCGTAGAGGGGTCACATTTTTAACACAGCTCTTTAATCCAAAATTGTGGATTTGCACCCGACAACTGTCGACCGGATGGAAAATTGTCGACTATCGCACTCGACAATTGTCGATCGGGACATCAATTGTCGATCGGGTCGACAATATTGTCGAGTGCGAGTCGACAATACGTACCTACTATTAGCGTGACGTAGGTCCGCCATCTTTGTTGGGCTAGGTTGAGATTGTTACCAAGGCAATGAAGCTAAACAAAGTGAAAATTTCATTGGGTATATAGATTCAATTATTTCAGCACAAAGCCCATTAGACATGATGTAACGATTTAATCGATAGCAATTCTTCAAATTATGAATATTAAATGTCTTAATACGCAGCACACTAGCACACTAACTGTAAATAAAGAATTAGGAGAAAAAGTGTAATTTACTTGAATTTGAACATTAAAATCTCGGTTTGTTTGGCTTCAGTAGGAAGCGTTGACTATGACCATCACATATGTACAACAAAGATGGCGGTTTCACAGTTTCACGTCATCGCTAATATCACGTATTGTCGATCCATCAGTAATGCAACAGCTATCGAATATTCGCTAATGTGCCCTTTTCCTATATAAGAATAATTCAAAAACGGGAACTTTTGCACCTAAAATGTCAATTTTCGAAAAAATGCCACCAAGGTTTTTGATCCGTCAATGCTTTCGAATCCAATAGTAAGAAAATGCTTTTTTGCAAAGAAAATTCAAAAAAGGGCCCTTTTGCCACTAAAATTAGCATTTTTCGAAATTTCCATTTTAGAGGCGAAAAGGCGCCTGTTTGAATTTTTCTTAGCAAAACGGCATATTATTATTAACGAATTCGATAGTTGTTGCACTGCCGGAACGAAAACCTTTAGTGAACAAATTCTAAATTCTACCTAATTTTGTTTCAAGATTGCAGCGACAAAGAGCAGGTTTTGCGAACTATATCTTATTTTCTTATACAGGGTATCCCGAAATTAGTGGTCAAAACTTTACCACACCAGTAGATTCTTCTATGAAAAATATGAAAAAAGGTCCCTATGAACATATGTCGAAAAATAAGTCCTAAGGGAGTCTAAATATCTTCAAAACGGTTAAAGATAGCAAGCGTCTCGTACAAGACTAAATATACTCAAACATTTTTGTAAGCAGTTTTTTCTCAAATTTGATTCCAGAATTTGAAAAGTTTAGGTTTTTTAAGTAAAAATGGTACTCTTGTTTGACATCGACAGAATGCCCCCTTTTCGGAAAAAAAAGGCTTCTCATTGGTTCAGGGCTCCAAAATTTGTGAGAGAAGACATCAAAATATCGTAAACAATCAGTTCATGGGATGGTTCCTTACTTCATTTTAGGGCCGGTTTTTCCTGACGAACCTCCTACCTTTTTAATTTTATTTGTTAGGTAGGTAAGGTATAGGTAGGTAGGTAGGTAGGTAAACGAGAGATCATTAAAATTAGCAAATTTAGATTTATTTAAGCGATTTGAGGCACAGAATTAAAACAATGAACCTTCATATTATCCTATATTAATGTCTCCCAACAATGGATTTCATTGATTGGTTTTTCTTAGTATTTATTTTTAAAACAAATCATAATGGTCTTAATTTAATATTGTTTTCAAAGAAAATCGAACAGCCAAAAACATGATATCTCTAGGGGCCTGGGAACCCAAAAAATTGGTTTTTGAAAAAATGTCTGTGCGTCTGTCTGTGATCACGCACGCTGGAGCTCAAACTACTGAACGTATCGAGATGAAATTTGGCACACATTCAGTGGGCAATTTGTAGGTGCTGATTAGATTTTGGACCACATCGGTCAACGGAAAGTGCCTTTCTGGTACATAAACTTTAAAAATTTAAATGCAAACCCCCATTTTTCGCGTTACCGTATAAATGCTCTTCGAATTCTGCTTCTAAAAATGTATTCACACTTGTGCCCTTTTGGCCAAAAAATGGTGCCGTGAAAAAAACCTATGCATAACTGCATATTTTTATAACCGGATTTGATAATTGATTTTTTTTTCAAGCCATTTTTTTGAAAAATGTCATTTTAGTTTGGAAAGGGCCCCTATTCAATTTATTTTACAAAAAAGCATATTCTTACTATAGAATTCGACAGCTGTTGTATTGCCGGATCAAAAACCTTAGTACAATTTTTTAGAAAATTTCCATTTTAGGGACAAAAAGGCTCTTTAGACTCTTTTGTAAATTTTTCTTAGCAAACGAGAATATTGTCATTATCGAATTCGATAGCTGTTGCAGTGCCGTATCGAAAACCTTTAGTGCCATTTTTTCGAAAAATGTCATTTTAGGGGTGAAAAACATTTGTATTTTAGATTTTAGTAAAATGAGCGCCGGGCGCATCAGCCATTGACAACCGCCCGCACGCCCGACCTAGGTTAACTAAAGTTAAATGCTGCATTAACAAAGTTTGTGAAAAAGTAGAAGTTTCTACCGTTTCCGAGACTGCCAACTTTTTTACCTGATGGACAAGACGTTCCGGTTCTCGACATGAACATTGGAGATCAGCACATCTGTTAAGGGTAATAAATAAAAGAAAACATGGGGGTGTCTTTGACAATCAACATCATGAATAGGATAGGTCAAGGGCTGGGCTTTATTACAAGCAGCAGCCGATCATCATGTTCATCCTTAGCGCATACATTCCGGGTCTTTTATAATTTATTCTAATTTTAGTTCTTTAATCGTTCAACTACAACTACTACCCTTTTAATGAAATTGCGTTTATTTCATTGAAACAAATCCTTCACATTTTTTTTGAACTCTGGTTTTAATTAGGTATTTGGATTTGTGTTGAAATGTTGAAAATGTTTAAGTACGATATTTATATTTCCTTTCTCGTAAATCAGAGCGAGAAACTACACAATAAAATAATGATGATGGTGTTCCACTCGGGCCGATTAATAAAGATTTTATTGTGGGAGGCTTTGGTACTGATCTATGCAGGACGTGATCCTGGAGATGTTGACGTAACTGTGAAATCTAGAGTTGGGGAGTATTTAACGGAACTGTTATTTTGGAACTGTTATTGAGCAGGAGCAATAGCAACTTGTTCCTCCGATGGGAAAATAACAGTTATCAAAATAACAGATTAGAGTAATGGAACACCCGAACTCCGCGCCGAACCGGCTCGTTTCTAAACTGCTCCACTTGATTCTGGAGCTGGATTTGATTTTGATCTGTGATTTTGTGAAGAGTGAACCGAGTGAACTGCGACTTGTTATCCCGAGCGCGACAGCGTGCTGGCATCGGCCAGTAGTCTAGACAAGGACACCTGTTTCTGCCTGTTCCTGTTATATCGTTTCTGTTACTTGTTATGCAGTATCAGTATACGTACTCTTTTCCGTTTCAAAATTTTATCGGCACGATGGCACGTCAGCTCAGAAAACAGGAACAGTTGTTCCAAAAATAACTGTTATTTGGAACTGTTCCTCCCACGGAACAGGAACAGGTTGCTACTGTTCCGGAAAAAAGTAACAATTCCCCAACTCTAGTGAAATCTGTCATCGAACTTCTCCCACTCCTTTAGTGGGTTTTTGTACGGTGGGTTTTTGTACGGTGGGTCTTTGTGCGGTGGGTTTTTGTATGGTGGGCACAAATATTTTGGATTCAAATCTTTTGGCTCATTTTAAAGTGGCTTCAAATTTTTTGGGGTTTCTGTATAGTTTACCATTTTATTTTGGAGCATAATTTTTTGGACTTTAATATTTTGGAGCATTTTACTGGCATCCGTTACATCATGTTCACAGTGAGCTTTATGCTGAAATAATTGAATCTACACAAGGAAATTCTAGCTTTGTTTAGCTTCATTGCCATGGTAACAACGTTAACCTAGCCCAACAAAGATGGCGGACCTACGTCACGCTAAGCTAATAGCCCGTATTGTATAAGAGATGGAGAGTAGCTTAAAGGCGCTTTCCTTTTACACATTTATCTGAATAGCCTCAGTTAATCTCAGCGATTTGATTAGAAATGAAATGTTATTCGATTTTAAGTATATCTGATGGTTTCCTAAGAAATGAATTTAATTCAGATTTAAATTTTTTCCTTTTATTATTTTTTATTTGTTTAAATTTAAATTTAAATTTCTTAAGGGATAAGCTTTTTGAAAAAATTATATAATTTTTTATTAAGTATTTTTATTTTTCATAGGATTAAAATTTTCCATTGTTTGAAGGATGTTGTAATTTGGAATGTTTTATTATTATTTTTTCTTATTTTAATTTTTTTATTGGGATTTCTTTATTATTTTTTTATATTGAGTGATAATGATTGAATTAGTAGATATTTTATTGTTTGAATATGGATCCACGAATCAAACTCCTGAGTGAGCCTTCTCAGATAAATGTGGAAATGGAAAGCAGCTTGTATCAGAATTCAGAAACAAGTTGCGTTTTTTCAAGGCAATTAAGAATCAATAAATAATTTTCCCTTATCCTGATTCGTTTCTTGATAGTTATCCCGGAAAAATTTAAAACGCGATTTTAAACAAAAATTCATATCTTTTTAACGATTGGTGGTACTTTCATATTTCTGACAGCTGTCAACTCCACAGAATTGACAGAAATTTTCTGGGCCTTCTAGATTTTGAGCAACGACAGTCAACTTTTCTTTTTCTTAGGGCCGCCATATTAGATTTTAACAAAATTAAATGCACAAAGAATTTAGCTTTTCAAAAATATATCCAACGTGGACCTTTTTGACAATTCGTCTTAGAAAATTGCTGTGAATAATTAGCAAAATCATATTTTTTCAAGGAAGTCCAATAGGTACCTAGATTATATTTTTGAAAAGCAATTTTTTTGTGCACGGTATGGTATTAAAATCCAATATAACGGCCATAAGAAAAAGAAAAGTTGACTGTCGTTGCGCAAAATCTGGATGGCGTAGAAATTTTCCTTCAATGCCTGAATTGACAACTGTCAAAAATATAAAAATCCCAATAAGTTTCACTTGAATACCACAAATCGCTAGAAAGATATTTTTTAGATTTTTTTAGAAAAATGTCTATTTTTATTGATAGTTTAACGCATATTTTCTGTTTAGTAATATACGTTTAGCCTAAGCAACAGCAAAAAACGCAAAAGAATATTTTTAATCGGGTAAACTGCATCAAAAGTTACAACCTTTTAAACTTGAAAAGTGGGAACATAAGATACCTAAGCAAGCCGCTTAAGAGCTCATCTGATTTTGTTTTAAAATTCTGTTTCCAAAAAAGTGTTGAAACTTGGCGCCGTTTTACAGTGGCACAGGAGCTACAGATCTAGTCCAGCTGATCTATGTATCGTGAGTGGTTTGTGATGACCATATTTGTGACCTTACCCTATCTCTCTACAGGGCTTTAGGCCTGGGGCCCAATTCTCGAATCGTTCGAACTGTCTAGTATGTGATGTTGCTAGGCAGCTGTCAATCAAATGACGCGTACCTTAGTGATTACGCAAACGAAACCGTTCGTCCGATTTGAGAATTAGGGTCCTGGAGTTTAATTCTCGAATCGAACGAACGGCTTCGTAGGCGGCTGCCTAGCGACCAGGCTAGCGACACCTCAACAACAGTTCGAACGGTTCGAGAATTGGCCCCCTTTCCGAGCCACAAACCCTATTAAAGGTGCGTTCGGCTTGGAAGCTCCGTGCACTCCTTGTCTCTGTTTTTGATCTGATGATTTCATATTTCACTGTCGCATTCTTCCCTTTTGGCTTTACACATTTTTGACACTGTCGTCATGATAACATGTGCTCCTTCTGCCCCATAACGCCAGTTGGGGTCAATGGATTTCCTGTTATCATTACGACAGTGTTAAAAATCGGTATAGGACTACTGCACCGCTTGACCCCCATTAGCATAAAGGTACGATAGGTACCACTGCGCCCGCCAATTCTGGAGGGTCGTTAAGCACACGGCACCGCTGCGCGATCAAACAGACCAAATTTCCCTTTGAAAAGGAAAAGGTAGAAATGGCACCATACTCATTTAAATAAAATTCAGTATATTGTTAATCAAACACGAAAAATACAATTTACATTATAGATTGCAAATTGAAATTCTATATACAAAAAAAACCGAAAATACCTACTTAGTATAACAAGTTATGTGTACCTATATACAAAATTAGTACCTATCTAAAAATGCAACTAGAAAAGCTCAGGAAAAACTAATTTAATTAAATATTCTAGGGTCATCAGCGCAGTGGTGCCCTGATTTTTAACGACATCGTTAGACCCATTGTTAGACCCAAACCAGGTACCTGTCCATCGGCGCACTGCCCTCAAAAATGTGTAAAGCCAAAAGAGAAGAATGCGACAGTCAAATATGAAATCATCAGATCAAAAAGAGACGGACGAGGAGTGCACGGAGCTTCCAAGCCGAACGCACCGACGACGCGTCCTAATGAAGTTAGCACCAAAAATTTGACGTTTGTCAATTTGTCATTTCAATTAAGTTGAAAAACTATTTAATTTCAATAATAAAAAAAGACAAAACTCAGCTTCAGCACTGGCAGCTAAAATTCGTGTGGCGTGAGAAATTAATTCATGACCGTTCAGGTTCGGTGGGGAAAAACAGGACGAATCACAAAGCGGATGACTCAAACAATGGTGTGATTATTATTAGTCGTGAAGTAGGTTACAAATAAGAGGCGAGGTCCCAACTTGTTTACCCTTCATTATTTTCGCCTTAAATTAAATAAATTCAATCAGTAACTGTGCTGTGCACCCCTTAAGTCATCCCTTAGAAGAGCTTTATCGATTTCTCGAAATATAAAAGGTAAAGACAGATTTTTTATTTGCGAGGTCATTGACTCAGTAGCCCCCTTTTCAGATGTCGAAAAAACCGACCGTCCAACCGGCCCTTCACAAGGTCATCATGGTGGGCAGTGGAGGCGTAGGGAAATCGGCCCTAACGCTTCAATTTATGTACGATGAATTTGTCGAAGACTATGAGCCAACTAAAGCAGATTCGTACCGAAAGAAGATACTTCTCGATGGTGAAGATGTTCAGATTGATATTTTGGACACGGCAGGTCAGGAAGACTATGCAGCTATTAGGGACAATTATTTTCGGAGTGGCGAAGGTTTTCTGTGCATTTTCTCAATCACCGAGGATGAAAGTTTCCAGGCCACACAGGAGTTCAGGTAAAAATAATGTCGAGAATGGCAGACTTATTTTTTTAATTAAAATACCTTGATCCAGAAGGCTGTGAAAGTTTGGTTGTTATGTTTTGATGTGCCACTTAACTTTCACAGCCCCCTAGATCTCAAATTTTGCTCATATGGTGTGTGTAAAAAAAACTAGTGTTGCCAACCATTGCAAATAGAAATTCCCTGAGATACTGAAAAATTCCCCTTTTCGCTCTTTTGATTGGTGCACAAAAGTATTGCTTTAATAATATATACTATTTGATCGACTTACCTTGATCCAGAAGGCTGTGAAAGTTTGGTTGTTATGGAGATGTAATATGTGACAGTAAAAGTTTTTATGTGCCACTTAACTTTCAGGGCCCTCTAGATCTCAAATTTTGCTCAAATGGTGTGTGTAAAAAAAACTAGTGTTGCCAATCCTTGCAAATAGAAATTCCCTGAGATACTGAAAAATTCCCTTTTTCGCTCTTTTGATTGGTGCACAAAAGTATTGCTTTAATAATATATACTATTTGATCGACTTACCTTGATCCAGAAGGCTGTGAAAGTTTGGTTGTTATGGAGATGTAATATGTGACAGTAAAAGTTTTTATGTGCCACTTAACTTTCAGGGCCCTCTAGATCTCAAATTTTGCTCAAATGGTGTGTGTAAAAAAAACTAGTGTTGCCAATCCTTGCAAATAGAAATTCCCTGAGATACTGAAAAATTCCCTTTTTCGCTCTTTTGATTGGTGCACAAAAGTATTGCTTTAATAATATATACTATTTGATCGACTTACCTTGATCCAGAAGGCTGTGAAAGTTTGGTTGTTATGGAGATGTAATATGTGACAGTAAAAGTTTTTATGTGCCACTTAACTTTCAGGGCCCTCTAGATCTCAAATTTTGCTCAAATGGTGTGTGTAAAAAAAACTAGTGTTGCCAATCATTGCAAATAGAAATTCCCTGAGATACTGAAAAATTCCCTTTTTCGCTCTTTTGATTGGTGCACAAAAGTATTGCTTTAATAATATATACTATTTGATCGACTTACCTTGATCCAGAAGGCCATGAAAGTTTGGTTGTTATGGAGATGTAATATGTGACAGTAAAAGTTTTGATGTGCCACTTAACTTTCAGGGCCCCCTAGATCTCAAATTGTGTGTATAAAAAAAACAGTGTTGCCAATCATTGCAAATAGAAATTCCTTGAGATACTGAAAAATTCCATTTTTCGCTCTTTTGATTTGTGCACAAAAGTATTGCTTTAATAATATATACTATCTGATCGACTTACCTTGATCCAGAAGGCTGTGAAAGTTTGGTTGTTATGGAAATGTAATATGTGACAGTTTTGATGTGTCACTTAACTTTCAGAGCCCCCTAGATCTCAAATTTTGCTCATATGGTGTGTGTAAAAAAAACCAGTGTTGCCAATCATTGCAAATAGAAATTCCCTGAGATACTGAAAAATTCCCTTTTTCGCTCTTTTGATTGGTGCACAAAAGTATTGCTTTAATAATGTATACTGTCTGATGAACTTACCTTGATCCAGAAAGCTGTGAAAGTTTGGTTGTTATGGAGATGTAATATATGACAGTAAAAGTTTTGATGTGTCACTTAAATTTCAGGACCCCCTATATCTCAAATTTTGCTCATTTGGTGTGTGTAAAAAAAAACTAGTGTTGCCAATCATTGCAAACAGAAATTCCCTGAGATTTGGTGCACAAAAGTATTGCTTTAATAATTATTGTGTAGTTATTGATTTATTGATTGGTTTTCACAGGGAGCAAATACTACGGGTAAAAAATGACGAAAACATTCCATTCTTGTTAGTCGGTAATAAAAGTGACCTTGATGAGAGGAGGAAAGTCTCATATCAGGAGGCGAGTGATAGGGCGAAGCAGTGGGGTGTTCCATACGTTGAGACTTCGGCCAAAACTAGGGAACATGTTGATAAGGTAAGAGAGTGTCATTGTTTGTTTTTGAGTGTGATGTAATCTATTATCAGAAAAATGTGAATCTGATTCACTTGTAGAATTACTCACTTAATGAGCTTTTTTATCAATGAAAAGTCAAGAAATTGACTATGTAATCTGTTTATTTATTTATGATAGGTAAGTGAGATAATTATTACATATTCCTGGCGCCAGTAATTAATAGAAAAATACATTAAAGTAATAAGAGGCTTATGCCTTAATTGTATTGGCCTGTTGATAGATTTTTTTTGCATAGGCTAAAGGTTAAAGGAAGCATTTGACCCCATCTTTATGTTCAACCAATGTAAATCTAGATGATTAAATTTTAAAGTTTTAATAAAACCACTCGTAACAAATTCAATATGGTAAAAATGTGGTTTAAAATACTCAGAATCAGAAACAAATGGTTTCGCTGTGGAAACAGTCCAGGATAAGAAAATCAGATTGGCTGTGTAATTGATTGGTGAGGGTTTTATTGAAATCCGACCAATACCAATTGAGGAAAGTAATTTTTTTCCTATAAAATGCTTCAAACAAAACCATTTTTTCTCAGTTGGTTAAAAAAGTCACCGTTTCTCATTTGAGGTAGTAAAGTATGCGTTATTTTCAACGATTATTTACGTTGTGACGTCATTCTGACAGATTCGTTAAGTTTTTGTTAGTCACAGTGCGAATTTTAAAGTTTTTAAGTTGGCACAGTTGTTAATAGTTCAACGATTTAAGGTTGGCAACCCTGATTTGTTTTTTCATAAAAACCCGCTGCAGACAATTCAACACGATTATTTATATTATGACATCATTCTGACAGATGGGTTGCGCCGGCGAAGCAGTGCAGTTTAGTTGTCATGACGATTTGCGCTGTTGCTATGGTAATGGCCAATCAAAACAGACGATTTGAGTTGCGCCACAATTTTGCACCGACGCAACTCAACTTGAAATTCGTCCCTTAGGGGCTCGTTCAGTTTTTGTTGGCAAAAGTGCAAATTGTCTTTTTTGAACTGTACTTACAAATTGAGTTTTGTGGTTGGCACAATTGTTACAGTTCAATTATTTAAGGTTGACAACCCTGATTAGTTTCCATTTTTTGTAATGTTGGTAGACTTTTGCCTCAGTTGGTAAAAATGTTATTCTCAAAACGAGTTTAGAGAGGTTTGTTAATTTTTTGTTGGCAACAGTGCAGATGATCTTTGTACAGTTGGGAACTTTGAAAATGCCTACTCCACTGCGATGATGCACTTAGTCGACAGTCGACAAAGTGAATCCTCGCAGTGGGGTGGGCTTTTTCTAAGTCCTCGACTGTACACTATCTCAGGGTCGGCAGGGTCTATCTTTTATGTTATGTTTATGTTGATGAAGAATCCTTAACTTGATACAACGGCGAATCTCAAACCACGCAAATTTTACTCGACATCACTTTTTTACGTCGTTTTTACAAAATAATTATACTTTGTAAATTGAATTGTCAATTTAAGTGTTTAATTTGCAAATAAACTTATAAAGGAGTGCAAAAAATCACTTCAGTCCCTTGAGATTGTTTTGCCCAGAAATTCACTTGGACGTGTTTCAGGTATTCTACGACCTAATGAGGGAAATCCGCGCCCGCAAAATGGAAGAAAACAAAACGAGCAACGGACGGGGTAAAGACAAAAGTAAGAAGAAAAAGTTAAAGTGCACAATACTCTAGAAACGATGTAAAAAAGACACTCCACGTTGCTTTTAATGTATTTGTGAATTGGACTATAGAGATTCAGAGGGTTTTGTATGTATGTATTAATATTTATAAATAATATTATAACGCCCAGTTCTTTGTATTTGTGCTTACGACTCCATTAGATTTCCATATAGCACTTCCACGGAGTTTTTATAACGTCAGTCTTTCTTTTTCTGAATATCTTTTCGTTGTTTTTTGAATCGTAAAACTGAGTTTGAAGTGAAGCGAGGGTTATTGTGTCAAGGCGTACATCACTTTTTTGCTTTTAACACGATAATGCTGGCTTTTAATTGATGTGAATTGTAAATGTAGTCTAACACAAACTGCAAAAGTACCTAAAATTGAGGGATGCTTTCTCTCTTTCATGTTTGTACCACCATATCGCAATATAATTTGTTCAGGATTTTGATTTTGCCTTTTATTTGTTAGTCTCATCCCAGAACCTAAAACATGACTTATTTCAAAATTCAAACAAGTGTTAAATGCCACGACCTTTCGCTTCGACGAACAGAAACAGGACTCAAAATTTGTCGCATTACCTTTTTACGAAGGCGTAGGGGAGCTACAAAGTTTTTAAAATTCTCAGAAAAACAAACTTTGTTGCAATAGCAAATTGTCACTTGTAACTGACAATTGTCACTTGTAGCTGGCGATAATTCGTTAATTGGAACAGACCAATGGCGAACTGCTTCAGTGACGTGCGCAGAAATTTGTCATGTAAAGGGGGGGTGTCAAAAGAAGGTGTGCAAACACCACTAAAACAGCATAAATCCTTACATTTATGTGGACTTATGAGGATTTATGGGGATTTACGAGGATTTATGGGGATTTATGAGGATTTATTAACCAAGAAGGATTTATGGTGTACAAATTTTCATTGGTTGTTTCCCCCTCGCCTAGGCCACTAACAACCCCTAACCGTTAGCAAGCGGATAAATATATTTTTTTATTTTTTCTGAGATCTTATTTATTTATGAGCAACTAACACGGGAGAAATAAACCCTCACCCCTGTACATATGAATACATAAATTTATAAATCGCCGTAATTTTTCGACGAATTGGATCTGGATGGTGAAATTGAAAACGCAACTCTCTTTAGACCATCATGTTGGGGTGGCGAAATAGGGGGTTGGAGTTCAGGGTTTGAAACGTTCATGAAGCCCTGTAATTTGACACATGGAAAGCAATATCTTCCGTGAAACTGTGAGGTCTTACACATTGCATCCTCGAGAAAGGAGGAGTGAATTTTAGGAGAAATTTATCGAAGGTGCCTTTAGTTTTTTCCAACTCCTTTATTAGTCCAGTCATATTAGAATTTTACCCGGGACTAAGTCCTAACAGGCTGCAACCACGATAGATAGGTCACAAATAGGCAAACTTTGTACCCGTTTGTACCTCCGGGCATGAAAAGTTATTGGTAATTTTAGGAATGAAGAACTCGTTTTTTTCCGTTTTTTCGTAAATATCTCGAAAACTAAGCAAGATAGGCTAATAAAGTATACTTATCTTTTCAGTAGAGAACTAAATTCTCTACAAGAGCTGTCTCAACCACTATAGCCGCCAAGTCAGTCGTTTAGGTTGTACGCGCCATCAAACTCTGACATCCGGGACTCGGAAACGTCAAATTTCGTAGATTTTACAACGCCTCTTAAAAATGCGTGTACAGCCATTTGTTGTAGCACTAAAATTTTGAAAAAAATCACATCATCTGAGGACTCTTTCATTTTTTTGTACAACGAACGCATATTTCCTTATTGAGGGAGCAAGTTAATTAGGCAACTCTAGCGCACCGCAGGACTCGAGGCAGTTTTTCTTATGCCGAAATAATTATTTTTTATTCCCTTATGTGATTGTTTAATTGTTTATGTACCGTTCGTTTCATTCCAGGCGCCGTATAGGGAAATAACACGGGAAAAGTGTTTTTATTTTTTGTTTGCTCCTGAAACTGGTTCCGGCCAAATCTGAGTGATACGGTCAATGGGCCTCAATGTCCTCTACGCATAAAAAAAAAATGGCCCTGAAATGCCCCCTTCTTAAAACGGGAGGACCGGTTGAAAATTGGAATTTTAAATTTCGCGGGCGTCAATTCAGCGCTGTTTGACATCTCCGAAAACTAAAGTTCCAGGGGCGGCTTTCACAATTTCTTGAGTTTTCGCTAACGTCATTTACTTACTTTTTTGGAATTTCTACAAATTATTGAGTGAATTCTGAGACGAAATAAACCGGCGCATTTTTGCAATAGTCCCAGAGAGTCTTGGTGTCAGAAACTTTACTAAAGAAAAGACACTATGAGGGTAACCTCACAAAAATTTTGTCTTTGGTTCCTTCGCTAGAACCAGACCGCATTTATTAACATTTTAATTCTCGAGGCAAGTCTCTGTTTATAGTTAAATCTGTCTTAATCGTTGTTTTGCTTCAGTTATGAATATTTTCACTGGAAGCACAGACTACGAGAAGGGTTGGTCGAATGAGGAAATGGCCAATATTCATGAACATTTTGCAACCTACCACCATCCCCTTAATTATGTTTTGCTATATTTGTTTTGTAAATTGAATCCTCGCGAGGAACTTTATTACTTTCTCACCTTACAGTCCAGTCTAATAACAAATAAAATAAGTAATAAGTAAATAATAAAATTTTTGCTGCTTATATTTTTGATGTGTTTATCTTCAAGAGATATTGTAGTGACAATAATTATCTAAGTTATATTGCTTTATTTATATGAGCAGTCGGTACAGCATATAGCGGTCATAAAATCGCTAATTTGATTATTCAAGAATTTATTCAAAATTTCAACATTAAATTGTGAATTATCAACTAAAATATCTAGAAAATAAGGCCCATAAGACCTAGGTATGCTATTTTATTAATTATTAACATTTTTAGAATAAAATAATTAAAATTTGGCAAGCCAATTACATATCTTCGTCCACACTCCAAACACGCGCTCCGCGGTTAAATAACTGTTGGGGCAAAGGCACATCTTGTCCCAGGGGACAAGCAGGGCATGGTAACTCCTGCAACAGTTTCCTCGGCACAGCCGAAGCCACTAGTCTAGGCAAGGCCATCACCACCAGCTTCCAGGCCTTGGAGTGGAGACTGCAGGTGCCTTTTCCATCAGCCTTACAGGTGCTTGGTAAGGCGTATCCACCCTAAATATCAGAACCATCCTTGTCTTCGCTGTGACTCGTAAGGTCACACCAACTTTTAAGCAAGACCTTCGCCTTACCTTCTGTGCTACCTAGCCTTTAGTGGCTCTCCATATTGTTATTCTTTAACAGAATTTGGTACCAGGTTCATGGTAACTGAATATTGGCCATTTCCTCATTCAACCAACCCTTCTCGTAGTCTGTGATATTCCAGTGAAAATATTCATAACTGAAGCAAAACAACGATTAAGACAGTTTTAACTATAAACAGAGACTTACCTCGAGAATTAAAATGTTAATAAATGCGGCCTGGTTGTAGCGAACAGACAAAATTTTTGTGAGGTTACTTTCATAGTGTCTTTTCTTTAGTAAAGTTTCTGACACCAAGACTCTCTGGGACTATTGCAAAAATGCGCCGGTTTATTTCGTCTCAGAATTCACTCAATAATTTGTAGAAATTCCAAAAAAGTAACTAAATGACGTTAGCGAAAACTCAAGAAATTGTGAAAGCCGCCACTGGAAGTTTAGTTTTCAGAGATGTCAAACAGCGCTGAATTGACGCCCGCGAAATTTAAAATTCCAATTTTCATCCGGTCCTCCCGTTTTAAGAAGGGGGCATTTCAGGTCCATTTTTTTTTCATGCGTAGAGGACACTGAGGCCCATTGACCGTATTACTCAGATTTGGCCGGAACCAGTTTCAGGAGCAAACAAAAAATAAAAACACTTTTCCCGTGTTATTTCCCTATACGGCGCCTGAAATGAAACGAACGGTACAAAAAATACATTCATGTGACTCATACAACATTGATTTTTTTTTAACATGTTCTTAATTTTTATTTACGTGTTGTTGAGGTTTATTTACTGTTTATTTCCAATAATATTGAGTAGGAAGAAGAAGCCTGTAAAATACAAAGACGTTATTAATAAATTGCTTAAGCATATTATGTATTATGATTTTTCATTTAATTGGGCGCCAATCTACAATATTTTTCAATTTTTTGATAATAACTTGAACCTAAAGTGTTAAACAATTTGAAATCGATGAAGTCACAAAAGACATGAATGTATTTTTTATACATAAGCAATCACATAAAGGAATAAAAAATAATTATTTCGACATAAGAAAAACTGCCTCGAGTTTGATGGTGCGTACAACCTAAAGGGCTGACTTGGCGGCTATAGTTGTTGAGACAGCTCTTGTAGAGAATTTAGTGCTCTACAGAAAAGGTAAGTATACTTTATTAGCCTATCTTGCTTAGTTTTCGAGATATTTACGAAAAAACGGAAAAAACTTTTCATGCCCGGAGGTACAAACGGGTAGGTATAAAGTTTTCCCAGATATTGGAGCCTATTTGTGATCTATCTATCGTGGTTGCAGCCTGTTAGGACTTAGTCCCGGGTCAAGCCCTTTTTTTGTATAATATGACTGGACTATATTATTTTCGAGATTATTTTGCTAAAAGTCGGAAAAGGGACGCTAAACGCTGTTTGAAATTTTTTCAGCAACCGTTTTTCTGCTTTTTAGAACGTGCTCGAGTTTCTTACATTAACAATTGAGTAAAACGAATTTTAATCCGCCCTCATTCCTCGAAAATGGCCAAGGACCCGAAATTACTCGAAGCCGAAGCCAAGGAGTACTTGCAATGCCAGAAAAACGTACCTACTGCATCCAAGGACGAAGCCCTACAGCTAGTGCAGTCTATGATGTCCCACGAGTGCTACGCCAATCCCGAGTAAGCCAAAGTAACCCTCTAGTCCGAGAGCTGGGGTCAAAATGACTGAATGAGAATATTCCAAAGGTTTAGTATTTTTGGTGATTGACAATACTGATAGTGTAACTTGAAAACCGCCGGTCTGCCGTTACAAATCGGCAGCGTTATCGGAGGGGCGGCGTTGTAAAGGGTGGCTTTTTTTGCTCCAAATGAACGACGTTATTCCAGCGGCAGACCTATACCAAAAAATCGCTTTAAAAATCTAGTTTTCAAATATACCATGCAAATTTAGGAAGACCGCAGCATTTGCAAAGCAGGCGCAATTTTATACATCTGGTTGCCGCAATCGCTTACTCACTCTAACGCGTACTCGCATTCCGCGGGAGAGAAAGAGGAGAAATTATGATATATTAAAGTGACAGAAAATACTAAAGCCGTTTTCTGGCGGTCGCTATGTTTTTGAATACAAACTTGCATTTGGAAACATAAGGCGAACGCCTATTTTGTATTAAAACAGTGTCAAAATAATGTCAGTGTTTTGAATACATTTCCGAAATAAATTTGAAACTGACAACAAAGTGACAGAATATTAACTCTAATCAAGAGTTTATCATATGCTTCCAAATGCAAGTTTGTATTTGAAAACATAGCCACCGCCAGAAAACGGCTTAGGTAGATCATTTTATTTTTTTAACAGCTAATATAAAGGTATAGATATAAAGTAAATAATAATTATATTGTCAGTATGCCTCCGTCTAAAATGTCTTCTTAGGATCTGTAAAATCGCTTTTAGGAATTATACGAATAGTCCAGTCTAGGGCTGTGCGATATCGGAATTTGAATATCGAATATCGATATTTAAAATTTAATCGATATACCGATATATCGATATATCGATATACCGATGTATCGATATACCGATATATCGATATACCGATATATCGATATACCGATTTATCGATATATCGATATACCGATACACCGATTTATCGATATATCGATATACCGATAACTAAATATACCGACTTATCGATATATCGCCTTATCGGTACTTATACAATTGTATCGACATCGTTACTGTGGTATTATATCTGTAATCGAGTAACATCTTAGTTTTAAGAGCTAGATAGGTATGAATAGGTAATAGTCCTTTTTCTGTAGTTTCTTGATGTTAGTTAGTTAATAATATTGAAATCAATTATTGATTGAATCGATTGGATTGGAGCGCTCAAACATTATTGTTTACGTTGTGCCCTGGAAAATAACGTAGGATTCGAAATAAACGATTATGGACCCAAGGGTGCTTTGAAAAACATCAGTTGCGATGTCCAATTTTCTACAAGTCGTTTAAATAAGTATAATAATTCCTACCATCACTTGTTTAAATTGTTTATATACTAATTGTTTATACACTGCACGAAAATATTGATATCTCCAACGCAAAGATTCCTCAATTTTGTCGATTCATTTCAATGTTAGCCAGTTGTCAACAAATGACTGAATCAGGCCGAATACCTACTCCTACATTTAAAAGAAGTCAGAACTTCAGAAGTGTCATTATAGGTATCGATATACGGGACACCGGTTATTGATATACCGGTATATCGATATATCGATATATCGATATATCAATAACTTATCGATATATCGGTATATCGATATATCGATATATCGATATATCGATATACCGATATATCGATATACCGATATATCGATATATCGATATATTATCGATAACTTATCGATATATCGATATATCGATATTTCGGTATATCGATAACACACTTTTATCGATATATCGATAATCGATATATCGATATATCAATTGAAAGTCGCAGGCCTAGTCCAGTCATATTAGCTTTAAAAAAGTCGAATTGAAGAAATAATTTATATATTTTTGAAATTTTGGATACGGATTCCTGAAGAGGCCTGAAATGAAGGGCAGAAAAATTCCCATTCCCAAGTTGTAAGCTTGGTCCCTTATTTGGCAAAAATCGCCCTCAAACGTGACTTGGCGCTAGTTTTTAGCATTTTAAATCAAAACTATTCATCAGAAAATTTTATTCTAATCAAAAATATTGCTTATGAAATTCTGCATTAAAAAAGCCTTTTTGATTATTTTGCTTATCTCCACCTAATTCTTGCAAATGACGTCCGAAGTTGTAGTACAGTCAAATTGCATTTTTTAGAAGAGCTTATTTACCTATGTATTTTTGAAATTTTGTCTACGGACTGCTGATAGGCCGTGAAATGAAGGCCCAAAAACTAAATACCCCCCCCCCAAGTGAAAGCTTCATCCCACTTTTGGCGAAAACCTTACCTATACCACTCCCAGACTTAGCATTTTTCGACTAAGCTATCAAACTGACAAAAAATACTTTGATCAAAATTATTCCTTATGAAATTCTGCATAAAAAGCTCTTTTCATCATTTTGCTTATCCCCATCACCCCCACCTAATTCTTGCAAGCGACGTCCCAAGTTGAGGATAGTTTACCGCTAGCGCCGAAAATCAACCTAGCGGTACCTATACCTACTTTACGGTGCGAATACATTAAAAAAGCTTAAAATTAAGAGATAAATGGTTTAATATGAAATTGTAGAGCAGAATCTTCTCTACAATGTGCTCAAGCTGCCATGGACAAGGGTGTTTAAATGCAACAGTTGAGGCTAAATTAGTTGAATATGAAGATGACCCCGTTCGCGATTGCAATAGATTTTTAAAGCAATTTTTTGGTACAGGTCTGCCGCTGGAAAAACGTTCATTTGGAGCCAAAAAAGCCACCCTTCCGATAACGCTGCCGATTTGTAACGGCAGACTGGCGGTTTTCAAGTCAATATCAGTATTGTCAATCACCAAAAATACTAAACCTTTGGAATATTATCATTCAGTCATTTTGACCCCAGCTCTCGGACTACTCTTCAGCCTCTTTCACCTTCTAATTCAGGTACGAGTGGTCTCTGGACGACTTCGAGATTGGAACTCGATTGGGTCGAGGCAAGCTTGGGCGTGGTAGGTAGGTAAATCCTGTGCTCATCTTGAAACCAACACAGCAACTGCAGGATGTTGGGGTGCCTAAAATAAAAATGAATGCATTCTGCTTAGTTTTTAAATTTTAAGCACCCCAACATCCTGCAGCTGCTTTGTTGTTTTCAAGATGAGCTCACGATTTACCTAGTCGTAGAGTATGCGGGGCAGGGAGAATTATGCGGACACCTGAGAGACAGCCCCGAAGGTCGCTTCAACGAACATTTATCTGTCAATTATCCTGATTACCTCTCGGAGGGGGCAAAGAATTTAATCTCCAGGGTATGGTGGGATTGTCTTTTTCATGTTTAAAATTGTGTTTTTTTTTCAGTTGTTGGATCATAAGGGTGAAAGGAGGTTAACTCTTCAAGGGGTAATGAGCCATCCCTGGATCGTTGAAAACAAATAACTGTTCGTCTTTTTGTCATGGCGCGACATGCGCCTAATTTCGTATTCGTATTTCGTTCTGCGGTGCGTTTCCCTGACGGGTACGCTGCATTCAGACCTTATGGTCCATTATGCCCGCACTGTGACAGTTATCCATTTCCTACAGGAACCCCGGTTCTGCAAAGACCCAGTACTTCTGCTGTAGAAACTGAATAGCGTTAATCGGGTGCTAGAAAAGCCACCCCGCTTTGCTATACCACGGCGGGTACTTCTGCTCTCTAGGGAGTTTGTTGATGCTTCGTGCCGCGAACCCACTATAACCGGCAGGTCTTTTTCAGCCCTGCCGAATACACCTGGTTTCTTGGTGTCGAAGGCAGCTTAAAGTGTACCCTTAAAGGGTTCAGTTGAGGTATCAATTTATGTCCCTCTATGTTACAAACTGCAGACATCTTCCCCCAGTGTGGCCGACGGTTCTTGGTGGACAGCCCCATCAGCCACAACTGGTTGTTGGTGCCACAGTCCCAGAGGGTCTGCCAGTGTCACGGTACCTGTGCAACTGTGGTATCTTTTTCAGTCCCATCAGTCACAACTAGTCACTAGCGTCCTGCGCAGCACTATAACTACCCTTCCGTACAGACTGTAGACATCTTCCCCCCGTGTGGCCGATGGTTCCTTGTGGACAGCCCCATCAGCCACAACTGGTTGTTGGTGCCACAGTCCCTGAGGGTCTGCCAGTGTCACGGTACCTGTGCAACTGCGGTGTCTTTTTCAGTCCCATCAGTCACAATTAGTCCCTAGTCACAAAAGTCTGATAGGTCCAGTTATCAACCTGTCCCTATCGCAACCGCGACGTATTTTTTTTCCCCTCCGTACAGACAACAGAAGTATCAGTCTTCCAGTCCCTCTGTTCAGATTGCTAGGTCCTGAAGTCTCAGAGCAGCTATGGGTGTCTTTCGACCCCATTTGCTGCATTGAGGCCTCCAGTATCCTCCTAATCTGGTCTGAAATTCCCAGTTAACCCCGGGAATTCGGTCCGCCCTCATGGAGCCCGGCGCATGAGGGTAAGGCTATTACTCTGAGAGGGCGCCCGGTGTCTCAGAGGGGTTGGTTCGCGGTAGCGGCTTTGGTACAGACACGTGAGGGTTTTAAGCCCCAGGTCTGCACGTATGGCCGTAACTAACCAGCGGACTGGCCATTCCCCTATCCACCACCCGGGGACGCGCCCGATGGGCACCCAACCGCACGGGTGCGCCTAATTTAAATATTTAAATAATCTTTTTAGTGATTTAGTCTCAAATAATAATTTTCAAACCCATATTGTTAAAAAAAGAATGTTACATCGAAGTCCAGGCGGTGCACAGTGGGTTAAGGAACAAATCTAGCGGGTCAAAATCCAAAAAAACAATTTACGAATTACTATTCGCTAACGCTCTAGAATCCATGTAAACGAACTAAAATTTGAATTGGCTGTTTTTAATGGAATGTCACAAATTTTGTTCACGGTTGTACATCACATAATTTTTGTTTCTGAGGGTGCAATTCCAAGTCAGTTTATGTCAGTCACGTGATGACATAAGTCTAGTTAGGTGCACAATTCAGCAGGGGTCGTTGCTTGATAATTTTTGCAGATTTCTGCAATATTACATCTCACTGACTATTTTCATCCTATAACCGTATATACACGCAGGTTCCTTGACAGATCATGTGAGCTTATATTATATGGTTATATAATGAAAATAGTTGCCAGTAAGTTGTGCATCTAACTAGACTTATGTCATCACGTGATTGACATAAACTGACTTGGAATTGGACCCTGAAACTAGTCTGGCTGTAGTTTTATCTGATGTAATTTGCGGGTTTTCATAATGCGCCACTATTTATCGTCCTCAAACTGTATCTAGACGATCTGAAATAAAATGTGTATTATGAAAACTACCAAGTTCACACAGTCTCAGAAAACAAAATGCGATAATACACAAACGCTAACACAAAAAATTACACCCTGAAACTCGCCCCCTTTAACCCCCAACCTCAAAAACTTGACTTGGAGGAAATTTAACCCTTGCGCCGCCTACAACCGAAAGAGTTGAATTGAACAAAAAAACAGCTCCTAAAACTCACCCCTTCAACCCCGAAACACAAAAAAATGACTTAGATGGAACTTAACCCTTGGATCACTCATATCGCAGGAGACTATTTTGAACGCAAAAAATTGTACCCCCAAAACTAGTGTTGTAAAGCTGAAATATGTCACACCCCTTGAAATATTTCATGAAACTTATTTTAAAAAACGTGCATTCCACCTACCACCGAAGTTCGTATAACTTCAAAAATGGGGAAATTTTAAAGAAAATTTAATAATACTCTGTACTCCGCAGATGAGCACATACCTAAAGATTTGGAGATCTACAGTTTTTTATTTCTTTTGTTAAAATGCCTAACATTGTTCTAAATTTTAACGAATATTTCTTTCATACCTATTTAAAAAGTAGTGTTGAAACTTGTGGGTTATTGTACGTACTTTTTGTAACTAAAAAAAAATATTAATTCTTATAAATTTTTAAACTGGACCAAAGTTCATATTTAATGAAATATTTCGTGAAACATTTCATGAAATATTTCAAAAAAATAAGTTTCATGAAATTTTTACCACACTAGTTACAAGTGACAATTGTCGGTTAAAAGTGACAATTGTCGGTTAAAAATGACAATTGTCAGTTACAAGTGACAACTGCCACCTGCAACTGCCTAACCTCGCAATAACTGACAACTGCTGTCGTAACCCGAAATTATGATAACGGACGTTTAAAAGTATTTCCGTATCCGGTGTCTCAGAGTATTTAAAGTATTGCCACCAGATGTCAGACACTGCTGATTTTCGCGAATTGCAACAAAGTTTTTTTTTCTAAATATTTTAAAAACTTTGTTGCGGCCCCTCTACGCCTTCGTACCTTTTGAACCTCAGTTGACAAGGTTTTTTGCCCAACAAAATTTAAGGGCAGTTTTCAGATCTGAAAACAAACTGAAAAACCTTTTAGGTAACCCGAAAGATAAAGTAGGGAATAGCGAAAAATCTGGCATATACGAAATCAATTGTCAAAATTGTGATCTAAAATATGTTGGTCAAACACGAAGGTCTCTCAACACCAGATTTAAGGAGCACTTAGCCCACCTTAAATATGGCAGAACTGAGAAATCCAGTGTTGCCCTACATGCTTTACACAATGGCCATAGAATAAGTGATAATATTAAGTTAGTTTGTAGCGTTAATAAGCTACAGATGCTAGATGCGATGGAAAGTATCGTCATTTATAAGTCTAGAGATAGACCGCTGATACAGACCCGATCGCATATTCACCTCTGTTTATGTTACTTTAAGGAGGACTTGTTATATTTATACGTGTTCATCCATGCGCGACCATTTCTCGACCTGTGATTGGTCTAACTTTCGCAGTCGAGGGGTGGAGCTGCGCGGGTGGGCCGATAAATATTTCAGTTTTCTGGCAGGTGGGTTGTTTAGCTTCGGCTTTGATAATGAGCACATTGTGTTCGAAACGCGTCAGCAGTGAAAATCAAGTGATAACGAGTTCATGTTTATTATTCTTTTTTTTTAAGTTACATGATAGAAATTACAAAATTGTCATTTAGCGAAGTTATGGCAAATAATTGCCACTCGTTGGTTGCTCCTTGGACTCTGAATCTATGGTGAAATAATTGTTTAGAAAACCTTCGTCGTCTTTTGCCCAACTGTTGAAGGGTCTCTTATGCACAACCCTAATAACAGGACTCGTCTTAACAGCCGCTTTTAAATATCCTACTATCGATGATATAATTAAACTCATGGTACTTAAAAGTACAGAAATGGTGGTCATAACGGCCATTGCTTTAAAAGCTAATGGGAATATTATGGATTTTACCATTAAAGCACCAACTAACATCGGAATGAGGTATTTCGAACTGTGTTTTTTCTTCCCTCTGCCAATTTCCACTGCGTCAGCTAAAATCTATTTCAAACAAATTATTTATAAAAATATATTTACCTTCGTGGGTATAATTGGCAACGGCGTTTAGAGGGTGAGGCATGCTCGGAGAGGGCACAAAAATAATCATAAGTAAAAACGTTATTAACATCAGCGGAAATATTTTCGAACGCATTGTGCCCCAGTATATCTTCACGTGAAATGCGTTTGGTGTTTGAAGCCATCGTTTGCGTGGAGGTTCAAATTGCACATTTTTCCAATTTTTTGAAGCGGAAAATAAGTCGATCTGTGGAATTGCGAGACAATTTCTAGATAGGTAATAGGGCGATGAAAATATACTATAATAATAATTTTCAAGAATAAATTTATGTTTAAAAAATGGGCGGTCTCTGAAAACGGCACTTTTTCACAGAATTTGTATAAATATCTCATATACCGGGTGTCTACGAAACCAGGCTTACTTTCCTTTTTCCGCATTTATTAAAATATTCGAATGAAATTTGGCACATGTACAGGGGTGGTTCAACGAAGTGACAGTCCCCTATTACATTCATAACAAAATAAATAAGACAATTCAAGTCAAGATCTCGGCACAGTTGACGGGAAAGAATTTTTTCTACAAACACTAGAGATGGGCGATTCCCGGGAATTTATTTTTCGGGAAATATTCCCGGAAAGTTTCCGGGCACTCACAAATTCCCAGTTACTAAGGAAACTTTCCCTGGAAATATTGCCATGGCATAATAATTTTTATTTTGTTTCTGTTTTTTTTTATATCGAAATATAAATAATTTCATACAAACGTATCCCTTGGAGGATTAAGTGGTTCTATCCCACTTCCTTCATCATTTGTCCAGGGCTCCTCCTCATCTTGGGGATAATGATAATGTGATTCTGTTGTACTCTCTTCTTCAAGTCTTTTATCATTAGTAATATGAATATCTTCCTCCTCCAGTTCGTTCGGATTCAGTTTCGCTGTCTTTATTTATCAATTTTTCGTCCTCTTAGTTCTTGCCTTTCAAATATTTGTTTGCACTATCAATGTTATGTCCATGTGTTGGTAAAAAATCTAAGTTGTACCTTATGAAAACTAATTTTTCTGTTCTTTCGTTTTAAAGTTTGCGTGTGTTTAGAAACAAAAGTGCGCATGTTGCGCATGTGAATTCCAAGGCGGCAAATTCAAATTGGGAAACATGTCCGGAAATGTTTCCAAAGGAACATTCCCGGAAATGTTGCTCGGAAAGTTTCCTTAGTAGTATGTTTCCTTCCCGGGAATATTCCCAAAATTGGGAACATTTCCATTTGGGAATATTTCCACCGCCCATCTCTAACAAACACTATTAAAAACAGTTGCTTTAACCTTTGTTGACAATTGTTAAAAATTACATTTTATGACACTAGTTTTAAAAGTCATTTACTTTTAACACTGGTGTTAAAAGTGATTTGCAAGTGACAATGCAACAACAATTAAACAAGCCGCAGCAACAAATTGTCACTATACCTTAGTTACAGCGAATTATGGACGTTTTCAACTAATAATATGAAAAATTTTGCTTTTAATCGTGCTTGTAGAAAAAATAGTGTATGATTTGCGTGTTAAAACTGATTTTATTTTATTCGAAGGGATGGTCCACTCCGCTGCGCGTCGTGTCCCAAACTTCCCTTCTTACAAAATAATTAAAATACCACTTCTAACACTTGCATCATAAATAGCTGTAACTTAGTTTTAACTTCTGCGCTCCGCGGAGCAGTTTCTAAAATCGAATCGCCAAAAACATAAAATTTTACGTTTCGGGGTCTCAAAAAAGTGGTTTTTGAAAAATGTCTGTATCTGTCTGTGAACACGCTACAGCCCAAACTACTGGGCCGATCTGGCTGAAATTTGGAACTTGGACATCTTATGGATCTGGGAAGAGCTGAAGCCAAATTGGCCTAAAGGAAGTGCCATTTTGTGACATCAACTTTAAAAATTTAAACGCAAACCTCCATTTTTCACGTCCTGTGTATAGCTGTATATTTTTATCACCGGATTTTATAGCTGATTTTTTTTTTCAAGCTGAACATTTTAGTGCATTTTTACGAAAAATGTCATTTTAGTGGCAAAAAGGCCCTTTCGAGATTCTTTCTTAGCAAAAAGTATTTTCTTACTATTGAATTCGATAGTTGTTGGATTGCCGCATCAAAAACCTCAGTGCAATTTTTTCAAAAATTTCTATTTTAGGGGCAAAAACGCCCCAAAATAGAAGTTTTTACTGCCTCCGAGACCGCCAATTTTTTGAAATGGGATTTTACGTATATTTCCTTTATTTGTTTTTGTTTTTTTAATTTCCACAATCTGGCAAAATTTCAAAAAGAATTGTTGGAAAATGTAATTGCGAAGTTGAATTTGCATCGAAAAAATAAAATAGATTGCGTTTTTAAAAAATGTCACCGATTTCTTCAGTGTCTTTGGAAAACTAGGGTGGCCGCGACCTAACCTAAAAAAAACCAAGATTAACAATTCGTTAAGGAAAATGTACATTTCCATTTAAAAAAACAAAGTTATGCTAATTTCCGGCTAGACCGGAAGTGCAAAAACAAATTGAATGATATTTTGAAATTCTCTACCTTCAACTGTGCCGATATTTAGGCTTGAATTTAGTTATGAACTTATCAATGAAATAATAATGTGGGGGTGCAACTTCATTGGGTAATTTATTCCATATCGAGGGGCGGTTCACTACTCGAAGTAGGTGTACACTTCAGTTCGAAGTACTCGAAATACCTGTCGAAGTACTGGAAGTACTCGAAGTACATGTCGAAGTACTCGAAGTACTTTAGGGTGGAGCTAAGAAGTTTGCAACTGCGCATGCGTTAGAATATGTGCGCCTGCGTACAACCGTTTGTGTTACTGAAACAGCTGATCATGCTCCATTACCTATCATGCTTGGCCAACTGGATGGAATCCTCGGATGACGGTAATTTAAAACTCCTTAGCCCTGTTTTGTACATTAATATTGATAAATATACAGGGTAGGTCATTTTTCGATGCTCACCATTGGGATATCCTAAACAGTAAAAGATACGGGGTTGGTTAAATTAGAGAATAGTTGCGCTATTTCTTGATCACTAAGAATCTGAAGAGAAATTCCAAATATTTTGATTCGTTCCTGAGTTATCACAGAAAATCGGAAAATTGACAATTTAAAGAAAAACTAATATCTTCCTAACGCTTGATGATGAAACTTGATGATGAAACTTGGAACTTTTATATTTTTGACAGCTGTCAATTGAATCGCATTAACAGAAATTTTCTAGGCCTTCTAGATTTTGAATAAAGACGGTCAACTTCTCTTTTTCTTATGAGCGCCATATTGAATTTTAACACCGCCGGACACACAGAACAATTAGCTTCTCAAAAATGTAACCAACATTGTTGACGTTTTTGAAAAAATATGTGAAAGCCTGAGTCACACGACCGCAAAACGTAATTTATTAATGTTGAATTCAATTGTTTTCACATGTTATAAGCGATTAACGAAGTCGGCGTACTTTTTTGCTATTGTTTTTCATCTAAATTTAGGCTGATTTTACACATTATTTATACCAATTTTCAAATTCTGACATCTGTCAAAAAAGTTTTTTGTGTAGGTATTTGATGGTGTCAAATTTCAATATGGCGGTCATAAAAGAATAAAAGAATTCAAAATCTAGAAGGACTAGAAAATTTCTGTCGATGCCATTCAATTGACATGTGTCAAAAATATAGAAGTTCTAAATTTCATTTAAATAACATTAAAAGATTTTTCGCGATAACTCAGGAATGAATCAAAATATCGGGAAATTCATTTAGATAACTCGAAGTATTCGAAGTACTTGTCGAAGTACTCGAAGTACTTGTCGAAGTACTCGAAGTACTTGTCGAAGTACTCGAAGTATTCGGTCGAAGTACTTGGTCGAAGTCCTCGAAGTACTTGGTCGAAGTATTCGAAGTACTCGGTCGAAGTACTCGAAGTCCCATCAAAATATCAAAGTACTTCGAATAAAGTCGAAGTAGGTGTACACATTTTAGTGAGTGAACCGCCCCTCGTTCCATATACAGACGCACGTAATTTTTTCACTTTTAGCGAAAAATATTGGTACGTGAAGGTTCAAATCGTTAATAAATAACAGAAAAGTGGTATAAAGTTAAGGACATTTCCGGTTAAGGTTCTATATGTATAAGAAAAGAACAGATACCTAATATTCAAGTTTTTAAAGAAATTGTAAGCAATATTATTCAACCTTATTTTAGGCACTTATGTAAAAATACTACTGTAACGAACAGTAATATCCGGCGGTTGGGGTTAACTCTCGAGGGGTTTAATTCAAAGGGTGAAACGTGGGATGACTTTTATTTTCTCTCAAATTGACAACTCTAATAATGATAATAATAATAAAAACAAGTGACGGGGCGGATGGGTATTGCTGGAACATATCATAAAAACGTGGCTTGTGGTGAATGTCTTCCCAAGTTAATGCGATTTTTTAGAATAATGTAAACTTTTTCACCCTGTTTGTAATCTTTTGACATTAATTATTTAACATACATACCTATAGGCCTATAGCATAGCATACAATGTTTTATCTTCGGCGACGTAGTTTTTACAACCAGCAAGTCCGCAAATATAATGTGATCTGCGAAAATACTTTCTTTTTCTTTTAATTAATCGATTCCAACGAATAATTTCATACTAAAGTTAATCAAAAATCAAAAATTATATAAAAAAATCAGATGTAGGTATTTGGAAGAGGTCAGAGGTATTTCTTGAAATTTGTCAATATTGAAATCAATTGAGAGAACTGGATTGGCGGAATGTGGCTATTTATTGTTTACGTTGTTGCCTGGGATATCGCGGTATATATCAATATTTTTCACAAGTCAATTGACATTTAACAAGATCTAACCTCACTTTCTGAAAATGTTGACAAATTTCAATAAAACATTGACATATCCCAGACAACAACGTAAACAATAGTAATATTGGATTAGATACACAAAGAATTGGCTTTTCAAATCTAGATAACATGGGCTTTTTTGACAGAGCGTCAAAATTAGAAATTTTCTTGGCCCTCTAGCAGCACCCCATCTTCCCTGCTAGTGGGCATTTGCTCTTTTCTAAACTGTACCTACTCCATTCAAAAAGTTGGCGTCTGGTACACTCAGGAAATCAAGTTTTGACCAGAAGCTCCGAATTCTCAGAGTAGACACTCAAGATAGTTGTGAAAGATCGTCCAACCCATTATCGAAAATGCTTTTTTCTTTTTCTATTTCTTTTGACATAGTACTTACCGCAAAATAAATAAACAATTCTAATAATTTGTAAACTATAATATATATTATTGATTTAATAACATGTTCACAGTACACTTTATAAACAGGAATATAAATCATGAAACAAAGTATCGGGGTGGTTCTTAATTTTCTTAAAATTTTCGATAAAAGTACTTTTTTGGTTTTCGTTCGTCAAATTTTTGTAGAAATCTGTTCCAGCGATGCACAACATTTTTCTGTCTTCGTATTCGTGGCGACCGACACGCGTTTGCACATACGGAAAAAACAGTCTCAGCCATTCATTGGTGCTGGCACTTATGAAGAAACACGTCAGACACCACGTGGCCATACCCACGGACAGCGATTGGGTAAAACTTGACAGACTGAAGACTACCCAATCTTGGAGTAATGGCAACTGTTGCTCTTCTATTGCCCGGGCAAATACCTTCAACATTTATTAAAATCAGATGACGTCACAAGCTACACCCCCATCAGCTGATCAAGGGCAAGTAATTTGATTGGTTGAAGATCAGTTAAATTAGAAAAAAGTTGGGATTTTTGAAGGTGATTAAGAATCTGTAAAGTACTCTTCGATATCTTGATTCGTTCCTGAGTTATCCCGAAAAAACTGAAAATTGACGTTCAGATGAAACTTGCAACTTTTATATTTTTAGATCTTGAGTGACGATCTTGAGTTACGAAGGCGTAGAGGGACCACAACAAAGTTTTTAAAATTTTCAGAAAAAAAACTGTTGTAATAGCAAATTGTCACTTGCAAGTGACAATTGTCACTTGTATGTCACTTGTAACTGCAATTGTCACTTGTAAATGACAATTGTCACTTGTAACCAACAATTGTCACTTGTAACCGACAATATTGTCACTTGTAACCGACAATTGTCACTTGTAACTGACAATTGTCAGTTGCAAGTGACAATTGTCAGTTACAAGTGACAACTGTCACTTAACAACTGGCAATTGTCACTTGCAAGTGACAATTTTACGAAAGCGCTGGAGGTCCACATGAGTTATTTTTTTAAGTGTAAATTTATAGATAGTAAGTGTAAATTTACAGATATAGTCGATATAACTAGGCACCTAGAGCTAGTAAGTGTAAATTAAAGTGCTGGAGGGCCACATCGAGTTATTTTTTTAAGTGTAAATTTACAGTTACTATGTGTAAATTTACAGATAGTAAGTGTAAATTTACAGATATAGTCGATATAACTAGGTACCTAGAGCCAGTAAGTGTAAATTTACAGATAGTAAGTGGAAATTTACAGATAGTAAATGTAAATTTACAGATAGTAAGTTAAATTTATAGATAATAAGTGGAAATTTACAGATATAGTCGATATAACTAGGTACCTAGAGCTAGTAAGTGTAAACTTACAGATAGTAAGTGGAAATTTACAGATAGTAAGTGGAAATTTACAGATACATTCCATATAACTAGGTACCTAGAGCTAGTAAGTGTCAATTTACAGATAGTAAGTGGAAATTTACAGATATAGTCGATATAACTAGGTACCTAGAGCTAGTAAGTGTAAATTAAAGTGCTGGAGGGCCACATCGAGTTATTTTTTTAAGTGTAAATTTACAGTTACTATGTGTAAATTTACAGATAGTAAGTGTAAATTTACAGATATAGTCGATATAACTAGGTACCTAGAGCCAGTAAGTGTAAATTTACAGATAGTAAGTGGAAATTTACAGATAGTAAATGTAAATTTACAGATAGTAAGTTAAATTTATAGATAATAAGTGGAAATTTACAGATATAGTCGATATAACTAGGTACCTAGAGCTAGTAAGTGTAAACTTACAGATAGTAAGTGGAAATTTACAGATAGTAAGTGGAAATTTACAGATACATTCCATATAACTAGGTACCTAGAGCTAGTAAGTGTCAATTTACAGATAGTAAGTGGAAATTTACAGATATAGTCGATATAACTAGGTACCTAGAGCTAGTAAGTGTAAACTTACAGATAGTAAGTGGAAATTTACAGATAGTAAGTGGAAATTTACAGATACATTCCATATAACTAGGTACCTAGAGCTAGTAAGTGTCAATTTACAGATAGTAAGTGGAAATTTACAGATATAGTCGATATAACTAGGTACCTAGAGCTAGTAAGTGTAAATTAAAGTGCTGGAGGGCCACATCGAGTTATTTTTTTAAGTGTAAATTTACAGTTACTATGTGTAAATTTACAGATATAGTCGATATAACTAGGTACCTAGAGCCAGTAAGTGTAAATTTACAGATAGTAAGTGGAAATTTACAGATAGTAAATGTAAATTTACAGATAGTAAGTTAAATTTATAGATAATAAGTGGAAATTTACAGATATAGTCGATATAACTAGGTACCTAGAGCTAGTAAGTGTAAACTTACAGATAGTAAGTGGAAATTTACAGATAGTAAGTGGAAATTTACAGATACATTCCATATAACTAGGTACCTAGAGCTAGTAAGTGTCAATTTACAGATAGTAAGTGGAAATTTACAGATATAGTCGATATAACTAGGTACCTAGAGCTAGTAAGTGTAAATTAAAGTGCTGGAGGGCCACATCGAGTTATTTTTTTAAGTGTAAATTTACAGTTACTATGTGTAAATTTACAGATAGTAAGTGTAAATTTACAGATATAGTCGATATAACTAGGTACCTAGAGCCAGTAAGTGTAAATTTACAGATAGTAAGTGGAAATTTACAGATAGTAAATGTAAATTTACAGATAGTAAGTTAAATTTATAGATAATAAGTGGAAATTTACAGATATAGTCGATATAACTAGGTACCTAGAGCTAGTAAGTGTAAACTTACAGATAGTAAGTGGAAATTTACTGATAGTAAGTGGAAATTTACAGATACATTCCATATAACTAGGTACCTAGAGCTAGTAAGTGTCAATTTACAGATAGTAAGTGGAAATTTACAGATAGTAAGTGTAAATTTACAGATATAATCGATATAACTAGGTACCTAGAGCTAGTAAGTGTAAATTTACAGATAGTAAGTAGAAATTTACAGATATAATCGATATAACTAGGTACCTAGAGCTAGTAAGTGTAAATTTACAGATAGTAAGTAGAAATTTACAGATATAGTCGATATAACTAGGTACCTAGAGCTAGTAAGTGTAAATTTACAGATAGTAAGTTAGATTTATAGATAATAAGTGTAAATTTACAGATAGTAAGTGGAAATTTACAGATAGTAAGTGTAAATTTACAGATATAATCGATATAACTAGGTACCTAGAGCTAGTAAGTGTAAATTTACAGATAGTAAGTAGAAATTTACAGATATAGTCGATATAACTAGGTACCTAGAGCTAGTAAGTGTAAATTTACAGATAGTAAGTTAGATTTATAGATAATAAGTGTAAATTTACAGATAGTAAGTGGAAATTTACAGATAGTAAGTGTAAATTTACAGATATAATCGATATAACTAGGTACCTAGAGCTAGTAAGTGTAAATTTACAGATAGTAAGTAGAAATTTATAGATAGTAAGTGTAAATTTACAGATATAATCGATATAATTAGGTACCTAGAGCTAGTAAGTGTAAATTTACAGATAGTAAGTTAAATTTATAGATAATAAGTGTAAATTTACAGATAGTAAGTGGAAATTTACAGATAGCAAGTGTAAATTTACAGATATAGTCGATATAACTAGGTACCTAGAGCTAGTAAGTGGAAATTTACAGATAGTAAATGTAAATTTACAGATAGTAAGTTAAATTTATAGATAATAAGTGGAAATTTACAGATATAGTCGATATAACTAGGTACCTAGAGCTAGTAAGTGTAAACTTAGAGATAGTAAGTGGAAATTTACAAATACATTCCATATAACTAGGTACCTAGAGCTAGTAAGTGTCAATTTACAGATAGTAAGTGTAAATTTACAGATAGTAAGTAGAAATTTACAGATAGTAAGTGTAAATTTACAGATATAATCGATATAACTAGGTACCTAGAGCTAGTAAGTGTAAATTTACAGATAGTAAGTAGAAATTTACAGATATAGTCGATATAACTAGGTACCTAGAGCTAATAAGTGTAAATTTACAGATAGTAAGTTAGATTTATAGATAATAAGTGTAAATTTACAGATAGTAAGTGGAAATTTACAGATAGTAAGTGTAAATTTACAGATATAATCGATATAACTAGGTACCTAGAGCTAGTAAGTGTAAATTTACAGATAGTAAGTAGAAATTTACAGATATAGTCGATATAACTAGGTACCTAGAGCTAGTAAGTGTAAATTTACAGATAGTAAGTTAGATTTATAGATAATAAGTGTAAATTTACAGATAGTAAGTGGAAATTTACAGATAGTAAGTGTAAATTTACAGATATAATCGATATAACTAGGTACCTAGAGCTAGTAAGTGTAAATTTACAGATAGTAAGTAGAAATTTATAGATAGTAAGTGTAAATTTACAGATATAATCGATATAATTAGGTACCTAGAGCTAGTAAGTGTAAATTTACAGATAGTAAGTTAAATTTATAGATAATAAGTGTAAATTTACAGATAGTAAGTGGAAATTTACAGATAGCAAGTGTAAATTTACAGATATAGTCGATATAACTAGGTACCTAGAGCTAGTAAGTGGAAATTTACAGATAGTAAGTGGAAATTTACAGATAGTAAATGTAAATTTACAGATAGTAAGTGTAAACTTACAGATAGTAAGTGGAAATTTACAAATATAGTCGATATAACTAGGTACCTAGAGCTAGTAAGTGTAAACTTACAGATAGTAAGTGTAAATTTACAGATAGTAAGTGTAAATTTACAGATAGTAAGTAGAAATTTACAGATAGTGAGTGTAAATTTACAGATATAATCGATATATCTAGGTACCTAGAGCTAGTAAGTGTAAATTTACAGATAGTAAGTAGAAATTTACAGATAGTAAGTGTAAATTTACAGATATAATCGATATAATTAGGTACCTAGAGCTAGTAAGTGTAAATTTACAGATAGTAAGTTAAATTTATAGATAATAAGTGTAAATTTACAGATAGTAAGTGGAAATTTACAGATACATTCGATATAACTAGGTACCTAGAGCTAGTAAGTGTAAATTTACAGATATTAAGTAGAAATTTACAGATAGTAAGTGAAAATTTACAGATAGTAGTGTAAATTTACAGATATAGTCGATATATCTATATGTACAGTCGAGAAAGTAAGTCATGCACTCGGGTCTTGAGCTTTACCCACAGACACTACCATCAATAGTGGTAATTTCTATCTGATATTAGAACCGCCACCAGTTGGGGGTTGTGTTGGCCAACAGATCGACAAAAAGTGCATTATTTCGTTTCTCGACTGTACATATTTAATTCCAACAGATTGGCCTAAATGTTTGGATGTCTGGTAAAGAAACATTTTGAAATTATTTAATTACAGGACGCATATTTCTAGCTACATAATTTTTTCCCTAAATTAGGTATACTATTCTTCCCTGAAATAGGTATGCTATTTATGTAATGCCACTATTGCTACTAAACCTTTTTTAAGGAATTTCCACTTACCTACTATCTGTAAATTTACACTTACTATCTATAAATTTACACTTACTATCTGTAAATTTACACTTACTAGCTCTAGGTACCTAGTTATATCGACTATATCTGTAAATTTACACTTACTATCTGTAAGTTTACATTTACTATCTGTAAATTTACACTTACTAGCTCTAGGTACCTAGTTATATCGACTATATCTGTAAATTTACACATACTATCTGTAAATTTACACTTATTATCTATAAATTTAACTTACTATCTGTAAATTTACACTTACTAGCTCTAGGTACCTAGTTATATCGACTATATCTGTAAATTTACACTTACTATCTGTAAATTTTCACTTACTATCTGTAAATTTACACTTATTATCTATAAATCTAACTTACTATCTGTAAATTTACACTTACTAGCTCTAGGTACCTAGTTATATCGACTATGTCTGTAAATTTACACTTACTATCAGTAAATTTACACTTACTAGCTCTAGGTACCTAGTTATATCAACTATATCTGTAAATTTACACTTTCTGTCTGTAAATTTACAGTTAGTTCTATATGTAAATTTACACTTAATATCTGTAAATGTACATTAAAAAAAATAACTCATGTGGCCCTCCAGCGCTTTCGTACAATTTGCTATTGCAATAAAGTCTGTTTTTCTGAAAATTTTAAAAACTGTGTTGTGGTCCCTCTACGCCTTCGTAGTTTCTTCAATATAAAAAGAAAATTTAATGTCTAGAAGGCCTAGTACATTTCTGTCAATGGCATTGAATTGACAGCTGTCAAAAATATAAAAGTTTCAAGTCTTCTTAAAAATCGCGATTTTCAATTTCTTCAGAAAAACTCGGAAATTCTTTGCAGATTCTTAATCACCTTGAAAAACCGCCAACATTTTTCTACTTTAAACGATTTCCGATATCCCAAGGGTAAAATTTTGAAAATTTTTCGCCGATGGGGTGCAACCAATGACGTCACTTACTTCAAACACGACTCCGCTGATCAGCTTCGGGTGAGATTGCTGAGGCGACAGAAATTCGCCGATGACCTTCGTCAGAATGTCCGAGGGCGAAAAGAAGTCGTTTAAGACCGTCTGCAGGACCGTGCACAAAATCTCAACTTCGAAAGTATACCCTCGTTTTATGTGCTCGAAAATCGCCGAAATTTTGTCTATCGTTTGCACTAAATGCTCGGGACTTCTCTGTTCGGACACCGACCTTGAGGATTGCTCGAAATACTCCCTGCAATCTGGGCGAGAACTCCCACATTTAACTTACTGGCAAAAAACGTACCTGTGTACATGTAGGTCAGGAGGAGTTGTACGCCCAGCAGCGAAATTGAGGGGTTGTTGTTTTTTAATTTCTCCAAAGCCAAGTGAAGAAGTTGTTTGCCGTTTTTCTCGGTCAAGTTTTTCTTTAAGATCACCAATCTTTCCAACCCCTAAAGTCAAAAAGGAAAATAACAAAAGTGAAAAAGTGAAGTTTTTCTTTAAGATTACCAACCCCTACAGTTAACGAAAAAGTGAAGATTTACCTTCAAGAGAAGAGATTGAAGATTGAACGTGCACCTTTGAGATAAAACTGTGAAAGCTGCCTGCAAAGTGTTCGCCACAAAACTGGACTCCATGTGTTCTTCATCGATGTTTTCGATGAGATAAAACGCTAAAGTCCAAAGCAAAATTGTGTGTTCCTGGGATCGCTTCAGGATGCTAAAAATATGAATTTGAATTTTTTAGAATAATTGTGTGGAATATCTGCTTTATACTCGTTATTGTTGTTGTTTAGATTTTTCTGGACGTAATCCACGGCGCAGGGGAGAATTATTTGCATTTCATCCGAAATTCCTCCAATGGTGATATTGCTCAAGGTGCAACCTTCGAGTATGTATAGTAGGCCGTGGACGCAGGCGATCCTCGATGGTAAAAACGAGCTCTTTAAGTATTGGGTGAGCAATTTTTTGACGTATTCGTACGTTTCCAAGTCCTAAAAATGTGTGAATTTATAAAATAAAAATTAAGTACAAAATTGCAAAATCTAAATTTTTAAGTACTATCATCATTGCGAAATTGATTAAGTTTTAAAAATGTTAACATTTTGTCAAAAAAAACTTGCACTCGAGTGTACATCGAATTGGAATCAAAATGTCATAAACCTACACATCGAATTCAAATTGAAACAAAACATCGAAAATTTGCGTAATTAATTTTATACTTATTATAATAATTGTGAATAGTAAAATAAATCCTAACTCCTGCTTGGCGAAATTTTCTAAAGCACCCCCTACCCTCCACTTCAAAATTTCAAAAGGAAACCCCCCATTTGTGATACATTATCTGCAAGCTAAGTTTGTTGCGAATTCAATTTTGAAAAAAAAATCGATATTCGATGACCGCCCTCTATGGTCGAATTTGAAAATTGCAGTAGGGCCGTTTGTGATACATCATTTGAAAGGTTATAAAATTCTCTGTAAACTGATGCAAGGATTTTTGAAATCCATCGACTCCTTCAAAAGTTACACTGAAGAATATGAACTGACTCTGAACTTACAAATCCTTTAGATTATGCTGTAACTTTTGAAGGAGTCGATGAATTTCAAAAATTTTTGCATCAGTTTACAGAGAATTTTATAGTCTTTCAAATGACGTATCACAAAGGTCTCTAATGGAAATTTGAAATTCGACCACATAGAGGGCGGTTCGTTTTAAAAACTGTGCACCCTGTATACAAACTTATTTGCAATTCTGATTGCCATTTTCGGTCCACATTTTACAATTATTGAACACACTATTATTACAAATTAAAATATCATTTTCACCTTTAAAGCCTTTGTAGCCTTGTAAAAATAAATATTTAGAAATATGTTAAAGATATAAGAAATGCATAAGTAATATATCTATAAAAGTATTAATGTTTCATGTCAAGTCCTATCCTTTTTTATGTATTTTGAATTAAATTTATCTTAGAAGATATTTTTCATATATTTTCAATTGACGAACTTATTTTTTTAAATAATTCAATTTCTGAAGTAGTAACAATTTTTTCACTGAGGGAATATCATTAAAAAGTAAAACGGCTTTCCATAATTTTCTTTCGAATTCAATAGGTAGGGGTTGCTTTAATTTAAATTCGATTTGCAAGCCTGGGTCAATTTTAATTAAAATTTGATGTGCATGGCTATGTTAAAGCTCATTTGAATAATGTTAGTGCCGAAGTGCGTAGGCACTGTAGTTTTAGTGAATTCGCTTGCTCGCTCGCTCGCTCGCTCCGTCCGTCTACTCTGTGCATCGCATAACTTGAAAACGAAAGCAAATATCGAGCTGAAATTTTGTACACGGATGTATACCCCGAAAATCTCGGCGGGGATTGTTTTTGGGCCATATCGGACCAGGGGGTGGAAGTTAGGGGTGAAAAACTGAAAGAAATTACAATTTTCGACGTTTGATCGCGAACGCTTGAAGATAGAGCAAAAGTTTGTAAGGAGGAATTGTCGGCAATGAAAAGATCTACAAAAAAGTCCGCGACGGCATATAGCTATCTACGAGGGGTAGCCCACCGAGATCGTTTTTGTGTTTTAATTGTTGACGAAAATAGCTTCAGTGGCTTATTGTCGGCTATCCGTAACAGTTATTTATATGCTGTGGCGGACTTTTTTGTAGATCTTTTTATTGCCGACATTTCTTCCTTATACGATTTTAATCCATCTTCAAGCGTTTAGGCAGCGTTCGCAGTAAAATCGCGAGAATGCGAGGTTTATTCGGGACCGAAAAACTATTAATTGTAATAACTCGAGAACCAGCGGAGATATTTTACTGAAACTTGGTATGCGTTTTTGACGTACAAGTCTGTTGAAGGTGAGGGGGTGTCAATTTTGGAGGATGAAATTTAGGGGTTGAAAATCACAAAAATACGAAATCTTCTCCAATATCTTGCACATGGAGGTCTGAAACCACATATTTTGACATTATTTGATAAAGGATGGTTTTTTTCTGCAAGATGAAACAGAAAGGGGTGCAAACTAGGGGTTGAAACTCGAAATTTCACATAAGTGTTGCTTGAAATTCAAGCAATTCGAGAACTTTTAATCAATGGCCCAGAAAAAGTTTTGAGCATATATTTAGTCCTGAGACCCTTAGATCACCTACGACAGGAAGAGAAAAAAATTGCATCTCTAAAACTCAACCCCTTCAACCTGGAAACAAAAAATTCACTTAGAGGAAATGTAATCCTTGGACAACCTATTACCGAAGGAAACTAATTGAACACAAAAAATTGCACCCCTGAAACTCGCTCCCTTCAACCCCCAACCACAAAAACTTGACTTGGAGGAAATTTAACCCTTGCACCGCCTACAACCGAAAGAGTTGAATTGATCAAAAAATTACGCCCCTAAAACTCACCCCCTTCAACCCCGAAACACAAAAAAATGACTTGGACGGAATTTAATCCTTTTACCACTCATTATCGCAGGAGACTATTTTGAACGCAAAAAATTGTACCCCCAAAACCTACAGTCTTCAACCTTCGAACACAAATAATTGACTTGGATGAAATTCACCCCTTGGACTATCTACAACAGAAACAGACTAACTGAACGCAAAAAGTTGCAACACCGAAAACCACCCCCTTCAACCCCCAAATACGAAAAATTGACAAACATAAATACTTGACTCGGTGGAAATTTACCCCTTAGACTACTTGTTACTGGAAGCTACTAATTGAGCGAAAAAGAATTTAAGATTTGGACCACTGCTATTGGAGGATAGGTACCAAGTAAGCGCCCCCCGAAACCCACCCCCTTCAACCCCTGAGGATAATAATTGAATGGCAAAAAACTGCACCCCCTTCAACCCCCAACACAAAAAATTGATTTGGTGGAAATTTGATGCTTGACCTATATGTACTTACAACCGGAAGATACTAATTGAACGCAAAAATTCATCAATTGATTCACCCTCACGAATTCTTTATCATGAGCATATGCTTCGGCACTACTACTAGGTGCAGATCACATCTGCACCCAAAACCACGAAGTCCAATTCGATATATTAATCATTCACGGTGAATAAACATCTACAGGGATACACATCGCATTGATATTTTAATTTAGAAGTTAAACCTGGCCATTCTTCATAAAAATTGAATTAAAATGTCATATACACAGATGGCTAGAATCGCACTTAAGTTTAGATCATGCCATAATAATAATAATAATAATAATAATTTTAAAAAATTCTAAAAACAGGTTTGATTTCAGACAATACTTACAGGGGTCAACACAGCAGCAGCCTTGCATATTCCCACCACTAAATACTGGTGAATCAATTCGTTCTCAATCGAATGGACTTTGGACAATTCAAGAAACATCTCCAACATCCACAAAAACTGCGATTTGTCAGTAAAAAGATCAGAAACTATCACAATAGACCTTATTGCTTCATGCAGCAACCTTAACGGTGTCGTGGCCTGAAAACACCCCCTTAATCCATCATTTCTGAAAGAAAAAAAACAACAAAACCTTACCTGTTCCTTGAAAAACTGAGTATAGAAATCCTGCAAAAACTGCAAACACGAATTCACATCAAGCCCACTCTCCTCCAGAACTTTTTCCCTGTCTCTCCATATTTTCAAAGCCTCAGAACTTTCTCCCTCAATTTCAATAGTTTTAGTAGCAATTAATAAATATTTGATCGACATCTGATTGTAGGAGTAGCTTTTCGAGTACTTTTCGAAATTAAAATTGGTAAAAACGTTGGTAACTTTTAAAATGTCCGAGGTGTTCTTGATTTGTATACAGTTCTGGACGTATTTTAGTTTCTGGACGCTGCAAACCTAATTTTTAAGGGAATTTCACCCCAAAAGGGTTTACCTAAGGTCTTGCTCCAGAATTCGTACATTTCTTGAAGTGTGCAACAAACGGGAATTGTGGGAATTTCCCATTTTTGAATTGTTTAAAGTTTGGAGTAAAAGTGAGGTTATGGCCTGGATCGAGAGGCTGCGCGAGTGCACGATTTCGCTGAGTTCAGCGGGGTCTTTGTTTTCAAGGAAATGATTGCAGAGGACGCTCAGGAGACACATCCAGGTTTCTTCGAATTGCTGTCTGGACGTCCATCCCAATAATGTAATTCTGCAATTAGAAATATATCAAAAGATAGAAATATTGACCTTGAAGTAGGCTAGAACGGTCATGGAATATTTACTCATGTTACTAGATAGATAGATAACTTTATTCATCTTTATTACTACCTTTTACATACTGATTTAATACATATTTACATGTTTTGGTCTAGTTTTCGGCTACTTCTTTCTCTCTCGGTTGTCTTCTGTTTTCTCTTCTCCCCCCCTTTTTTCTCTCGCTCTCTCAACTTCCTTCATTCATTCTATTCCCTCTCCCCATTCGTTCAGAATACTCTTTCTCTCCCTTTCCTCCTCTCTCATTCCCACACACTCTTTCAGCAGGTGATCTACTGTCTCTCTCTCCTCTCCACATACTCTGCACTTTCTCTCTTCTTCCTTCAGCCAGAACTTGTTTTCCCTCTCCTCATTCCCGCATCTGTATCTCGCTATCATTCTTTTTTCTTTCCCACTCTCCCTCTCCAAGTAACTTGGTAACCCTTCACTTATTATATTCTCATATTTTGCGTTATATCTTGATTCTCTGATTTTTGTTCTTCTTTCCTGTACATCTATGTCTCTATCTTTCCCACATCGCTCCATTCATCCATCTCCCCTGTTCCCTGCGTCTTTCTATACCCTCCCTTGCGTATTCGTTCCTCTCCTAATATCTTTGCCTTTCCTTCACTTTTTCTTTCTCTCTCTTTTTCTCTTTCCAGCACTCTTGTAATATCTCACACTCTACTCTTTCTCCCATTCTGTCCTCATATTTCACCGCCCTTTTCCCTGTCTCCATTTTTAACTTACTCCTTTTCGTTTCTTCCCTTATTATGTATCCGGGTGTCTTCCTATCTACTCCCAGCACCCATTTTATGTACCCTGCACTCTCTCCACCTGTTCTTGTTTTTCCCACCCCCAAATGTCCACTCCGTTCATCAACATACTCTTCACCAAACTGTCAAACATCATTCCTCTTCTCTTAAAATCATGCTCAAACTTTCTCCCACCAATTCCCCAAATCATCCCTTATTTGCTTTTTTAACCAACTCTCTTCTAATTAAAAGTTAATATTTTCGAAGCCTTGAAGTTTTTCTCTTCCGAATTTATGGCACATCCTAAAGAAAGGTCAGGGCTACCTGATGACACACTTTAATGTCGAATTTCATGCACAGCGTGTCCCTGGTAAATTTTCAAAAATTTCCATTTGAAATTTTTGACCTTTCCTATCACATCAGTTCGGAAAAGAAAAAACTTCCAAGGCTTCGAAAATACAATAATTTTTAACTGGTTTTGTTTTCGCCAAGTTCTACAGATTTTATTAAATAACTCAAAAACGATTGAATTTAAGTATGGGGCACACCTGACAAAAGTTGCACAGAACGATACCTAGAAACCAAAAATGCATTGATATATGGGGTGTTCCATTTAACAAAATGTAATTTTGTGCTGCCCCCCTTACACGAGCCGCCCATGTGAGTTCATGGTAATTTTCAGTCACAAACGGTTGGCGTACACAGATTTTCGTTATTATTAATGACCTGCACATAAATGGACTTTGTCGCACCGTTGGGACACCCTGTATGTACAAGTTTTTTTTCGAACATAAAGTTTACTTTTGGTAACTAGGAAAAAAACAGCTAGTCGAACTTTATGGTACGAGTACCGTAATAGTATATTATTTGGTTGGCGATACGATGAAGTAATGTTAATTCTATATTTAATATCAAATATCACTTATCAAACTGATGCATTATTGACTTTTGTTGACGTTTGTCGACATTGTTTACATTTGTTGACGTTTGTCGACATTGAAATTTCTGATACTCTATCAGTAGTGATAGTGCATTTTTCCACCGAGGTTGTCCAGTGTTTTTCCATTTTTGATCTCTTGACATTTTTTAAATTGTTGACATTGTTGATATTGCTTACGCATGTGGTGACAATATGAAATTTAAAAAAATTGAAGCTATCCAGTCGGCCAAGTGAATCGTCACAGTAGGGCGGGCATATTCAAAGACCCCGATTATAGATACTAGTATGTACTATAAACTAAACACTTTAAGGCACTTTCAAAGCGATTAATAGATGAGTACTTTATAGTACTAGTGTAAACTAAACATTTTACGGTACCAGTAAGTACTAGTAAAGTTGGCTAGCACATTGGCTAATGTGAATAAACGGTAACAAAGCTTTTGCTTAGTTTTATCCTTTTCTTTTGTAATAAAAGCTTGTATTTCTGTCCTTTATTAATTAAAGATTGCATCTTGTAACACTTTATTCGCAACACTCATTGGCTGGTACGAATAAAGTGTTACAAGATACTCATACTTGCATTAATAAAGGTTGCAAATACACGTTTCTCGTGCACGAGAAAAGAATGGAATTATAAGCAAAAGCTTTGTTATCGTTTATTCATACCGGCCATTATTTCAAGTTCAGCCCAATTCAAACCAAGGTTTTGTGGTTTACAAAATAGTTATTTATGATATAAGTGTTAAAAGTGGTATTTTATTTTGTGAGAAGGGAAGTTTGGACACGACGCGCAGCGGAGTGGCCCATCCCTTCGAACAAAATAAAATCACTTTTAACACTCATATCATACACTATTTTTTCTACAAACACGATTAAAAGTAAAAATTTTCATATTATTAGTTGAAAACGTCCATGAAATTCGCTGTAACTAAGGTATAGTGACAATTTGTTGCCGGGGCTTGTTTAATTGTTGTTGCATTGTCACTTTTAACGCTGAGTGTTAAAAGTAAATCACTTTTAACATAAATTGTCACAGTCAGTTCTCGCAGGGAGTAGGGTAGGCCCACTGGTCAAGAGGGCCCACAGCTGAAAGTGTGCACTCAAGAAAAGGAGTTCTGAAAAATAAACGCAAGCCCGATCCCAGGGCGGTGGATCTTCTCCCGTACGGGAGGTAGGTAGCGAATAGGCAAGCTACTAATTGAAGTTGGTAATTAAGGACGCCACTGGCTTTATTTACCCTGATGCGACGACGTCGAAAGCCAGAAATCACAAGATAAATCTCCTATAAACTGAAGGGAGTGGCTAGCTTTAGCAATAACACACAAACATAAAAACTATGTACATATATATATATATCAGTTTGATACAAAAATTCGTTTACAAGTTATAATCAATATTTCACAGCTTAAAAATGATAACAGCAGGATCGTACCGCAATCCGGACGACACAGAGCCTTACCGGAGCTCCAACTTAATTGACCGGGAAATTTCGAGCGCAAATTGGACGGTCGCAGGTACCTACTAATCCGCAAAATGACGCAAATGTCGCGCAAGTTAGTGAAGGGTCGAATTAAGCGGAGGCCATAAGCGGCCACACGTAAAGTACCGCCACGAACGGATATTTTTGGTACTAAATGGCTGAAGGCCAAATTAATAACAATTAAGATTATGAATTTACAATTAAATGGCAAAATTTAAATAATGTCGCAGAGAAGACAAATTCGCACTGAATAAAATAAATTAAAGGGGGTGAAGCCCAAATACACAATTCCAAATAACTCGAAGGGGGTGCAGATTGTGTTCAATCACTTCAACAATAAGTCGAAGGGTCAGTTCCGAAAGTGGCGAAGCCCTTCGGTGTTAAAAGGAACGGACTCACCAAATACAGCGCTGAAGGAAGTCAAGGGCTACAGCGAACAGCTGTGCTGAGCCAAGATCGTCGCCCCCTAGCCTGGGGGTGGCTTCGAGCAAATGTGGCTGACTCGGCCTCGATCCCTCGATGCCTACAGCCGGATGTTTAAGCTGAGGATTACTTCCGCCACAGTGGAGGGACTGAACTGGTGTTTCCACAATCGACAAGATTCTAACCGGAATCACACGAAGATGGGGGGAGAATCTCCAACCCTATAAATAACCAACACAGGGTGGTCTTCAACCCCTCGAAACACGTAAGGGAGGGTACTCCAAACCCAACCGAAATTGCTAAGGCACTTAAGCCCTACCCAAAAAAATAGGGGCATTCCAGCCCTATCCGAAAAGACAACAGAGGGTACTCAAGCCCTACCCTAGAACCCTAAAATAAATATTAGAACAAGAAATATTTCATAAAAGCTTTACCTCGTGGGGACGAGGGCGTACTGTCAAACAACCGACGAAGAAATTCTGCTTCGAGGTCGCCAAAACCTGATAAACGGCATGTTAGGACGCCGATCAAGGGCACTTCACCAACCTTGGGGCGGAATCCTGCAATCTCCCGAGGGAATTCACACAAATCCCAGGAGCACGGCCCAAGCCTCTTGTCACGTCAATTGACTAAACCGGAAAGACCTCAGAAAATGGCCGAAAGCCTGACGGAAGACACAGCGCCCTCTCTTCAATCTTCCGGAACTAAAATTCCCCCAGACAGAATAACGTTGGTAGCCCAGATTCCCTAGTTCGTAGATGTAAACAAACAACTTAACCTCGAAATCTGACAGTTGTTGATAGTCCGCAAATTAATGATAATTCTGCCAAATTGGCCGTGAAACCCAGCCTTAATTACCGAAACGGGGTTACGGATCCCGAATAAACCACCAGGTAAGTAATTCTTTACCATGTGACTTATTTATCGACACTAAACTTTGAGGCAACTTCGCCATCTGTAACCGCCCCCAAAAGACGCCGATCTTCCGCCGCCACCACACGGCTCCTGCAGAGGGAGGCCGCGAATGATAACCGAAAACTGACTGCAAAATAGCAGCGGAGAAAGAGATCCGAACAATATCCACCCTCGAAGGTGGAGCAGCTCGAGAGCTCGAAAATGAACGTGACAAACTCCCTCCCCACAAAATTAAAGGTTACCCAACCTTTAACCAGAGGAAGCTCCTGCCGCCAATCTGATGGGTGAGAGGTAAAAACCTCCTCAAGAGAGTATGAGTTACCAAGTCTTACCTAACCAAACCGAAAGGTTGCTGCCAAAATACAGCCCGAACGACCGGAACTCAAGCCAAACGTCCATAAAACCCACATCCAACTAGTTTCGCAAAAACCTACGCGAACCTGACTTATCAGAACTAGAGGAGAGGAAGGGCTTAAACCCCAAACAGGAACCGTAAGGCCAAAATATAAACTCTCACCCAAAAGACTAACTACAGTCCACGCTGAGCAGAGGAAGTAGCAGCAAATGGCAAAGGTCGCTCAAATACAAACTGAAAACTTAACAAAACGCAAGATGACTTAAGGTTGCAAACCAAAGAACAAAAGAAGAACCACAAGGAAAAACCAAAAGGATCGGATCGACCGAACCAACTCAAAACCGAAAACCAAAGAAACGAAGACGCTGGGGAGGCATTCAGCGGAACACCAACTCACTCCAGCACGAACACGACAACACAGATACTGGTGAGAGGAGATGCGTTTCGCGCCACACCAACTCACCCCAGAAGGGACAAAACAATACAAGCACAACCTACTGGAGAGAGAAGGTGCGTTTCGCGCCACACCCTCCAACTCCAGAAGGGACAAAACAACACAACAAGACCGAAAAAAAAACAAAACCCAACAAAACGAAAACGAGCACCAGTAGGTCGCAGGACGGACGTCAAGGGGGTGATACGGTGGAACAGCTAAAACCCTAAGTCAATAAACAAACGAAAACCTACGCGTGGATCCACGAAACCACACACCAAACTTAGCGGTCCCAACTGAGTCACAGCACCCCACCCAAGATCCCCAAAAGGTCCCAAGTGACCAGAAGCCACGGTACCTACTGAAGCTAGACGGATGGTAAAAGTCGTCGGAGTTCTTGTAGTCGCCTCTTACGACAGGCAGAGCTGACCGATGGCGTATTCTTCGACCCCAACCAACAGGGTACACAAAACTGACCCTGAAGGGGACAAAAGCAAAAACACAAAGTCACATTCACTCATGATTCGACAAAACAAAACAAAGAACCAACCGATATCTAGCTTGGGCTAACTAATTTTGATGGTGAGTGTTCGCTAAAACAAAAGAGACAAAATTTACAAGATGTGGTGCATTGGACCAAGTCCTCTTAAGGGAAGAAATCCTCCTAAGGCGAGATACTGGACCTTTGGAACCTAACGTGCAACTACCCCAAATCGTAGAGTACACCAAACAAGGCCAGACTCAGCTTCTCGCGCTCCCCCAAAACCTACAGAATGTAGCGAGTACGAAACTCAAGGGAACGTGAAGAAGAAACCCCAAAAGAAAACAAAGCACAAAACACAAATCTAAACTGAGCAAACGGGAACAGAAATTAGCGCCACCTCAAACTAGAATCAAGCCAGAAACCAACCTATTCCTGAAGGAAATAGGGGTTCACAAACACGAACAACCACAAAAGTCTCACTAGCCCACGGCTAGTGAGCGAAAACCGAGCCTAGAAACAAAAGGATCCCTACCACGAAACCGGAAGAAATCCACACCTAAAAGAGACCTGCCACGAAACCAACAGGACTCCGAACCTAAATAAACCTAGACAAAACCAGACAAAAACTTTCAGTCACTTCCAGCCATATGCTCACAAAACTTGAATCACAAAAGAGAGTTTCCCAGAAAACTTACAAGTATCCGATGTCCGTCTCATAAAGATCTTACAAACTTACAGATTAGAAACAAAATTGACAATGCCTCGGAAAAATTAGCTAGCGCAGGCGCAAGAGGACATCCTCTAAAAAGAGAAGAGTATTTGCCGGTTTCTCAATCGCCTTAACCCGTTGCAGCTCAATCCACAACCAAGAAGACATACTGACAAAACTCACACACCCCACAAATGAGGAATTGGTCGCGACCCAATCCTCCCTACGCGGATGAACAAAAAGTCCAAAGTGAATGCACGCGGGACTCCCACGAAATAGCTAACCGCAAAAACCGAAACAAAGTCAAAGGAAAACTCGAGCTGAAAAATCGAAAAAAAACTGAAAGAAAACAACACATACAAAAATAGTCGTCCTCTGCGGGCATAGCATTCCCATCATTATGCACGCAGAAAGGTCTCAGAACGACTGGCGTGACAGGAGGCTACTACATGGCCCCATTGCTTAACCCATCGAACGGCTTGTTTACCCCAACAATACATTTCTAAACCAACACAACAAAGTTTAAGGGAGATACCAACCCAAAACTCAAAAGTAGGAGACTTAACTTCGGTACAAATCTCAACAAAGGCACCGAAACTCCAAAATACCTAACCGTCAGTATCAAACCTTAACTCTGAAACCACAAAGCAGTACAAACAGCAAAATCCGGTTAAATTCCCTAAGTTCTTAAAATTTCGCAAAGGTAACTAAAACAAATGTACATAGCTTAACACAACTGAAACAAACGCAAAAGTGTTTTATTGCCAAAGCCAACCAACTAAAACGTTCTAAGGCCTCAACCAAGGCCTTAAAACCCCGATGACCTTGAACTTAAAGGTCCAAAACTAAATGACCTTGAATTTAGTGGCCCCACGTTGGGCGCCAAAATGTCACAGTCAGTTCTCGCAGGGAGTAGGGTAGGCCCACTGGTCAAGAGGGCCCACAGCTGACAAGTGCATACTCAAAAAAAAGGAGTTCTGAAAAATAAATCGCAAGCCCGATCCCAGGGCGGTGGATCTTCTCCCGTACGGGAGGTAGGTAGCGAATAGGCAGGCTACTAAATGAAGTTGGTAATTAAGGACGCCACTGGCTTTATTTACCCTGATGCGACGACGTCGAAAGCCAGAAATCACAAGATAAATCTCCTATAAACTGAGGGGAGTGGCTAGCTTTAGCAATAACACACAAACATAAAAACTATGTACATTTATATACAGGGTGAGTCAACAAGGCGACGGCGGTCCATAACTTCTGAACCCTTCCAGATAGGAAATCAATTCAAACGCCATTATGTACAACACCGCCAATTCTACATCCTAAAAATCCTTTCAACTATAGAGGGTGTTCCAAAACACTTGCATCGCATGGCAACTTGATTTTTTTAAACGGAACACCACCATTTTGATGCCATATTCTGGATCACCTATAACATAGCTTTACATCGACATAAGACATTTGATGTTTTAAGGCTCTGTTCTAAAGAAATTAATTCTTTTTGAAAAATTTCGATCATTGCGGGTGCTTCTTAAAAAAAATCCTGAGAACTCAATTTTGTATCTAGAGAGCTGAAATTCGGTACGAATATGAAGGAAGGTCGATTCTATCTATCTAACATGATAACTATCATTATTACTATACAGGGTGTTAAAAATTCTGTGTTAAGTTTGGAAAATTTCAAATATGCAAAACTCCATTTTTTCAAATGGCACCCCCTGTTATTATTGTACCATGAGGATCGGCTGTTGAATTACTTTATTTTTTATTAGGTATGTCCTATACCTAAAGTCAATACTTCAAAAGATATTCTTTGTCTTATTTATTTTATTGAAGATTATTACGATCTCAATTAAAGAATGCCATGGACTGTGTGACAGTTATGATTAACATTGTTTATTTACATGGTTACCAGACAGTTTGTCACATTTATTGACATACACAAATAATTTCAACCATAAGCAGTAAAGCATGTCAATGAATTCTTTCTCGTTGTGTATATCAATAAATGTGACAAACTGTCTGGTAACCATGTAAATAAACAATGCTAATCATAACTGTCATACAGTTCATGGCATTCTTTAATTGAGATCGTAATAATATTCAATAAAATAACTAAGTCAAAGAATATCTTTTGAAGTATTGACTTTAGGTTTAGGACAAACTTAATAAAAAATAAAGTAATTCAACAGCCGAACCCCATGGTACAATAATAACAGGGGGTGCCATTTGAAAAAATGGAGTTTTGCATATTTGAAATTTTCCAAACTTGACACAGAATTTTTAACACCCTGTATAGTAATAATGATAGTTATCATGTTAGATAGATAGAATAGACATTCCTTCATATTCCTACCGAATCTCAGCTCTCTAGATACAAAATTGAGTTCTCAGGAACTGTTTTAAGTAGCACTCGCAATGATCGAAATTTTTCAAAAAGAATTAATTTCTTTAGAACAGAGACTTAAAACATCAAATGTCTTATGCGATGTAAAGCTATGTTATAGGTGATCCAGAATATGGCATCAAAGTGGTGGTGTTCCATTTAAAAAAATCCAGTTGCCATGCGTTGCAAGTGTTTTGGGACACCCTGTATAGTTGAAGGTATTTTTAGGATGTAGAATTGGCGGTGTTGTACATAATGGCGTTTGAATTAATTTCCTATCTGGAAGGGTTCAGAAGTTATGGACCGCCGTCGCCTTGTTGACTCACCCTGTATATATCAGGTTGATACAAAAATTCATTTACAAGTTATAATCAATATTTCACAACTTAAAAATGATAACAGCAGGATCGTACCGCAATCCGGACGAAACAGAGCCTTACCGGAGCTCCAACTTAATTGACCGGTAAATTTCGAGCGCAAATTGGACGGTCGCAGGTACCTACTAATCCGCAAAATGACGCAAATGTCGCGCAAGTTAGTGAAGGGTCGAATTAAGCGGAGGCCATAAACGGCCACACGTAAAGTACCGCCACGAACGGATATTTTTGGTACTAAATGGCTGAAGGCCAAATTAATAACAATTAAGATTATGAATTTACAATTAAATGGCAAAATTTAAATAATGTCGCAGAAAAGACAAATTCGCACTGAATAAAATAAATTAAAGGGGGTGAAGCCCAAATACACAATTCAAAATAACTCGAAGGGGGTGCAGATTGTGTTCAATCACTTCAACAATAAGTCGAAGGGTCAGTTCCGAAAGTGGCGAAGCCCTTCGGTGTTAAAAGGAACGGACTCACCAAATACAGCGCTGAAGGAAGTCAAGGGCTACAGCGAACAGCTGTGCTGAGCCAAGATCGTCGCCCCCTAGCCTGGGGGTGGCTTCGAGCAAATGTGGCTGACTCGGCCTCGATCCCTCGATGCCTACAGCCGGGTGTTTAAGCTGAGGATTACTTCCGCCACAGTGGAGGGACTGAACTGGTGTTTCCACAATCGACAAGATTCTAACCGGAATCACACGAAGATGGGGGGAGAATCTCCAACCCTATAAATAACCAACACAGGGTGGTCTCCAACCCCTCGAAACACGTAAGGGAGGGTACTCCAAACCCAACCGAAATTGCTAAGGCACTTAAGCCCTACCCAAAAAATAGGGGCATTCCAGCCCTATCCGAAAAGAAAACAGAGGGTACTCAAGCCCTACCCTAGAACCCTAAAATAAATATTAGAACAAGAAATATTTCATAAAAGCTTTACCTCGTGGGGACGAGGGCGTACTGTCAAACAACCGACGAAGAAATTCTGCTTCGAGGTCGCCAAAACCCGATAAACGGCATGTTAGGACGCCGATCAAGGGCACTACACCAACCTGGGGCGGAATCCTGCAATCTCCCGAGGGAATTCACGAAAATCCAGGAGCACGGCCCAAGCCTCCATGCACCGTCACGCTTCGAAATGAAAAAGAGCGATTTTCCACCGGAAGCGATGCCTCCTTGAAAAACTTACGGAACCAAAATTCCCCAGACGGATTGACATTGACAGGCAATTCCCCTAGCTCGTAAACAAAATTACCTTAACCTCAAAATCTGACAGTTGTTGATATTCCGCAATTTAATGAAAATTCGACCAAATAAGGGTTTTTAGTATAAGAGGGTCCTTTTCTAATTGTGACGTCAAGCCAATCAAGAGGCAGCGCACTATGCGCAGATGGTATATTGTTTATGGCGGCGCATAGGGGGTCTGACATGGCACATCTTCCATCCTTTTATGCTGAAAACCCTTACTGGCCGTGAAACCCAGACGTAACCACCGAAATGGAGTTACGGATACCTAATAAGCCACCAGGTAAGTAATTCTTTACCATGTGACTTATTTATCGACACTAAACTTTAAGGCAAATTTGCCACCTGAAGCCGCCCCCAAAAGACGCCGATCTTCCGCTGCCACCACTCGACTCCTGCAGAGGGGGGCCGAGCATTATAACCGATGGTCCAAACTAGCAGCGGAGAAGGAAAAACGAGCAATATCCACCCTTGGAAGTGGAGCAGCTCGGGGGCTCGAAAATGAACGTGACAAAATGTTAAAAGTAAATGACTTTTAATACTGGTAATCATAAAATGCAATTTTTAACAATTGTCAACAAACGTTAGAACAACTGTTTTTAATAGTGTTTGTAGAAAAAAAGTGTTATATGCATCGCTTTTAACAGTACAACAAAAAATGTAAAAAAATAAAGAAACGTTGAAAATAGTCACTAATGCTTCTAAAAAACTGTCATAAAATGTCTATCAGTGGCGACATCTGTAAAATGATCGTCGATTCTAAAAGCCTCATCCTTTCGCTGCACCCTGTACATACAAAATTCTGGAAAATCGGTGAAATAAAGTTAATAAACAAAAATAAATTGGTCGGTTTTTTTTGAGACACCCCTTTACATTTTACATTTGCAACAAAAACGAGCTACAATGCTTCAATTTGTCGCCTACAATTAAAAGTACAATAGGTAGTGTTAAGCCTTGTTTACATCTACTTAAATTACCATAAATTAACGAATTAAGGATACATAACCTTGGTAACGATGTAGTTTCCATGGCATTCCCTTGGAGGTAGCCCTTAATTTATGTTAATTTAAGCGGATGTAAACAAAGCTTTACTTTTATCATCAGACTGCGACGTTTTTATTCAGTTTATGCACCAAACGTTTATCTACTTAGAAATATATTAATACATTAGGTCCGTTTTAGGTTAATTAAAAAACTAAATGAGTAACAATTAATTGTTATTTATATTTATTATACAAGGGAGGTGAGCTCTAAAAATTAATTTCTTCCGGCGCGTATAAAACAATATTTTTTTCTATAACCACTGTAAAATACTAAAATGAACTTTACAATTAGTTGTATGTTCAATAAAAAAATATTAGTTAGGCCATAGACTCATTTTTAAGCAAGCTGCTGCATTAGCACTCCTAACCTCACAATTTCAATGACAGATATTTCTTATGAATTTATGAATTACACCCACTTGATTCAACTTGCAATAAGTAATTCAGATTTGCACTTACCGGTTTTGTTCCCTTTCCTGCCGGAAATCCGGAACATTTGTTACATTTTGTGGTTTCATGAAACAAATTCACCTCAAAAATTGTTATAAAAAGGGTTGATCTCACAGTTTTATTTACACTTTTTCTGTAAATTTACACTTTTTCTATAAATTTACACTTTTTCTGTAAATTTACACTTTTTCTGTTTTACACTTTTTCTGTAAATATACACTTCTTTCTGTAAATTTAACTTTTTCTGTAAATTTACACTTTTTTCTGTAAATTACAAAATAAAAAAAGTCAGCAAATATCATGGAAGCTCTACGCTTTCCTAGTAAATGATAAATATCAAAATGTGCTAATCATAATCATTTTGGGAAATATAATCATTCACAACGCTATAATCAGGTATTAATTTTAAAATTTTAGTCCCAAAAAATAAAGGCAAAAGATACTCACCGATACATAAACTCTTCTAAGACGTCAATTTCCTGCAACAGTTCAATGGCGAGCTCAATGGGCAAAGGAGGCACTTGGGTAAGGTAATCCCCAACTAGTTCCGGACTCCACCCCCTCCTCCAAACTTTAACCGGTACCAAAACAAACGAATTAACAATAGACGATCGCGACAAAGCCACTATAACATCGACAACGGGATCTAGTATAAACTTTGGAACAGCAACAACACACCCCCTCGTTTGGTACAACCAATACACCAAAATGTACAACTGATAACAGGCCTGACCCGCGGGCCTCGTCTCCAAATTATCGATCGCATTTTGCAACCCGAATTTCGGAAGCGAAGGCAAAGGCTCATCCCCCAACAACAAATACTCTATCAACTTGTACAAATTTTTTACCAAACAACACATCGACGACACGTCCTCTACCGGTTTCACCCCGAAAATTAATTTCAAGCACCGAACCACCCCCTCTACGAAATTCACGCTTAAATTATTTTCGTCGATCAAGAAATTTACCGATTCCAAACAAACCACGGCGAATTTTACGAAATCCTCCAGTTGGGGATGGTCGGGATTTGAGGTTTGCAGGTAAGTGGTGAGGGAAGGGATGACGTTTTCGAGCCGACCAACCAAATCCGCGTTAAACACCTAAAACGTTAAACTTTGGAAAAAAATTTGACTCACGAGCGAGCGGTAGTGAGTCGGACGAAACTTACCTGATCGCAGATGCTCGCGACTTCTCGGAGTAAACAAGTGACGCTCGCTTGAAATAAATCCGGCGATGCGCCGATGTTTATTTGCTGGGAGCCGAAGCGAATGCAATTTTGCAAAGTGGATTTATTGAAATTGGGGTCGGTCATGAAAGATGATATTTCTTCGTGTTTGAGGTGGCTTAAAAGAATGGCGGTTTCTTTGGAGCTGCTTTTGGAATTGCATTTCTCCCTTATTTGGGATGTGTACCAGTTTTTGTCGATTTGAAGCTGTTTTATGTGATTGGGGTTGATGGGTCGTTTTTGGTCGAATTCCAATGGACTGGTGCCGTAGCAGCTGGTGCAGAGCTTGTTCAGTAGACTGGAGAGGGCTTCGTGTCTAAAATTGTGAAAAAAAAAACAAGGGTTTAACCGGAAGTGGTCCCCATCTGTTATTTTTAAAGGAAAGTGTATGGTATGTTTTGATTCTAGATTCGGACTGGTCTTTTAATTGTGAGTTTAACGCATCCACATTTTGAATACCTGTCACCGTTTTTGACACAGAATTTGTTTTCAAAAGTTGGTTTGTAATCCGCAATAGAAACATTTACATCATTTTTGTATTCTTGTTACATGTTCTATTAGGGCAGGAATGAAAAACGGTATATACTGATTTCCCACCCTTTTTGTACCTTTAATGGTCAAAGAAAATTCTATTATTAATATTATTATTATTATCTTCCGAACGGTTAAAGATTAAGAAACCAAACTTGGAGGGTTGAAACTAGAAGGCTTGAGTTTTCTTTTTCTAGAATAATTTTTAAAAATGGCTTTCCATTTAAAATAACAAAGATGACGACCACTTTCGGTTTATTTATTCTTTATTCTTGGTAATAACTTTATTATTATTTTACCGATTTTCTCAAAGTTTGAACAGGACGTAGCCAAAAGATGAGGCCTTTACGATCGACAATCATTTTCCAGATTGCACCACTAATAAATTTTTTGTTGGCAGTTTTTTGCAAGGCCATTATTGACTGGATCGGTTCACAGATGCTTCAACCCCAGTCAATCTTTAAAAAATGGCCTTAAAATAAATACCAACAAAGAATTTGTTGATCGCGCCATCTGGAAAATGGTGGTCGACTGTAAAAGCCTCATATTTCGACTACATCCTGTATAAAATTGGGCAAAATCGGTCCAATAATAAAAAAGTTATAGCAAAAAATAAATCGTTCGGTTATATTATTGTCATCGTCAAAAAGCAAAAAGTTACCGGAAGATGTACATCAAAGCGATGTGTATCCTTGTAGATGTTTATCACATTTAGGTGCAGATTTTATCAATCTGCACCTAGCAGTAGTGCCTCGTAATTGAATTGTTGGAAAATTGATTTTACATCAGTATTAAAACCCAACAGAAGATGTATATCAATGCGATGTGTATCCCTGCAGATGTCTATTCACTGTGAATGATTCATTTATCGAGTTGGACTTGGTGGTTTTAGGTGCAGATGTAATCTGCACCTAGTAGTAGTGCCGAAGTATATGCTCATGATAAAGAATTCGTGAGAGTGTATCAATTGATGAATTTTTTGCGTTCAATTAGTATCTTCCGGTTGTAAGTACATATAGGTCAAGCATCAAATTTCCACGAAATCAATTTTTTGTGTTGGGGGTTGAAGGGGGTGCAGTTTTTTCCATTCAATTATTATCCTCAGGGGTTGAAGGGAGTGGATTTCGGGGGGCGCTTACTATTGGTACCTATCCTCCAATAGCAGTGGTCCAAATCTTAAATTCTTTTTCGCTCAATTAGTAGCTTCCAGTAACAAATAGTCTAAGGGTTAAATTTCCACCGAGTCAATTATTTATGTTTGTCAATTTTTCGTATTTGGGGGTGGAAGGGGGTGGTTTTCGGGGTTGCAATTTTTTGCGTTCAGTTAGTCTGTTTCTGTTGTAGATAGTCCAAGGGCTCAATTTCATCCAAGTCGACTATTTGTGTTCGAGGGTTGTAGACTGTGGGTTTTGGGGGTACAATTTTTTGCGTTCAAAATAGTCTCCTGCGATAATGAGTGGTAAAAGGATTAAATTCCGTCCAAGTCATTTTTTTGTGTTTTGGGGTTGAAGGGGGTGAGTTTTAGGGGCATAGTTTTTTTGTTCAATTCAACTCTTTCGGTTGTAGGCGGTGCAAGAGTTAAATTTCCTCCAAGTCAAGTTTTTGTGGTTGGGGGTTGAAGGGGGCGAGTTTCAGGGGTGCAATTTTTTGCGTTCAATTAGTTTCCTCCGGTAATAGGTGGTCCAAGGGTTACATTTCCTCTAAGTGAATTTTCTGTTTCAAGGTTGAAAGGGTTGAGTTTTAGAGGTGCATTTTTTTCTCTTCCTGTCGTAGGTGATCTAAGGGTCCAAGGACTAAATATTTGCTCAAAACTTTTTCTGGGCCATTGATTAAAAGTTATCGAATTGCTTGAATTTCAAGCAACACTTATGTGAAATTTCGAGTTTCAACCCCTAATTTGCACTCCTTTCTGTTTCATCTTGCAGAAAAAACCATCCCTTATCAAATAATGTCAAAATATATGTGGTTTCAGACCTCCATGTGCAAAATATTTGAGAAGTTTTCGCATTTTTGTGATTTTCAACCCCTAAATTTCGTCTCTCAAAAATTGACACCCCCTCACCTTGTACGTCAAAAGCGCATATCAGTTTCAGCAAAATATCTCCATTGGTTCTTGAGTTATAACAATTAATAGTTTTTCGGTCCCGAAAAAACCTCGCATTCTCGCGCTTTTACTGCGAACGCTGCCTAAACGCTTGAAGATGGATTAAAAGCCAACGAAAGATGTATATCAAAGCGATGTGTGTCCCTGTAGATGTTTACCTTGTTAATGTGTATGTAGGGGCGAGCTGAATTTACTGGTGGAGTCGGGTGCAGATTTTATAAATCTGCACCTAGTAGTAGTGCCTCCGCAGACGCACAGTGGTGTTAAAAAGGGGGTGAAAAATGACTGTAGTAAAGTAGAACTTTCGAAAATTACACGAAAAAGAAGTGGTCTGCGTAAATTTTGCTTTTTGTGGGTTCACATATCAGGGTTAGGGGTTGTTAGTAGCCTAAGGGTTCGTTTTAAGTTAAAGACTCATAAGACCTTTTTTCAATGGTTAATGAAGTCTTTTGAACCCTGTGATTTAATACCAACATTTATCTTAAGAAATTTCCAGTTTCAACCTTTAAATTTCACCCCCTTTGTTAGATTGTAATGAGAATTTGCTCATCCACCTACAATGTCACTATAAATTAGAACACGAAATCCTGATGCATTGATACGTGGAACAGTTTTTAAGTTCTGGTATTTTTATGTTTCTTCTGGGGGGTTGAAATATTGCGAGTGGGGTGGAAAAAGTGAAAAAGGAAAACACAAGCTACTTATATAAATTCAACTTATGGCCAAAGAAAAAACTAAATTGGACGAATTTAGTAAAATGGGTGCTTAGGGGGTTGAAAAATTGTAAAGGGGGATGAAAAGTCAAAGAGGGTGAAAATTAACCCAAGTTAAGTAGAATTACAGAAAATAATACAAAAATAAGACAATTATGCAAATTTAGCCCTTGGAGGGTTGAAATATTGTGAGGGGGTTGAAAAAGTGAAAAATGTAAATATTATCCAAAAGAGTAAAATTTATTACCGAAGAAAGACAAAATTGCACGAATTTGGCCAATTTAACGTTCGAGGGGTTGCAAAATTGTGAAGGGGGATGAAAAGTTAAGGGGGTGAAAAGTGACTGTAGTAAAGTAGAACTTTCGAAAATTACACTAAAAAGAAGCGGTCTGCGGAAATTTTGCTTTTTGTGGGTTCACATATCGAGGTTAGGGGTGTTAGTAGCCTAAGGATTGGTTTTAGGTTGAAGACTCATAAGACCTTTTTTCAATGATTAACGAAGTCTTTTGAACCCTGTGATTTAATACAACACTTATCTGAAGAAATTTCCAGTTTCAACCCTTAAATTTAACCCCCTTTGTTAGATCGTAATGAAAATTTGCTCATCCACCTACAATGTCACTGTAGATTAGAACACCAAATCCTGCATTGATACGTCGAACAGTTTTTAAGTTCTGGTATTTTTGTGTTTCCGCATATTAGGGGTTGTAGCGCCTTTGAGGGTGCTTTTTTGCAAAGTATGAATAACACCTTTTTTAAATCATTAACGGTAAGCTATCGAATGACGCTAATTTCGACCAATACTTATAGATCGGAATTGTGGGTTACTACCCCTAATTTCCACCCCCGTGGTCCGATATGGCCCAAAAGCAATCCCCGCCTTACTTTTAGGGCACAAAGCCGTATAGTAAATTTGATCTCGACACCTCATTCAATGTTCTCAAGTTATCCGACGTTTTGTATTTCTGCATGTTAGGGGTTGTAGCGCCTTTAAGGGTGGTTTTTGGTAAAATATGATTAACACCTTTTTTGAATCATTAACGGAAAGCTATCGAATGACGCCAATTTCGACCGATACTTATTAAGCAGCATTTTAAGTTACAACCCCCAATTTCCACCCCCTCCTTCCGATTTTGCGAAAAAAACATCCCCTGTAAGGTTTCATCGAAATATATGTGTATGTTGAGTTTCAGATGGATGCGTGCAACACTTGCGGACTTATTACTTTTTTTGAGATTTTCATCCCCTAAATTTCATCCCCCAACTAGGGATCCCCTCACGTTCAATAGACTTGAAGGTCGAACATGCGTACCAAGTTTCAGTAAGATATCTTCAGCAGTTCTCGAGTTATAGCAATTAATAGATTTTCAGTTTCAATCCCCTAAGATTTCACCCCTTTATGATTTACAGGGGTGAATTTATTTTTCCGCTGTTACATAACTCTTTGTGTATTTGCTTACTTCGGTTGTTCATAAATAAGTCAATAGAATTTCAGTAAAAATAAATAAAACCTATTTAACCACTGACAAAGCGTTAGGGATTGTTAGTAGCCTAGGGGTTGATTTTAGGTTGAAAACTCATAAGACTTTTTTCAATGGTTGATAGAAATCTATCGAACCCCCTAATTTTATACTACCATTTACTTGAAGAAATTTCAAGTTTCAACCCCTAAATTTCATCCCCTTTATTGGATGTTAGTAAAAATTCGTCCATCCCCCTCCAGAGTCACTGAAAATTACCGCATCAAATTCTGCTTTGATACGCTGAGTGGTTGTTGAGTTCTCGTATTTTTGTATTTTTGCATGTTAGGGGTTGTAGCGCCTTTAAGGGTGGTTTTTCGTAAAATATGAGTAACACCTTTTTTGAACCATTAACGAAAAGCTATCGAATAACGCCAATTTCGACCAATACTTATTAAGCAAAATTTTGAGTTACAACCCCAAATTTCCACACCCTCAATCCGAGTTTGCGGAAAAAACATCCCCCGTAAGGTTTCATCGAAATATATGTGTATGTTGAGTTTTAGATGGATGCGTGCAACCCTCGCTGAATTATCACATTTTTTGTGATTTTCATCCCCTAAATTTCATCCCCCGAAATTGGCACCTCTCACTTTCAACGGACTTGAAGGAAGAACATGCATGCCAAGTTTCAGTAAGATAGCTCCAGTAGTTCTCGAGTTATTGCAATTAATAGTTTTTCGGTTTTTCACCCCTAACTCCCACCCCCTTGGTCCGATATGGCCCAAAAGCAATCCCCGCCTTACTTTTTGGGAGGCAAAGCCGTATACCAAGTTTCAGCTCGATATCTCAATCCGTTCTCAAGTTATCTGACGGACAGACTGAGGAGCGAGCGAGCGAGCGAGCGAGCGAGCGAATAAGCTAAGACAAGAGTACCTCCGTATTCTGCTACGGCACTAAAATCGTATAAGGGAGAAATGTCGGCAACGAATAGACCTACAAAAAACTCCGCGACAGCATATAAATATCTGTTACGGATAGCCGACAATAAGCCACTGAAGCTATTTTCGTCAGAAATTAAAACACAAAAACGATCTCGGTGGGCTACCCCTCGTAGATAGCTATATGCTGTCGCGGACTTTTTTGTAGATCTATTCATTGCCGACAATTCCTCCTAACAAACTTTTGCTCTAGCTTCAAGCGTTGAGGCAGCGTTCGCGATCAAACGTCGAAAATTGTAATTTCTTTCAGTTTTTCACCCCTAACCCCCACCCCCTGGTCCGATATGGCCCAAAAACAATCCCCGCTGAGATTTTCGGGGTATACACATGTGTACAAAATTTCAGCTCGATATCTGCTTTCGTTCTCAAGTTATGCGATGGACAGAGTAGACGGACGGCCGAGCGAGCGAGCGAATTCACTAAAACTACAGTGCCTGCGCATATGCTTCGGCACTAAATAGGTACAGTAAATTGGGATGAAAAACCTGAGACGGTCCTGTACAGTGCTTGCAATAGAAAATTAACAAATAACGCAATAATTTGCGAAGCTTGTAAGAATTAGCACCTCAAAGGGCTGAAAAATATTAGAGGGGACAAAGGCAATGAAAATTTACTACAGTTTTGTAGAAATACCAAAAGTAACACGGAAAATAAGACAATTTGTGTTTTCGAGGGGTTGAAATATTGAGAAAAGCGTTGAGAAGTTGGAAAGGGTGAAAAGACAATCCAAAAAATTAGTAAATGAGCAGAATTACCGAGAAAAAAGCAAAATTCGGCGAATAATTACAAAATATAACACGAAAACAAGACAATTACGCAAATTATACTTTTGTGCGAAGGGTGACGCGAAATTCAAAAATTTTGAGTTAAGTTTTTGTTAAATTCTGAAATAATTTTTGAGTGTTTAATCGTAATGGTGTCAATCATTAAAGTGGAGGTACCTTGTGCCCTAGGCCAGAGGGTAAAAGAACACCACCTCTTTTATAAATGTAAATTTATTTGATTTGTTTTTGCTAACTTTTGTAACTCAAATTTTCTTGTGAATGTATAAAAATTTGTTATCCAAACCTTCACACTGCTCCTCGTAAGTAACGTTGTATTATCTTTTGCTGTTTTTTCTGTAAATCAAAGCCATTTAGTTTTGTTTCAATATACCAGACATTTCGTTAAACTTATTATTTCTTTGTATTATTTGCAGAAAATTTTCTTAAGGGTAACGTGCAACCCCCCAAAAAGAGTAGTAATGTGGCAACAGCCACATTACTATTTCCTAGACCTTTTTTTGAAAGTATTTGGAATAAAAGAATAATCCCAGCAAGCTTTAGATAAAAAGCCAACGAAAGATGTATATCAATGCGATGTGTGTCCCTGTAGATGTTTACCTTGTTAATGTGTATGTAGGGGCGAACTGAATTTACTGGTGGAGTCGGGTGCAGATTTTATAAATCTGCACCTAGTAGTAGTGCCTCCGCAGACGCACAGTGGTGTTAAAAAGACGAAATTATGAAAATTAAACAGTAGAGAGTTAACAAAAAAACATCATATTTGCGAAGTAGGTATGTAGAATTAGCACTAAGGGGGTTGAAAAAGGGAATGAGAAGTCCAAGGTAATGAAAAAAGGTGATGAAAAGTCAAGAGGAATGAAAATGAAGTGTGGATTAAGTAGAATTACGAAATAAAACACTAAAATAACCAAATCATGCAATTAAAACTTTTGTGGGGGTTGAAATAAGCACTTATACCTACCTATTGCGAAGGAAACTGAAAAATTGTAAAAGGTAAACTGAATCCCAAATGCGTTCAATTTTATAACCGTGGAAAAACGAAATTATGCGAATTCTGCAAAATTAGCACTTAGGGGGTTGAAAAATCGTAAAGGTGGATGAAAAATCAAAAGGTATCAGGATTAACCGTGGCTAAGTAAAATTACGAAAAATAACACCAAATTAACCCAATTATGTAAATTTAGCATTTGAAGACTTGAAACATTGCGAAGGGGGATGAAAAAAGTGAAAAATTTAATCATCATCCAAATAGGTTCAATTTATTACAGAAGAAAAACGAAAATATCCGAATTTGGCAAAACTAACACCTAGGGGGTTGAAAAATTGTAAAGGGGGATGAAACGTCAAAGTGGATGAGAATTAATCGTAATTAAGCAGAATTACAGAAAATAACACGAAAGTAAACCAATTATGCAAATTTAGATTTTGGGGGTTGAAATGTTGCGAAGGGGGTTGGAAAAGTGAAAAAGATAAACATAATCCAATTGAGTTCAATTTATTACCGAAGGAAAACTAAATTATGTGAATTTTGCAAAATAAACACTTAGGGGGTTGAAAAATTGTAAAGGGGGATGAAAAGTTAAAAGGGATGAGAATTAATCGTAATTAAGTAGAATTACAGAAAATAACACGAAAATAAGCCAATTATGCAAATTTGACTTTTGGGGGTTGAAACATTGCGAAGGGGTCGAAAAAGTGAAAAAGGCAAGAACAATTCATAAGGCAAAACTGCGCGAATTTTACAAAATTAACCAGCGGAAATCACCCGAAAAAGAAGCGGTCTGGGTAAATTTTGCTCTTTGAGGGTTCACATATCATGAAAGGGGTTGAAAAATTGTGGATGGGTCAAAAATTAATGAAAATCACTTTAAATTAATAACAAATTAGAAGAAAGCAAAAAAAAAATAAATGAAATATATTTACTCCGCTTGCTAGGGCTTAGGGGTTGTTAGTAGCGTAGGGGTTGGTTTTAGGATGAAGACTCATAAGACTTTTTTCAATGGTTGACCGAAATCAATTGAACCCCATAATTTTATTCCACCATTTACTTGAAAAAATTTCCAGTTTCAACCCTTAAATTTCATCCCCCTTGTTAGATATTAATGAAAATTTGCCCATCCGCCTACAGTGGCGCTGTAAATTACCACATCAAATTTAGCCCTGATACGTTGAGCAGTTTTTGAGTTCTCGCATTTTTTTGTTTCGGCATGTTAGGGGGTTGTACCGCCTTTAAGGGTCGTTTTTCGCGAATGATGAATAAGACCTTTTTTGTACCATCAATAGAAAGCTATCGAATGGTAATATTTTCAACTATACATTCTTCATTGAAAATTCGAGTTTCCACCCCTAACTTTCATCCCCTTCGATAATTTTCTCCTAAAATTCGATCTTCCCTTCTCGAAGATGCAGTGTGTAAGATGTCACAGTTTCGCAGAAGATATTGCTTCTCTGTGTCAAATTACAGGGCTTTATGGACGTTTCAACCCCTAAACTCCAACCCCCTATTTCACCACCCCCACATGCCCTAAAGGAAGTTGTGTTTTCAATTTCACCACCCTAACCCAATTCGTTTAAAAATTAAGGTAATTTGTAGATTCATGTTTTCAACACCTCATGATTTCACCCCTTTATGATTTACAGGGGTGAGTTTATTTTTCCGGTGTGACATGACTCCTTGCGTATTTACTGACTTCAGTTGTTCATAAATAAACCAATAGGGTTTCAGAAAAAATAAATAAAATATAATTATCGACTTGCAAAGAGTTAGGGGTGGTTAATGGCCCAGGGGTTGGTTTTAGATTGAAAACTCATAAGACCTTTTTTCAATAGTTGACCGAAATCTATCGAACCCCGTAATTTTAGGCTACCATTTACTTGAAGAAATTTCAAGTTTCAACCCTTAAATTTCATCCCCTTTGTTAGATATTTTAGAAAATTTGTCCATCCACCTATAATGTCACTGGAAATTCACAAACCAAATTCTGCCTTGATACGTTGAGTAGTTTTTGAGTTCTCGTATTTTTGTGTTTCTGCATGTTAGGGGTCGTAGCGCCTATAAGGGTGGTTTTTCGCAAAATATGAATGACACCTTTTTTGAATAATTAATGGAAAGCTATCGAATGACGCCAATTTCGGCTAGTACTTATTAAGCGGAATTTCGAGTTGCTACCCCTAATTTCCACCCCATTTGTCCGATTTTACGAAAAAACGCATCCCCCACAAGATTTCACCGATATATGTGTGTACGTTGAGTTTCCGACAGCTGCGTGCAACCCTTGCGGAGTTATCATATTTTTTGTGGTTTTCATCCCCTAAATTTCATCCCCCGAAATTGGCACCCCCTCACTTTCAACAGACTTGAAGGTCGAACGTGCATGCTAATTTTCAGCAAGATATCTCCACTAGTTCTCGAGTTATTGCAATTAGTAGTTTTTCGGTTTTTCACCCCTAGCTCCCACCCCCTTGGTCCGATATGGCCCAAAAGCAATCCCCGCCTTACTTTTCGGGAGACGAAGCTGCCTACCAAGTTTCAGCTCGATATCTCGATCCGTTCTCAAGTTATCCGACGGACAGACTGAGGAGCGATCGAGCGAGCGAGCGAGCGAATAAGCTAAGACAAGAGTACCTCCGCATTCTGCTACGGCACTAAAAATTAGTACCTAATAGTTCGTTCTACACTTTAAAAAATTTCTCACAGGTTATTTTTGAAAAATTAAATTCGTTGAATAACTTACGAAAGTCGAATCACAGATCGACTGTGAAAAAATTGTGTCCAAGAGGGTAGTTTACTTGTACTAAAATTTGTCATTTCTTCTCTTCACGACCATGTCAGAATCTGAGTCAGAGGGCGGGCGTACGGGCGGTTGTTGATCGCTGATGCTGTCGTGCGCATTGCGCCCGGCGTTCATGTTTTTCACCCCAAAAATAACGTTCTTTGAAAAAATGACACTTAGGTTATCGATCCGGTAAATGCAACAGTTATCGAATTCGATAATAATAATTGATCTTTTGCTAAGAAAAACTCAAAAAGGGGCAATTTTCCTAAAAATGACACTAAGGTACAAAATTGGTGAAAATTATAAAAGATAGCATAAATGACAATAGAAAAAATCTAGTTATTTACCTTTTCACTAAAGATAGACCATCCATAGCCCTGATGATCTCCAACAAATCCTCTTTGGCCAACTGCGCATTCACCTCATCCACCGGCATCGTCAGCAGCAACTCGATTTTCCTGCTCGCCAAATTCGCCGCCTGTCTCGAAACAGATATCTGTTTTACCGTCAAAAATCTTGGCAATATTATCCTCAAAAGACATCCAGTATGGCTGTGGTGGGTGCCCTCGAGACATCTCAATATTTTGCACACGAAAACCGGCTGTCAAAATTCATATTTTTGTAGTAATTATTGTAGCTTACATAACTCTGTGGTTTTTACATTTTTCTTCCTACACCAGAAAAAAATATTCCAGCTAGAGAATTATTAATCGGTTTTGAATAGTCCAGTGAGGCTGTGACGACTGTCTGCTTATTTACTTAATTGTGGCTGGACGACCGGTAACGGCTGGCTAAATCCTTCACGTGACAAATCGTGACGTAGGCGTAATTCATTGTTGAAGTAGCCATTTCACACGCACTCATGCGTATGGGCATTTTTTAAAACTTTTCCTCAAGCTCCATGTCAGGTAAAGTCTGTTTTTGATTTCTAAGTCAACTTTTATTCAGTTCTATGTCAAGCAAAACTTCAACTTTTATTCAGGTCTGTCAAGTCAAGTTTTTTTTTGGTTTGATTTGAACTACTTTTATTAGGCTCTGTAAGGTACGGAATCGTTGAAGTGCCACGTTTTTCTCTTTTTTTATTTCCAAATTACCACAAAAAATGTGTAAATTTCGGAAGAAAAAACTGTACACAAAAACTGTAAATTTACCCAAAAACGGTAAATTTACACAAAAACTGTAAAGAGGAAATAAGATGGGTCACAATTTCGGCGTTTTAAGATTTTTCTTAGAAAAACTGGTGGCAATGCCTTTACTAGCATCTGTTATAATACAAAATGTGTAAATCTCGGAAGAAAAAACTGTAATTTTTGTAATTTTATTTTATTCTATTGCAAATAAACGTGTATTGTTATTATTAAATTTATACGAAAACAGTAAATTTACAGTTTTTGTGTAAATTTATAGTTTTTCTGTAAAGGACCCTATACAAATAAGGCAACCGCTTGGGCCAATCTTTAAGAAATTTTAGATTGTGGTAAGCGAGGGACACTTTTTCTGTAAACTTACACTTTTTTCTGTAAATTTACAGTTTTTGTGAAAATTTACAGTTCTTATGTAAATTTACAGTTTTTGTGTAAATTGACAGTTTGTGTAAATTTGCAGTTTTTGTGTAAATTTAGTTTTTCTGTAAATTTAGTTTTTGTGGAAATTTACAGTTCCTGTGTAAATTTACAGTTTTTGTGCAAAACAGTTCATGTGTAAACAGTTTTTCTTTACTAGCATCTGTTATAATACAAAATGTGTAAATTTCGGAAGAAAAAACTGTAATTTTTGTAATTTTATTTTATTCTATTGCAAATAAACGTGTATTATTATTATTAAATTTACACGAAAACTGTAAATTTACACAAAAACCATCAATTTATAGTTTTTCTGTAATTTAGTTTTTGTGTAAATTTACAGTTTTTCTGTAAAGGACCCTATACAATAAGGCAACCGCTTGGGCCAATCTTTAAGAAATTTTAGATTGTGGTAAGCGAGGGACACTTTTTCTGTAAACTTACACTTTTTTCTGTAAATTTACAGTTTTTGTGAAAATTTACAGTTCTTATGTATTAAACGGTGTGAAGACGGCTCAACGCCATCTAGAGGTCTTTACCAACACTTACGGCGGATTTCTCGTCAACAAGGTTGACATCGAAAACCAAAGTGTGGTTGACCACCGTGCTATGGCAGCACGAGCAACTCAAAGATGAAAACAATGGTTGGTGATCGAGTTGCCCCCCCGACAGCTGCAGACCGGTTTCGTTCTTATTAGAACTCATCAGTACAGCAAAGCCCGGAAGGCAACTCGATCACCAAACCAACCCGGTTATATAGCCGGAAAGCAAAGATTAAACGGTGTGAAGACGGCTCAACGCCATCTAGAGGTCTTTACCAACACTTACGGCGGATTTCTCGTCAACAAGGTTGACATCGAAAACCAAAGTGTGGTTGACCACCGTGCTATGGCAGCACGAGCAACTCAAAGATGAAAACAATGGTTGGTGATCGAGTTGCCCCCCCGACAGCTGCAGACCGGTTTCGTTCTTATTAGAACTCATCAGTACAGCAAAGCCCGGAAGGCAACTCGATCACCAAACCAACCCGGTTATATAGCCGGAAAGCAAAGATTAAACGGTGTGAAGACGGCTCAACGCCATCTAGAGGTCTTTACCAACACTTACGGCGGATTTCTCGTCAACAAGGTTGACATCGAAAACCAAAGTGTGGTTGACCACCGTGCTATGGCAGCACGAGCAACTCAAAGATGAAAACAATGGTTGGTGATCGAGTTGCCCCCCCGACAGCTGCAGACCGGTTTCGTTCTTATTAGCACGGTGGTCAACCACACTTTGGTTTTCGATGTCAACCTTGTTGACGAGAAATCCGCCGTAAGTGTTGGTAAAGACCTCTAGATGGCGTTGAGCCGTCTTCACACCGTTTAATCTTCGCTTTCCGGCTATATAACCGGGTTGGTTTGGTGATCGAGTTGCCTTCCGGGCTTTGCTGTACTGATGAGTTCTAATAAGAACGAAACCGGTCTGCAGCTGTCGGGGGGGCAACTCGATCACCAACCATTGTTTTCATCTTTGAGTTCTTATGTAAATTTACAGTTTTTGTGTAAATTGACAGTTTGTGTAAATTTGCAGTTTTTGTGTAAATTTAGTTTTTCTGTAAATTTAGTTTTCGTGGAAATTTACAGTTCCTGTGTAAATTTACAGTTTTTGTGCAAAACAGTTCATGTGTAAACAGTTTTTCTTTACTAGCATCTGTTATAATACAAAATGTGTAAATTTCGGAAGAAAAAACTGTAATTTTTGTAATTTTATTTTATTCTATTGCAAATAAACGTGTATTGTTATTATTAAATTTATACGAAAACAGTAAATTTACAGTTTTTGTGTAAATTTATAGTTTTTCTGTAAAGGACCCTATACAAATAAGGCAACCGCTTGGGCCAATCTTTAACAAATTTTAGATTGTGGTAAGCGAGGGACACTTTTTCTGTAGATTACACTTTTTCTGTAAACTTACACTTTATTCTGTTTTACAGTTTTTGTGAAAATTTACAGTTCTTGTGTAAATTTACAGTTTTTGTGTAAATTGACAGCTTTTGTGTAAATTGACAGTTTGTGTAAACTTACAGTTTTTGTGTAAATTTATAGTTTTTCCGTAAATTTACAGTTTTTGTGAAAATTTACAGTTTTTGTGTAAATTTAGTTTTTCTGTAGTTTTTGTGAAAATTTACAGTTCTTGTTTAAATTTAGTTTTTGTGAAAATTTACAGTTTTCTCTACCGAAATTTACACTTTTTTTGCTTTTTTGCGGTGACTTGGCAATAAAAAAAGAGAAAAACGTGGCACTTCTACGCTTCCGTAGTAAGGCGAAAAAAAGATTCGTCATACGTGATTTACCGACTGGCTCTAGCCGGCCGTTACCGGTCGGCTAGCCACGGCGTATACATTTAGCAGTTTTGGACGAAAAAATTTCTATTTATGTTCAATTAGTGCAGGAAGAAAAAAAATCAACCCTCATCAAACTCACATCTTTTACCCCCACAGAACTGCGAAGGATCTCATCGATAAATAGTTTACTCGACGCAGATTTCCTGTGAATCCCAGACGTGAACTCGAAAACCGGCTCTTCGTTGATCAAGTCGACGATCAAATTGACGCAATTTTTCAAAAACCACGTCAGCCGCTTGGTTTCGAAAACGTCCTCGTTCTGGAATTTTTCGAAAATTAGTTTGGGGGTGAGGGGGTGAGAAAAATTTAGCACGTACCATAAAATCGGAAAAAAGAATTACGCTGCCCTTGCGCAACACCTTTTCGTTGAGCGAAAGGCTTTTGCGGTTCAAACGAGTGACGGAAGACCAATACGATTCGTCGTCGTAGTTCACGAGTGTCAGAAAATAGTTCCAAAAAAATGTGAGAAGGGGGTAGGTGGCGGAAGTTTTTGAGAAATTTTTGTTGATTTTTTCCAAGACGTTGGGGTCTCGATGGGAGATGGCGTGGTTGGCGATTTTGCAATGGCTTCCTGATAATAAAAAAAATATGACAACTCGTTAGAAAAAATGTGATATTTTCGATTTTTCGTTTCCCACTAGTAAGAAAAAGTAAGAAAAGCGCTTAAAATAGAAAAAAAACTGCAGTTTTTTCGGATGATTAAAGAATCTGTAAATAATTGTCCAATATCTTTATTCGTTCTTAAGTTAGCATGAAAAAAACTGAAATACGGCGTTTTTTGAAAAAAATAACATCTATTTATCTTACGGATGACGGTATTTAAATGAAACTTGGAAAATTATTTGACAGCTGTCAATTGAATGACGTTGACAAAAATTTTCTAGGCCTCCTCGATTTTGAGTAACGAAAATTAACTTTTCCTTTTCCTATGGCCGCCATATTGGACTTTAAAAGTATCAAAGTATCAAAGTGGCGGATTTGCGGAACGGTCCGCGATTGGTCAACCTTTGCAAATTTTCAAAAGTTGACCAATCAAATCAAATCCGCAAACCGTGAAGTGAAAACTCACCTTCACACTTTTAAAGTCCAAGATGGCGGCCGTAAGAAAAGGAAAAGTTAATTGCTGTTGCTCAAAATAGGTCGTATTTTTTTGCTTTTGAGAAAAAAATTAATGAAAGTGAACTTTCATCCAAAAAGTTGGTTTTGTGTGACGTCACAATCGGGTGAGGGTGGAATTTTATCGACCAACCAACCAATAATAGGCAAGTTGTGAATAACAAAGCATTTTTGACATAAACGTAACCTACAATTTGGCTAAATTCATTAAAAGTCTTCTTGTAAGAAATTTGCCAATTTGCGCCAAAAAAATTTAAAATCGACTCGTGAAGAGAACTTTACGATTCTGGATGAATTTGCACAACACTAAACCACCCTAACGATTACAAGTCAAATCACGATAAAACAGGAGCTTATTCGGTACCTGCTTCAAGGAGATTAGCAAAAACCCCTTACAAAATAACGAATAAGAAACGGGACGGCTTGGCTGAATGCAGAATGACACTTTGATGACACAAAACTGACATTTGAAGCAGATGGTGGATGATGGCGGGGGTGGGGTAGATGGTCTTCCGGAGAATGACGTCACCCGAATCAACACCAATAGAAAAAACCCAAGAAAAGACGAAATTTTAAAATGAATTGGTTTTCACTTTTCTGCCACGATTATTTACAATGAAAACTATGGGGTGGTCATAAATGACTGACCGCTAAATGGCAACACTGCACAAAAATATATGGAATTTTGCATGATTCAGTTAAACAACCAATTCAAACAATTTCAAAAGGCAGTGTCGTCCATTGTTATCGTGCCGGCCTTTCGCTGTATCAGTGCCGGATCGAGGGGGCAACCACTGCGTTAGTCCGCGGTACACCCTTAGATTTAGTCCGCTTTTAGTCCGATTTAGTCCGCTTTTAGTCCGCTTTAGTCCGTTAGTCCGATTTAGTCCAGTTTAGTCCGATTTAGTCCAGTTTAGTCCGATTTTGTCCAGTTTAGTCCGATTTAGTCCAGTTTATTCCGATTTAGTCCAGTTTAGTCCGATTTAGTCAAGAGCTTGGTCCCTTTTAGTCCAGTCTAGATTAAGTAAAATTGCTGGGAATTTAAAAAAAGTGGCAGTCTCGGATACGGTAGAAACTTCTACTTTTTCACAGAATTTGAAAATGTATCAGCAGGAATAAATTAACTTGTGATGATATTTTTCACCCCTAAAATGAAATTTTTTGAAAAAATGGCATTAAGGTTTTTGATCCGACAATGCAACAGCTATCCAACTCAATAACGATAATATGCTCTTTTGGTAAGAAAAATGCAAAAAGAGGCAGTTTTCCCCCTAAAATGCCAATCTTCAAAAATGGTACTAAGGTTTTTGATCCGTCAATGCAATAGCCATCAAATCCTGTAAAGTCCCGTCGCATATTAACGAAAGGGGGGGTTGTGTGTCTCAGGCTTTTTTTCTGTTGGTTTGTAAACGGGATTTCACATCCGTCAAAACTCCCGTCACTCACTGTCAGTGTCAATAAACAGTAACAATGGAGGTTAAAAGGAGTCTTTGTTGTTAATTATTGTCCATGACAGGAATTTTGACAGAACTGAAATCCCGTTTACAAACCAATAGAAAAAAAGCCTGAGACACACAACCCCCGCTTTCGTTAATATGTGACGGGACTTTAGTAAGAAAATACTATTTTGCTAAGAGAAATTCAAAAAAAGAGCCTTTTTGCCACTAAAATGACATTTTTTGAAGAAATGGGTCTAAGGTTTTCGACTTGAAAAAAAATGAACTGTCCTGTCCGGTAATAAAAATATACAGTTATATAGTATTAGGAAACGAAACTTTCGTCTTACGCAAAGATTGAAAAATTCCAACGTTGCTTTATTGTGAATTTTGAGTTCAATATGAATATCTGCAAAAATAGTTTGAAAAATTACTTCTCGGATAGCCTTTACTGGGAGCAATTCATAAAATTGTGTGGACAGTAGCAATGATTTTAGTTGTGAGAAAAGACGAAAGTTTCATTTCCTTTTAGTATACATAGGTTTTTTTCACGGATTTTTGACCGAATGGGCACCAAGAGTGAATACATTTTTAGAAGCAGAGTTCGAAGAGTTTTTATATGGTAATGCGAAAAATGGCGGTTTGCATTTAATTTTTTAAAGTTGATGTGCCAAAAAGGCAGTTTCCATGAACCTTTGCGACCCAAAAACCTAATCAACACCTACACAGAATATGTGTGATAAATTTCATCTCGATACGTTCATTATTTTGAGCTATAGTGTGATCACAGACAGACACAGACATTTTTCAAAAACCACTTTTTCTGATTCCTCGGACCCTACAACGTAAAGATTTGATGTTTTGCAAGGAAAACAAAACATCGACAAAAAAGAACCAAGACTTGAGAACAATAGACTAAAAATACAGATGAAATAACGTAAAAATTACTGATGCCGATTGTTCCGATACACACATTAAAGAAATGCAGCAATAGCATTCCACATCGCAAGCTCGATCGCACAAGTATGCTTGCAAAAGATTGCAATCCTAACCTAAAATTAATCGAGAAACGAATGATAACAACTCGGAATATTGGGCGATAAAGATAACCTGTCTTTTTTTCCCTAGGCTTTTCCAAATCCTTGCCACTGTCGTCACATCGGCCGTCACCCATTGTAATTTTTTCTTTTTTGTCTTCACTTGATCAAGAGCATCTAAACATCTGACAGCTACCCGGGGCTCGACTACACGACTGTATCGAAAGAAACGACGGAAACGACACTGTGATGTAATGCAACACAAAGGCACTCACAGCTGAGTAGCGCAGCAGCAATATTTTTAAATGCTGCATAACTCACTTTAGTCCAGTTTAGTCCGACTTAGTCCAGTTTAGTCCGATTTAGTCCAGTTTAGTCCGATTTAGTCCGCTAGTCCGATTTAATCCAGTTTAGTCCGATTTAGTCCAGTTTAGTCCATTTAGTCCCGCTAGTCCCATTTTAGTCCGCCCTAGTCCTAGTCCGTGGTACATTTTTTTCATGAGTGGTTGCCCCCTCGTGCCGGATTGAAAGCAACGTTGCCATTTAGCGGTCAATCATTTATGACCACCCCCGATACTAATAACGTTAGACTATTAAAATCGTACTTTCAGAAAATTATGGTTTCAAAAAAATTTTTCTTTGATTGCAATACTACTATTCTATTGCGCAACTTTTATGATATACAAAAACAGTTAAATTAAACGGTAATAAAATAGGTCTTGAAGTTTTGTGCAAACACATTTTTTCAAGAAAAGTCCATGTTGGTTATATTTTTGGAAAGACAATTTTAACCTCCCCACTCCACTTCACCATTAAAAAAAAAGGGAGGTTACTGCAATCACTAAAATTTTCGAATTCGAGATAAGACCGGATCTATACGTTTTGAGGTCTCAGAAGCTCAAAAAAGTGGTTTTTAAAATGTGTCTGTATGTATGTACGTACGTTCGTACGTACGTACGTTCGTAAACACGCCACAGCCCAAACTACTCGACAGATTTAGCTGAAATTTGGTACGTGTGCATGTGATAACCCAACTTAGATCTGAAAAGCTTTTGGAGCCAATCGTGCAACCAGAAATGCCATTTTGGCACATCAACTTTTAAATTTTAAATGCAAACCCCCATTTTTCACGTCACGATAGGAAAGGCCTTCAAATTCTGCTTCTAAAAATGCATTCATTCTTAGTGCCCTTTTGACCAAAAATTAAAAAAAAATTTATTTTTATCGGACTTTAAAATCGCGGTACAGCCCAAGCCCCTGAACCGATTTGGCTGAAATTTTGCACAAGGGGATTGTATTACACGTCGAAGAGGTGAACAAATTTTGGATTCAATCGGCCCACGGAAAGGGGAGTTTTGGCACACCAATTTCGAAATTTAAAATTATTCTCTAATTTACCCATCCAAAACAAGTTTTTGAAAGATTTATTGTCACTATCGAGGTTACCATCAGAAAGGTCTTCAATTTCTGGTTTTAAATGAGACAAAATTTATTCGCATTTAGAACCCTTTGGGTAGAAAAATCGAAATTTTGTAATAACACTGAAACCACTTTATAGCCCAAACTAGTGGATCGATTTGCCCGAAATTTGGTAAATGGAGGTGAGGTGACCCGTTGAAGAGCTGAAAGGCTTTTGGGAGCAATTGGTCAACGGGAAGTGCCATTTAGGCATATCAACTTTAGAATCTTAAACAGAAGTCCCTGAAATCAAAGACCCACGCGTTGGGGAGGTTCCAGCCGCTTCTCTGCTGCCATTTTTTTTGTGTTCAAATACAAAATCTAGGAGGCCTAGAAAATTTCTTTCAACACCAGTCAACTGACAGCTGTCAAAAACATAAATGCTAAAAGCGCAATTTTTTTTGTAATTTAACCGATTTTCCAACCCTTATGATTTCCGAGATCCCAATAGTGGGACGAGAAAAAAGCACCACCCTGTATATCCTAAATGGTAAAAGATATACAAAGTTGGTTAAATTCGCTCCTGAGTCAAGGCGAAAAAACTGAAAATTATGATATTTTAAAGAATTATGGGTACGTATTATTTTTTCTTACAATTGTAACTTTTTTTCTTACAATCGTAAGATTTTTTCTTACAACTGTAACTTTTTTCTTACAATTGCAAGATTTTTTCTTACAATTATTGTAAGATTTTTTGTTACAATTGTAACGTTTTTCTACGAAAGCGCTGGAGGGCCACATGAGTTATTTTTTTAAGTGTAAATTTACAGTTACTATGTGTAAATTTACAGATAGTAAGTGCAAATTTATAAATAGTAAGTGGAAATTTACAGACAGTAAGTGTAAATTTACAGATAGTAAGTGGAAATTTACAGATAGTAAGTGTACATTTACAAATATAGTCGATATAACTAGGTACCTAGAGCTGGTAAGTGTAAATTTACAGATAGTAAGTGGAAATTTACAGATAGTAAGTGTAAATTTACAGATATAGTCGATGTAACTAGGTACCTAGAGCTAATAAGTGTAAATTTACAGATAGTAAATGTAAATTTACAGATATAGTCGATATAACTAGGTACCTAAGAGCTAGTATGTGGAAATTTACTGATATTAAGTGGAAATTTACAGATAGTAAGTGGAAATTTACGGATATCGATATAATAATAATAATAATAATAATAATGAGTTTATTTTCCAACAGACATATGTAAACATACACCCAATTACAGGAAAAAACATAATTGTGTAGGATAACGAAGTTATATAAGATATTATATAAAGAAAGTAAGCAATGAAATTAAGCAAGCTTCTGAGGTACATATAATAAGTAAAATCATAGAAACAAAAGGAAATTTAAAGACAAACAATTGTTTATTTTAATTTTGTAAGAACTGCTGAGGTAATACGCTTTATGGAATCGCTATTGATATCACAGAGTTGTGAAAAATTATTAAAGTGTTCGCACATAAGGGTAATAGGAGCTCTCCTAAGAACATTTGTGCGACATTGAGCAGGGTAAAAAGTGGAAGAGAGTCTAGAACTAAGGCGAGGGACCAAAAACTTGATTCGACCCAGCAGAAATGGACAGTCTATATTATTATTTACGAGGTTGTAAAGAAAACGAATAGTCATAATTATGCGCCTAGTATGCAACGATGTGCAATTGAATCTAGCCAGCAAAACGGAGTGATCGAATCCCCGAAGAGGATACCTTCTGTCTATTAAAAAGGAGACATATTTTAGAAAAAGTCTTTGAAAGGACTCGATGAGGAGAATATACGTTTCGTGGATCGGAAACCAGATAATTGAGGCGTATTCCAATATGGCTCTAACTAAAGATTCAAACAAGACAAACAAAACTTGTGTATTGGAAAAATCCCTGCAATTTCTATATATAAATCCATAGATCTTAAAAGCTCTCGCGACGCAATCGGTGATGTGTGGAGTAAAACTGAGACTCGAATCGAAAATTACGCCAAGGTCCTTGTATTTGTCTACTCTTTCCAGAGCAATATCATTTACTGAGTAGGCAAAAGTAAGAGATGAGTCCTTCTTTGAATAAGTAGCGGCATAGCACTTGCTTATGTTTAATTCTAGGCAATTTTCAACACCCCACAAAGCTAACCTATTGATATCGTCTTGGAGGCTGCGACAATCATCAACAGTATTTATTTCATAAAAGATTTTGATATCGTCAGCAAATAGTAATTTCTCGCAATGAAGTACATCAACCACGTTATTAACGTAAATCAAGAACAAAAATGGACCTAAGTTCGAACCTTGTGGCACACCAGACGAAGGACAGAATGTATTAGATGTAAAATTACGATATTTAACGAAAACCTTTCTATCGAGAAGGTACGACTCGAAGAGAGAAATTAAACAACTGGAGAAACCAAAACTCTTTAATTTATGCAGCAAGATCCCATGATCGATGCGATCAAAAGCTTTCTTAAAGTCAGTATAGATAACATCTACCTGAGTCTTACGATCCAACGCTTCGGACACATATTGAGAGAATACAGCAAGATTGGTTACTGTGGACCTCTTTTCAACAAATCCATGCTGCAGAGGAGTCAAATAGTTCTTTACGCTTGAGTAAAGACGTTTAAACAAAACCGATTCAAATACCTTGGCGAAGTTATTTAGTAGGCAGATAGGTCTATAGTTTTCAATCAAAGATGGATCCCCTTTCTTAAAAACTGGCGTTATAGTGGCCTGCTTCCAAAGATCAGGAAAATTAGAAGTAGCAAGAATACGGTTGAAGATAACAGACAGTGGTTTTGAGAAGACTCCAGCGCAATCTCTAATCAGGAAGCTAGGGATGTTATCAACACCACAGGTGAAGGAATTTTTAAGTTTGCACAGCGTATGAAATATTTCGTCCTCCGTGATATGACTTACTATAGTGGTGAAAGATGAAGCCTCAGTACAACTGGGTAGGTCAGAGGAGCCACTGTGTGTCTTAGGTAGATAAACGCTCTTAAAAAACGAAGCAAATGAGTTAACTATTTCCACTGGAGTAGAGAGCTCTTCGTTTTCAAATTTCATAACCGAAGGGATTGAATATATAAATAGGTACCTAAAGCTAGTAAGTGTAAATTTATAGATATGAAGTGTAAATTTACAGATAGTAAGTGTAAATTTACAGATATACCTAGTCGATATAACTAAGTACCTAGAGCTAGTAAGTGTAAATTTACAGATATAGTCAATATAACTAGGTACAGTCGAGATGAAGGAACTTCGGACCGTGTGCAGATAAAGGGTTATCCGGCCAACAGATCGACAAAAAGTGCATTATTTAGTTTCTCGACTGTACCTACTTATCCAATTTTTTTGTGGATATATTTAAAACCAACAGTAGATTGGCCTGAATGTTTGAATGTCTGGTAAAGAAACACTTTGAAATAATCTAATTGCAGGACGCATATTTCTAGCTACATACAGGGTGTCTCAGAACGCTCGCACCAAATTTTAATGAAGTACTCAGGAGTAAATTCTGAGCCGATCCGTGTTTTTGAAAATTTTCAGGGACCAATAGTTCTCGAGTCATAAGAGATTTAAGAGGACCAATCAGATTTCAGCTTTGAATTGCTCCATAAGGTACTTCAACGTTAGATGCACTATTTCCTAGGTAACAAGATACTATCAATGAAAATTTATATTGTTGTATCTTGTTACCTAGGAAATAGTGCATCTAACATTAAATTACCTTATGAAGTAATTAACAGCTGAAATCTGATTGGTTCTTTTAAATCTCTTATAACTCGGGAACTACTGTACCCTGGAAATTTTCAGAAACACGGATCGACTCAGAATTGACTCCTGAATATTCCATTAGAATTTAGTGCGAGCGTTCTGAGACACCCTGTATAATTTCTTCCCTAAATTTATACATAGGTATCTTAAGTAGGTACTATTTATGTACAATTGCAACAAAAAATTTTACAATTGTAAGAAAAAATTTGGAATTGTAAGAAAAAATCTTACAATTGTAAGGAAAAAGTTACAATTGTAAGAAAAAAGTTACAATTGTCAGATTTTTTCTCACAATTGTACTTACAATTGTAAGATTCGTATATCTGTAAATTTGCACTTACTACCTAAAGTACCGTCGCATATTAACGAAAGTGGGGGTTGTGTGTCTCAGGCTTTTTTTCTGTTGGTTTGTAAACGGGATTTCACATCCGTCAAAACTCCCGTCACTCACTGTCAGTGTCAATAAACAGTAACAATGGAGATTGAAAAGGGTCTTTGTTGTCAATTATTGTCCATGACAGAAATTTTGACAGAACTGAAATCCCGTTTACAGACCAACAGAAAAAAAGCCTGAGACACACAACCCCCACTTTCGTTAATATGCGACGGTACTTTAGGTACATAGTTATATCAATTATATCTGTACATTTACATTTACTGTCTGTAAATTTACAGTTAGCACTATATGTAAATTTATACTTAATATCTGTAAATTTACACTTAAAAAAATAACTCATGTGGCCCTCCAGCGCTTTCGTATTTTTCCTACATTTGTAAGATTTTTTTCTCAAAATTGTAACTTTTTTCTTACAATTTTTTTCTTGCAATTGTGAGACTGCTTCTATTATAGCTGCAAGAGGGCACAGGAAATGGTGACAACTGACCTCAAACCTCAATAACTGAAAGGAAAATGGATGCACCTCTATCCTTACGTCTTGTAAAAAAATACTAAAGCGCTGTAGGGCCACATGAGTTATTTTTTTAAGTGTAAATTTACAGATATAGTCGATATAAGCAGGTACCTAGAGCTTAAGTGTAAATTTACGGATAGTAAGTGTAAATTTACAGTTAGTACTATATGTAAATTTACACTTAAAAAAATAACTCATGTGGCCCTCCAGCGCTTTCGTAGACAACCGTCCTCAAACCGCAATAACTCAAAGGAAAACTGATGTCTTGTAGAAAAAAGTTACAATTGTAAGAAAAAATCTTACAATATCTTACAATTGTAGGAACAACTGTTGCAATTATAAGAAAAATCTTACAATTGTAAGGAAAAAAGTTACAATTGTAAGAAAAAATGTTACAATTGTAAGAAAAAAAGTTGCAATTGTAAGAAAAATCTTACAATTGTAAGAAAAAAAGCTGCAATTCGACTGGAAAAATATTTGTTGTGGCCCTTCTACGCCTTCGTAATAACAGAGAGTAGGGAATAGGTAGAGGACCCACTATACAGTCACATTTGTCAACAAAAGAACACATTGAGCACCAGGGGGAGCTAGGGAAAATCCTGGCGGGCAATGTTCGTACTACTCCCAAATTACAGGGAGGCTCCGGACGTTGCAACGACGGTGCTGCCATATCATGGTCAATAGCGTAATTAAAACCAACGAAATCCAAACAAAAATCAGGCTATTTTTAGCACGCGCTCTGACATCGGGCATCGGGGCTGTTTTGATCGAGGTCATTGCCAACGAGTTGCCGCCCGCTCCGCTGAGTGTTATTGTTTATTGTTTTCATAACAAATAGGGTCGCATTAAAAATGATACATTTTTGGCTTACGTTCTTGTTAATTAAGTCCATTATTTTGTGTTCTCTTTGTTCCGTCTTCAGCAGTGTGGGTTTATTCCGGTTTATCGTTTATCAGCGTTGCGGTTGGGTGCCCATCGGGCGCGTCCCCGGGTGGTGGATAGGGGAATGGCCAGTCCGCTGGTTAGTTACGGCCATACGTGCAGACCTGGGGCTTAAAACCCTCACGTGTCTGTACCAAAGCCGCTACCACGAACCAACCCCTCTGAGACACCGGGCGCCCTCTCAGAGTAATAGCCTTACCCTCATGCGCCGGGCTCCATGAGGGCGGACCGAACTCCCGGGGTTAACTGGGAATTTCAGACCAGATTTAGGAGGGTACCGGAGGCCTCAATGCAGCAAATGGGGTCGGAAGACACTCATAGCTGCTCTGAGACTTAGGGACCTACCAGCCTGAACAGAGGGACTGGAAGACTGATACTTCTGTTATCTGTACGGAGGGACAAAAAAAAAATAAAAAATTACCTCACGGTTGCGATAGGGATAGGCTGATAACTGGACCTATCAGATTTTTGTGACTAGGGACTAATTGTGACTGATGGGACTGAAAAAGACACCGCAGTTGCACAGGTACCGTGACACTGGCAGACCCTCAGGGAATGAGGGCGGACCGGGGTTAACTGGGAATTTCAGACCAGATTTAAGAGGATACTGGAGGCCTCAATGCGGCAAATGGGGTCGAAGGACACCCATAGCTGCTCTGAGACTTCGGGACCTAGCAGTCTGAACAGAGGGACTGAAAGACTGATACTTCTGTTGTCTGTACGGAGGGAAAAAAAATAAAAAATACCTCGCGGTTGCGATAGGGACAGGTTGACAACTGGACCTATCAGACTTTTGTGGCTAGGGACTAATTGTGACTGATGGGACTGAAAAAGACACCGCAGTTGCACAGGTACCGTGACACTGGCAGACCCTCAGGGACTGTGGCACCAACAACCAGTTGTGACTGATGGGGCTGTCCACCAGGAACCATCGGCCACACGGGGGGAAGATGTCTGCAGTCTGTACGGAAGGGTAGTTATAATAGTGCTGCGCAGGACGCTAGGGACTAGTTGTGACTGATGGGACTGAAAAAGATACCACAGCTGCACAGGTACCGTGACACTGGCAGACCCTCAGGGACTGTGGCACCAACAACCAGTTGTGGCTGATGGGGCTGTCCACCAAGAACCGTCGGCCACACTGGGGGAAGATGTCTGCAGTTTGTAACATAGAGGGACATAAATTGATACCTCAACTGAACCCTTTAAGGGTACACTTTAAGCTGCCTTCGACACCAAGAAACCAGTTGTATCCGGCAGGGCTGAAAAAGACCTGCCGGTTATAGTGGGTTCGCGGGACGAAGCTTCAACAAACTCCCTAAAGAGCAGAAGTACCCGCCGTGGTATAGCAAAGCGGGGTGGCTTTTCTAGCACCCGATTAACACTATTCAGTTTCTACAGCAGAAGTACTGGGTCTTTGCAGAACCGGGGTTCCTGATGTAGGAAATGGATAACTGTCACAGTGCGGGCATAATGGACCATAAGGTCTGAATGCAGCGGACCCGTCAGGGAAACGCACCGCAGAACGAAATACGAATTATCAGCGTTCGTAACTCCTATTTTAACTTCCACGCTTCGCGAAGTAAGTTAATAAAATCGATCGAAAAATCCAATCGCCAAAAACAGCAAATCTGCGTTTCAGGATCCTGGGAATCCGAAAAAGTGGTTTTTGAAAAATTTTGTGTGAGAATATTTAGTTTATTTAACGAAATTAATTTTGGATAAAACTTCGCAAGTTCAGTACAGTACAATTGGCCATTACGGTATGTCACAAATTTCTTTATCAGTGTTATAATTCGAATTCGAAAAATAATCAAAGATTGACATCCATCGTTTTGTTTTAACTTCTACGCTTCGCGAAGCAATAAGTTAATAAAATTCATCGAAAAATCGAATCGCCAAAAACATCAATTCTTTACGTTTCAGGGTCCTGGGAATCCGAAAAAGTGGTTTTTGAAAAATATATGTGTGTCTGTCTGTCTGTGATCATGCTGCAGCTCAAACTACTTAACGTATTGGGATGAAATTTGGCACACATACTCAGTGGGTAATTTGTAGGTGCTGATTATATTTTGGACCACGTCGGTTCACGGAAAGTACCTTTTTGGCACATCAACTTTAAAAATTTAAACACGAGCCCCCCCATGCTCTTCGAATTTGGCTTCTAAAAATGTACTCACATTTGTGCCATTTATTACAGAATTTGATAGCTGACTTTTTTTCAAGTCGAAAACCATAGTGCCATTTTTTCGAAAAATGTAATTTTAGTAGCAAAATGGCCCTTTTTTGAATTTATTTAACAAAAAACCATATTCTTATAATCGAATTCGATAGCTGTTGCATTGCCGAATCAAAACCCCTAGTGCCATTTTAGAGGCAAAACGGCCCATTTTTTAGTTCTTCTTAGCAAAAGAGCACTTATTATTATCGAATTGTTGCTGTTGCATTACCGGATCGAAAACCTTAGTGCAATTATTTCAAAAAATTTCATTTAAAAATATTTGCCTTTTAGATTTTAGTAAATCAGCGTTCGACAATCGCCTGCACGCCCGACTTCTGACTTGGTTAAAGTTAAATTCTACATTTACAAATTCTGTTAAAAAGTAGAAGTTTCTACCGTCACCAAGACTGCCAATTTTTTTTCTGAAATACCATACCTTTACCTTACGTCACAGATCTACGGTAACCATAAAGTAATAAAAAATCTGAAGAAAAACTTATGGGCCATATCTTCATCTTTTAAATGGCGTAGGAAAAGCGTGGTAGGAGATTGTCATCTCTTGCTTTTTGGTGATGACTATACCTATGTGGTGAAAACATTCCAGTACATGTTCCCGTTACACCCTATTCTGGCCTGTATGATTATACATTATACAGTACAGGGTTATGCAAAAGTATGGAATATGGAAGGGAGGGGGCACAAGATTTTTTGCAGTCTGGGTCTCATGGTGCTACTGTAAATTTTTTTGGCTGTCATTTTTGACATAAGGATGTCTACGATTCTTTTTTAGACATAAGCATGTTTCATACTGCAGTCACAGCCACCCTTAGGTATACAGTGCTTTTCAAAACTAAGGAATAAATCCGAGAACTTTTTCGAAAGAAATGTCCTTGGACAGATCAACCTTATTCTTTTGTACTTCCGGTTTAACTGGCAATGACCCTATTTTTGATTTTTTTAGATGAAATGTTGCTTATTTCTCAATGGATTCCGAATTTGCGAAATTAGAAACATGCGTCTCATACATGACCGGAAGTGCAATCACGGCCGCAGACAAAATGAGTTTTTTGAAAGATGAAAATACTTAAATTTTCTTAGCAAGTTTGAAAATTCAAGAAATTTTAAACAAATAAAAAGGTTTCTTTTTTAATAATTGCTTAGTTGAATTTATATCGAAGAAGCAAAGTTGAATTTTTGTATTTTTCACCGATTGCTTCGTTATTTTTGAAAATCTGGAGTTGCTGTGACTCCACTTCCGATCAAGTATGACACGTTTCTAAAGGTGTGCGTTTCTAAAGGGTGCGTCGCAGCGCGCTTAGAAAAAATTGCATGTGATCAAATGAGGCGCCGTACTTTGGAGCGATGCGGCGCGACGCGAAGCGTCTCATTTGATTACATGCAATTTCGAAAAGTCGCGCCACGTCGTTAACTTCCGCGGATATTTCCGAAATATTCCTCTCGAAAATATTCGGGTCACCCCGTTCAGCGGAAACACGTTCGACGGAAGCAGCGAGGAGGATCATGGAGAAGGAGCAATGTGTTTATTTTCAACGTCCATTCAGGTCATTGTCAGGTAAGGTTTGCTGCTCGTTTACACACGCAGACAAATATCGCACGGATTTCAACTTCCATTTTATTCCTTGCTCTTGAAAAGCACTATATATTTTCAAAAACATCCAAGGAATGACACGACGCACCGCATACGCAGAATGCAAAAATCTATGCTCCTCAAGAATTTTTGCAGAAAATTTACGATTCAAGAATTATGGACATTTTTCATACTTTTGCCCAACACTGTATAATCAAAGGTGGTGTTAAAAAATATTCCTCAATTATTAGTACAATATGATACCACAACAAAAAAATTGACAGTCTCGGAGACAGTAGAAACTTCTACTTTTGTAGCATTTGACTTTATTTAACCAAGGTCGGGCGTGCGGAGCGGTTGGATGGCTGGTGCATCCGGCGCTCATTAACTAAAATCTAAAATACAAATGTTTTTCACTTCTAAAACGGACATTTTTTCGAAAAAATGGCACTAAGGTTTTCGATCCGGCAATGCAACAGCTATCGAATTCGATAATGATAATATGCCCTTTTGCTAAGAAAAACTCAAAAAGGGGCCTTTTTGTCCCTAAAATAGAAATTTTCGAAAAAATATCACTAAGGTTTTTGATCCGGCAATATAACAGCCGTCGAATCCGATAGTAAGAATTTTTTTTTTGTTAAGTAAATTGAAACAAGGGCCCTTTTGCCACTAAAATGACATTTTTCGAAAAAATGGCACAAAGGTTTTCGGCTTGAAAAAAAATCAGCTATCAAATCCGGTAATAAAAATATACAGTTATGCATAGGTTTTTTTTCACGGCACCATTTTTTGGCCAAAAGGGCGGGCACAAGTGTGAATACATTTTTAGAAGCAGAATTCGAAGAGCATTCATATGGTAACGCGAAAAATGGTGGTTTGCATTTAAACTTTTAAAGTTGATGTGCCAAAGAGGCACTTTCCGTGAACCGATGTGGCCCAGATTCTAATCAGCACCTGCAAATCCCCCACAGAATATGTGTGCCAAATTTCATCTCCATACGTTCAGTAGTTTCAACTGCAGCGTGATCACAGACGGTGTCGTATCATCTCATCCCAATAACCAACTCATCCCAGGTGACAACTCATCCCAGACCAACTCATCCCACACCAACTCATCCCAAACCAACTCATCCCAGACCAACTCATCCCAGACAAATTCATCCCAAACCAAGTCATCCCAAAAGACAACTCATCCCAGAACGCAACTCATCCCAGACCAAGTCATCCCAACGGACAACTCATCCCAACAGACAACTCATCCCAGCAGACAACTCATCCCAGCAAACAACTCATCCCAGATCAAAATATCGGTTTGCAGTGCGAGAAGCTAGGGCAGTTCAGGTCTATGTCAGGTCAGGTTTTAACCTCCCCACTCCACTTCACCATTTAAAAAAAAGGGAGGTTACTGCAATCACTAAAATTTTCGAATTCGAGATAAGACCGGATCTATACGTTTTGAGGTCTCAGGAGCCCAAAAAAGTGGTTTTTAAAATGTGTCTGTATGTATGTACGTACGTACGTACGTTCGTAAACACGCCACAGCCCAAACTACTCGACCGATTTGGCTGAAATTTGGTAGGTGTGCATGTGACAACCCAACTTAGATCTGAAAAGCTTTTGGAGCCAATCGTGCAACCAGAAATGCCATTTTGGCACATCAACTTTTAAATGTTAAATGTAAACCCCCATTTTTCACGTCACCATAAGAAAGGCCTTCAGATTCTGCTTCCAAAAATATATTCACTGTCAGTGCCCTTTTGACCAAAAACTAAAAATATCGAAATTTTTACCGGACTTTAAAATCGCGGTACAGCCCAAGCCCCTGAACCGATTTGGCTGAAGCTGAAATTTTGCACATGGGGATGGTATTACATGTCGAGGGGGTGAACAAATTTTGGATTCAATCTGATCACGGAAAGTGCCGTTTTGCACACCAATTTCGAAATCTAAAATTATTCTCTCATTTACCCATCCAAAACAAGTTTTTGAAAGATTTTTTGCTACCATTAGAAAGGACCTCAAATTCTGGTTTTAAATGAGATAAAATTTATTGGCATTTAGTACCCTTTGGGTAGAAAAATCGAAATTTTGTAATAACACTGAAACCACGTTATAGCCCAAACTACTGGATCGATTGTCCGAAATTTGGTACATGAAGGTTAGGTGACCCGTTGAAGAGGAGCTGAAACGCTTTTGGGAGCAATTGGTCCAAGGGCCGTGCCATTTAGGCATATCAACTTTAAAATCTTAAACACAAGTCAGGGAGATCAAAGGCCCACGCGCTGGGGAGGTTCCAGCCGCTTCTCTGCTGCATTTTTTTTTTAATAACATTTTCTCTCAAATTCTGCCCGTCCAAAGTTCCACGCTTGCAAAGCTTTAAAATATCGGTTTGGAGTGCGAAAAGCGAGGGCAGTTCAGGTCTATGTCAGCTCAGGTTTTTTTTTAATAACATTTTCTCTCAAATTCTGTCCGCCCAAAGGTTCACGCGAGCAAAGCGAGTAGGTACTCGTCGAAATATCGGTCTTGCAATGGTGCGAGAAGCTAGGGCAGTTCAGGTCTATGTCAGGTCAGGTTTTTTAATAACATTTTTTTTAAATTCTGCCCGTGGAAAGTTCGACGCGAGCTTTCGGCGGAGCCGAAAGCGAGTACTCTTCGAAATATCGGTATTGCAGTGCGAGAAGCTAGGGCAATTCAGGTCTGGTCAGGTTTTTGACATGGGTTGTAGTGTCATTTAACTTTATTTAACCAAGGTCGGGCGTGCGGGCGGTTGTCGATGGCTGCAGGCTGATCTGTCCGGCGCTCATTTACATACTAAAACCTAAAATATAAATGTTTTGCACCCCTAAAATGATATTTTTTGAAAAAATGGCACTAAGGTTTTCGATCCGGCAATGCAACAGCTATCGAATTCGACAATAACAATGTGCCCCTTTGCTAAGAAAAATTAAAAAAGGGGCCTTTTTGCCCCTAAAATGTCAATCCTCGAAAAAATGGCATTAAAATTTTTGATCCGCCAATGCAACAGCTATCTAATCAGATAGTAAGAAAATGCTCTTTTGCTAAGAAAAATTCAAAAAAGGGCACTTTTGGTTTTCGACTTGAAAAAAAAAGCAACTATCAAATACGGCAATAAAAATATGCAGTCATACATAGTTTTTTTTCATGGCCCGTTTTTTGGTCAAAAGGGCACCACATTTTTAAAAGCAGAATTCGAAGAGCTTTCATATGGTAACGCGAAAAATCTGTGTTTGCATTTAAATTGTTAAAGTTGATGTGCAACCGTGTGTACCTCCGTTCCTATTGGTCCTAGAAATATTTTGAAGGTGTCGTTTGAAAGCTTTTTTATCCTCTACAATGTTTATTTTGTGCATTTTTGCGATATCTCTCACAAAAAACCGTCTACTTTTAAATAAAAAAAAAAGATTTTTTTCTTTATTTCGCGGGCTTTTGCCACTTTCGGGAGGCCCGGATACAGTTTAAAATAATTGAGAAGCACTTGGAAAGATAGCCCGTTTCTCATACAGTCGTTTAAGATCGATTGCAAGCGGATAGGCACGAGTCGGAAAATCAACAAATCAAAGGATCCGAACAATAACTATTCGTCTGTTTCCAAAATAAATGCAAAATACCCTCGAATCGAATTCTACGAACCCGTTATGTTTAACCATTGTTTATCTTTTTGCACGTGTTTGCGTCGTGATGGTATCAAGTTTCCTACTCGGCGATAAAAATCCAAGTAGATTCCTCTGAAGAGCGCTGTAACAGTTTTAGTAAAACTATAAACCGAACACGTTAGTACCATCAAGTACCGCTGTTTGACCCCGGCGTCGTCACCTGTCAAAGCGCTCTACAGCTGATTACTTGTGATTTCAAGCGCAGCATAAGGCTGAGCGGTCTTCCTATGATTAGTCTATGGTAATAATCAATGAGACTTGGAAGTTTTATATTTTTGACAGCTGTCAAATTCAATGGTCTTAACAGAAATTTCCTAGGCCTTCTAGATTTTAAGCAACGACAGTTCTTGTAATGGGCGCCATATTTTATTTTGATTTGGTATGAATAAATTTCAATTTCAATTTTTTATGACATGTGAAAACAATTGAATTCAACGGTAATAAATATTACGTCATGTCATCGTGTGACAAGCTTTGAAACGTTTTTTCAAAAAAGCTCATGTTTGTGTGTCTAATGGTGTTAAAATCCAATATGGCGGCCATAAGAAAAACTAAGGTTGACTGTCGTCACTCAAGATCTAGAAGGATTAGAAAAATTCTGCCAATGCCATTGGATTGACAGCTGTCAAAAATATAAAAGTTGCAAGTTTCATCTGAATCATCAAGAGCTATGATTTTTATCATTAAAATGTCAATTTTCAGTTTCTTCGGGATAACTCAGGAACGAATCAAGATATCGAAGAGTACTTTACAGATTATTAATCACCTTCAAAAATCGCAACTTTTTTCTAATTTGACTGATCTTCCAACTCTAACTATCGTCACTCAAGATCTAGAATGCCTAGAAATTTCTGTCAATGCCATTGAATTGACATCTGTCAAAAATATAGCTCTTCCAAGTTTTACTATGAATAGCATCAACTGTTAGGAAGCTATGATATGTTTATTTAAAATGTAATTTTTCAGTTTTTTCGCAATAACTCAAGAACGAATCAAGATATCGAAAAACTCTTTACAGATCCTTAATCACCTTCAAAAAACGCAACTTTTTCCTAATTTAACCGATCTTCTAACTCTTACGGTTTCCGAGAATTTTCTGGCTCTTACCTGACTGAAAAATATAGATGGCACACATGAGAAAGATGGAGAGTTCCTCTATCAAAAAACCTCCCCTTTCGTTTTTTACCCCTTCGGCGCATCTTTGCGACGCCACTGTCAACACTTTGAAAAAAAATCTGACAAAAATCGTTTCGGCATCGACGTTTTCGAAAATTTCGGCACTGTTTCTCACGTTTAAAGGATCGGCAGTGGACACGATATTGTCGAAAACGTTTTCTGGGGAGAAATTTGATTTTAATAGCGATATTTTTTCCAGAAGGGTTTCTTCTTTTATCGGCGACAGGATCAGCAGGACGATGAGGACCTTGCCCAACCATCGGGTGATGGGACATTCCTAATAAAAAGTGAAATATTAATATGGTCAACAAAAAATTTGCGAAAGATTCGAATTCGTCTCGGAGATATACGCAAAACACCGAAAATTATCGATTTTTAAAATGTTTTATTATTAAAAGTCGATCAATATAGAGAAAATTTTAAATAATGTATATTCAAGAATGGGCCAAAATCGTAACTTAGGGAATTTCTTTTTTGCGATTTTGATTTTGTAATTCCCGTTTAAAAATAGTAAACATAAAAAATAGTTTCAACTTTGTCGGCAATCTTCGTAAAATAAACAAGAAATTTGTAGAAGAAGGTCGAGCAAAACGAAGGAAAACTTAATAATTAGCAATCGTTTCTGTCAATCGTAACATTAGTTGGCCGATAAAACAGGAAGCTGTACAAATAAAATGACCATTTCGGGCCAAAATGCTGTCAGAGTGCTGTAATTTTATGCTACATGGGTTTCGAACCGAATTTTTTTTTGCTCGATTTTTATGCTGTTAACTAAATATATGTCAATAATCTTCGTGAAACAAACAAAAAGTAAGATTAAGACCTTGTAGAGGCTTTTAGGAAACTCTGATTCGATATTAATTATTTTCCTGTGTACAGGGCGTTCAAAATTACTTTACGAATTTTGAGAAATTTATGACAATTTTTTTCAGTTTTCTTCAAATGTAACACCCTGAATGTTTTTTGTATACAAACATGTACAAATTTTCTAGTTTGCAGACAATTTTAACTTCTAAACATTCAGATTAATATTGTAGGTATAGAACAATAAATGTTCATTAAAATATCTTCCATTTTGGTCTATGACAAATTTCATTTGTTCACGAGGACATTTCTACGAAATCCTCCTGGAATGGGGTCATATATTTTTTTTTATTTCCGTAGTTGCGAAAGAAAATTGTAATTACAGGAAAATAAATCCGTAATTACGGGAAAAATCCTTGAATTACGAAAAAAATCCGTAATTAAGAAAAAAATCCGTAATTACGGATTTTCTAAAATACGCTTGTTTTGGACCAATAGACCTTTCAAGGGGCTGAAGAGGCTAATACGTGTTCCGGGGGCCCACCAGGGTGCATTTCATCCCCTCTACAATACCTCTCATGCGTAAAAGAGGCTTAACTTTACTTTAGCGGAAACCTTGTATATACTGAAACTGCACATATCCCCGTTCAGAATGATGAGCTGAGTACAACGGTACCCGTTTTTTCTTGCGGAAACGCAGCGTTGCCAAGTTACAGGTTTCCGCTAAACTAAAGTCCGAACGGGCGGGGTCAACTTTGCTTTAACGGAAACCTTGTCAGCTCTAAAACTGCACATATTCCCGTTCAGAATGATGAGCTGAATACAACGGTACCTTTTTTTTCTTGCGCAAACGCAACGTTGCCAAGTTACAGGTTTCCGCTAAACTAACGTCTGTACGGATGAGGTTAACTTTACTTTAACGGAAACCTTGTTAGCACTAAACTGCACATATTCCCGTTCAGAATGATGAGCTGAGTACAACGGTACCCGTTTGTTTGCGCAAACGCATCGTTGCCAAGTCACAGGTTTCCGATAAAGTAAAGTCTATAGGGACTTTACTTTAGCGGAAACTATATGTTCTGGTTGTGAATGACGAGCTGATTCAACGGCACGTCAGTTTTCTTGCGCAACCGCACTGTGGCCAAGTTTCCCCTAATTTTATGAAGTTCTTATATACCTACTATAGCGAAGAAAACCAAGCAGTATCTGTAAAGAAAATGAATTACGGGTAAATTCGTCGAAAACTAAAGTTTTAATTTTTAAAAAGGGTGGACATAACGAGAAGCTAACATTTACCTATGATAACAGTGATGTCGTGATTTGTCAAAAAGTATATTTATTTAGGGGTTCCTTTCACTTCAACTGGTGTGTTCCGTGAAGCCTCCAAACATTTTACTAGTAAAGCTAATATAGCTGCGGCAAACGTGGGTGCGATTCTCCGAAAAACCAGATCAGACTCCTGGGAAACAAAAATTAAGTTATTCCATTCGTGTGTTACAACAACACTACTGTATATGTGTCAAATATGGTCTCTGAGGTACTTGCCTGATATTGAAAAAATTCAAACACAATTCATAAAGCGAATCTTGAATCTGTTCAGATCCACGCCAGACGAGTATGTAAGGTACGAGGTCCAAATACCAAGACTTGAATTTTTTGTCCTAAAAGCAGCCATAAACTGGTGGATGAATGTTCTTAAAATGCCCAAAGACCGTTTGGTCAAGATATGTTACAATCGCTTATTACGACTCGACGCTGATGGCGAGGATAGCGAGCAACAAATGAAGTACAACTGGGTAACTCAGTTTCGCAGACTACTTGCAAGGAACCGCTTGCACTTCATTTGGGAGCAACAAATACACCAGTACTCGCGGTCTCACCTCGAATCCATCTTGGATCATAGAAAACACCTGCTTATTAAGTCAGACCGTGACATTATACTGGACTCTAGGTACTCAAACGTATATAAAAGTTTGGTGGATAAAACAACATTTTCTCAAAAATATTTGAACTTGAAACTAGACTTAAACAAAATTCGATTATTCTGTCAGCTTCGCCTAAGTCATTCCAGGGTCTTGTGCGTAAATATAAGAAATGTCAGATATAGAATTGACCAGACGCAAACTTGTAGTATTTGTAATATAGGGGAGGATGAAACCCTGCTCCATTTACTCACTGGCTGCCCGATCTATGCCGGGTTCAGGAACAAATACCTACAGGATTTGGTGCCTTCAGATATTTTGGTTCTTTTCGAGTCGCAGAGCCCTTCCGTGGTGTGTGGTCTCTTCAACTTTTTAGACAATGCCCTGAAATTACGCCAGCTGGTTCTAACCGAAGACTTTTAAGTGACATGGTAGCTTTATTGTTAAATCTCGTGATGAACAACACTGACGCCGAGTCCAAACGATTTTCGTAGCCAGTAATATTTAGGAATTTGTTTCGATTGTGATTATGTAATTAGATAAGTAAATTGACACATCGCTCTCTTTTGTATAATTCATGTGAATTGTAACAAAATAAATTTATTATTATTATTATTATTATTATATACCTACTATAGCGAAGAAAACCAAGCAGTATCTGGGAACGAACCGACACGAAAGTACGAGCGATCCTCTTCCCGACCCTATGACACAGATCAATGAGTAGTATTTGGCATCGCTCAGCTTAATATCGATATTGTAAAAATTTAATTTAGGTATTTTAGCTGACAAAGATGGCTTTCCATATGGTTTCACTAAACGCATCCATTTTTATATGGAGCGACTGAATGACAATAAATGATTGTCTTCACCTCGTCTTCACATTGACTTTTTTTTATCTAGCGATATATGCTAAGCGATAAGTAGGTAATAAATACTACATATTTATTGACCTGTGTTTTAGGGTCGGGAAGAGGATTTGAGGCTCCATATAAAAATGGATACGTTTAGTGAAACCGTATAGAAAGCCCTCTCCTTGTCAGCTAAAATACCTAAATTAAATTTTTACAATATCGATATTAAGCTGAGCGATACGAAACACTACTCATTGATCTGTGTCATAGGGTCGGGAAAAGGATCTGCACGTATTTTCGTGTCGTTTCATTCTCAGATATACTGCATGGTTTTCGCTAAAGTACGTACGTAAGAACTTCATAAAATTAGGGGAAACTTGGCAACAGTGCGTTTGCGCAAAAAAAATGACGTGCCGTTGAAATCAGCTCGTCATTCTCAACCAGAATATGTAAAGTTTTAACGTGTACGTGGTTTCCGTTAAAGCAAAGCCCCTACAGGCTTTAGTTTAGCGGAAACCTGTAACTTGGCAACGGTGCGTTTGCGCAAGAAAAATCGGGTACCGTTGTACTCAGCTCATCATTCTGAACGAGAATATGTGCAGTTTGAGTTCATACAAGGTTTCCGCTAAAGTAAAGTTGACCCGTAAAAGATTTCAAAAATCCGCAAATTACGCAAAAAACCGTAATTCCGGATCTTTTTAGATAATACGCTTATTTTCGACCAATAGGCTTTTTAAGGGGAGGGGGAGTATACACGTATTCCGAAGGCCCATCAAGGTGCAATTCATCCTCCCTTAAAACTCGTAATTACGGAAAAAACAACCGTGATTACGGATTTTTTGAAAGACGCTTATTTTGAACCAAGAGGTGTAGTATGTACAATAAATATTTAAAATATTTTCCATTTTGGTCTATGACTAATTTAATATGTTTGCGAGGACATTTCTATGAAGTGGTCTTGGGGTCACACAATTTTCGTAATCATGGAAAAAAATCCTTAATTACGGAAAAAAATCGGATTTTTAAAATACGCTTATTTTGCAAGGACCAATTAATAGGCCTTTTAAGCGGCTGGGGATGCTAACACGTGTTCCGGGGGCCCATCAGGGTGCATTTTATCCCCTCAGACCTAGAAGTTGTTAAAAACGGGTGTTTCAAAAATCCGTAATTACGAAAAGAAAATACGTAATTACCATTTTTTAAAATTCGCTTATTTTAGACAAATATACGCAATACACAAGGGGCTGAAGAGGCTAACACGTGTTCCAGGGGCCCATCAGGCTGCATTTCATCCACCCTACAATATCCTGTTTTTAACAACTTCTACGTATGAGGGGATGAAATGCACCCTGATGGGCCCCCTGAACACGTGTTAGCCTCCCCAGTCCCTTCCTTGGCTCATTCGTCCAAAATAAGTGTCTTAAAAATCCGTAATTACGGTTTTTTTCCCTAATTACAAATTTTTGAAACGCCTGTTTTTAACAAACTTTTACGCATAAGAGGTATTGCAAAGGGGATGAAATGCACCCTGATGGGCCCCGGAACACGTGTTAGCCTTCAAATTGGTCAAAAATAAGCGTCTTTTAAAAAATCCGTATTTATGGATTATTTCTCGTAAACACGGATTTATTATTCGTTATTACGGAAATTTAAAAAAATTGTGTGACCCCAAGACAATTTCGTACATTTCCATTGTCCTTAGCACTTCATTTGAAATATCGAACACATCCCCTACATAAAACCGTGGAATAGGCACCCATAGTGAATTTTCTGTTTACCACAACTTCGACAAATTGTGGAATTAATTCAAATATTACTTCAAAATTACAAAATTGAAACTATTCAAACTTTTCGTAATTTCGAAATCCTAGAATCGCTAAAATGAATGTACAATTATTAGTCCTGATCTTGATTAATGAGTAATTTTGTTAGTAGACACATTTTTCTGTACTAAAAATTAAGGCATCAGCAGATATACCTATCTTTTCAAGAACAAATTAAATCGTTCATAAACCAAAATAAAGAACAGTTTGAATATTTCAGTTTTGTAAGTAAAATTGTCTGTAAAGAAGAAAGTTTGTAATATTTGCGAAAACGGATGAAAAATAACCAACATGTTTGTATTACAGAAAATATTCGCTTGTAAATTCTACATTTACCTGGCCAAAAATATACAGGGTGCTACATTTCAAAAAAATGGAAAAAAATGCTTTCAAATTCTCAAATTTTTGCAAATGAATTTTGAACACCCTGTACATAGGCAAACATCTAAAAGCCAACGAAAGATGTATATCAATGCGATGTGTGTCCCTGTAGATGTTTACCTTGTTAATGTGTATGTAGGGGCGAGCTGAATTTACTGGTGGAGTCGGGTGCAGATTTTATAAATCTGCACCTAGTAGTAGTGCCTCCGCAGACGCACAGTGGTGTTAAAAAGACGAAATTATGAAAATTGGCCGTACATAATTAAACAGTAGAGAGTTAACAAAAAAACATCATATTTGCGAAGTAGGTATGTAGAATTAGCACTAAGGGGGTTGAAAAAGGGAATGAGAAGTCCAAGGTAATGAAAAAAGGTGATGAAAAGTCAAGAGGAATGAAAAGGAAGTGTGGATTAAGTAGAATTACGAAATAAAACACTAAAATAACCAAATTATGCAATTAAAACTTTTGTGGGGGTTGAAATAAGCACTTATACCTACCTATTGCGAAGGAAACTGAACAATTGTAAAAGGTAAACTGAATCCCAAATGCGTTCAATTTTATAACCGTCGAAAAACGAAATTATGCGAATTTTGCAAAATTAGCACTTAGGGGGTAGAAAAATCGTAAAGGTGGATGAAAAATCAAAAGGTATCAGGATTAACCGTGGCTAAGTAAAATTACGGAAAATAACACCAAATTAACCCAATTATGTAAATTTAGCATTTGAAGACTTGAAACATTGCGAAGGGGGATGAAAAAAGTGAAAAATTTAATCATCATCCAAATGGGTTCAATTTATTACAGAAGAAAAACGAAAATATCCGAATTTGGCAAAACTAACACCTAGGGGGTTGAAAAATTGTAAAGGGGGATGAAACGTCAAAGTGGATGAGAATTAATCGTAATTAAGCAGAATTACAGAAAATAACACGAAAGTAAACCAATTATGCAAATTTAGATTTTGGGGGTTGAAATGTTGCGAAGGGGGTTGGAAAAGTGAAAAAGATAAACATAATCCAATTGAGTTCAATTTATTACAGAAGGAAAACTAAATTATGTAAATTTTGCAAAATAAACACTTAGGGGGTTGAAAAATTGTAAAGGGGGATGAAAAGTTAAAAGGGATGAGAATTAATCGTAATTAAGTAGAATTACAGAAAATAACACGAAAATAAGCCAATTATGCAAATTTGACTTTTGGGGGTTGAAACATTGCGAAGGGGTCGAAAAAGTGAAAAAGGCAAGAACAATTCATAAGGCAAAACTGCGCGAATTTTACAAAATTAACCAGCGGAAATCACCCGAAAAAGAAGCGGTCTGGGTAAATTTTGCTCTTTGAGGGTTGAAAAATTGTGGATGGGTCAAAAATTAATGAAAATCACTTTAAATTAATAACAAATTAGAAGAAAGCAAAAAAAAAATAAATGAAATATATTTACTCCGCTTGCTAGGGCTTAGGGGTTGTTAGTAGCGTAGGGGTTGGTTTTAGGATGAAGACTCATAAGACTTTTTTCAATGGTTGACCGAAATCTATTGAACCCCATAATTTTATTCCACCACTTACATGAAAAAATTTCCAGTTTCAACCCTTAAATTTCATCCCCCTTGTTAGATATTAATGAAAATTTGCCCATCCACCTACAGTGGCGCTGTAAATTACCACATCAAATTTAGCCCTGATACGTTGAGCAGTTTTTGAGATTTCGCATTTTTTTGTTTCGGCATGTTAGGGGGTTGTACCGCCTTTAAGGGTCGTTTTTCGCGAATGATGAATAAGACCTTTTTTGTACCATCAATAGAAAGCTATCGAATGGTAATATTTTCAACTATACATTCTTCATTGAAAATTCGAGTTTCCACCCCTAACTTTCATTCCCTTCGATAATTTTCTCCTAAAATTCGATCTTCCCTTCTCGAAGATGCAGTGTGTAAGATGTCACAGTTTCGCAGAAGATATTGCTTCTCTGTGTCAAATTACAGGGCTTTATGGACGTTTCAACCCCTAAACTCCAACCCCCTATTTCACCACCCCCACATGCCCTAAAGGAAGTTGTGTTTTCAATTTCACCACCCTAACCCAATTCGTTTAAAAATTAAGGTAATTTGTAGATTCATGTTTTCAACACCTCATGATTTCACCCCTTTATGATTTACAGGGGTGAGTTTATTTTTCCGGTGTGACATAACTCCTTGCGTATTTACTGACTTCAGTTGTTCATAAATAAACCAATAGGGTTTCAGAAAAAATAAATAAAATACCTATAATTATCGACTTGCAAAGAGTTAGGGGTGGTTAATGGCCCAGGGGTTGGTTTTAGATTGAAAACTCATAAGACCTTTTTTCAATAGTTGACCGAAATCTATCGAACCCCGTAATTTTAGGCTACCATTTACTTGAAGAAATTTCAAGTTTCAACCCTTAAATTTCATCCCCTTTGTTAGATATTTTTGAAAATTTGTCCATCCACCTATAATGTCACTGGAAATTCACAAACCAAATTCTGCCTTGATACGTTGAGTAGTTTTTGAGTTCTCGTATTTTTGTGTTTCTGCATGTTAGGGGTTGTAGCGCCTATAAGGGTGGTTTTTCGCAAAATATGAATGACACCTTTTTTGAATAATTAATGGAAAGCTATCGAATGACGCCAATTTCGACTAGTACTTATTAAGCGGAATTTCGAGTTGCTACCCCTAATTTCCACCCCATTTGTTCGATTTTACGAAAAAACGCATCCCCCACAAGATTTCACCGATATATGTGTGTACGTTGAGTTTCCGACAGCTGCGTGCAACCCTTGCGGAGTTATCATATTTTTTGTGGTTTTCATCCCCTAAATTTCATCCCCCGAAATTGGCACCCCCTCACTTTCAACAGACTTGAAGGTCGAACGTGCATACTAATTTTCAGCAAGATATCTCCACTAGTTCTCGAGTTATTGCAATTAGTAGTTTTTCGGTTTTTGACCCCTAGCTCCCACCCCCTTGGTCCGATATGGCCCAAAAGCAATCCCCGCCTTACTTTTCGGGAGACGAAGCTGCCTACCAAGTTTCAGCTCGATATCTCAATCCGTTCTCAAGTTATCCGACGGACAGACTGGCGAGCGATCGAGCGAGCGAGCGAATAAGCTAAGACAAGAGTACCTCCGCATTCTGCTACGGCACTAAAATCAGATCACAGAGGTTCCTAAAAGACTCTACAACACAATGTCTTACATTCTCATAAAAAGTGCACTCGCGTAAATGACGAATTTTTTTAAATAAAGTGATTTTTTGCTCGCAAACTACCGTTAAAGTGACATTTCTGTACCATGGCAATGAAGTACATTATTTTTACTCCGGTGGCGGAAAAAAAAAATTCAGTCGCCGGAGTAATTAGTGAGTTCTTCCTCTCACACCAGTTTGTGAATCTTTGGTAACCGCATCCCATAGCAAACTAAGCTTATTCTTAAAGAGTTGAGTAATAATTTAATAAAAAATATCCACTTTTAATGAATTTTCTGCGTTTGAAGAAAAAATAACATGTTATTTGCAGTAAAAGTGCCGGATCCAGGTTTGCCACACAAACTATCACTTTTACTTCTAATAACATAGTATATTTTTAATTAAAATCATCAATCTCAATACGTTTTTCAGTTTGATGGAAATCTTGCGACTTTTCAAAGCTCAACAATTTTGGTTTTTTGCGTTTGCAACCCCTAACCTGTATACTTGTATAATTTACACCACGGAGTTACATACCTTACGATACGGTTCTTGCAGCAAAACAAGGATAACTTCATCAATTGAATCAAAAACAGCTGGATCCAACGCAAAAACAAGTTTTCTCAAAGAAACGAAATCATCTATAGCATCCAGTCTTAGTTTATTTTGTTTGATCATCGGCAGAACCACTTGCAAAGTCTGAACGGACCATTTGTTCCACTTTTCCGGAAAATATTTGCTGTCGTTTAATATAAAAGTGAGCAAATCCAAAACTTCTCGGTACTCCACCAACTTCAGCAGCATAGAAAACACAACTTCCCTCGTCGTCTCCAACTCCCTCATATCGAGGCTATTGGATTTATTGGGGGTTAAAAATATATTTTCCACGATCGGCTTAAGGGCGGGAATACAGTGCGTTAAGGGCGATTGGCCGCTAGCCATCAGACCGTCGCACAGTTGAATAATTTTAGGGATGCTTATGATGCTCTTCGAGTGCTGTTTGCTGTAAGAGAGTTGCACGAGGAATTGAAAAATTTTGGGAATCAATTCGTGGGCGTTTCTGTAAAAAAAATCGTCGAGGGTTAGTTTTATTGGTTTTTTTGTTATTACGGAATTTGTCCCTCCTCGATGTATTCAAATTGCTTCAGCACGAAACCGATGAAAATCTGTTCAGAGTCGAGGAGGCAGTAGTTGACTCGTAGCTGGATCAACTGGCTGAGCAACTGCAGGACTTTGCATTGCAGCTTGATGTTGCTCGTAATCGTGTATTGCTGAAGCAAATAGTATATTACTCAGGGTGTCACAAGGGCAAGTGTAAATTTACAGAAAAAGTGTAAATTTACAGAAAAAGTGTGAGTTTACAGATAAAGTGTAAATTTACAGAAAAAAGTGTAAAACAGAAAAAGTGTAAAACAGAAAAAAGTGTAAAACAGAAAAAGTGTAAATTTACAGAAAAAAGTGTAAATTTAAAAACAGAAAAAGTGTAAATTTACAGAAAAAAGTGTAAATTTACAGAAAAAAGTGTAAATTTAGAGAAAAAGTATTTTACAGAAAAAGTGTAAATTTGCAGAAAAAGTGTAAATTTACAGAAAAAAGTGTAAATTTACAGAAAACTGTAAATTTACAGAAAAAAGTGTAAATTTAGAGAAAAAGTGTTATACAGAAAAAGTGTAAAAGACCCTATACCATAAGGCGACCGCTCGGGTCCATCTCTACCAAATTTTAAATTTTGGTAAGCGAGGGATAGGTGAATGTTTGGGGGAAAAATAAAAGTTTAGTATCTACCAGTTTTCGAGAAAAAAATTCGTGAAAATTGCCATTTTCTCGGCCCAAATGTATTTAAAACCACATAAAAATGTGACCGCCTGGATGAATAAAGATTATTATTATTATTATTATTATTAAATTTCTATATATTTGTATTCAATCTTGTAAGAACACTTTATTATACCTCCACGCCAAAAATCAAAGTTTAGTGTCGTCCAGATCCTGATTTTCAATTTATTTCCTGGGCCACTATCGTATAGGGTCCTTTGCAGAAAGTGTAAATTTACAGAAAAAAGTGTAAAACAGAAAAAGTGTAAAACAGAAAAAGTGTAAATTTACAGAAAAAGTGTAAGTTTACAGAAAAAGTGTAAGACAAAAAGTGTAAATTTACAGAAAAAGTGTTGCAGCTTAACGTTGCTCGTAATCGTGTATTGCTGAAGCGAAACAATATATTATTTAGGGTGTCATAAGGTACACCCCCTTGTCCCCTTATTTTAATCGCCCCACAACCATATAAAAATGGGAGATTACTGCCATCACTCCAAAATTCGAAATTGAGATAACACCAGACACCACGTTTCAAGGTCGTAGGACCACAAAAAAGTAGTTTTAAAAAAATGTCTGTGTGGTGAGCCCAGTTAATTTTGTTGCCAATCCGCAAACGCCAAGTGCTTTTTTGGCACATCAACTATGAAATTTGACTGACTAGACCCGGACCTGACCTGACAAAGACCTGAACTGCGTTGAATGCGGAAAGTAGTCGATGCGCGTGGATATTTAGACTGCTCGCTTTCGGCTAACGCCTCAAGCGAGCGCGTGAAAAGAGTTGCGAGCTTTAGCTCGCAAATCTTTTCGTTTACCTCGACTGTAAATGAATGGGTTTCGGCTTCGCCGAAACGGTCTCGGCTGCGCCTCGACTGCTGGCGCTTGAGATACTTAAAAAAGAAAATTTAAATTTAAACTTGATTGTATTCACCGGCAAAAAGTTCAAATTGGCAACACCGCATTTCTTGGCTACGAATAATCACAATCTGACAACACCACCTTTCTTTGCTACGTAATTGAATGTAATTTTGTGAAAAAATCTACACGATTTCTCATTATTTGACATACATAAAGCGTGATTCTTTATCCATTTCGAATGGATGTGGTCAAATGGTTTTTAAAAGACAGTTAGGGTTGAGTAATTTAGTCAAATAGTAATTAATAAATAAGGAATAAATTAAAACTAGTGGCAGAAAATAACATTTGTCAAACTGACAACAGTCGTTTAAATCTTTGTAGAAACAACATTTCACGGCAAAGTGGCTGTGGGGGCCTACCTTAAGAGATTTTATGACCATGGGCTCGAAAATTCGGATGTAATTGGCTAGGGCTTTGTCGGATCCGCGGGACGGTAAAGTTGACTTTAAAACGTTTCTCCTGTGGAGGTAGCCCATGATAGTGCTGTCGCTGTTGCTGTCTGATTTTCTTGTGTTTTTCATTGAGACGATACAGGCGGAGACGTCGTCGTAAGGCGATTGAGATATGTTGCTGTAGAATCCGGAGAGGTGATGTTCGAACTGTTAAAAAAACAATAAACAGAAAATTGTCAATATAATAGCCGATTTTGACTATTCCTGATATTTTGAAATGGTTTCTAACTTTACATTTCCGATTGGCAAAATTTACTCAAGAAACTAGCGTACGTTGACTTTCTACTACTTTGAAATAGTATATTATAGAACAGAAAATTGTCGATATAGCAGATTTTGACTATTCTGACATTTTGAAATGGTTTCTAACTTAACATTTCTCCTCGGGAAAGCCCTTTCTAGCTGTAAGCGGGAGAATGAAGATTGATTGTAAATGTTCCACATAAAACGTGTTTAAAATTTTATGGCGATTTTTTTACCTCCTACCATTTTGAATTTTTGTGCTAGGACACTTCTTTGGGGGTTTTCTGTTTAGCCAAACCTTTATGGTTACAAAGAGCCCACGACCTTGAAAATTGGTTGATGAATAAAGAAGTTATCAGGGAGTTAAAGAAAAAAAAGTTATTTTTTAATTCCTGGGGGAAGAAGTGTTATCAGCAAAAAACGACAAAAGGGTCTCGAGATATTGATCCTGGGTGCCTGTTTCACTCATTAAAAAAATTCAATTCAAAAATTCATATTACATTTTTCTGTGCCTTCTTCATTTTTATGTGCTTTTTTGTCCTTATTCTGCTTTTTAAGGTCCTCTTTTACAATTTTTTAACGTTGTTTGGTGAAATTCGGTAACATTTTTCTCAAACTATTTCATTTCTCTAGTACAATAAGAGCATCTGCCCATTCTACCATATTGTTGCATGTTGTTTTGCATACAGTGTTACTACGCAACCGCCAGTGAGATTGCATCTACCGTAGTGATCCACATACAGTCGGTTCGCGCGACTTAGCCCCATGAACGAGCGGCTGCAGTTATCAACGCAGTGACCGCCGTCTGTAACAAGCGATGCTTGGTATTTCCACCAAGGCTAGCAAAGCCAGGCGGGAGTGCGCACAAAAATCAACTTTTATTTTTTACTTACATGAACCCACCGTTACAAAATTCGTTTTTAAAATTAAGATTGAATGAATTTATTTATCTCTAACCGGATTAAAAAAGACCTAATTTTGTTACCATAATAGTTATCGTTAAAAGTTGACTTAAAAAATGGTTTGTTCCCTAAACCTAAAATACTATTATGTTATTTGAATTCAGTGCCACTTTTAATCCTAATAGCATAGGTACTTAAACCTACTATTTTAATGTGAAAAATAAAATCAAAGTAAACATATCTGATTTAAATTCAATTATCCTTCTTACCCTTTTTCCTAGAAGTACAATGTTGATTTCGCACTGGAAATTGCAATTATTTACTTAAATATTCTCACATTCTTAGAAATGGATCTTGGGATAATGGCTTTTAACGTTTAATCATTGGTCATTGGATTTTAAGGTTGGACATCAGATCATGTAAAAATGGACCATTTTTCAAATTTTATTTCAATTGAATTTGAACGCAGTGATACAATGCCTCGTAAAGTTTTAAAAGTTGACGAATTAATTGTTAACTTAGGGGTAGATTTTAAAAAGGTTGTAGCTTACAATCATGATAACTTAGTTATCATTAGTCCCTTGTGGTGGCGCTACCAAACCGATGGTACCAACCATAGCAAAATTAAGCAAAATGACGATTGACGAGATCAGTTTGTCAGTGATCTGTCATTGTATTATTTGCGAAAATTAGAGGATGCATCGAATTTTGCCCTTGTGGCGCAGTGCAACCGCGTTTAGCATGCGTTTGAGGCATCATGCATGATTTTTCGACAACGTGCAGTGCGTGAATGATACAAAGAAATCAAGGAAGCAACCACGTTTTCTCATCGGCTGATCGCCTTTGCAGACACAAGATTGGGCAAATTTTGATCTGGTTTTGAAGATTGCCCATAGTATATCTGGAGGTACAATGCACCTGTGATGCAGCTCTCATTGGACTGTTTACATTTTGTGTTAGGTAGGTTAGTTCATGTGTTGGAAGTTGGACTAATCCTCAAATTTTTCAGTGCCTGATTAACTAAATGAAGCACCTCCCATCCCATGTTTGGAAATGTACCTACCAGAGGGGAATGGAAGCTAAATGAGATGCCTTTAAACAATCCCCTCAATTGCAATTGCAGAAAACTACGTAGAGCCTCCCCGTGCACTGAAATAGTTATCGTTTGTTTATCAAATTGGACTCGACAGCTTCGAATCAAGTAAAAGTGATTTTGAGACAATTATTTTTTGTAATTACCTTATTGCCCATAAAATATTTTAAAAAAGTTGACCATTTTTTTTAATTCCAAATAAGGTAGTGAAATTGATTAAAAAAACGAGTGCTTTATGTAGGTAGGTACACACATATTTATTTTCATCAGTTTGAGTATGAGAGAGTGAAACACAGTACACTGCGGGACATTGCTAAAGTACTTATATTCAGGGTGGTCAGACGAAACAGGCCGGTTTTATCACATTTAAGGCTATTTTTCCGAAAAATTCTCAGACATGTCGATTTTTTACTTCGAGGGGGACACATTAATCCGTGATGGGTGCGATTTCACAATCCAGTCCCATGCATGGCTCTCCCCAGTGCGTGAAATGCCTCCTTGACTTGAGGGTACTCTTCCCCAGTAGGAAACTGAATGAATTGTGGAGAAAGTTCTACAAGGGCTTTACTTAGTTCATGAATCACAAGACTGGCAGCTGACTGCGAACTTCTGGCGCTGGAACCAACCAATCACTGAAAACCACCACTCGCATAAAACTGAAGAACCAGGTATAGCTTGTGCGTAGGTGTTAAACGCATATACCGCCCTTTTCCAGTATAAGGATTCCAGTCGAGTTCGCTGGAAGAGTTGTTGCTCCGTTATTTCCTGTGGATTAAAAGGTACTTTTGGTATTCCTTTTCACGATTGTCATCATCACTTGCACTGGACCAAATTGGAATGCTGCGACACTCGCGTCGCCTTGTTAAAATTCACTTGTACAGCACAAAAATGAAACATGATTTCACAAATACTTTGCAGACAACGAAAGGCCATATTAAACTGTGATGTTAAATTTAAACGAGAATTACAGCTGATTGACAGCTCGACAGACGACAGCTGAATTATTTCGCTGGAGTTGTGAGGTTGGTACCCTCAGTTTGGTAGCGCCACCACTAGGGATTAATGGTAACTAAGTTATGCCAGTATTAAAGATAAAATCTTTTGAAATCCCACCCTTAGTAGAGTATTTTACTAAAGAGAAGGATAATGATGGTCCTCTCCTCTTATTTCTGTATTAAAAGTGCAAGAAAGAGTGACCGCTGCTCTTAAAGTGGACAGAAAAACGGTTTACCGTGCAACAAAACGCACCAGCGAAAGTGGGGAAAAGGATTCCGAAATAAAGGAAAACCAAGATCCTAGTGCACCCGGAATTTTACCTGAAGTGGATGGAAGCATTCCAAACGACAACGCTATTGCCAATCGAAATTAAAAAAAAAAGAAACGAATCTATCTAAGTGAGCCGGAAAAGATGGAGATTCGTAATCCTACTATAAAATTCACATGGTCACGTGAGCGTAAACTCACGTGACCGTAAACTTTTATGGTACACCCTCGATCATTAGAAATGACATTTAGTTAGATAATGACAATTGTATGATATTTATTGCTGGCTGGCAGTTAGATAATGACAATTGTATGATATTTATTGCTGGCTGGCTGGTACGAAACAACTGTTTGTATGATATTCTCTGCAGACCGATGAAAACAAAACTTAAATTCATCTAAGTACTTCAAAATTGTAGTAAATACAGGGTGGGCCCGTTAAAGTTGGAACAAACTTTGTCTGTTAATAATTTTTTTTTATTTATAATCCGATTTTAATGAAATTTTGTGAGGTTGTTGACTCACCCTTTCTACGTCGAGGCCACTCATTTAATACACCACTCATTTAGTTTCCGAAATATATTCTTCAGTAAATGAAGAGGTAACGTTTAGGGTCGCTGCAAAATTAAATCAACGCTGATGGTCTGATTTGCTTTGTCTTAAAATCATATTTCAAGTTTTCTGAGCAGAGCAACAACAAAAAATTAAGACATTTTTCGTTCTTTTAATCAAAAATTAATTAATTAACATCTGCGGTTTCGCGAAAAACTCAAAATTGTAAGTCAAGTGCATTACTGCAACTTTTCTGAAGGCTCTAAAATTACGCTCTTGGAGCGCTTTGATTAAAATTTATCTTCTGGCAATAATCGAGCCATCTTAAACTGATTAAAATTTGTTTGTCAATGTGACAAAAGTAAATTCCAAGGGCAACTTGATTTACAATTACAGGTTTCTCGCGAAACATTGCTGATTTTTGAGTAAAAGAACAAAAAATGTCCTAATTTTTCAGTGTTATCGTTGATTTCATTTTGCAGCGACCCTAAACGTCACCTCTCCATTTTTTCAAGAATATTTCAAAACCTGAAGAGTAGATAATGGAAGAATTTAAAAAAAATTGGATCCTTCTATAGTTGAATTAAAGAGCCCCATGGGTGAAAGAATATCGAAGACTTTTACAGCAGTAAATTCGTAATGAAATTTGCTTTAAAACAAGATATCACAAGTGGGGATCACTATACAGGGTGAGTCTGAAAGACTCCACATCCTTTATACCTTTATACTGTTCAAATGATGAAGCTTGGTGCAAAAATTATTGGTCAATTGTGATTCCTCTTGATGTTATAAGCCGTCAAAGATCTTCATTTTTAAACGTTCTTTTTAAATATCTTTCGAAAGGTGTATCGTAGGATTTTGAATTTTTGCACAGCATTGTTACAGACCAAGATGCAACTACTGATGGTACTTGAGACATTATCCAAAAAGCGGATCCCTGTTATAAAGGGTGGCCCCGATGTTATTTGCCCTTGAACTTTTTTATGTTTGAAAATATTGCTAGTTTGCCTATGCGGCCGTATTCCCCGTTCAATTCTAAAACTTTTTTGGCTCTTAAAATTTTTCGAAAAAACTAACCACTCACGAGGAAAATTGAAAAAACCGAAAACATGATCATCGTGATAAACCTACAATTTCAATAAAAATCAGTGTACGTTGACACGCATCACATTTTAACAATTTTTAACCTCCCCACAACCATATAAAAATGGGAGGTTACTGCAATCACTCCAAAATTCAAAATTGAGATAACACCAGATCTTTACGTTTCAAGGTCCCAGGATCACAAAAAAGTGGTTTTTAAAAAATGTCTGTGTGTATGTACGTATGTATGTACGTATGTGAGCAAGATTCCTCGAAAACTACCGGACAGATTTTTATGAAATTTGGTATGGAGGTTACTGTTGGCCTTCTGGTGAGCCCAGTTAATTTTGTTGCCAATCCGGAAACGCCAAGTGCCTTTTTGGCACATCAACTATGAAATTTTACTGATGAACATCAATTTTTCTTATCAGCACATAAAATGCCTTCAAACTCTGTTTCCAAAAATGTATTCATACTTAATGCCCTTTTGACACAAAATCCAAAAATTCTAAGTTTAGAAGGAACATTAACTAACGCGCTACAACCCAAACTACTGAGCCGACTTGGTTGAAATTTGGTAGGTATAGATTCCATAACCCTTCAAAGAGCTGACTTGATTTTGGTGGCAATCGGCGAATGGAAAGTGCCTTTTTGGCATATCAACTTTGTAATTTGAATGACAAACTCCCGTTTCCTTTATCAGCACATGACAGGTCTTCAAGTTGTGTTCCCAAAAATCTATTCTATTTTGACAAAATACCGCAAAATTTTTAAAAAACAGAAAACATTTTAAAGCCTGATGGAGAAAAATTTATAAAAAGTACCTGGGATACCAAATTCTTAAATGAGAGTCTTTACTTTGCTTGACTGATTTTGATACATGATTGAATTCTCTTTTCGGCCATATAAAAATTAGGTGGGTACTGGGTACAAATTATTAACCTAAACGCAAAAAAAAACGATGACGTAATATGTTGGAAATGGGTGACGTCAGAGACTTAAAAATGACGTCAACAGTTCCGCAAAAATGTAAAATAGTTTGACCTGTTAAACGGATTTTCTCAAAAATTGCTTGTTACAAAGTTATTGTGAATACCTATTCCATTTTTTAACCTCCCCACAACCATATAAAAATGGGAGGTTACTGCAATCAGTCCAAAATTCGAAATTGAGATAACACCAGATCTTTACGTTTCAAGGTCTCAGGATCACGAAAAAGTGGTTTTTAAAAAATGTCTGTGTGTATGTACGTATGTACGTACGTACGTATGTACGTATGTGAGCACGATTTCTCGGAAACTGTCGAACGGATTTGAATGAAATTTGGAATGTGGTTTAGTGTTGGCCCTCTGGAGAGCCCAGTTAATTTTCTTGCCGATCCGCAAACGCCAAGTGCCTTTTTGGCACACTAACTATGAAATTTGACTTATGAACACAATTTTCTTTTATCAGCACATGAAAGGTCTTCAAATTCTGTATCTAGAAATGTATTCATACTTAGCGCCTTTTTGGCACAAAATCAAAAAAATCGAAATTTCGAAGAAACATTAAATAACACGCTACAGTCCAAACTACTAGATCGATTTGGCTGAAATATGGTAGGTAGAGATACCATTACCCGCCGAAGAGCTGATTTAATTTTGGTGGCAATCGGCGAATGGCAAGTGCCATTTTGGCATACCAACTTTGAAACTTGAATAATGAACTCCCATTTTCTCTATCAGCACATGAAAAGTCTTCAAATTTTGTTTTCAAAATTGTATTCAAACTTAGTGCCCTTTTGGCAAAAGATCGTCAAATTTAGAAAAATCACAGAAAGCACCTTAGGTTTGGTGGAGTGAAACTATTAGATATAGTAAATAGTAACATTTACTTGATATTGGTGATAGGATTGGAAAATTCACCAAGTGGGGAGGTTCCAGCCGCTTCCGTAGCTCCCCATTTTTTTTGCATTGAAAGTGTTGTCCTACATTTGGGCCCAGAACCATTGCTCACAACTGAAGAAAAAACATTGATGGTAATTTCACTTTTTTATGAGGTAGACTCATTGGTTTTAAGGTGATTACCTGCATCATGTTTTCGGTTTTTTCAATTTTCCTCGTGAGTGGTTAGTTTTTTCGAAAAATTTTAAGAACCAAAAAAGTTTTGTAATTAAACAGGGAATACGGCCGCATAGGCAAATTAGCAATATTTTCAAACATAAAAAAGTTCAAGGACAAATAACATCGAGGCCACGCTGTACCGGGTGGACCAACACTATTGCCCACCTCAATAATTGCCCTTTACCTTGAAGCTAGAGTTTTGATTTTTTTACAGGGTGTATGGGTACTAAAAACCCTTCAGAGGGCGTAAAATTTTTTTTGATTGGCCCAAAAATGTGACGTCACGAAATTTTCAATGGGGCTATTTTCATGAAATAAATAATTTTTGCCCACAGGTTGGTTATTTAGGGCCTTAGGATCACGCTAAACTGATTATTTAATTTTTTGGACATCAGGTTACCAAACTGCAGAAGCTAAAAATCACGTCAATTTTTCTCACAAGTCGCCCATGAAACAACACCTAATCATTGCGAGGTATGTCCTTTATCGATCGGCGGATATTCAGAAATGTCAGTGTCAGCTTGTCATGTCGGCAGGGTCATCAAACCACATTATTCTTAATTTTCGAATTCATTCAATTAATCAATTAATTTTCCCGGAAAATTATTCAAACAAAACGCCCAAAGTTTGTTTAAGCGCGTGCGTAGTGTTCCACATTGCGCGTCAAATTAAATCAGACATAACCTCGTTTTGGAGAAATTTATCCAAATTTAAATTACAACCAGCACCAAGTACGTTTACCCATTACCCATTTGAAGGGCCTTCTGATTTGGTAAGTTTTTGGAATTTCGGTCGATTTATTTAATTGTAAAATTGAAAATTTTAGGTGACGAAGATGATATGTGTGAACCCAAAACCTAGTAGCTGGTAGCATTGTTGGTGGTATCTACTCTGCAGAAGGTCCATTAGATAATAAAGAAGCTTACTTTCAAGTGTGGAAGATTGGTCCACTGAAATTGTTGATAAAATTGAGACTGTTCCTGTTACGTTGTTAGATTTGACTCCTAATAATAAAAGCTATTCAAAGTATTTTGTAACTTAAGTAAATTGTTGAAATTCATGATGTGACAGTGCTCTGGATTTACTTAATTTCATAACGATGGGTAAGTATTAACCTACCTCCAGAAATATCAAAAATTAAGACCACACGACAGATTTTTTAACAATTTTTATTATTTTATTAATCAATTTAATCAGACAACTTGCAGCTTTGCTGTGTTTACGGACAAAGCGTCAATAATTTGGCACTGTTGATAGGTGGTACACTTGCACTGAGAAGAATAGTCCTGGTTTGTCGATTAGCTGACACTCCCCGTGATAACATTTTTGAGAATCAATTATTATGTTGCAAACAGGCTGTCTGATGAGGCTTGCAGAGAACCTACCAACAGGCCAGACACTGCCATTATTAGATTTTGGGTTCACAAAAGGGCCCCATCGTTTTATTAAACATTTTTGGTCTCCAGCTAAAATTTTCAATTTTACAATTAAATAAATCGACCTAAATTCCAAAAACTTACCAAATCAGAAAGCGTACAATGGGTAAACGTACTTGGTGCTGGTTGTAAATTACATTTGGAAAAATTTCACCAAAACGAGGTTATGTGCGTTATGTGTCATTTTATCGATATGGAATTACGCACGCGCTTGTCTCACACAAACCCTATGCTTCAGGGGTTTTGTTTGAATAATTTTCCGGGAAAATTAATTGATTAATTGAATGAATTCGAAAATTAAGAATAATGTGGTTTGATGACCCTGCCGACATGACAAGCTGACACTGACATTTCTGAATATCCGCCGATCGATAAAGGACATACCTCGCAATGATTAGGTGTTGTTTCATGGGCGACTTGTGAGAAAAATTGACGTGATTTTTAGCTTCTGCAGTTTGGTAACCTGATGTCCAAAAAATTAAATAATTAGTTTAGCGTGATCCTAAGGCCCTAAATAACCAACCTGTGGGCAAAAATTATTTATTTCATGAAAATAGCCCCATTGAAAATTTCGTGACGTCACATTTTTGGGCCAATCAAAAAAATTTTTACGTCCTCTGAAGGGTTTTTAGTACCCATACACCCTGTAAAAAAATCAAAACTCTAGCTTCAAGGTAAAGGGCAATTATTGAGGTGGGCAATAGTGTTGGTCCACCCGGTATAACGGAGATCCACTTTTTGGATAATGTCTTAAGTACCATCAGAAGTTGCTTCTTGGTCTGTAACAATGCTGTGCAAAAATTCAAAATCCTACGATACACCTTTCGAAAGATATTTAAAAAGAACGTTTAAAAATGAAGATCTTTGGGGGCTTATAACATCAAGAGGAATCACAATTGACCTATAATTTTTGTACCAAGCTTCATCATTGGAACAGTAGATTCTGTGGTATAAAGGATGTGGAGTCTTTCAGACTCACCCTGTATAACAAAGATCCGCTTTTTGGATAATGTCTTAAGTACTATCAACAGTTGCTTCTTGGTCTGTAACAATGCTGTGCAAAAATTCAAAACCCTACGATACCCCTTTCGAACGATATTTAAAAAGAACGTTTAAAAACGAAGATTTTTGGCGGCTTATAACATCAAGAGGAATCACAATTGATCAATAATTTTTGCACCAAGCTTCATCATTTGAACAGTAGATTTTGTGGTATAAAGGATGTGGAGTCTTTCAGACTCACCCTGTATAAAATTTTGTGTACTTTTTGAGCTTTTCTTGCTTTTTTGAGTTACTTTAGAGCTTTTTTTGTGCGGTTTTTATGTTATTTTAAGCACTTAAAACCACTTTTTTGCGCTCTAAGATCACTATTTGTAAAATGCGAATAAAATTCGATATTTTCAAATTGCAACTTCGAATCTAATTATATCGATAGAAATTGAAGGCAGTTGTCCCGCTTATTTATTTATATTCTTTGGTGGAAACTATTCACAATTTAAATTTGATAACGGATTAAGTACCCAGAAATTAAATAAATTCACCCAAGTTGAGGGAGAAAGACAATAGCGTAGAATATCTGGACCAACCACTAACAGGCAAATTGTGAACAAAACATTTTGACATAAACCTAACCTTCTATTTCAGAGAATTCATTAAGTTTTCTTGTAAGAAATTTGCCAACTTAGTAAATAATCGAAACGCGAAGCCTAAAGCGAGTAGTGTAACAAAATCGCAAATTAAGTTTTCGTTTTGACTTTCGATGACTACAATAAATTTAAGGATTTCTACTAATATTTAAAGGGACTGTGAACCAAAATTGAAAAATATTAGTAGAAAAAAAACAAAAAATTAAAAACCGCGGTTCTGGCTAAGACGATTTTGGGATTAGAGTGATTTATAGAAACATTCATTGGACGTGTGACGTCATCTCAACACCGCCAGTCTACGTCGATCCAGTACCACAGTAATCAGATTTTTTGAGATTGGCGGGTCTGGTCGTAAAACTATCTAATACAGTTGAAGTCTGGTTGCGGCAAACCATCTCGAAATCATCAAACGCCTGCATTGCAGTTTCGCAATCGGGTGCGTGCGCTCGATAGTAATGGAGGTTTGAATGTCAGCCAAGCGGCCGCCCACTTTTATTCTTGACCTCCATAACTATCGAGCGCGCGTAGATATAGTTTTACGACCAGACCCGAAAGCTTCAAAAAATTTCATTATAATAAAATTCTGCATCTCGTCACGTGCAGAAATAACCTCAAACAAACGTAAATTTTCTAAAACCGTCTTTTTTTTTGCTTTTTTTGAACTTATCAAAATACGTTTTAGGGTGCCCAAAAAGTGGTTTTTGAAAAAATGTCTGTGTATCTGTAAACACGTTACAATCCAAACTACTGGACCGATCTGGCTGAAATTTGAAACGTGGACATTTTATAGATTTCGGAAGAACTGAAAAGGTTTTGGGCTAAATCGACCCACAGGAAGTGTCATTTTGGCACATCAACTCAAAAAATTTTAATGCAAATCCATATTTTTCACGCCCCCGTATAAAAGTTCTTCCAATTCTGCTTCTAAAAATGTAGTCACACTTAGTGCCCTTTTGGCCAAAAATCGGTGCCGTGAAAAAACCTATGTATAACTTGTACGTGTTTATCACCGCATGGCTTCCAGCGCCAACTTTGCAAAAATAAATGATAAAAATGACTGACTAGTCGCAAAAAAATGACCCAAAAAATGACCTCGGTAAATAAGAAAAAGACAATGGCTGGTATGAATAAAGTGTTACAAGATGCTCATACTTGCATTAATAAAGGATGCAAATATAAGATTTTCGTTCACGAGAAAAGGATAGAACTATGAGCAAAGGCTTTGTTACCGTTTATTCATACCGGCCATTAAATGAAAGAAGACATAAATGGCCGTTACGAATAAATGGTAACAAAGCTTTTGCTTATAGTTATATCCTTTTCTCGCACACGAAGAGCTTATATTTGCATCCTTTGTTAATGGGAGTGTGAGCATCTTGTAACACTTGGCTGGTATGAATAAAGTGTTACAGGATGCTCATACTTGTTATTAATAAAGGATACAAATACAACTTTCGAGTGCACGAGAGAAGGATAGAACTATAAGCAAAAGCTTTGTTACCGCTTCTTCATACCGGCAACACAAGTTAACACAATCTTATTGCAGATATTGCAAATAAACAATTTCTAAAACTAAAAACTAAGAAATTTTTTGTTTCTTGACCAGAAAATTATCAATTAAGGCACTGTTTTTTTTAAATTTTCTTCTCCAGTTCATGAGTGTCTTTTTTTCACTGATCCAACTGAGCAATTTGAACATCCCCTAAGTATGGCTTGTAATGCTTTTTGACAGATTTTTTCAGTTTTTCGATAAATGCAATTTTAGTGGCTAAAGGCATTAAAAGGCTTTCTCTTGAATTTTTCTTAGCAAAAAAACATTTTCTTACTATTGGATTCGATAGCTGTTGCATTGACGGATCAAAAACCTTAGTGACGTTTTTTCGAAAATTGACAGTTTAGGGGCAAAAGTTCCCGTTTTTGAATTTTTCTTAGAAAAAGGGCATATTATTTTGTCGAATTCGATAGCTGTTGCATTGCCTTGGTGCCATTTTTTCGAAAAATGTCATTTTAGGGGTGAAAAACATTTGTATTTTAAATTTTAGAAACATCAGTTCCTCTTTGAAAATGGACCAAGCTTTCAACAAAATTTCGAAACTAACGCCGGGCACAATGCGCAACACATCATCAGCGATCGACACCCGGCCCACCTGCCGCGCTCGACTCACCCGATTCTGACTCGGTCAAAGCGAATTGCTACATTTACAAATTCTGTGAAAAAGTAGAAGTTTCTACCGTCTCCGAGACTGCCAATTTTTTCCCCCTTTTTTTTCACCCCTTCAAAATAACTTACCTTAAGTTCTTCGTTTGCGCTGAAATCACTCTTAACTTCTGATGCGTGCGATTTCATGTTCGTCCCAAAGAGACATTTCAACAGTTGTTGCACGCACTCAACAGTCATCCAATCCTCCAACCTAAAAGTACTCTTCAAATATCCCAAAATCTCCTCAGCTATCTCGTGAAACTCCACCAAACTCCCCACTTCCATCAAAATGGAAAACGCGTGCAAAACTTCCCTCAACATTCCTTGAAACTTCTCGCACGCCTCAGATTCCAACGAAATCTTCAAGAAAATTCATCAAAATCCACCCCTAAAACCTCAAAAACCAACCTTGTAATTGATGTGAGCCGATTTTAAAACCTCCCAGATTTTGAAATAGTGCGGCAAATGGAAGAAAGACGCCATTCCGTTGCCGGACGAATCCTTCCTGTCTTTCTCTTCCTTTTCGTGGTTTTTCACCGGACTCGTGATTTTTTTCTCCAAATCGCTCTTTCGCCTTTTAATGGGCGAAATGGGGTTGACTCCCGATAAATTCGGGAGGATCACTTTGGCGCTTTGACTCACCGGCACAATCTCCTCCAAAACGCAATGGAAAATGTTCAGCAGCTTCATTAAATGTCTCAAAAAATGATCGCAGAGCTTCGCGAATTTTTTGTGGTCGAACATGGACCACGGACTAGCTTCCGTTTCGTTCGTTGGATTTAACAGATTTAACGCACATCCTAGGGTGAATTTTTAGAAAGAAAAATGCAAAAGTTCAACACTTACCGGCGTAAAGATTGGAAATTAGATTCAATAGATTCAGGTGGCACGTCAAATCGTAGCTGACGACAGAATGGGTCAAAGAGTGTAAGGAAATGTTGAGTAGATCCAAATTCGAATTCCAGGCCTTCGAGAATACTGTTGAGGGGTAAACTCTCGAAAGAAGGGACAACGTTTCGACACAACCGCACTGCAAAAATTTGTTATTTATTGTTTAAAATGTAACTTCTCGCGTGTTTAATGCCCAATATTTGTTTCTATAACCACTGTAAAATACTAAAATGAACTTTAGAATTAGTAGGTTGTACAGTGCTATTCAGTATCTTCCAGTAACAAGTAGTGTAAGGGTTAAATTTCCACCGAGTCAATTATTTATGTTTGTCAATTTTTCGTATTTGGAGGTTGAAGGGGGTGGTTTTCGGGGTTGTAACTTTTTGCGTTCAGTTAGTCTGTTTCTGTTGTAGATAGTCCAAGGGCTCAATTTCATCCAAGTCAATTATTTGTGTTCGAGGGTTGAAGACTGTGGGTTTTGGGGGTACAATTTTTTGCGTTCAAAATAGTCTCCTGCGATAATGTAAAAGGATTAAATTCCGTCCAAGTCATTTTTTTGTGTTTCGGGATTGAAGGGGGTGAGTTTTAGGGGCGTAGTGTTTTTGTTCAATTCAACTCTTTCAAGTCAAGTTTTTGTGGTTGGGGGTTGAAGGGGGCGAGTTTCAGGGGTGCAATTTTTTGTGTTCAATTAGTTCCCTCCGGTAATAGGTGGTCCAAGGGGTTGAGTTTTAGAGGTGCAATTTTTTTCTCTTCCTGTCGTAGGTGATCTAAGGGTCTAAGGACTAAATATATATTGAAATTTCGAGTTTCAACCCATAATTTGCACCTCTTTCTGTTTCGTCTTGCAGAAAAAAACCATCCCTTATCAAATAATATCAAAAAATATGTGGTTTCAGACCACCATGTGCAAAATATTTGAGTAGGTTTCGTATTTTTGTGATTTTCAACCCCTAAATTTCATCCTCCAAAATTGACACCCCCTCACCTTTTCAGTTTCAGTTTCAGTAAAATATCTCCACTGGTTCTCGAGTTATAGGTCCTTTAAGGCACTGGCGGGTGTTGAAGGATACTAAATGGAATTCACCAAAGTTTTAATCGATAAGCTTGAGGGTCAATCCAACTGGGTGGATTGGAAATTCCAGATCACAATTCAACTTCAAAGTCATGGAGTTATGCAAGCGGTGGATGGTTCGCTGGAGTACCCGCAGGAACCGGAAGAAAGAGCTACAGCGGCTCAGAAGGCTGAATATGCCAAAGCAAAGGCTTCAGCATATAAGTTGGAGTACACAGCACAACATTTTATCGTCTCCAGTTTAAGTTTCGAAGTAAGACAGTTAGTAAATATGTGCGTCAATGCTACTGAAATGTGGAATAAACTACACAGCATTTATGAACAAAGAACTGAACAACGCCAAGATCGACTTTTTAATCAATTCTTTGGTATCTGCGAGAAAGATCCTTTCGACAGCATTGCTAAGCACATTTCGAAACTCGAGAAGCTATGGATCGAACTTCAAGACGAGACGTGGAGAGAAGATAAAGTGAAGTTGCCAGAATCATTGTTTCTTAATCGAATTCTCAACACGTTGCCAAAAGAATACTTTGAATTCACGAACGCTTGGGAATCCGTACAAAAAGAACAACGCACAGTTTCTTTGCTGAGAGAACGGCTTTGTACAGTTGAACTCAGGTTAAAAGAACGCAATGGTGAAGATGAAACATCGAAGAAAACAGGGCTTTTCGCCAAGAAGAAAAATGTAGAACAACAGGGACCATCAAATAATGGAGGAGAAAAGCAAAAGAAGAAAAAGACAGGTCCTACTTGTTACCGATGCTTCGAAAAAGGCCATCTAAAGCGGGACTGTCCAAAAAGCAAGCTAAAAGAACCTGCTCAGTCTGCATTTGTCGGCGTTTCATCTATGTTGTCAAGTATGAAAGAAAATGATGTTTGGATTGCGGACTCCGGTGCAACTCAACATATAACTAACCGTAAGGAATGGTTTTCAACTTTTGAAGATTTTACTACTCCACAGTATGTGCTTGTTGGTAATAAGCAGCACATGACAGCTGTAGGGAAGGGTAATATTGATGTTGACATGTACGTCAAGGGAAAAGTTGTGAGAAATTACCTGAAAAATGTCTGGTACTTACCTGAAGCTGGTCGAAATCTTTTTTCGTTAATTTCCGTGGTGGATAATGGTATGCGGTCACAGTTAGACAACAAAAGCTGCCTTATACTTAAAAATTCGGAAATTGTTGCTACTGGTGAGAGGAGAGATGGGTTATACTACATGCATTTGAGAGTAGTCTTACCAAAGTCTCCAGTAGAAGTGAATCTAGCGTCCGAGGAAAATACCTTACAGGTATGGCATGAAAGGCTTGGACACCAGAGTAAGAAACACGTACAAAGTTTCTTAAAGGAACGTGGAATCAATATTTCCAATAAAATGAGTAACGAATTTTGTGAAGCTTGCATGTACGGGAAGCAACACAGACTTAGTTTTGGACAACGACAAGTAAAAGCGGAGCGTCCTGGTGATCTGGTGCATGCTGATATTTGCGGTCCCATGCCAGTGTCATCACTTGGTGGTGCTAAGTACTTCGTTGACTTCAAAGATGACTTTTCAAAGTATAGATCAGTCTACTTCTTAAAAGAAAAGTCAGAAGTTGTGGAGAAGCTTCAAAATTTCCTCGCCACAGTGAATGTTTTGGGTCACACAATAAAGGAGTTACTCACAGATAATGGAAAGGAATTTGATAACGAACGAGTAAGAAAGGTGGTTCAGAAATCTGGTTTGCATCATCGTTTGATAATGCCGTACACGCCAGAACAGAATGGTACAGCTGAACGAGAAAATAGAACATTGGTCGAAGCAGCAAGAACACTGTTACACAGCGGAGAGTTTCCTGAACAGTTGTGGGCTGAAGCAATAAATACTGCTGCTTATGTGTTGAATCGTTCGGGTGCGACGTCAGTACGTGGGAAAACACCAATCGAGTTATGGACAAAGAAAACGCCTTCATTTACTCATCTGAAAATTTTTGGAACCGAATGTTTTGTGCACATTCCTAAACAAAAGAGAAGAAAATTTGACAAGAAGAGCATGAAAGGATACCTGATTGGCTATTGTGATGAAAAAGACGGCTACAGGATTTGGATTCCAGAAAAGAATGATGTTATTCTAAGTAGAGATGTTGTCTTTCGAGAAGAGAAAACTGCAAGAGAAAGTTTGATGGTGGTTCAAAATTTTGTTCAAAAGGATGATGAAGCAGAAGGTCTTGAAGTGGTAAATAACGAACGCCAGGAGATAGAAGAAAATCGTTCACCAATTGTAGAGGTTGGAGAAGAGACGCGAATTCTACGTGACCGTTCGAAACTTTCTTTGCCTACAAGACTAAAAAATGCGTTTGCCTTGCTTGTAGAACGTGCTGAACCTAAATCCTACAAAGAAGCTCTACAGTCGGAGGAATCAAGTTTCTGGAGAGAAGCCATGGATGAAGAGATGCAGTCTTTAAAAGAAAACGGGACCTGGGAATTGGTGGAGTTACCAACTGGCAGAAAATCAATTGCAAATCGTTGGGTATTTAAAGTGAAAGAGAACCCTGATGGAAGTGTCAACAGGTACAAAGCCAGATTGGTAATTAAAGGATTTTCCCAGAAAGCAGGTGTCGACTTTGATGAAACTTTCTCACCTGTTGCTCGTTTTGACACAATCAGAACTATACTTGCTGTCATCGTGACAGAAAAATTATGTTTTACCCAATTTGATGTTAAAACTGCGTTTTTATATGGGTATTTGAGCGAAGAAATTTACATGAAGCAACCGGAAGGTTATGAAGATGGAACTGGTCGAGTTTGCAAACTAAAGAAAAGTTTATATGGACTCAAACAGGCTCCAAGATGTTGGAATCAACGTCTGACCGATTTCATGATAAATTTGGGCTTACAACAAAGTGCAGCTGATCCTTGTTTATTTGTCAAAAATATGCCGAAGAAATTAATAGTTGTATTCTATGTGGATGATGGAATAATTGCTGGTGTGGACGAAGAGACGGTACATGAATTTCTAGACAAACTGAAATCTGAATTTCAAATAACATCTGGAGAATGCACATGTTTTCTTGGCATGCAAGTCAAGAGATTAATAGACGGAGGGATTTTTATTCATCAGAGTGCATACACAAGACGTGTACTTGAAAGATTTCGAATGTCTGAAGCAGTTAGTGTATCAACTCCCATGGAAAAGGACTACATTTCAGGAGAAAGAAGTGGATCAAAACTGAATGAAAATGTGCCTTTTCGATCAGCAGTTGGTAGTCTTATATATTTGGCGGTAGCGACGAGGCCAGATATAGCTTTTGCTGTAAACACGGTTTCTCAAGCAGTGGAGAATCCAAAAGAACGAGATTGGGAAGCAGTAAAACGAATAATGAAGTATTTAGTGGGGACTGTCGACTATGGAATTCATTACAAAGTTTCACATGCATTCCTTGATGTGTTCAGCGATGCGGATTATGCAGGTGATCCTACTTCTCGCAAGTCAACCAGTGGAGTAGTTTGCAAATTCGGAAATGGAGCGATAACCTGGCTCAGTCAGAAGCAACGATGCGTTTCTTTATCTACTACAGAAGCTGAATATATTGCTGGATCTGAAGCAGCAAAAGAAATTGTCTGGTTGAAGAAGTTATTGGGTGATATAATGAGTTACAAATTGCCGCTTCCAATTTTAAGAATGGACAACGCAAGTGCAATTAAACTTGTTAAAAACCCAGAATTCCACAGGCGCACTAAGCATATTGATGTGCGCTACCATTTTATTCGAGAAAAAGTAGAAGAAGGTCTTTTTGCACTTGAACATATTAGTGGAGAAAGACAAGTGGCAGATATTCTTACCAAACCATTGTGTAAAATTCGACATTCATTGCTTAGAGAAGCTCTGGGCATCGCCAAAGAAGTTTAAGTTTAAGGGGAAGTGTTGGAGATGAAAACTTAATGTTATAGAATGAATCAAGAAGGTGCCACCTGCTACTTTTACTTTTGTCAATTACTTTTTGAGTTGTCACATATTTTTAGTAGACTTAATAAATCTATTATTTTGAGCTGCTCTTCTGCTTCTGCACCAACCACTACTGCTGCAAATTCAACAATTACGCTTGGCCCCTTATGATACGCATGCGTTGATCTTGTGTCATTTCTAGTGCATTTATACGTCATTTGTCATTACTGTCAACAGAATGTAGGGCTTTTCACGTTTACCGCATGCGATTTTAACCTTCAATAATGATAAATGACAGATAACTGACAGTAGACATTCAAGTAAATTCTGTCGGCGGTCAAAAAATGACTGCGCATACGGCCATACATGGCGGCATGACGTCACGCTTACAGGACCTATTACAATTAATAGTTTTTCGGTCCCGAAAAAACCCTCGCATTCTCGCGCTTTTACTGCGAACGGTGCCTAAACGCTTGAAGATGGATTAAAATCGTATAAGGGAGAAATGTCGGCAACGAATAGACCTACAAAAAATCCGCGGCAGCATATAAATATCTGTTACGGATAGCCGACAATAAGCCACTGAAGCTGTTTTCGTCAAAAATTAAAACAGAAAAACGGTCTCGGTGGGCTACCCATCGTAGATAGCTATATGCCGTCGCGGACTTTTTTGTAGATATTTTCATTGCCGACAATTCCTCCTTACAAACTTTTGCTCTAGCTTCAAGCGTTGAGGCAGCGTTCGCGATCAAACGTCGAAAATTGTAATTTCTTTCAGTTTTCACTCCTAACTCCCACCCCCCTGGCCCGATATGGCCCAAAAACAATCCCCGCCGAGATTTTCGGGGTATACACATATGTACAAAATTTCAGCTCGATATCTGCTTTCGTTCTCAAGTTATGTGATGGACAGAGTAGACGGCCGGCCGGCCGAGCGAGCAAGCGAATTCACAAAAACTACAGTGCCTGCGCATATGCTTCGGCACTAATATGCGATAACAGGAGGCTATGGAAACAAGTGAATCGCAATCTGTCGAAAGGACGTTTGTCTAAAGTTAGTTCGCACAGTCCCCAGATAAAATGGCAGATGACATGTCCTGTACGAACTAACTTTGGACAAACGTCCTTTCGGCTGGTTGTGATTGATTTATTTCCATAGCCACCCGTTATCACATATTTTCTGAATAACACTGTACCTTTCAGTTTAAAATTAACGTAAAAACGACGACAAAAAGTCCATACTTAGAGTTGACTTTCCAAGCAAAACTTGAGCTAACTTTAAATGGGAAAATATTTATTTTTCATGGAGACAAAAATTTCTGTTTATTAGAATAAAAAATGTTGCACCTACTCAGCGGCAGAGCTGGGCTACTCAGTATCGAAATGTACTTGAAGTACAGTACTGATTACTTTTGGTACTTAACGTAACGGTACTTAAGTACTTTGAAAATTCGGTACTGGTACTTGAATAATTTTTTCGAGAAAAGTCTTTGTACTTTGTATTTTAAACCATGCGGCATCAAGTACTTAAACCATGCGGCATCAAGTACTTAAGTACCGAGTACTTAAGTATTGAGTTCGGTACTGAATCTTTTGCTGAAAAATAGGGGGTTTTTAGAATATTTATTAGGTTGGGGCAAATCCAAGAACGTGTAACATGTAAATAAGATGGCACATGACATGTTTACAACCACCCTCACCGAAAACGCAGCGGTCTGGACGTCAGTCAAATGTTTTTTTGTAACATGTGCCATCATTTACCTGAAAAACTGACAGGCAGACGGGAGCAAATGATATTGAGGGTCCCAATTTTTTTTTACAAATTTGGAGCCCCCTCAATTTGAAAACGCAGCCACACCTTACTTTACTTAAGTACTATGTCAAGTGCTTAAGTATTTTATGAAGTACTTAAGTACTTTATTAAATACTCTGTCCCTTATTTTACTCAGTACTTTTAAGTACTGGTACTGGGTACTTAACGTGTGCGCATTAGGAAAGTACTGGACTGTAATTTTCAAGTACTTCTATTCAGTACTTGTACTTGATTTTTGAAGTATATTCAAAATATCAAGTACTTAGTACTTAATACAAGTACTTTTTTTCGGTACTTGGCCCAGCTCTGCTCAGCGGTAATTACTTTTAAATGATAATTTTCAAAAACTCTGAAAATCATATATAAATAGTAAAAAAACTAAATATTAAATGGGAGGTCGCAGGTCGAAAGTAAATATTAAGTAGGAGGCCGCTAAAAATGTAAGTTTAGATGAAATAGCACAAACAGTTCGTAAGATATCCAAACGGTTCGTAAGATATCTTTTTACAAACCTTTAAGCCATATAACTAGAGATGGGTCGGCGGAAATTTTCCATTTTGGAAAGCTTCCAAAATGGGAATATTTCCGGGAAGAAATAAACGAGGTTCAGGCAATCTTTCCCAGGAAATATTGCCGGAAACTTTCCAGGAAATTTTCCGGGAACTTTCTTATAAATCTGCTACGGTTTTTGAATTTGGCTCGACATTTAACGGTTTTTTAACCTAAAAGAGCCCTGCCGTAAGTAATCAAAATCAGAAAAACCTTGTTAATTCTTGTTGTGAGCAGCAGCAACAGTGTATTTAATGGCTGTTAACAAAATATTCTATCCAAATTTTTCAGATTCTTATTGTATTTAATTTAATTTATTTACACATTTTGTCCAAAGAAATGTGATGTATTTGGTATTTTTGAGAAGGTAACGCCGCACAGTGGTTCAGAATGCAAAAAACGTGAACGAAAATCCCAGCTTGGAAACTATTGAATCGATTTCGGCAAAACTTGTACCCCGGGGGTTTTTGGCACCGTAGAACACACTGGTGGCGTTATTTTTTAGAAATTCTTAACACCAACCCCTCTACGAAGGGTTGAAGTCAAAAATTGTTATGAAAAAACACAATTACACCTAAAAGCTAAATTTTTTACCATTTTTTGGTGAAAATTATCCAGTTTTGCGTTTTTAATAATAATAATATTGTTGACATCAATAATAATACAAATAATACCCCTAAGTAACTTCTAACGTATATTTATTTAGAACTCGAACTCGCCTGGCACATTAATTGAGACATCAAACACAAAACAACGTTTAATCGTCTTCCTCTTCCTCATCGTCTTCTTCTTCCTCATCGTCTTCTTTCTCACATTCTTCGTCCTCTGTTTCTCCTTCCAGAAATTCTTCCTTGTCTGCATCGATTTCGAGATCCTCAGGAACAATCACGAGAGCGGCAACTTCGGGTTCTATTTTTCTTTTTGGCTTTGCTTGCTCATAAAACGAGCTTAAAAACGGGTCAGAGCTTAATATCAATCGGTGAAACAGATCTTCATTAATTTTGAGGCGGTTCACTTTCCTGGTGTGATGTTCTCTGTACCTTTTAATATCTTTATTTTTGGCTTCTTGTGCCTCTTCGGAGAGCTCGCCTATTGGCACAACGACCTGATCAATGATGCTAGCTCCATGTATTAAAATTTTGTGAACAGAGGGTGGCATATAATACCACCCGTACAAGGACACAAATTTTTCAGCCGTTCGCAGAGAATACTCTTCAAACTTTTCTATTTTGATTTCAAGTCCACTATTAATAGTGTAATTTCTCCAGATAATTTGGCGTTGGAAAAGAACCTTCCCGCCGTATTTCCATCATTTGAAGTTCCAGCACCTTGTTTGGGCATATCCACAATTAATCCCATTCTTGTATGAAACTCAGACTGAATTTTTCGCTTTCTTTCTTCAAATTGCTCTCTTTTGTTCTTTGGCACCTTCCACACCTTCATTTCCAGTCTGTATGAAACATGCAAAAGACATTCGAAAAAGCGGATGTATGGGTGCAATACAGAAAGGCCAAATCTAAACATGGATTGTTTTGCTGGTTGAGTTCGAAGAGATTTGATTTCGTTCATCTGCGAAATCGTTGCGTTACATATATAACAACGCATGCTAGATGTTGATGATAATGCACTACACACTTTACCGTCAACCATAGTCAAATGTAAGGAATAGTCAATCTGTATATTTTCCTTTTCTGTCTTTAAGATAAAAGGTACCAATTTATCGATTTCAGATGTGACTTCGGCTTCCTCAGCTCGGGAGACTTCGGCAGATTCTTTTGTCCATTGTATTCTTAAAGGACGACAAAATTTTGTTGAACAAGGTCGAGGATTTTTCCACACAATTTCTTCTGTCTCCTTATTGATCAACCGAAGAGGGACTAGTGATGTGACAAAGAGACTTTCATCTGTGCTTAGCAACACTTTTTCATCGCGTTTTTGTTTATACGCTGAAAACCCAGAGCTTCCATCAAATCCCCACTTGCATATTAATTGTAGAGGATTTTCCATTTTACTTCGGTCGGTAATGAGCTTTAAAATACTGCTGCAAGTCTTATCAAGTAACTTTTGCAAAGAAACTTTACAATCACTTTCAGCAATGAAAATTTGGGAGGGGTAATATTGCTTTTTAACTTCTAAAACTTTATGGTATGATGGATATAAATCAGAATCACGAGATTTCGCCGATCGCCTCAAAACTATGTACTGATTTTTTGTTAAATTTAAAGAAATTAAAAGAGCTAATGCCTCTTCTGGCGAATAGGGGGAAATCTTTTTTTCAGAAGACTTCCACTTCGTCAAAATTTTGATCGCTCGTCCTGGAGTGGTAGTAGTTGTTTCGGATAATAGCTTTGCAGCCGCACCCTTTCCTTCTTCTCGCAATTTCATGGATGCGGCAAAAGCCAACTCTGAGCTCGATTTTTCTTTCCTGAGAGCAGCAGTCTTCCTGCGCTTCGCTGCATCACTGCTCTCCTCAAATTGCTTTGGAAGTCTGCCTCGTTTACCTTATTAAAATTATAGGAAAAAATAAATTTTGTCTATATTAAATAGTAAATTAAAACTTACTGGATTCTGATTCTGATACCTGAGATGAAGATGTACCAGGAAGACAACGAAAAACAATCTCAGGAAACTGAATTTCTTCTCGCAGCCAAGAATCAAATTTAGCTAGGAACCGATCATTATGCCGGTTCACTTCATTCCATTTTCTTGAATATGGGGTGAAAAACGATTTTCTCGCGAACGTCTCAAGTTGTTCTGTGGCGGCTTCATCACCATTGGTTTGAAATTTTTGTTTTAAAAAGTCCAAAACACTAACTTTACGATCTTCCAAAGACTTATCTCGATTTTCCATCATCAGATCATGCAACATCAGACGCGTAATTCGGACCATACTGCACAATTTTGCAACAAAATTTGCAATAACAAGCGAAATTGCAAATATAACAATAACTATAACAATAACAAGAAAGATAAAACACTATGGAACTATTTAAATCGCTGCGAACACTTCGAATACAAGAGACGCACTGAAAATTTCAATTTTACGAGAGTGCAATGATTCGCTTAAAAGCCCATTAAAGCCATTCGCGCAAGTACGCGCAGACAAAATCGTTTTAGTTGCCTACCTGAGTCCCTAAGCAAATATCTGATACTAATTACAAACCGTCGTCTGCTGTCGTCTATTTTGTATAGCCTTAATTGTGAAATTTTTCTGAGAAATGTAATGGAATCGTAATGAGGGTTAGGAAAAGAACCCTCTATGTACATTTGCTTTCCTGGTGGGCTATTTTGATACAAAGAGGTTCACTATAAGCAGTAATAAAAATGTTCTTGTGGAAATCATAAGTTCCTTCTGTCGACAAGCTGGCGATCTTTCCCTTTTTAACAGCAACGTAAAGCGCAGCAAAAATGTTCGTTTTGCACGTCGCGTAGTGACTACACGAACAATACGATTGAATACTTTGATTGTCCTAAAGTTGACCAATATTATGAAGAATAAAATATATCAATTACTCTTTCCTACGCGAAAGTTGGAAAACCTGAATTTCGTTCACGTTTTTTGGATTCTGAACCACTGTGCGCCGCCAAGAATTCATTTAAAGCAAAATCGAAAAATTGCGGAAACTTTCAGGAAAGTTTCGGAAATTTTCAATGGAAACTTTCCGGGAAATTTCAATAAATGTGAATTTACCCATCTCTACATACAGGGTGAGTCTGAAAGACTCCACATCCTTTATACCACAGAATCTGCTGTTCAAATGATGAAGCTTTATAACAGGGATCCGCTTTTTGGATAACGTCTTAAGTACCATCAGCAGTTGCTTCTTGGTCTGTAACAATGCTGTGCAAAAATTCAAAATCCTACGATACACCTTTCAAAAGATATTTAAAAAGAACGTTTAAAAATGAAGATTTTCGGCGGCTTATAACATCAAGAGGAATCACAATTGACCAATAATTTTTGCACCAAGCTTCATCATTTGAAAAGTAGATTCTGTGGTATAAAGGATGTGTAGTCTTTCAGACTCACCCTGTATAACCAAACATAACTTCTAAATCATAAATTTTTCTGGAAAGGTCAATAGGACCTTTTCTCTTCAGAATCTAATTTGCTTTCTAAAAATGCAAGCTTCGATGAAATAGCACAAACAGTTCGTAAGATATCGAAACGGTTCGTAAGATATCTTGGTATAAAACCTTTAAGCCATATAACCAAACATAACTTCTAAACCATAAGTTTTTCGGGAAAGGTCAATAGGACCTTTTCTCTTCAGAATTTAATTTGCTTTCTAAAAATGCAAGTTTCGATGAAATTAAACAAACAGTTCGTAAGATATCCAAACGGTTCGTAAGATATATTTGTACAAAACCTTTAAGCCATATAACCAAACATAACTTCTAAACCATAAGCTTTTCGGGAAAGGTCAATAGGACCTTTTCTCTTCAGAATTATCAAAATTAATCGGGAGGGCGCAGGCCCAAAGGAAAAATTTAATGAGGTCGTAGGCCGAGAGAAAAAAAAGAGGCCGGTAGTAAAAATTAAGCACCAATTTTTTAACGTGGGTTAGGTTTTTCCAAGGGGCAATTCGCGGTCGGGAGTCAGTGTACAAGCCTCTGAAAGTCAGAGAAAGTCTCGGAAAATCTACAAAAAGTCAAGAAAGTCAGTAAAAAGTCAAGGAAGTTATAAAAAGTCAAGAAAGTCACAGGATGTCAGAAAAAAGTCACAGAAAGTCCGCAAAAAGTCGCAGGAAGTCGGAGAAAGTCAAGAGAAATCTGTACTCCCGACGGCCTCGTCTAACCACTAGAGCTTTATTTTATTTACACTTTCCCAAATTACGCTAATTCACAATTAAATCCTGATCCTCAGATATTCTGAGACAGAGAAATTATAAAATTAGGTTTATTACTTAGGTACTGTATTTCATTGACGGTACAAATTCGACGGCTGTAGAGATTCCATTCGATTATTCTACTCGTAAAATTGCAACAGGAAATCACAGAAAGTTTCTACAAGGTCACAGAAAGTCAAAAAAGTCGCAGGAAGTCTCACAAAAAGTCTTAGAAAGTCACAAGAAGTCTCAAGATGTCATAGGGAGTCACAAGAAGTCACAGAAAGTCTCAGAAAGTCCAGAAGAAGTCAGGAAGTCCTGGAAAATCTCGGAAGTCAGTGTACAGATTTTCGACCGCGAATTGCCCCTCGGGTTTTTCTGTTGCTTTACAAAACGGACTTTCAGTTGTTTCTGCTTTTTGAAACTGACAGAAATTATTAGCCGCCCGACTTACGATGAAGAATTTTTTTCATTCTACTATCGGATGTCCAACACGGACGCATGTAACATTTCGCCATTTGTTTTATTTCTTACAAAATTAAGTTGAAATTTTCAGTGTGTCTCATTTTAACTGGAACCACCCAAATATTTCGGTTAATTTTAACCGAATATTCAATGCGTTCTTTTTTTCTGCATGTAGAGCTCCAAAATCTGCACCTGCGTGATGCTTCACTATAGACCAAAATCCCAGCCTACTGCGATTTAATAAAAAGGCCAAAAATTACGAAATCGTATCAGGCATTTTTTTATCGAAATCTTTTATAAGAAAAAGTTGCTCAGGATGGCTCCTAATGGCTAAATGCGAAATTTTAGGAAAAAATAAAAATGTTGAATTTCTTGAGGAAGAATCACAAAATAACGAAAAGTTCAATATTTTTTCAACATCATGGGGGTGATGTGAAATAAAAAAAACTATTGAAATGAATTGATTTGACATTTGCTACCGGCTATGGATGGATAAAACTTAACAATCGCAGAAAAAGTTGAAATTAGTGTAAGATTTTCGTTTTTCTTAACAATTTCAAGGGACACCCCAACTAATCTGTTGCAATGTGCCACAAACAGCAAACATATGCGCTTCCATTGTTTATTTATTTCACATCATACGTTATGTTGCAAAAACATTGACGTTTTCGTTATTTTATGATTCTTTCTCAAGAAATTCAACATTTTTTTCTTTTCCTGAAACTTCGGATTTAGCCATTTGGAAGGATCCTGAGCAACTTTTCTTTATAAAATTTTTCGATAAAAAAATGCCTAATACGATTTCGTCATTTTTGCCCTCTGTATTAAATCGCAGTAGGCTGGGGTTTCGGTTTATAAAAAAAGTTGGAGTAATACACAGGTGCAGATTTTAAAATTAACCGAAATATTTGGGTGGTTCCAGTTAAAATGAGACACACTGTATGTATAAAAACGCAAATTTTGACAACTTCACAATTTTTTTCTTGCTTCCGGTTTAACCGCCTCCTTCGTTATTTTAAATAGTAAGATAATGGTTCTCAAGGTATGTGGATTTTACTAGGTATGCTAAAGCTTATGGGGCTGTCAGCGCGGTCACGTGATCGTTTTTGACGTCATTGGTGGAAGATCACGGCACACTCACAAACGAGGCGAGTGAAAACTAGTAATGTCAGCAAATGTCAGTGTCAAGCTCATGAAACTCGAAAAGCAATTGACAATTTCAGTTCAAAACAAAATTTTGGCTTTGATAACGAGCGCGTTGTTTTCGAAACTCTTTGTAGCTGTTTGATAAACTTCTTTCGGTGTTGTGGAGTGTTTCTAGTGATAGTGAAGTGCATATTTATTGTTTTATTTTACGTTAATGTACGCTGTCAACATGGGCGAGAATTTCAAATTTGCCGCCCTCAAGTTCCACCAGTGACGTCACATCCTGCTTTTGTCGCGAAGTACAGCCTTAGCATACCTAGTAAATCTCCATATACATTGATGGTTCTCTTTACAGTCATATTAAAAAAAAGGCGGTCTCGGAGACGGCAGGAACTTCTACGCCGCACTGCATTGGATTAATAACAGCAGCATTTATTAAATTTTTAAATATTTAAAATAAGAAAGTTGCTATGCCAAAAGGGCACTTCGGGTTGACTGATCGGCTTCAAAATCTAATCAGCTCCTCTCCCGCACAGACAATAAAATAAATTGCCACTAAAATGACATTTTTCGAAAAAATGGCACTAAGGTTTTCGGCTTGAAAAAAAATCAGTTATCAAATGCGCTAATAAAAATATACATTTATGCATAGTTTTTTTTTCACGGCACCATTTTTTGGTCAGTGTGAATACATTTTTAGAAGCAGAATTTGAAGAGCATTCATATGGTAATGCGAAAAATGGGGGTTTGCATTTAAATTTTTAAAGTTGATGTGCCAAAAGGCACTTTCCGTGAGCCGGTGTAGCCCAGATTCTAATCAGCACCTACAAATCTCCCACTGAATATGTGTACCAAATTAAATTTCATCAAAATCAGTTCAGTAGTTTCGGCTGTAGCGTGTCCACAGACACACGGACAGACACACACACAGACACACATTTTTCAAAAATAGGTTTTTTGGGTTCCTGGGACCCCGAAACGTAAAGATTTGATGTCAGTTCATTTTCGAATTTTTGATCGATTTTATATACTGCTCCGCCTTGAGCGTAGAAGTTAAAATGTCACCATAAGTTTTAAAGATGGCAGCCATATTATCAACACGTAAAAAGTTAAGTTGGCTGTGATTTCTGTAATTTTAAGTTAAAGTGAATCAGATTAACACAGGAGTCCTTTAAAACTTGCACGATTACTAAATAATGAATATTTAAAAAAAAACGAAATCGTTTGATTCTCTGAAGTGTGCAAAAACATAGGATTTTCAGAGGTTCTCAAAATTAGAAATTGCAAGTAATTACCTCTTTTAATAAAGAGAAAATGTATCAAATTCCAATTCCAACCCTTCGAGAACACTGTTGTTTCTATAACCGCTGTAAAATAACAAAATGAACTTTAGAATTAGTAGGTTGTACAGTGCTATTCAGAAAATATGTGATGACAGGAAGCTATGGAAACAAGTGAATCGCAATCTGACGAAAGGATGCTTGTTTAAAGTTAGTTCGCAAAGTCCCCAGATAAAATGACAGTTGTCATGCCCCCAAACAAGTCCCGGGTAAAATGACAGATGACATGTCCTGTACGAACTAACTTTGGACAAACGTCCTTTCCACAGGTTGCGATTCATTTGTTATCACATCTTTTCCGAATAGCACTCTTTGTTCAATAAAAAAATATTAGGTAGGCCACGGACCTTTTAAGCAGAACTGTCGCAAAACCACCCCTAACCTCACAATTTCAACGTCGGATATTTTGTACGAATTTATGAATTATCATACTCACTTGATTTAACTGTCTTAATGAAATTTGCAATGAGTAATTCAAATTAGTTGGCACTTACTGAATATATCCTCATAACCAAGCCATTCAGATCACAGAAAAGATCTTTTTCCTCTAGGGGCAGAAGTAGGAACTTCCACTCAATCTACTAAAATGTGACATTTTACCAACTGACAGGAGGTGGAAAACGTCAACATTTCATAATAGGTTATAGAAACAAAAACTTACCACATCTCAAACCCTGCGAATACTTACAAAAAAATGTTTGGACGGCGTCGACGATAAAAAATCACACAATCGAGTCACAATTTTCGACAAAGAAAACTCCACAGATTCACATTTCTCCCCTCCGAATTTACTGAAAGGGAACGGCATGCCTTCGATGAAATGTCGCCAGTTTGACGAGCAAACATCCGTCGAATCCTTCAAGTGGGACAAATGCAAGTTTTTAAATTCCACGGCTCGAATAGTGACGGCATCTTCTTTGATTCTGAACTGCTCGAAATACAAGAAGGGGATGATCCTGGAAAATTAAATTTTTGAGTGTATGGGAAAGTGTCGACATTACGTGACGATGGCGTTGGCTGCAGAAGTTCGCACCCTTAAATCTTCTTCTTGAAGGAGTCTGAAGAGGATGTTGTGTATGACTTTGCCTTGGAATTCACTTGAACCGGAAATATCGTATATGGCGATGTAGGGTAGTTTCGAAACTAATTCACACAAACTGACCTGAAAGAAGACGAATGTAGAGCTTTTCAGAACTGTTTATGAATGATTCGTAACAGTTTCAGTTTATTCTAAATTATTTGCGATCGTTTGTGAACGTCTTGAAATGTTTCTTGTTTGCCGCTCCTATGTGTAGGAGTTTGAACGCTAATTCCGAGTCATTGTGGAAAATAATTCAATTTTTTGGATGAGTTCGTCGATTTTCGGTAAGAAGCTTTGATTTATTTTTATTGACTTAGATCATGCAGTGAGACACTAGGCGCTTTTGCACATTTATGTCAGAAACCTGACTTCAGCTACTTCCATTTACACATCCTCACTTAACTCAGCAATTTGATTGGTCAATATTCAAATGAACCAATAAAATTGCTGAGATTAACTGAGGCTGCTCAGATAAATGTGTCAGCAATTTGATTGGCTCATTTTACTTTTGGTCAATCAGATTGTTGATATTGGTTGCATTCAGCCGACGGATCTAAAACGGTTATCGCTCCAACCGTTGTGACGCAACAGTTGCGCATTGGCTGAGAGTGCTATGTAGCCCACAATTTCAGCCGAATTATGTAAACTGTTGCACAACAGTTGTGTCGACTGAACACGACCATTAACTCAGGCTCCTTAGATAAATGTGTAAAAGGAAAGCGCCTACTTTCTATCAGCAATGGGGAATTACTGTACCTTTAAAATATTGTTCTGGTTGAAAGACATTTTAAAATGAGCTCTGACGTGTTTTTGCATTTTCGAATGCAACCAGTCCTAAAGCCATAAAATGAAATGTTAATCTTGATGACGTATGAACTCTAGTTTTCACCACAGAGGTTCTCTCGAAAAGTAGCAACCAAGTTTCATTTCATTCGTGATTAATTTTGTCAATGTCAAATCTAAAGGCGGATTTATAGATTGACGAACTGGAAGCAGAAGAAAAGATATAGAGTTTTCATCAGAGATGTAAAATTACCGTAATTTATTAAGAAAAGCGTAATTTACGGCAATTTTTTTTACTGCGAAATCCATACATCAACTTGACCTTAGAAATAAATACCGGAAATGGGCACTATTAACTTTTGACACTATCTTATTTTAACATCTACCTTAAAAACTTCCATTTAAAAAACATTTTTTTCTGACAACTGACGACGTGCTATGTGATGTGGAAATTCGATTGCATAACACATTGAACAAAATAAAGAAGGCAGTTTGAAATGAAATGATAGAAAAAATTACCGTATTTTTCAGGTTTCTGGTAAATTACCGTAATTTTAAGTAAATTTTGGTAAAGGACCCTATACGTTAAGGGCGAATTCTCGGCCCAGTCGAAAATGACCAAATTATTTTTTTTTAGTGTAAGTGGGACCAGATGTTTGCTAAAGTAATATTATAAGTCGAGAGTAACAATACAGGGTGCCCCAACACCGATGTGCAACGTATTCATGACCCTTCATTTTGAAGCTATCGTTTTTACAAAAATACAAGCGCGAAGGTATCCCCCTGTACATGCGGAGCTAATCAGCGTTTATTTCATTTCAATATCTTTTTTACGTCCGAAGATATTCAAGAAGCAAAGATTTAAAAAAAAAACCTGTATATCTTGAAAACGAAAAATTACTCTTTATTAATTTTTTTTATGGGGGGAATTATAATCTCCTGAATCGATTAAGACTAAATGCAAAAAAATTGGCCCAAGCAGTCACACTTTAAATTGAACCTGCATTTCAAGATGGCGATGTCAAAATTATGTAATATGAATAGGAATCCAGGATGGGCCTATATTGTTGCTTAAATCAGGTTGTTATGTGTCATATATGAAATAGCATGATGTGAATTATCTGCAAATTCACATTATGGTTATCTGTTCGTACTACACGGCAAGAAATCAGCTTGGTTTTGAACCAAATTGCATAGGATAATATACTTAAAATTACTGATTTTTGAAAATTTATATTTTCTTAACTAAAAATTACCCTTCTTTTATTTTTCAAGGATTCATTAATTGAGCATTCCTCTTTCCAAAACTACAAAAAAAAAAGAAAATTCTCCCAAGCAGTCACTTACGAAAGAGCATTGGGGTCAAGCAACACTACAGATAATAAGTCGCGGCCGCTAAATACAATTTGCGGCCGCGACTTAAGCCGCGAGATAGAACTTGCGGCCGCGAGTTCATCCGCGAAATAGAACTTGTTGCCGCGAGTTTTGACCGCGAGATAGAACTTGCGGCCGCGAGATGCCTCTCAGCAGTAAGACTCGATTTACCTTGAAAATATTGTACAAGACGATAAAGAGATTCTTTATCGACGAATGAAAGGTGTTAGATCACGAGCGACGAAGGAGCGAGTGGGCTGTCTTTCATAAGTCTATAAAGCATCTTTATCGTCGTGTATAATATTCTATTTTATTTTATAGCGGATGTTAAAAATAAACAAAATCAATTAAACATATCAGTTATTAAGATATTAAGGCAATGTGGTATTTTGGCTATTGTTGTTGGTGGCGACTAATTTTAACTGTTGCATGCTTTAATTGTTTTCTCAATAGTCGTTGCTAAAATGCGTTCATTTTATCTACATTTACTGTTAAAATGCTTATTTTATCTATCCTTACTGCTAAAGGCGCTATTTTATCTAGGTACCCTTACTGTTAAAATGTTTATTTTATCTGTCCTTACGGTTAAAGCGCTATTTTAGCAACACATTAACATCTGCTATAAAATAACAGATTTAATTGCTGATGGCATTATTCAAATAAATTTGACATTTTGCTCATAATAAAATAATATAGGTACCTACTTATCTACTGCTAATTTCGCCACAAACTGGACGTATCTCGCGGCCGCAAGTTCTATCTCGCGGTCAAAACTCGCGGCAACAAGTTCTATTTCGCGGCTGAACTCGCGGCCGCAAGTTCTATCTCGCGGCTTAAGTCGCGGCCGCAAATTGTATTTCGCGGCCGCGAGTTATTATCAGTGGTACTGCCTGAACCCAATGCTCTTTCGTAGTCACTAATGACTAGGGCCCTTTCGGTTATTTACGACAGTCGGAAATTACCGTAATTTAATAGAGATTTTGGAAATACATTTTTCGAAAATAACATCTCTGGTTTTCGTGTAAGCATTTATAAGTCAACGTCAGCGGAAAGCATAACGGAAGCGGAGCGCAGTGGACGTAATAAGTTGGTCGCATTTAACATGTACAGTGCGTTTCTTGCCTCCGACCAATAACAAACCAGAATTTCGGTCGAATAAAGTTATCTATTTTACCGACCAATGGTTCGTGTTTTAACATTAATTTGCCGAAACAACATGGAAGAAAGCTCGGAAGACGGTATAACAGGGACAGAGGGGTTACGATAGGCCACTTTCAAAAGTATCAAATTATGGCTGGTAGGTTTGGCGCATGCGCAAGTACAACACAGTGCGCTTCCGCTTCCAGTCCGTCAATCTATAAATCTGTCTTAATTTTCTAATGGCAACAAGTGACACAACTACTGTCAATCTATGCATTTTGTTATATGTGTTCTTACACAAAGAAATTTCGCAGAAAGGTGAGATCGCTGGCACGTACGTCATAAATTTTTAAAATTGCTTTTTGAACTAAAATAGTTACTGCCCGTCTGCTCTAAGCTGAAACACTAAAGTGTAGGTATTTTGTTGTTTTTATTTTTTTTTATGTATTTATTTACCCAAAGGGACATATTAGTCCATAACAGGCATATTTATACATTTTATGTTAAGGCGTGCTGTACAAAACAAAACCACAAATTGTATTAAAATGTAATGTCTTGCTGACACACGCCGCCACTGAAAGGACCCCGCACCATCCTTATGGAAAATGGCTTTCTGTGAATTTGGCACGGTTTAACTGGAAATGCCCTTAAATTTATCTCGTTTTATTTTGTTGTTTTGTCAAATTTCTTCATTCTTCACAGTTTGCCAAAAATTCAAAAATATGTGAAAAAATATGCCGACTCGAAATTTTAAAGATTTTTTATAAACCGCGAATTTTTTTTTCGATATTTTATAATTTTGTTACTTTGAAAAAATACGGCAAATTTTTACATGCGGTCAATACCTGAAATCATCAGGCGCCATGTCTTGGGTCAACATAAAGCAAGAAACCCGCATTTATCGAAAAATTCGTCTAAGCCTACTCGACTTTCGACTTGTACCTTGCAGCTTCCAGGGTGGGCATTTTCTCTTTTCTCAACTGTACCTGCTGTTTACGATATTTTTTCGTTATTTTGCTTATACTAAATATTTTGTAAGTCTTATGTGCTGTTATAACATTTAATATCTCGCTTTTTAGTGCCGAAGCATATGCGCAGGTACTGTAGTTTTAGTGAGGGGGTGTCAATTTTGGGGGATGAAATTTAGGAGTTGAAAATCACAAAAATACGAAAACTTCTCAAATATTTTGCACATGAAGGTCTGAAACCACATATATTTTGACATTATTTGATAAGGGATGGTTTTTTCTGCAAGATGAAACAGAAAGGGGCGCAAATTAGGGGTTGAAACTCGAAATTTCACATAAGTGTTGCTTGAAAGTCAAGCTATTCGATAACTTTTAACCCTTTAAGCGGTAAGTTTTTTAACAGCGGTAGACATTCATAAAGTGAGTTTTTTTGACGAAAATAGTTCAATTTAAAAAAAAAAAATGCAGCAGAGAAGCGGCTGGAACCTCCCCATCGCGTGGATCTTTGTATTCTGTGTAGATAGTAGGCAATTCAACAAATTTTTTTTTATGCTTATCGTCTGTGACTAATTTTCTGACAAATACCGACATCACCTCGTACATCACCCGTTACATTTGACAATATGTTCCTTTTAAGGTTAACAGTTTGCCACCCTTTTGACAATAACTGATACTTTATGTCATCCACTGTCAGCCCGCTCCCTTTTATTGAAAAAGAATTCTTTCTCTATTTTCCACTGAAATGGCAGAAACTGTGAATACATTTTTAGAACCAGAATTTGATCGTCTTTCTATTGGCGGCATAAAAAAGGAGGCCTTATATTTAAAATTTTAAGTTGATATGCTTGAATGGCACTTGCCGTGGACCAATTGCTTCCAAAAGCCTTTCAGGTCTTCAACGGGTCACCCAATCTCCATGTACCAAATTTTAGCCAAATCGATTCACTAATTTGGGCTACCTATAATGTATTTTTAGCGTTATTACAAAATTTCGATTTTTTGACCCAAAGAGCACTAAATGCGAACGAAGTTTGTCTTATTTAAAACCAGAATTTGAAGACCTTTCTGATGGTGACAATAAATCTTATCAAAAATTTGTTTTGGATGGTTAAATGAGTGAGTAATTTTAACTTTGGAAATTGGTGTGCCAAAACGGCACTTTCCGTAGACCGATTGAATCCAAAATTTGTTCAGCTCTTCGACGTGCAATTCAATTCCCATGTGCAAAATTTGAGCCAAATCGGTTCAGGGCTTTGGGCTGTACAGCGATTTTAAAATCCGACAAAAATGTAAAAATTTTGAATTTTTGGCCAAAAAGGCACTGAGAGTGAACACATTTTTAGAAGCAGAATTTGAAGGCCTTTCCTATGGTAACGTGAAAAATGGGGGTTTGCATTTAAAATTTAAAAGTTGATGTGCCAAAATGGCATTTCCGGTTGCACGATTGGCTCCAAAAGCTTTTCAGATCTAAGTTGGGTTATGAGATGCCTACGTACCAAATTTCAGCCAAATCGGTCTAGTAGTTTTGGCTGTGGCGTGTTTACAAACGTACGAACGTACGTACGAACGTACGAACGTACGTACGAACGTACGAACGTACGTACGAACGTACGAACGTACGTACGAACATACACACAGACACATTTTAAAAACCACTTTTTTAGGTTCCTGAGACCTCAAAACGTGAAGATCTGGTGTTGTCTCGAATTCGAAAATTTTAGTGATTGCAGTAACCTCCCTTTTTTTTAAATGGTGAAGTGGAGTGGGGAGGTTAATTTGCGAATAGGACCTTATCAATGAACAAAATACCCAAATTTATTAGTAAATAATGTGTAGGTATCTGAAGATTAGTCATTGCTGTCTCACATCCCCATCGCTACTCAATATCTGCTAGTTTTTAGTTCTTCTCATAGTTGCGTGCTTTGTTTTGTATGCGTAAGTAATTAGATCAGTCGCAATTTGTGGGAGACTTTATGGAAGGTCTGTTGGGAGCAATGGGAGAAGGATTCTTCGCCTTAGAGCAGGAATGGATTGTAATCATCCTCCGCCTACTAAGAGAATTACTTTCAGAAGAAATTCAGGAATTATGTATCAATAGTTGGCTTTGGATTTTATTTTCAAAATGTCAATTACTGTCAATAATAAACTCGTTATTTTTTGTTGCTTTCGAAATAATTATAATGGAAGAAGGTTATTGGGACAGTGAAGACGAAGTCGTAATTTATTCGGAAGATGAAATTGATGAAGACCCACCAGCCAGTGACAGTGATTACAATTTTGAAATTGATTCAGAAAGTGACAGCAGCGAGAACAGTTTGTCTGTAGAAGAGATCGAAGAGGATGAAGATGAGAATGAGAATCCACAGCCAATACGAAGAGGAAGACGCGCTCGCAACAGACCTGCTAAAAATAATATTGCAGATAGTAGGTAATCAGTCGCTTGCGCCAGACATCATGACGTCAGACGTCTAGACATTGGGCCCCCTTGTGGGGCGGAGCCCCCTGGCCTCTCATCCCCTATTTTATTTTCCAACCCCCATCCCTTATTTTTCAACCCCCACCCCTATTTCTATTTCCAACCCCCACCCCTATTTCTATTTCCAACCCCCTACCCTTATCAACCCTTATTTTTCATCCCCTTGTTTAGGGGACCACATATATAGTTAGCCGCCATGTTTGACAGGCTACGATCGTACAGCCCCCTTGAAAAAGTGTGGCGTCGTCGGCTGGTTTCGAACCCTGGGGGCGAATTCTCTAACTCAATTTTGAAAGCGAACCATTTTTAAAATGCTTAGCGCGTTTCGAATTTGATAACAGCACACCAGAGCGACAAGCAATAAATTAATGAATTCTCTAAGGAGAAATCGAGCTAAGCGTAAACGCAATTCGCAAGTGATTTCGGAGCGAAGTGGTGTTCGTTTAGTCACGGAAACTTCTGACGGATGACAACTTGTTGACAGAAAACAAAGTTTGAAATAAAAGTACCGCGTCAAACATTTAACATTCTTCGTGAATCTTGGTAAGTTTATTGTTACTCTAATTTTATATATTCACTACCACCTAAATAGGTACTTACCTACCTAACTATGGAATCCGAACAACCTGGTAACCATCGGAAACAAATAACGCCACTTCAAAAAAAACTACTGTTGGAGTTTATTGAAGAAAATCCAGGGGTAGCAAGCCATAAGTTCTCAAATCAACACACGAGCAATGACATGAACTCAAAATGGCAAATGCTGGCCGCTAAACTCAATGCTGTGCCAGGAGCAAAAAAGCAGTGGAGAGAATGGAGAAAGGTTTGTTTTAATTATATTAACAATGCTGCATAATAACAAGCATCTTTATTTTTTGCAGACATGGTCGGACATTAAGTCACGTACCAAAAAAAAGAAGGCGCAAAATAATAAATCAATGAAGGCAACGGGAGGAGGGTGTGGGAATTATGATGATCTAGACGAAATTGAAAAGAAAGTGTTGGAGGTAATGGGTAAGAAATATGGTGTACTCATAATTGGAACATTTTTCATTCTTAATGTTTTAGGTGGTGATATAATTGTAGAGGGAAATGATGTTACTGAGGCAGGAATTGATTTGTTAATCTCCGACCCTTTAGATGAAGAAATTATGGGAGAACCCACGTTGGAAATCTCATCTGTTGACCCTGCTAACACTTCAGGCATTTCAATAGTTGCTACGATGCCTATTGTGGATGACAATACATTAACTTTGAAGCCCCTTGATACACAAAATACTCAAAGAAAATCGAAACTGGTGAGACCCATTAAATCAAAGGGATTCCGTGAACGCGTTTTACCATCAAGAGGTCAATACAAGATGGCTTCAACCCTATCATCCGAAAGGTTGATCGACCTGAATCAAGAAAAAATCGCAATCAAAAAGATGTATTATGAAAGAAAACTCGAAATTCTGACTGAAGAGTTGGAGGTGAATAAGAGAATTGCCTCGGCACTTGAAACTCTTGCTAACAAGTGAACCTCTGTTTATTATTTAATTAGAAAAGTTCTTTAAGTTCAAGCATTCACCAAAGAACATTACTTTAGATAAATTGATCCTTGTTCTGATGTTTGCAAACCACTATTTAAATAAATTATATTTTCCTGTTTTAAAATTTTTGGAAATTAGGAAACACACACTTTTGTAGAAACTGTATTGTTAGATAAAGTTATACATGTGTCGTCAAAATATCTCAAATACCAAAAAACTTAAACACTGAAGCAGATTAATTAAAATAATTTCGTATAATCCTTTGGCGGAGACGCCTACCCTCTAGCAACTCATTACGAAGGAGAGGTTCGTTTAGTCGTTCTTGATAAGGATCAGCATTATTTTCACCAACTTCTTCATCACCGCCATTGTCGTAATCGTCATTGTAAATTGGCAGATTGTTTTCAATGCATATATTATGCAAAACTGCACATGCATTTACAATTTTCCCTGCCGTTTCTGGGCAATAATGCAAGGTCCTGTGTCGTAGTAAACATCTAAATCGTGACTTCAGTTTACCAAAACATTGCTCGATGACAGAACGAGTTGATTTTTGACCATCATTGAAAGCCGCTTCTGGTGTATTCGGTGCGGGCTGTGGGATCACGGGAGTAATACACCAAGGCCTGAGGGGATATCCAGAATCGCCTGGAATGGTTTACTTAACGAGAAGTAGTCCCATCTAAATAATTTACCAAGAACATAAAAACTTCCTCTGTGCTCCATTGGCAAATTTCTTAAAAACCTTTCAACACCGCTGTTTTGCCAAATAAAACTATCGTGCGTGGAGCCAGGATATCGGGCGTTCACATTTAGGATTTTAAGAGATTCATCGCATACCTACTGGGTGTACTTTTTGATGGGGGTTCCAATAAAGGTTTGCTATTTTTACCATTTGAACATTGAGCGAGTGATATCGTTTTCTGTTTATATAGATATGTTCGTTTTCGATTGGTGCAACAATTGCTACAAAACTTCCATCAACACATCCAACAACTCCAGGAAAGCCATATCTATTGTAGTACCTGCAATTTAAAGAAAATTGTCTGTTGTGAATTGATATCAAAATTATATCTACTTATACCTTTCTCTAGCATTTGCCAATTCTTCAATTGTATTTGGAAAATGAATATGTTGATTTAAAATGGCTGGTTGATTTAAGGCGGCAACTACTTCATTTTAGGCTCTGGAAACAGAAGGTTGACTAACCCCCACACTGAAATTTTTCCCCACATCGAGTTGATAACAGCCCCCAGCGAAAAATCTCAAAGACGCCAAAAGCTGAAGAACAATAAAACAAAAAAAGGTAGGCTTCGATTAGTATACACACCTTCCTTCGTATAGACAGAGCAGTTGTTCTGTGCTGTTGTGGCATGAACGGCCTTATCATTTCTTCCACACCAACTACCTCTTCTTTCCCGAGTCTAAATACTTTTATAAAATTGAAGTCACTTAGTTCCATTGCATCCTCAGGATTGTAGAAGGTTCTTGGGTTGTTCTCTGCATTTTCTATATTCTCCACAACGTTTAATATGAGATAATCATCATTCATATTGCACACGAATGTAGTTTATTGTCAACACCTTGACATAATGCCTCACGTTTTAAAAACGATACACAAAAATGAATGGTCGGCAGTAACCGTTTTGTAAAAGCTTAGCGTTTTCAAGAAAGCGGTTTCCACTTTCGAAAGTGACTGTTGCAGAATTCAATACGCATGCCGCTTCACGTTTATTAACGTCACAAAAGATCTGCACTTTGAAGACGCTTCGTTTTGCTTAGCGCAATTGAGTTAGAGAATTCGCCCCCTGGTCTTCCGGTCGGTAATCAGCTATGCTAACCACTTGGCCAAGCGCCCATCGTTACTTAGACGTATTACAAGTTCTTTATAAAGTAAGCCGTCACAGTGCTATTATAAAAAACCACAACTCGACCTTGAGGATAGTCTTATCAAACAAAAACAATTCAAATTAATACAAATTTCACAAAGACGACGATTATTATAATCATTATTTTTGTAATTTAAGTTCAACCCCCACCCCATTCCCTATTTATTTTTCAACCCCCACCCCATCCCCTATTTATTTTTCAACCCCCACCCCTGATCATCTCCTATTTATTTTTCACGGTATCAACCGAAAGGTCTTTAAGAGGGGTTTTCGAAAATATTACGCAACTTCCGGTATCTACTTCCGGTTTCTTAAAGTGAACGTAATATGCTTGTGTTTGGTATTAGGCGAAAGGTCTTTAAGAGGGGTTTTCGAAAATATTACGCAACTTCCGGTATCTACTTCCGGTTTTTAAAGTGAACGTAATATGCTAGTGTTTGGTATTAGGCGAAAGGTATACGTAGTTTGTATAGAAATAAAGACAATATAATGTTAAATTTTGATTTTTTAACGCTTGGGCGCCTTATTAGAGTTTAGCAAAGTCTTACGGTTCTATTAGTGAGCAACATAAAGTTGGACTGAGGAATAGATTTTACAATTGCACAAAATAATAATGATTAGGTATCAATTTCAATTGATGATCTTCGTTTAGCAGTTTGATTGCGGCAGAGTACGATATTGTGTCAACTTTACACAAAATTCTACAGATGAAAATGGTCCAATTCCTGCGTTTTACCATCGCTGCAACGATGAAATAAGTCTTGTCTTAAATCTTAAATGTGGTTTATCCATCCAGTCCTATCCTAATGACTAAATACCACATATCTTACATACTTTCTTCAAAATATTCATTTTTAGCACGTTAATCATTTGAAATTGGTAAAGATTCCACTATTTTTGGTCTTTTTTCGCAAAAGTTTCACTTTAATGACAATCAATGACAATCAGAGACAATTTGTCAAATTGACGGTAAATCTCCTCTCGCCACGATGCCAAATGGTTAGGACATGGCCTGGAACTAGAGACGGCCATGATATTACGCTCAATTTAAAAAGCCGGAAATAGATACCGGAAGTTGCGTAATATTTTCGAAAAGCCCTCTTAAAGACCTTTCGCCTAATACCAAACACGAACATATTACGTTCACTTTAAGAAACCGGAAGTAGATACCGGAAGTTGTGTAATATTTTCGAAAACCCCTCTTAAAGACCTTTCGCCTAATACCAAACACTAGCATATTACGTTCACTTTAAAAACCGGAAGTAGATACCGGAAGTTGCGTAATATTTTCGAAAACCCCTCTTAAAGACCTTTCGCCTAATACCAAACACAAGCATATTACGTTCACTTTAAGAAACCGGAAGTAGATACCGGAAGTTGCGTAATATTTTCGAAAACCCCTCTTAAAGACCTTTCGGTTGATACCGTGAAAAATAAATAGGAGATGATCAGGGGTGGGGGTTGAAAAATAAATAGGGGATGGGGTGGGGGTTGAAAAATAAATAGGGAATGGGGTGGGGGTTGAACTTAAATTACAAAAATAATGATTATAATAATCGTCGTCTTTGTGAAATTTGTATTAATTTGAATTGTTTTTGTTTGATAAGACTATCCTCAAGGTCGAGTTGTGGTTTTTTATAATAGCACTGTGACGGCTTACTTTATAAAGAACTTGTAATACGTCTAAGTAACGATGGGCGCTTGGCCAAGTGGTTAGCATAGCTGATTACCGACCGGAAGACCAGGGTTCGAAACCAGCCGACGACGCCACACTTTTTCAAGGGGGCTGTACGATCGTAGCCTGTCAAACATGGCGGCTAACTATATATGTGGTCCCCTAAACAAGGGGATGAAAAATAAGGGTTGATAAGGGTAGGGGGTTGGAAATAGAAATAGGGGTGGGGGTTGGAAATAGAAATAGGGGTGGGGGTTGAAAAATAAGGGATGGGGGTTGGAAAATAAAATAGGAGATGAGAGGCCAGGGGGCTCCGCCCCGCAAGGGGGCCAAGGGGCTCCGCCCCACAAGGGGGCCCAATGTCTAGACGTCCGACGTCATGATGTCTGGCGCAAGCGACTGATTACCTACTGCAGATGGAAGAAACTGGACCATGAGGCCGTTCGTACCAGTTTTATTTGATTTCGACGGTATGAACTCAGGTATTCAACGACATAATGTCAATATCACGGATGCTAGATAATTTTGCTTTTTACTGGATCGGACACTTGGGTCAGTTTGTAGGCAATTTGTTAGCACACTTTTTGCATAGCAACGAGAAAAACAATTGCAATGCTCGAACTGAACACCTAGAGGTTCCTAGCGGCCACTCAAGGAACTAGGTGACATTTGTCTGCAAATTGTCGAATGTCAAATAATAAGTTTAATTTATTCCATTTAACGGATTTTATTGAATTGACCTGTTGAGTACGTTTTGTTAGAAAATTTCACCTTTCCTCGCTAAATATGCAGCTTGTTTCAAATTCACTCCCTTAAACATCTGCGGTAAGTCGCAATTCGTAACATTGTTATTAAATTCATGTAGGTTATGCTTTTGCAAAAACTTTGCTTTCAAACAGTTTCTTTTTAACAAATATTTGATTTATGTATACAATTATTGTTGCTAAACCGCGATGTAAGGATTTTATTTGCTTTTCTTCAGTTTCCTGCCTTTCCTGGTCAGTTCCGGTGAAGGTGATGTTCACCCTACAGTTAATGATTTAGTATATCAAAGTAGATTTTAATTATGTATATTTTAGCCAATTTTGTATTTAGTTGGACTTGTGTTACATCGCTATTTAACTTATCAATTTGTAAATTTTCTGCATCTTATGTGAATGTATTATTACTACCATTATATGACTGTCTTTCTTGATTAAAATGTTCTAAAAGCTGATTAACTGCACTCTGATTTTATAAAGCAATATAATTTTAACTTCTTTTTACATTTACCACTTGACAAAAATAATCTCTTTAATGAAGAAGCAAGACGTCTAAGTAAATTCACTATGGACCCTCGTTTTCCCAGTTTATCACTAAAGAAGTTCTGAATCGTCGCCCTCGGGGGTTCTTGCTGTCTCACTATGGACCTAGGTATATCAAAATTTCAGCGACACCACACGCCATTTCCACATGAGACTGGTGCTGCAGCGCCCTTTGTCGTATACCCTCCTAGCATTATTTCTGAACTCTCCGGCTTGATAATACGTCTTACCACCTCTGTGGTTAACATTTTCTAACTTCTTTAAGATTATAGACACTTAATACATACTAAAAGCTCAACTTGTAGAAATCTTGAAGGATACCCATCATTTATTCATAAACACTTATAAAACTCGTTTTAATATGTATAATATTAGCAAGAATTACTAGCTTTTGCCATTCTTCATCTAGGCGATATGGCCATAGTAAATTGTGGCAAGTACGCAAAACTCTTTGTTGTCGTATGATGTATCCAGTCGGGAATAAACTATTAGGTGATGTGGGGCTGTCTGAAATCCTTCAGATCCTTTTACATTCATTGCAGGCTACTTCGTGATTGCAAGTAAACGATAAACGTAGGTATTGCATTATTCGCACCGTTGTGATGTAAGAATAGGTACAACCAAGTAGGTTAAGTTAGTTGCTAGGCGGGTGATAATGTAGGTTAAGCTGACGGTGCGATACACCGGCGGCAGGTTAAATAATTGTTAATAGTTTTAGTTTAGTTCTTAAGTATAACCTGTAAGAGTCAGAACAATGAATAGATGTAAATGAAGTCTTCCCGATTGACCTTTTATTGAGTTTACCATCCAATCCAACATCACACTTCACATGGCGACCCTGCCAGACAGCCAGGAAGTTTGGCGAAGATTAATTATTTTTTAGAAAAAAGTTTTCCAAGTCAAAATTTCTTCTCTTATTAAGATCATGGGAAACCAGCAAACGAAGGAGGAAGTAATTATAGCCCAGGCCGGAAATAGTGGCGGTGCAACGGCAAATACCAGTACTGCCAATTGGGGCGTCCATAACATTTTAACCGTAATTACGTTTGCCCTAATCATTTTGGCTTTCGCTCTAGTTCTTATTAAGATGTGTTCAAAGAAAATGATGGCGCGATTGAGGGAACAAGTACGACAAGAAGCCAGAGAGGAAATAAGGAGGAGCCAGGTCCAGCTAGCTTGAGTCGTTCTGGAATAAAGCTAATGTCGACGCCGTTCCGTCATCTCTTTGAAGAAGTGAAGGTATTTGGGAGAAATTTAAATAAAGACAGTCATGTGCGTAGATCGGACGTAGACATAGTTAATAAGAAGTTAAAGAAATTAGATAAATTTGGGAATGAATTAGATGAATTAAAAAGTAATTTTAAGCCACTAGATCATACTGACGACGTTGTTGATGAAATTAAGCAGTGCGTAGGAGCAACTTTAAAACTTTTAGATAGTATAAGGGTAGTTTTAGATGATAGATTAGCACAGGCTACAGTTAATCCAGTAACATTGAAAATGGGTGAGAAATTTAATTTGAAAACTGCCTGTGGGTTACTGCCACAGATGAATGGTAGAGAGGATGTTACTCTGCAACTAATTGATGCGATTGAGATGTATGATAGCTTGTTGGATGATCCAGGAAAATTATTATTAATTAAGTACGTCCTTAAGACGAGATTATCACAGGGAGCGAAGATTAGACTAAAATCAATTTACCCTTCCAATGCCGAGCTAGTTACAGATTTGAGGAATCATTTTGTAACTAAAAAATCAGTAGCTACTCTGTCTTCCAGACTACATAATTCTAGACAAGGTCATAGTTCCGTTGATGACTTTGGAAATAATATTGAACAATTAATGGTCGATCTAACGATTAGTCAGGCTGAAGGAAGTCAGGCTGCGACAGAAATTTTGAGTTCGAATAACGAAAAAATCGCAATAAATGCTTTTGCGAACGGACTCCAAAACGACGAACTAAGAACAATAATAAAGTCTCGAAATTATAAGACGCTGAGTGAGGCAATTAGAGGCGCGAAAGATGAGGAGTTAGCCACAAATAGAAGCCAACAAGTACTTTTTTCAAATTCGCAAAGACAAAGTCAGCAAGGGAATTTTCGAGGGAATTTCAATCGGAGAGGAAATTTTCGCGGTAGACAGTATTTCAATCAAAATTATTCAAGTAATGGAAATCATTCCAGTTACAATCTTTCAGGCCGTAGTAACAATAATTATGGTGGAAATTATAACAATAATCGTGGGAATCGTAACAGTTATCATGGAGATAATTATAATAATTATGGTGGAAATAATAGTTTCAGAAATAATTCGAGTTACGGTCAAGGGCAACGATACAATAACAATTTTAGGTCCCATTATAACAATTCCAATGGTGGTAATAGAGGTAACAGTAATGTAGGAAATGCTTATGTAGCGGATGCTACGAATGTAGATCCGCAACAGTTTTTTCGTGAATCAAGCGAATCTTCGAACGAATGATGAAGGGGTAGTAGTATTAAGTGTGAATGGGTTGAATTATGTGCGAATGAGTTATGGAGAAAATGATGTTTTACTTCTTTTAGACTCAGGGGCTAGTGCTTGTATATTTTTTCAAAATTATATTACAGAAAGCGAGAAAATTGATTTATCTAAACAAATTAAAATAAACGGAGTTTCGGGTTCAACATTTTCGCGTGGGTCAGCAAACCTTCAATTGTGTGTCAATGGAATTTATATGACACATGAATTTTTGCTGATGGATGAGTTCATTCACGGAGTGCATGGAATAATTGGGTCAAATTTCTTTAAACGATATTTTGCCAATTTAGACTTTGAGAAGTTTTCTTTTTCGTTTTGTGTGAATGGAAAGAGATTGGAAATTCCAATGGAATCAAAATTTAATGAACGTATAACAATTCCCCCGAGATGTGAAATTATAAAATATTTTTGGATCGGAAGTGAGAATGATCAGTTAATTTTGTCAGAAGAATTGTGTGAGGGTGTGTTTGTTGCAAGTATGATAGCGCGACCAAATAATAATATGTTACCAGTGAGAATATTGAATGTTCGCGATGAGGAAGTCAATCTTAATAATTTTAAGCCAAAATTAGAGAAACTGAGTGATTACGAGATGTGTGAATTTGGAAGAAACAGTAGTTTGTCAGTTGAGAGAGTAGATAAGGTTTTAAATTTATTACACACGGAACATCTTAACAAAGATGAAAAATTTTCACTCCAAAGAGTGTGTGCCAAATTCGCTGACGTCTTTCATTTAGAAGGTGATCGACTTACGACAACGAATATTTACAAAGAAAAAATTACGTTGCAAGAAAATACAACTCCGATTTACATCAAGCCGTATCGCTTACCACATACGCAACGTGAGGAAGTAAATAAACAAATAGAACAGATGTTAAAAGACGGAATTATTGAATCAGCAAGGTCGCCTTGGTCAGCACCTTTGTTAATAACTCCTAAAAAGGAAAATAGAGACGGTAAAAAACAATTTCGGGTAGTAATTGATTTTCGGCAACTCAATAGGCAAATCGTTGATGAAAAATTTCCTTTGCCCAACATTACGGAAATTTTAGACTCACTATCAGGTGCAGTATATTTTTCTCAATTAGATCTAAAACAGGCACATAATCAGGTAGGATTAGAAGAAGAATGTAGACCTTATACAGCATTTACGACAGACAAAGGTCAATTTCAGATGACACGACTCCCTACAGGTTTAAAAACGTCACCAAGTTGTTTTTCTCGAGCTATGACGATAGCGACCAGCGGGTTAAACCCCCAAATTAGTCTTGTATATTTAGATGATCTCATAGTTTTCGGGAATAATTTAACAAATCATAATAGAAATCTTGCAAAAATATTACAACGTTTAAAAGATGTTAACTTAAAACTCAATCCGGATAAATGTGACTTTTTGAAGAAAGAGATCTTGTATTTGGGTCATGTCATTTCTGCCGAGGGTGTCTCAGCGGATCCACAAAAGACGAGGGTTGTTGAGAATTATCCCATACCGAAAGATGTAGGCGAGGTAAAACGTTTCGTTGCCTTCGCGAATTATTATCGAAAGTTTATTCAAAATTTTGCTGATATTGCATCACCATTAAATTATCTAACGAGAAAAGGTGTCACTTTTAACTGGACGAATGATTGTCAAAAAGCTTTCGACACTTTGAAAAATAAATTGATAACGGCACCAATTTTGCAGTTTCCAGATTTTTCGGATTCAAATCAGTTCATTTTACAGACAGATGCTTCTGGGCATGCTGTTGGAGCAATTTTATCCAATGGGAATAACAGACCTGTAGCATACGCAAGCAGAAGTCTTAATAAAGGAGAAAAGAATTATGCAACTATTGAAAAAGAACTTTTAGCCATCACTTGGGGTATTAATCATTTTCGACCTTATCTCTATGGTCGTAAATTCATTATTTTCACGGACCATCGCCCACTAATATATTTGTTTGGTATGACTAACCCGTCGAGTAGATTGACAAAATTTAGGCTTTTACTAGAGGAGAACGATTTCAAAATTTGCTATGTTAAGGGTTCGGAGAACGTAACAGCTGATGCGTTATCTCGGATTACTATTGATATAAGCGAATTGAAAAGTATGAATGAGAATGTCTCAGTCAATGTTATTACACGAGCACAAGCGAAGAGAAACAGAAAGGAAGTTGCCAATGTTCCTATTAATGAAGGGCTTGGTCACCCCGGAATTGTGGAGCTTTTGAAACAACCTTTAGAAAGTACAGAACTAAGACCGATTTGCGACAAGGAATTTAATGACTTAAACAAAAACCTAGGTCCAAATTACGCAAATAAAAAGCGCTATAAAACTTTAATTTTCAATGAAGAAAAACGAATAATTTATTGGAGGCAAGCATCTTTATCATCGTTCGCATTAGTTGCATCGGTGAAAGACTTGCAAGAGATTGTCAATAAATATAAAATTCCGGAATTAATTATTATAAAGAAATTTGAGAACATAGATTTAATAAATGAGTTAGCAAAAATAAATTTGATGCAATATAATTTAAAAATAAGTGTGGTTAAAGGAGTGAAGACAATTGACGACAAAGAGTTAAAACAAATAATAATGAACGACTTTCACATGCTTCCCACTGGAGGTCATGCAGGAATAAATCGCATGTACAACAATATAAGAAAACATTACTTCTGGACAGGTATGAGAAAGGATGTAGAAAAGTTTGTTAAAAAATGCAATGATTGCCAGAGATATAAGTACAGTATACCAAATAGAGAACCATTAGTAATTACAACAACGGCAAAATCTTCTTTCCAGCGAATATTTGTAGATCTAGTAGGTCCAATAGAAGCAGATGAATTAGGAAATAGATATGTTTTGACCTTGCAGTGCGATTTGAGTAAATACGTAGAATGTTACCCAATCCCAAACAAAGAAGCTGTAACAGTTGCCAAAGCATTTGTGGAAAACTTTGTTTTGAGGTACGGTATCTCAGATGAAATTATTAGCGATTTGGGCAGTGAGTTTATATCATCTACATTAACAGAGGTATGTAAGTTATTGCAGATTAAGAAACTTTCATCTACTGCTTATCATCATGAAACGATAGGCTCACTTGAAAATTCGCATAAGTGTCTCGGAGCATATTTGCGCATGCAGATGTCTAAATTTCCAGACTCTTGGAGTTCTTGGGTACAGTATTGGAGTTTCGCGTATAATACCACAGTGAATACCGAAACAGGGTTCACACCTTTCGAAATGATTTTTGGAAAAATGTGTAAACTTCCTTCGAACTTGACTAATGGTATAGAACCTATATATAATTTTAACGATTATCCCTCAGAACTTAAATATAGGTTACAAAGAGTGTGTGAAGAAGCGAGAATGAATTTAATGGAGAGTAAGTGTAAAAGGAAAGAAAGGTATGATAGAAAGTGTAGAGAAGTAAATTATAGGGAAGGAGATAAGATTTTATTAAGAAATGAAGCTGGGAAAAAATTCGACGAACTGTATAGTGGTCCATTTGTAGTTTCAAAGCAGGAGAATCCCAATATTGTAATTAAGATAGGAGATAGGTTAGTTAAGGTACACAAAAATAGAGCCAAATTGTATTACGAATGAATAGGAATTTTTCAGTATTGAAACAAAAAAAAAAAAAATTGACTTTAGGTGATTTTTTTTTTCCCAACCCCGTGGGGGATGTGATGTAAGAATAGGTACAACCAAGTAGGTTAAGTTAGTTGCTAGGCGGGTGATAATGTAGGTTAAGCTGACGGTGCGATACACCGGCGGCAGGTTAAATAATTGTTAATAGTTTTAGTTTAGTTCTTAAGTATAACCTGTAAGAGTCAGAACAATGAATAGATGTAAATGAAGTCTTCCCGATTGACCTTTTATTGAGTTTACCATCCAATCCAACATCACACTTCACACCGTCTTCACCGCCTTCAAACAAATTCGGTTTTAAAACACAATTAATTAATACAACAACATAAAATACCTAAAACAGTTCTTCTTTAGTTAAAATAGAAATTCAAAAATCGCATTAAAAGACACATTAAACTAATAATAACCTCGCATCAACTACAACGAACCACCATGACAGATGTCAGATCGTTTACGTTTCTAATTTCTACCGTTTTTGACAGTAGTGGCGCTACCTGTTCAGTTCGAGTTTCCCCCCCGACCCCCCGCAAAAAGTGTGCGGATTTTTTCCCCTAGTAACCGATCCAGTAAGAAGCAAAATTATCTAGCATCCGTGGTCAATATCGCAGAGGACAGCACCGAACTAGACTTCTTCAATTGCATTTTTGACCAAGATCTGATACAGAGTATTGCAGACCAAACAAACTTATTTTATACACAAACTATGAGGAACGCTGATGATCTTGGAGAAAAATCAAAACTTCACAAATGGGAAAATACCACTGCATCAAAAATCTATGTATTTTTCGGCCTGGTAATGTTGATGGCTCATAGCAAAAAAGGACGTATGACTGATTATTGGTCTACCGATCCACTTTTGAGTCAACCTATATTCGGCAAGTTTATGAGTTTGGATGAATTTATGCTTCATATGAGACTATTGCATTTCAATGATAATTTATTACAAGCAGGCGCAAATGTTAAATTGTTCAAAATTAGACCTATTATTGATAAGATGAAGGCTAATAATTTCAAAACATGTTTTTCACCATTCAAAGATCTCTGTATAGACGAAAGTCTGTTATTGTGGAAAGGGAGGTTAGCATGGAAACAGTACATTCCTTCGAAAAGGCATAGATTTGGTGTGAAAATGTTCATTTTGTGTGATGTGGAGACTGGGTACGTTTTAGACTTTATTGCTTACACCGGTACTGACACTGAAATACAACGTGACGAGTCTATTGGCTTTACCGGCTCTGTAGTTACCACTATGCTGGAACCATTTTTTGGTAAGGGGCATACAGTATATGTAGATAACTGGTATACCCAACCCTTACTGTTCGAAAAACTGCACGAGCAAAGTACGGGTGCTGCTGGCACAGTGAGGAAAAATAGACAAGGCATGCCTACATTTCCACAAGTTCAACAAAATGAAAAAATTACAAAATGCACAAATACGTTGATGTGCACCAAATGGAAGGACAAGCGAGATGTTCATATGCTATCAACCGTACACACCGATGAGATGATTGATACGGGAGTTGTAAATCATAGAACTCAGGAGCCAGTAATTAAACCTGCAGTGGTGTATTATTACTGCCAGAACATGGGAGCTGTGGACAAATCTGATATGCAAATAAGTTTCAGGTCTAGTGAAAGAAAAGCAATGAAATGGTATAAAAAATTATTCTTTTATTTACTAGACGTTGGCATTAAAAATGCATACATTTTGTATAAAGTTGCCACTGGCAAAAATCTCCAGTTGGGCGAATTTAGACTGCAACTAGTCCAACAAATTTTGGAAAAGTATGGAGTCGAAAAACATAGGAAATAAGGAGGCAGGAAAAGTGGCGACAATCCCGCTAGACTAACTGGAAGACATTTTCCAACTAAAGTCCCCCCAACCCCGCAAAAGAGCGGCCCAACGGGACTGTTTTCTGTGTAAACATACAAAGCAAAGGATGCAAACAAGGAAAAGTTCTACATATATGTGCAGCTATTGCGATGTGGGACTGTGTGTAGATCCCTGCTTCAGAGTCTACCATAGTTATAAAAAATTTTGAAAGTTGGTTATTATTGATAATAATTATAATAAATGTAGGTATTTACAAAAAGTCTTTCAGTTTACTTCTAAATGCCTCATGTGAACAATGGTCTACTCCCCTACAGGCCGCCTGCATCAGGTCCAGGACTGCCAGGCCTCGGTTGAAATCCGATTTTGCGTCAAACTGGCAGTTTTGATTTACGTTTCGAACACATACAGTTTTTCTTCACTTCCTGATTCGGATTGAATCAAAACTGCTGGTTTGTAAGCCAAATCGCGGATTTGAACTGATGCCTGTCACTCTTGAGCCTGCAGGCGACCTGTAGGTGAGTATACACCATCAGCACTAAGGTAATAAATGACCCGAAACTTCATAAAAATCAAAAACGTACATATACGTTCGTACCGATTCAAACCCACAATCTAATAAACGTATATGTACGTTCGTACCGGTTAAAGGGTTTTAATCAATGGCCCAGAAAAAGTTTTGAGCATATATTTAGTCCTTAGACCCTTAGATCACCTACGACAGGAAGATAAAAAAATTGTACCTCTAAAACTCAACCCCTTCAACCTTGAAACAAAAAATTCACTTAGAGGAAATGTAACCCTTGGACCACCTATTACCGGAGGAAACTAATTGAACACAAAAAATTGCACCCCTGAAACTCGCCCCCTCCAACCCCCAACCACAAAAACTTGACTTGGAGGAAATTTAACCTTTGCACCGCTTACAACCGAAAGAGTTGAATTGAACAAAAAAACTACGGCCCTAAAACTCACCCCCTTCAACCCCGAAACACAAAAAAATGACTTGGACGGAATTTAATCCTTTTACCACTCATTATCGCAGGAGACTATTTTGAACGCAAAAAATTGTACCCCCAAAACCCACAGTCTTCAACCCTCGAACACAAATAATTGACATGGATGAAATTGAGCCCTTGGACTATCTACAACAGAAACAGACTAACTGAACGCAAAAAGTTACAACCCCGAAAACCACCCCCTTCAACCTCCAAATACGAAAAATTGACAAACATAAATAATTGACTCGGTGGAAATTTAACCCTTAGACTACTTGTTACTGGAAGATACTAATTGAGCGCAAATGAATTTAAGATTTGGACCACTGTTATTGCAGGATAGGTACCAAGTAAACGCCCGAGAAAACCCACCCCCATCAACCCCTGAAGATAACAATTGAACGGAAAAAATTGCACCCCTTTCAACCCTCAACACAAAACATTGATTTGGTGGAAAGACCTATATGTAATTACAATCGGAAGATACTAATTGCACGCAAAAAATTCATCAATTGATATACCCTCACGAATTCTTTATCATGAGCATATACTTCGGCACTACTACTAGGTGCAGATTATATCTGCACCCAAAACCCCAAGTCCAACTCGATATATGAATAAAAAAAATGAATGAAAAAAAAAATTAACAGGTTATTTGTGCTTACCTTAACAAGCCAATAGGAATTGTACGTCAACACAGGTAACACGTTTAAAATCGGCATTACACAAGCATTACTGGAAGATTCAATCATCATTTCTAAACCTGCACTCAAACCATTCAACGTCTGCCTCGTACAAGTTGAAGATTCATCTTCCAACCCCTAAAATTAACAGAAAAAAAAATCAAAACGATCGCAATTTTTCCTATTCTTACCTTGGTTAAGACATTCACTAAATTTTCCAAACAAAAACAGCCGACATCCTCAACCTCGCCGTTTTCTTCAATCCATTCAGTGAAATCCTCATTTTCACTCAAAACGCATTTTATAAAATTTGCGACTAAAACCCTCGAAACACCCCTCAATTGGGGGTCGGGGTGTCCCGCAAAAAGCAACACATCGGAGATCTGTTGATTCGAAACATTCTCCGCCGTTAATTTGGCACAATTTTTATCCAAAAAAACCAGAAAAACCTTCGGAAAAATCGCGACAATCGACGCCAAACAATTCAACGCCAAATTTTTGACGGACACTCGAACCAACTTATCGGAAGTACAGCTCCCTGTATTGCCGGTAAGCAAAAACGACCTTGAAATTAGCCTCGCGCAGTACAGCAACGCCACCTCTTTGTCCAGAAAACCACCAACAGCCACTTCTTTCAGCTGGAATCCCGTTTTATTGTCCTCGATGTAGGAAAAACTCTTTTCCGAAGAATCGTCGCTGGGGGTGAATCGCCCCACGTTTTCACCCCCTCGCATTTTCAGATCGAGTTTATAATCGCAGACTTCGAAATCCTCCACGGAGGTGCTTTTGCTTTCGGCCGAGAGAGATTTTTGCAAATTATCGCTGGATCTCGAACAGGGGAGGTTTATGACGGACAGTTTCGATTCGTCCATCCATTTTTCTATGTCCGACCTGAGCGTGTCCGTCAATTCCGATTCGCTGAAAATGTCCTCCGAGGCGGAGATGGTTACGACGCTCAGTTGGCTGGTGGATCGTTGTTTCGTCAATGCCGAGGAGAATATTCGGCTTTTGTCGACTCCGCTCGGGTTTAGCAAACACTGTTTAAGATCCTCCGTGGCGTTTTGAAGTAAAACGTTCAATGTCTCTAGAGCGGAATTGACGATGTTGTGATCCTCGTTTGGGATAAAATATAAACACAATTCGTATATCTGAAAGTTTTGAAAAAAAAAATATTCGGGGTATAAAATTCGATTTTGGTTTTGCCTTCCTCCCTAATGTAAAATTTAAACAATTAGATTTTAGGGGTCGATAGCATCTACCTGCGGAAAAATAATGGCAAAATAAATTCCAGGAAATAATACAGAAACGTAGGTACGTTCCCAAATTTCCCGCGAATACGAATGAGTTATTTCTATTTAACAATATATTATACAGGGTGAGTCAAATGTCAAATGAAACAGCCGATTATTCACTGTATCAATTTTCAATAACTTCCAATTTGCTCTGATGATGACGTAAATAAACATTGAAACGTAGCCACCTCATAACCCCACTATTTATCACCCACAATGGCGGACGTGACATTCAACATACATTTTTTTTTTTGACATTGACATTGCCAAGTAATGTCGTCATCGATTTTTTTTAATGCAGCATCATTGGAAAGGTAATTTTTTTCTCTTTACAACGGTGCAAAAAAATCATGCTCTTACATGATGGAAATTTCAAGAAAATGTTAATTAAATGTGTTCCCAAAAAGCCCCCGGAAGATGTATATCAATGCGATGTGTATCCTTGTAGATATTTATCACGTTATTGTGTATGTAGAGGCGGCTGATCTTTTATCAATCTGCATCTAGTAGTAGTGCCTCCGCAAACGCACAGATGTGTCAAAAAGGCGAAATGTAAAAAAATTGGTGTTACAGAATTAAAAAGTAAAGGTAAACTGGATCCCAAACGTGTTCATTTTTATTACCGACGAAAAACGAAATTATGCGAATTTTGCAAAATTAGCACTTAGGGGGCTGAAAAATCGTAAAGGTGGATGAAAAGTCAAAGGGTATGGGGATTAACTGTGGTTAAGTAAAATTACGGAAAATAACACCAAAATAACCCAATTATGCAAATCTTGCGTTTGAAGAGTTGAAATATTGCGAAAGGGGATGAAAAAAAGTGAAACATGTAAACATCATCCAAATGAGTTCAATTTGTTACCCGAATTTGGCAAAATTAACACCTCTGGGGTTGGAAAATTGTAAATGGGGAAACGTCAAAGGGAATGAGAATTAATCGTAATTAACTAGAATTACAGAAAATAAGCCAATTATGCAAATTTGACTTTTGGGGTTTGAAATATTGCGAAGGGGGTCGAAAAAGTGAAAAAGGCAAGAACAATCGATATGAGTAAAATTCTGTAAATTTTATTACCGATTAAACAATTCAAGAATTTTAAACCAATCAAACGTTCGAATTTATAGACAGTCGACTAATCACCATGGTTTTGAACTGACAATTTTTTTTTAGAAATATTGACCAATGATAACGATCCATTATTCAATTTTAGCCAATCACAACCGATTTGTTTTGACAAATTTGGGAGTAGTTCAAATGAGTGAAAAAATCCCTGTCATATTGAAAAAATCCCTGTCATATGGTGAAAAAATCCCTGTCACTTTTGACAGCTTCAGATTCGTAATTTAATAGCCGTTTGCACCGACGTTGCTTAACTTTAAGCGACACTTAAAATGACAAGAATGACGTTTATACAATGGGAAATATGTCATTCTTGTCATTTTAAGTATCGCTTAAGATTAAGCAACGTCGGTGCAAACGGCCATAAAAAAATCCAAAGCACTCGAAACTAGTAAATCACTTTTACAAGACTACCTGCTCACAAAATAATTCACGTGATTTTCGGAAATTGACCAGGATTTTTATCGTAATTGTTGTCGTCACGCGTACGGACCTTTCCCACTTATCTGGCTGATTTTATCCAAAGACGAAATTTATCCTCTTCACCTCTTCACTAAAATTGCTACAGTAGTCGCTAACCATCGCAGCAGAAACAGAACTTCAATTTATACCGGGTGTATCATTTTCCGCGCCGTATAGGAGATTAACATGGGAAAACGAATTTTATTTTTTCCTTGCTCCAGGAGCAGATTTAAATCAATGCTAGCTTATCCAGTGGATAGACCCGACTGGCCGGTATCCTGAAAAAAAAGATCACCTGCTAGTGCCCTTTGGTTACTTAGCAGGAATTTTTGAAAAATTGGATTTTAAATCGACGCGCGCATTACTTCGTGTATTTTCGGTGTCCTTCGAAGCTTTACGTAAATTGTCAGCCAGGGCCGAATCTGCGATTTTTGACCTAATTGTTGACATTAAGAAAGCCGTGGCTTGAAATTATTTTTTTAAATCTGGAGCAAATCGTTCTTTTTTGCCTTCTTGCTGACGCAGAATTAGTGTACCTACAAGCGGCAGCCGACAAGGGTTCGGTCAGGCTTACTTGGCGACCTAACCTCAAAAATTTACTTGGTCAAATAAATTACTTTGAATTGCAATTATGAGGTAAGCTCTTACTCGGTGCTAGCGTTTAATTAATCAATTGTTCTACTTTAGGTGGCAATATTGTTAGTGGTAGTTCGAACAAGACTCAGAAGGCATTCTCGGGTTTAGCAAGGATCTCCCATCGTAAACTGTCTATCTCTTACGTTACCTTTTTGTGTTAAAAGGTTTTGTAAGTGAAGACACAGGTAGGAGTTAAGTGTTTTCGTGGAGAGAACATTTTGTATTCACTTAATTTGTTGTAGGTAGTTAGAAGAAGTTTGGTAATGTTCAAGAACCCCGTTTGGTTAATGATTGCTTCTTCATAATGGTGATGGTTTGGGTCTTGGACTTGTTACCTTTGTCAGAATCTTTTGAAAAGGATAAACTAAGTTTCCTTAATTAACATATGGGTGCATGCTACTAACATCCCCTGAAAGATGTCTACGTTACTTTAAAAGTAGCTGCTGACAACATAGGTACTGGTAATTAACTTGGAACTTGAGACTGTTGTACATCATGCTGTATTTACCTAATAAAATGCTTTTTGAACTTATTTCCAAATTTTTCAGTTCGAAAGAATCAAATTTTGTTCATTATTGGCTAAATTGTTATTGAATATTAATCACTAGCAGAGTGGCACTAAAGAATAGATTGTTAAAACTGAATAATGGAAGAAGTCAAGAACACGTTTAAAATTCTTTATTAATAATAGTTTTTTAAAACATCGGCAGCTGGCACAATTCCATTCTTGTATCTTTACATCAATCTTGACTAAAGTGTAGCAATATCACAAACCACAACCACTTTTAATAACATTCCATCATGCACTGCATAAAGAATTGGATAACAATTAGTAACTTTCCAGTATAATGGGTGAACGGATGAATTTTTCCTCTGGTCCTGGGCAGTAAGATGGCATGGAATCCTGAAATAAATGTGATCACTGTTTATTTAGTATGAGGGAGGTACCTATCCCTATCACAAAAAATATTCATTGTACCTACCTAATCAATTCAACTTGTTGGCAATCCACAGTATCACAGTAAGGCTCATCTAAAGGGTTGTTGACCTGGGACAAGGGTTTTCTCTGGAATAAGCCGTTGTTGTCTCGCCGATGTTAATTTCATAATCATAACAATCCAACCAAAAGCTGTGCCAAAAGTCTTGTTGTCACCAATGTCACCTGTCACAACCTGTCAATTTAATTTCAATTCTATCGACATATGTTTTTTCGCGCTAACGTTACCAGTCAGCCTGGTCGCCTGGTCATGTTTTTGTCTCTGTTTGTGACATACATAAGAAAGAGCGCGACAACATTAGTGTTCACGTTACCTGGTCAACGCGAAAATGCATGTAACGGCGATTATCTACGTGTGGAACGTGGGTCTGCACAGTGACCCGTTGACTTTAGGCGGTTTCATTTGAATATTGACCAATCAAATAGCTGGGTTAACTGAGTTTTCTCAGATTGTTTGTAAACGAGATTTCAGTTCTGTTTAAAAATTCCTGTCATGTGTGACGGGAGTTTTGACGGATGTGAAATCCCGTTTACAAACCAACAGAAAAAAAGCCTGAAACACACAACCCCCACTTTCGTTAATATGCGACGGGACTTTAAGTACCTACTACAACGCCAATTTACGGTTTCCGAAGGTTATAGTGCCCACCCACCCAGCAGAGCACTACTTAACTGAAAGCACCCCGCACGGTGTCAACAACAGCTGCTTTCCGTTTACACATTTATCTGAGAAAACTCAGTTAACCCAGCTATTTGATTGGTCAATATTCAAATGAAACCGCCTAAAGTCAACGGGTCACTGTGCAGACCCACGTTCCACACGTAGATAATCGCCGTTACATGCATTTTCGCGTTGACCAGGTAACGTGAACACTAATGTTGTCGCGCTCTTTCTTATGTATGTCACAAACAGAGACAAAAACATGACCAGGCGACCAGGCTGACTGGTAACGTTAGCGCGAAAAAACATATGTCGATAGAATTGAAATTAAATTGACAGGTGACATTGGTGACAACAAGACTTTTGGCACAGCTTTTGGTTGGATTGTTATGATTATGAAATTAACATCGGCGAGACAACAACGGCTTATTCCAGAGAAAACCCTTGTCCCAGGTCAACAACCCTTTAGATGAGCCTTACTGTGATACTGTGGATTGCCAACAAGTTGAATTGATTAGGTAGGTACAATGAATATTTTTTGTGATAGGGATAGGTACCTCCCTCATACTAAATAAACAGTGATCACATTTATTTCAGGATTCCATGCCATCTTACTGCCCAGGACCAGAGGAAAAATTCATCCGTTCACCCATTATACTGGAAAGTTACTAATTGTTATCCAATTCTTTATGCAGTGCATGATGGAATGTTATTAAAAGTGGTTGTGGTTTGTGATATTGCTACACTTTAGTCAAGATTGATGTAAAGATACAAGAATGGAATTGTGCCAGCTGCCGATGTTTTAAAAAACTATTATTAATAAAGAATTTTAAACGTGTTCTTGACTTCTTCCATTATTCAGTTTTAACAATCTATTCTTTAGTGCCACTCTGCTAGTGATTAATATTCAATAACAATTTAGCCAATAATGAACAAAATTTGATTCTTTCGAACTGAAAAATTTGGAAATAAGTTCAAAAAGCATTTTATTAGGTAAATACAGCATGATGTACAACAGTCTCAAGTTCCAAGTTAATTACCAGTACCTATGTTGTCAGCAGCTACTTTTAAAGTAACGTAGACATCTTTCAGGGGATGTTAGTAGCATGCACCCATATGTTAATTAAGGAAACTTAGTTTATCCTTTTCAAAAGATTCTGACAAAGGTAACAAGTCCAAGACCCAAACCATCACCATTATGAAGAAGCAATCATTAACCAAACGGGGTTCTTGAACATTACCAAACTTCTTCTAACTACCTACAACAAATTAAGTGAATACAAAATGTTCTCTCCACGAAAACACTTAACTCCTACCTGTGTCTTCACTTACAAAACCTTTTAACACAAAAAGGTAACGTAAGAGATAGACAGTTTACGATGGGAGATCCTTGCTAAACCCGAGAATGCCTTCTGAGTCTTGTTCGAACTACCACTAACAATATTGCCACCTAAAGTAGAACAATTGATTAATTAAACGCTAGCACCGAGTAAGAGCTTACCTCATAATTGCAATTCAAAGTAATTTATTTGACCAAGTAAATTTTTGAGGTTAGGTCGCCAAGTAAGCCTGACCGAACCCTTGTCGGCTGCCGCTTGTAGGTACACTAATTCTGCGTCAGCAAGAAGGCAAAAAAGAACGATTTGCTCCAGATTTAAAAAAATAATTTCAAGCCACGGCTTTCTTAATGTCAACAATTAGGTCAAAAATCGCAGATTCGGCCCTGGCTGACAATTTACGTAAAGCTTCGAAGGACACCGAAAGTACACGAAGTAATGCGCGCGTCGATTTAAAATCCAATTTTTCAAAAATTCCTGCGAAGTAACCAAAGGGCACTAGCAGGTGATCTTTTTTTTCAGGATACCGGCCAGTCGGGTCTATCCACTGGATAAGCTAGCATTGATTTAAATCTGCTCCTGGAGCAAGGAAAAAATAAAATTCGTTTTCCCATGTTAATCTCCTATACGGCGCGGAAAATGATACACCCGGTATAAATAACGTGGAAATTGAAGGAAAACAGCACAATTTAAAATTTAACACAGTGACCATTACGTTGTTTATTCTTCAAGAATCTGTCCTGTCCTATCATTCTAGTTCGCATGCGCGAATGCCCCGGCCCTGGGGATTAGCATCGTACGACAAGACAAATTGTATTCCCATACAGAAACCAGCTGTTAATTTTGCCAGTGGGCAGGAATTTTGTGATGATGTGGTTTATCTGGGTTTATCATAATTCATAATCCAGTATTCAACGCGCGAACTTGGCCCACTTTAATATACCTACTTAGCCATCTCGTTAGCCATCATCAGTCACCATTATTGCTAAAATGTAAATTGTTAAAACCAGTTAAAATCCCTATTAAAATCATTAATTTTTAAATCTCAAAATGAAATAACAATTTTAATTAAAGTCATACCCACTTATTTAGTATTTTCCTGGGTATTTCCTAACAAAATAAAAATAATGATTCATTCAGAAACGATATCTGACAGCTTGTTCCTGTCATTGAAGTTAAAGTAGGTAATATTCAACTGCCACACATAACCTACTACCATGCTGACACGGGGAGAAGTTAGGTGCAATATTTCTTTCAAAAAATTGTCTTCCGAAAAGCACTCGAGAAATGGTAATTTTTCATGAAATGAAATAGGTTCACCCTCGATAAATGTCCCTCGGGCGTTTGCCTACTGTTTGTTTTGGAAAAAAAGCCTCGACTGCGTCTCGGCTTCTTTTCGTCCAAACAGTAGGCAAAAGCCCTCGTAGACATTATTACTCGTGTAACCAACTTCATTTCAGAAAAATTACCATTTCTCTAGTGCTCTTATATATGAAAAACACCACGAGTGAAAAGCAGGACGGTTTTCCAGCGAAAAAATTTCTGTCAAACGAAATGTCATGACAACGAGCATGGTAACCTTATTGTTTCCATTGAAATTTCTTTTGTTGTTTAATCATCCGAATATAATTCATGGTCTGATTTTTTCTGCAAAATTTGCTTACAAATACATTCGTAGCTTTTGCTTTTGGAAAATCGCCACTCGCGCTAAAGCGCTCGTGACGATTTTCGTTGCAGAAGCTACTCAGTTACCTATTTGTTTCGCAAATTTTGTCGGTTAAAATCAGTACCACTCGTTATATTATATACGAAAAAAAGACAAAACTGCGCGAATTTCACAAAATTAACGCTCGAAGGGTTGAAAAATTGTTAAAGGAGATGAAAAACCAAAAGGGGTGAAAATGAACTGCAGTTAAGTAGAACTAGCGAAAATCACACGAAAAAGAAGCGGTGTGGGTAAATTTTGATTTTTGAGGGTTCACATATCATGAAAGGGGTTGAAAAATTGTGGATGGGTCAAAGATTAATGAAAATGACTTTGAATTATCGAAAAATCAGAAGAAAGCCCAAAAAAATAAATAAAATGTATTTGCTCCGCGTAGCGTAGGGGTTGATTTTAGGTTGAAGACTCATAAGACTTTTTTCAATGGTTGACCAAAATCTATCGAGGCCCATAATTTTATTCCATCACTTACATGAAAAAATTTCCAGTTTCAACCCTTAAATTTCATCCACCTTGTTAGATATTAATGAAAATTTGCCCATCCGCCTACAGTGGCGCTGTATATTATCACATCAAATTCAGCCTTGATACGTTGAGCAGGTTTTGAGTTCTCGCAATTTTGTTTTTCGGCATGTTAAGGGGTTGTACCGCCTTTAAGGGTCGTTTTTCGCGAATGATGAATAAGACCTTTTTTGGACCATCAATAGTAAGCTATCGAATGATATTATTTTCAACTCTACATTATTCAGTGAAAATTCGAGTTTCCACCCCTAACTTTCATCCCCTTCCATAATTTTCGCCTAAAATTCACTCTTCCCTTCTCGAAGATGCAGTTGTAAGATGTCACAGTTTCGCAGAAGATATTGCTTCACTGTGTCAAATTGCAGGGTTTTATGGACTTTTCACCCCTAAACTCCAACCCCCTATTTCACCACCCCCACATGCCCTAAAGGAAGTTGTGTTTTCAATTTCACCACCCTAATCCAATTCGTTGAAAAATTCCGGTGATTTGTAGATTCATGTTCTCAACCAATCATGATTTCCCCCCGATTATGATTTACAGGGGCGAGTTTACTTTTCCGGTGTTACATAACTCCTTGCGTATTTACTGACTTCAGTTGTTCATAAATAAATCAATAGGGTTTCAGAGAAAATAAATAAAATATAATTATCCGCTTACAAAGAGTTAGGGGTGGTTAATGGCCTAGGGGTTGGTTTTAGATTGAAAACTTATAAGACCTTTTTTCAATAGTTTACCGAAATCTATCGAACCCCGTAATTTTAGGCTACCATTTACTTGAAGAAGTTTCAAGTTTCAACCCTTAAAGTTCATCCCCTTTATTAGATATTATTGAAAATTTGTCCATCCACCTATAATGTCACTGGAAATTCACACACCAAATTCTGCCTTGATACGTTGAGTAGTTTTTGAGTTCTCGTATTTTTGTGTCTCTGCATGTTAGGGGTTGTAGCGCCTATAAGGGTGGTTTTTCTCAAAATATGAATGACACCTTTTCTGAATCATTAATGGAAAGCTATCGATGACGCCAATTTCGACCAACACTTATTATTAAGCGAAATTTCGAGTTGCAACCCCTAATTTCCACCCCATCTGTTCGATTTTACGAAAAACGCATCCCCCGCAAGATTTCACCGATATATGTGTATACGTTGAGTTTCCGACAGCTGCGTGCAACCCTTGCGGAGTTATCATATTTTTTGTGGTTTTCATCCCCTAAATTTCATCCCCCAAAATTGGCACCCCCTCACTTTCAACAGACTTGAAGGTCGAACGTGCATACCAAATTTCAGAAGGATACCTCCACTAGTTCTTGAGTTATTGCAATTCATAGTTTTTCGGTTTTTCACCCCTAGCTCCCACCCCCTTGGTCCGATATGGCCCAAAATCAATCCCCGCCTTACTTTTCGGGAAACAAAGCCGTATACCAAGTTTCAGCCCGATATCTCAATCCGTTCTCAAGTTATCCGACAGACAAACATGAGGAGCGATCGATACGACGAGCGAGCGAGCGAATAAGCTAAAACAAGAGTGCCTCGCATTTTAGTGCCGGAGCACGGGGGTGGGAGTTAGGGGTGAAAAACCGAAAAACTATTAATTGCAATAACTCGAGTACTAGTGGACGTATCTTTCTGAAACTTGATATGTACGTTCGACCCTCAAGCCTGTTGAAGCTGAAGGGGTGCTAATTTCGGAGGATGAAATTTAGGGGATGAAAACCACAAAAGATATGATAACTCCGCAAGGGTTGCACGCATCTGTCGGAAACTCAACGTACACACATATATCGGTGAAATCTTGCAGGGGATGCGTTTTTCGTAAAATCGAACAGATGGGGTGTAAATTAGGGGTAGCAACTTGAAATTCCGCTTAATAAGTATTGGTCGAAATTGGCGTCATTCGATAGCTTTCCATTAATGATTCAAAAAAGGTGTCATTCATATTTTGAGAAAAACCACCCTTATAGGCACTACAACCCCTAACATGCAGAAACACAAAAATACGAGAACTCAAAAACTACTCAACGTATCAAGACAAAATTTGATGTATGAATTTCCAGTGACATTGTAGGCGGATGGACAAATTTTCAATAACATCTAACAAGGGGGATGAAATTTAAGGGTTGAAACTTGAGATTTTTCAAGTAAATGGTAACATAAAATTACGGGGTTCGATAGATTTCGGTCAACTATTGAAAAAAGGTCTTATGAGTTTGCAACCTAAAACCAACCCCTAGGCTATTAACCACGCCTAACTCTTTGCAAGCGGATAAATATATTTTATTTATTTTTTCTGAAACCCTATTGACTTATTTATGAACAACTGAAGTCAGTAAATACGCAAGGAGTTATGTAACACCGGAAAAATAAACTCATCCCTGTAAATCATAAAGGGGTGAAATCATGAGGGGTTGAAAACATGGATCTACAAATCACCGGAATTTTTCAACGAATTGGGTTAGAGTGGTGAAATTGAAAACACAACCTACTTTAGGGCATGTGCGGGTGGTGAAATAGGCGGTTGGAGTTTAGGGGTGAAACGTCCATAAATGCAATTTGACACAGAGAAGCAATATCTTCTGCGAAACTGTGACATCTTACACACTGCATCTTCGAGAAGGGAATGGTGAATTTTAGGAGAAATTTATCGAAGGGGATAAAAGTTAAGGGTGGAAACTTGAATTTTTACTGAATAATGTATAGTTGAAAATAATACCATTCGATAGCTTTCTATTGATGGTACAAAAAAGGTCTTATTCATCATTCGCGAAAAACTACCCTTAAAGGCGGTACAAACCCTTAACCTGCCGAAACACAAAAATGCGAGAACTCTAAAACTGCTCAACGTATCAGGGCTGGATTTGGTGTGGTAATTTACAGTGACGCTGTAGGTGGATGGGTAAATTTTCATTATGATTTAACAAGGGGGATGAAATTTAAGGGTTGAAACTGGAAATTTTTTCATATAAGTGGTGGAATAAAATTATGGGGTTCGATAGATTTCGGTCAACCATTGAAAAAAGTCTTATGAATCTTCAACCTAAAACCAAACCCTACGTTACTAACAACGCCTAAGCCCTAGCAAGCGGAGTAAATACATTTTATTAATTTTTTTGCTTTCTTCTGTGATTTGTTTCGTTCGCAATAGGTAGGTATTTGCGTATTTCAAATTTAATTTTAATTCCGGTAATTCTTTTCATTTACTCATTCCTGTTCATTTTCAATTTTTAAATTTTGTAACAACAATTTTTTAACAATTCGTCTTTTTGACACATCTGTGCGTTTTTGCGGAGGCACTACTACTAGAGGCAGATTGATAAAATCTGCACCCGATTGCACCAGTAAGACCAGCCGCCCCTACATACACATTAACTTGATAAACGTCTACCGAGATATACATCGCATTGATATACATCTTCCGTTGGCTTTTGCTACGGCACTAAAAATACATAAAGGCCAAAGCAAAATACAAGAAAAAATGCAAGGAGAGGAAGGAAGAAGAGGAACAAAAGATAAGAAGTATAACAGAAGCATATAAAAGAAGCATGGAAATACATAAATCAAGAGAGGACAAAAAGGAGAGAAGGTGGAGAGGGGAAGATCGAGATAGAGAATCGAGAGGTCGAGAATCACAAAACAAAACAACGTCGGTCTTTGATGGTTGAGGTGTTTTTGGCATACCTTCCCCAATACGACGGCGAAATGTCAAATGAAATGTCAAGCGTGTGTCAAATTGCTGAAGCAAAGCAACGTGATCTTTGAACGAAACAATTGATGGATAACGCAATTTTGGGCCACCCTCCCCTATACGACAAACGTCATTAAATTAAACGTCAAATTCCAAGTTAAATCCTATATAAATATAGAATGTCGTCCGTAATGTCAATAATACGCGAAAAGACAGAAAATTTACTTTTCTTTACTTTTAACTATTTAAATACTATTATCGAGTTATCAATTTGAGTTATGGATAGTGGACAGACAAAACACTACGTAAAGGAAGAAGGGTAACTGATTAGTGAAAAAAATTATTTGCAGATTTCAGCTCTACGTAAATATTACTACACAAAGGAAGAAAACGCAAACATAACCTCAATAAATTCTCCAATCGAAATGAAGATCGAAAATCAAAAAGCTTTACATTAAAGTAATCGTGTAAGAAGCATTAAATAATGTGGTAAATTTAATTGTGAAATAATTATAGGAAAATGTCTATTTATTAGAAAGCGAAAGCCAAAACCACCTACACTATAAATCGAAAGTGCCTAAAATTTTGTTTAAAACTTTTAACAGGTAATTATCGACGACAGATTTCTTCTATTCACAATCCACTTCGTCTGCTACAACCAAATTCTATTCGCGACATAATCAACTCCCGATATGAACCAGTCTTTGCACATTAATATGTTTAGGCGCTATTTTCTCTTGGTTTTTCATCCTATTGTCTCACTTTCGCAGGCAGCAAACTCGTAGTTATGCATTAGACATATTCTTCATTCAGGTATAAAAATTATAAACACTCATTAATCTACAAACCCAAAATTAAGGAATTTTTGGATATTTTAGGCATTTCGGGAATTTACGTTTGGTTTGACATACGCTTGACATTTCGCCGTCGTATAGGGCCAAAAACGCATCAACCATCGATTGTTTCTTTCAAAGACCACGTTGTCTTGCTTTCTGATTAATTAAAAGTACTCATTATTTAGATAATTATTTTCAGCAATTTGGTCGCTTAAGTTCTGCAGTTTAGACCACTGATTGGTCTAACTAGACTCACCCTGTATAATAATCACCAGAGGGATTAAATGATACTTCAGTCCTCTAGTATATACGTCACTTTACGCAGATTAAATAATTAAATAAAATTGACAATTCAATTTATAAACACAGATGAATTATAAACAACGGTGGCAACTTTTCAAAGAAACTAATTTCTGAAATGACAATTTTGTCTTAAACATCTGATTTATATACGAAAATTTTCAATGCAAGCAGAAGTCGAAAGATTTTCAATATATCTTGAGACTCAAAGTGATCTTGAGAATATAAAAATCAAAATTATGTTCGTCTTAGGCCTGTTTATAAACTAAAATGTTCAATGCCAGCAGAAGCAGAAAGACTCTTTAAATTATATCTTGAGGCCCACAAGTGATCTTGAGACTAGAAAGATCAGGATTATGTCTTGAATCTGAAACTGTTTATTTTTTTTCCTCAACTTCGTGCCTTGGTTAAAGAGGAAGACGATTTCTAAATCCCGTTAGTCTTAAGACTTGGGGCTTAAAGTACTCTTCGTGAGACTGATATTGGGTATTTTGAAAAATCTGATTTATAAACGAACATTTTCAATGCAGACAGAAGAAAGATCCTTTCAATATACCTTGAGACACGTAAGTAATCTTGAGGCTATAAAGATCAAGATAAGATTAGTCTTAAGCGCCTTGGGAATCTTCAAAGATCTGACTTATAAAGGAAAGTTTTCAATGTAAGCAGAAGAAGGAAGCTTCTTTAAATATATCTTGAGACTTACAGATCTTTAGGCTATAAAGATCAAGATTGTCTTGAGTCTGAAACTGTTCAATTTTTGTCCTCAACACGTTTGCGTTAAAGAAGAAGACCTAACGTAAACTTTTAAATCTTGAAAAAAGTCTTATCATTCCTCGTGACGTGAGACTGGTCTTGAGAATCTGATTTACAAACGTCAATTTTCAATGTAAGCAGAAGCTGAAAGATTCTTTAAATATCTTGAGCCTCAGAAGTTAGTTATCTTGAGATTATAAAGATTTAGGCCTGTCGTGCGTCTCAAACCGTTTAAGGCGTCTTAAGATTCGTTTATCGACTTACGTCAGTCAATTTTCTTGAGAATAATATTAAATCTTGAGTCCGTCAACCAGAAATTATGGTAAAATTTCATATTTTTACATTTTACCCCTTGGAATTGTAAAAAAATTACTCCCGCAGGGATTAAATGCTATACTTCAGTCAGTAAAAAAAGTCACTAAAGTAGTACTTTTAATTTTCTATTCAACTACTACTACTATTCAACTAATTAGGGAAGCAGGCAAAAAATAAAATCGCATAATGTAAATTTAAAAATAAATATTCACCTCTAGTAAAATGTCCAAGGGAGTTGAGAGGCTTCCGGGATCCCTCCGGGCTCCAAAACTTCCACTCAATTCGTCGATTGGATTTTGTGCTTTTACGTGAGGAAGCAGGTTTTTCAAACAGCCCATTACTCCCAAAATGAGAAAACTGTTGGTGTTTTCGCTAACGGGAATTATAAACTCTGAAAAACGGGAAATATTGAATTAAATTGTTGTAAAGTTTCAAAATTCATCATCAATTTCTCGCGCGACCCTCAACGTGCATTTTCCGATATAATCGGTGCTTTTGACTGAAAATTCTAAATTCAAATGCAACTACTTCAAGTTTATTTCACTAAAAAATTTTAATTTAATTCAATATTGTTTCAAGCAACAAATATTTGAACAAAATCACATCAACGAATAGTACAACGTTATTGCGACAACTTCTTAGTCGAAATGAAGTTGAAAAACCACCCCCGAGTTTAATAAACCATCGGGGGGATGTTTGGATTCGTGGGGTGAGCACTTACCTAACAGATTTGTAAACATGTACAAAATAAATATCGACGGCTTCCTGCAGTTCATACAAACGTGCAGGATGCTATTCGCCGAGGATCTCCTAATGGCCGCGGATGGATTCGAAATATTTTTCATAAAAGCTTTCAGCAGCGTCTGCAACCAAATTGACAGTGTTGTTGGACTCTGGTACGAAGGCGTAGAGGGGCCACAACTAAGTTTTTAAAGTTTTCAGAAAAAAAAACTTTGTTGCAATAGCAAATTGTCACTTGCAAGTGACAATTGTCACTTATAACTGACAATTGTCACTTGTTAAGTGACATTTGTCATTTGTAACTGACAATAATTGTCACTTGTAACTGACAATTGTCACTTGTAACTGACAATTGTCACTTGTGACTGACAACTAACAAGTGACAATTGCCAGTTACAAGTGACAATTGTCGGTTACAAGTGACAATTGTAAGTTACAAGTGACAATTGTAAGTTACAAGTGACAATTGTCAGCTACAAGTGACCATTATAATAATAATAATAATAATAATAGAAATTTATTTGACCATTAAAGGTACAAAAAGGGTGGGAAATCAGTATATACTGTTTTTCATTCCTGCCCTAAAAGAACATGTAACAATAAGAACTTAAAACCAACAATAATCACAACTTTTCTGCTTTTCAAAACAGATCAATTTCAGTGCGTTCCTTAAACTATACAATGATGAGGATTCATCAGTTACAAGTGACCATTGTCGGTTACAAGTGACAATTGTCGGTTACAAGTGACAATTGTCGGTTACAAGTGACAATTGTCAGTTACAAGTGACAATTGTAACTTGAAAGTGACAATTTGCTGATGCAACAGTTTTTTTTCCGAAAATTTTAAAAACTTTGTCGTGGTCCCTCTACCCCTTCGTACTCTGAAACTTGAATCCTACCTTTGTTTCATTGTCTGACGCAAAATTTCCCAAAACCGGCATAATTTTCGACAAACTATTGGACAGAGTTTCGTGAATCTGTTCTTCGGGCCTGTCGACAATCCTGATAAACGCTGGAAATAAATTTCCGACGTAAGCCTTCCCTTTATGGGGCCTTATTAAGTGTGCTAACTGTGAAAATCTCCATAAGGCCGCTCGTAAACATCTCGCAGAGCCATTTCTTTTGATCCCTCGATGCAACTCGATCTGTACTTTACTGGCATGACTATCGCTCAATGCCTACAATAATACCATTGAAAAACATGTTAAAACATTTAGTCCAGGCAACGAATGCCCAAAATGGGGTTGTAGAGAACATGGAAGGGGGAGAATTTTTCTCTTCGGGAATGTGTTGGGGGTAGTTAGGAGGTAAACATACTAAAGTCCCCGCGCCTACCCCGTCCGCTTCAGGGGGGAGGGGGGTGGAAAGGTCACTTTTTTTGGTTTTTCGCTTATAACTCGAAAATGGTGCGTCGTAGCGAAAAAATCTTTGTATGAAAATGAAAGCCTATAAAATTTTCTACAACTCTGCTATTATACATTATTTAGGAAAAATGCACCGTTTTCAAGATATCCGCTCTCAAAAGACGGCAATTGTCAAAATTAACTTTTGCTTCTAATTCCTCAGTCTTTGGTTTTGCAGAAAAGTCGTCAGGGAGAAAGTTTTAGAGCGTCAAATTTCCTTCAAGAATATATACAGAGTGGTTCCTTTTTCACTGTCCACCACTGGCATCTTCTAAACGGTAAGAGGTACGAAGTCGGTTAAATTAGAGAAATATTGCACTATTTAAATTTCACTTGGAGCTTTTATATTATTGACAGCTGTCAATTGAATGGTAGTCAGAAATTTTTTAAGACTTCTAGATTTTGAGTAACGGTAGTCAACTTTTTATTCTCTTATGGTAGCCATATTGTATTTTAACACCATCGGACATACAAAAAATTAGCTTTTCAAAAATGGACTTTTTTGACAGATCGTCAAAATTTGAAAATTGATGTAAGTTGCAAAATGAGCCTAAACTTATGAAAAAAAATTTCAAGAGAGTACTCCAACTTTTTTCATCCCTTATGACGCCAAAAACAATTGAATTTTGAACGATAATACAGGGTGAGTCTGAACGACACCACATCCTTCATACCACATAATCTACTGTTCAAATGATGAGGTTTGGTGCAAAAATTTTTAGGTCAATTGGGATTCCTCTTGAGGTTAAAGCCGCCAAAGTTCTTCATTTTCAATCGTTGTTATTTTTATTGCAGGATTCTGAAATTTTTTACAGTATTGTTGCCAACAAAGAGGCAGCTCCTAATGGTACTTTAGACATTATCCAAAAGTCGGATTCCTGTTATACAGAATGGTCCTAATGTTATTTGTCCTTGAAGTTTTTTACGTTTTCAAATTTTGGTAATTTCTCTATGCGGTATTATTCTTCGATCAATTCTAAAGCTTTTTTGGCTCTTACATTTTTTAAAAAAAAACGCACAATTTACCAGCAAAATTGTAAAAACCGATAACATGCTTCAAGTAATCACCATAAAACCAAAGGTAAAATTTCACTTAAAAAAGTGAAATTACCACCCAAGTCTTTTTTCAGTTGTGAACATGAATTCAGAACACCGTTGTCGAAAAACGGCTCCCTTGCATAAAAACAATTGAAATATGACGCGTATCAACGCATTTTTGATTTTTATTGCAATTTAAGGCCTTATCGCGATTGTCATTTCTCCGGTTTTTTCAATTTTGCGGGTGGATGGTGACTTTTTTCAAAGAAAATTAAGAGCCGAAAAAGCTTTAAAATCGAGGAATAACACCGCATAGACAAATTACCAACATTTCAAAACATAAAAAAGAACAAATAATATTTAATTTTTTTTTTAATTTAACCGACTTCGTACCTCTTACCGTTTAGAAGATGCCAGTGGTGAGCAGTGAAAAAGGAACCACCCTGTATATACATATTTTTGAAGGAAATTTAACGCTCTGAAACTTTCTTCCTGACGACTTTTCTGCAAAACCAAAGACTGAGGAATTAGAAGCAAAAGTTAATTTTGACAATTGCCGTCTTTTGAGAACGGATATCTCGAAAACGGTGTATTTTTCCTTAATAATCTATAATAACAGAGTTGTAGAAAATTTTATAGGCTTTCATTTTTATACAAGGATTTTTTCGCTACGAGGCACCATTTTCGATTTATAAGCGAAAAACCAAAAAAAGAGACCTTTCCACCCCCCTCCCCCTGAAGCGGACGGGGTAGGGGCGGGGACTTTTAGTATGTTTACATCCTAACTACCCCCAACACATTCCCGAAGAGAAAAATTCTCCCCCCTTCCGTGTTCTCTACTACCCCTTTGTTGCCTGGACTATCTCCCTTTTTCTGATTTATTTTGAATCACACGGTATGATTAACAATTTAAAAAAATTACCCTTATTATCCTATTTAAACACTCCTCAGCAATCATCCGAACGTCTGATTCAGGATCATCGCAAAGCTGCAAAAACACGGCTACAGTTCTACCTAAGAACTCGGGAAATTTTGGAGCAACTATAATCGAAGAGTTTGATATTGCTTCTGTGGTGATATTACAATGTTGAATTTTGTCCCTTTTCCTGTAAAAAAAAAACGTAGATTCTACTTTCAGTAATTACGTTACTTTAAGTTGCTGTCCACATAGCTCGAAGGGGTTGCCAGATTCTCGAGGATTTCCAAGGATTTTTGTAGCTTTTCTTGTGTGGCCATTTTTAGCGATATTTTAGCTTATTAATTCTCACATTTTAATTATATTAAGGGCTTTTTAAGCAAAAAACTTGTTACTTGTTTCGCTGTCAAAAAACTGTCAAACTGACACATCAACATAATTGACAGGAAATGACAGGCGTTGACAGAACTGTCGTGCCAACCCCAGTGCAAAAGTCACTATTTTCCATTGATCTAGTATTACTATGGATGGGCCTGGTTCAAATTACGCTTGGCTCTAGATATCACAGACAAGCAGGTATTGCTTGCGCTCTCATACTTAAAGACGCTGCCATCCCATTATCTACTGATATTTTAGACTGTTAATTCTCACATTTTAATATTATTAAGGGCTTTTTAAGCAAAAAAACTTGTTACTTGTTTCGCTGTCAAAAAACTGTCAAACTGACACATCAACATAATTGACAGGCGTTGACAGAACTGTCGTGCCAACCCCAGTTCAAAAGTTACTATTTTTCAGTGATCTAGTATTACTATGGATGGACCTGGTTCAAGTTACGCTTGGCTCTAAGATATCACAGACAAGCAGGTATTGCTTTCGCTCTCATACTTAAAGACGCTGCCATCCCATTATCTACTGATATTTTAGATTATTAATTCTCACATTTTAATTATATTAAAGGGCTTTTAAGCAAAAAACTTGTTACTTGTTTCGCTGTCAAGAAACTGTCAAGCTGACACATCAACATAATTGACAGGAAATGACAGGCGTTGACAGAACTGTCGTGCCAACCCCAGTCCAAAAGTTACTATTTTCCATTGATCTAGTATTACTATGGATGGACCTGGTTCAAGTTACGTTTGGCTCTAAGATATCACAGACAAGCAGGTATTGCTTTCGCTCTCATACTTAAAGACGCTGCCATCCCATTATCTACTGATATTTTAGATTATTAATTCTCACATTTTAATTATATTAAGGGTTTTTTAAGCAAAAAACTTGTTACTTGTTTCGCTGTCAAAAAACTGTCAAACTGACACATCAACATAATTGACAGGAAATGACAGGCGTTGACAGAACTGTCGTGCCAACCCGGGGATGCATAAAAATGTCCACAAGAATATTGTCCACAAGAAATGCTACCCACCGGAAAAATGTCCACTGGAAAAATGTCCACAAGGACGGTTACGTCAACAGCTGTAACGTCAAGATCACGTCCTGCCGTCAGCGACGAAGTGTCAAAACACACAGAGTACCTTCATTTAAATGGAACAACTGACTGACAGGAGTTACATAGGTTAGGTTTGGATTAGGTCAGGAAAGGGGGCAGTTGTAGTTGGGGGTTGTTAAGGTAGTGGCAGGGGCATGTCACAGGTTCCCTTTATTTAATAGCCCCAACAGCTGAGGGTAAGTAAAAGATTCAAATGTTTACGATCAATTTAAATATTATTTTATAGGTAGGTACCTGCCGTAACCATAAAACTAATATGCATTTCCGATAATGTTGAGCCTGCTACCCACATGGTGATAGGCACAAATAAGAAGTGCTGAGCTTGTCGAGACCTCTGTTGTTGTCACCTGTAAGTGCTTATGTGATGATAAACATTCAATTTGTCTTGTAGGAAACAACTCTCTAGAAGAAGTCATGAATAAAATGTCTAAGAAATGATGTCGATCTGTGGTGTTATGTGCCCAAATGCTAATAACTGAACGTGCAGTATTATTATTATGACACAATTAGGTCTGATAATTGATAAATAATTATGTTTAACTGATGGACTGAGCTATCTTGAGACTATTTTATATGGAGATGTTGGTTATCTTAGGCTGGATTGTATAAAGCATTTAATCCTGCCTTAAAGTTAATCCTTCAAAAATTCTATAGCAACAAATTGTTGACAACAATTGTTTCTATGGTATCGTAAGGGGCTTAGCGTTAAGTCCAGGATTAAATGTTTTATACAACCCACCCTCAATGTTCAAAAATATCAGTCCCAAGGGATTTTTCTATTTTGAATTTTTATTAAAAAAATTGTATAAAATTGCTCGCTTTTTAATTTCACACTATAGCAAGTGCTTGTTATATACCTACATAATATAGGTGGGTATGTGTTTATAATATTCCTTTATTCTAAGGTGGGGTTCACTGGTCACTTTTATTTCCCCGGTATCTTGAAACAGGTCCTATTGCTGTTGCTAATAGGGACTGCCTAATTTGTAGACTGGCATGTTTTTCTAGTCCAACCGGGCTGAAATTAACACAAATCGCTTCTCCAGCCTCACTTTACTAGAAAACCACATTTCCACCCCCTTGCTAACCGCTTTGAAATTCACCCCCTTATCAAATTCTTGCAGACTGGGGTGTTTTTGTGGTCCGACCGGGCTGAACTTAGCACAAATCGTTTCTCCAGCCTCACTTTACCAGAAAAGCACATTTCCACCCCCCTGCCACCTCTTTGAAATCCACCCCCTTATAAAATTCTTGCAGACTGGGGTGTTTTTGTGGTCCGACCGGGCTGAAATTAGCACAAATCGTTTCTCCAGCCTCACTTTACCAGAAAAGCACATTTTCCATCCTCCTGCCTCCCCTTTGAAATCCGCCCCCTTAACAAATTCTTGCAGACTGGGGTGTTTTTTTTGGGCAAATTCATCAGGGGGTTGGGAGATTGGAAAAATTGAGAGGTTGATAATTAAAAAACCGAAAAAACAATTTTTTTTCTGTTTCTTTTGGGAATTGTACTTAACTGAATAGGTACCAAAATTTCAACCTCCTACATTTTTCATTAGCTTGCATAGTTTCTCAACACCCTAAAAGTAAATTTTGCAAAATACACGCATTTTTTGTGTTCTTTTCAATAATTCTATACTCATTTTGGGTTATGCGAGGTGTTAGTCAATATCCTGTACTGTGATCTATGGTTCAATATTATATTATTATATATTATATACCTATATTTTTAAACCCCCTCCACAATTTTCCACCCCCCTTTGAGCCTATTAAATTTTTTGACACAAACATATTTCAAAAACCGGAATTTGTGCAATTTGTCATTTTTCGTGTTAGTTTCTGTTAGTAATTCTACTCATTTTCTGTGCAATTTGTCATTTTTCGTGTTAGTTTCTGTTAGTAATTCTACTCATTTTCACCACAAGGCGCCAATTTGCAAAATTTTCGCATTTTTGTCTCGCAGAAGTTCTTTCAATGTCTTAAATTTTTCAATACTCTGAAGAAAGTTTCGGCTCCCAGATACTTGAATTTGTGCAATTTGCTCATTTTTCCTTTAGAGGGTTGCACGGGGTGGGGGGTGAGTTTTGGGGGTGAAATTTTTTGACGGTCCATTAGTGTTTTCAGGTTGTAGGTGGTTCAAGTTTTCAATCTCATCTATTGCCATTTTTAGTATTTAGAGGGTTGCAGGGGGTGGGGGGTGTTTTAGGGGTGACATTTTTTGAGGTCAATTAGTCTTTTCAGGTTGTAGGTGGTTCAAAGGGTTGAATTTCATTTATTGCCATTTTTAGTGTTCTTTTTATTAGGTATTTTTAACCCCCCCGCATATAAAAGATGTATATCAATGCGATTTGTGTCCCTATACAGGGTGATTCACGTAGACCGTTCGTTAGAAGTTTTTCCACTTCTCAGTGGAATAGAAATTTGAAATTTGGTACTCGGCCATTATCGACAATTCTGAATTCACCTAAAATATTGGCAAGGTTCCGTCACTTCCGGTTTCGCCGGAAATGATACCAACTTTGTTATTTTAAATAGAACCCTATAATTTTGATTACATATTTAAGATCGTCTTTTCAGACTGAGTATTTCTTATCTGGGTTATCTTCATCTACCTGTCACAGTTTTTGACTTATGTTAATTTTTTCGTTCAAAATGTCACATGCACGAGTTGCTTTAAAAAATCGCAGCTCCTAAACGCTTTGCAATGATGGAACTATGGTCTGTCCGGGATCCACACGACCGAGATTCACCCTATTTCCATGGCGATTCATTGTTGACAACAATGATTCGCCATGGAAATAGGGTGAATCCCGGTCGTGTGGATCCCGGACAGACCATAGGTTTTTTACAATCGATAGCGAAGGCATCAGAGAATCTTTTGAGTGGTCAACAATCTACGAACATAGCTTCAAACGTTCACAATTAGTATTCAAAGTTGACGTTGACAAAATGTGGAAAAGTCGATTTTTTCAAATGGAACGTACTATTTTTGGCAACGGCAATCGATAGAGCGCTAAATTTTAGGGGCAGTTTCATCAACATGTCCTATACCCTCTACTTATCAATTTTGAGTTATTTACGAAAATAGATTCTGAAAAAATTAGGAGTTTTCGGAAATTGAGTAGGCTTTGGAAAATTTGTCACGTCAAAAAGTGACATTTTCATTATTAGTATTAATAATTGTTGGCTTAATTTTGGCCTTACAGCAATGGTGGTCTACACGAATGAAGTTGTTTTAGTGCCGTAGCAGAATGCGGAGGTACTCTTTTTGATTTATTTGTGATTTGTGGTCAAAATGATACATAAAAATAAGAACGATTGTTTAACAAAAAATACTCTTAAGACATAACTTCTTTCATTTTATAACTTACAAATACAAATCTTACTATTGTAAGATTTGTATTTGTAACTAACAATTATCAACATTAACCCTTTTGAAAGAAACAAACGTAACACACTTTAACAAAGCTTTGTCATTCATTACATTAATACAATTCGTCTTCATGCGAGCAAATTTACCCTGTCATCTGCGCTAAATCTGGATACTTTGCGTTAAATGGCTCGGCAAGTTCTGTCTACAATTTGGTCATTTTGACCGTAAGTCACAAATAAATCAAAAACAACTTTATTCGTGTGGCCCACAATTTATTGTTGTAAGACCAACATTAAGCCAACTATTAATAATACTAACAATGAAAATGACACTTTTTGACATGTAACACATTTTCCAAAGCCTACTCAAGTTCCGATAACTAATAATTTTTTCAGAATATCTTTTTTCGTAAATAACTCAGAATTGATAAGTAGAGGGTATAGGATATGTTGATGAAACTGCCCCTAAAATTTAGCGCTCTATCGATTGTCGTTAGCAAAAATAGCACGTTCCATTTGAAAAAATCGACTTTCCCATATTTTGTCATAGTCAACTTTGAATAGCAATTGTGAACGTTTGAAGCTAAGTTAGTAGACTGTTAACCACTCAAAATATTCTCTGATGCCTTCGCTATCGATTGTAAAAAAACTCGTTTCATTATTGCCAAGCGTGAACGAAAAAATTGACATAAGTCAAAAACTATGACAGGTAGATGAAGATAACCCAGATAAGAAATACTCAGTTTGAAGAGACGATCTTAAATATGTAATCAAAATTATAGGGTTCCGTTTAAAATAACAAAGTTGGTATAATTTCCGGCGAAACCGGAAGTGACGGAATCTTGTCAATATTTTAGGTGAATTCAGAATTGTCGATAATGGCCGAGTACCAAATTTCAAGTTTCTATTCCACTGGGAAGTGGGAAAACTTCTAACGAACGGTCTACGTGAATCACCCTGTATAGGTATAGATGTTTATCATATGTTAATGTGTATGTAGGGGCGGCTAGTCTTACTGGTGGAATCGGATGCAGATTTTATCAATCTGCACCTAGTAGTAGTGCCCCCGCAGACGCACAGATGTGTCAAAAAGGCGAAATGTTAAAGAATTGGTGTTACAGAATTAAAAAGTAGAAAATGAACAGGAATGAATAAATGAAAAGAGTGGCCGGGATTAAAACAAAATTTGACGAATTTAGAAAAATTAACACTCTGGGGCTGAAAAATTGCAAATTTTGCAAAATTAGCACTTAGCGGGTTGAAAAATCGTAAAGGTGGATGAAAAATCAAAGGGCATGAGGATTAACTGTGGTTAAGTAAAATTAGGGAAAATAACACCAAAATAACCCAATTATGCAAATCTTGTATTTGAAGAGTTGAAATATTGCGAAGGGAGATGAAAAAAATGAAAAATGTAAACATAATCCAAATGAGTTCAATTTATTACCGAAGAAAAACGAAATTACCCGAATTTGGCAAAATTAATACCTAGGGGGTTGCAAATTGTAAAGGGGGATGAAACGTCAAAGTGGATGAGAATTAATCTTAATTAAGTAGAATTACAGCACATAACACGAAAATAAGCCAATTATGCAAATTTGACTTTTGGGGGTTAAAATGCTGCGAAAGGGGGTCGAAAAATTCGGTAAAATTTATTACCAAAAAAAGGCAAAACTGTAAAAATTTTACAAAATTAACGCTCGGGGGGGTTGAAAAATTGTTAAGGGGGATGAAAAATCAAAATAAGGGGTGAAAATGAACTGTAGTTAAGTAGAACTAGCGAAAATCACACGAAAAAGAAGCGATCTGGGTAAATTTTGATTTTATTTTTGAGGATTCACATATCATGAAATATGGGTTTGAAAAATTGTGGATGGGTTAAAAATTGATAAAATGACTTATTTGACTTATCCAAAAATCAGAAGAAAGCCCAAAAAAATAAATAAAATGCATTTACTCCGCTTTGCTATAGGGCTTAGGGGTTGTTAGTACCGTAGGGGTTCTACTTAACTACAGTTCATTTCCATCCCTCTTGACTTTTCATCACCCTTATCAATTTTTCAACCCCCTAAGTGCTAATTTGGCAAAATTTGCGTAATTTCGTAATAAATGAATTCATTTGGATGATGTTTACATTTTTCACTTTTTTTATCCCCCTTCGCAATTTTTCAACTCCTCAAACGCAAAATTTACATAATTGGGTTATTTTGCTGTTATTTTCCGTAATTTTACTTAGCTACGGTTAAATCCTCATACCTTTTGACTTTTCATCCACCTTTACGATTTTTCAACCCTGTAAGGTGCTAGTTTTGCAAAATTCGCATAATTTTGTTTTTCGTCGGTAATAAAATTGAACTCATTTGGGATTCAGTTTACCTACCTTTTACAATTTTCCAGTTTTCTTCGCAATAGGTAGGTGTAAGTATGTATTTCAACCCCCACAAGTTTTAATTGCATAATTTGGTTATTTTCGTGTTATATTTCGTTATTCTACTTAATCACACTTAATTTACATTCGTCTTGATTTTTCATCCCTTTTCGCAATTTTTCAGCCAAATTTTGTTTACCGGCAATTCTTTTCATTTACTCATTTGGTTTATATTGTCATTCTTTTTACTTTTCAACCCTCAAAATAATGTTTGTGTTTTTTCTGTTCATTTTCTACTTTTTAATTCTGTAACTAGAATTTTTTAACATTTCGCCTTTTTGACACATATGTGCGTTTGCGGAGGCACTACTACTAGGTGCAGATTGATAAAATCTGCACCCGATTCCACCAGTAAGACCAGCCGCCTCTACCTACACATTAACGTGATAAACATACAGGGATACACATCGCATTGATATACATCTTCCGTTGGCTTTTGTTCTGTTTTTAGAGTTAGATTTTTCTTTAATGCAACTTATTTTGCTTGCCCTTTCATTTTGCCCCACGCAATATTTAACTTTACCCCACAAGCGGGGCAAAGTGAAAAAAATGTAGGTGGTTAAAACTTTAATTTTTTTTTAAGTGTTTATTTTCCGTTTTTGTTTTCATATATATTTTTACCAAATAAGTATATGTTGTTCTTTAGCACTATAGTACTTTTATTTCAAAAAATATTCATTAAACTTCTGTTCTGTCTTAAGTAGGTATACCACTCTGCCCTACCTTCCCCTACTAAAGATACCAAATTTCACGTTGCTATCTTTAACTGTTTTGAAGATATTGAGAAAACACCACTTTCAAAGTGGCCCCTACCTGCCTTTAGGAGGTATTTTTCGACATATGTTCATAGGAACTTTTTGCATATTTTTCATAGAAGAATGTCTACAGGTAAAATTTGGCGACGAGTTTCGTTTACACTCTGGTAGGCGGTGTACACCGGTGTCTTCAGTCAAATCAGTCTGAAGTACTCGAAGCACCTGTCGAATTAGTTGAAGTAGGTACTTTAAAGTACCTAGAGCTCAAAGTATACCTACCAGGGTGGATTCTACGAATAAACTTGAAGCAGCAAATGTAGATACACATTTCAATGAGTGAACTACCCCTCATCAAAAACAATTAATAAAAGGGGGTAGGTTACATTAGACTGATGAATTAATCAGTAGGTAAACCAATGCCAAATGAAGAAGCCTGGGCTGCAGTTCCCATTCTGTTTTCTCAAATCAACCCTATAGCTCCTCACCTGACCTGACACCGCTGAAAGCGATGCCCCGATGGGGCTCAAAATAATAAATAATTAAATAATGGACTTCAGCCACGTCACAATCTGAAATTAAATAAAATCTGCAGATTTGCCAAGGCTACGCACTTGTAGGTTAGGTCAGCCGTCGACAAAGGACAGCGAAAGCGCCCCCATGGTTGCCCCCCTGCGCCCTACTTCTGTCGCTCTCTCGGTGACTTATGTCATTTACTCAGTTCCGTTCTGTTTGATGGAATTACTCTGTGTCTATCGCTCCCGCTTAACACAGGACGCGATCTTGACGTTGACGTAACTGTCCTTGTGGACATTTTTCCAGTGGACACTTTTCTGGTGGGTAGCATTTCTGGTGGACAAAATTCTTGTGGACATTTTTATAGCGCCTCGCCAACCCCAGTCTAAAAGTTACTATTTTCCATTGATCTAGTATTACTATGGATGGACCTGGTTCAAGTTACGCTTGGCTCTAAGATATCACAGACAAGCAGGTATTGCTTTCGCTCTCATACTTAAAGACGCTGCCATCCCATTATCTACTGATATTTTAGATTATTAATTCTCACATTTTAATCATATTAAGGGCTTTTTAAGCAAAAAACTTGTTACTTGTTTCGCTGTCAAAAAACTGTCAAACTGACACATCAACATAATTGACAGGAAATGACAGGCGTTGACAGAACTGTCGTGCCAACCATATATGTATTAGAGGTATATGGCTAACTCCCTATTTCAACCCATTGAATGGCCAGGAACCAAAAGAGAGGGACATGTTCGTCTCCGTCTAATGCTTTTTGTATCAAGGATTGCATACTTAGCTTGATTATGACGGGGTTTCTCGGGTATCAAACATAGTGGCGCAAATTTTAAATTCAATCTCAAACTCGCACGCATTTTAATCGCAGCTAATTTGGGCAATTTTTATGGAGTTGAGGTGGTGCAGTCGTAATAAATGATAAATGTCATTTTGACGGTTCACTCTGTGGTAAAAGTCATTCTAATAATCATTTTCGCCTTTTCGTGTGCAATTTAGCAAATTGCTTGCTTCTAAAATGAAAATCAGCTTCCATTTTCTAGGTGGTGATGTAAACTATCATACATTAATATAATTCTGTCAGTTTAGCACAGGTATCGATACTGATGTTTATTATTTTCTGAAGAAGAAGAGTCTTGTAGGTAATAAAGCTAAGTACAAAGTAGTTTTTTAGTTAGGAGGCCCTCGAGTGGCTACAGGTATAAGTAAGTAGGTACACGTACTTACGCCTTTCAGAATTGCGTCCCACTTAACTAGAAAAATTGAAGATTTTTGTCACAATTTTTTGCTTTTGTGAAGACCTAAGAATCATGAAACTTAACTGAATCTTTATTATTTAAATGTACACGATCTACTACATATTTAGGTACCTAGGTACTGATTGTCTAAAAGTTTTCCTCATTTTATTTGTAACTCGTTTCTGTAACCTTCGATTACTTCCTTGGACTTAACTGCTGCCATAGACGAATCATCTGCTGCTTAATTCTTTGAGACTTCATCTTATCTGCTTCTTTGGTAAATTGAATGGTTCTTTTTGCCTTTTTAGGTGAATCCAGATCTAAAACATCAACTTCACTTATAAATCTTGGATTTGCAAATTTACGTTTACCTTGATGTTTATCTGGAGAAATTGTTCTCGGTGGTATTAATTATCTCATTTACATTGGTCAATATCTGTAAAACATGCAGGTACATTAAATATAGAAGTCATGTTGACTTTGATGCTCCAGTTGTGACCGCCTCAACACATTTCAGTCAGTCAGTCTAAACCGCACACTTCCAACCAGGCACTATTAGTTTCAAGGTGCTTTAAAAACCTGAAAAAACAAATAATGAACCATCATAGGCATAATTAAGATAAGCAGGAATTACAGAGGTAGGGTTTGTTCTTTGAGATAAAGGGAGTTATTCTTATTAAGATCAGTACTTACTTGGGTAACCGATCATGTTTCTTCAGCGCCGTTCAGCCTACGCTTTCCTGGTTTTTTATAGCACATATAAACATTGATGAACCATGATTATCTCTTAAAGGTAGATTTTATTAATGTGGAGAAAAAGCAACGAACGAACGTGAGGGCGATAATGTCAACACTTTGACAAGTTGTCACTGAAGTAAAATGATAAGTAAAACGCGTTGCTTATGCAACACCATAAGCTTCCAATGGCGATAGAACGGTCGCGACCGGTCGCGTCTATCTCTCTTTTATGTTGCGGCTTCCCGGACTTAATCAGCAATATACCTCTAATACATATATGGTGCCAACCTCAGTCCAAAAGTTACTATTTTCCATTGATCTAGTATTACTATGGATGGACCTGGTTCAAGTTACGCTTGGCTCTAAGATATCACAGACAAGCAGGTATTGCTTTCGCTCTCATACTTAAAGACGCTGCCATCCCATTATCATTTTCTTTTAGATGTGCCATGCGCTACAATTTAAAAGCTTCAAGCGCGAAAATCATTTAAATTTAAATTGAGAATCAAAGCCTTTTATTAGATGAGATTAGATGAGTTGCCGCCACGGATGCTATTATAATGCTCCAAAACATTAAAGTCCAACGAATTATGCTCCAAAATAAAACAGTAAACTCTGCATAAAACCCAAAAAATTTGAAGCCACTTTAAAATATGCCAATATATTTGTATCCAAAATATTTGTGCCCACAATAAAAGTGCACACCGAACAAAAACCCAACAAAAGGGTGGGGAAAGCTGCGCGGAAGGCTACGCCCTGCACCTGAAATGATTCCCTAAGCCTATGGTCTATGTCCAACGCGCCAAATGGGAACCTTCTCCTATATAGTTTCGGTGGGTTTTATGTACAGTGGCACAGTGGGTCAATTTATTTTGGAGTATTTGTATTTTGGCTTCAATTATTTTGGCTAAACATACTTTGGTAACTTTTTTATTGGGCTGAAATTTCGTGGATCCCAATTAATTGGAGATAAATATTTTGGGCACTTTTGCGCTTTTCCCGCACTTAAGAAAATCGAAACGTGCTTTATGGTAGGATTAGGAATGTCCTCTTCTAGAGATATACCTACACTTTCTTCGGTAAAGTAACAATTTGTTGCCTTTATTACTGCAAAGCCGTTTACTTTTGATTGTTTGTCTCAAAGCGCATGCGTCGTTATACCCTTGCGCAAGGTTCAATTTGGCGTAGACATTATTATAGCATTGGCAATCCATGTTTATACATACTTCAGTGGTTGTGGTTGCCACTGGGTCAATCCATTCATATTCAACAAATCCGGATGGCTCATAATTTTAAATTCTCACCATATTCACACAAAACCTTCCTTTTTACGTTAGATTTACGAATTCGGGCTTGATTTACCAATTTCTTGCCTCATTTGTTAATAAAAAAATTTAAATCGAGTGATTTGCGTTGATATAAGGCTTTAGCAATTTAATTATTGTTCATGCCTTTGCTGATGGAACTACATTTAATTATATATCGTTCGAAAGCTGAAACAATAAGGACTACTATCGCTCTTTTACCACTGATCGAAATCTACGGGTACCTCTCCTAAAGGAAATTGAAACTCCTGTTTTTAAACTGAATTTTTCATGATTTTATTTATTTTTTTTAATTGCTAAAGCCCGAAATATTGGTGCCATTTTTTTTTCAGTAAAAGTGAAGAAGGCTCTTATTTCATAGCCACTGTTTTATACGTGAAGTCGCTTAGTTACGTCCCAAAAAAAATCACCAACTTGGCTCATTTCGCAATTTTACAACTATTTGAATTCTCATATCTTCGGTGGGGGACTAGATAAAAATATGAAATTTTGACGCAAAATAGCCTTCAACCGATTGTCAAATGCCGAAATCTCATCTTTGAGATTCATGTATAAGTATTTCTTTTGCGGCCTTAAAAATCGTCTAAATCGGTGTGTTCAATATCATTTTGTCACGAAACAAATGGTCGTTTCTATAGCAAAAAGTTACTATTAAGTTGAATATTTTTGACAAGTAGTTGTAGTTCTTATATATTTTAAGAGTTGTGACACGTCTACGTTTACACTTAATTGAAATTTGCTCAAATTTGTCAGCGAAGGACGTAACATCTCATCCGGAGTCAGGATATGGTCATCCAATGGATATTGTAGACCTACTCTTCGTACTAATCGTTCCACGGTTCCACCAACGCCATCGCAGGCACCCTTACCATGTGATGTAGCGAAAAATTTCCATTCAACATGCATGCCAAAATCTTCGAAGTTATGACAAAGGTTCACAATTTATTTTTTATTTTTGTATTGTCCATCCAACACTCCCAAGTGTTAGATTACGTAATTCGCTGCCAATTTGAGCAAATTTCAATTAAGTGTAAACGTAGACGTGTCACAAGTCAAATAACAATGTACAGACCTTTATTATTTCTATTATGAGAAATCCTTTATTTATTTGTTTATACTTCTTGCGAACAAAACTCTTAAAATATATGACAACTACAACTACTTGACAAAAATATTCGACTTAATAATAACTTTTTGCTATAGAAACGATCATTTGTTTAGTGACAAAATGATATTGAACACGCCGATTTAGACGATTTTTAAGGCCGCAAAAAAAATACTTATAAATGAATCTCAAAGATGAGATTTCGGCATTTAACTAAATCGGTTGAGGGCTCTTTTGTGTCTAAATTTCATATTTTTGTCTGGTCCCCCACCGAAGATATGAGAATTCAAATAGTGTTAAAATTGCGAAATGAGCCAAGTTAGTGATTTTTTTTTGGGACGTACCGTAGAACGGGGTGGAGTCGATCAGGTGGGGTTAAGTCGATCTCAGCTACAATTTTTAGTATATCTGGCTACATCTATTAATGGGTAGTAAAGTTATTAAAAAATGTTCGTCAAATGAGAAGTCAGATAGCTGTAGAATATCGGGCAACCCCTTGAAATACAAAAATCTGCTTTGTACCGTGTCACAGAAACTTTTTATCGTGAGCGTAAAAACCACGTGTCTAGTAAACTACGAAAACAAACAGTTGTGTGCTGAATCTGGGAAATATTTCAAAAAACTGGATACACTGGTAAGTTGCCTTCTTATATGAAGACATAAAAGCCAAATTTGTTTCTTTTCGATAACCAAACACAATTTAGTTAAATTAGGTTATGTGATTAATTGTTCTTCGTAGGGGTGAAGTCGATCATGCCCAGAAAGTACAGAAAAAAGCTAGGAGCAGCCGGAAAGGGCAACTACGAACAACATTATTTAGAAAATGCCATTCAGGCAGTTAAGATCAGGCACATGAGCATTCGACAAGCGTCAGAAGTCTATGCTGTACCGTATACTACTCTGAATGACCACGTCAATGGTAGAGTCAGCAGGAGTTATGGGGGTCAACAAGTGCTTTGCACTGAAGATGAGGCCTGCCTCGTAGAAGGTCTCATTAAATGTGCCGAATGGGGGTTTCCTTTGACCAGGCGTGACGTGCAAAAGACTGTACAGACCTATCTTAACCGGTCGGGAAGGCGTGAACGCCGTTTCACAGAAAATAAGCCTGGGAAAGAGTGGTTCATATCATTCATGAAGCGCCATAGAGTATTGTCAGAAAGGATGTCCGAAAATGTTAAAAGAGCGAGAGCAGCAGTGGATAGAAATATTGTAAACGAATATTTTAATAACTTGGAGCGATCATTAGAAGGAATTCCTCCAAGCAACATCATAAATTATGATGAGACAAATTTCACCGACGATCCCGGTAATGTTAAAGTGGTTGTCAAAAGGGGGTTAAAGCATACTGAGAGGATCCTAGATTCCTCTAAAACTAGTGTAAGCGTGATGGTCGCTGCTGCGGCAAATGGAGTTGTTTTGCCACCATACATGGTATATAAGGCTAAACATTTATATCCCACATGGATGGAGGGTGGAATTCCCGGATCTGGATACAACAGAAATTCCAGCGGCTGGTTCGACTTGGAAACATTTGAGGACTGGTTTCAACAGATTTTAGTCCCATATGCTCGAAAATTAGAAGGCAAAATAGCAATGCTTGGAGATAATTTATCTAGTCACATATCTCTTCATGTTATTCGTTTATGCCAAGAGCATAACATCAATTTTATCCTTCTCCCGCCAAATGCTACGCATCTTTGCCAGCCTCTCGACGTGGCCTTTTTCAGACCGTTGAAGATAGCATGGAGGAAGGTTCCGCAGGATTGGAAAACGACTAACAAAGGTGTCATACCAAAAGCTGTTTTCCCAAGTCTCTTAAAAAAAACGTTTGAACAAGTTGGATTAAACGCATCCACAAACATTGTAAGTGGATTTGCGGCTTGTGGCATTACCCCCTTAAATAGGAACCGAGTCTTATTAAAATTACCAACACCTCCAGACAATCACGAGGAGCCAGGTGTGAGGTGGTCTGCAACACTTGTCGAACATCTCCAAAATAGACGGGAACAGGAAACTTCCACGACAAAGCAACCAAGAGGCAAACGAATTAACATTGCTGCAGGAAAAGGCGTAGTAATGCGGGATTTAATTGACTCTGACGAAGAGAGCGAAGAGGCGAGAGACTCATCCACAACATCAGAATCGGAAGAGGAACCTCATGAATCACCAACACTCGGCCCTGAGCAGGAAGAACAACTGCAAGGGCAGGAGGAACTGCAAGAGCAGGAAGAACCGCAAGAGCAGGAAGAGCCGCAAGAGCTGGAAGAGCCGCAAGAGCAGGAAGAGCCGCAAGAACTGGAAGAGCCGCAAGAGCAGGAAAACGAAATACTGCAACAGCCCGAAGAGGTAGAAAATGAGCAAAGGCAGCCTAAAAGACGTCAATTGGATTTAAAAATAGACGATTTCGTTCTTGTCTTTTACCCCACAAACAAACGCAAACGTTTTTATACTGGCAGAATTATTGATGAAGCGAATGAACATTACATCATCTCCTATTTAAGAAAAAAAATAGGTGCAAAAGAGCAATTTTTTTATTTCCCTGACGTTCCTGATGTTCAGGACACAAAGAAGACCCAAGTGTTGCGAAAATTAGATTGCAAACACTTGAGACGAGGACGCTATACTTTTCCTCTCCTCAAAATTGACCGTATTGAATAAATAAAAGCAATCTGTTGCAAGTGAGAATAATTTTTTTTTGTTAAAAGTAGATATGGTTTTTGTATCGTTTTTATTCAGTTTTTAAATAAATAAATAAATGAACGTTTCATGTCTCTTTTTCTTTAATTTTGCCTAAATTGAAATAAAAAAATGCAGCAGTGAAGCGGCTGGAACCTCCCCATCGCGTGGATCTTTGCCTTGGGTTTCTAGTCGAATTAGCAAAGAAAATGTATGACTGGTTTCCATAATGGTTTTAGAACTTTTTTAGAACATACAAATTGAAACATTCATTAGAGAAAAGTAGGTATAAGTAAGTCCTTTTTAGGCAGTTCTAAAACCGTCGTTGAAACCAGTCTTATACAATTTCTGTGCTAATTCGGCTAGAAACACAAGTCAAAGATCCACGCGATGGGGAGGTTCCAGCCGCTTCACTGCTGCATTTTTTTTGAAACCAGAATTTGAAGACCTTTCTGATGGTGACAATAAATCTTTCAAAAACTTGTTTTGGGTGGTTAAATAAGTGAATAATTTAAAGTTGGACATTGGTGTGCCAAAACGGCACTTTCCGTGGGCCGATTGAATCCAAAATTTGTTCAGCTCTTTGACGTGCAATACAATCCCCATGTGCAAAATTTCAGCTAAATCGGTTCAGGGGCTTGGGCTGTACCGCGATTTTAAAGTCCGATAAAAATCAATTTTTTTTTAATTTTTGGTCAAAAGGGCACTGAGAGTGAATACATTTTTAGAAGCAGAATTTGAAGGCCTTTCCTATCGTGACGTGAAAAATGGGGGTTTGCATTTAAAATTAAAAAGTTGATGTGCCAAAATGGCATTTCTAGTTGCGCGATTGGCCCCAAAAGCTTTTCAGATCTAAGTTGGGTTATGAGATGCCTACGCACCAAATTTCAGCTAAATCGGTCTAGTAGTTTTGGCTGTGGCGTGTTTACAAGCGTACGTACGTACGTACACACACACAGACACATTTTGAAAACCGCTTTTTTGGGTTCCTGAGACCCCAAAACGTGAAGATCTGGTGCTATCTCAAATTCGAAAATTTTAGTGATTGTAGTAACCTCCCATTTTTTTAAAATTGTGATGGAGTTGGGGAGGTTAAAAAATAATACTGATCGACTTCACACCGCGGATGGGGAGAATTCGTTTTTACTTACAAATAAGCACATGATCGGCTTGACCCCTCTAGTAGGGGTGAAACCGATCACACTTACAACCAAAAAAAAAAATAGTGAGAGTAGCAAGTCGAATATTGTAGTACATATATCCTATGGAGGAAGGACGGTAAATTCTATATTAATTTTTTCAGAATTTTTAATCGAAGCCCATAGATTTTAGCAACGAAAATCAGGATATTTTGATCGACTCCACCCCGTTCTACGGTAACTAAGCGACTCCACGTATAAATCTGTGGCTATGAAATAAGAGCCTTCTTTACTTTCACTAATAAAAAAATGGCCCCAATATTTCGGATTTTAGCAATTAAAAAAAATAAATAAAATCATGAAAAATTCAGTTTAAAAACAGGAGTTTCAATTTTCCTTTAAGAGAGGTACCCGTAGATTTTGATCAGTGGTAAAAGAGCGATAGTAGTCCTTATTGTTTCAGCTTTCGAACGATATATAATTAAATGGGTTTTCCATCAGCAAAGGAATGAACAATAATTAAATTGCTAAAGCCTTATATTAAAGCAATTCACTCGATTTAAAATTTTTTATTAACAAATGAGGCAAGAAATTGGTAAATCAAGCCCGAATTCGTAAATTTAACATAAATAGGAAGGTTTTGTGTGAATATGGTGAGAATTTAGAATTATGAGCCATCCGGATTTGTTGAATATCAATGGATTGACCCCACTGCTAAAAATTGGTTTTGTTATCTGAGGAGCCTCTCAGAATGTAATCTCAGCAATTTGATTGGTTCATTTGAATATTGACCAATCAAATTGCTGAGACTAATGGCCGGTCCCACGGACCATACTTACCACTAGAGGGTGGAAAATATGCAGCATTTTTTTCAAAAATATGATCATAAGTATGAATAGAATTTTGTCAAAATATGAAACGTTTTCATAAAAATATGCACATTTATGCAGTTTCATATGCTTCAAATATTATGAAATAAAACAACCTTTTCACAAAAATTTTAGTTTACGAACACTATACATAATACATGTATAGGTACAATACAACCTATTAACTTAACTAATTTTAACAGCCTTGATTATTATTAATTAATTTTTATAAAAACTATTTATAATTAAATATTTTTCAAAATTTTCTAGTAAAAACTTTTGTCGACGGACGGTCGGGGACCTATACTCGACCCGTGAAAGTTCACATACGAATACGCAATGTCATCTTATTCGTGCGATCTTGACAGTTGTACAATCTTGAGCAGTCGCATCACTTTAGAGTGCTCGTATATTGCAGCGAGCACACATTTGGCGAACGTTTTGCGAATGCGAGTGCTCCGATTGATTTCATCCGTCAATTTTGACGTTCTCACTTCTCAGGTACCGATGCTTTCTTATAAATTTATTATTTGACGAACTGCAAGATAGAGAAGAAGCAGCACAATGGATTTATGAGCAGCGTCGAGATATTTGTGGTCGAGATCCTTTTGTGAAATTATCAGATGTTTCCTGTCATCGAAGAAGAATAATTGTGCCGATTGGGGCTAGATAATGAATATAGCAAAAGTTCTCCTTTAGACTTTACTACACTGGCATTTTTCTTCATTGGGTTTTTGTCTCTTGTTTATCATCTTTCTTTACCCATGTCTATTGGGTTTTTCCAGGATCATCATCAACAATCCGAACTAAATCAAATAGACCATAGCCTGGGGCAAGTTCGAGGGTGCGCATTCTCGGAAGCGGTGATTTTTACATACCTACATATGTCTATTTATTACTAAAAATACTGAAAAATCTTCTTTTTATAAGTTTCGATACCAGATAGGCCTTAAATTTTTAAAAAGAGAGCAAATCCACAGCAAATCAACAAATCCGCCAATGAATTGCAGCATTGCCATGTTGTGCGTATACGCATTAAAAATTCGTGCACGAAACCGTTTTCGATTACACATTGCGAAGTGTCAAGAATAGGCGAACGATTGCGAGCACGCTTGTGACGAAGTGTTTTTCGTCACGAGTTTCCTAGAAACCACCCCCGAATTTTCCGCTTCGTTTCCCACCGTACGGCCTTCCCGCGGTCCGAGTTATCCCGAATTGGCACCTAGGGATGCGTCAGGACCTGCCCGACTCTATTCCGTAAACACCGGGGTGATACCGCCATCCCCCATCCCTTAATAATTAATTAAAAGTCGGTTGTTTACAAGTGTTATCTTATCTCCGCGAGATAACAGTTTTTGTGGGATTCTGTCGCCGAAACCGCGTGGCCTTGCATTTAATTCTTTTCACGCCGGACTAAGGAAAATGCGTCTTCGCTTTCCCTGCACCGATTTCCTCCGGACAAAAACCGGCCGGCTTCTAATTATTTTCAGGTTCATCTCCACCGGTCTAGAAGGCCGCGCCACCCGCAGGATCGCCGCCAACGCTGGAACCGAGGACAGGACTCGATGGATTGCCGAGCCATCTCTCCAGTTCCACCGGGCCATCGCCACCAATCAGCGCAGCGGAGCGATGTGGAAGGATGCCGACCAATCAGCGCTCGGCAGCCCCTATATAAGGCGCAACGCAGCGAGATCGATCATTATCACCACGAGCTCGCTTTCGGCCAGATGCAACACGAGGTATGCTCAAGTTCTAGATGTGTTATCTGGCCTTTTGCGGAGCTCGAGTGACGGGGTCCGGGCTAGCTCTTCCCAGGGCGTTGAGGGTGGAAATGAAAGACGGTCGTCGGTTGAAGCGGAGTTCCCCGAAGCGAAGCGGCAGGCAGCGTTGTGACGAGTGTGAAGACGAGCGGTCGAGTGAGTGAGTGATGGGGGAGCGCGTGGCTTTTTATTAAGGGTGGTGGCGTGGGATTGGTCGGAGCGTCGAGGGTAGCTGGAGCCGTGATTGGCGGAGTAGGGGTGGAAGGCGGAGCTTAGGTTAGCGAGGGAGAAGTTATAAGTATGGGTAGTGCGCGGATGAATGAGTCATTTCCTGCCTGCCGCCTATGGATGACGCGCAAAGCCGTGTCAGGGCTGTTTCCGGGTGGAAACAGGGATATCACCAGGCATTGGTTGGTGACAGATGCCCCCCCTTCGAGACACAGCTTTGCGTCGTCAGTAAAAGATGGAACTCCTTACGTTTATTTACAGGTATTATACAAGGATGTACATTCTAAAACTAAAGGCCGACAGTGGCGGAGAAACGCACTGAGTTTTGCACTGGCTAAGTGTCTGTGGGGGTTGAAGCAGATCCGTGTTGGTCGGAGGCGGCTTGTCTTGGGGGATGCAGGGCGGCGTCTCCTCGAGGCGGTGTCGCGTTACCCTTGGCGGCGTCGGTGTTGACGGCACTGGTCGCGGCGGCGATGTGCGTGGCCGGTAGGCTGGAGCGGGCTTGACGATTGGATCCCCGGTGACGGCTGGATCCTCAGCGGCGTGTCGGACGTAGCTGGGCGTCGAAGCGTGTTTTCGGGGCGTAGCTCGAACGATGGAATGGGGGCTCGCTAGCAGGGAGGCCCTCGGCGTCGGGACGGCTGGAATCTGCGGTCTCTCGACGGTGGCGACGGCGGACGTCGGGGAATGCACTATCGTTCGAGCGAGGATGAAAATATCCGAAGGCGGACTTCGAACATCTAGCAGTGGGGCCGTGGGCGTCGGGACGGCGAAAACGTGGTAGCTTTCGACGGCGATCTCGGCGTTGTTAGTGTCGACGGCTGACGTCGGAGTGGTGGGAAGTGCACTAACCTTGCGCGTGTCGGCCGGTGGTGACGCCAGTGGCGGCGAGACGGCGATAGGAGCGGTGATGTGGGCGACGGCGGGCGTCGTGGGTGGTTGGGCGCCACTGAGGGTAATTGACCTGCCCTCAGTCAGGTGTGTAGCTGGCGGTGTGGGCGGCGTTGCAGCGGCGTGCCGGGGCCTGCTGGCGGCGTGCTCGACGACGGCGGACGTCGGAGCGGGCGGCGGCGTCAGAGTGGAGGCTGGGGCTGTCGAATCGGACGGCTGAAACGACTCTTGCGTCACATTCTCAACGACGGCGGACGTCGGAGGGTGTGCTCGTGAGTGGCGGTTTTCAGGCGGCGTCGTGACAGTGAGCGGCGGTTGTTGGTAATTCGGGGCCGGAGGTTGGCGGCGGCGGCGTTTCCTCGGTGGCTTGTAAGCGGCGGGGATCTCGACGGCGGCAGTCGGAGATGGCATCGAAGCGTCGAAGGCGGTGAGCGGCGTCGGGCGCGTCGCGGCGGCGGCGGGTCCCTCGGTTGGCGGAGTAGGCAGTGGCGTGAATGTGGGGGCGGTGATGCATACCTCCACGGAACGATCGAGCTTGGTGACGGTGGACTCGACGACGGCGGACGTCGGAGTGCGTGTGGGCGTCGGAGCGTCGATTTCGGTGGGCGGTTGCGTGGAAAGCGAATGGTGTGGCTGCTGCTGGGATTTCCGGGGCTGCGGTGGTTGATCGTAACGAGGTTTCCTAGACGGCGGAGTTAGGGGCAGTCCGAGCTCCTTCTCGATGGTGATGCAGAACTGGTGCAGGCGGCGCTCCCTCTCGCTGATCGCTTCCGCAGTGAATGTTCTCTCCAGCCACGAGGTCAGGTCCTGATAACTGGATGGGGATCGAAGCCGAAGATCGAAGCTCCGACGTGCGTTGCCCCGGAGTTGATCCGCAAGTAGCTCGGCCCAGTCATCGCTAGGTTCCCGGCGGGCTAGGAAATCCCTCGTGCAGGTGTCGATGAACAATCCTGCATCTTCGTGGGCCGTTCCGGCGAACGTTGGAAGTCTCGTTGGCGGTGGTTCGGCGATTGAAGGCGACATGACTCCTCGGCTCGCTGTTGGTTCGGTGCTCCGGCTCCGGGTGACGATCGTCCTCTTAAATATTCCTCCGGGTCCGGAATCTTCAATTAGATCCCGTATGGCCCCACGTTGGGCGCCAAATATCACCACGAGCTCGCTTTCGGCCAGATGCAACACGAGGTATGCTCAAGTTCTAGATGTGTTATCTGGCCTTTTGCGGAGCTCGAGTGACGGGGTCCGGGCTAGCTCTTCCCAGGGCATTGAGGGTGGAAATGAAAGACGGTCGTCGGTTGAAGCGGAGTTCCCCGAAGCGAAGCGGCAGGCAGCGTTGTGACGAGTGTGAAGACGAGCGGTCGAGTGAGTGAGTGATGAAAAAAAAAAAAAAAAAAAAAAAACTCAGAAAAGAGCCAGGCCAAGGGCCCCTACTGCTCATCACCTATGTGCATCGTCAAGGCAAGCCTGCAACGTGCGGTGTATCATCATTGTTTATTTTTTGACGTGTCGGGCTGGAGCAAAGCTCCTGAGGTAATTTAAGAAAGGGACTCCTGAGGGGAGTTCCTTAGAGGGAAACCTGAAGGGTCTGGGGAGCGTTTTGCCTGAGGGGCAAGGAGAGGCATTAGGTGGGAGAGTTCGCTGAAAAAGAAAGTTAACGACGAAATCTTGCTGTGGTCTACCTGCAACATACTAAACATTAGTGGTTCAAGGTGGGTGGATGAGAGCCGTCCTGGGACGACGAATTCTGGAATTCGCTGGGTCGTAGTCGAACGCATCTCTCACTAGCGGATTGGGATGAACCTCTACTCGAGCAAAGGTTCGTGTGTTTGTTTCAAAGAGGAAGTCTTTGATTGTCGGGAGGTTTGCTTCTTGATGGAGCTGGGTGTTTCGAACGTACCAGGGAGCGTTAAAGGCGTACCTCAGACAACGGTTCTGGATGACTTGGAGTTTTTGGAGTTGCGCGTTAGAGACGTGTCCCCAGGCGCCAGAGCCATAGGTCATGGCTGGTCTAACCACAGCCTTGTAGAGCCTCAGCTTATTCTCGAAAGATAAGCCGCTGCTTCTACACAGCATTGGATAGAGGTGGCCAACTACCATTTTGGCTTTGGCGACTGAGTAGTCCACGTGAGGAATGAAGCTGAGTCGTCGATCCAGCTTGACCCCGAGGTACTTGACCTCGTTGTGCCACTGAATCTCCTCCTCGTCCATCGTCACATGGCCGTGCGGCACTTCTCTTCTGCGCGAGATGAATAGGGCGGAGCCTTTCTCGGGATTGACGACGATGCGCCAGCGAAGAAAGAATTCGCTCAGGTTGTCAGCTGCTTCCTGAAGGTATTGGGTAAGCAGCTGAGGACTACGGGAGTGTGCTAGGGTGCACGTGTCGTCGGCGTAGACGGCCAAGGTGGAGTTTGGGCTGCGTGGCATGTCTGCCACGTAGAGGGCGAAGAGAGTTGGTGAGAGTACAGAGCCTTGTGGGACACCTGCCTCGAGAGGGTGCTCCTCTGAGAAGGAGTTTTGAATTTTGGCTCTGAAGGAGCGACCGGACAAGAAGGAGTTGATGATCTGGACCATCGACGCGGGGATTCCGGCATGAGCGAGCTTATAAATAAGTCCCTCATGCCAGACCGTGTCAAAAGCTTTTGAAACATCAAAGAAGGTAGCGCCTACTACGTGACCCCAGTCAAGCCATCGTGAGGAGAGCTCTGTGACCCTGATCAGTTGATCGATCGTGGAATGTTTGGGTTGAAAGCCGAACTGTTCCTGGGGAATGATACCGAGATCGGAGACAATCTCGGTGAGACGAGAGCGAATGAGGCGTTCAGCAAGTTTGCTGACACCAGAGAGCAGTGAGATTGGCCGATGGTTCTGAGGGAACTTTCGGTCTTTGCCGGGTTTGGGGATGAAGATTACGTTGGCGCATTTCCACCGGGGTGGGAAATAGCGAAGGCGGAACATGGCGTTGAAAATCCCAGTCAGAGCGACGATGGCTTTTTTCGGAAGATTTTTGAGGGCAAGATTGGGAATCTGGTCGGGGCCTGGGGCTTTCCTCGTTTTGAGGCTGGATATTACCTTAAAGACTTCCTCCGGGGAGGTGTGGCGAATGTGATCGTCGTCTTCCGGGGCTTCCTGGCAGAAAACTTCGGCGAAGTCTTCCACTAGGTCGTAGTGGTCGAGATCTGCGTCCTCCGGTATCGGGACCCTGCATTGCAGTTCCAGACATTCGGCGAACACCTCGGCTTTCTCCTCCTCCCGGAAGACGAGTCCTCTGGGGCCGTGAATTGCCGGGAGTGGCTTGCGGTCGTTTCGAAGAGTCTTGGCCAGTTTCCACACAGAACTGTCCTCGATGTTCAGGGACTCCAGGTGGGTCTGAAAGTTCTCGTTACGGAGATCCTTCAGCGCGTACCTGACTTGGTGAACCAGGTTGTGAAACCTGGTTTTGTCGATCCGGGCTCCCGTTCTGTCGGCAGTCTTTTTGGCCTCTCTTCTCTCTCTTACCAGGGCTTGGATGTGAGGGGGAAGACGAGGGGGCTTGTTGGGAGGTCTGGGGAAGGTTCTGGTTGAAGCGTTGAGGGCTTCGGAGATTTTCAACTCGAATGATTCCACAGCCCGGTTAAGGTCTGCAGTATCATCAATAGTTGGAATCGGTCCGAAGTTTTCCTCAACGTTTCTGCGGAAGGAAATCCAGTTTGTGAATTTCCCTGTGGGATTGATGGGATCATTAGCCTCGTCGCCGATGTGCATCAGGACGGGGTTGTGGTCTGAGGAGAGATCGCTGATGGCAGTGAGGTCGATTTGGAGGGGGACATTCTTGACGATGGCGATGTCCAGCGTTGTGGTGAGTGGGCTCCTCTGGAGCCAGGACCTGATAGTCGTTGTCATCAACGAAAGTTCGCAGGTTGCGACCGTTTGCGTTGTTGACTCGACTGTGCCAGTCTGTGTGCTTGGCATTGAAATCGCCTGCCGCGATGATGGAGTTGCCACTGTTCAGGAGATCCGCCAGTTCGTCAAGGGGCATCTTTTGTGTGTTGTAGCAAGAGAAGAGGGTTAGAGGTCCTCGGACTGTTTCGACGACGATGCCTACGGCTTCCAGTCTGTGTAGTTCTGGCAAAGCTGAAACATAGTGTTTGATTTGTTGACTTACATAGATGGCCGTTCCCCCTCCTGGGCCAGTCTGTCGGTCTCTGCGATGAAGAGTGAAACCACGGATTTTCTGATCTCGGTGGTTTTCCCTGAGGTGGGTCTCGTTGACGAGCACGATCTACAGGTCGTGTTCATGAATGAACACTTCCAGTTCGTCGCGCCGGACAGCGAGACCATTTGCGTTAAAAAACGCAGCCTGAAGGGATTTGATCCTACTCGGCCGTGGATTCATTCTTGTTGGATTGTTTCCATGAGTTTCACCAACAACGGAAGAATGTTGGTGGCGGCTTGTTTGGTGCTCTCCGAAGACGATACCATTTGGCAGATTTCCAGGAGAAGTCTGGCCCTGGAGTCGCAGGTAGCGGGTTCCACACGAGGTTTAGTGCGGGGGGCTGGTTTTGGGGAAACAGGCTTTGAAGAGGAGCTCTGTTTGGGGGCGGCGGCCTGCTTCGGGGCTGAAGCTCCTGATGAGGTGCCGTTGGGCTTCGAAGGCTTGGAAGCCTTCTTCTTCGAAGGGGGAGGGAACCTGGGGCACCCCCTGTAACTGGCGGGATGAGCGCCTCCACAGTTGGCACACTTCGGAGCCTCCACCTCCGTTTTCCCGCAGTCCTTAGTGAAGTGGTCGCTACCGCACTTGACGCACCTAGGATTGACTCCGCAGGTGCGCTGGCCGTGGTGGAAGAGCTGGCAGCGGTGACACTGCGAAACCTGTGAGGGTTTGTTAACCGGTTCCACACGAACGACTAGATTCGCCAGTCTGGTGGTGGCGAACATCTTCGCTTTCTCTTCTATTGGTACTTCTACCCTGAAGAGAGGGAACGGAGTTTTGGTGTATCGATTCACCAGTTGTTGGATCGAGTTGGGGTGGATGCCGATATCCAGCAGTTCGTCAGCAACCTCGGCGGGGGTGAAATCCCTCGGGAGGCCGCGGATGACAGTTTTGGCTGTTCGGTTGTCGGGGTCGTTGTAGGAAAAGTACTGGATCTTGTACTTGATGAAGAACCGGACCATGGCTCGGAAGTCGCCAGCTGTAGCAGGGAAGATCCGGATCCCTAGCTGGCAGGTCTTGGCTTTGGTATAGTTGACCTTCTCTGTCCTGAAACTGGCCGAGACGGTCAACCACTTACCTGGTTCCTTCATTACTATTTGGGGGACTTTTGAGGGTTCAGGGCCGGCCTCCGGGGAGGGGGGTGCCTGGGATTGTTCCGAGTCTCCCGGTAGGGTTTCCTCGGAAGGGGCCTGCTGTGGAGTGCTCTTAATAGCAACCCAGCGGGGGGGGACGTACTTCGGGGTGGCAGCTTTGGGGGCGGCAACATTGGGGGTGGCACTCGTGGAGGTGGCACTCTTGGGGGTGGTACCCTTGGAGGCGGTGCCCTTGGGGGCGGTTGCCTTGGGGGCGGAATTTTTGGGGGCGGCGCCCTTGGAGGCGGTACCCTTGGGGGTGGCGCCTTGCAGCTTGGGGGCTGAAGTTCCGGGGGAGGGAGAGCTGCGCCCCTCAGTAGGGGTCGCTTTCTCCTTCGCAACGCGAGTGAGTGATGGGGGAGCGCGTGGCTTTTTATTAAGGGTGGTGGCGTGGGATTGGTCGGAGCGTCGAGGGTAGCTGGAGCCGTGATTGGCGGAGTAGGGGTGGAAGGCGGAGTATGGGTAGTAGTATGGGTAGTGCGCGGATGAATGAGTCATTTCCTGCCTGCCGCTTATGGATGACGCGCAAAGCCGTGTCAGGGCTGTTTCCGGGTGGAAACAGGGATATCACCAGGCATTGGTTGGTGACATCATCTTCTTCAACTTCTTCTCGCGGAGCCTTCCCGAGAAGTTTAGAACCGAACAAAAGGTAGCCACCGGGTTAGGGCAATAATTCTGTTTATTGGTTAGATGTGTTATCCGTTTTAGAGTTATCCTTTTATTTGTAAATTTCTGTTAAATAAACATATCAACCGGGTTTCGACTATTTATTCAACATAAGTAGCTGCGCGAAAGTTTCAGTGGGTCAATTTGTTTTGCAGTGTTTGTATCGTGGCCTAAATAATTTTGGATAACTAGGTACCTACTTTGGGAACTTTATTATTGGGCTCGAATATATTGAATCCCAATTAATTGGGCCATTTTACCAGTTACCGCACTTACCGTAGCTGCAAACACGACCATGCCTCAACGGCATCAACGGTTAATCGCAAAAATACGCCTTTTGTTTTTTTCCATCGCGCAATGTCGCGGAAAGCGGCATAAGTCTAGTCATGGCCATCTCTAGTTCCAGGCCCTGTCCTTAACCATTTGGCAACGCTGCCGGAGGAGTTTTTAGCGTCATAGATTGTCATAGATTGTCATTGAAGTGAAACATTGCAAAAATTACCAAAAAATATTATATTTTTATCAATTTCAAATAATTAACGAATTGAAATTCAATACTTTAAGAAAGCTTGTAAGATGTGCCCCATTAAGTAAGTTTTAGGTAACAAATTCTGCTTCTAGAGCCAGAGAAAAAGATTTTTTACAAATCCTTTTCAAATTCAATCGAGATTACATCAATTTGCATGATTTCTAAGCATCTGGGCCTCAAACAACTCCCTTCGAAGCCACTGCGAGTCCTCCACGTTTTATAATTTCGAGATCATTATTGAAACTTGACACACTTTTACACAGAATTAATTGTTTATTGAGAGCATGGTAGGTAGTTTGTGTAGAAATAAATACAAATATAATGTTAAATGTTAATTTTTGGGCGCTTGGGCACCTATAATTAGGGTGTAACAATGTGTAACGGTTCTAATAATGAGTAGGTAACAGGTTGAACTGAGAATAAATTTTATAACTAGATACACAAAATAGCGATGACTAGGTATCTATTTCAATTGATCTTCGTACGGACGTCATTGTGTCGACTTTACACAAAATTCTACAGATGAGAATGGTCTAATTCTTGCCTTTTACCATCGCTGCAACGATGAAATAAATCTTGTCTTGAAATGTGATTTATCCATCAAGGTTCAAATATTTTTCTGCTATTTATTTAAATTTCCTAATGATAAAAGCTCAATTCCAGTGAATGCGTAACTAAAACACGGTGAAATCAATTTTACAAAACCCTCTTGTCCACAGTATATAAAATGGGTCTGTAATCAAAATTTATCACTATAAATTTACTAAATACCACATATCTTACAAACTTTCTTCAAAATATTCATTTTCAGTACGTCAATCATTTAAAATTGATAAAGATTCCAATATTTTTGGTCTTTTTTCGCAAAAGTTTCACTTTAACGACAATCAGAGACAATTTGTCAAAATGACGGTAAATCTCCTCTCGCCACGTTGCCAAATGGTTAGGACATGACCTGGAACTACAGGCGGCCATGATGACACACAGCTTAGAGTGAGCTAACCGATCTCTGTTTAGCGGACAAAAGACGTCCATAAGGAGCGCACGGCAGGGCCCATCCATTGTAATACTAGATCAATGATTTGAACGAAAAGGAATTTGACAGTTAATTGACACTATTGTGACGGATGAATAACCTCACTTTTTACAAATACTAAAACCTAAAGATTCTACATTTTAGGCCGCGATTCTTGATGTCTGCTAGATTGGAAATCCAGTGGACACCCACCCCTAACAAATTTATAACATGGGGCTCCGAGATTTGTTTATATGAAATTCATCAAACTAACTCCAACGTTCATCACAGCAGTACGTATTATAATAGAAAAATTTGGGACTCACCCCCTTTCGTAGGTCTTTTAAGACTATCCAGTACAACTTTGGCAAGTTTATTGGCGACAAACACCAACCACCACTATGTCAAATGTTTGGACGTTTACCCAAAGCCCGATGCAGATTTATTGCTGGCGGTGGGTTTGTCCAATGGGAGGATTGCCTTATCCACGTTTGGACCATCAGACTATGACGCCATGGGGCTAACAGGCAAAGAGCTAGGTAAGCACTAGTTTTATCGTGGCAGTTGAAGTTTTATAGTGGTTTTATTAGTCCCCCGCCATGCCAGGCAATGCAACGCAGTCTGCTGGAACTCAGTGGAAACCAACATAGTCGCAGCAGGCTTAGACAAATATCGCTCGGATAACTCGGTGTTGATTTGGGACATCATGAAATCGTCCCAAAACAACGATCACAACAATTCCGGGCGATTGGCTGTCAACACGATGGCCCCAGCGGTTGAGCTGGCTAAACCAATAGCGGAGTTTGGAGTTTCCGAAGTGGCTCACAGCATTGCTTGGTTCAGTGGCAACAGTAAAATATTAGGGGTTGGAATGAACATGAAAAATATTAAATTAGTCGATATTCGAGGTAAGATGATTGTTTTGTGGAACGCCGTTTTTTGGGGTTTAATGATGAATATTGAAGGGTGAAAATGCTGAAACAGTTGGTTTAGGTTATTTATTCAAGTATTTAAATGTTTGCGAGAACATTTTATTTGTTTCATGTAAAATGTGGGTGGTCGAGTCGCCCTACCGTTAGGTGCAGACCGGTTTCTGCCTTGTTAGCATGGTTTTTTCACCAAAATTGTCCCTTCTACTAACTTCTAGGGAATTTTGTACTGGGAACCAAGGCAAATTTTGTGTAGTGTATGTACATAATGTGATTTGAACGAGGGGTTGACAACTGGGTAAAAATCTGTACAGCAAAATTTCCATAATTTATAAAAAAATTCCAGAAAATGTGCAAAATCATGTAAAAAGATCCAGAGTTTCCAAAATTCCTGAAAAAAATTGTACAAATTTCTCATGCTTGTACACCAAAATTTCCAAGTTGTCAACCCCTCGAATTTAAAGGTTAACGTAACTGAATCCAAAAAGTTTACTAGTCAGCAGGTTGAGTATTTTTCACTGTTAACAATTTTGAGGATTCATTGCCTAGAATTTTAATGGCTGACAAGTTTGAAAGTTAACCCAAAAGTGAAAAGTTAAGGATTTCATGCAGAGTCAGTTTGAAGGTTAATCATTTGAAGCCTTTAGAGTTGCGGTGAAAATTAGTCATATTTACTGTGCAGTGTACATATAACTTCAGTTCAAACTTGTAAAGGTTAACTTCAACAAATTGAAAAAGTTAAGATTGCCAATTAAGTAACAGTTTTGAAGATTTAAATGCAAGTTTACCTGAACCGGTCTTAAATCGTAACGTTTTTGAAAGTCAAGTTAACTACAACTTACAACATCTTTGAGGACTAACTACTTAGAATTTTAATGGCTAACAAGTTTGAAAGTTAACCCAAAAGTGAAAATTTAAGGATTTCATGCAGAGCCAGTTTGAAAGTTAACCATTTGAAGCCTTTAAAGATGCGGTGAAAGTTAGTTATATTTACTGTACATACAACTTGAGTTCAAACTTGTGAAGGTTAACTTCAGCAAGTAGAAAATTCAGTTAAGATTGCCAATTAAGTAACAGTTTTGAGGGTTTAAACCCAAGTTTATGTGAACCTTCTTAAATCGTAACATTTTTGAAAGTCAAGTTCAATGTTAACTTCATCTTATAACAGTTTTGAGGATTAACTGCTTAAAATTTTAATGGCTACAAGTTAACCATTTGAAGCCTTTACAGTTGCGGTGAAAGTTAGTCATATTTACTGTACAGTGTACATATAACTTCAATTCAAACTTGTAAAGGTTAACTTCAACAAGTTGAAAATTTAGTTAAGATTGAAGTAACAGTTTTGAAGGTTTAAATGCAAGTTAACTACATCTTATAACATCTTTGAGGATTAACTATTTAGAATTTTAATGGCTAACAAGTTTGAAAGTCAACCCAAAAGTGAAAGTTTAAGGATTTCATGCAGAGCCAGTTCGAAAGTTAACCATTTGAAGCCTTTAAAGATGCGGTGAATGTTAATTATATTTACTGTACATAGGTATAACTTGAGTTCAAACTTGTGAAGGTTAACTTCAGCAAGTAGAAAATTCAGTTAAGATTGCCAATTAAGTAACAGTTTTGAGGGTTTAAACCCAAGTTTATCTGAACCTTCTTAAATCGTAACATTTTTGAAAGTCAAGTTCAATCTTATAACAGTTTTGAGGATTAACTGTTTGAAATTTTAATGGCTACAAGTTGGAAAGTTAACCCAAAAGTGAAAGTTTTAAGGATTTCATGCAGAGCCAGTGTGAAGGTTAACCATTTGAAGCCTTTAGAGTTGCGGTGAAAGTTAGTCATATGTACTGTACAGTGTACATATAACTTCAACAAGTTGAAAATTTAGTTAAGATTGCCAATTAAGTAACAGTTTTAAAGGTTTAAACCCAAGTTCATCTGATGCGTCTTAAATCGTAACATTTTTGAAAGTCAAGTTAACTACATGTTATAACATCCTTGAGGATTAACTATTTAGAATTTTAATGGCTAACAAGTTTGAAAGTTAACCCAAAAGTGAAAGGTTAAGGATTTCATGCAGAGCCAGTTCGAATGTTAACCGTTTGAAGCCTTTAAAGTTGCGGTGAAAGTTAGTTATATTTACTGTACATATAACTTGAGTTCAAACTTGTGAAGGTTAACTTCAACAAGTTGAAAATTCAGTTAAGATTGTCAATTAAGTAACAGTTTTGAGGATTAACTGTTTAGAATTTGAATGGCTAATAAGTTTGAAAGTTAACCCAAAAGTGAAAGTTTAAGGATTTCATGCAGAACCAGTTCGAAGGTTCAAGTTGCAGTGAAAGTTAGGACCTGAATTTCAACCTAAGGTTACCTGACCTGACCTGTTAGTTAACCAATCAAATAAGTCTTTTTATAAACTTTCTGATCATCTGATTGGATAACCATCAGATCTGTAGGTTAACCTTCGATTGAAATTCTAGCCCTTAGCCATATTTGCTGGATAACTTGTGAAAGTTAACTCGAACAAGTTTTTGAATCGAAGGTTAACCATCAGAACTGTTAGTTATTCAATCAAATAAGTACATTTCAAAACTTTCTGATGGTCTGATTGGATAACCAACAGATCTGTAGGTTAACCTTCGATTCAAAAACCGGCCCTAAGTTAAGGTTGCCTTCAAGTAACAGTTTTGAAGGTTTAATTTAATTATTATTATTATTATTATTAATTATTAAACTGTCAGTTAAATAAGTAGTCTTGAAAGTTAACTGAACATATTAAACGTATTAAATCGAATTTGTTGAAGGCTAAATCGTAAAATGTAACCTAGCAATCACTAGTTTCGGTTAATTTGAAGGTAAACTGCATACAATAACAGTTTTGGGGTTAATTGTTTTAAAATTGTGAGGGCTGACAGGGTTGAAAGTTAACCGCTGTCAACTCAAATACAATTTCAAAGTTTTTATAACAGTTAGCAGTTTAAAAGTTTAAAAGTTAACCCACAAGTGAGGGTTCAAGGTTTTTACAAAAAAAACAGTTTGAAGGTTAAAATCTTTAAAATTGCAGTAAAAGTTAAGAGATTTGAAAGTTAACCGAATTATATTTGCTATATTACTGTATTAGTAAGTTGACTAGCTCGTGAAGGTTAACTCCAGCAAGTTGATAATTCGGGTAAGATTGCCAATTAAGTCATATTAAACGGTGTTTAAGATGGCTCATTTTGGCTAATTTGAAGGTTAACTCAACCAGATGACAGTGATGAAGATTAACCGTTTCACAATTGTAAAGGTTAATAAGTTAGAAAGTTGACCATTAAAAGTTAACGTGAGCTAATTAAATTATCGAACGTCGAAGATTCGCTTAGAATAGACTAAGTTTTTTTGAAAGTTAATCCAAAAGTGAAGGTTTAAGGTTTCTATAGAGCTCAGTTCTAGGCAAACCGTTTTAAACCTTTAAAATTAATATCAATTAAAATATGTTAAATGTTATCTTCGGTCAAAACTGTCAGTTAAATAGTAGTCTTGAAGGTTAACCGAACATTTTAAACGTTTAAAATCGAATATTTTTGAAGGTTAAATCGTAAAATTTAGCCTAACAATCACTAGTTTCGGTTAATTTGAAGGTAAACTACATACAATAACAGTTTTGGGGTTAATTGTTTTAAAATTGAGAAGGCTGACAGGGTTGAAAGTTAACCGCTGTCAACTCAAATAAAATTTCATAGTTTTTATAACAGTTAGCATGAGTTGATTGTCGAATTTCGAAAATCGAATAAAAACAGATCATTAGTTTAAAAGTTAACCCACAAGTGAGGGCTCAAGGTCTTTATAAAAAACAGTTTGAAGGTCAAAATCTTTAAAATTGCAGTAAAAGTTAAGAGATTTGAAAGTTAACCGAATTATATTTGCTATATTACTGTATTAGTAAGTTGACTAGCTCGTGAAGGTTAACTCCAGCAAGTTGATAATTCGGGTAAGATTGCCAATTAAGTCATATTAAACGGTGTTTAAGATGGCTCATTTTGGCTAATTTGAAGGTTAACTCAACCAGATGACAGTGATGAAGATTAACCGTTTCACAATTGTAAAGGTTAGTAAGTTAGAAAGTTGACCATTAAAAGTTAACGCGAGCTAATTATCGAATGTCGAAGATTCACTTAGAAAAGATTGTCAGTTTTTTTGAAAGTTAATCGAAAAGTGAAGGTTTAAGGTTTTTATAGAGCCAGTTCTGGGCAAACCGTTTTAAACCTCTAAAATTGTGATGAAGATTAACTTCTACATGTTAAATGTTAACTTCAGTCAAAACTGTCAGTTAAATAGCAGTCTTGAAAGTTAACCGAACATTTTAAACGTTTTAAATTGAATATTTTTGAAGGTTAAATCGTAAAATGTAGCCTAACAATCACTAGTTTCGGTTAATTTAAAGGTAAACTGCATACAATAACAGTTTTGGGGTTCATTGTTTTAAAATTGTGAAGGCTAACAGGGTTGAAAGTTAACCGCTGTCAACTCAAATAACATTTTAAAGTTTTTATAACAGTTAGAATGAGTTAATTGCCGAATTTCGAAAATCGAATAAAAACAGATTATCAGTTTAAAAGTTAACCCACAAGTGAGGGTTCAAGGTTTTTATAAAAAAACAGTTTGAAGGTTAAAATCTTTAAAATTGCAGTAAAAGTTAAGAGATTTGAAAGTTAACCGAATTATACTTGCTGTATCACTGTATTAGTAAGTTCACTAGCTCGTGAAGGTTAACTCCAACATGTGAAAAATTTAGTTAAGATTGCCATTTAAGTAACAGTTGAGAGCCAAGTTCATCTGAAACGTCTTAAATCTGAAAATCCACTCAAAAAGTCAATAAATCTTTGGTAATTTCAAATAAATCCTTGGTTGTCTACCCCTCGAGATTTAGGGATTTTAGAAAGAACGAGTTTGAGGGTTAACCATTTAAAACCATTGAAATTGCAGTGAAAGTTAACGGATTTAAAAGGTCAACCAAACCAGTTAGCTGTATTAACGGAGTTCAATAGTTTGTAAAGGTTAACTCCAACATGTTAAAGAATAATTTAACTAATAACATTGAAAGTTAATTCAACTGTGCCCTTTTGAAATCTGTTAAATCCTATCCTTAAAGATAATAATTTGAAAGCCAATAACCGCTTTTGAACTTTTGTAAAGGTTAACAAGTTTGAAGGTTACCTAAAACTTAAAAGTGAAAGTTTAAGGTTTTTATGAAGAGCCATTTTGAGGATTAACCATTTGAAACCTTACGATTGAAATAAAAGTTACAAGTGACAGGTGTGACATGACATTTTATGATTTTGACAGACAAAAGTGGTAGATTCGACAGACAGGAACATTACCTCACGACACTACAGATTTTTTGCATATATCTCCTGAAATAATGACTTGAAGGGCATAAAATTCTCTATAAAAAAGATTCTATTCCTTTTTCTCGTAAGATAAACATCGAGATAAACACCTAAGGGCCGATTTCATAATCAAAATTAAAATATCTTTTAAATATTTGCCTAGCAACATTTCAAAGAGGCTGCTCCTGATTGGTCAAAACCACCTTTGAAGTCGACATTAACTTTAAAGGACCTTTAACTTTTATTATGAAATCGGCCCTAAATCGTCAGATGGATAAGTCAAATTTCATCGATATTACAATGCCTCTTAACAATTCGTTTTCAGCTCTGTAATAGTACTTTAAAAAAATCTGATTATTTTGCAAATACATTTATTTTGCAGATACGTTAACAGAAGAATAAAAAATGAGTTTCCATTGCTGTTAAGGTGTCTGAATTTTACTTTAAACTATTTTAATGAAATGAAACGTATTAATTACGAAATTTGCAACAACTAAAATTTTGTTATTGAAGCTCGAAGTTATTATAAATGCGAGCGCCATGCAAAAAATGACAAATTTTTACCGAAATAAGGAGGTTTAACGTTCGTTGTAGGACAAAAATGCAAGAGTCCCTTTTTGTTGAAAACTTGAAAACCCAAGAATCTGCCAAAATTCGGGGAAGATGAAATCGTTGGAATAATAGGATGTTTTAGCCGCCGATTTGGCCATTAAATTTCAGTGTTAAGAAAAATGTATACAGGGTGTACCGAAATTAGAGGATAATATTTTAGGGGCGTATTCTACGATCAAAAACATGAGGAAAAGTTTTAATAAACATGGGTCGAAAAGTGACTTAGGGCCCCTCAAAGGGGGTAACAAAATGATAGTTTTTCTTAAATTTCTGAGGAATGACTTACGATAGGGTCACGAAATTTTGAGGTTTGTTGCAAATTTTTGTGCTGAATAAGACTGATGTAATGGTTATTGGCAAAATAGTCCAGGCAACGAATGCCCAAAATGGGGTTGTAGAGAACATGGAAGGGGGGAGAATTTTTCTCTTCGGAAATGTGTTGGGGGTAGTTAGGAGGTAAACATACCTAAAGTTCCCCCCCTACCCCGTCCGCTTCTCTTGTTATTTTGTTCATAAGTTTAGGCTCATTTTACAACTAACTCATATCAATTTTCAAATTTTGACGATCTGTCAAAAAAGTCCATTTTGATTACATTCTTGAAAAGTTAATTTTTTGTGTGTCCGATGGTGTTAAAATACAATATGGCTACCATACGAGAATAAAAAGTTGACTACCGTTACTCAAAATCTAGAAGTCCTAAAAAACTTCTGACTATGCCATTCAATTGACAGCTGTCAATAATATAAAAGCTCCCAGTGAAATTTAAATAGTGCAATATTTCTCTAATTTAACCGACTTCGTACCTCTTACCGTTTAGAAGATGCCAGTGGTGCGCACTGAAAAAGGAACCACCCTGTATATATATTTTCTTGAAGTAAATCTAAAACTCTAAAACTTTCTTCCTGACGACTTTTCTGCAAAACCAAAGACTGAGGAATTAGAAGCAAAAGTTAATTTCGACAATTGCCGTCTTTTGAGAGCGGATATCTCAAAAACGGTGCATTTTTACTTAATAATGTATAATAACAGAGTTGTAGAAAATGTTATAGGCTTTCGTTTTCATACAAGGATTTTTTCGCTACGACGCACCATTTTCGAGTTATAAGGCAAAAACCAAAAAAGGGACCTCTCCACCCCTTTCCCCCCCTGAAGCGGACGGGGTAGGGGCCTTTTAGTATGTTTACCTCCTAACTACCCCCAAAGAGAAAAATTCTCCCCCTTCCATGTTCTTTACAACCCCTTCGTTGCCTGGACTAAAGGTTTCAGGGACGTGCGTTAGTGGAGGGGCCGCGGGCATTTTTGTATCTTACGTTCTTGTACGCCATCTAGGATCAATTATGAACACAGATTTAAATTTCTTGTACATTTTTCCGTAAAAAATGCACTCTTGATGAAACTCGATAGCTCAAGCCGTTTTCCAGAAAATGGAGTACTTTACACAATGGCAAAATATAAAAATAATAAAGTAGACTGGTGTCTACTATATTTCTGTCATCAATTTTGACAGTCTCATTGTCGGCTTAGCAGTTTTGATAAAATAATTTAAGAAATTCAAGAAAAAACATTTTATTGTTACTCCTCCCATTGAGGGGCCCTATAACTCTTTTAGGAGACATTTTTCGACCCATGTTTATTAAAACTTTTCTTCATATTTTTTATCGTAGCATACGCCCTTAAGATATTATCCTTTAATTTCGGGACACCTTGCATAATCTTCTTTATAGAGAATTTTATTCTCTTCAATTTGTTACATAGCTATTTCTTCGATAAAGTCAATATTTCATGAGAAAACGGTACCTCTTCGCCAAGATAGCTGCTCGATCCTTGGGGACTTTTAGTATGTTCAGTAGAATGAGTCAAGCTACAACTTCGGCGAATCAACAGACTGCAGCAATTTCTATTTTTATTTGCAAAGTACGTAAAATTGGCCTGGGCAGTAAAAATCGATTTTACTGCCTAGGCAGTAAAAGTGGCATTTTACTGCCGCAAAACATGCAGTAAAAATGCACTTTTAATGACTACCGGCGAAAAAATATGTTTCCAATATTATCCTCTTATACTTAAAATTCAAAACGGCGTTCCATAGTGGTTCGTACGGAAGCGTAGAAGTGCCACATTTTTCTCTTTTTTTATTTCCAAATTTCCACAAAAAATGTGTAAATTTCGGAAGAAAAAACTGTAAATTTACACAAAAACTGTAAATTTACACAAAAACTGTAAATTTACACAAAAACTGTAAATTTACACAAAAACTGTAAATTTACACAAAAACTGTAAATTTACACAAAAACTGTAAATTTACAGAAAAACTGTTTTACACAAAAACTGTAAATTTACAGAAAAACTGTTTTACACAAAAACTGTAAATTTACACAAAAACTGTAAATTTACACAAAAACTGTCAATTTACACAAAAACTGTCAATTTACAGGAAAACTGTAAATTTACACTTGCAGCACCCACTCTAGCCCCGTCCCGTCACGTCACGTGCCGACCGTACCCATAGTCCGTGCCGCGCGATGACCGTTGTTTGGCGGGAATTTTAAAAAAATTTGTGTAAATTGACAGTTTTTGTGTAAGTTTACAGTTTTTGTGTAAATTTACAGTTTTTGAGTAAATTTACAGTTTTTGTGTAAATTTACAGTTTTTCTGTAAATTTACAGTTTTTGTGTAAATTTACAGTTTTTTCTTCCGAAATTTACACATTTTTTGTGGTAATTTGGAAATAAAAAAAAAGAAAAATGTGGCACTTCTACGCTTCCGTAGGTTCGTAAATGTTTGTCACGATATTATTTCTAGACCCGAATAAAATAATCAACACGACACTGACGAAGGCGGTTTTTGGCGTTTGCGTTGATCCGAACAACGACAGACACCTGGCATCGTTCTACGATAATTATATTTGCGTGTGGGACACGAGGAATTTCGAAAAGCCGATTTTAACGCTTCCTCACAATAAACCCGTACTGAAAATTAGTTGGTGCCCCACAAAGTTGGTATTTTTTTAAAATAAAATTATATCGATTTTGTCGCAGATATAATCTTTTAGGGTCCTTGCAGAAAGATAGTTCCGTGATGAATTTGTACGATATTCAGCACACGATCATCGGAAATGAAGAAGTGGAGCCATCTGTGCTGGAAAGGGTTGTTACCCCTGGGTCACCCCATAATATTATGTCGTTTTCGTGGCATAATACCGACGAGAATAGATTCTTGACCATAGCACTTTCAGGTATTTATTTATAATATAATAGTTATGTTTGCCTGACTGAACAAAAAATAAGCAGGTTTACTACCACGGCAAACCTTAATTTATTCCTCCAGCAGCTTTTTCAATTATTATGCTAGAAATCCGAAAAAAATCACAGTAAACGTATACTCACCAGGCGTCATCTTTTGACATATGAAAAGTCAAGGGGGGTGGAAATTTACCGCAAGTAGAACTAGCATTCTGTAAAATAGACGTCTAGGGGGTTGAAAAATTGTAAAGGGGGATGAAAAGTCTGGTGAAAACTGACCGTACTTAAGTCGAATTAGAGAGAGCAACAGATAAATCAAGCCAATTATGCAAATTTTGCTTTTGGAGGGTTGAAATACTACGAAGGTGGTTGAAAAGGTGAAAAAGGTAAACATAATCCATAAAGAAAAATTTGTCACCGAAGAATTTGGCCAAATTATCGATCGGGGAGTTGAACAATTGTGTAGGGGGGATGAAAAGTCTAGGGAGTAAAAATTAACTGAATATTTAAGTATCTACAACTAGTAAAAATAACATGGAAAATAAGGGTTTTGCGTGAATGTAGCATTTTGGAGGGAAGCAGACAGGGGTTGAAAAATGATGAAAATGACTATGAATTACCGAAAAATCACAAAAATGCGTGAAATTTGTAGAATTAGCACTGCAAAATATTATTCAGTATGAAGATTTTCAGTTTTAGCCCTCAAAGTTTATCCCCTTGTTGGACCTCGCTTGAATTTTTTTTTTATTTGTACATTATCGTTGTAAATTACCACCTAAATGCTATGCTTTATTATGTGTTTCTACATGTCGAGGGTTGTAACACCATTAAGGGTAGTGTTTCACCAATGATGATTAAGACGTTTTTTGTACCATCGATAGAAAGCTATCGAATGGTATTAATTTCAACCCTACATTATGCAGTAAAAATTCGAGCTTTCACCCCTAAGTTTCATCCCTTTCAATAAATTTCTCCTAAAATTCACTCCCCCTTTCTCGAAGATGTAATGTATATGACCTCACAGTTTCACAGCATATATTGTTATTGTTCTCTGTGCCAAGTTACAGCGTTTCAAAGAACATTTCAACCCCTAAACTCCAATACTCCCAATTTCACCACTCCCACATCCAATTCGTTGAAAAATTGTGGCTGTTTAGAAGATTAGGTTTTCAACTCATCATGATTTCACCCCTTTATGATTTACAGTTGTGATTTTACTTCTATGATGTTATATAATTTCTTGCGTGTTCAGTTACTTATTCTGTTAATAAATAATTGCCAGGATTTCAGAAAATTTATTTGATCCGCTTTCAAAGGGTTAGTGGTTGTTAGTAGCCTAGGGGTTGCTGTTAGGTTGAAAACTTTTAAGATCTTTTCTCAATGGTTGACTGAAATCTATCGAATCCCGTAATTTTTGAACAAAATTTCAGTTTCAACCCTTAAATTTCATCCCCCTTGTTAGATCATAATGAAAATTTGCCTGTAAATTAGCGCACCGAATTGTATCTTGATACTTTGAGTAGTGTTTGAGTTCTCGTATTTTCGTATTTTTGCATGTTAAGAGTTTGTAGCACCTTTAAGGGTGGTTTTTCGCAAAAGATGAATAACACCATAACACCTTTTTTATCATTAATTGGAAGCTATCGAATGACTTTGCGGAAAGTGCATTCCCCACAAGATTTCATTGAAATATCTGCGTATGTCGAGTTTCGAGCTCTTGCGTTTAACCTTTGCAGAGTTATAAACTTTTTTGTGGTTTTCATCCTTTAAATTTCATCCCCCGAAATTGACACACCCTTACATTTAACAAACTTGAATGTCGAACACGTATACCAACTTTCAGTAAGATACCTCCACTGGTTCTTAAGTTATTGCAATTAATAATTTTTCGTTTTTTTACCCCTATCTTCCACTCCCTTGGCCGATGTGGCCCAAAAGCAATCCTCGCCGATATTTTCCGGATATACTCCTGTATACAAAATTTCAGCGCGATATCTGCTTTCGTTCTTAAGTTATGCGATGGACAGAGTAGACGGACGGCGGAGCGAGCGAGCGAGCGAATTCTCTAAAAGTATAGTGCCTGTGCATATGCGTCGGCACTAACAAGTAATGCGGACAGTCTTCTTGTTTAACTCCGTTGTTTATTTATTTTTATAATGTTGACAGATTGTATCATGAAGAAATTTGAAATAAACAAAAAGAATTTCTGTAATTTTTTTTGTAAGTTGCCCGGTTGATTTTTTATCAAAAAAATAAAGCTAACATCTTTGCTCTTTAAATTAAATTTTTTTATTTTTTATTGAGTATTTCCCAAACACAGGAATATTGTGGAAATAGCTTCAGACTTTAAAATCTCGGTTCTGATCGTACCCAGGGAAATTCTTCACTTTTAGTGCCGAAGCATAATTATGCGCAGGCACTGTAGTTTTAGTGAATTCGCTCGCTCGCTCGCTCGGCCGACCGGCCGTCTAACTTGAGAACGAAAGCAGATATCGAGCTGAAATTTTGTATACGGGTGTATACCCCGAAAATCTCGGCGGGGATTGTTTTTGGGCCATATCGGACCAGGGGGGTGAGAGTTAGGGGTGACAAATTGAAAGAAATTACAATTTCGACGTTTGATCGCGAACGCTGCCCCAACGCTTGAAGCTAGAGCAAAAGTTTGTAAGGAGGAATTGTCGGCAATGAAAAGATCTACAAAAAAGTCCGCGACGCCATATGGGTAGCGACGATGGGTAGCCCACCGAGATCGTTTTTGTGTTTTAATTTTTAACGAAAATAGCTTCAGTGGCTTATTGTCGGCTATCCGTAACAGATATTTAAATGCTGTCGCGGACTTTTTTGTAGGTCTATTCGTTGCCGACATTTCTCCCTTATACGATTTTAATCCATCTTCAAGCGTTTAGGCAGCGTTCGGGGTAAAAGCGCAAGAATGCGAGGTTTTTTTCGGGACCGAAAAACTATTAGATGTAATAACTCGAGAACCAGTGGAGATATTTTACTGAAACTTGATATGCGTTTTTGACGTGCAAGTCTGTTGAAGGTGAAGGGGTGTAAATTTTGGGAGATGAAATTTAGGGGTTGAAAATCACAAAAATACGAAAACTTCTCAAATATTTTGCACATGGAGGTCTGAAACCACAAATATTTTGACATTGCTTAATAAGGGATGGTTTTTTTTCTGCAAGATGAAACAGGAATGGGTGCAAATTAGGGGTTGAAACTCGAAATTTCACATAAGTGTTGCTTCAAGCAATTTGAGAACTTTTAATCAATGGCCCATAAAAAGTTTTGAGCATATATTTAGTCCTTAGACCCTTAGACCACCTACGACAGGAAGAGAAAAAAATTGCACCTCTAAACCTCAACCCCATTCAACCTTGAAACAAAAAATTCACTTAGAGCAAATGTAACCCTTGGACCACCTATTACCGGAGAAAACTAATTGAACACAAAAAATTGCACCCCTGAAACTCGCCCCCTTCAACCCCCAACCACAAAAACTTGACTTGGAGGAAATTTAACCCTTGCACCGCCTACAACCGAAAGAGTTGAATTGATCAAAAAAACTACGCCCTTACAACTCACCCCCTTTAACCCCGAAACACAAATTTAATCCTTTTACCACTCATTATCGCAGGAGACTATTTTTAACGCAAAAAATTGTAGCCCCAAAATCCAGTCTTCAACCCTCGAACACAAATAATTGACTTGGATGAAATTGAGCCCTTGGATTATCTACAACAGAAACAGACTAACTGAACGCAAAAAGTTGCAACCCCGAAAACCACCCCCTTCAACCCCCAAATACGAAAAATTGACAAACAAATAATTGACTCGGTGGAAATTTAAACCTTAGACTACTTGTTACTGGAAGATACTAATTGAGCGGAAAAGAATTTAAGATTTGGACCACTGTTATTGGACCAAGTAAGCGCCGCCGAAACCCCTGAGGATAATAACTGAACGGAAAAAATTGCACCCCCTTCAACCCCCATCACAAAAAATTGACTTGGTGGAACTTTGATGCTTAACCTATAATGTACTTACAACCGGAAGATACTAATTGAACGCAAAAAAAAATCATCAATTGATACACCCTAAAGGTCAATCTTATTTTTTTGACGTGCATCCAGATACTTTTAGCACTTCCGGTTTAACCAGAAATGACCCTAACTTTTATTTTTCAAATGGAATCATACTTTTGCTTTTTCTATATAAATTCAACTGCGTAAATACTTTTTAAAATTAATTTCATAATTCTTCAATGTTCAAACCTGCCAGTTTGCAAAAAAAAATTTAGGTAAATGTAATTGCGCATTTGAATTAGTGTTAAAAAAAGAAAGTTGACGTGTATTTTCGTTTTTCAAAAATCTCAATTTTTCACCGATTTGCTTTATGTTTTTGAAAATCTAAGGTGGCCGTGACCGTGACTCCACTCGCGGTTGGGTTTCTAACTCGAAGAAAATCGTAGATTGCGAATCCGTTGAGAAAAAAGTATGATTCTATTTGAAAAATAAAAGCTTGGGTCATTTCCGGTTAAACCGGAAGTGAAAAAAAAACGTTTGATAAGCGTCATAAAATTAACCCGTTCGACGTTTTTTCGAAATTGATCCCTTACTTTTGAAAAGCACTGTATGATTGCTTTTTAGCTATCAAAATGAAGCTTTTTCAAAGTAAAAAATCCCCACCTAATTTTTTTTTACAGGAACCATAACCGATTACACGGTCTTTGACAGAATCACCCTAAACTGGGCCCCAACTTCGAACGTAGTCTGGACGTACGGCAGAAAAACAATGAAATACATCAACGATTACAATTTGCAAGACATTTCGACTAAAATAAAAGACAGGACTCTGAAAGGTTACGGTTTGAAGGAGGAATTGTACAAAAACGGCGAAGTGGTCGACAATGAAATGTTGGCCAACGTCTGGAACTGGTTGCACTTGAGCGGCAAATTAGTGGAGGACGGAGTATTGTCGGGAGGACATTGGAAACATCCCGGAGTTCAAGCAGTTTTAAAAATCGATCCCAGCAATAGCAAATCCGAAAGTTATTCCCTTTCCTGGTCGGATTTGGGCAACAGCAATTGCAAGGGGGTGATCAGAACATTCAAGTAAGCTTCTTGAAAGTAAAAAATTATTAAAGCGAGTACACACGTTCCGGTTTACGATCATTTACTTTATCGGTTCCATAGTGTAATTCCAAGTACGAAGATGAATCGAAGAAAAGGACAGGATCGTTGATGAAATAATGAAGATTAAACTATTGCAGTTTATACCAATGTTTCGCCAGCATTTATTCTAGCTTCTTCAGGGCCTCACCATGTGGTTTAATCCATTAAATCCATTAAGATTCTCAAATTTCATTAATGCTGACCATTGATCTATGATGCTGACTTCTAAAGATTGAAGGTTAAATTTTAAATTTTAGGTTATGTATCTATCAAATTGTAATTCGTTAATATCAATTTCTAAAACATCCAAATAGAAATTAATACATTGAAAAGGTGACCAACCCGGCGTTAAAGATGAAACGGTCTTAAAATTTTTGGGAAAACGGTGTCAGCAATCAGTAGGCAGAGAATGACAGAACAAAATTGTTTAACGCGCAATATCCCCAAATTTCAATCAGTTTAACGCCGGACTGGTCACCTTTTCAATGTACTAATTTCTATTTGGATGTTTTGGATATTCGCGAAAATCAGCTGCTAATAGATTGCATTGCTAAACCACAAAATGTAAAGTCACTGGATATATCTAGTGACTTTAACAAAATGGCGGTCTCACCCCACTGGGGAGCCGGATGTGAGAACTCTAGCGTGACGTGCTTGACAGTGTCAGTTGGTGACATCAGTGACATTGATACGTGGATTTTTTAAAAGCCAAGTTTTCCTGGATTTACAATGTTCCACTTAAGTACACAAAACGTAAAATTACACAGAATTATTCCCAAAATTTCGAGTCAGCGAGAGGATGCCTCCGAACAAAACTACTACCTAACCTCGCAACTGACAACTGACTGACGTAAGCTGAAATTATGATGACGGACGTTTAAAAGTATTTCCGTATCCTGTCTCTCAGTGTAGTTAAAGTATTGCCACCAGATGTCAGACACTTTGCTGATTTTCGCGAATAATGCCCTGAAATAGGTGTTCCTTTTAGGGCAGCTCGGGGTTGCTTCAGTGTTCTAGAGTGCTCTAGAGCAACAAACACGTAAAAGGAAAGCGCTTACAGTGCGGCCATAAAATTCGCCTCCCCCTGCGTCTAGGGAACCGCTTGAGCTAGAAGTTTGAAATTTATTTGGAACGTAGTTTTGAATGAGTAAATATTTGATCTTATTTTTATAGCAAAAACTTCTTTTTAACGATAAATTATAAACAATTCAATGTAGGTATTTTGTGTAAGAGTCCCCGCACAAATTTTATGGCCTGTGGCTTTTTGTTAAAAAATCTTGAAAATTAATAATTATATAGAACTCCATATTCTGATTAAAAGTTACCATTGCGGCAACCATAACTAAGGGAAAGTTTTTGAGTTGTGGCTCGTCAATTTGGCTGTAGTTCCATTATTGCAATTATTTGATTTCTACGTTTCCTTGGTCATTCATTAATAACCAAGGAAACACAAATAAGGTGACAATAAACTTGTGAACGATTTTTATAGACATTGTTTTTCAGAACTTCAAAATGGCCTTTAGTCTGCCTCGTAGGCCAATCGCGCTTATGATACCCTTCATCAAGCCTTCTGGAAAGTGTCTCGGACGCTGAAAATCGTATTATTCGATAGTTTTTAACAATGCATACTTTAGTCTTATGCATGTTCCCTTAGTTATTTATAAATAACCTAGGAAACAGAGAAAATGAAGCAATTTTAAGGGCGGATTGTATAAAACTTTTAATCCGGGCTTAAAAGTAATCCAGGATAGATCGCTAGGCAACAGTCACTTTGAAGCATTATGATTGGGCTTTTCCATAGCAACTGATCCCGGATATTTTTAATCCCGGATAAAAAGTTTTATACAATCCACCCTAACAATATAATCGCCCAGTTCAAATTCGGATCCTTTAATAATTTATAGCTGAAAAACTGTAAGTTAATTGTGGCTGGCGCAATATGGTAACTTTTATAGCTCATTCACAATGGACATAAACATAAGGATTCCATAATAAAAACATAAAAAAAAAAGTTGGTTACATGGCGACGAATGGTGGTGTACACAATGCATTTATGTAATTTTTATGTTTGCGTATGGTTTATGTATTTGTTATGTTTTTGAATTCCTGAGACCTCTAAACGCATAGACGTGGTGTTATCTCGAATTCGAAAATATTAGTGATTGCAGTAACCTCCCATTTTTTTGGATTGTGGGGTTGGGGACGTTAAAAAAATGGGCAGCAGAGAAGCGGCTGAAACCTCCCCACCGTTGGATATTTGATTTGTGTTTGGTAGTATCACAGTATCGCATTACACTGCCAAGAGCGAAGTCAGGAGTTTGTTTTCAAATTTTCAAAATTGCATTGCTAAAATGGCCCCTGCTGTGGGCATATTCCTTTCAAACATTCTTCGGCTCTTCTACGGGTAAAACAATCTTCTCGTGTAAAATTTCAGCCAAATCGGTCAAGGGGTTTGGGCTGAAGTCACCTCAAATTCGAAAATTTTTTATGTTAAAAATCATGATTACCTACCTAAAATCCAGCAAAGTATACTTACAAGGTATGTTATATAATTTTACCGAGACTCGGGACAAACCCTTCGAAATCTGGCAACGTACTTGAACATAAAGTTGGATTATTTCAACTTTACGTTTAGTTTACGCGATTATTACGTTTTGAATCTAGTGACTTCTGTCGCGTTGACATCTACGCCAAAAGCCAACATAAATGAAATTATAGGTAACTCGCATCCCAAACACCCAAGAGCACAATGCTGAAGAAATCCTTATAATTATTGTAATATAGCGATCCACTGTTTGCGGGCGCTGTGATTCTGATGTGCTTTCCATCAATGCTACCCACGCAATGTGGCATATTCCAACGGATTTTAAAATTTTCAGCGATGCATTTCAAATTATCTTCTGTATTAGTTGGTAATACAATAGGGCTTAGCTTTTCTCAAAAGATTTTGGTGACTTCATGAACAATAGAACATACAGTAGATTTGCCAATCTCATACCCATTGGCAATGGAAAAATAGGAATCCCCAGTGCTTAAATACCTAGAGAAAAGCAAATAATACCTATATACCTATAATACCTACCTCAAAGTTATCGCAAGCCTTTGAGAAGGACTGAGAGGCTTCCTAATACTATTTTTTTGCAAGAAAGGCCCCACAATTGCCAATAATTCATCGAACAGCGCAGGAGTCATGCGAGTATACGAAAAAAACCACTCGTGGTCGTGCAATTTTAACTCCAGCATCAACCTGTGGTGCCTTTCCCGATTTATATTTGCAGGTCTAACCCACCTTTTTCTTCGTCGAATGGGACTTGCGGTTTGTAGTACACATCCTTTTTTTTTTCGCTTTAAGTATAACAGAGTCAAAAGAGTCACTACTGTAAACATTTTCTAAGCAATTGATGTCAGAATTTTGAAATTTCGAAGCTTTTGAAGGATGTGTCAGATAGTAAAAAGCGCGTCATCCGCACGTATTTCTTACGTTTTGTTCATTGTGTACACTCTTACGTTTTATGGTTGAATTATGTTTATGTCCATTATGAATGAGCTATTAATCAGGACATTGAATTCTATATAATCCTAAATTTTCAAGACTTTTTAACAGAAAGCCGCAAGCCATAAGGTTTGTGAGGGGTCCTTTAAGCCGCTAAAGGTAAATTACATTTTAAATCTGTGTCCATCAAGACAAATTTTAATGTAACGTTGATTATTTTTGTAAACTTCAATCTTCTCTAAACTTTCACGTCATTATAGAGAATCAATCCACTATGCATTATGTAAACAGCAATAGGCCTCATTTACTCATTCATAACCACGTTCCAAATTTCAAACTTCTAGCTCAAACGGTTCCCGAAATACAGGGGGGACGGACTTTATGGCCGCACTGTATGTTTCTGACGGATAAGTTAATATTTTTTTATGGTGTTTGGTTAAGTTTGAATTTTGTCCTAAAAATAAGTTAACTCCCATAAACGCGATTTTTTTGTTAAATGGTTTACTACACCGAAACACTTGATTTTCACTGCTTACGCGTTTCGAACACAATGTGCTCATTATCAAAGCCAAAGCCGAAGCTAAACAACCTGCCTGTCTAAAAACTAAAATAGTTATAGGCCCACCCGTGTAGCTCCGCCCCTCGCCTGAGATGGTTAGACCAATCACAGTTCGAGAAATGGTCACGTATAAATATAACAAGTCCTACTTATCAAATCAAGTGTTTCGGTGTAGTGGGGTGTTTCTAGTGATAGTGCATTTTTCCACCGAAGTTGTCCAGTGTTTCCATAGTGTTAAATGGTTTATTTAGGTGTACATTTTAAGGATTATGTTTTGCAAAAAAATATTCCGACCGGAAGTTGGTAATTTTTGCACAGAAAGATACATTTTTTCACTTATTGACTATATCGACGAAACTGTTGTGAAACTCATCAAAATGAAACATATCATTAATTTTCTACATTCTCTGACAAAGGAAATGGCGTCAACCGCAACTCGATGCCTCTAATAGTTTCGAAGATACACCCGTACACATTTAGAGCAAAAATTGTGCAAATCGCCCGAAAATGGCTACTTTTTAAATCTTGACTCGTCAAAACATTTGCAAGGTCCCATACGTGAAGAATGTATACATATTAGCTTTTTTAATCTAGCCGGAACTCTCCACTTCTAATACTTCCGGAGTTATAGCGGTCGAAAGTAAGGTCTGAAATGTCAAAAATCGCTTGACAATCAGTCGCCAAAAAATAATTTTACCGGTTTCAGGCGATTAAAGCGTTCTTAACATGCATAAAAATAGGCTGGTAAGCAGATCATAACGTTATCTAATGGTTTCTAGACAACAAGCCCATTAACCATTCATGACAACAATGACCCCATTCAAATGCTGTCATCTCGATTGTCAAAATGACGCGAATTCACGCAACATTTTTTTAATTTTGGCTTTAATCGCTTTAAACCGATAAACTATTGAACAAACCTCGGATGTTATGAATCATAACAGACTTAGATGTCTAAAAATCCTCGTTCTCCGAGCTCGGATTTCAATTGACATCTGCGTCTGTTATGGTAGTCATAACATTCCTAGGTATGTTAATAGCTATTACCGACCCCGGGCTTTTAACCGCTTAGAAGATCCCAATGCTGACGAAAAATTACCCACCCTGTATAGCATTTTGAAAATGTAGGTTTCAAGTCAACATTTTTTTCACAAAATAGTATAGGAAAACCCATAGAATCTTATCTTTTATACATTTTCCACGTGCGGGGTTTTGCAAATGTTTGGCGAAACAAAATACAAAAAATAGCCATTCAGTCCTATTTTGAAACTTGGTATTGACTTTAGTCAATGTTGTTGAAATGAATTGAGAGAACTGATTGAAGAACGTGACCTTTGTTTACGTTGCTCCCTTAGAGATATCAATTTCAATGTAAATATTTCCATTCACATGGAAGCAACTCCCAACCATTACTTGCTCAAAATGTTGACAATTGAGATTGAGACGTAAGCGTTTACACGTGATCGGTGACTTTTTGCCATTTTTCCAATTTTCAATCAATTTTATATTGTTTTTACCACACAAACAAAAAGTATCCTCTAATAGACGTCTTCATGACTTCACACGTGGTTGAAAGGTAGGTTACGAGGAAAATTATTTATATAGTCACATCCTGTCACATCAACAAAACTTCCGTTGTACGTCATCAATAAACGTCTACGATTTGCACATTTATCTGAGGAGCCCTCTTAGGAGCCTCACTTATTCTCAGCAATTTGATGTCTAAAAATGTAAATGAATCAATAGAAATGACGAGATTAAGTGAGGCACCTCAGATAAATGTGCAACGGAAGTTTTGTTGAGAATATTTATATTTTGAATTAGTTGTCAATGTATGCTGGTTTGTAGTGAAATGACTAGAATGGCACAATAACCACATAACAGATCGTGAAAAATGGTAAAAACCGCTTTATACCAATTTCAGTAATGTGTCAACAAATGGCGGCTGCGTGACGTCACACTCCCACAGTGAATCTTTTATACACCCTGTTCTTTTTCTACGTGACTAAAGGTGGAAAATATCTATCTACCCATTGTTGCAACAATGGTTTACCATGGATTTTTTGCACATAGAAGAAGAACAGGGCGTAGTTTTGATTAATTTTATTTTGGAATTTTGATTAAGGGCCGATTTCATAATTAAAATTAAAATGTCCTTTAAACATATCAAAATGTCTGCTCGCTGATTGGTCAAAAATTTCCTTTAAAGTCAATTTTCACTTTGAAGGAAGTTTAACTTTTATTATGAAAAAGTTCATTTAAAGCTAAAGTCGACTTTGACCAATCAGGAGCAGCCGTTTTGAAATGTTGCTAGGCAAATATTGAAAGGATACTTTAATTTTGATTATGAAATCGACCCTTTTACCTAATTTGAATAATCTGAAATGTATGAATGCATGTACAGCTTAGAAATATGAAAATGCCCATCACCCAGATCTGAACATTTTACTGGCCGCCTAGCGTTCGAGCAGAACTATAGGCATATGTAGCAAGCTTATGCACAGTTCCTGTTAATATTCAGCTACGGGTGGGCATTTTCATGTTTCTAAGCTGTATTCATATTAGAATTAACAATTTCAGACATGAAGATCGCGACAAGGCCTTGTACTTGTGCAGTTGGCACTTCGTGAGGGATTCCCTGATGCTGGGAAAATTTCTGGAGCAATTAGAAAAGGAGAGGGCCTACACCAGAGCCGCAGCGATAGCCGTGTTTAATTTGAAAATTCGTGCGGCCATCGACATTTTGTGTCGAGCTCCCGAGGGGGCGGGTCTTAATGTCGTGGCGATGGCCTTGGCCGGATTCTCGGACGACAAGAACAGCGTTTGGAAACAGTTTTGCTCGATTACCAAAAATAAACTGACGGATCCTTATTTGAAGGTTATGTTCAGCTTTTTGACAGCGGACAACCACAATTACGACAGCATTCTGGTAAGTATTTTCCGTTTGCGACGATTAAGATGCTCCATTTTGGAGCCCGGTGACAGTTGCTGTTGCATTTATACACACATGCAAACAAAATAACAAAATTTAAATACCTGAATCTTTCGAGCCACCATTCAAAAACTTCGGACCGGTTTCGAGTTATTTGAACCTCATCGGCGAAGTACATTCAGGTATTTGTTTAAATACCATTCGTTTGCCACGGCTGGCATTTGAGGGCTTGAAAGTTTGACCATTCTTCCAGTAGAGGGCGTCAAAACTCTTATCGCTTCTTAAAATAACAAAAATCGGAATTCAATTTAAATCATACACCATTGCTATTCATTTTTCTATTGAATTTTTTGGCCGAATAAGAGAATTTTGCAAAAGATTGTACCACACGAGAGCCGTAGAAAGGGTTTGTGGAGAGATTGGTTGGGTGTTGGTCAGAAAAAATTGGCAGATTCAACCCCTTTACAGTCTAAGAAAAATGACAGTTCAGTCAATAGAAAGTGAACAGCTTTTAACTTAATGTTCTCCTTTATCTTTAACGAAATTCCGCACATAAACCACACGTAAATATCGAAGTTGATGTGCCAAATTGCAATATCGTAAGCTAGCGGTTGCCAAGATATTTAAAAAAAAACATGTTTTCGACCTCCCGTTTTATGAGACGGCCTAGTGCCCTTAGGAAGCAAAATCGGACACACGTTCATAGGAACTTTTTGACTGTATATTGACAAAGTTGAACGAGACATCAAGGCATCCTCAGTGGGCTTTGAAATTGAAACTCATGTCTTTAACTATTTCTTTTACTTTCGCTTCCAAAGCTCTCTGAGGATGAGTTTTTTTTAATCGCTCGATCGGCAAAACGAATACCGTAGGTGCCATTTTGGATCCCACTGGCCCGCCATCTTGAATCATGAACGCCCTGATACCTTGAATTGCACAATTGCAACGTTTTTTCTCAAACATAGCTCAAAAAAAAATAGGTGCGATGTACATACCTACATTGATATGAATGTCTACAGGGTGTCTCAGAACGCTCGCACCACTTTCTAATGGAGTATTCAGGATTAGATTCTGAGTCGATTCGTGTTTTTGAAAATTTCCAGGGTCCAATAATAGTTCTCGAGTTATAAGAGATTTAACAGGACCAATTAGATTTCAGCTTGAATTGCTTCATAAGGTAACAAGATACTATATCAATGAAAATTTATTTTATTGTATCTTGTTACCTAGGAAATAGTGGATCCCACATCAGAGCTGAAATCTGATTGGTCCTCTTAAATCGCTTATAACTCGAGAACTATTGACCCCGGAAATATTCAAAAACACCAAACGACTCAGAATTTAATCCCAAATACTCCTTTAGAAGATTTTTGTATTTTGTTTTTGAAACTACAACGGGGTAGTTTTTTTAATTGAACTAAATTAGGTAGTACATGTTTCCGCAAAATTTGGCCATCGTTAGGCTTAATTTAATTACTTATTAAATTCTAAAATAAAACAAATCAAATTTTGAAAAATATTGGAAGTGTTTAAATTTTGAGGGATTCAAAAGAGATCTTTAAAGAAACCGATCTCCACTTCTTCGCTATTTAAGAGTAAAGAAAATGGAAGAAAATAGTTATTTATTATTCAGGGTGTCCGGAAATAACGTCACAATATTTCGGGGGGTGATTCTACACCTAAAAATAGGAAGAAAAGTTCATATGAACTAATGTCCGAAAAATGTTTCCTGGGGGCGCTACAGGCCTTCGTATTTCGTATTTCTTTCTGCGGTGCGTTTCCCTGACGGGTCCGCTGCATTCAGACCTTATGGTCCATTATGCCCGCACTGTGACAGTTATCCATTTCCTACAGGAACCCCGGTTCTGCAAAGACCCAGTACTTCTGCTGTAGAAACTGAATAGTGTTAATCGGGTGCTAGAAAAGCCACCCCGCTTTGCTATACCACGGCGGGTACTTCTGCTCTTTAGGGAGTTTGTTGAAGCTTCGTCCCGCGAACCCACTATAACCGGCAGGTCTTTTTCAGCCCTGCCGGATACAACTGGTTTCTTGGTGTCGAAGGCAGCTTAAAGTGTACCCTTAAAGGTTTCAGTTGAGGTATCAATTTATGTCCCTCTATGTTACAAACTGCAGACATCTTCCCCCAGTGTGGCCGACGGTTCTTGGTGGACAGCCCCATCAGCCACAACTGGTTGTTGGTGCCACAGTCCCTGAGGGTCTGCCAGTGTCACGGTACCTGTGCAGCTGTGGTATCTTTTTCAGTCCCATCAGTCACAACTAGTCCCTAGCGTCCTGCGCAGCACTATTATAACTACCCTTCCGTACAGACTGCAGACATCTTCCCCCCGTGTGGCCGATGGTTCCTGGTGGACAGCCCCATCAGCCACAACTGGTTGTTGGTGCCACAGTCCCTGAGGGTCTGCCAGTGTCACGGTACCTGTGCAACTGCGGTGTCTTTTTCAGTCCCATCAGTCACAATTAGTCCCTAGCCACAAAAGTCTGATAGGTCCAGTTGTCAACCTGTCCCTATCGCAACCGCTTGGTATTTTTTATTTTTTTTCCCTCCGTACAGACAACAGAAGTATCAGTCTTCCAGTCCCTCTGTTCAGACTGCTAGGTCCCGAAGTCTCAGAGCAGCTATGGGTGTCCTTCGACCCCATTTGCCGCATTGAGGCCTCCAGTATCCTCTTAAATCTGGTCTGAAATTCCCAGTTAACCCCGGGAATTCGGTCCGCCCTCATTCCCTGAGGGTCTGCCAGTGTCACGGTACCTGTGCAACTGCGGTGTCTTTTTCAGTCCCATCAGTCACAATTAGTCCCTAGTCACAAAAATCTGATAGGTCCAGTTATCCCTATCGCAACCGTGAGGTAATTTTCTTTTTTTTTTTTTGTCCCTCCGTACAGACAACAGAAGTATCAGTCTTCCAGTCCCTCTGTTCAGGCTGCTAGGTCCCTAAGTCTCAGAGCAGCTATGGGTGTCTTATTCCGACCCCATTTGCTGCATTGAGGCCTCCAGTACCCTCCTAAATCTGGTCTGAAATTCCCAGTTAACCCCGGGAGTTCGGTCCGCCCTCATGAAGCCCGGCGCATGAGGGTAAGGCTATTACTCTGAGAGGGCGCCCGGTGTCTCAGAGGGGTTGGTTCGCGGTAGCGGCTTTGGTACAGACACGTGAGGGTTTTAAGCCCCAGGTCTGCACGTATGGCCGTAACTAACCAGCGGACTGGCCATTCCCCTATCCACCACCCGGGGACGCGCCCGATGGGCACCCAACCGCACGGGGCTACAGGCCTTAGAAGGTGTCTCTTAAAAATAGGTACCGTAGAACAGGGTGAATAGGGACACTTTTTACCCTTTCACCAAACAGTGTGAGAGCAACTTGTAAATTGTCAGCACTTTTTTGTGTACTTTAAGTGTGGAAAATTGCAGTAACTTAAAAAAATTTCAAATATGTGCTTATTTTTTTAAAAAAATATGCAGTGTCCCCATTTACCCCCAGTGTTAATACGTATTATGAACCTATGTAGATGGTATATGGGTGAATAGAGACACGTAAAGGATTTAAAAAATTAATTTTTGTAGTGCTAAATAGTAAAAAACCATAAAAACCATCGAAATAAGACAAAAATTAAAGATTAATTTTCGAAAAACAAACAAAACTCTTTAAAGTAACAAAACGAATTAAGGAACTTTGAACATGAGGAACAATTGGTAGGTAAGTACTACTTTCCTTTCGAATACCGGAATAAGACACTTTTTGGAATTTTATACTTACTCGAAGCATCTTTAAATAATATACCATTTGCTTTAATATCCTCCAATGCCTCCCTAATCAAAATTAGGTTGTTTCCTGTACATTTTTAAGCCTTTGGGCTTATATTTAGATGGCATGCCTGGTGATGTCCCTATTCACCCGAAATTACCAAAAAATTTGCAACGCCTAACAAAAAAATTCGCAAAAAAAGATCCAAGCATGATTATTACCCTACTATTACACCAAATTTGAAGGAAGGCTACTTACTTTTTCTACTAAATCCATGTTGACGACGGACCTTTGGATCTGGGATGTGGTGGATCAACGATTTGAGTGGACTGTATGATAGGAAATTAGGAAAAGATTCGAACGCCGTCAGGTTGAGTCAAACTTTATTTTCAACTGTTTCTTTGGTAACAAAACAATAACAAAAGAATAGGATGGCTTCGCGACATACCGGCCCCCCTTGAATTACATAACATATTATTCAACAGGAATAGGTAGTAAGACCAATTTCGCGAGAGCGCGCCTTTTGATTCCGGAAACAGTTTTTACCGACACTACACGTGTGACATTGTCCTTGCCCGGAAAAACCTCTTCGACACGTCCTAGGTTCCATTTCAGTGGCGGCAAATTCTCGTCCTTCAGCAGCACTAAGGATCCAGGTACTAAAGCGACACCGCCTGTCTTGTTCCACTTGGAACGTTGTTGTAACTCGGATACGTATTCTTTACTCCAACGCTTCCAGATAAGCTGATTGTATTTTTGAAGACGTTCGTATTGGTTTAAGCGGTTGTCAACAATTTCAACATAGTCGTTTTCTGGTAAGGAACATAATGGTCGACCAATTAAGAAATGTCCAGGTGTCAAAGCTTCTAGATCAGTTACCTCAGACGATAAAGGACACAAAGGTCTTGAATTTAAAACAGCCTCTACCTGTGTCAAGACTGTTGAAAAGTCTTCAAAGGTGAGAGTTGCATTACTGATTACTCGCTTCATATGAGCCTTCATAGAACGTACTCCCGCTTCCCAAATTCCTCCCATGTGGGGGCTCCGTGGTGGAATAAAATGCCATTCAATTTTGTTATTTTGAACATTGTTAATTATAGAATCTTGATTGTTTTTGTTGGTCAAGAACTCATATAATTCACTTAGTTCATTATTTGCCCCAATGAAATTTGAGCCATTATCGCTAAAAACAGACACTGGCAAACCACGACGTGCGCAAAGCCTTTTGAAAGTTTTTAAAAATGCTTCAGTCGTTAGTTCAGTCACAGCTTCAAGATGTATGCATTTGGTTGCTAAACAAATGAACAACGCCACGTAACCTTTTATGGTCTTGTAACCTCTTGTTTTCCGATCCTTCAAAATAAATGGACCAGCATAATCAATTCCAATTTTGGCAAACACAGAATTTGCTTCGACGCGGTATTGTGGTAAATTGCCCATCAACGGAGCTTGCTGATTAGGCGGATTTACCCTAAAGCATGTAATGCAATTTCTGACAATGGCTTTTGCTAAATTTCGACCAGAAATTACCCAGAACCGTTCGCGTACTGATGCCAATAATGCTTGAGGACCGCAATGTAACAATCGCTCATGTTCATCAAGCATTACCAGTTTTGACAATTTGTGTTTTGAAGGTAGAATAGCAGGATGCTTCTTCATGTACGAGAAGGAAGAATTAGCTAACCTTCCGCCTACTCTGAGTATCTGGTTTTCATCGAAAAATGGTTGTAACTTCAAAAGCTTACTAGTTGGTCGTATGGGTTTACCATCCCTTATCATTTGAATCTCATCAGAAAATGAATTCGATTGTGATAATTTAATGACAGAATTGGTTGATCTTCGACTGTTAGGTGACCATTAAGGGTAGTTTCTTTTCGATGTTTTTTACGTAAATTATCTAAGAATCTGTGGCAATATGCACACACGTGAACTAACATGGTTAAAGAAGAAAATTCTGAAAACACGTCATTATCCTGAGTTTCAACGTTAACTGCAGTTAACTTATTTGTTATCTTCCTTTCTACGGATTCGTCAGAATACTTTTCTTGAGCTGAATAAGCAGTAGGTTGATAGTCCAAAAAGCTTATAAACTGTGGTCCTCCCCACCACAATGAATTATCAATAATATCCTTAGGAGAAATTCCTCGCGAGACTAGATCTGCCGGATTCTCCTCAGATCTAACATGAATCCATTGCTCTGGTTGACTTAAAATCTGAATTTCAGCTATTCTATTGGCCACAAAAGTTTTGTATTTATGTGGTGATGAATTTATCCAGGATAAAACAATAGTAGAATCACTATAGTAAAACGTTTTTTGTATAAGGCAATCTATAGATATAGAAACTTGGTTTACAAGTCGTGCTAGTAGTAAAGCGGCACACAGTTCCAGTCTTGGTAGGGTAGTTTTATGTAATGGAGCAACTCGTGACCGTGAACATAATAACTTTACTGAAACCATTCCTGACTTATTTGTTGACCGAAGGTACATACAAGCTCCATAGGCCTTTTCACTTGAATCAGCAAAGGCATGAATTTCATTGTGTATAGACCCTGAAACTAAAACACATCTGGACACCTTAACATCATTTACTAAATGTAATTGTGTACAAAATTTTTCCCAACTGCTCGTATGCTCTTTTGGAATAACTTGATCCCAATCCATTTTTTCTGCCCATAAAAATTGTATAAAAATTTTAATGGAAATAATAACAGGTGTCAATAAACCTAATGGGTCATAAATAGAAGCCATAACTGACAAAATATTGCGCTTAGTAGGTTCGATATTCACAAGTAGTGTAGAATTGATAGAATATTGAATGTTGTCATGGCAAGCATTCCAAATTACACCCAATGTTTTGTTAGTTTCTTGTTCACCAAATTGCAGAATTTTATGTTCGTCATCACTAGGTGTGTTTTGCGAAATAAATTTCAACACAGTTTCGGAATTGGAAAGGAACTTTCGAAGTTCGAATTTTACTGAAAACAGTAGCCTAGTAACTTGTTCCATTAATTCAATAACTTCTTCAACTGAGTCACCACCTGTCAACAAATCATCAACGTAAAAATCATTAATGATTACCCTACTGGCTTTTGGAAAAGAAACTTTGTTGTCAATTCCTATTTGCTTCAGGCATCGAGTCGCTAAATAAGGAGCACTTGCGGTTCCGTAAGTGACCGTATTTAATTCGTAGCATTTCAAGATTTCATTTGGTTCCGATCGCCAAAATATTCTGCGTACCCGAACCCATCCTCTTAAACATGAGAGTGATAGGGAACGTAGAAACTTCAACAAAACAGCACCTCCGACCGGCCTTTCCTCCATTACCAGTGGAAGTCATCAACAATCATGGTGGCTATTACGGAAACATGGAACCTATCATCCCTCCGGCCCAAGCCCCTGCTGTTGGAGTCGTTCTTCAACCACCACCAATCCAACCCGCACCAGAGCTGCACAACCTTTACGAGGAAATCCCTTGTCTAGGAGTTCTGGCTGCCGCCGTCCGAGCCTCTGTCTCGAACGCCCCCCCAGGTCCATACCAGTCCGACGTGACTTATATGGGCCTCCAGCCATCCAGAAACCTTCTCGGGTTCCGAACATTAGGAACCAGGCGAGACGAGGCTAAAAACCTAGCCTTCACAGAGGGGATCACGGATATAGATTTTCCTGATAACCCTGTCAACACCGGTTTCAATTTGGACTTTCTGGCGTCTGTTTCTTCAAAGTTATCGAAGACGGTAACATTCAAGAATACTGACATCAGTATTTCATTTGGTTCCGATCGCCAAAATATTCTCTGAAGGGATCTTTGGCATGGATGAATAAGAATTTGTCTGTACATTTGTTTCACATCAGCTGTGAGAACGATTTGGTGTAGACGAAATCTTAATATGATAGAGAATAAATTACTTTGGACTCTGGGCCCTATTAATTGAACGTCATTTAAAGACAAAGCCGTGTTAGTCTTTTTTGAAGCATTAAAAACTACGCGCAACTTGGTAGTTAACGACGCTTCTCTAATAACTGGATGATGTGGCATATAATATGACAACTGAGAATGATTACTGCCCAATTTTTAATTGCTGGAGCGAAGTTCGCAACCACAAACTCACCCACCACAACCCTTCTTTATACCTATTCTTAATGAATCGGCATAGAGAACCACAGCCTTTCGAGGCTCCAGAGCTTAACCAGCTCCCCCCTCCTCCCCGAGTTTATCGCGGTCATCCGGATAAACAAAGGGATCCCAGGGCGAAAAACGCTTTTGCTCCACTTAAGCAAAGCGATCAGCCCAAGAGGGACAACCCGCAGGTACAGCGCGCCCCACCATCACCACCTCCACCTCGAAGATTGCATGATACTGCACATGTTTCAGTAACTACTGGAAATCCCGCGGATGCATCTTTCTTCTCCCGAGGAGTCTCAGTAAGCGAGGTTAATCCTCGGCTTACCTTCACACCCAGCGCCCCTGCCTTAGTAGAGATATCGCGTAAAACCTACGCCGAATTAACTACGGATGATCCCAACTTCTCCAAGGTTATTCTTCCAGAATATCTCGACTACTATGCCACAGCATTGCTGTGGCTCAGGATCATTGCGCTCAAAAGAGCCAATGGTCAAGCAGTTACTCCTTTCGAGGATGAGCTGCTCCAATTGGTTAAGGACCAAACATTCTGCGTACCCGAACCCATCCTCTTAAACATGAGAGTGATAGGGAACGTAGAAACTTCAACAAAACCGCACCTCCGACCGGCCTTTCCTCCATTACCAGTGGAAGTCATCAACAATCATGGTGGCTATTACGGAAACATGGAACCTATCATCCCTCCGGCCCAAGCCCCTGCTGTTGGAGTCGTTCTTCAACCACCACCAATCCAACCCGCACCAGAGCTGCACAACCTTTACGAGGAAATCCCTTGTCTAGGAGTTCTGGCTGCCGCCGTCCGAGCCTCTGTCTCGAACGCCCCCCCAGGTCCATACCAGTCCGACGTGACTTATATGGGCCTCCAGCCATCCAGAAACCTTCTCGGGTTCCGAACATTAGGAACCAGGCGAGACGAGGCTAAAAACCTAGCCTTCACAGAGGGGATCACGGATATAGATTTTCCTGATAACCCTGTCAACACCGGTTTCAATTTGGACTTTCTGGCGTCTGTTTCTTCAAAGTTATCGAAGACGGTAACATTCAAGAATACTGACATCAGTATTTCATTTGGTTCCGATCGCCAAAATATTCTCTGAAGGGATCTTTGGCATGGATGAATAAGAATTTGTCTGTACATTTCTTTCACATCAGCTGTGAGAACGATTTGGTGTAGACGAAATCTTAATATGATAGAGAATAAATTACTTTGGACTCTGGGCCCTATTAATTGAACGTCATTTAAAGACAAAGCCGTGTTAGTCTTTTTTGAAGCATTACAAACTACGCGCAACTTGGTAGTTAACGACGCTTCTCTAATAACTGGATGATGTGGCATATAATATGACAACTGAGAATGATTACTGCCCAATTTTTAATTGCTGGAGCGAAGTTCGCAACCACAAACTCACCCACCACAACCCTTCTTTATACCTATTCTTAATGAATCGGCATAGAGAACCACAGCCTTTCGAGGCTCCAGAGCTTAACCAGCTCCCCCCTCCTCCCCGAGTTTATCGCGGTCATCCGGATAAACAAAGGGATCCCAGGGCGAAAAACGCTTTTGCTCCACTTAAGCAAAGCGATCAGCCCAAGAGGGACAACCCGCAGGTACAGCGCGCCCCACCATCACCACCTCCACCTCGAAGATTGCATGATACTGCACATGTTTCAGTAACTACTGGAAATCCCGCGGATGCATCTTTCTTCTCCCGAGGAGTCTCAGTAAGCGAGGTTAATCCTCGGCTTACCTTCACACCCAGCGCCCCTGCCTTAGTAGAGATATCGCGTAAAACCTACGCCGAATTAACTACGGATGATCCCAACTTCTCCAAGGTTATTCTTCCAGAATATCTCGACTACTATGCCACAGCATTGCTGTGGCTCAGGATCATTGCGCTCAAAAGAGCCAATGGTCAAGCAGTTACTCCTTTCGAGGATGAGCTGCTCCAATTGGTTAAGGACCAAACATTCTGCGTACCCGAACCCATCCTCTTAAACATGAGAGTGATAGGGAACGTAGAAACTTCAACAAAACAGCACCTCCGACCGGCCTTTCCTCCATTACCAGTGGAAGTCATCAACAATCATGGTGGCTATTACGGAAACATGGAACCTATCATCCCTCCGGCCCAAGCCCCTGCTGTTGGAGTCGTTCTTCAACCACCACCAATCCAACCCGCACCAGAGCTGCACAACCTTTACGAGGAAATCCCTTGTCTAGGAGTTCTGGCTGCCGCCGTCCGAGCCTCTGTCTCGAACGCCCCCCCAGGTCCATACCAGTCCGACGTGACTTATATGGGCCTCCAGCCATCCAGAAACCTTCTCGGGTTCCGAACATTAGGAACCAGGCGAGACGAGGCTAAAAACCTAGCCTTCACAGAGGGGATCACGGATATAGATTTTCCTGATAACCCTGTCAACACCGGTTTCAATTTGGACTTTCTGGCGTCTGTTTCTTCAAAGTTATCGAAGACGGTAACATTCAAGAATACTGACATCAGTATTTCATTTGGTTCCGATCGCCAAAATATTCTCTGAAGGGATCTTTGGCATGGATGAATAAGAATTTGTCTGTACATTTGTTTCACATCAGCTGTGAGAACGATTTGGTGTAGACGAAATCTTAATATGATAGAGAATAAATTACTTTGGACTCTGGGCCCTATTAATTGAACGTCATTTAAAGACAAAGCCGTGTTAGTCTTTTTTGAAGCATTAAAAACTACGCGCAACTTGGTAGTTAACGACGCTTCTCTAATAACTGGATGATGTGGCATATAATATGACAACTGAGAATGATTACTGCCCAATTTTTAATTGCTGGAGCGAAGTTCGCAACCACAAACTCACCCACCACAACCCTTCTTTATACCTATTCTTAATGAATCGGCATAGAGAACCACAGCCTTTCGAGGCTCCAGAGCTTAACCAGCTCCCCCCTCCTCCCCGAGTTTATCGCGGTCATGCGGATAAACAAAGGGATCCCAGGGCGAAAAACGCTTTTGCTCCACCTAAGCAAAGCGGTCAGCCCAAGAGGGACAACCCGCAGGTACAGCGCGCCCCACCATCACTACCTCCACCTCGAAGATTGCATGATACTGCACATGTTTCAGTAACTACTGGAAATCCCGCGGATGCATCTTTCTTCTCCCGAGGAGTTTCAGTAAGCGAGGTTAATCCTCGGCTTACCTTCACACCCAGCGCCCCTGCCTTATACCTAATGGAAATGAAACTTTTGTCTTACGCACGGATGAAAAAATTCCCCCGTTGTCGTATTTTGAATTTTGAGTTCAATGTGAATACCTACAAAAATAGTTTGAAAAATTACATTTCGGATAGCCTTTACTGGTAACAGCTGGTATTAATTGTATTAGCGGTAGCAATTATTTTAGTTGTGACGTAGGACAAAAGTTTCATTTCCATTAGGTATAGTAGAGATATCGCGTAAAACCTACGCCGAATTAACTACGGATGATCCCAACTTCTCCAAGGTTATTCTTCCAGAATATCTTGACTACTATGCCACAGCATTGCTGTGGCTCAGGATCATTGCGCTCAAAAGAGCCAATGGTCAAGCAGTTACTCCTTTCGAGGATGAGCTGCTCCAATTGGTTAAGGACCAAACATTCTGCGTACCCGAACCCATCCTCTTAAACATGAGAGTGATAGGGAACGTAGAAACTTCAACAAAACAGCACCTCCGACCGGCCTTTCCTCCATTACCAGTGGAAGTCATCAACAATCATGGTGGCTATTACGGAAACATGGAACCTATCATCCCTCCGGCCCAAGCCCCTGCTGTTGGAGTCGTTCTTCAACCACCACCAATCCAACCCGCACCAGAGCTGCACAACCTTTACGAGGAAATCCCTTGTCTAGGAGTTCTGGCTGCCGCCGTCCGAGCCTCTGTCTCGAACGCCCCCCCAGGTCCATACCAGTCCGACGTGACTTATATGGGCCTCCAGCCATCCAGAAACCTTCTCGGGTTCCGAACATTAGGAACCAGGCGAGACGAGGCTAAAAACCTAGCCTTCACAGAGGGGATCACGGATATAGATTTTCCTGATAACCCTGTCAACACCGGTTTCAATTTGGACTTTCTGGCGTCTGTTTCTTCAAAGTTATCGAAGACGGTAACATTCAAGAATACTGACATCAGTATTTCATTTGGTTCCGATCGCCAAAATATTCTCTGAAGGGATCTTTGGCATGGATGAATAAGAATTTGTCTGTACATTTGTTTCACATCAGGGGTCCAATTCTCGAATCGTACGAACTGTTTCGTATGCGAAATCACTAAGGTACGCGCAATCTGATTGGCGGCTGCTTAGCAACATCGCATACGAAGTAGATTCGAACGATTCGAGAATTGGGCCCCAGCTGTGAGAACGATTTGGTGTAGACGAAATCTTAATATGATAGAGAATAAATTACTTTGGACTCTGGGCCCTATTAATTGAACGTCATTTAAAGACAAAGCCGTGTTAGTCTTTTTTGAAGCATTACAAACTACGCGCAACTTGGTAGTTAACGACGCTTCTCTAATAACTGGATGATGTGGCATATAATATGACAACTGAGAATGATTACTGCCCAATTTTTAATTGCTGGAGCGAAGTTCGCAACCACAAACTCACCCACCACAACCCTTCTTTATACCTATTCTTAATGAATCGGCATAGAGAACCACAGCCTTTCGAGGCTCCAGAGCTTAACCAGCTCCCCCCTCCTCCCCGAGTTTATCGCGGTCATCCGGATAAACAAAGGGATCCCAGGGCGAAAAACGCTTTTGCTCCACTTAAGCAAAGCGATCAGCCCAAGAGGGACAACCCGCAGGTACAGCGCGCCCCACCATCACCACCTCCACCTCGAAGATTGCATGATACTGCACATGTTTCAGTAACTACTGGAAATCCCGCGGATGCATCTTTCTTCTCCCGAGGAGTCTCAGTAAGCGAGGTTAATCCTCGGCTTACCTTCACACCCAGCGCCCCTGCCTTAGTAGAGATATCGCGTAAAACCTACGCCGAATTAACTACGGATGATCCCAACTTCTCCAAGGTTATTCTTCCAGAATATCTCGACTACTATGCCACAGCATTGCTGTGGCTCAGGATCATTGCGCTCAAAAGAGCCAATGGTCAAGCAGTTACTCCTTTCGAGGATGAGCTGCTCCAATTGGTTAAGGACCAAACATTCTGCGTACCCGAACCCATCCTCTTAAACATGAGAGTGATAGGGAACGTAGAAACTTCAACAAAACAGCACCTCCGACCGGCCTTTCCTCCATTACCAGTGGAAGTCATCAACAATCATGGTGGCTATTACGGAAACATGGAACCTATCATCCCTCCGGCCCAAGCCCCTGCTGTTGGAGTCGTTCTTCAACCACCACCAATCCAACCCGCACCAGAGCTGCACAACCTTTACGAGGAAATCCCTTGTCTAGGAGTTCTGGCTGCCGCCGTCCGAGCCTCTGTCTCGAACGCCCCCCCAGGTCCATACCAGTCCGACGTGACTTATATGGGCCTCCAGCCATCCAGAAACCTTCTCGGGTTCCGAACATTAGGAACCAGGCGAGACGAGGCTAAAAACCTAGCCTTCACAGAGGGGATATTCTTAATGAATCGGCATAGAGAACCACAGCCTTTCGAGGCTCCAGAGCTTAACCAGCTCCCCCCTCCTCCCCGAGTTTATCGCGGTCATCCGGATAAACAAAGGGATCCCAGGGCGAAAAACGCTTTTGCTCCACTTAAGCAAAGCGATCAGCCCAAGAGGGACAACCCGCAGGTACAGCGCGCCCCACCATCACCACCTCCACCTCGAAGATTGCATGATACTGCACATGTTTCAGTAACTACTGGAAATCCCGCGGATGCATCTTTCTTCTCCCGAGGAGTCTCAGTAAGCGAGGTTAATCCTCGGCTTACCTTCACACCCAGCGCCCCTGCCTTAGTAGAGATATCGCGTAAAACCTACGCCGAATTAACTACGGATGATCCCAACTTCTCCAAGGTTATTCTTCCAGAATATCTCGACTACTATGCCACAGCATTGCTGTGGCTCAGGATCATTGCGCTCAAAAGAGCCAATGGTCAAGCAGTTACTCCTTTCGAGGATGAGCTGCTCCAATTGGTTAAGGACCAAACATTCTGCGTACCCGAACCCATCCTCTTAAACATGAGAGTGATAGGGAACGTAGAAACTTCAACAAAACGGCACCTCCGACCGGCCTTTCCTCCATTACCAGTGGAAGTCATCAACAATCATGGTGGCTATTACGGAAACATGGAACCTATCATCCCTCCGGCCCAAGCCCCTGCTGTTGGAGTCGTTCTTCAACCACCACCAATCCAACCCGCACCAGAGCTGCACAACCTTTACGAGGAAATCCCTTGTCTAGGAGTTCTGGCTGCCGCCGTCCGAGCCTCTGTCTCGAACGCCCCCCCAGGTCCATACCAGTCCGACGTGACTTATATGGGCCTCCAGCCATCCAGAAACCTTCTCGGGTTCCGAACATTAGGAACCAGGCGAGACGAGGCTAAAAACCTAGCCTTCACAGAGGGGATCACGGATATAGATTTTCCTGATAACCCTGTCAACACCGGTTTCAATTTGGACTTTCTGGCGTCTGTTTCTTCAAAGTTATCGAAGACGGTAACATTCAAGAATACTGACATCAGTATTTCATTTGGTTCCGATCGCCAAAATATTCTCTGAAGGGATCTTTGGCATGGATGAATAAGAATTTGTCTGTACATTTGTTTCACATCAGCTGTGAGAACGATTTGGTGTAGACGAAATCTTAATATGATAGAGAATAAATTACTTTGGACTCTGGGCCCTACTAATTGAACGTCATTTAAAAACAAAGCCGTGTTAGTCTTTTTTGAAGCATTAAAAACTACGCGCAACTTGGTAGTTAACGACGCTTCTCTAATAACTGGATGATGTGGCATATAATATGACAACTGAGAATGATTACTGCCCAATTTTTAATTGCTGGAGCGAAGTTCGCAACCACAAACTCACCCACCACAACCCTTCTTTATACCTATTCTTAATGAATCGGCATAGAGAACCACAACCTTTCGAGGCTCCAGAGCTTAACCAGCTCCCCCCTCCTCCCCGAGTTTATCGCGGTCATCCGGATAAACAAAGGGATCCCAGGGCGAAAAACGCTTTTGCTCCACTTAAGCAAAGCGATCAGCCCAAGAGGGACAACCCGCAGGTACAGCGCGCCCCACCATCACCACCTCCACCTCGAAGATTGCATGATACTGCACATGTTTCAGTAACTACTGGAAATCCCGCGGATGCATCTTTCTTCTCCCGAGGAGTCTCAGTAAGCGAGGTTAATCCTCGGCTTACCTTCACACCCAGCGCCCCTGCCTTAGTAGAGATATCGCGTAAAACCTACGCCGAATTAACTACGGATGATCCCAACTTCTCCAAGGTTATTCTTCCAGAATATCTCGACTACTATGCCACAGCATTGCTGTGGCTCAGGATCATTGCGCTCAAAAGAGCCAATGGTCAAGCAGTTACTCCTTTCGAGGATGAGCTGCTCCAATTGGTTAAGGACCAAACATTCTGCGTACCCGAACCCATCCTCTTAAACATGAGAGTGATAGGGAACGTAGAAACTTCAACAAAACAGCACCTCCGACCGGCCTTTCCTCCATTACCAGTGGAAGTCATCAACAATCATGGTGGCTATTACGGAAACATGGAACCTATCATCCCTCCGGCCCAAGCCCCTGCTGTTGGAGTCGTTCTTCAACCACCACCAATCCAACCCGCACCAGAGCTGCACAACCTTTACGAGGAAATCCCTTGTCTAGGAGTTCTGGCTGCCGCCGTCCGAGCCTCTGTCTCGAACGCCCCCCAGGTCCATACCAGTCCGACGTGACTTATATGGGCCTCCAGCCATCCAGAAACCTTCTCGGGTTCCGAACATTAGGAACCAGGCGAGACGAGGCTAAAAACCTAGCCTTCACAGAGGGGATCACGGATATAGATTTTCCTGATAACCCTGTCAACACCGGTTTCAATTTGGACTTTCTGGCGTCTGTTTCTTCAAAGTTATCGAAGACGGTAACATTCAAGAATACTGACATCAGTATTTCATTTGGTTCCGATCGCCAAAATATTCTCTGAAGGGATCTTTGGCATGGATGAATAAGAATTTGTCTGTACATTTGTTTCACATCAGCTGTGAGAACGATTTGGTGTAGACGAAATCTTAATATGATAGAGAATAAATTACTTTGGACTCTGGGCCCTATTAATTGAACGTCATTTAAAGACAAAGCCGTGTTAGTCTTTTTTGAAGCATTAAAAACTACGCGCAACTTGGTAGTTAACGACGCTTCTCTAATAACTGGATGATGTGGCATATAATATGACAACTGAGAATGATTACTGCCCAATTTTTAATTGCTGGAGCGAAGTTCGCAACCACAAACTCACCCACCACAACCCTTCTTTATACCTATTCCTAATGAATCGGCATAGAGAACCACAGCCTTTCGAGGCTCCAGAGCTTAACCAGCTCCCCCCTCCTCCCCGAGTTTATCGCGGTCATCCGGATAAACAAAGGGATCCCAGGGCGAAAAACGCTTTTGCTCCACCTAAGCAAAGCGGTCAGCCCAAGAGGGACAACCCGCAGGTACAGCGCGCCCCACCATCACTACCTCCACCTCGAAGATTGCATGATACTGCACATGTTTCAGTAACTACTGGAAATCCCGCGGATGCATCTTTCTTCTCCCGAGGAGTCTCAGTAAGCGAGGTTAATCCTCGGCTTACCTTCACACCCAGCGCCCCTGCCTTAGTAGAGATATCGCGTAAAACCTACGCCGAATTAACTACGGATGATCCCAACTTCTCCAAGGTTATTCTTCCAGAATATCTCGACTACTATGCCACAGCATTGCTGTGGCTCAGGATCATTGCGCTCAAAAGAGCCAATGGTCAAGCAGTTACTCCTTTCGAGGATGAGCTGCTCCAATTGGTTAAGGACCAAACATTCTGCGTACCCGAACCCATCCTCTTAAACATGAGAGTGATAGGGAACGTAGAAACTTCAACAAAACAGCACCTCCGACCGGCCTTTCCTCCATTACCAGTGGAAGTCATCAACAATCATGGTGGCTATTACGGAAACATGGAACCTATCATCCCTCCGGCCCAAGCCCCTGCTGTTGGAGTCGTTCTTCAACCACCACCAATCCAACCCGCACCAGAGCTGCACAACCTTTACGAGGAAATCCCTTGTCTAGGAGTTCTGGCTGCCGCCGTCCGAGCCTCTGTCTCGAACGCCCCCCCAGGTCCATACCAGTCCGACGTGACTTATATGGGCCTCCAGCCATCCAGAAACCTTCTCGGGTTCCGAACATTAGGAACCAGGCGAGACGAGGCTAAAAACCTAGCCTTCACAGAGGGGATCACGGATATAGATTTTCCTGATAACCCTGTCAACACCGGTTTCAATTTGGACTTTCTGGCGTCTGTTTCTTCAAAGTTATCGAAGACGGTAACATTCAAGAATACTGACATCAGTATTTCATTTGGTTCCGATCGCCAAAATATTCTCTGAAGGGATCTTTGGCATGGATGAATAAGAATTTGTCTGTACATTTGTTTCACATCAGCTGTGAGAACGATTTGGTGTAGAGAAATCTTAATATGATAGAGAATAAATTACTTTGGACTCTGGGCCCTATTAATTGAACGTCATTTAAAGACAAAGCCGTGTTAGTCTTTTTTGAAGCATTAAAAACTACGCGCAACTTGGTAGTTAACGACGCTTCTCTAATAACTGGATGATGTGGCATATAATATGACAACTGAGAATGATTACTGCCCAATTTTTAATTGCTGGAGCGAAGTTCGCAACCACAAACTCACCCACCACAACCCTTCTTTATACCTATTCCTAATGAATCGGCATAGAGAACCACAGCCTTTCGAGGCTCCAGAGCTTAACCAGCTCCCCCCTCCTCCCCGAGTTTATCGCGGTCATCCGGATAAACAAAGGGATCCCAGGGCGAAAAACGCTTTTGCTCCACCTAAGCAAAGCGGTCAGCCCAAGAGGGGCAACCCGCAGGTACAGCGCGCCCCACCATCACTACCTCCACCTCGAAGATTGCATGATACTGCACATGTTTCAGTAACTACTGGAAATCCCGCGGATGCATCTTTCTTCTCCCGAGGAGTCTCAGTAAGCGAGGTTAATCCTCGGCTTACCTTCACACCCAGCGCCCCTGCCTTAGTAGAGATATAGCGTAAAACCTACGCCGAATTAACTACGGATGATCCCAACTTCTCCAAGGTTATTCTTCCAGAATATCTTGACTACTATGCCACAGCATTGCTGTGGCTCAGGATCATTGCGCTCAAAAGAGCCAATGGTCAAGCAGTTACTCCTTTCGAGGATGAGCTGCTCCAATTGGTTAAGGACCAAACATTCTGCGTACCCGAACCCATCCTCTTAAACATGAGAGTGATAGGGAACGTAGAAACTTCAACAAAACAGCACCTCCGACCGGCCTTTCCTCCATTACCAGTGGAAGTCATCAACAATCATGGTGGCTATTACGGAAACATGGAACCTATCATCCCTCCGGCCCAAGCCCCTGCTGTTGGAGTCGTTCTTCAACCACCACCAATCCAACCCGCACCAGAGCTGCACAACCTTTACGAGGAAATCCCTTGTCTAGGAGTTCTGGCTGCCGCCGTCCGAGCCTCTGTCTCGAACGCCCCCCCAGGTCCATACCAGTCCGACGTGACTTATATGGGCCTCCAGCCATCCAGAAACCTTCTCGGGTTCCGAACATTAGGAACCAGGCGAGACGAGGCTAAAAACCTAGCCTTCACAGAGGGGATCACGGATATAGATTTTCCTGATAACCCTGTCAACACCGGTTTCAATTTGGACTTTCTGGCGTCTGTTTCTTCAAAGTTATCGAAGACGGTAACATTCAAGAATACTGACATCAGTATTTCATTTGGTTCCGATCGCCAAAATATTCTCTGAAGGGATCTTTGGCATGGATGAATAAGAATTTGTCTGTACATTTGTTTCACATCAGCTGTGAGAACGATTTGGTGTAGAGAAATCTTAATATGATAGAGAATAAATTACTTTGGACTCTGGGCCCTATTAATTGAACGTCATTTAAAGACAAAGCCGTGTTAGTCTTTTTTGAAGCATTAAAAACTACGCGCAACTTGGTAGTTAACGACGCTTCTCTAATAACTGGATGATGTGGCATATAATATGACAACTGAGAATGATTACTGTCCAATTTTGAATCGACTGGAGACATATGATTGAGTTCTTCGTATTCTCGCATAAACGCTGCATACTGTTGTTTTAAGTCAGAATTCTGTTGTAATTTTTTCTCAAGATTAAGAAATATTCTTTTAGCTGTTGTTTCTGATTCGCCTAGCGCACCCAAGTTCGATTTGAATGGAATCTGAACTATAAATCTCCCCGTTTCATCGCGCGAAAGAGTTTCTTCAAACAGGCTTTCACACAGTGCTTCTTCAGGTGAGAGAATACTAGCCTGAATTTGAGGTTGATCAAGTTCCCATAAGCGAGTTAATGAAGGCAAATCAGAAATACACTTTTTACAATTTAATACCTGAGAAAAATTTAGATTCGATCTGTTGCTTGGAGAAGGATGCCTGTATTCACCGGTAATGGCCCATCCCAATTTGGTTTTAAACAATTTGAGATTATTAGATAATTGGCTACTTTTCTCAGAGTCTAGAACCTCCCAAAAAACAATTGAACCTAAAAGAATGTCAATAGGACTAGATTGGTAGAAAAGTGGATCAGCTAATTGAATCCCGTGCGGTATATTATCTAAACTGGACTTATCCAAAGATACATTAGGCAAACAAGTCGTAACCTCTGGGATAACTAAACAAGATATTAGTTTGACGAAAGGAGAGGTATTTGATTGGAACTCAATTTGAACTTCCTTAAAGATTTTACTGATAGTATTCCCTACGCCTGAGACTGAATGTTCAATGTTTCTGGTGGGTAAGTTGAGTTTCCTGCACAAAGACTCAGAGATGAGGTTGCTTTGGCTTCCGTTATCAAGCAAAGCGCGAACATTTAACGTATCTCCGTCGGAATTCCTGACCTTAATCTGAGCGGTCGAAAGTATGATCTGTGAATTGTTGCAAGATTCTATGTTAGCATGAGTACGAGAATCAGCAACTGGTGCTGGATTAGCGTGTTTATGGGATTCTGAAGGAACTGTTTCGGCTTGAGTTGAGGGTTGAGTTGTGTCATTAAGCTGCCCTAAAGTTGTGACATTAGGCTTCCCCAATTCAGCATTAACGTGAAGAAGAGTGTGGTGTTTTTTATTGCAAGTTCGACACGTAAATTTTGACGTACAATCTAAGATTCTGTGACTGGGCTTCATGCAATTAAAACACAAGTATTTTCCTTTCACGAAGGAACGCTTGGTGTACGTATCAAAACTAAGAAAGATCTTACACTTGACCAAGTCATGTTTCGCTTTACACAAACGCAAGCTGTTTTTGAATTGTCAGATGTAATCGTAGCATATTGATTGGTTTGTAAAAGAACCTTAGATTTAGTTGCAGTAGCTTTGGTATCAGGTTTGGAATCCTTATTTGGAGTCTTAGATCTGTCAAATTGCTCTAACATTTTACATCGCTCGAGAAGAAATCGGTTGACATCGTCAAGCGTGGGCAATTCTGAGGTATATTTGAACTCACTAAACGCCTTTTTGGTTGCAATATCGAATTTGTCAACAAGAATGTAAATAAGGATCATATCCCAAGAAGCAACCGGAATGTTGAGGTTTTTTAAACCTCGAATGTTACTATTTAAATGATCATGAAGTTTCTGTAAGGATTGGTGACTATCCTTGTTAGACTGTGGCATGGTCATAATTGCTTCAATATGACTATTTACTAGCATTTGTTTGTTTTCAAATCTAGTCGTTAGTAAATCCCATATTGTCTTATAATTAGCACCGGTTGTTGGAATGTTGTCTATGATTGTACAAACGTCCTTATTTAAACAACCTTTCAGATATAAACATTTATCGCTGTCTGAATAATCAGGATTGGAATCGACCAAAGACTGGAAAGCTTCCTTAAATGGAATCCAATTTGTAAAGGTTCCATCAAAATTTGGAGCTTTAATCGGTGGCAGTTTCACCTTCTTAAAGTGATTATAATTAGAACCATTGCCAGAAATTGCATTAGTAGCGTTGTTATTAGCTGAGAGTGGGGTGGAAGACACATTATTGCATAAAGTTTTTAAATTAAATTCATCGATAAGCAGTTCGGCATTAGCGACCACCTCCATGAATACATCTTCAAACTGTGACATCACTTCGTCTGATAGCCCCTTGTTATAACACACAAGCTTGATTGCTACGGTTTGGAATTCTGCGTACAGTGGCTTAATAATGTCTAAATTGCCTTTGATTTGATTCATTGATATCTTACTTAGTTCAGTTTCCTCTAGTTGTTGCAACTTACGTTTGAAGGAATGAACTTGGGAAGTGATAGAATGAATGCTGGCTTCTAAGAGCTTGCAATCAGTAAGTTTAGGAGGCATGATTGAAAAGATATCACCTTTATCGCCTGATTTTCCTGACGTTGACACTTGACTGAAGTAAACCAAGCAGGTACTGCTGCAGTAAGTTGGAGCGCTGGCTTAAGGAGAGGACGACTTCGACAACGCTTCGGGTGCAGGAATCTTGAAAATTGGGATCAAGGTTCTTGGCTAGGATTCCGGAAGGTTGCTTAGGAGGACGATGCTGTCACGCAGGACGATGCTGTCACGATGTGTCTTCTTCCTCTTCGCAGCTTGAAAAATTGGGGTATTAGCGTTGTTCGTTGCAATGAAATTGCGGAACGAAAAGCATACTTTACGATAGATAAAAAAGAGCTTTGATATTTCGCAAATGTGGAGTTCGACGTGAAGATGTCGAAATCTGGAAGATCGGTTGCTGAAAATTATCTCGGTCGATGGACCATATGTTGACGACGGACCTTTGGATCTGGGATGTGGTGGATCAACGATTTGAGTGGACTGTATGATAGGAAATTAGGAAAAGATTCGAACGCCGTCAGGTTGAGTCAAACTTTATTTTCAACTGTTTCTTTGGTAACAAAACAATAACAAAAGAATAGGATGGCTTCGCGACAATCCACACGACGTTTTGCGGGGACAAAATTTTCATCATTTTGACAGTTCGGTGTGAACCTGATTGCAAAGTAAATTTTGATAGTGAATACTTTGGCCTTTGAATGTTGAGGATATCATAATTTTTGTTTTTATAATGATTTTGAAAAATATATTCCGAACTTTCGTTCCTATTCACTCCTTAGTCCCTATTCACCCGGTTCTACGGTATTTATTGGAACTAGAATAACGAAATTTGGGTTCCGAGGTAATTTTGGGGTGACAAATTATCTGGTGGGAACAAGACAGGTGATGACGACCATAGGCGTGCGAAACTGGGGGGGGGGCTTGGGAAAAAAACGCAATTTTTTCTCCAGCTTTCTTGAATTTTCGACTTCAGATAACAATTCTCCATAGAAAAGGTACTTTTGATACTAAGTCGTAAGATCAACTGTTTTCAAGAAATGCGCGATTAAAGCATGTCATGCCATAAGGGTAACAAATTTATAGATGCAAACAAAACAAGTTGGCTTGCTTCACAAATGTCATTAGTCTGTCACTAACGACTACAATTTGTTATTCTAGCTCCAACCGTTTCAAAAATAATTAATAAACACCCGTTTTTGAGATACACCTACCTAACGTCTTTTTTCTCAAGATCTTGACTTTTATCTCAAGATCTGGACTTTTATCTCAAGATCTTGACTTTTATCTCAAAATCTTGACAAGAATTCCGATTTTGCGCATTGAAATCATTGCATCCTTGAATATTTACAGTTTACTTTTTATTGTGCTTTGTACCAACAAGCCTTCTTGTCTTGAAAATGTATATCAATGCGATGTGCATCCCTGTATATGTAAATTGAACGATTTGTTGAACGGTTGTAGAAAGGTCAACGGTTAAATTCCTACAAGTAATTTTTTTTGTACCATCGATGGAAAGTTATCGAATTTCTTCAAGTAATACTTAGTTGAAATTTCGAGTTTCAACCCCTAATTTCCACTTCATCTGTCCAATATTGCAGATATTATCGAAATATGATGTGTGTGTGTGTGTGTGTGTAAGTCAGGTTTCAGACCTCCACGTGCAACATACTCGGCAAGTTTTTATATTTTTGTGATTTTCAACGCCAAAATTTCATCCCCCAAAATTAACATCCAGTCACCTTTAACAGATTTGTATGTCAAAAGCGCATAGCAAGTTTCAGTAGGGTATCTCCACTACTTTTCGAGTTATTGCAATTAATAATTTTTTCTGTTTTTCACCCATAAGCTCGTCTATTACTCCTACCCCCTTGGTCCGATATTTTGGGTATTTTGGGAAACACAACTGTATACCAAGTTTAAGCTCGATATATCAATTTGTTTTCAAGTTATCCGACGGACAGACTGGACGAGCGATAGAGCGATAAAGTCAAGATCTTGAGATAAAAGTTAAGATCTTGAGATAAAAGTCAAGATCTTGAGATAAAAGTCAAGATCTTGAGATAAAAGTCAAGAATTCAAAAATCGAAAAGAAAAGACTACCGACTGATCACTCAGCGCTTCCGTAATTTCGGACATGTTCATATAAACTTTTCTTCCTATTTTTAGATGTAGAATCACCCCCAGAAATATTGTGAGGCTATTTCCGGACATCTGTATAAGGTTGAGAAGTTACAGATTTTAGCGTGAAGTGTGAAGTTTTCTCCCGACGCGCAGTGGAGGGAGACAATCACCCCGAACGCTAAAAGAGACTTCTCCCCCGTGGATAATACAATATTTGTTCTATCACCGATGTGAAACATTTCATTAATTTCTATAAATAGCAGGTTCCTCTATGTTTTAGCAGTTTAATTTGAGAACCGTTGCCTTGGTGATAAAGTAAGAATGACTACTAGATTGTCAAATCTGCGGGGGAGAAACAATAATTTACTTCACCCTCAAAGGCTAAAATGTGACTGTTCAGCAACTGTCAATAAAATGTCAACATCTCATATAGGTTATAGAAAAAAACATTTTTTTCGGTTTTTCAGAATGAAAACGGCATTGCCGTCGACGACAGGGTAGCCTTCGCCTGCATTTTCCTCCCAGACAACAGACTCCACGATTATTTAAAAAAACTATCCGACAGATTAATAGAGGAGGGTAATTTGGACGGACTATTGCTAACAGGCAACAATCAAGACGGAATCAAACTCTTACAAAAGTATTTGGATTCTACGGGTGATATCCAATCAACCGCTTTGATAGCCGTCCGTGCCTTTCCAGTTGACTTATTTCCAGATGCCATAAAGCACTGGGTTTCAAGGTACATAAACGTCAAACTAACTGTCATTAGTGTCATTTAAAAAAAAGTCATTTAACATTTTCCCTAAAAGCTATAGGTACCTTCTTGACACTTGGCAACTGTGGACTGAGAGAGCCCAATTTGACATAATGCTGAGCAGCCAATGGCCAGCCGACAAAACCACGCAACAAGTCTACGTTTCTTGCAATTTCTGTGGAAAAAGCATCTCGGAATGGATTAATGGGTGTTTGAGTAGGGGGCGGGGGCCCTATACACGAATAGGTGGGACAGCCAATAAAATCAAGTCTTCGTCGTGTCCGTACTGTCGAAAACCTTTGTCCAGATGTGCGATTTGTCTCATGCACATGGGTACCACCACTGGTAATTTTATAGGGGAATCTGATAGCAGTAAAATCACTGAATTTTCGAATTGGTTCACTTGGTGTCAGACGTGTCGACATGGTGGACATGCGTCGCATATTACGCATTGGTTTGAGTAAGTTGCAGCTTGTTGCGTATAGTCCGGGAGGCAGCGACAGATTGGCTTGACTCTTTTCATTGGATTTTTAAAGTCATTTTTCCTATTACGTATGTCGTTGTGATTCCAAAAAGTCGAGTCTGCCATGCAAGTAGCGGGACCGAACGCTCCAGTATGCCAAAAAAACTAGTGTTAAAAAACGGTCTGCCACTTCGCCTGCGGGACAAAATGTGTCTGCCAACCGCATTTCCTAGAAATTTGATTAATAAATTGTCAAACTCTACAGTCATATTTAAATTATCTACCCGTAAGTGTAAAACATGTGGCATAATAGTGTCATTAGGCAACAATCTGTCTATTCTACACCTCCTACAGTAGATAATTTGAAACTGGGAGTAGCTTGACAATTTTATTAATCAAATATCTAGAAAATGTGGCTGCCAGACACATTTTGTCCCGCAGGCGAAGTGGCAGACCGGTTTTTTTGGACACTTCGAGGTGTCTGGAATTCACATAAAGGATGTCAGCGTTAATGATTTCACTCATTTTTACTATACTTGAAGCCCCATTGCGGGGCCCTGTCCCGCAGGTGCCCTGGCAGACCGCCAATTTCTGTATTTATGACTGAATGCGAAAAAGAATGTTAATGAAATCGGCCGAATATTCCTGTCGCTGCCTCCCCGACTAGTATTTGTAAGAAAAATTTGTGTTTTAGAGAACATTCCGAGTGTCCAGTGACGGGTTGTACTTGCAAGTGCTTTTCGATTGATGCAGTCAGCAATGCTGTTATTAAATAAGGGTGGATGTTAAATAAAAAATTGGAATTCTGAAGAAATGTGAGATATTTATTTATTACCTGTTAGTGTTTGTTGATAATTAAATACAAGTGTCCCGAAATGAATGGTCAAAACTTATCAGAGGATTTTATCAATCTGCACCTAGTAGTAGTGCCTCCGCAAAAGGGAATTAATCGTAATTAAGTAGAATTACAGAAAATAACACGAAAATAAGCCAATTATGGAAATTTGGTTTTAGGGGGTTGAAATATTGCGAAGGGGGTCGAAAAAGTAAAAAGGCAAGAACAATGTATATGAGTAAAATTTATTACCGAAAAAAGGCAAAACTGCGCGAATTTTACAAAATTAGCGCTCGGGGGTTGAAAAATTGATAAGGGGGATGAAAAGTCAAGAGGGATGGAAATGAACTGTATAGTTAAGTAGAACTAGCGAAAATCACACGAAAAAGAAATCTTGGTAAACTTTGCTTTTTGAATGTTCACATATCATGAAAGGGGTTGAAAAATTGTAGATGGATTAAAAATTAAGGAAAATTAATGAATGAATCAGAAGGAAGCCAAAAAAAATAAATAAAATGTATTTACTCCGCTTGCTAGGGCTTAGGAATTGTTAGTAGCGTAGGGGTTGGTTTTAGGTTGAAGACTCATAAGACTTTTTCAATAATTGACCGAAATCTATCGAGCCCCATAATTTTATTCCACCACTTACATGAAAACATTTCCAGTTTCAACCCCTAAATTTCATCCCCCTTGTTAAATCATAATGAAAATTTTCTCATCCACCTATACAGAATCGCTGTAAATTACCACACCAAATCCAGCCCTGATACGTTGAGCAGTTTTTGAGTTCTCGCATTTTTGTGTTTCGACATGTTAGGGGGTTGCACCGCCTTTAAGGGTCGTTTTTCGCGAATTATGAATAAGACCTTTCTTGTACAGTCGGGGACAATGAAAAAGCCCACCCCACGGCGACGATTCATTTGGTCGACTGCATCGTTGCGGTTTGATCGACGTTTGCCTGACAGGTTAGCACACATTAGCCGCGTGGCAGCACCAGTCGACCAAGTGATTCGTCGCCGTGGGGTGGGCATTTTCAAAGTCCCCGACTGTACCATCAATAGGAAACTATCGAATGGTATTAATTTCAACCCTGCATTATTCCGTAAAAATTCGAGTTTCCACCCCTAACTTTCATCCCCTTCGATAAATTTCTCCTAAAATTCATTCTTCCCTTCTTGAAGATGCAGTGTGTTAGATATCACAGTTTCGCAGAAGATATTGCTTCTCTGTGTCAAATTACAGAGCTTCATGGACGTTTCAACCCCTAAACTTCAACCCCTCATTTCACCACCCACACATGCTCTAAAGGAAGTTATGTTTTCAATTTCACCACCTTAACCCAATTCGTCGAAAAATTCCGGTGATTTGTAGATTCATGGTTTCAACCTCTCATGATTTCACCCCTTTATGATTTACAGGGATGAGTTAATTTTTCCGGTGTTACATAACTCCTTGCGTATTTACTGACTTCAGTTGTTCATAAATAAATCAATAGGGATTCAGAAAAAATAAATAAATTATATTTATCCGCTTGCAAAGAGTTATAGGGGTAGTTTTTGAGTTCTCGTATTTTTGTGTTTCTGCATGTTAGGGGTAACAATAGCGAGTGACGGCGATAGAGAAACTGAAATCAGGGAAAGAATAATTACAGCAAATAAAGCGTCCTATGCAAACAAAAAATTACTGATAAGTAAAACCCTTCGGAAGCAAACGAAAATGAACGTGTACAAGACAATAATACGACCAACGCTGATGTATGCCGCAGAAACCATCAGCATGACAAGAAAAGGTAGAAGAAGACCTTAGAATAGTGGAAAGGAAAATACCAAGAACTATACTGGGACCAATAAAAATTGAGGACGAATACAGAGGGAGAATGAACAGCGAAATACTAAAAAAAATAGGTGAAGATATAGTGACAAAAATAAAGCAGCAAAGAGTCAAATGGCTATAGGCCACATCTGCAGAGCGGGCGCAAGCACAACAATATACTCAAAATTAGAATGGTCACCTGGTGGCAAAAGAAGACGCGGCAGACCCCAATCCAAATGGCTACAAGAGGTGAAAACTGATCTCAACAGGGCCGAGATTAACAATTTTGGCAAGAAAAGGCAAAGGATAGGAAATTATGGAGAGCAATCAGCAAGAAAATCTAAATAGAAGTGCGGACCGATCTACCTCGTGAAACAGATCTAGAGAGCTTTATTATTTTATTTTTATTGTAATACAAGCGGTGTAACCCCGTAAGGGGTGTTAGTCATTAATATATATGTTCCTAGGATGGCAACTGGCAAGGCTAATACAAACCAAAAGACAGGAACAAAATTTACTAGTAATTCTACTACAAAAGTCAACAACAAACGTTATAGATAGATAATTACAATATAATTCTTATATGGTGAATAGAGATATTTGGTTATAAAACAATAACTTACAGCTAATTATGTCTAATTGATTCTAAAATGGAAGTATAGGGTCTACAGAAAAAATTAAAGTTGATGAAAAGAAATGCTTTTTAACAAAGACAATCTGCATGAATAGAAAAGGTAGTGTTTTGTTGCAGTTAAGAAAAGCTATTAGGATAGCTAATAGCTGCTTCCATATCAGTTTTTGGTTTCACAAATCTTGTTTTTCTGATAGATACGCACCATTTTCGACTAATATGTTTACGATGTCCATATGCTCAAGCCTCTGGGCTACTACCAACGCTGTGTCGCCATCTTTATTTCGAGCGTTTACATCAGCCCCACTCTTTATTAAAAATGACACAAACTCCTTGTGTCCCTCGGAAGAGGCCACTAACAACGCCGTATCGCCTTGTTGGTTTTTACAGTTTATTATCTCCAATTCAGAGATTATCCTTTTAAGACAATAATTTTCACTATTATCATCTGCATTAGGTAAACCACCCAATTCGTTTTTAACTATTCCAAGCCGTGCCACAAGGTGTAAAATTGTACTTTCCCTGTAGATTTCAGTAAATTCAGTTATTTCAATTTTCATTGACGGAATTATTTGCAAAAGGGAAAATAGCTTCACATAGTTGTTCCTCACACAGCATAAAATAAATGTAGAAATGTTTTCCTTAAATATTTGCGTGTTTCTAATCTTGTTCTGGTGTACCGCATTATTCTTTAATCGAAGCAAAATTTCCAGAGGAAAGAGACTTTGCTTCGACTGACAAAACGGAAAGATATCGAAATCCACGTTTCTTTTGTAAAACTCTATTGGTATCTTCCGGTCATATTTGTTTGCATTGTTTCTCTCCCATTTTCCAAAATCGAATGCTACTTCGTACATTTTTGGGTCACCCTCTTGTGGTAGTTCGTAGTACCTCTCCGAGCGATCGTAGATGCATGCAAGATCTGCAGGAGTTCGTCCAATCAAATCCTTTGGCATGGCGTTGCATTCTTGGACATTTTCAACAGTTCCATAGATTGCGGCAATATGCGACTTGCTTCCATTTGCTAGCAGCAAATCCAGCATAAATCTTATCTTGTTATATTCTTTGTTAGATGCGAGTACATTCGCTGGAAAATTCTCGATTCGATCAATATTTTCCTCCAAATACAGAGCAGCAAAATATTCCGCGTAGGTTCGATCCACAAAAACTGGAATATTACCATGCACCAAGCCTACAATCAACCCTCTTTCATCACCATTTTTCTTGATGTAATCGAAAAAATCACGTAACACTGCGAGGTCAATTTTGAGTTCTTTGCAAAAATTTTTTCCAAAACATGCTAAAACTCCAGCTAATGTACAGTCTTGAAAGCGCTGTTTTTGACGTCGTTTCTCTAGTTGTCGTTCTAATTCTTCCTGTAGGCTAGGAATTTGGCATTTTGGAGGTTCGAACTTCGTATCCAGAAACTTCCTGTACATACCAGTTAACGTGAGGAAATCCTGAGAGAATTTATCATCTTTGTGTATTTCCATAAGCATAAATAATAGCAATGGTATGCCAAGCATGTCACGGTGTAAGGAATGCTTCAAATGAGTCATAATTTCGTCTTCGCGTTCATCGTCGCAATTTAACCATTTCCTTAAGTAAGCTCTTTGATTATTTTCGTCCAAATGGGTCAGATTGAATGCAAGAACTTGGAACTTACATTCTAGCAAATTCTTCAAATTACTTCTGCAAGTCACCCATTGCAAATAGTCGGACTCGGAAAAGAGTTTCATTGCTTTTATTACACCTTCTACAGATTCTTGTGCAATCTCATCCAATCCGTCGAAAAGAAGAAGAATATTTTTCCTGGTATCCATTAGATTCACAATGTTTTTCGTTAAATCGCTTTGTTTATATTTGCTGTCCATTATTTCTGCCAAAATTTCTTTTGGCTCCTTGCTGAAGATTTTTTCAAACTCACGGAGATTTATCAAAATCGGCCAAAGGTTTTTCGGGCAATTGCGCGTTACAAATTCCATTAAAGCGCTCTTTCCCTTGATATTCGGCTCAGCGCAAACTACGTTGGTTTTATTTGGAAAGTTGTAGAAAATTTCACAGTCCAACATGGATTCATCTTCTTCAGAAAGATACTTCATTAAATTTTCTGTTTCGCCCTTCGTAGTGATCCATGAAAGATTACCTTTTTGGGTAATTTGCAGATGATGGACACTTTTATTTTCGTGTTTGGAACAGATTTCCAGAAAATCTTGGCTGGAGCAGGAATCTTCAAAAAGAATTATTTGTTCCGATTCGGCTAGATTTTCCAAAAAAGCTTTTCTTCCTTTACAACTAATTACAATCACATCTGTTGGTAAGCTTTCTAAAATCTCCAATTTGATTAGTGGGGTTTGCAACAACCGATTTATGTAGGGAAAAGTTTCGCGTATATTTTCTCCCAAAAAAAGAGGTTTTTTTCTAATAAGGAAGGTTGCAATATCCTCCGTGCGAAAAACCTTTGCCATCTCGTTGTCATCTTTAACATATTCAAGAAGATGCCATTCTCGTCCCTGTAAATTAATCTTGCAGTTCTCCAAAAGTTTTACTAATTTTTTATCAAAAAGATCCGAAAGGTCCCTCAAGATATTTATGTTCTTGAACTCTTCATCAATCTTACCAATAACAACAAAATGCCGCCCAAAGAAATCATCTTTACCCAAGTTCAATATTTTGCTGAGTATGTCTTTTGGGCAATCAGATTTGATGATTAAAGGAAGTTCTTTCAAATGCCACAACAGCTTGATCGCGTCAGTTTCCTTTGATAATCCAAATTGCTTTTCATTCATACAAGTAATTCCAGCCTTCTTCCTGTCAATAAAACTTATGTCGTAGCCTCGAACAAGATGTGAAAACTCCTCAAAGATTGCTACGTCAAATTCGGAGAATAATTTGTCAAACAAATCGCCTTGTTCAGAAATTTCCAAGCAAGAAGTTGATGCATAAGGTGAAAGCAGACATTCCATGAATTTGGAAATTGCAATTTCCTTATTCAATTCAAAAGTGTTGCCTTCGTCATTTTCATCTTCATTTTTGCTCCAGTTTTCAACGAATTTCACGAACTCCTCATACGCAGTTTGCTCCAAAAACTGTTCTTTCAGTTTTGTTTCTACAACCCCCACATCTTCAGAAGAACAAAAATAAATCCTTTGCAGGAAATTTTCAAACTTTTCATGTTCTTCTTCGCTGATATTGATATTAGACACTTTGTACTGGAAAACTTGACCGCAAGTGTTCGAGCTAATAAATTTTACTACATTCGGCTGATCCTCTTCTAGGGGTTGAAATATTTCCAACTGAAATTCAGTTTCAATTCCGGATTCATCCGTAGTTTTGATTTCCAATTCGACCTCAAATTTGTGATTCGTCAACAAAACGAGGGAAGCTTCTTCTGATATATTCATTTCTTCGATTTCTTTAAAATATTCAAGGAGATTAAAATCGTCTTCCTCGTCCAAAAAACTGCTCACAGAAGGTTGTTTCTCTTCGTGATGAAGTTTTAGTTGGAGTGCAGCCGTTTCACTCCTGTCATCTTCACGATAATCCACTTGCATCACGAGATCATCGAAATTTCCGTAATTCTCATCATTTGAGGAAATGTTGAAATCGAAAACTTCTGGATCCTGGGCCAACAAAAGGGAGAAATGAGCTGCCATTTTATCTTTATATTCATCTCTCAAGGCTCGAGTCCCAGGTATAGTTTCAAATACCTGGAAATAATAACGATATTTAAAAAAAGCCAACGAAAGATGTATATCAAAGCGATGTATATCTCGGTAGACGTTTATCAAGTAAATGTGTATGTAGTGGCGGCTGGTCTTACTGGTGGAATCGGATGCAGATTTTATCAATCTGCACCTAGTAGTAGTGCCTCCGCAAACGCACAGATGTGTCAAAAAGGCGATATATTAAAAAATTGTTGTTAAAAAATTTCAAAATAGAAAATGAACAGGAATGAGTAAATGAAAAGAATTACCGGAATTAAAGTATAGAACTAGCGAAAATCACACGAAAAAGAAGCGGTCTGCGTAAATTTTGCTCTTTGAGGGTTCACATATCATGAAAGGGGTTGAAAAATTGTGGATGGGTTAAAAATTAATGAAAATGACTTTGAATTATTAACAAATCAGAAGAAAGCAAACAAAATAAATAAAATGTATTTACTCCGCTTGCTAGGGCTTAGGGGTTGTTAGTAGCGTAGGGGTTGGTTTTAGGTTGAAGAATCATAAGACTTTTTTCAATGTTTGACCGAAATCTATCGAACCCCATAATTTCATTCCACCACTTACATGACAAAATTTCCAGTTTCAACCCTTAAATTTCATCTCCCTTGTTAGATATTAATGAAAATAGCACGATACTAATCATTAGCCAATAGAAAAATTGATTTCTGTGTGTTTACCATGGCAACTCAAGGATTTCCTGGAAATTTTTGATACCTATCTAGACCAACCTAAACGAAATTAATAAGTGGAAATTTTTATGTCAAATGAAATGTCAAAAATTATTTCTATTCAATTTCTGTGGCTGTATCGTTGCTATTTTCTTACCGAATCTGCATTCGAGCATTAATTCATTTCCTGGAAATTTTAGTCGTGCATTCCAACAACGTAATCGGGCCCTCGTGTTCCACTCGGGCCGATTAATACGTTGTTGGAATGCACTCCAAAAATTTCCGGAAAGAATTAATGCTCTTATGAGATTATAAGTGAAAATTTGCCCATTCACCTACAGTGGCGCTGTAAATTACCACATTAAATTTAGCCCTGATACCTTCAGCAGTTTTTGAGTTCTCGCATTTTTGTGTTTCGGCAGGTTAAGGGGTTGTACCGCCTTTAAGGGTCGTTTTTCGCGAATGATGAATAAGACCTTTTTTGTACCATCAATAGAAAGCTATCGAATGGTATTATTTTCAACTATACATTATTCAGTAAAAACTTAAGTTTCCACCCCTAACTTTCATCACCTTCGATAAATTTCTCCTAAAATTCACCCTCCCTTCTCGAAGATGCAGTGTATAAGACGTCACAGTTTCACAGAAGATATTGCTTCTCTGTGTCAAATTACAGGGCTTTATGGACGTTTCAACCCCTAAACTCCAACCCCCTATTTTTTTTTTTTTTATTTTTTTTTTATTTTTTATTTACCAGAACAAAAATACAATACATGAGAAAAAAGAAAGATAAATGATGAAATAAGTTGCTGGTAAATCTCAAGGGCTGTGTTCAGTTCTCCCATACGAGACGGGGACTGTTCTTCCACACAGCCCTTGCCAAAACATAAATAACTAACGATAGCAAGACGGGAGAACACGTTTGGCAAAGTGGAACAAAAATTACAAGAATTTTGAAAAATTGAAGCTCTACTTTACAGAAATAAACAGCAAAACACTGTAATGACTTATGAGTATATTAATTTTAATTTTACTTAAATAGAAATAGCTGAAGATTGTACTGAGAGTAAATAATCTGACATGTACTTTTTAAAGAGAGAGATGGACATGTTACGAAAGGGAGCAGGAATTTTGTTCATTATATGAGCGATACTGTACGAAAATGAGCGTTTGAAAAATTGTGAATTGTGCAGTGGAATTTCTAAAATATCTCTTCTCCTGATATTAATATTATGTATATCACTCCGATACACTATTTTTCGAGATAAATACTTAGGAATGCAGTTAACAATGATTTTATGATACAAACATGATGCATGCAAGAATCTGCGGTTATTCATATTCAACCAGGATAATTCTTTCAACTTATGAGAAACATGGTGGAATTTAGAAAGCCCAAAAATAAATCGAATGCAAGAATTTTGAACAACTTGCAATCCTCTTTGATCTACAGCATTAAGACATGATCCAGTCACCACGTCACAATAATAAAGGTGAGAGAGTACGAAGGATTCACAAAGGATTGTCTTTAATTTTCTATCTAGAAAGGATTTGTTTGCATACAGCATTCGCAAATTAGCATACGCTCTACGCTTACAAATAGAAGTATGGGTTTTAAATTTTAAAAACGAATCAAGCGTAACTCCTAAATTAACAGCTTCATCTACCAGGACAATTGGAGTACCATTAACGGTTACTGATAAATTTGGCATAACAGTCAATCGGTCAAATTTCTTACCAAAAAGCAGCATTTTAGATTTACTAGGGTTGATTAGAAGTCCATGATCTTTTGCATACGTAGACAGCCCCTCAAGGTCAAGATTTAATTGATCAATAGCAGCTTGAGCATTATCTTTTCTAAAAGAAATATATAGTTGTGTATCATCAGCGTATAGGTGATAACTACAAAATTTAATTTTGCTTACAAGGTGAGAAGTGTATATGGCGAAGAGCAAAGGGCCCAAAATAGATCCCTGTGGTACCCCACAAGTAATAAGGATAGGAGAGGAGAATTCATCATTAATCTTTGTTATATTAGTCCTTTCACTCAGATAATTAGAAAATAACTGACATGACAATTCACTCATACCTATAAAGTGAAGAATATAAAGCAAAACGTCATGTTGGATAGTATCAAATGCCTCGCTGAAGTCGAGAAGGACGAGAACAGTTAAAAAATTAAAGTCAGTCGACTTTATAATGTCATCAGTGACCTCAAGCAAAGCAGTTGCACAACTATGATGTTTTCTGAATCCTGACTGCCTCTCAGGTAAAATGTCAAAGTCATTTAAATATATAATTAGCTGATCCGATATCAATTTTTCGAATAATTTCGACATTACAGGTAAAATGCTTATTGGCCTTAAATCTTTAAGATCTGAGGGAGATTTTTTCTTTGGAATAGGAGTGACTAGAGCCGTCTTCCAGCAACTAGGTACAACACCATGCTCGATACAGAAATTGATTATGTGAGTTATAACAGGTAAAATGTGTGGGCAGCAGAGTTTAATGAAGTCTATGGAGAATTCGTCAGAACCTACAGCCTTTGAGTTAATGGAAAGAATAACTTTAAATACGTCATCATCAGACACAGGTGAAAAAGAAAAACTGTCAGTAACATTGTCTTTTACTTGACTGCTATAAAAATGTATCAAATCCGTTTTAGAGGTACTGTTGTCAACTTTGGGAGTCGCTGCAAAATAATTATTAATCACGTTTACATCTTTTAGATTAAGGGGGAGATCTTTATGTTTTTCTTTGCAATTAATATTCAGTTTTTTCAACTCTTTCCATAGATCTTTTTGAGAAGCTGTTCTACGTTTAAAAGCTAGGTAAGCTTTCTTCTCCTTGCCCACGGCAAATGTTGTAAAATTTCTAAGTTGCTTGTAATAATCGTAATGAACAGGATTTCTAGTTCTCTTAAATCTTTTCAGTGCATTATCACGCAATTTCATCAAGAGTTTTAAATTGTCGGTCAGCCACGGGGTGTAGGGACGGTTACCTTTTATTGTAACTTTTTTTAAACGGCAGTGCTTATTTAGCAAATTTAGTAAACATTGATTAAAAAATGAGAGTTTATCATCTATTTGCTCTAACTCAACAATATGGAACAAGGGGAGGGACTCTAAATCAAGTTTGAACGACTCCATATTCAGACTTTTGTAATCACGGAATGAAAATTGCTTATTAACCTCACAAGGAATAGAATTAAATGTGACATACACCAAATCATGATCAGTGATCTGATGCATATCTATATTACCTTTACTGCTAACTTGACAAGTATTACTTAAAATTATTAGGTCAATTAAGGAGAAGGTAGTTTGAGTGGTTCTTGTGGGCTGCTCGACAACCTGACTGAGATCATAAGAAGACATAAGGGTTATTGAGCAATAATGTCGATGAAGCATCACTCTGCATCATATCTATATTAAAATCACCTAGGCAGCATATGTAATCGCAAGAGGGAAAAATATCAGTGAGAGAATTTTCAAAACTGTTTAGAAAATGGTTCACATTCATGTCCGGAGGTCTATACATAACTGAAACACACCACTCCTCATTTTCAATTTTTAGTTTAATCCACAGTTGTTCAATATCCTGAGATGACGCAAAAATAGTATAATTTAAATGTGATTTGATATAGAACCCCCACATGCCCTAAAGGAAGTTGTGTTTTCAATTTCACCACCCTAACCCAATTCGTTTAAAAATTAAGATGATTTGTAGATTCATGTTTTCAACACCTCATGATTTCACCCCTTTATGATTTACAGGGGTGAGTTTATTTTTCCGGTGTGACATGACTTCAGTTGTTCATAAATAAATCAATAGGGTTTCAGAAAAAATTAATAGAATATAATTATCTGCTAGCAAAGAGTTAGGGGTGGTTAATGGTCTAGGGGTTGGTTTTAGATTGAAAACTCATAAGACCTTTTTTCAATAGTTGACCGAAATCTATTGAACCCCGTAATTTTAGGCTACCATTTACTTAAAGAAATTTCAAGTTTCAACCCTTAAATTTCATCCCCCTTGTTAGATATTATTAAAAATTTGTCCATCCACCTATAATGTCACTGGAAATTCACACACCAAACTCTGCCTTGATACGTTGAGTAGTTTTTGAGTTCTCGTATTTTTGTGTTTCTGCATGTTAGGGGTTCTAGCGCCTATAAGGGTGGTTTTTCTCAAAATACGAATGACACCTTTTTTGAATAATTAATGGAAAGCTATCGAATGACGCCAATTTCGACCAACATTTATTAAGCGGAATTTCGAGTTGCAACCCCTAATTTCCACCCCATCTGTTCGATTTTTCGAAAAACGCATCCCCCGCAAGATTTCACCGATATATGTGTGTACGTTGAGTTTCCGACAGATGCGTGCAACCCTTGCGGAGTTATCATATTTTTTGTGGTTTTCATCCCCTAAACTTCATCCCCCGAAATTAGCACCCTTTCACTTTCAACAGACTTGAGGGTCGAACGTACATACCAAGTTTCAGAAAGATACGTCCACTAGTTCTCGAGTTATTGCAATTCATAATTTCTCGGTTTTTCACCCCTACCTTCCACCCCCGTGGTCCGATATGGCCCAAAAGCAATCCCCGCCGAGATTTTCAGGGTATACACCTGTGTACAAAATTTCAGCTCGATTTGTCAACCCGTTCTCAAGTTATCCGACGGACAGACTAGACGAGCGAGCGAGCGGACGAGCGAGCGAGCGAATAATCAAAGACAAGAGTACCTCCGCATTCTGCTACGGCACTAAAAAATACGTATGTATAGGGAGCTGATATTAAATATAAAGCCAATTGATGAACATTTTCTGCTATAGTACTAAAAGCCAACGGAAGATGTATATCAATGCGATGTATATCTCGGTAGACGTTTATCAAGTTAATGTGTATGTAGGGGCGGCTGGTCTTACTGGTGGAATCGGGTGCAGATTTTATCAGTCTGCACCTAGTAGTAGTGCCTCCGCAAAAGCACAGATGTGTCAAAAAGGCGATGTATAAAAAAATTGTTTTTACAAAATTTAAAAATAGAAAATGAATAGGACTGAGTAAATGAAAAGAATTACCGGAATTAAAACAAGATTTGGCGAATTTTGAAAAATTAACACTCGGGGTTGAAAAACGCACTTATACCTACCTATAAGGGTTTTTAGTATAAGAGGGTCCTTTTCTAATTGTGACGTCAAGCCAATCAAGCGGCAGCGCACTATGCGCAGATGGTATACTGTTTATGGCGGCGCATAGGGGGTCTGACATGGCACATCTTCCATCCTTTTATGCTGAAAACCCTTATTGCGAAGGAAAGTGAAAAATTGTAAAAGGTAAACTGAATCCTAAATGCGTTCAATTTTATGACCGACGAAAAACGAAATTATGCGAATTTTGCAAAATTACCACTTAGGGGGTTGAAAAATCGTAAAGGTGGATGATAAGTCAAAAAAGATGAGGATTAACCGTGTAAAATTACGGAAAGTAACACCAAAGTAACCCAAATATGTAAATTTAGTGTTTGAAGAGTTGAAACATTGCGAAGGGGATGAAAAAAGTGAAAAATTTAATCATCATCCAAATCAGTTCATTTATTACAGAAGAAAAACGAAATTACGCAAATTTTGCCAAATTAGCACTTAGGGGGTTGAAAAATCGTAAAGGGGGATGAAAAGTCAAAAAGGATGAAAATTAACCGTAATTAAGCAGAATTACTGAAAATAACACGAAAGTAAGCCAATTATGTAAATTTAGCTTTTGGGGGTTGAAATGTTGCGAAGGAGGTTGGAAAAGTGAAAAAGATAAACATAATCCAAATGAGTTCAATTTATTACCGAAGGAAAACTAAATTACGTGAATTTTGCAAAATAAACGCTTTGGGGGTTGAAAAATTGTAAAGGGGGATGAGAAGTTAAAGGGGATGAGAATTAATCGTAATTAAATAGAATTACAGAAAATAACACGAAAATAAACCAATTATGCAAATTTGACTTTTGGGGGTTGAAACATATTGCGAAGGGGTCGAACAAGTGAAAAAGGCAAGAACAAGCCATATGAGTAAAATTCGGTAAAATTTATTACCGAAAAAAGGCAAAACTCCGCAAATTTTACAAAATTAACGCTCGGGGGGGTGAAAAATTGTTAAAGGGGATGAAAAATCAAAAGGGGTGAAAATGAACTGTAATTAAGTAGAACTAGCGAAAATCACACGAAAAAGAAGCGGTCTGGGTAAATTTTGCTCTTTGAGGGTTCACATATCATGAAAGGGGTTGAAAAATTGTGGATGGGTTAAAATTAATGAAAATGACTTTGAATTATTAACAAATCAGAAGAAAGCAAAAAAAAAAATAAAATGTGTTTACTCCGCTTGCTAGGGCTTAAGGGTTGTTAGTAGCGTAGGGGTTGGTTTTAGGTTGAAAACTCATAAGACTTTTTTTCAATGGTTGACCGAAATCATAATTTTATTCCACCATTTACATGAAAAAATTTCTAGTTTCAACCCTTAAATTTCTTCCCCCTTGTTAGATATTAATGGAAATTTGCCCATCCGCCTACAGTGGTGCATTTTTGTGTTTCGGCATATTAAGGGGTTGTACCGCCTTTAAGGGTAGTTTTTCGCGAATGATGAATGACCTTTTTTGTACTATCAATAGAAAGCTATCGAATGGTATTAATTTCAACCCTACCTTATTCAGTAAAAATTCGAGTTTCCACCCCTAACTTTCACCCCCTTCAATAAATTTCTCCTAAAATTCACTCTTCCCTTCTCGAAGATGCAGTGTGTAAGATGTCACAGTTTTGCAGAAGATATTGCTTCTCTGTGTCAAATTACAGGGCTTTATGGACGTTTCAACCCCTAAACTCCAACCCCCTATTTCACCACCCCCACATGTCCTAAAGGAAGTTGTGGTTTCAATTTCACCACCTTAACCCAATTCGTTGAAAAATTAAGGTGATTTATACATTCATGTTTTCAACCCATCATGGTTTCACCCCTTTATGATTTACAGGGGTGAGTTTATTTTTCCGGTGTTACATAACTCCTTGCGTATTTACTGACTTCAGTTGTTCATAAATAAATCAATAGGTTTTCAGAAAAAATTAATAAAATATATTCATCCGCTTGCAAAGAGTTAGGGGTGGTTAATAGCCTAGGGGTTGGTTTTAGGTTGAAAACTCATAAGACCTTTTTTCAATAGTTGACCGAAATCAATCGAACCCCGTAATTTCAGGCTACCATTTACTTGAAGAAATTTCAAGTTTCAACCCCTAAATTTCATCCCCCTTGTTAGATATTATTGAAAATTTGTCCATCCGCCTACAATGTCACTGGAAATTCATACACCAAATTCTGCCTTGATACGTTGAGTAGTTTTTGAGTTCTCGTATTTTTGTGTTTCTGCATGTTAGGGGTTGTAGCGCCTATAAGGGTGGTTTTTCTCAAAATATGAGTGACACCTTTTTTGAATCATTAATGGAAAGCTAGCGAACGACGCCAATTTCGACCAATACTTATTAGGCGGAATTTCGAGTTGCCTCCCCTAATTTCCACCCCATCTGTTCGATTTTACGAAAAAGGCATCCCCCGCAAGCTTTCACCGATATATGTGTGTACGTTAAGTTTCCGACAGCTGCGTGCAACCCTTATGGAGTTATCATATTTTTTGTGGTTTTCATCTCCTAAATTTCATCCCCCGAAATTAGCACCCTTTCACTTTCAACAGACTTGAGGGTCGAACGTACATACCAAGTTTCAGAAAGATACCTTCACTAGTTCTCGACTTATTGCAGTTAATAGTTTTTCCCACCCCCCTGGTCCGATATGGCCCAAAAGCAATGCCCGCCGAGATTTTCCGGGTATACACCCGTGTACAAAATTTCAGCTCGATATCTGGTTTCGTTCTCAAGTTATGCGATGGACAGAGTAGACGGACGGCCGGCCGAGCGAGCGAGCGAGCGAATTCACTAAAACTATAGTGCCTGCGCATTTGCTTCGGCACTAAAAAACTGAACGGAGACAAAAAAAAACAAAAAACTGCGGATATTGTAGAATTAGACTGAAGTAAACTTTGTCAAGAAATAATTGAACAACCATAAAGACAAACCTTTTAACTTAAGCCGACCGCCCGTTGAGGTTGACAATGCAGGGGAATTACCTCATAAAACCTTCCAACCACCAGCACATGGCTGTTCAGGACCGGGCTGCACTTACCGCGGCCGCTACAAGAACTCCAGAAATATTACTTTATAAAATGTTGGCAAAGAATTATAATACCTACATTTCCATGAATGCTCCTTTTATATTGTACGATTATTGGAATAATATGCAAAATCAAGAAACAAAGAAAAATTTATTTAAACACCTACAATGTATACAAGTAATAAGTTAAAATTATAAATAGGTTAACTAAACAAATTAATTTTAGGAAGAGTCTCCATCATCGCTCAGGTCACTATCATCTAGATTGATAATTAGTTGATGCACATGATTTGCTCGATACGAATCTTCGATTTTTTTCACATGCTCTACATAATTTCTCCAGTTTTCTGCTGAAATATTGCCGGTTTCTTCATAAATTATTCCAATCATTTCAGCGCTGAATTTTGCCGACGTATTTCTCCGCTTTATATTATTTTTTAGCTGGGACCACACCATTTCTATTGGATTAAATATGCAATGGTACGGCGGGAGACGTAAAACGGTGAAGCCATTATCTCGAGCAATTTGGTCGATTTTAAATTTTTTAGGGTGCTCCTTGGTTTTGAGGACTTCCAATAATTCTGCCTTTTTGTAATTTTCCTCGAAGTATATTTCTTCTTTATATAGGAAATTTTGAATAGCTTCCTTTGTGCTGGAACTACTTGCCACTTTGTCCTCATCTGGAATATGGAAGTGATAACTTGCATTATCCAAAACGATAACGCTATTCTTTGGTAGTTTTGGCAGTAGTTTTGTGACAAACCAATGTTCAAAGACATTCGCATTCATATCATCGTGATAATCTACTCTCGAGTCTTTTATGCTCTTTGTTGCCAAAAAGAGAGCATCCGGAACGAAACCCTCATGTGATCCAGCGTGCAAAATAATTATTCGTTTACCTTTTGAAGGCGGAATGTCCAATTGGCACCTACCGGAAGTGTCAACCCACCCCTTGGCAATCGTCTCGTGAGAATCGAACCACGTCTCATCGAGATAAATGATCGGACGATTTTCATCTCGAATTTTTTTAAACGTTGCGAGAGGCGGTGATCCATTTTACTCGAAGTGGGCTAAGTATTTAAATCGAAGAGGAATGAAAATTCAAACTCAAAGTCGATCCCACACAAATTATAATCAGATTTAAAAGTGTACCAAGGTTTCAGTCCACACTTGGACCATCTTCAGCACTACAAAAACAAAAACGAGGAGCTTAAATAGACAGAAAAATAAACAAAATATTCTTACCCAAAAAAAAAAAAAAAAATTAAGGGGGTATGAAAAAGTCGATGACACTGGGGCTTATGATCTCACAAACGGGTTATTTAAGTCCCAGTGTCATGTACAAGAATCAGGGACCCAAAAACACAAAACACAAATTAAATTTGGTTTAAAACTTTGAGTCTAGAATATAACGTTAGACTCAAAGGGTGATGATCGAAAAGATTAAATTAGGTAAAATAAAATAAAACATTGAAAGAGGTAGCTGTTTCAATGGCTACCTCACGTTAGATTGAACAAAATGGCGAAAATTGTCAAATAAGATAAAATTGTACTACACCTGCGCCATCTCTTGGCGAAAAACCTAACCAAACAAAATTATCTGTATTATCGATCATGTAGAAGCTGGAGGGAGATTCAAAGATGTTGAAGGGCTAAAGATCCTGCAAGAAAACTAAGTACCTCAGTTAAGGACGATATCACGTTCAAATCCAAATCGCATAACCAAAAAAGGTGGACGGTGATGTCAGAAAATTAATAAATTTAACGCAGGAACAAGTTGTTGAGGAAATTACAAAAGAATTGGGTTTGATCATTGCAAAGGGTTTGAGTAGGATCTTTAATGGATTTAAAAATCTCCAAAATCTCCAAAAGGTCTAACCTTCGGCTCTTATTGGCAAAATGTAAAAGTTTAACGTTGTCTCTAGGGTGAAAGGAATGATTACAAGAGGCAACATGATTTGAAAAGGAAGAAGGGGTATTGAAACTATCGGAGGCTACAGCATCTCTAATATGGTTCTGATGTTCTTTAACCCTCAACGAAAACTTTCTGCCAGTTTGGCCGACGTAAACGATGTTACAATCTTTACTTCTTTTATAGTCTTTTATAGTCTTTTATAGTCTTTTATAGTCTTTTATAGTTTCAATACCCCTTCTTCCTTTTCAAATCATGTTGCCTCTTGTAATCATTCCTTTCACCCTAGAGACAACGTTAAACTTTTACATTTTGCCAATAAGAGCCGAAGGTTAGACCTTTTGGAGATTTTGGAGATTTTTAAATCCATTAAAGATCCTACTCAAACCCTTTGCAATGATCAAACCCAATTCTTTTGTAATTTCCTCAACAACTTGTTCCTGCATTAAATTTATTAATTTTCTGACATCACCGTCCACCTTTTTTGGTTATGCGATTTGGATTTGAACGTGATATCGTCCTTAACTGAGGTACTTAGTTTTCTTGCTGGATCTTTAGCCCTTCAACATCTTTGAATCTCCCTCCAGCTTCTACATGATCGATAATACAGATAATTTTGTTTGGTTAGGTTTTTCGCCAAGAGATGGCGCAGGTGTAGTACAATTTTATCTTATTTGACAATTTTCGCCATTTTGTTCAATCTAACGTGAGGTAGCCATTGAAACAGCTACCTCTTTCAATGTTTTATTTTATTTTACCTAATTTAATCTTTTCGATCATCACCCTTTGAGTCTAACGTTAATTCTAGCCTCAAAGTTTTAAACCAAATTTAATTTGTGTTTTGTGTTTTTGGGTCCCTGATTCTTGTACATGACACTGGGACTTAAATAACCCGTTTGTGAGATCATAAGCCCCAGTGTCATCGACTTTTTCATACCCCCTTAATTAATTTTTTGGGTAAGAATATTTTGTTTATTTTTCTGTCTATTTAAGCTTCTCGTTTTTTGTTTTTTTTTTTTTTTTTTTTTTTTTGTTTTTGTAGTGCTGAAGATGGTCCAAGTGTGGACTGAAACCTTGGTACACTTTTAAATCTGATTATAATTTGTGTGGGATCGACTTTGAGTTTGAATTTTCATTCCTCTTCGATTCGAATTTTTTTCATTTCTCTTAGATATTCGTATCGCCAAGGTCTTATCCTTTCCGACTCCATAAGTATGTTCCTTTTTTTGATTTCCTTAAATTTGAAGCCTATACTAATAAGAAATTTGCGTAATGTTTCATGCGAGCAATTAATTATACTCTCTTGCTTTAGTAGAGTCTACGGGCGCAACTAACTCGTCTAGAAAAGAATTTCGTGTGCACAGCGAAGACAAAAGCTGCGACCTATTACAAAGTGTTCCTTACATATCAGAGATAAGATAACGAGAGGTCGTACAATAGGTTAGGTGGTATATAAATGAGGTAGGGATGAAAATGCAATTTTTTTACCAAAAAATGACTTTATGTCAATCGGTTCTATGTTAAAAGTACTTTCCATCGGTTATAACTAAATACAGATTTTGATAAAAGAAGGCTGAGAAATTAATTGTTTTATGTTACTAAACACGTCGAAATACATGGTTATTCCTATACCACCCGATATTTAAAGTGGCGTTTACTCTCAATTCTTGAAATGCGCTGTCTCTCAAATGCTTTCTTAAATCATAAGTCGAAAACCCCGAGATTTAGCGAAAAAATTACAAATATAAATGTTTTTGAGTTAGATCTCCTCTTTCCAATGGTTTTTGTTTTATTAAGATTGATTGAATAGATTTCGAGAAAAATACAATAATGTGCAGTGTTGCACAAGAGCTCGCCGCTCGACGGACCGACACCCGGAGATGCGAGGGAGGTTCAATATAGCAAGGTCGTGCATAGGATTATAGAACTAACGGTCTGTATTCGGACTGCGATACGGTTCATAACTGCATGGTTGCTTATGTAAATCTAGACCAATTAAGCAGCAAAAGGGCGCGAAATAATTATTTAATGCCATTTGAGATTGACTCATTCCATATCCATCTTCCATAGTCAATGCAGATTTTGCATCCTCTAGAAGTTGGTGACTTATTGGCTATTGTTAGTTCTCTGGTGTTAATTTTAATATACATATAATAGACATTTTTAAGTTTCGTTTCGTTTAACTAATTTGCCGTAAGTATAACTATATTTTTGAAAGTCTATTAAGTCAGGGACGGTTTTTAGATATCTTGGGAACTTAAAATGATCTCCGATTCGAGTAGTTTCTCTGATGGCTCTGAGAGCGAAATAGAGTCAAAGCTTAAATTCAAGAAAACTGCAAGTAAAAAATCGGTGAATTTTAAAAATTGCATAATATGCCAAAAAAGCAAAGGTTTTTTGAGAACATCTACTCCTACTTCAAGAAATTCATTTATAGGAATCTTGACTCTGCGAGCAAATGCAAGGAGTATTTTAGACCAGGACGTCGTAAGTGGCATTTATAGCCACATCAACGAGATTAAATTGCAGCCCACCTTAAAATGGCATAAACATTGTTACTCAATGTTTACTAGCAAGAGGAATGTCGGAGTATACGTATCAAAATTTAAAAAAATTACCGAACCTGCTGACACACATAATAGAGACCATAGCTCCCGAGTTTTACGAAAACACAAATTCAATGTGAATCTGTGTATTTTTTGTCAAAGACTAAAAAAGAATGGAAAGAAGACCTTAAGCCAAATAAGGACAATAGCTACAATGAACAAAGTTAAAGAAATTGCTAGTAAAGATTTAGTTATCATGTCCAGGATTGGTGACTCAGATTTAATTGCTTTGGAAGCAAAATATCATGCCAATTGTTATTCTGCTGCCTGGAAAATTTGTCAACGACCTCACCCACAAAATTCTATCATATTAGAATCTCCATCAACACCATCAGTGACTTACAACACAAATGAAATGTGCATTGAAAAGGTAACAAGTGAAGTAGAACAAGGATTGAGTAAGGGTAAGGGTTTTGCAACAAGTTCCATTTACAAAAGATATAGAGATCTATATGAAGGCGACCATCATTTAAGTCGAAGAACAATAATAAAACGAGTTGGAGAGGTTCTTCAAGACGAATGTGCAATAGTAAGACCTATGCGAATGAATGAGTCTGCAATACTTGTCCCAAATATGAAAACTTCTGACGTAGTTAATTCACAAATATTATCTGAAGAAACGAAATACCAAACCATTTTCTCAGGAACATCAGAATTGTCTGCCGTCCATAAATTCATGCAAGAAATTAAAATTCAAGTGGAAAACAGTCCAGTTTATACCAACGTGAAAAACTTGAACAATGTAGATTTTAAACAGTTTATTCCAGAAGACCTATACCTTCTTATTAAGTCTTTAGTTACAACTGAAAAATCAACGAAAGACAAAGAAAATCAAATCTTAAGTATTTGTCAGGATATTGTATTCGCTTATTTTGATGGTAAACGATTAACACCGAAACATGTAGGAATTGGTATACAGGTCCATCAAGAAACTCGTTCGAAAAAAATTGTTGAGGTTCTGCATAACTGTGGCCATTCTATTTCCTACAATGAAGTTTTACGAGTACGCAACACTATAGCTCAAGAGGAAATAAATACATTTAAAGAGAACGGTGACGTGGTGGTTCCCAAACAATTAATACCAGGACGATTTGTTCAATTTGCTGCTGATAATATTGACATATTAGAAGACAGTTTGGATAAATCGCCAACGTTCCATGGTACGCAAATTGCAGCTTTTCAAAGAGGTCCTAAAAGTAGCGATTTACCAATGAGTAATTTCGAATTATTGCCATACAAAGTAAAGCTATCAATTCCTGATGAATTTCATGCGTTGGAAAAAGCAAACATCAAAAAAAATTCAAAAATTATTCCATCTGTAATAGCTGACACTAATAACTTAAGTTTGCTTGAAAGTTCTGACTTCAGTAATCATAACTTAGCAATTTTGGTGAATCTGATCGATTGGTGTTTCCTCAGTGGTCAGGATTCAACAAAATGATCACCGAAGATAAAAGTTGTGTTACCATGTATGGGTATTTACCTCTAATACCTTATGTTTCTACAGAATATGATACTGTATGGACTGTTTTATGTCGTTGTGGCAGAATTGCATCGCAACTCGATAACAAATACGTGGTTATAACATTTGACCAATGTATTTATCATCGAGCCAAAGAGATACAATGGTTGAAACCAGAACAAACTTCAAACATAATTATTCGATTGGGTGGATTCCACATCATGTTAAATTTTTTGAAGGCGATTGGTCAACACATGGAAAATTCTGGACTAGCCGACATTTGGATTGAAAGTGGTTTATATGGGGAAGCAACTGTTAATGGAATATTGACTGGAAAAAAGTACAACAAAGGCATGAGAGCTCACAAGCTGACATATGAGGCACTTATGCGGTTATTTCTGGTAGAATTTGAACAGTGGCTATTGGATTGCAAAAGTGACTTAATACATTCAATGAATTTAATAAGACTATTGATATCAGATTTAAAAAAAAAAGTAACAGATTGTGCCTCAAAGAAAGAATTCTTTACTACATTTGAAAGTATTTTAAATGAAATCAGGTCAAGAGTAGCCAACTGTTTTCAGAAATTTATAAGTGAGCAGTCCCCAACAATTAAATACTGGTACAAGTATTTAGAGCTAGTAGAAATTCTGTTGCAATTCAATTTTGGGGAGAGGTCTGGCAATTGGGAGATGCATTTGAATAGTTTTCGTAAAATGTTACCTTTGTTTTTTGCTTATGATCACACGAATTACGCTAGATGGGGAACTGTTTATTTAGCCGATATGAAGAACTTGCCTACAACTGCTCCTGAAATTTATAGCGAATTTTTGAATGGAAACTTCGTAGTTAAGCGCTTGGAAGGTTGTTTCAATCAACTGCCAGTTGATCAAGCTTTAGAACACATCAACAGAAGATCAAAAGACGCAGGTGGAATAGTTGGTTTAACCAAGAATTCGACTAGATTGGACGAATGGTTTCTAAGTTTTAATGAAATCGGAAATATGATAGATGACTTTCGAACATCTTTAAATATTAAGACAAGTTCCATTAGTCAAAACATAGAGCTAGGATCTAAACGAATGCATGTAGATGAAGACTCTGTTATCACAATATTGGAGCAGTTCAAAAGATTTAATATGTTTCAAATAGAAAGTGACAATTTAATATGCATAACTACAAATGTGGTAGCTTCTAAAGATGCTCAGGCATCATTGCTGACAGCACGCGAGATTGGTGAATGCAATTTTAAAAACTTTCTTCAAATTCTAGACACCGACAAGTTTTTTAACTCTCTTAAGAAAAATAATTTACCCACATTTAAGAAGAGCACGGCTTCAAAAAGTTCCAAAATCAAAATAAATGAAAAATGGCAGCGAGGTCAAGAATTTCTTCAAAAGATTTTGGTTGCTAAAGAAATGGGTCGCAAAATTGATATGAAGGAAATCTTTAAACACGAACTAACAGAAAATCCTATGGCTTTGGCACCTCATGGTATTTTAAATATACCATCAAACAAGAGTTCTTTGGGAAGTATAATTGGGAGTTTTACAGGAAGCTGCAAGGAATTGCCCACAATTCATGATGGAAAATCTTGTTATATACAGGGTGTTTCACGACGAGCGGCAGTTAGCCGTATCTCGAAAAGTACTTCGATTGGTGTGGAGAAAATTTTGCACACTAAGGTTTCAGCGGAAGCCGAATTCAATGAAAATATTTTGAGTTTGATGGCACTTCCGGTTTTACCGGAAACAGATACAAACTTTGTTATTTTAAATGGGACACCCAGAATATTATTGCATTTTTGGATTCTTTGTTGAATTTTAGGTAAAGTTTCATCCGAAAGAAAATTAAGTCTTTCAAAAATTTTTACCAAAAACAATGTTGACTTCAAAAAATTACATCTTCGCTGTGGTGCCAATTATGGAAACGAAATTACACCGTCCTTTAAACCAATGCATGTGCTAACTAATGGTGTATTGCGAACTTCCTTTTCTCAAAGAGGAGGCGCCTCACGATTTTTTAATTTTCGGGAACTTTGATCATAAAAATCTCCGTTTTTCTAAATGGAATGCCATAGAAATTGAGTATTCATAAGAAAGAGAATTAAATTCTCTTTCTTTTGATTATCTCATTCCTATACCTAACTATCTTAGATTTTGTTTTATTTTAGATTATTTGTCATTTTGCTGCATTTTTCAATAATTTTCCCTTTAACAATCTCACAATCATGATTTCTATAGCAACGCCACTGTTACCAGTCGTAAGAAAACCTTTTTTAATTGTAGTTTATGTACGTAATTTAAAACATTCTTGTTGCACTCACTTAATCTCAGCAATTTCATTGGTTAAATTTAAATGAACCAATCAAATTCATGTAAAAAGGAGATGCTTTTTATTTGTCAATTAATAACCAAACAAAAAAGAGGGAAGGGGTCCTGGCACTACTGGCTAATTGGTTAACAATCTTCCGGATGAGGGAAGGACACTGCATTAAAGCCAGCACGATAAAAATTGACAAATAAAAAGCATCTCCTTTTTACATGAATTTGATTGGTTCATTTAAATTTAACCAATGAAATTGCTGAGATTAAGTGAGTGCAACAAGAATGTTTTAAATTACGTACATAAACTACAATTAAAAAAGGTTTTCTTACGACTGGTAACAGTGGCGTTGCTATAGAAATCATGATTGTGAGATTGTTAAATGGAAAATTATTGAAAAATGCAGCAAAATGACAAATAATCTAAAATAAAACAAAATCTAAGATAGTTAGGTATAGGAATGAGATAATCAAAAGAAAGAGAATTTAATTCTCTTTCTTATGAATACTCAATTTCTATGGCATTCCATTTAGAAAAACGGAGATTTTTATGATCAAAGTTCCCGAAATTTAAAAAATCGTGAGGCGCCTCCTCTTTGAGAAAAGGAAGTTCGCAATACACCATTAGTTAGCACATGCATTGGTTTAAAGGACGGTGTAATTTCGTTTCCATAATTGGCACCACAGCGAAGATGTAATTTTTTGAAGTCAACATTGTTTTTGGTAAAAATTTTTGAAAGACTTAATTTTCTCAAGAACGGCTGACTTTAGGTATACCACTTTCGGATGAAACTTTACCTAAAATTCAACAAAGAATCCAAAAATGCAATAATATTCTGGGTGTCCCATTTAAAATAACAAAGTTTGTATCTGTTTCCGGTAAAACCGGAAGTGCCATCAAACTCAAAATATTTTCATTGCATTCGGCTTCCCCTGAAACCTTAGTGTGCAAATTTTCTCCACACCAATCGAAGTACTTTTCGAGATACGGCTAACTGCCGCTCGTCGTGAAACACCCTGTATATGATGGGATGGCACAAGTCCAAATTATGGGCAAACCTGCTTCTGCGAAAACTTTTAACGATTATGCCAAAATATTTGCAGATAGAATATTTAGTAATAAACATAATGCTCAAAGAATTGATGTAATGGATTACTATAAAACGAATTCTATCAAAGATTCCACGAGATTAAAACGTGGTGGAAATTGTCCTACAATTGAAAGAACTATAAGCAATCCTACTGGATTTTTGCCACAACAATGGCATTTATTTATACATTCTGTCCATAATAAGCTAGAGCTCTGTAACTTTCTTTCGGAAGATATGTACCAGCGATCATTATTTAAAGATGTTCATTTCGTGACAAGTGGTGGCTTCAAGGATGTAAAAATGTATAAATCTAATTATGGACTCAATAATGATTTGCTTTGTTCTACCCAAGAAGAAGCTGACACACGAATTTTACTACATATTTTGTCTGCGAAGGTGGAAGGATATAAGCGCTGTATTATTGACTGTCGTGATACAGATGTATTAATACTCTTAAGCCACTTCAAAGATGTGTTAACTGAAGAAGTTTGGATGAAAGTTGGTACAAAAGACTCTACTAGATTTATAGCTGTGCATTCTATACAACTTGAAGCCCCTCTATTGAACAACTTACCAGCTCTTCATGCGATTAGTGGTTGTGATACAACCAGCCAGTTATTTGGATGTGGCAAAAAGGCATTTTGGAATGTATACCTGCAGTATTACCAATTGTTAAGCCATGTCGGAAGGGGTAATCCTTCAAAAGATACCTTAAACAATATGGAACAATTTATAATTCGTGTATATACGAAAAGTGAAGATATAACCAACATCAACGAGTTACGTGAAATATTAGCAAGTTCCAAGTCTCTAAATAAATTACCTCCGACTAGGGCAAGTTTGGTGCAACATTCACTTAGAGTGCACTACCAAACATTGGTTTGGTTGCATAGTTTGGAGCCCCAACCGATTTTGCCCAATGTAACTGATTCCGGCTGGAAAGTAGAGGACAATAAAATTATACCAGTCTTAACAACAGAACCAAGTTTTCCCGACACCAGCCCGTTTCTCACAACATGTAAATGTGTAAAAGGTACGGCAAAAATTTGAAGAAGAACTAATTAATAAACCTTCCCATTTTAGGTTGTTTAAAATCTTGTTCGTGCAGGAAGAGAAACTTAAGGTGCATTGGTTCTTGTAAGTGCATGGCAAGACCATCTTCTTGTCATAATAGTTCTGTTCCATCATCACGTACTATTGACATTGAACGCTTTAATACCTCTTTGGACAGCGATTCTTCTGATGTCAGCGATGGATAAGCGATAAGTACCTACAGCAAAATTCGAGGCAAAATTTAATTTTTTTCAAATTAAACTTGCTTATAGATTTGTTTTTGAATAAGCTTATTATAGTTCTTGATTTCAAACATTTATTAACTACTATCAAATACGGTTCATAATTTTTTACTCACAAATTCAATTAAAATTTTCCTCTATATGAATCGTTTAATTTCGTGTATTTTGTCCATTAATGTCCATTTCGAGTTATTAAACATTAAATTATTCTTAAAAAACCCCTATGAACAGAACAAGACAAAAAAAAATTTTTTAAATACTTAATGTAATTTTTCAGGTCGGCGTGACAATATTATACCTCGAAAGCGCATTAGTTCTATAATTGTATGCACGACCTTGCTATATTGAACCTTCCTCGCATCTCCGGGTGTCGGTCCGTCGAGCGGCGAGCCGTTGTGCAACACTGCACATTATTGCATTTTTCTCGAAATCTATTCAATCAATCTTAATAAAACAAAAACCATTGGAAAGAGGAGATGTAACTCAAAAAAATTTATATTTGTAATTTTTTCGCTAAATCTCGGGGTTTTCGACTTATGATTTAAGAAAGCATTTGAGAGACAGCGCATTTCAAGAATTGAGAGTAAACACCACTTTAAATATCGGGTGGTATAGGAATAACCATGTATTTGGACGTGTTTAGTAACATAAAACAATTAATTTTTCAGCCTTCTTTTTTCAAAATCTGTATTTAGTTATAATCGATGGAAAGTGCTTTTAACATAGAACCGATTGACATAAAGTCATTTTTTGGTAAAAAAATTGCATTTTCATCCCTACCTCATTTATATACCACCTAACCTATTGTACGACCTCTCGTTATCTTATCTCTGATATGTAAGGAACACTTTGTAATAGGTCGTAGCTTTTGTCTTCGCTGTGCACACGGACTGAACGATATGCTTCCAGTTTCACCACACTACTTCAGTTTTTGGTGCAAACTTCGCAACGTCAATACAACGTTCTTTCGGTAAGACTCGTAAATAAACTCTCTTACCAAATGAGCATGTGTTATTTCTGAGATAAATCTAAATTCACCTTTGTCGACACGGGGTTTCTTGTCTTCAATACCTTTCTTAATGATTCTCCAAACCGTGGTGTATGGAATTCCTGTTGCAGTCGCGGTTTTCATTACAATGTTCGCTTCTCCGTCTGCGTTTTTAATATTGTTGTAAATTTGGAGCACAACTTCTTTAGCTTGTTTATTTAAATGTTTAGTGGGACGGTTAGGTTGTGTTCCCGATACATTGTCTTCTTCGCCTATATTGGGTTCCGCGGGAGCATCTTCATCTATATTCGGTTCCGCGGGAGCATCATCTTCAATATAGTCCACCTCAAGGCGCTCGGGTTCTTCTTCACTTATATCAAATGGTCTCCACATTTTTATATAAATAATCACTTCCAATAACCTACACGCAACACAAACGTCCACAACAGATGCCTACAAGACACTAAATAATTTCTTTTCTAAAACTTTCTGCCAGGTAAAATTCTATTACATATTCTTAGAAGTCATAATAGGGCTGGAAATTATTCATTATTGTTCAAATAATTAAGCAGGGCTACCTGTTCCATTTATGTAAATAAATATTAGTCGCTAGGGGAAGAAATATGATTTTATATTTTATTTCACCATAATGGCTTTATTATAAGAAATATAAAATCATTAAAAACTTTGAGGAATTCAAATTAAAATGATAATGTTTGTTTTTATAAGTAATTTAGTTTTTCTCGACACTATTGGTTGCTTTCCATATAATACAGCCCTGTACAGCGCTCTCGTAGTTGAACACTTGGCTGTGTAGAAAGATTTATGGAGGGAATTCCCCTGCATTGTCAACCTCAACGGGCGGTCGGCTTAAGTTAAAAGGTTTGTCTTTATGGTTGTTCAATTATTTCTTGACAAAGTATAATTGAAAAATTGTGAATGGTTGAAAGCCGAGGCAATGAAAATCTAAAGAATGGTATTAATTTCAAACTCCGTTATTCAGTAGAAATTTGAATTTCCACCCCTAAATTTCATGTCCTTCGATAGATTTCTCCAAAAATTCACTTCTCCTTTCTCAAAGATACAATGTATCCGGCCTCAGGATTTTACAGCAAATATTGCTTCTCTGTCAAATTACATGATTTCATGGACACTTCAACGCTTAAACTTCCAACCACCTATTTCACCACCCCCACATGCTCTAAAGGAAGTTGTGTTTTCAATTTTACCGCCAAATCCAATTCGTTGAAAAATTGCGGCTATTTAGAAGTTCATGTTTTCAACCCCTCAATTGCACCCATTTATGATTTACAGGGGTGAGTTTATTTTTATGGTATTACATAACTTCTTGCCCATTTTTCCTACTTCGGTTTTTCATAAATAAATCCACAGGATTTTGGGTTAAAAACTCTACAGACCGAAATCTTTCAAACCCCGTAATTTTATGCCACCATTTACTTGAACAAATTTCCAAGTTTCTACCCTTAAATCTCGTCCTTTTTCTTAGTTATAATGAAAACTTGCCCTTCCGTCTAGTGTTACCAAATTAACACACCAAATTCTGCCTTGATACGTTGAACAATTTTTGAATACCTACTCATATTATTTTTTGTGTTTCACCTCCCCACTCCACTTCACCACTTAAAAAAAGGGAGGTTACTGCAATCACTAAAATTCTCGAATTTGAGATAACACCTGATCTTCACGTTTTGAGGTCTCAGGAACCCAAAAAAGCGGTTTTAAAAATGTGTCTGTGATGTGTGTACGTACGAACGTACGTTTGTAAACACGCCACAGCGAAAACTACTAGACCGATTTGGCTGAAATTTGGAACGTAGGCATCTCATAACCCAACTTAGATCTGAAAAGCTTGTGGAGCCAATCGTACAACCAGAAATGCCATTTTGGCACACAACTTTTAAATTTTAAATGCAAAAATTAAAAAAATTGAAATTTTTATCGGACTTTAAAATCGCGGTACAGCTTAAGCCCCTCAACCGATTTGGCTGAAATTTGGCACGTGGGGATTGTATTACACGTCGAAAAGCTGAACTAATTTTGGATTCAATTGCCCAGCGGAAAGTGCCGTTTTGGCACACCAATTTCCGAATTTAAAATTATTCTCTCCAAAACAAGTTCTTGAAAGATTTACTGTTACCATCAGAAAGGCCTTCAAATTCTGGTTTTAAATAAAACAAAACTCATTTGCATTTACTACCCTTTGGGTAAAAAAATCGAATTTTGTAATGACACTCAGCCCATTATATTTGATACATGAAGATTAGGTGACCCGCTGACGTGCTGAAAGGCTACTGGGAGCACGGGAGGGCCAATTAGGCATATCAACTTTAAAATTATATAGGTACGCAAGACATGGAAATCAAAGACTGGAGAACGGAAGGAACATGAGAAATGAGTTTTTAAAGTTTTTTAAGTTTTTAACCGAGAGAGAAAGAAGTAGCCGAAGAAGAAAAAAAAAGAAAACTAGACCAAAACATGTAAATTGTAAATATGTATTAAATTAGTATGTAAAAGGGCATCAGGGCTCATTACAAACCGAAAGGTATAGTAATAAAGTTATCTATCTATAGGGAGAATCCGTTTTATTTCCTGTGTCCACGGCCTCGTGAAAGAACGAAAACGACAACGTGATTGAATTTTGGGGTTGAATTGAGTTTAGGGGTTGCAAGATTAAAGGGATTTCACAACGGTCATTTTTTCAGTCATTGATGGAAAGCTTTCGAATGGCGTGCATTTCGAACAATACTATTGAGCGAAATTTCGAGTTGCAACCCCTAATTTCCACCCCATGTGTCCGATTTTGCGGAGAAGGCATCCCCCGCAAGATTTAATCAAACTGTGTATATTTCCCACCCATAGCCACCATCTTGGGCCGATATGGCTCAAAAGTATTCCCCCCCTCTAATAATTTGGGGAAACAACAATACGTTCTCAAGACTCGACGACCGAGCGAGAGAATAATCAAAGACGAGAGTACCTCCGCATTCTTGGAGCGATGTGGGAAAGAGATAGAGACATAGATGTACAGGAAAGAAAAGCAAAAATCAGAGAATCAAGATATAACGCAAAATATGAGAATATAATAAGTGAAGGGTTACCTACCAAGTTACTTGGAGAGGGAGAGTGGGAAAGAAAAAAATTGATAGCGAGATTCAGATGCGGGAATGAGGAGAGGGAAAACAAGTTCTTGCTGAAGGAAGAAGAGAGAAAGTGCAGAGTATGTGGAGAAGAAAGAGAGACAGTAGATCACCTGCTGAAAGAGTGTGTGGGAATGAGAGAGGAGGAAAGGGAGAGAAAGAGTATTCTGAACGAATGGGGAGAGGGAATAGAATGGATGAAGGAAGTCGAGAGAGCGAGAGAAAGAAGGGGGGGGGGGAGAAGAGAAAACAGAAGGCAACCGAGAGAGAAAGAAGTAGCCGAAGAAGAAAAAAAAGAAAACTAGACCAAAACATGTAAATATGTATTAAATTAGTATGTAAAAGGGCAGGGCTCATTACAAACCGAAAGGTATAGTAATAAAGTTATCTATCTATAGGGAGAATCCGTTTTATTTCCTGTGTCCACGGCCTCGTGAAAGAACGAAAACGACAACGTGATTGAATTTTGGGGTTGAATTGAGTTTAGGGGTTGCAAGATTAAAGGGATTTCACAACGGTCCCTTTTTTCAGTCATTAATGGAAAGCTTTCGAATGGCGTGCATTTCGAACAATACTATTGAGCGAAATTTCGAGTTGCAACCCCTAATTTCCACCCCATGTGTCCGATTTTGCGGAGAAGGCATCCCCCGCAAGATTTAATCAAACTGTGTATATTTCCCACCCATAGCCACCATCTTGGGCCGATATGGCTCAAAAGTATTCCCCCCCTCTAATAATTTGGGGAAACAACAATACGTTCTCAAGACTCGACGACCGAGCGAGAGAATAATCAAAGACGAGAGTACCTCCGCATTCTTGGAGCGATGTGGGAAAGAGATAGAGACATAGATGTACAGGAAAGAAAAGCAAAAATCAGAGAATCAAGATATAACGCAAAATATGAGAATATAATAAGTGAAGGGTTACCTACCAAGTTACTTGGAGAGGGAGAGTGGGAAAGAAAAAAATTGATAGCGAGATTCAGATGCGGGAATGAGGAGAGGGAAAACAAGTTCTTGCTGAAGGAAGAAGAGAGAAAGTGCAGAGTATGTGGAGAAGAAAGAGAGACAGTAGATCACCTGCTGAAAGAGTGTGTGGGAATGAGAGAGGAGGAAAGGGAGAGAAAGAGTATTCTGAACGAATGGGGAGAGGGAATAGAATGGATGAAGGAAGTCGAGAGAGCGAGAGAAAGAAGGGGGGGGGGGAGAAGAGAAAACAGAAGGCAACCGAGAGAGAAAGAAGTAGCCGAAGAAGAAAAAAAAGAAAACTAGACCAAAACATGTAAATATGTATTAAATTAGTATGTAAAAGGGCAGGGCTCATTACAAACCGAAAGGTATAGTAATAAAGTTATCTATCTATAGGGAGAATCCGTTTTATTTCCTGTGTCCACGGCCTCGTGAAAGAACGAAAACGACAACGTGATTGAATTTTGGGGTTGAATTGAGTTTAGGGGTTGCAAGATTAAAGGGATTTCACAACGGTCCCTTTTTTCAGTCATTAATGGAAAGCTTTCGAATGGCGTGCATTTCGAACAATACTATTGAGCGAAATTTCGAGTTGCAACCCCTAATTTCCACCCCATGTGTCCGATTTTGCGGAGAAGGCATCCCCCGCAAGATTTAATCAAACTGTATATTTCCCACCCATAGCCACCATGTTGGGCCGATATGGCTCAAAAGTATTCCCCCCCTCTAATAATTTGGGGAAACAACAATACGTTCTCAAGACTCGACGACCGAGCGAGAGAATAATCAAAGACGAGAGTACCTCCGCATTCTTGGAGCGATGTGGGAAAGAGATAGAGACATAGATGTACAGGAAAGAAAAGCAAAAATCAGAGAATCAAGATATAACGCAAAATATGAGAATATAATAAGTGAAGGGTTACCTACCAAGTTACTTGGAGAGGGAGAGTGGGAAAGAAAAAAAATGATAGCGAGATTCAGATGCGGGAATGAGGAGAGGGAAAACAAGTTCTGGCTGAAGGAAGAAGAGAGAAAGTGCAGAGTATGTGGAGAAGAAAGAGAGACAGTAGATCACCTGCTGAAAGAGTGTGTGGGAATGAGAGAGGAGGAAAGGGAGAGAAAGAGTATTCTGAACGAATGGGGAGAGGGAATAGAATGGATAAGGAAGTCGAGAGAGCGAGAGAAAGAAGGGGGGGGGGAGAAGAGAAAACAGAAGGCAACCGAGAGAGAAAGAAGTAGCCGAAGAAGAAAAAAAAGAAAACTAGACCAAAACATGTAAATTGTAAATATGTATTAAATTAGTATGTAAAAGGGCATCAGGGCTCATTACAAACCGAAAGGTATAGTAATAAAGTTATCTATCTATAGGGAGAATCCGTTTTATTTCCTGTGTCCACGGCCTCGTGAAAGAACGAAAACGACAACGTGATTGAATTTTGGGGTTGAATTGAGTTTAGGGGTTGCAAGATTAAAGGGATTTCACAACGGTCCCTTTTTTCAGTCATTAATGGAAAGCTTTCGAATGGCGTGCATTTCGAACAATACTATTGAGCGAAATTTCGAGTTGCAACCCCTAATTTCCACCCCATGTGTCCGATTTTGCAGAGAAGGCATCCCCCGCAAGATTTAATCAAACTGTGTATATTTCCCACCCATAGCCACCATCTTGGGCCGATATGGCTCAAAAGTATTCCCCCCCTCTAATAATTTGGGGAAACAACAATACGTTCTCAAGACTCGACGACCGAGCGAGAGAATAATCAAAGACGAGAGTACCTCCGCATTCTTGGAGCGATGTGGGAAAGAGATAGAGACATAGATGTACAGGAAAGAAAAGCAAAAATCAGAGAATCAAGATATAACGCAAAATATGAGAATATAATAAGTGAAGGGTTACCTACCAAGTTACTTGGAGAGGGAGAGTGGGAAAGAAAAAAATTGATAGCGAGATTCAGATGCGGGAATGAGGAGAGGGAAAACAAGTTCTTGCTGAAGGAAGAAGAGAGAAAGTGCAGAGTATGTGGAGAAGAAAGAGAGACAGTAGATCACCTGCTGAAAGAGTGTGTGGGAATGAGAGAGGAGGAAAGGGAGAGAAAGAGTATTCTGAACGAATGGGGAGAGGGAATAGAATGGATGAAGGAAGTCGAGAGAGCGAGAGAAAGAAGGGGGGGGGGAGAAGAGAAAACAGAAGGCAACCGAGAGAGAAAGAAGTAGCCGAAGAAGAAAAAAAAGAAAACTAGACCAAAACATTACAAACCGAAAGGTATAGTAATAAAGTTATCTATCTATAGGGAGAATCCGTTTTATTTCCTGTGTCCACGGCCTCGTGAAAGAACGAAAACGACAACGTGATTGAATTTTGGGGTTGAATTGAGTTTAGGGGTTGCAAGATTAAAGGGATTTCACAACGGTCCCTTTTTTCAGTCATTAATGGAAAGCTTTCGAATGGCGTGCATTTCGAACAATACTATTGAGCGAAATTTCGAGTTGCAACCCCTAATTTCCACCCCATGTGTCCGATTTTGCGGAGAAGGCATCCTCCGCAAGATTTAATCAAACTGTGTATATTTCCCACCCATAGCCACCATCTTGGGCCGATATGGCTCAAAAGTATTCCCCCCCTCTAATAATTTGGGGAAACAACAATACGTTCTCAAGACTCGACGACCGAGCGAGAGAATAATCAAAGACGAGAGTACCTCCGCATTCTTGGAGCGATGTGGGAAAGAGATAGAGACATAGATGTACAGGAAAGAAAAGCAAAAATCAGAGAATCAAGATATAACGCAAAATATGAGAATATAATAAGTGAAGGGTTACCAACCAAGTTACTTGGAGAGGGAGAGTGGGAAAGAAAAAAAATGATAGCGAGATTCAGATGCGGGAATGAGAAGAGGGAAAACAAGTTCTGGCTGAAGGAAGAAGAGAGAAAGTGCAGAGTATGTGGAGAAGAAAGAGAGACAGTAGATCACCTGCTGAAAGAGTGTGTGGGAATGAGAGAGGAGGAAAGGGAGAGAAAGAGTATTCTGAACGAATGGGGAGAGGGAATAGAATGGATAAGGAAGTCGAGAGAGCGAGAGAAAGAAGGGGGGGGGGAGAAGAGAAAACAGAAGACAACCGAGAGAGAAAGAAGTAGCCGAAGAAGAAAAAAAAGAAAACTAGACCAAAACATGTAAATATGTATTAAATTAGTATGTAAAAGGGCAGGGCTCATTACAAACCGAAAGGTATAGTAATAAAGTTATCTATCTATAGGGAGAATCCGTTTTATTTCCTGTGTCCACGGCCTCGTGAAAGAACAAAAACGATAACGTGATTGAATTTTGGGGTTGAATTGAGTTTAGGGGTTGCAAGATTAAAGGGATTTCACAACGGTCATTTTTTCAGTCATTAATGGAAAGCTTTCGAATGGCGTGCATTTCGAACAATACTATTGAGCGAAATTTCGAGTTGCAACCCCTAATTTCCACCCCATGTGTCCGATTTTGCGGAGAAGGCATCCCCCGCAAGATTTAATCAAACTGTGTATATTTCCCACCCATAGCCACCATCTTGGGCCGATATGGCTCAAAAGTATTCCCCCCCTCTAATAATTTGGGGAAACAACAATACGTTCTCAAGACTCGACGACCGAGCGAGAGAATAATCAAAGACGAGAGTACCTCCGCATTCTTGGAGCGATGTGGGAAAGAGATAGAGACATAGATGTACAGGAAAGAAAAGCAAAAATCAGAGAATCAAGATATAACGCAAAATATGAGAATATAATAAGTGAAGGGTTACCTACCAAGTTACTTGGAGAGGGAGAGTGGGAAAGAAAAAAATTGATAGCGAGATTCAGATGCGGGAATGAGGAGAGGGAAAACAAGTTCTGGCTGAAGGAAGAAGAGAGAAAGTGCAGAGTATGTGGAGAAGAAAGAGAGACAGTAGATCACCTGCTGAAAGAGTGTGTGGGAATGAGAGAGGAGGAAAGGGAGAGAAAGAGTATTCTGAACGAATGGGGAGAGGGAATAGAATGGATAAGGAAGTCGAGAGAGCGAGAGAAAGAAGGGGGGGGGGAGAAGAGAAAACAGAAGGCAACCGAGAGAGAAAGAAGTAGCCGAAGAAGAAAAAAAAGAAAACTAGACCAAAACATGTAAATATGTATTAAATTAGTATGTAAAAGGGCAGGGCTCATTACAAACCGAAAGGTATAGTAATAAACTTATCTAATCTAATCTAACCTCCGCATTCTTCTACGACACTAACAGTACAATACCTATAGGTATCGTAAAAATGACGGATTAACTTGAAAGTCTTGTGCATAACTTGTTCAGATTTTTACTTTAAAGTTTCAGAGAATTATTGTCAGCGACACCCTGTTTAGAATAACAATGTTCCGATATGTAAAAGCTAAAGTAAACAAAAACTACCTATTTATGACAGCTTTTTGTCTTTAGTTACAAGAAAATTTTCCGCAAACTATGAGTTTAGGCAAGTAAATTGCTTGGATACTCTGAAAGGTAATTTTGTACAATTTGTTGACTTTTTCGTCTAATCTGTACAAAAGTCTCATTGTATTTTTTCTCAATTAAATATTTCATATACAGGTTATATGTATAGGTACACGTAAATTTTAACTTACTTCTGGTGTAGATGCCATGTTTCGTTGATAATTAATTTCTTAGTCGACTTGAGGGTTTCTAGGTAAGTACCATGACTTAGTTGGAGTCTGAAAAAAATATATTTTAGAGCCATAAAATTTTATTAGATTTAATTTGATTGATATGCGGTTTCAAATTGTAATAGCTATTTAAATAATAAAAAATCATTACAATAACCTCGTAGGATTCTGATCACAATACACAGGATGTTCCTTAAGTATGCGTATGCCGAAACGTATGAACTTATGGCATCTTACAAAAAAGACCTGGATTCTAAATACCTACTCTTGAAATGATTCATTGATTGTTATACCTACGTTTTATGAAAGGCTAAGGTGTCAAAAAATTTCAAACAAAAGTTAAGAATTAATTCCGCAATATTATTAAAAATTTGTGTAAACAACTTACGTAGTAATTTTTATATTTTATTGTCTTCAGAAAATATAATTTCACGATATAGAATTTACTAAATTAATGCTTTGAATAAGAATATGCGCCCAGTTTATATTCGAATTTCAGGCAAAAAGTTATTGGCTGCAGATTAATGCTAAAATAAACATTCCATTTCGTAAACTGTTTCCAAATCTTATTTCTTAGAAGTTTTTCTCCGCAAAATTATGATGAAAATATGCTATCTTTTTTATTATTATATAGGTGCCTACATTATTAATCTAGAATTAAATTATGATGCATATGTTACACAATTTGCGTGGAAGCAATCAATCTTACAGTCAAATTACTGATTAAGAAGAAAACGGACAGCTTAAAGTATCCGATAACTAATTATCAGGAAGAAGAAAAAATCAGGTGTTTTATGGGCCACCCATTATTATCAAACCAGTAGAAAAGTTGAGTACTTCATAAATGTATATACAGGGTGTCCCGTCTCAGAGTGCAAAAGTTTCAGCCACAGATTCCTTGCATGAAAATAAAAGAACCGAATTTTTTTGTTTCGCTAGATGGGCCCCCATTTCGTCACTAGGGCTCCTCAAAAGTGAGCCCCAAAAATCGAAAATTAATTCCCACGTCGTAACTATTCAACCGATTTTGCTGAAATCTTCCACAAGACCATTACGAACGATAAAGATTTCAATAATGTAGCTGATGATTTCGTGGTGCCCACCATGGGCGCCCCCGGGGCCGCCCTCGACATTTTCATTTCAAAATTATCAAGTAACTATATTTAGAAACCGTTATCTGATTGGAATGTAATCTTAATTTTTGCATTTTTTAATTTTCCTTTCAATTGAATCGGTATGTTTATTAAATGCCTGAAATTTTGTACCCGCTTTGGGCGTTTTGCAGTTTTGGCTCTAGAAAACCTTGCTAGGATAGGTATAGGTATGCACATGACATTTCGTGAAGAAACCTAAGACCAGTAGCAAATTTGAATGACCTGATTCCAAATCAAAGTGATGGAGTTTGAGTTTTATAGTCAATTTTTTCACTAGCTTGTGACGCATCTCCCATTGAAATTATCCTTTTGTATTTTAACCTCCCCAACCCTACAATTTAAAAAAATGGAGGTTACTGCAATCACTAAAATTCTCGAATTCGAGATAAGACCGGATTTATACGTTTTTAGGTCTCAGGAACCCAAAAAAGTGGCTTTTAAAATGTGTCTGTATGTATGTACGTTCGTACGTTCGTAAACACGCCACAGCCCAAACTAATAGACCGATTTAATGTGCCTCTTACATTTATCAGTTCGAATTAAAGAAATCAAAAATTAATTACGGGTCAGGTAGCGGGTCCGTGAAGTTGACCCCTAGAGTCGAGCTATATCGAAAAATGTTATGACAATAAGTAGTGCTTCATTTGTGCTCATTTGTGCACATATTTATTTAATTTGTACTCCACTACCTGACAAGTTATTTAAAAAAAAGGCAGCAGAGAAGCGGCTGGAACCTCCCCAACGCGTGGGTCTTTGATTTCCGTGACTTGTGTTTAAGATTTTAAAGTTAATATGCCTAAATGGCACTTCCCGTTAACCAATTGCTCCCAAAAGCCTTTCAGCTCTTCAACGGGTCACCTGACCTCCATGTACCAAATTTCAGACAAATCCTTCCATTAGTTTGGGCTATAACGTGGTTTCAGTGTTATTTCAAAATTTCGATTTTTCTACCCAAAGGGTAATAAATGCGAATAAATTTTATCTCATTTAAAACCAGAATTCGAAGACCCTTCTAATGCTGGCAATAAATCTTTCAAAAATTTGTTTTGGATGGGTAAATGAGAGAATACTTTAAATTTGGAAATTGGTGTGCCAAAACGGCACTTTCCGTGGGTCGATTGAATCCAACATTTGTTCAGCTCTTCGACGTGTAATACAATCCCCATGTGCAAAATTTTAGCCAAATCGGTTCAGGGGCTTGGGCTGTACCGCGATTTTAAAGTCCGATAAAAATCTCGATATTTTTAGTTTTTGGTCAAAAGGGCACTGACAGTGAATACATCTTTGGAAGCAGAATCTGAAGGCCTTTCTTATTGTGACGTGAAAAATGGGGGTTTACATTTAAAAGGAGTGTATCGGCTAAGGCGGGTTTTTGGGCCAATGAAATCAAGTATTTGAATAAATATAGCTCACGTATATAATTAATTTATCAATTATGATTATAAGCCCTTCATTAACAACAAATCAAAGAATTTTTTCGATATAAATTCGAGTCACTTAGAAATCCGCAAAAAGAAATATCCAAGAAAAGCATTTGCGGCAACCCGTTTTCAAGCAGCGTTTTTGGGCCCGGTATAATTAACTGGTGTTGGTCAAAATAATTAAGCTTCTTATCTTATGATATTTAGGAAATCTAGGATATACTCGATATACAAAGCAAAAATGGTGCATGCAATGATTTCAAATCAGTGGCGGGTACCTGCTGGGTCAAGCGCAGGGAGGTGGTAGGGGAGGAAAACTTTTAACCAATTATTACATACTTATTATAAATGACACATGTTTTTTCGTGCCACATGACCGTGTAGGTACTTATTAGGTTTATACCGTATCGTATAACCCTAAAATATACAGGATGTCCTATCTAGGATTTCGGGTGACAATAACTTTTGATCCACTACACCGATTTGGTTGGAAAAAAAGGTCTATTAGCAACAATAATTGAAGGGAAACAGCGGATGTTGTGTGAATGCGCTGTGTGACAAAAGGCAAGTGGCGCTACAGTCGAATTATCATAAGGAACATACAGACAGCATGTGACACAGCATCTGAAATCCGTTTTTATGGAGCGCTATAACAATTATTATGGAAGTTGTATCACGTGTATCAACAAAGTACAAATTGAAGTGACGACGGTGGCGCCACCTATCTTCCTATCTACCAAATCGGAATCGCGGTTCAGCAGTAATGCTGCTTGAAGTCCCGTGAAGTCCCATTTTCGATTTATTTTTACCATCCGGTGAATGTCGATCCTCCATAAAAATGACAAAAAGTCAAAGTAGCAGCCTACTGACTTTGTTGCTCTTACACGGGGGAATACGGTAATATAATATTGTATTCCAAAAAATATAAGTGTAATTTTTGTAGTCGAGATCACAAAATTAGCTACATTCCGCAGTGCGTACAGTATTTTTTGCAATACTTGAGACAGGGAGATAAAAATACTGTATACCTTGCACTGTAAGTAACACTTGCAGTCCATGGACGCGTTGTTTTGTGGAACGTGAAACTAAATATTTACAGCCTTTGTGCTTAAGCGTGTAGAAGCACTTACAATGCTGGTATTTCAAAAAATCGTTTTCACACAATCGTTTCGATATTTCAATTTACCATAGTTGCTATAATGAGCGGAAAGTTGACCTTACGAAAAACAGTTTAGTTTCCATAGGAACAAAAAATAACAGTGCCGTTATGAACCATAACGGCATACATGCGCGGTAAGTTAAACAAATGAAAATAGTAAATAGCGCGTGAGATGTCAAATAGGTATCAAAAACGTTTTAATTTAATAAAATTTAGGTTTCCTGTGATTGCCGACTGCTATTTTGCTTCAAATTACTCGTCGGGTCGGTTTCAAACAGATTTTCCAAGTTTGTTATTACCTAATGGTAAAATTCGATTGTGCACCGCCTCGTTTTTACAAACTATTCCTCGATTCTGTTAACATGCACTTACCAACCTAGTATCGTTAATAACTATTTCCAATATCGTCAGAATTTTGTCTGTTGTTTCGTTAAACGGGACGAAATTGCTGTCACTGTCAAAAAGCAGAAACAATGGATATGGGACAATAATGAATAACAATGATCTCTAGCACTCTCCATTATTGTTATTTATTTTTTCTCGACAATGACAGGAATTTTGATGAAAATTATAAAAGCCCGTTTAACAAAACAAAAAAAAGCCTGCGTTTGTTAGAAAATGTTATTGTAGGTACTTACCTACTGCAAAACTAGAATGCAGACCTATGAAACTTTTCAAACTTGACAAGATCCTTATCCTTACTTTGTTGTTTACTGTGAATTTTTTCGGGTTTTTATCATAATATTTGAAAAAGTTTTGACCTACATGATGGTATCGTTGTGACTCGGTAATGTTTCAAGGTATGACCTCAACTCAAAATATGTACGTAAAGTCTAGTCGAATATTAACGAAAGCGGGGTTGTGTGTCTCAGGTTTTTTTTCTGTTGGTTTGTAAACGGGATTTTAGTTCTGTCAAAATTAATGTCATGGACAATAATTAACAACAAACATTCCTTCGAGGATCCTTTTCAACCTCCATTGTTACTGGGGCTCAATTCTCGAATCTTTCGAAACTGTTTCGTATGCGATGTTGATGTTACTAGGCAGCCGCCAATCAGATTGCTCGTACCTTAGTGATTCCGCATACGAAACAGTTCGTACGATTCGAGAATTGGACCCCTGTTTATTGACACTGACAGTGAGTGACGGGAGTTTTGACGGATGTGAAATCCCGTTTACAAACCAACAGAAAAAAAGCCTGAGACACAACCCCCGCATTCGTTAATATGCGACGGGACTTTAAGTAGTAGACTCTCCTTACTGTGACTGTGACTTTTCAATGTTTTACTTCCCGTTGAAGATAAAGAATGTAGAGTGGGATGGAGGCTTTAACGGGTCAGGTTGATGGTTTCACTTTGGGTTCCGGATGGGTCCTGTGTCAATTGGTTCGTTTTTACCGACGCTTCATTCACCGTTGCAGGCGACATCATCAGGGCTGAGTTGGCGCCAATCTAGCCCTGATGATGTCGCTTGCAACGGTGAATGAAACGTCGGTAAAAACGAACCAATTGACACGGGACCGAGCCGGAACCCAAAATCCAACGATAAAGAATGTAATTTGAGAATTTTGCGTTGGAACTCGGTACATTGGTGTACAAGCTTTTTCACTCGAGAAAAATCGTAGATTCCGAATCCGTTGAGAGAAAACTATGATTCCATTTAAAAAATCTAAATTAGGGCACTTTCTGGTTATACCGAAAGTGCAAAAAAAGCGACTCTAAAACATTAGGTTGACCTGTCCCAGGATACTTCCGAAATATTTCCCTCGAAATAGTTCTTAATTTATTCCTTATACTTTTGAAATGCACTTATACATATCGATTAATATAGGGAATTGCGAAAAGATGAAATAAACCTCGAAATAAACATGCTTTCCGTCTTACTATACCCACAAGCAAGTATAAAATAGAAATGCAACTGCGAAGAGACAGGAAAGGATAGGAATAATGCCCTTAGGTACGGGATGCTACATACAAATGTTATAATCAGTTACAATATCAATATTTCGAAAACTGTTATTTGAAAGAGACAATTATTCGAATTCCCAATTCGCACCTCAAGACGGACTTGCTTTTCGGCGGCTGCGGCTGCTCCCCTTACCTCGTCGCGTTTAAAACAGTAGCAAGAACGGGATGCAAACATAAGAAAACAACCACAAAGAATTTACAATAGCAAAGAGAAAAAATAGTGCAAGCGCTAATCATACACCCACACCTATGTGTAATGTCAATGTGTACAGTGTACACGTTCAGGTGAACGGACAGAACATGAAAAATAGTTTAATAAAAAAACTTTACTTAAAAAGACCTGAATGGAAGTTGAAAATAAAGGAAATTGAGAAATATTAACCGAATTTATGAGTTGGTTTTGGCTATTGGGATGGCATATTTTCGAAGAATTGTTCTTTGAAATTATTGTTTTCGAATAAGTAATTGCATTTTAATTCGAAGAATTGTTCGTTCGAATAATAATTCTCTTTCGAATAATTATTAAAAATAGGTGCCGTCATTCAGCGTAGGTATTTAGGAAATCTGTGTATTGGGGGCACAGTGTAAAAGATGCCGACGGCAAGGGGGGGGGGAGTAAACTGACCCCCGGTAGCGCAGCAGGCAATTTTTTCTTTACATAGTTATTATCATTAGGGACTATTACAGGGCAATAGGGAGGGCACAGGCATCATACTTTTTTCTGCTGTTTTGTTAAATAATGTTTCAGTTTTTTCAAAATTCTTGTCAGTGTCAAAAAAACAAACAATGGACTACAATTAAAAACAATAATGATCCCTTCTAACCTTCATTCTTACTGTCTATTATTGACACTGAAAGTAATTTTGACGGAACGGAAAACCTGGTTAACAAAACAGCATAAAGCTTTACTCACTCGCACAACCCTTGCATTAGTAGAAAATGATTTCATTTTACCAAAAGTCGCAACGCTATCTCTTGCTTAAATGCTTATTAGTCAGAAAGATGAAGTAAATAAACTATCTGTGTGTATTTTTTTTTCTTTTTTGCCAATTGCACAATTTAGTTCGTATTTACTTCCTTTAACCCCCTCCCCCCTTCTTATCCTTCCTATTTCTCCACCTTTTGAAACCAGCACAGAAATTCGTCTGGATAGTATTAAGTTAGGTAATCCTAAAGAAACATTTTTAGGACCGCTTGACAATCATTTACAATATGATGTTTGTTATTTGACCAAAACAAAGTGTAACTTCGAATTATACTGACAGTTTGACTGAAATATTAAGTTATTGTTTAAGATTATACAGGGATTTTTTTAAAGTTCCCATCTTGAATATCTTCAGACGTAAAAAAGAAATTGAAATGAAATAAACGTGGGTAATTCCTGAAGGAGGGAGACACTTGCGCGTGTATTCAGTTTTTTTTTCACTTCCGGTTTTACCGGAAATTACCCTAATTTTGGTTTCTCAAATGGGATCATACTTTTTTCTCAACGGACTCTGAATCTACGATTTCTTCTCAGTTAGAAACATGTATCATACTTAACCGGAAGTACCTATAGTCACGGCCACCCTAGATTTTCAAAAATATCGAAGAAATCAGTGAAAAATTGAGATTTTCAAATAAAGCAAAAACAGGTCAACTTAGTTTTTTTGATGCGAATTCATCTGAGCGATAACATTTTCTATTTATTTATTTCATTAATTTATAAGAAACGAGACCTATCGGAGGCTTTAATTTCCGGTTAAACCCGAAGCTGAAAACAAATATCAGACTATAACCATCAGATCCATCTTTAAAAAAACCTATTTTTGCTGTTATCAAAAATCTTAATATTTCACCGATTTCTTCGACATTTTTGAAAATCTAGGGTGGCCGTACTTCTGGTTAGGTATGATACATGTTCCTGACTCAGAAAAAATCGTAGATTCATAATTCGTTGAGAAAAAAGTGCAATCGCATTGGAAAAACCAAAATTAGGGTAATTTCCGGTGAAACCGGAAGTGAAAAACATTACCTGAAAGTGTCCCCTCCGTACAGGGCTGACCAGCGTTTATCTCATTTCAATATATTTTTTACGTCTAAAGATATTCAAGGTGAGAAGTTTTAAAAATAACACCCTAATCGTGTCCGAAAAAAGTGTAGATCCGGAAGGGGTTTTCATGGTTACGTTTTTTTCATACTTCGGCTATAAAATAGTAATGGCATAAAGATCATAATGTGACCAAATTTAAAAAAACGTAACGATGAAAACATAGTGGCCCATCCTGAAGAGTAATCCAATACACTCCTTTAAAAGTTGATGTGCCAAAACGGCATTTCTGGTTGCACGATTGGCTCCAAAAGCTTTTCAGATCTAAGTTGGGTTATCACATGCACACGTACCAAATTTCAGCCAAATCGGTCGAGTAGTTTGGGCTGTGGCGTGTTTACGAACGAACGAACGAACGTACGTACGAACGTACGTACGTACATACATACAGACACATTTTAAAAACCACTTTTTTGGGTTCCTGAGACCTCAAAACGTACAGATCCGGTCTTATCTCGAATTCGAAAATTTTAGTGATTTTTTTTAAATGGTGAAGTGGAGTGGGGAGGTTAAAAAAACGTTTCGAGGCCAACTTATCGGAAGCCCCTAGTAGTGCAAACTTTTGCCAAATTTTATATCTCGCAATTAGTGCCCTATTTGAGCTTAATTGTGCCCAGGTTAGATTTGTTTGTACCCTTAGCGATATTGTTAATTAAAAAAAAAGAGTACTGGGGGCCTACTTCCCGGTAGCCGCCCGAAATTGTACTTTCCAAAAAATTGTGATGGCAAACATTAGTGCCTCATTTGTACTAATTTGTGCTTCACATAAAGCAATTAGTGCCCTAAGTTACTTTCTAGGATAAAGAAAATAACTTTTCGATAACCCCAAAAAATTATATACTTTCCTATTTTTTGCTATGCCAGAGCCTTTAGTGACCCATTTGTGCTCAAGTCAAATCTATCTGACACCATTGCACTCAGAAAGAAACAGAAAATCGCTTTTTTTGAAAAAAATCTTTCTTACAGTTGATGCTATTTAAATGAAACTTGGAACTTTTATACTTTTGACAGCTGTCAATTAAATGGCGTTGACAGAAATTTTCTAGGCCTTCCAGATATCGAGCAACGACAGTCAATTTTTCTTTTTCTTATCACCGCCATATTAGATACCTACACAAAAAATTGGCTTTTCAAAAAGACAAAAAGAAAATAATGTGCATTTTAGAGAATTCCTATACTAATTTAAATAGAATAGAATAGCTTTAGCTTTAGCTTTAACAAAGTTAACGGCACTTCAAAAAGTTTGTAATAGGTTAGCGTTTTTAGTGCCGTAGCAGAATGCGGAGGTACTGAAGTGTTAGTGAAATCGCTCGCTCGGCGGCTCGGCCGGCCGACCACCTACCCCGAAAATCTCGGCGGGGATTGTTTTTGGGCCATATCGAACCATAGTAGTCGAAGTTACGGATGAAAAACCGAAAGAAATTGCAATTTTCGACGTTTGATCGCAAACGCTGCCTCAACGCTTGAAGATAGATCAAAAGTTTGAAAGAAGGAATCGGCGGCATTGAAAATATCTACAAAAAAGTTCGAGACGGCCTATCTACGATGGGATGGGTAGCTACACCGTGATCGTTTTTGTGTTTTAATTTTTGACGAAAATGGCTTCGGTCGCTTATTGTCGACTATCCGTAACAGATATTTATATGCTGTCGCGGACTTTTTTGTAGGTCTATTCCTCGTCTACATTTCTTCCTTATACGATTTTAATCCATCTTCAAGCGTTTAGGCAGCGTACGCAGTCGAATCGCGGGAAGCTGCGTTTTTTTCTCGGGAGCGAAAAATTATCAATTGTAATAACTCGAGAACGAGTGGAGGTATCTTACTGAAACTTGGTTTTCGAGTTCTACCATCAAGTCTGCTGAAGGGGTGCCAATTTTGGGGGATGAAATTTAGGTGTTGAAAATCACAAAAATACGAAAACCACTCAAATGTTGCACGTGGAGGTCTGGAACCCGACACACAGTTAGAAATAAACTCACCCCTGTAAATCAGTGGTGAAGTAATGAGGGGATGAAAAGACTAAATTACCGCAATTTTTCAATGGATTAGGGTGGTCTTTATGCACTTCGCTGATGAGGGTCAAATAACCCGAAACCGGTCCGAAGTTTTTGAATGGTGGCGAGAAAGATTCAGATGTTTAAATTTGTTTGTCGCGACTGGCAATTTGAAGGTCACTGCAAAGTGTCCTCGCTTTTCTTGTGCTCACTTGACCATCCTTCCGGTAGAGGGTGTCAAAACTTTCTGTCACTTCTTCATTTAGATTATATGTTTTGCCGTTTTCACTTTTTCGACCCCCTTCGCAATATTTCAATCCCCCAAACGCTGATGTAATTGGATTATTTTCGTGTTGTTTTGAGTAATTCTACTTAACAGCAGTTAATTTTTATACTCATTGACTTTTTATCCCCCTTTACGATTTTACAACCCCCTATCTGTTTATTTTGCTAAATTAGCGTAATTTCGTTATTCTTCGGTTATAAATTGAACTCATTTAGAAGATGTTTACCCTTTTCACTTTTTTCAACCCCCTTCGCAATTTTTCGACTGTCGAAACCCTGATTTACATAATTTGGTTATTTTGGTATTATTTTCTGTAATTTTTTACCTATTCGTATTTCGATTCTGCGGTGCGTTCCCTTACGGGTCCGCTGCATTCAGACCTTAAGATCCATTATGCCCGCACTGCAACCTCTTCTCTACAGAAGCCCCGTCCCTTCCATGAAGGCCAGTACATCCGCTGCAGAGAGTGAGTATATTTCTGCGGGGGCTGGGTATGCAGCCCCCAGTTCCCTAAGCCTTTTGTGACCGAGCGGGCCACATTCGGTTAGCAAATGAAGAGGCGTTTCTTCCTCTTCTCCGCACACTCTACAAGTGCTTTCCTCAGAACGTCCCATTAGATGAAGGTGTCGTTTGAGTGCGCAGTGCCCTGTCAGGACGCCCACGACTTTCCTTAGCCGCTCTCGGCTTAACAGGAGAAACCACCGTTGGGCTGTTGGCGAGGAGGGCCGAGAAATGAAGGCCCTCGCTTGCCTCATCCCCGGTGCATTTTCCCAGTGTGAGTGAAATTGCTTGTTGAGCCAGTTTCCTAGCTCCTTCCGCAACGCACTCTCCGTCACAGCGAGTGCTGGTTGTGGTCCCAGGTATGGCATGTTCGATGCCTCCCTTGCCAGTTCGTCAGCTACCTCATTGCCAGCGATTCCTGAGTGCCCAGGAACCCAAACCAGTTTGACCGAATTATTTCCAGCCAACTTCGTTAATGCGTCTCGACAGTCGTTAACGAGGCCGGATCTCACCTCCACGGAGTTCAGAGCCCCGAGCGCCGCCCGACTGTCGCTGCAGATGTAGATGTACTTGCCAGAGTAGCCCCTACGTAGGTTCTCCTCAGCGCACACCAGAATTGCGTATATTTCCGCCTGGAATACACTGGGGTACTTGCCAAGAGGTACGCTCACTCGTCCCTCTGGCATCCCCCCAGTGAATCCTGCGCCGGTGCTCAGATCGTTTTTGGCCCCGTCTGTGTACCAGACTAGGCCACGCGGTGTGAGCAATTTTTCTCCCTTCTCGCCCCAGTCTTCCCTAGAGGGGATCCTGGTTGTATATGGGTCATCAAAGCGCAACCGACGCTCTATCCTGTCTTTGCGCATTTGCAAGACAGCCTCATCCGCGCCCGGTAGAGTGAGTGCACTTCGATGTCCCTCACTTCCCGCTCGCCATTCTCCTATCCCCTGCAACCTGAAGGCTGAGGCCCTGGCCGAATGCTGCACTCTGAGGTGCAGCGGCTCCAGGGCCAGGATCGCCTCCAAGGCTGCTGAGGGAGTTGTTCTCATAGCACCGGTCACCATTAGGCATCCCAGCCTTTGCACTCGCCCGAGGGCACTCCTGGTACTAGCGCGTTCCGTGGAGCGCCACCAGACCAGGGCGCCATACGTGACCAGAGGCCTCACGACGGTTGTGTATAACCAGTACGCCACCTGCGGTTTTAGTCCCCAAGTGGAGCCGGAGAAACGCCTACACATCCATAAGGACGCGCAGGCCTTCTTTGTTTGTGACTCTACATGGTCTGTCCAAGAAAGCTTCGGATCCAGGATTACTCCCAGATACTTCACTCTCTCGGCCAGACCCAAGGTCACCCCTTGCAGCTTGGGCCATCTTACGGTGTCCAACTTTCTTTTCCTAGTGAAGAGGAGCAACTCCATCTTGTTCGGGTTTACCGACAAGGATCGCCCCTCGCACCAGTTGCTAACTCTGTTCAGAGCCTGTTGCATGATGGCTGTGACTGTCCCCAGGAACTTGCCCCTAATTACAATGCACACATCATCAGCGTACGCCTGAGCGTAGCACCCTTCTCCGTTCAGGTCCCTTAGGAGGCCGTCCACGAGTAGCGACCACAGTAGCGGAGATAGAACTCCGCCCTGCGGACAGCCCCTCGACACTGTTGCCTCCAGTTTGGTATCCTGTAGAGAGACCGTTATACGACGCTTACTAATGATCTCCCGTATCCATCTTACGATGGTCCGGTCAATGCCGTATTCTGTCGCAGCGGCGCACAGCGCTTCGAAGGTGGGATTATTGAAAGCCCCATCGACATCTAGAAAGGCAGCGAGCGCCCATTCTTTCACCCGGAGAGCGTCCTCAGCTCTTGAAACAAGCTGATGGAGAGCTGTCTCCGTTGATTTGCACGCTCTATATGCGTGCTGGTTAGGATGGAGGGGTCGTTGGACTAGTACCCCCTCCTTCAGGTGTCGTTCTACCAGCCTTTCACTCAGTTTCAGAAGAAACGATGTTAGACTGATTGGACGGAAATCCTTTGGCTGGTCGTGGGTTGTTCGGCCGGCTTTAGGTATGAAGACGACTCTCACTTGCTGCCAGGATTTAGGAATGTACCCCAGCGCGATTGAGCATTGCACAATTTTTTACCTAACAGCGGTTTATTCTCATACCCTTTGACTTTTCATCCCCCTTTACGATTTTTCAACCTCTTAAGTGCTAATTTTGCAACATCCGCGTAATTTCTAGAACTAGTGGAACTTAAAGAAATATCTATTTGCATTTAGCACAAATACCGATCGGTAGAAGTACTAGTACAATACCTACCTAAAACCATAAAACAAACATCTGGCTTGTTGGGCGTACCTAAGGGTATCATCATAAATCGAGCAATAAACTTAAAATTGCTTCCCAGACTATTCCGGCCAGATTTTCCAAAAAGGCGGTGCCCCAACACAAAAAAAATAGTAAAAGCACGTTTCTGCAATAGCGAGCTCGAGCAGTGCTATTTGCATTTGCATAATGTCCATGGTTGTCCGGAATGTTACAAAGATTAAAGATGACTGAACCTCACATGCAACGCATATCATCGATAAATCGTTGAAAAATTAGGGTTTTTTAAAAATGCAAAAAATACGTCAACTTTATTTTTTTTTGATAAAAATTCAACTGTCCAATTAGGTACATTTTGTTAGATTCTTTTTGTTGTTTTCTTTCTTCAATTCTCGCAATCAGACAAAATTGCAACAAGAACTTTAATAAATATATGATTGAATTTGTATTAAAACAAATATTAAAAAAAAATTGCAGACTTACGGAGTTACAGAGAATTTTATAAGTATAATTAGATACCTACCCTTTAAGATGATGTATCACCATGATGGGCCTAAATATAATTTAAAATCTGATCGGAAAGGTGTGGGCGGAAACAGATGTGAGAAAAAATTTAGAGAGCACTTTTATTGTAAGTGCAATAGTTTTTTTCTACGCCCTTTATTGAAAGTACGCTTTTCTATTTGTCAGTAGAGAATAGAAAGTTGGCGTTTGCGGCTGAGCGAGCGGAAAAATTATTGCCGCTTACCAAGCCGAAAGTTAGTTTTTCTGATAGGATAGAGATTAATAACTATTTTAAGGAAACTTTATTAAACAATTAGATTAGGTGCCTATTGAACAATAATAAATTAAACCAGATGTTCCAATGATAATTCAATGATTTCTACTTATACTACTGTTATAGTGATCTCTTGTCATTACGGATGGGGACATGGATTTATCGTTACTACTGTTATGAACAATTTTAAAATTTATAGTACAATTTTCACAATTCTGAACTTGTATACCAGAGCCCAGTTCATGAAGTTTTGCAGATGTTACGTTGTTGTTGACTACCGCAGGCTCAGGGTTTTGTCCGAGAATCTTGTGAGACACTGCAATCTTGTTTTCTAGTGATTCCTCTATATAGCCCTCTGCCACAGAGGTGGACTTCCAACCTCCGTGGCGTTTTAAACTGGTAATATCCGCTCCAGCCAGTAACGTTGCGGAAGTTCTTCGAAAACAGTGACCAGTGTAGGAAGCGCAACCAGGTAAATTCAAAAATTCCGCTATACGCTTCGGCATATTGCCAAATGTGTTCATCCCCACGACTCTGTTCGTGCACTTTCCATTCTCATACCTCAAAAATAATCTCTGCGTCGTTGCATGGGATGGACGGAGTGCCACATATTTACGGCAAAAGCCCAAATAATCCACTTCGTGTTCTCCTCCTTTAGACACAATAAAAGTACGCTGAACTCCAGTTTTGGTATTGGGAATTTTTACAACCATGATTGTCCCATTATCTTCTATGTCGTGAATCAGCATTTTGGTCAGCTCGTCGCGACGACAGGCCCCGAAAATACCGAATATTAAAGCAACCTACAATGTCATCATTATTAAAAAATAATTTAGCGCCATAATTTACCTTCAACATCAAATAACACTCATCCGGAGCATCTGATAGGAACCTGTTAATCTCTTCCCTTCTCAGCACCTTTGATTTCTTGGCCCTGTATCCCACTGACTGCTTCTTTAGAAATGCTATCAATCTGCTATATTTTGAGATATCTACGTTATGTTTGGAAGACAGAGTGCTCTTCAACATTGAATACACTGACCATATAGTAGATGATTTCTTCGTTCTCGAAATTTCCGACAAATAAGCCAGCAATATATCTTCAGAGTAGGATGATTTAACTTGATTGGTTTTGCACCATTGCACGAACAACGTGTATTCTCTCTCGTACCTGGTCTTCGATTTGTCAGGTAACAAATTCAAGATTACGTTTTTCGCGGCTTCCTTTATGTGTGGCGGGGTGCATTCCAGATCCACTACACTCTCGTCACTACTATCAATGTCTGCCATTCTGACCAAGAGAACAACGAAATCTCTAGTTTACAGTCGCTTTGAAAAATTTTTGACGTATTTTGAAAAATAACAAAAGCAGTGTCATAGGAACGTCCACAGATAACTACAAAAAATTCATGTACTGATTGACGACATGCTGTTTTTTAAAAATTGAGAAAAATATGCTTCTTCTTGCCTTATTTATAAGGGGCGTAGAAAAAATAGTATGTGTATTGAAAGCGTAAAGTGCCTTTTGTGCTCTCACAAGTTTGCTGCTCTCGCCTAAAGGCTCGAGCAGCAATTTACTTGTTCCGAGCACAAAAGTTGCACTTTCCGCTTTTAATACACAATGTACTATTGTTTGAAGAGCTTACGGGTCAAATAGATTATTTTGACTTGAGCACAGATCAGTAGGTACAAATGGTAGAGTAAAAGCTGGCATAGCAAAAAATAGAAAAGTATAATTTTTGGAGGTTATCGAAAAGTTATTTTCTTTACCTTAGAAAGTAGCTTAGGGCACTAATTGTTTTAAGTCAAGCACAAATTAGCACAAATGAGGCATCACAATTTTTCGGAAAGTACAATTTCGAGCGGCTACCAGGAAGTAGGCCCCCAGTAATATTTTTTTTAAATTAACAATATTGTTAAGGGTACAAACAAATCTAGCATGGGCACAATTAAGCTCAAATAGAGCACTAATCGTGAGATATAAAATTTGGCAAAAATTTGCATAGGGGCTTCCGATAAGTTGGCCCCGAAACGGATTTTTTTAAATAACTTGCCAAGTATTGGAGCACAAATTAAATAAATATGTGCACAAATGAGCACAAATGAAGCACTAATTATTGTCATAACATTTATCGCCATAGCTCCAATCTAGGGGCCAACTTCACGGACCCTCAGGTAGCTCGTAGTTTTAAAATTCAGCTTTATTTTATAGTTTAAATTTTAATTATTTTGTTAATAGTAGGGTGCTCGCGAGGAGAAAAGTCGCTTAGTTTAGGAATTATGGGGCACTTGCGAGTGAAAATGTATGGAGTATAAATTTTGGTTTCTAATGCCCTCGGTATGCTACTGTCAAATTCGTCCAAGGGTCGTCCTGTGACAAAGGGCACAAATCAAAATTTTCCAACTAACGCCGCCACGTGAAAGTTCATGTGGAGAAGTACATTTCCTGAAAAATTCATGGTGATGTCTGTGCGGATTGTATTTTTTATTAATTTTGAAAGAAAAATATCTCCATTGAACCATACGGGGCCACGGACCTTTGGAGGCGATTATCTCGGTTCGAGCATCGGCAAAAACGCGTCATTTTTAGGGGCATATTTCCTTTCCAACACGATTACTCCAAATCGGGGCGGTTAATCGAAATTAATTATTCTTAATAAAAGATGTGCTATTTTATTTTGTTGACGATCGTCTTTACAGAATATTTTTAGCGCAATCAATAAAGGAGATAATTGTTTAAATCTGAGAGGAAGTAAAGAATTCATGCCATTGTAACGCTCGGATCTCCGCGCCCCCACCACGACTTTCGCTGCGTCCCGCCACTCCGCAACCCCTTGAGACGTCCACATCTACAATCTTAGAGAATATCCTGTATTCCTGAAAATAATGGAAATAAGACTTGGAACTCTTGAAAAGCGCTTTTTATTTCATGTAGGTAAGAAAAACAATAATTTTTAATTTGAAAATTCTTCGTCGTCCTTCTCGTTGATCGGGGAACCTCCGTGATCGGGGGTCTTCCCTCATTTGAATTTCCTTCATGTTATTTTTACAGGATCGGTTTTCCCATACCGTAGCATGAAAAAATGCAGTAAACCTTATTTTTATTGCAAATGTAACTCTTGCTTATGCAGTCTTTAAAAATAATTTTTGGACAAATTAGGACAATAATATCTGAAATGGTTTTATGGGACGGCGGGTTATGTTTGAAGAGCTGGCCCAAGACTGTCACCCACGTCGTTTTTCCCATCTATAACCTTCAGGTGACGGAAAATTAGGTCGAGAATTTAATTAATTCAACCAAATTTTGGTCTGAAAGAATAGAACTCTCAAGCAATGCTGCTTCAAACTGCATGCAAGTGCAACTCTTGCTTATGCAGTCTTTAAAAATAATCTATGGACAAATTAATACAATAATAGATGTATCTGAAACGGTTTTATGTTTCCTCAAATCCCACCACCGACTGTTAAGTAGGTAATTCACGGAAGTACCTATTGGTAAATTTTCCAGCCCAGCAAGTTAACTTTCCAAAACCGCTTAGTAGTTTTTCTTTCAAATTAATTTGATGGACTGTGGGTTGAACGGGAATGTATCTTTACTATTTCCAGTTCTTATTCAAACCTCTGGAGTATTCTGGAGATATTCTTTAAAATGCACGAGAATAACTGGCAAGTCTGTATCAGTATATCGAGTCGACAGAGAATTTATATACAGAGATTTGGATGAGAACTGGAAATAGTAAAGAAACATTCCGGAAGCAAAACTTCCAAAAAATGTATATTTCATGCCCTAACAGAATTTGATGCTACAAGCTAGTTCAGCGGTGTTGGGACGCTAAATTGATGGAAAATTTACAAAAACTTATGTGAATTACTTGGCGATGTAGGATTTGACGAAAAGTTAAACCAAGAGTTGGACAACATTAAATTCAAAAACTCGTTCAAAAATATGGAAACTTTTGTGTTGAACCAACAACGATGAAGTAATTATATGTATCAACGATTTAACGGGCCCTACTTGCGTTAACTAAGTCGCTAGAAAAACTGCCTCCAACCGAAGGCAGTTTGAGGCAACATTGCTTGAGAGTTCTATTCTTTCAGACCAAAATTTGGTTGAATTAATTAAATTCTCGACCTAATTTTCCGTCACCTGAAGGTTATAGATGGGAAAAACGACGTGGACGACGGTCTTGGGCCAGCTCTTCAAACATAACCCGCTGTCCCATAAAACCATTTCAGATATTATTGTCCTAATTTGTACAAAAATTATTTTTAATAATAATAATAATAATATTTTTATTAGTGCTGTAGATTGTTCAAACATACATACAATATAGCACAAGTCAATGAATATACATATATAGACAAACAATTCGTACACGATCACAGGAACAGTAAAATTAAATTAGACTATTTGTTCATATAGTCTTTTACAGTATAAAAACAGCTTTTTGACAGATAATCGTATAGGCTTTTCTTAAAGCTATACATGTTACTCAGTTTTCTTATATCATCTGGTAATTTATTAAAAATTTGTATACAAGAATAAGCCGGTGCATAAGACTGCATAAGCAAGAGTTACATTTGCAATAAAAATAAGGTTTCCTGCATTTTTTCATGCCACGGTATGGGAAAACCGATCCTGTAAAAATAACATGAAGGAAATTCAAATGAGGGAAGACCCCCGATCACGGAGGTTCCCCGATCAACGAGAAGGACGACGAAGAATTTTCAAATTAAAAATTATTGTTTTTCTTACCTACATGAAATAAAAAGTGCTTTTCAAGAGTTCCAAGTCTTATTTCCATTATTTTCAAGAATACAGGATATTCTCTAAGATTGTAGATGTGGACGTCTCAAGGGGTTGCGGAGTGGCGGGACGCAGCGAAAGTCGTGGTGGGGGCGCGGAGATCCGAGCGTTACAATGGCATGAATTCTTTACTTCCTCTCAGATTTAAACAATTATCTCCTTTATTGATTGCTCTAAAAATATTCTGTAAAGACGATCGTCAACAAAATAAAATAGCACATCTTTTATTAAGAATAATTAATTTCGATTAACCGCCCCGATTTGGAGTAATCGTGTTGGAAAGGAAATATGCCCCTAAAAATGATGCGTTTTTGCCGATGCTCGAACCGAGATAATCGCCTCCAAAGGTCCGTGGCCCCGTATGGTTCAATGGTAATATTTTTCTTTCAAAATTAATAAAAAATACAATCCGCACAGACATCACCATGAATTTTTCAGGAAAGGTACTTCTCCACATGAACTTTCACGTGGCGGCGTTAGTTGGAAAATTTTGATTTGTGCCCTTTGTCACAGGACGACCCTTGGACGAATTTAACAGTAGCATACCGAGGGCATTAGAAACCAAAATTTATACTTCAGAGACGCGTCTTTCCTTGGATTTGCCGTCGACTGCTGTTGAGGTTCCTGATGGTTACTTGTTTTTTAGGCGCGATCGTTCCAGATCAGGCGGTGGGGTGGGTTTGTATGTGAGGAGGTCTTTGAGACCTGACGTTGTGTTGGGAGACTTTCAAGCTGCTGCAATCATTGAAACATTATCGGTTAGTGTTAAGATTAACAATTTAAATATTTTAGTTACGGCTATACCGGGTGATTCAGTTTGGTATTCGCCCCCCTGTAACTTTTTTATTTCAACAGAAAAATTTATGAAACCATATATATTTGTTAATCGCATGACAAACTCTATTAAATGACGTAATTAAATCTTCAATATGATGACATATGTCAAAATGACGATAGTCAATTTTTTTTCTCCAAATGACATGCTGTATATTTCTTAGCGGATTCTTGTAGACATTTGTTTTCTACATTCAATTATGTAAAAAAAGTCTACACTTTTACTAGAAAAATTCCGAAAAAAAAATTGATTTGATTAGGCATAATTTGAAAGTATCTTGTCAATAAAAGTAGTTAGCCATGGAAAAAATTGAATTATAGTGTAGTCTAAGTCACTCACATCGCAAGGACCGTAGTTTCTCAAAGAATTATTATTACTTACCCTTTTAATAACAATAATACCCCATTTACCTTATAACTAGTGAATAACAATAACATTATTACTATTAACGATCTAACAGGTAAATCAATTATAATTTTTGAAAAACAGGACCCTTCGTGTGAGGGCGACATTAGGCAACACCATAATTCAATTTTTTCCACGGCTCACTACGTTTATTGACAAGAAACTTTCAAATTATGCCTAATAAAATAAATTTTTTTTCGGAATTTTTCTAGTGAAACTGTGAACTTTTTTTACATAATTAAATGTAGAAAAAAAACGTCTACAAGAATCCGCTAAGAAATATACAGCATGTCATTTGAAGAAAAAAAGTTGACAATCGTCATTTTGACATAATGTCATCCTATTGACGATTTATTGACGTCACTTCATGGAGTTTGTCATGCAATTTACAAATATATATGGTTTTATATATTTTCCTGTTGCAATAAAATAGTTACGGGGGGGCGAATACCAAATTGAATCACCCGGTATACAGGCCACCTTATTGAGGACTTTTTGTCATTTGCTGCTCGTCAGTTTGATGATATTTTTGTAGTGGGGGATGTAAATGTTGATCACTCTGTTAGAAATAAAGTGGAGGAGAGTTTTGAAGCTTATGATTTTACACAACTTATTTCTGAACCCACTCGGGTTACTGCCACATCTCAATCGATCATTGACGTTATACAGGGTTAGTACAAAGTCCCGGGACGGTCAGTTATCTCCGTTATTTCTTAAGATTTTACTTTGAAACTTGGTACCCAGGCACAATTAAATACGGGGAATTCAAAACTGTTTTTAAAATTTTTCTTGGACTTCCGGTTTAACCGGAAGTGATCCTAAAAATCGTTTTTTTAAATGGAATCATACTTTTTTCTCAATGGATTCGGAATCTACGAATTCATTAAAGTCAAAAACATGTATCATGTTTAACCAGAAGACAAGTCGCGGCCACCCTGGATTTTCAAAAACATCGAAGAAATCGGTCAAAAAGCTAGGTTTTTCAAAACCGCAAGTACACTTCAACCTTATTTTTTTAATACAAATTGAATTGCGCAATTACATTTCCTTTTATTTTTTTTTGCTTTTGTGAAATTTAGAAATTTATTAAATGTTCACAATCAGCCAAAATAGGAAAAAGAATTTAAAAAAATGTAATTGGCCGGTTGAATTTGTTTTAAAAAAATAAGGTTGACGTGTACTTGCGGTTTTGAAAAATCTTGCTTTTTGACCGATTTCCTCGATGTTTTTGAAAATTCAGGGTGACCGCGACTTGACTTCTTATCAAGTGTGATATATGTTTTTAACTTTAAAAAATTCGTAGATTGCGAATCCGTTGAGAAAAAAGTATGATTCTATTTAAAAAAACGATTTCTAGGGTCACTTCCGGTTTAACCGGAAGTCCAAGAAAATTTTTTAAAACAGTTTTGAATTCCCTGTATTTAGTTGTGCCTGGGTACCAAGTTTCAATGTAAAATTTTAAGAAATAACGGAGATAACTGACCGTCCCGGGATTTTGTACTATCTCTGTATACAGGCTGGTCCAAATGTATTAATACAGGGCTCTCACGGCGAAACGGTAAGATAAATGAGTAAAATAAAAAATCCAGGGTAAATTAGAATTAAATACCTTTATTTACATACATTTTTTTAAATGGCACCATGCATGTTTCAATTTTCTTTTGGATTCCCTTTGATGTCCTCTTTATGGTAGTGATTTTATTTTTTTGACAAATTGAGCAGTGAACGTAGAAATTTTTGTTGATTCAAATTTCGCGCGGTAATCCGGCAACAATGCGCTTCACCATTACTTCGATGAAACCACCCTCATCTCACCGAATGTCTCCCCACTACAGGGTAGTTGTACTGTGTACACGCCCTCTGGAAGAATCTGACCGGGCCTAATAATAAATAGCCTGTTTACTTCATTGTGTACACAGTACAACTAGTGGGAGTGAGACATACGGTGAGATAAGGGTGGTTCCATCGTAGTAATGGTGAAGCGCATTGTTGCCGGATCACCGCGCGAAATTTGAATCAACAAAAATTTCTACGTTTACTGTTCAATTTATCAAAAAAATAAAATCACCCCAATAAAAAGAGCATCAAAGGGAACCCAAAAAAAAATAGAAACATGCATGGTGCCATTTAAAAAAATGTACTCTTATTTATTGCTAAATTAGAAAATAAGATGGGGAGTTCCAAAATGGCGACAAAATAAAGGTATTTAATTCTAATTTAACCTGAATTTTTTATTTTACTCATTTATCTTACCGTTTGGCCGTGAGAGCCCTGTATTAATACATTTGGACCAGCCTGTATGTTAACAATGGAGATATATGTATTACCTCGGGTGTTATTAATGCGGATCTCATTTCTGATCATCATGTTGTGTTTTGTGAATTGAGTTATATTGTCAAACGTGTTCCACCAGTAATGGTAACATATCGAGATTTCAGGAATTTTTCGTATGACTCTTTTCTCCTTGATTTACATGCGATTCGTTGGGATAATATATTTTACCTCCACGACATTGATGAGAAAGTGGAATTTCTTTGCAGTGGTATTCTCCTTCTGTTTGATGTGCACTCACCCTTTAAAACATCTTTGATTTCAAAAAAATACTCGCCATGGATTACTGTCAATGTGAAAGCATTAATGAGAGAGCGTGATAAAGCTTTAGGGAAATATAAAAGAACAAGCTTACCTAGCTTTTAAACGTAGAACAACTTCTCAAAAAGATCTATGGAAAGAGTTGAAAAAACTGAATATTAATTGCAAAGAAAAACATGAAGATCTCCCCCTTAATCTAAAAGATGTAAACGTGATTAATAATTATTTTGCAGCGACTCCCAAAGTTGACAACAGTACCTCTAAAACGGATTTGATACATTTTTATAGCAGTCAAGTAAAAGACAATGTTACTGACAGTTTTTCTTTTTCACCTGTGTCTGATGATGACGTATTTAAAGTTATTCTTTCCATTAACTCAAAGGCTGTAGGTTCTGACGAATTCTCCATAGACTTCATTAAACTCTGCTGCCCACACATTTTACCTGTTATAACTCACATAATCAATTTCTGTATCGAGCATGGTGTTGTACCTAGTTGCTGGAAGACGGCTCTAGTCACTCCTATTCCAAAGAAAAAATCTCCCTCAGATCTTAAAGATTTAAGGCCAATAAGCATTTTACCTGTAATGTCGAAATTATTCGAAAAATTGATATCGGATCAGCTAATTATATATTTAAATGACTTTGACGTTTTACCTGAGAGGCAGTCAGGATTCAGAAAACATCATAGTTGTGCAACTGCTTTGCTTGAGGTCACTGATGACATTATAAAGTCGACTGACTTTAATTTTTTAACTGTTCTCGTCCTTCTCGACTTCAGCAAGGCATTTGATACTATCCAACATGACGTTTTGCTTTCTATTCTTCACTTTATAGGTATGAGTGAATTGTCATGTCAGTTATTTTCTAATTATCTGAGTGAAAGGACTAAACAAAGATCAATGATGAGTTCTCTACTCCTATTCTTATTACTTGTGGGGTACCACAGGGATCTATTTTAGGCCCTTTGCTCTTCGCCATATACACTTCTCACCTTGTAAGCAAAATTAAATTTTGTAGTTATCACCTATACGCTGATGATACACAACTATATATTTCTTTTAGAAAAGATAATGCTCAAGCTGCTATTGATCAATTAAATCTTGACCTTGAGGGGCTGTCTACGTATGCAAAAGATCATGGACTCCTAATCAACCCTAGCAAATCTAAAATGCTGCTTTTTGGTAAGAAATTTGACCGATTGACTGTTATGCCAAATTTATCAGTAACCGTTAATGGTACTCCAATTGTCCTGGTAGATGAAGCTGTTAATTTAGGAGTTACGCTTGATTCGTTTTTAAAATTTAAAACCCATACTTCTATTTGTAAGCGTAGAGCGTATGCTAATTTGCGAATGCTGTATGCAAACAAATCCTTTCTAGATAGGAAATTAAAGACAATCCTTTGTGAATCCTTCGTACTCTCTCACCTTTATTATTGTGACGTGGTGACTGGATCATGTCTTGATGCTGTAGATCAAAGAGGATTGCAAGTTGTTCAAAATTCTTGCATTCGATTTATTTTTGGGCTTTCTAAATTCCACCATGTTTCTCATAAGTTGAAAGAATTATCCTGGTTGAATATGAATAACCGCAGATTCTTGCATGCATCATGTTTGTATCATAAAATCATTGTTAACTGCATTCCTAAGTATTTATCTCGAAAAATAGTGTACCGGAGTGATATACATAATATTAATATCAGAAGAAGAGATACTTTAGAAATTCCACTGCACAATTCACAATTTTTCAAACGCTCATTTTCGTACAGTATCGCTCATATAATGAACAAAATTCCTGCTCCCTTTCGTAACATGTCCATCTCTCTCTTTAAAAAGTACATGTCAGATTATTTACTGTCAGTACAATCTTCAGCTATTTCTATTTAAGTAAAATTAAAATTAATATACTCATAAGTCATTACAGTGTTTTGCTGTTTATTTCTGTAAAGTAGCGCTTCAATTTTTCAAAATTCTTGTAATTTGTGTTCCACTTTGCCAAACGTGTTCTCCCGTCTTGCTATCGTTAGTAGTTATTTATGTTTTGGCAAGGGCTGTGTGGAAGAACAGTCCCCGTCTCGTATGGGAGAACTGAACACAGCCCTTGAGATTTACCAGCAACTTATTTCATCATTTATCTTTCTTTTTTCTCACGTATTGTATTTTTGTTCTGGTAAATAAAAATAAAAAAAAAAAAAAAACATGTAAATGATTGGGTTTATTATAAGCAGTTGAGGAATACTACTGTTGCTGTTATAAGACAAAAAAAGAAAGCGTATTTACATTATCAGGAACAGGAACAACAATCTAGTCCAAGAAATCTTTGGAAAGCTTTGAATAATTTGGGTGTAAGAAAAGGGCGTCAAGTGAGCGATGCAGAGCTGCCTTCTTTTAGCGCGGAGGAGATAATAGCTATTTATATATTAAGGGAGCAAAGTGTACCATTTCCTCCTGCCGGTGAAGTTTAATGCCCGACGCGCAGCGGAGGCCAATAATCACACAAGGGAGGAAATGACACTTTGCTCCCAAGATATATATATAGTTTTTTCTACGAATTCATACTTTTTGCTAGTGTGTTAAATATTAGTCAAAATCCAATATTTATAATTTTAAGTAGCCATTGGTAGTTTCCATGGTGAAACACAAACAATTATTAGTAAAAGTAAATGTCAACTTTTGTTGCTGTTAATTCAGTTCAGTTTTAAAGAAAACGCAACTAAATGGCGAAGAAAATGATGCGGAAGGTATCGAAAGTACTCCACCAGATGTTCTCGAGGACGCTCTTGCAGCAACGTTGAATCTGCTACCCGAAAAGTCGAAAGAGAAGTACCTGAACGAATATTCATTTAAGGATTGGCGCGACAAAAGGAAAGCGAAAAAGGTGACAGAGAACGTAGTGCTTGCGTATTTCTACGAAAAAGCAAAGGTATTGAAGTCGTCGTCTTTGTGGTCTAAATATTCCATGTTAAAAACCACCTTGGCTGTAAAAGACAACATTGATATTAAATCTCCGAAGTTGATAGCTTTTTTAAAGCGTCAGTCTACTGGTTATAAAGCGAAAAAGTCAGAAACCTTCACAAGAGAGGACATCAACAAACTCTGTGGATTTATCAGTTTCTACAACAAATGTACTAAATAACACATCACTTTTTTCAAGATCTTTATCTGGTACTGGTGTAACCATACAAAATGTGAATAACTGTACTTTTAACATAAACGTAAATAAATAAAATAGTTAAAATAGTGGTTAGAAATTGAATATTGCTTTACCTCCCGCCGGGAGACAATAGTAGATTGTGTTATTAGGATTAAAAGTGACACTTTTTTTGACAAGCAAAGTTTGCATTAGGCGAGGCGAAGCGCAGCGTAGCCGAGCTAATGCAATAATTGCGCGTCAAAAAAAGTCACTTTTAATCCGAATTGCACATAACTAGTTTTTCCCCAACCCAACATCACATAATTTTGGCTGAAAAAATTTTCTTCGTAGAAACATACTAAAATCATGCCTCCTAGTTGGCGACGCTACGGTTCCTTAGTGATTGTTGTTATTACTCGCATTTCTGTAAGATCACAAATTCTGATTATTTCCGAGATTGTTTTGAAGATTTTCGGATATTGATTGTGCAAGAATACCTATGGAAAGTACCCCTCCAACTCCGCCAGAGGTTCTGGAAATCGCTAGGGAAGCGGAATTGAATTTATTGCCGGTGAAATCTAGGCAAGTTTATGAGCTGGCATACAACCGCTTTCGAAAATGGTGTGCAAAGAAAAACGTTCAAGCATATTCAGAAAACGCCCTCCTCGCCTATTTTGTAAATTTGTCTACTAAAATGAAAGCTTCTACCATGTGGTCACATTACTCCATGATTAAGGCTACTTTGGAACTGAAAAATGGCGTGGATATAGGGAAATATTCCAAGCTACGGGCATTTCTAAAAAGGCAGAATGATAATTATACTCCTAAAAAATCGAGAGTTCTAACGAGGGAACAGGTTGACGATTTCTTGAATCACGCTCCTGATGATAAATACCTGATGATAAAGGTGTTGTTTCAAGTCGAAAAATATTGTCTATAATGATTAAGTTTCAGGTGGTTATGACATTAGGAATTGCGGGGGCTTTGCGCTGTGATGAGCTAGTTCATGTAAAGACAACCGATATAGAAGATGTGAAGTCTGCTGCTAGTAAAAATTCCACATACTAAGACGAAGAAACCCCGATCATTTACTGTTTTGGGGGAAAGTTATCTGCGTATTTACAGAAAATATGCTGCCCTTCGTCCAAAGAATTTTGAAGAATCTCGCTTTTTCGTAAAATATCAGAATGGAAAATGTCATCGGGCAGTAGTTGGTATCCATAAAATTAGCAGCGTACCAGAAGAGGTGGCGAAGTATTTAAATTTGACAGATTCAAGTGAATACACGGGCCACTGCCTGCGGAGGACATCCGCCACACTTCTTGTGGATGCTGGTGGTGACATCACATCTCTTAAACGGCTAGGCGGATGGAAGTCTGACTGCGTAGCTGAGGGATATATAGCAGAATCCGCAGAAAGTCAGAACGCCATTGCTAGAAAAATATGGCGTCTTTGTGAATCTACTATTCGAATCTTCGGGGTAATGATGGAGATGAGAGAACCACTCTTCAAACTATATTATACTTGGAAAAGCCTGGCACTAGCGCGGCAGCAGCAACGGTGGATGAAAATTCGAGTATTGGCGTCAGAAATACCACAAAAACTCTTAATTCTGCTGATAGCTTAGGGCTCCTCAACTTTCAGAATTGCTCTAACTGTACGTTTCATATTGAAATTAAAAAATAACTAATTTATAATTGTACAATTAAAATAAAGAACCTTGTTGAACTGCGTTAACAATTATTGATTCTTCGCCTTCACGTCAAAATATCGCGGGCTATGGAACAAAAAGTACTTTTAGTGGCACGTAAGAAAAAGTGTTTCCTTAGTAACCAATACTTTTTTATACTAATAGTAAAAACTTCAACTTTAGTGTCCAAATTCAGTGACAAAATGGTGTGCTTTTTTGACGGTTGGGGAAAAACAATTTTACCTCCCGCCGGGAGGCAAACGGGTACTTTGCTCCCTTAAATGAGGATGTAAAAACCTACTTTCTAATAAGAGAGTTGAAAAATAAATTTTTCCTGTCAGTCTTTAAGCAGCCCAATAACTGTGAAGAGGCTGTCAATAATCTGTGTGGCCTAAAGTATAATGATCTTGCTTCTTTTCATTTCAGACCGGTTAGTGTTGATCATGTTGTTGATATTATTAACGGTATTAAATCAAATGCTTCCGGGCATGACGGAATTTCTGCTAAAATGTTAAAGGCTTGCTGCCCAGTCATTTCAAGCCATATTGCACATATTATAAATTGTTGCTTGGAGGTAGGCTACTTTCCACGAAACTGGAAAGTAGCGCTAGTTAGGCCTTTGCCCAACATTAGAGACCCTAAACTTTGCTCGGATTTGCGGCCCATTAGCATTTTGCCTGTTCTCTCCAAGGTGCTAGAGAGGGTGGTCTTTACTCAAATGCAGGAATATGTATCGGCTGAAAGTATTATTCCGCCTCAGCAGTCGGGCTTTCGAAAAGGTCATGGCACTATATCTGCTCTTGCTAACATCTTGGATGATATTATTTTTAACCTGGACAAAAGGAAAGCTACGATTGTGACGATGCTTGATTTTTCGAAGGCGTTCGACACGCTGGACCACAATCTTCTTTGCGCCAAGTTGGAGTATTATGGTTTTGGTCATAATGCTTTGTCTTTCTTTCAATCCTATTTATTTCAACGTAGTCAATACGTAATTTATCATGGTTCGACTTCTAATTATGGCTACATAACGTCAGGTGTGCTTCAAGGTTCTATCCTGGGGCCACTTCTTTATCTGATTTACACTTCTGATTTGTTTCAAGTTCTTCAATCTGTAGAGGGTCACTCATTCGCGGATGATACACAGCTCTACTTCCATTGCTCGGTAAATGATGTAGACGATGCTTGTCGAGTTATAAATTCTGACCTTGAAAGGGTGGCTCAGTACTCCCGGTTAAATAATTTAATGATCAACTCTGACAAGTGCTCGGTGATCTGTTTAGCTGGCAATCAACAGGGAGACAGATTGTCCGAGACCGTCAGCGTGAGGGTGTCACCCGCTCTACTCCCCAGGAAGCCGCCGAAGCCGCCGTTTCCGCATCCTAAGCATGACGGAGGCCTTTTGAGGACCGAAGTGTTTAGGCTGCGGTCCGCCCGGGTTGAGGTGGTTTCTTGGTTGAGTGGGCGGGGCCTAACAACCGCGCTCCAAAAGTTTAAAAGAAACGCTGCTTACACAGCGAGGATCCCCCAACGAGATGGGGACGATCATCGCTGACTTGCTCTTGGCGATAAATAGCGCCAAGAACGGTCAAGATGCCATCTCCAAAGTTCTCACTTTCCTGCCCGCCATTTTGTCTGCCAAAAACTAATTAGTAATGTTAGTACAAAATGTTCCAACGAACTCGCTACGAAGTGCATTTTTCAACGCCAACAATTTGCGTAGCTGTCGTAATGAGCTCGAGATCTTTGCGGAGACTCACGAGCTCGACGTTCTTCTCGTGGGCGAAACTCACTTGAGGGACGGCGACAGGGACCCAAATATGCGTAACTATGTAATTCATAGAAGAGATCGTCCTAACGGACCTAAAGGGGGAGTCGCCATTTACGTTAAAAAATCCGTGAAGCATTATGTTTCAGCTCTTCCCGAATTAAACAGATTAGAGGCCATCGGAGTCGTGATTGAAACGACTAGAGGGCCCCTGACGCTGTTTTCTTCCTACAACCGCACGAATGAACTTTGCGAGAATGAGCTCGTAGACCTTCTAAATTCTGGTGTTTCTGTCATCACCGCAGGTGACTTTAACGCCAAACATCCTGATTGGTACAGTCGAGTCCCGAACGCGAACGGCCGGGCCTTGCAACAGATCGCGACGGACCATGATTTTCAAATCATGGCCCCACTTGAGCCGACACACTATCACTACGTTACAGGGCGACCTGAAACGCTCGACATTGCAATCATCAAGAACGTGGCCTTGCAGATCGATCTCACCGTCGTGGACGATCTCAGCTCGGACCACAACCCCGTTTTGATGCATATCGGGGACGAGGTAAATAATCCGGACACGCAAACACGTAAAATCATAAATTGGCCCTGCTTCGCCGAAAATCTCAGTGAAAATTTCGGCCCAATATCCCGAATCGACTCGGCTGACGGCCTCGAAAGAGCCGTCGAGGAGTTCGAGAACAAAATTACGAACGCAATTAATGCATCGTCGCGCACTTTCACTGAGCCGCGACACCGGGAAATTCTCCCGCAATTCATACTCGACTTGGTCTACGAGCGAAAAATCGCGAGGCGACGTGCACACCGGACGAACAGGCCCGAGGATCGGACGGCATTTAATCGTGCCACCAACGATCTCAGGTATGCTTTGAAAGATTTCAGAAATGAAAAATTTCAGGCTAAACTGGAGTCCCTCAATGCTGAGGATAATTCTTTGTGGAAGATGCAACGGGCGCTCCGCAGCGAGAAAAAACCACTCCCACCGATTCACGGCGAGCGCGGGCTCGTATTCGCCGATGATGAAAAAGCTGAAGCGTTCGCGGACAGTTTGGAACTGCAATGCAGGACCAATCTCGCGAACGCCGATCTTGATCACATCGAGGATATCGAGCGCAGAACTCGCCGTGCACTTCGCAATCCCGACGATACCGTCGTCACTCCCGCATCACCGCAGGAAGTCCACGATGTCATCAAGAAGCTCAAAGTTAGGAAAGCACCTGGAGCCGACGAAATTCCGAACCGGGCACTGAGGAACTTGCCGTTCAAAGCCGTAGTGGCTTTGACCGTAATAGTGAACGCAGTGTTCCGATTCCACCACTTTCCGAGCCGTTGGAAATGCGCCAACGTCATATTCATCCCGAAACCAGGTAAAGACCGGAAGTTCCCTCAGAACTACCGGCCTATCAGCCTCCTCTCCGCTATCGGTAAGTTAGTGGAGAGATTAATCCATTCCAGATTAGCGAAAATCGTCAAAGATCTCGGCATCATCCCGGAGGAGCAGTTCGGATTTCAACCCGGACACTCCACCACCCACCAGGTGCTTCGAGTTGTGGAGTACGCTTCACAATCGATCAACTGGAAACAGGTGACGGGAGCCGTTTTCCTGGACGTATCCAAAGCGTTCGACACGGTTTGGCACGAAGGGCTTATTTTTAAGCTCTCCGATGCGGGCGTCCCGACTGCGATGGTAAAACTAATCAAATCCTTCCTTTCAGATCGCTCCTTCAGGGCAAAAATCCCCGGCGCAATTTCCACGGTTCATCAGCTCGAGGCCGGTGTTCCGCAGGGATCTGTTTTGTCACCGCTTTTGTTTACAGTGTACACCGCCGACATCCCGAAATCTCCCAATACGACGCTTGCCATCTATGCGGATGACACTGCAATTCTCGCCCGATCGAGAACCGCCGAACTTGCCACTGTATATTTACAGCGGGCAATTTCGGAGCTCGAGGAATGGTTCCGACTTTGGCTGATTGACGTCAATCCGGACAAAAGTCAGGCCATTCTGATCAGACGTAGAAGGGTGAGGCCGCACGGGGAAGTGCGGCTCTTCGACCGTGTCATCCCATGGTGCAACGTCATCAAGTACTTGGGAGTGAAGATAGACCAGCGGCTGAATTTCCACCAACAGGTGGAATACGCAGTCGAAAAGGGCCGTACGGCCGCGGCCCGGTTGAACTCGCTGACGTGCGGTAGGAGCAGATTGTCTGTAAAAAGCAAGCTGCTTCTCTACACGTCGGTGGTTAGACCGGCCATGACGTACGGCTCTCCGGCCTGGGGCCATGTTGCGATGTCACAACTAAATAAGTTGCAGGTTATTCAAAATCGATTCCTCAGGAGGGCCTTCGGCGCACAGTGGTTTGTGCGAAACAGGCAGCTCCACGAAGAGGCAAAGATGAAATCCATCAAGGAATTTCTGCGCGATTCCTCCGTGAAGGCCATCGCTAACGCGGAGCTACATCCCAATCCGCTAGTCCGCCAAGCCGTAGATTACGACGAAGACGGACCTTCCCGCTGCAAGCGCCCGCGAATGGCACTCCTCTGAGTGCTGCACACATCCCTTTCTTTCCTATCCCTTACCTATCCTCCGTACCTTTCCTCGCATCCCCTGTGTTTCCCACCTCCCTCGTGTCACCCATCCAGACCCCACACACTATTTTCATCGCTTAACTTTTCAGATCCCACTACCGTGCATCGTTTCACGTTGTAAGGTAAGTGAAATTTTCATTACTATCGTTGCATGTACTTATTGTGCATGCAATATTTTCTCGAACATTTCGACATGTTCTGCGAGATTTGGTGGCCGCTGCCAACTTTTCTCAATGCATGTCTATCCATAGGTGTTCTACAACTGTTCGCAACTGGATGCCAACAGGGTAGTTCACCGACGGTAGTGCATACTTGACACGATCTTTTCTCGCGGTTTCGCTTTTCCATGCGTTACCGTGCAGTTCAGATTCTAAGGTGAAGGGGCCTCGGGCCTAAACCTTTTAAGTCACACAGTACAGCGGTACAGCGGTAGCGAGGATCCCCCCCCGGAAACCCAGCATCTTGAAGACGTGCGTAGGCCCTGCTGATAATAATAAATCATTGTTATTCTTCCCCGACTGTTTTTCCTCCGTCACCACGTGGGCCAAGACGAACAATCCTTGTTAATTGGCTTCCCTGTTGCCTTGCGGTGACAGATTTGGCGCGGCCAACGTGTGGCCCGAACGCTTCGACCTTGAGAATAGATCATTGCTCCCGACTGAAATGCCGGTAACTAGATCGCAAACTGGGACCAATTTCTCGCTTGGAGAGGTTCCATTCCACCATCCTAGGACCAATGAAGATGTCGCCACACCTCTCGAGACTGGCTTCGGCTTCCAATTACCTCCAGCTCCCGTCTTCGATGGCGCTGCTGCTGACATCTTCCACACCAACTACCAGCTTCCACGGACCTCGGAACTGAACGAATCTCAGCACACTGATATTGACAACATAGGTATACCAAGACAATCCGGTGAGTACCAATTTTCTCACTTACCGCGACGTCCTCTGGGTACCGACTCGAGGGAACTGCCGTCTTCAGAAGCTCACCAGGTGCCTGCAGGTGCATCTCAAGTGCGGCCACCTGTAAATGATCGGTTCCATGAACAAGTTACGCCGGTTATTCGTCGTGAAACGCGTTTGCCTGTTGTTCCTCCACGAAATAAGCGCGAATCACACGAAATGTACGAACAATTGCGTCCTGCACCAGTTTTTCCTATGCATAATCCGCATGCCCTCGTTCAGACTTTGCCATGCCCTTTGCCAGAATTCTCGGGTCACGAATCTGAGGATCCGTTCGCGTATCTCGAGGAATGCGAGGAGCTTTTAAACTTTTACAACATCCCGCAAAGGCAGTGGACAATTATCGTCGTTCATAGTTTAAAAGAATCTGCCGAATATTGGGCTAAAAACTTGGATATGCGTAGAGAGCCTTGGGACGAATTTCGGGAAGAATTAATTCAACATTTTGGTAGCGATGCTGTTTTGTTCAGTTTGAAGCAACAATTGTATGCTCGTCCTCAAAAGTCTACAGAATCCGCGGAAGCCTTTATTTTGTCAAAAATTCGCCTTGCTAGACGTATCGCCTCCGAACTTTCTCAACAGCATCTCGCTGATTTGTGCTCAAGATTATTGAGACCCGAGCTTCAGGGCCATCCTAGCTTGCATGAACTTCCCGACACAAAGACATTAATTAGATGGGCCAGTTATCTCGAACAAAGCTTGCCTCCTACCCCCAAAAGAAATTCTTCTACAAACGATCCACGTGCCAATAATGCTTCCAATCCTTCGGCAGCGACTTCATCAAATACAAATACTAATCGAACTTCTAACCGACCGCCACCCAAGTGTCATTTTTGTCCTGAAAGGCACTGGCATCGTGACTGCCCTATAGCTCAAAATTTTTCTGCTTCGGGAAACGACAACCGGGCCCCGAGACAGGACGCAGCTCCTCGGGAGCCCGGGACGGCGTAATAATGTGTTTTGCTGCTACCAGCTCGTGTATGCCTCGAATCAAGGTTTCAATTGAAGGACACCCAGTAGTTTTCGCCGCCCTCGATATTTTCTCATCGGTTTGCGCTGTTCATCCCTCTCTCGTTGATTCCAGGAACATCAAGCTCGTAAAGGAGTCACTGAATATTAAGCTGGCAGTTCCAGGAGTCGTTCCTCTCGTGCTGGGCTGCTCGACTCTGCGCTGTAATATCGAAGGCCTTCTCATTGATGTTCCTGTTCTCGTAGTTAGAGATCTGAACGAGCAATTTATTCTGGGTTGTAAGTTCCTTCAAGGTCAGGGTGGCGTCATCGACCTGAACCGTGAATGCATTCACCTCGGGGTAGGAAGACGCGTTACCGCTTATTGGTCCAGGCAACCCTCTTCGCAGGATATTTCCAGAGCTCCAGTCAGTAATCCCAAAATAAACGTAGATGCCGTCGATCATGATTTTCCCTCTGAGTTAAGGCCGCGTTTTGAGACTTTGTTCAATGAATTTTCGTATCTCTTCGATTCCACTTTGCCGATGACGACTACGAAAACGGTCACTCACAAAATCAGGTTGAAAGAACATGTCCCTTTTCGACAACGTCCTTACCGGGTTTCGGAGCACAAAAAGAAGTTTATCCAAGACGAGATTGCCCGCCTTCTGAGTCAGGGCCACATAGAACCTTCGATTTCTGAATATGCTTCCCCTATAGTCCTTGTCCCGAAAAAGAACGGCACGTTTCGTCTCTGTGTCGACTTTAGAATGCTAAATAAAGTCACCTACGATGAGGTGTCCCCTCTACCCGTCATCAGTGAGACTTTGAGAGATTTAGGCACCGCCAAAATATTTTCCGCTATAGATTTGAGGCAAGGTTATCATCAGGTTCCACTTGAAGAAGAGTCACGCAAGTACACATCTTTCGCCACTCCTGACGGCGCTCTATATCAATACAGAGTTTTACCTTTCGGTCTTAAAAACGCCCCTGGAAGTTTCCAAAGGTTAATGGCTCAGGAAGTTCTGACCACCCACTTGCGTAAATTTACGATGGTGTACTTAGATGACATAATTGTCTACTCAAAAGATCACGAAGAACACCTTGGACATCTTCACCAGGTGTTAGAACAACTTTCAGTTCATAACCTGCAGTGTGCCCCTGATAAGTGTCATTTTGGGAAAGCAAGTATTGAGTATTTAGGCCACGTTATTACCAGTGAGGGCAACAAACCTCAACAAAGACACATCATTCAAATTCAAGAGTCTGCTCCTCCTTCTAACCGTCGCGAACTGCGGCATTTTATTGGGATGTGCAACTGGGTGCGTGAATATGTTCCCCGAATGGCTGATCTATTAGCTCCTCTAACAGACTTATTAAAAGGAAAGTGTCCCTTTCGGTGGAAGCCCTTGCACCAGAACACTTTCGTGAAAGTGCGTGATCTTCTCGCCCAGCCGTTAACATTGTCTCGACCTGACCCTTCGCGTAAATTTATCCTACAAACTGACGCTTCCATGTTGGGGATGGGTGCTGTGCTTTACCAGGAAAGACTCGATGGTGGTCGCGACGTAATATCGTACGCGTCTGCCAAGTTTAACCCTACCGAGGCCAAATGGCCTGTTTACGAACAGGAGTGTGCCGCGGCAGTGTGGGCTATTAAACGGTATCGTCCGTACCTTGAAGATAAACGGTTTTTGCTTAGGACTGACAATAAAGCACTCTCGTGGCTGCATAATGCTAAAGACGACAAATCAAAGCTTATGCGATGGGCTTTGTTAATACAACAGTTTTCTTTTGATGTTGAACATGTTGCAGGGCCGAGTAATGAACTTCCTGATGTCCTGTCACGTAATCCTGTACCAGAACACGAGATGGACGATATTTTCGCCGAAGTCAACCCAGTAGCCAGCGACATCACCGAAGTTATGTGCGTCTTTGAGGCGCGCACCCTCACCGAACAAGTCTGCGAGGCACAGCTCCACCACCCAAGTACGGCTCAACTCATCGAGACTCGACGCTTCCTGGAGACCAATCCGCCAGCTGAACCGTGGCACAACATCTTCGCCCGCAACACCCAACTTTTGGATGGCCATCTCTACATGGTTTTGGAGGGAAAGCCTCGCCTGATCGTCCCGACACCAATTAAGGAAAGGGTCCTTTACGAGTTCCACGATTCGCAGCTTGCCAACCATCCGGGTGCCGACGAGACCCTGGCATCACTCTCTGAAACCTACTATTGGCCAAAACTTCGTGAAGAAGTACGCGAATATGTGCGGTCGTGTCTCCTGTGCGCGAAATATAAACGCCGGCCTAACCATCCGTTGGCGGAACAAAGACCTCGCCAACCACAACATCCGTTTGAGACTCTCGCTTTGGACATAATGGGACCCTACTTGGTATCCGCGAGTGGAAATCGATTCATACTAGTGGTCACTGACTTATTTTCGCGCTGGGTGGAAGCATTTGCAATGGCCTCCACCACGACAGCAAATATTGTTGACATTATGATTAGGCATGTGTTTCCTCGTTTTGGGTACTGCAGAAACATTATCTCTGACAATGGCACGCAATTTAAATCCGAATATTGGAAGAGATCATGTCAACAGTGGCAAATATTGCATTGGTGTACGGACGATTATCATGCGCGCGCGAATCCTACAGTAAGAAGGAACCAGGAACTCAAGAAGGTTCTGCGCGTTCTATTAGATCGAACACCTCATGAGAACTGGGACGAAAGGTTGCCGAACGCTTTATTCAGTCTGCGCCGGCGTCGCAATGCCGCGACGGGGCAATCGCCGAGTGAACTGCTCTACGGGCACCAGTTTGCCTTCCCAGGAGCTTGGGCTTCCCAAATTGACCATCAGCAACAACCTGTTGAGCAAAGAGAAGATGAGGCTCGACAACACCAAGCCGAATACGTTGAGAGAAGACACCGTGTACTTGATCGACCAGCACCAAATTTCGAACCTGGAGATGCCGTTCTAGTCCAGCGCCCTCCTATTCCCGGGGGTGCTTTCGAGCCAAAGTTTCTGGGACCTCACCTAATCATTCGTAGAAGTGGCGATTCTTCATATTTAGTCAATATTGATGGCAGACACCGAAAATGTCACGTAGACCGCCTAAGACGGGCGCCTCAGCGACGACGCCGACGACGTGCCCGGAATGCCTAAGACCCGAAAACGACCCCTCTACTAGGAGAGAGGGAAAAACACTCCTAGTGGCGCCCACTACTTCCGAACTGTACTTTTCACCTTCAGCGGCTCAACTGCCAGTTGTTCCATGGCCGCATCTTACCGCTCCTTCTCGTCGGCTTTCAGCCTCACTGCTGCCAGTAGCCATGACGCTCTTCATTTCCGATCTATCTTCATCACCCTGTTCTGCGTACAGCCACATGAAGTGGTTGTCTAGCCTTCCCCGGATTTGACTTTTGTATGATTACGACTTTTGTTGATGTTATAATTTAACCTTGTTTAATTCCTTTGTTCACTTTATAAGTGTTTTATGTATCGTTCGTGTTCGTTTCATTTTTCTAATAAATGTAAAAACAGCGGCATCGCACGTCTTCGAGCCCCCCGGAGTGTCACCCGCTCTACTCCCCAGGAAGCCGCCGAAGCCGCCGTTTCCGCATCCTAAGCATGACCGAGGCCTTTTGAGGACCGAAGTGTTTAGGCTGCGGTCCGCCCGGGTTGAGGTGGTTTCTTGGTTGAGTGGGCGGGGCCTAACAACCGCGCTCCAAAAGTTTAAAAGAAACGCTGCTTACACAGCGAGGATCCCCCCCCGGAAACCCAGCATCTTGAAGACGTGCGTAGGCCCTGCTGATAATAATAAATCATTGTTATTCTTCCCCGACTGTTTTTCCTCCGTCACCACGTGGGCCAAGACGAACAATCCTTGTTAATTGGCTTCCCTGTTGCCTTGCGGTGACAAGGGTTGGGAATGAGATCTTGAAGGCTCTGTTAAAAATCTGGGCCTTGTTATTGATGGCAATTTGAGGTTCAAAAACCATGTCAATCTTGTTGTTAGAAGAGCCTATCTTGGACTAAAGATGCTGTATTCGAACTTTCAAATTTTAAATTTCAAGTTGAGGAAAAAGGTTTGTGAAACTCTTGTAATGTCGCATGTCAATTACTGTTTGATTGTGTATTATCCTTGCCTTGATCAGGCTACTAGATATAGGTTGCAGAAGATACAGAACAGCTGCTGTAGATTTGTGTTCGGACTTCGTAAGTTTGATCACGTTTCTGCAAAAATTAAAGAGATTGGTTGGCTTCGGCTTGACAGTCTTTTTCAATACTTTGGCCGGTTTTGTTTTCAAGGTTCTCTCCACTTCACAACCGTCTTATCTCAGAAACAGGCTCAGCTTTCGTGGAAACGCTCATCCTGTCAATATTCGCTATCCTGCAAGACTTTCCATGCCTCAGCATCGTTCTTCGGTAATTCAAAGGTCGTTCACTTACAATGCCGTCAGGCTCTATAATGATTTCTTGGATATCTTTACTTGCTGTTGTACGTTGGCCAGCTTTCGGCGTTCAATGAGGGATCTCTTGCTTTGAATCTCGGTTTGCTCCTATTTTTGCTTTGTTTCCGTTAGTTAAGAAATTGCAATTACATAGTTTTGTTTATTAATAATGTTAACAATAATTTGTAAGTACCTTAAACAATTTTGTGTGCAAGGTTGAGTAGAATAGCTTATGCTAGACTCCGCCTAATTGTAAACTTGTTTTTTACAATAAAGTCCTATTATTATTATTATTATTATTATTAATATAGGTATTATCATCATTTAAGCTTTATCTGCGATTCAAACCTAAAAAAACTGCTTTAAGTGGGACAATCGCATTTAGTACAATCGCACAAAATCGCACTTACTACACCAAATCGGTACAAAATTTCCTGTCTTAGATGCGATCGCAATCCAAAGTATATTTATTTTCCAATAATTCCATTACTATGTAATCGCACTTAGGACACCTTGCCGGAAATAGGCAGAGATGTCGCTAGGAGTCCACCCAAAGGGCTGGAAAAATAGCTGCACGCGATTGGCTGACTGGTTTAATCTATTTAGAAGCCGAGAACATCGTTGCTGATTATGTGTGAAGATTGTTTGGAGTGCGTTGGACCAAAAATGGCGCGCTAACCCTTTTTTCCCACACTTTCGCATCCGAATTTTTTTCCTACATTCTTTGTAGTCAATTCATCAAACCTCAAAACAATTGAGAAGCGAAGCTAAATATTCGTCGAAAAATTGATTCAATATACAGGGTGACACAAGCTCATGGTACACCCCCCTTTTTTTTCTTATTTTTTGGATGAATTTTTTGAAACTTGGAACATCGAATGTACTTATCAAAGGCCACTTTTTGACATATTAATCAAAATTTTACCACTTCCGGTTTTACCGGAAATGACATCAACTTTTTATTTTCAAATTGAACAAACCATATATCAATACATTTTTGTAATCTACTTAATTTTCTGAATCCAATGATACCACATAAGTGACATTTCAAGTGTCAAAATAATTTTTCAGTCCAATTTTATCTTTCAATCTAGACGGTTGTGACCCCCCAATGTTACTCTAATGGACCATAGTAACCATGGAAAATTTTTAGTCACGTCAAAAACCTTACATTTTTTGACTTATGAGGTGATTAAGGTTGCCGAAAAATTTTTTCAAATGGTACCATAATGGTACCGATACACTGTTGGAAAGTACGTTTAATAAGGAATCTATCCATGTGCCCATTTGATAATTATTGGTATCAAATACATCTAAAATTAAAAGTTAGCTGGTCTGAACTGTAGATATTTATTAGTCCCAATTTCAAAATATGCACATGGATAGATTCCTTATTAAACGTACTTTCCAACGGTGTATCGGTACCATTATGGTACCATTTGAAAAAATAGAGTTCTCATGAAAAAACTCTTTCGGCAACCTTAATCACCTCATAAGTCAAAAAATGTAAGGTTTTTGACGTGACTAAAAATTTTCCATGGTTACTATGGTCCATTAGAGTAACATTGGGGGGGTCACAACCGTCTAGATTGAAAGACAAAATTGGACTCAAAAATTATTTTGACACTTGAAATGTCACTTATGTGGTATCATTGGATTCAGAAAATGAAGTAGATTCCAAAAATGTATTGATATATGGGGTGTTCCATTTGAAAATAAAAAGTTGACGTCATTTCCGGTAAAACCGGAAGTGGTAAAATTTTGATTAATATGTCAAAAAGTGGCCTTTGATAAGTACATTCGATGTTCCAAGTTTCAAAAAATTCATCCAAAAAATAAGGAAAAAAAGGGGGGTGTACCATGAGCTTGTGTCACCCTGTATATATCTGCCATTATTGAGCTCACTTGTGTACCTAGTGTGGAACGATTCATCTAGCCACTCCTCAAACATGTGAAACTGAAATACAGCTCAATTTTTCAGCTATCCCTAAAGGGCCCTCTGTACCGAACTATACTTATGTATGTATTATTTTTGACGTCCGTGAGAATAAACGGGAGCAGCGGACAAATTGAAGAGAGCTCGCTTTGAGGTAGAATTTTTTTTGTTCCTCTCTTGAATGTGTCCGCTGCTCCCGTCTAATTCCACGTCACAATAATACTTAAGTTCCACACCGATTACTTTGTGGACACAGCGTGTCTTTGTCCCAAGTGGGATAATTTTGTTGGAGTCGACAACGGAAGCAATTTTTTTTCCTTGTGGCTAATCGCCATGCAGGGGTCAATTTTGGTCCTCCAGAAAGTAAGAAATTTGGATTTTCGTTGCGACCACGTTCTCAGAGTCTGACTTAAAGTGTGACCTTTAGTACGCTGTAAGTGAGAATCACACTTAGGACGGTTTTATTATTATTACAAACTTTCTGTAATTTTTTTTCGAATGATCTAGAAGGGGCTGTGACCATAGTACGCACTCAAGGGCGGATCCTGATACCAAAACACCTAAAATAAAGTATCCTTGAAATCCTTTTGCGTTGAAAACTCAAATTGTCTAATACGACTCGTAAGTCCAAGGTGGAGCATTTTCCTTTAAATGAACGCCCGGGGCCATGTGTTCCTGATCGTAAACCGCCATCAAATTGACTCAAATTGTCTAATACGACCCATAAGTTACAAGTGGGACATTTCTTTGGAATTTACACCGGAGATTATTTTTTCTCATAGCCAATAGCCAGGGGTCAATTTTGGGCCAAATGGTCCGCCAGAAAGTAAGAAATTTGGATTTACTTTGCGAAGACGTTCCCAGAGTCCGACTTAAAACGTGATTTTTAGTACGCTCTAAGTGAGAATCGCACATTGGACGGTCTTATTATTATTGAGAATTCTCTGTCATTTTTTTCGAATGACCTTCTAGAAGGGGCTATCAGTGGCGGATCCAGAAGACAGTCTCGGGGGGGGGGGAATTGATGGGAAGCCATAATTTTAAACCAGTGGACGTTGGACGACAGACAAATTTTGTGAAATGTACGAATCTCGGGGGGGGGGGGCGATCGCCCCTCGCCCCCCCCCCCCCTAAATCCGTCACTGGGGGCTATGACAATAGTACGTACTCAAGGGCGGATCCTGATACCAAAACACCTAAAATAAATTATCCTTGGAATCCTATTGCGTTGAAATTGACTCAAATTGTCTAATACGACTCGTAAGTCCAAGGTAGCATTTTCCTTGAAATGAACGTCCGGGGCCATGTGTTCCTGACGGTAAACCGCCAGGGGTCAATCCCTGGAATCCATTTGGGTTCAAATTGACCCAAACTGTCTAATACGAGCCATAAGTTACAAGTGGAACATTTTTTTGGAATTTACACCGGAGGTTATTTTTTCTCATAGCCAGGTGTCAATTTTGGGCCAAATGGTCCGCCAGAAAGTAAGAAATTTGGATTTACTTTGCGAAGACGTTCCCAGAGTCCGACTTAAAACGTGATTTTTAGTACGCTCTAAGTGAGAATCGCACATTGGACCGTCTTATTATTATTGAGAATTTTCTGTCATTTCTTTCCAATGACCTTCTAGAAGGGACTATGACAATGGTACGCACTCAAGGGCGGATCCTGATACCAAAACACCTAAAATAAGGTATCCTTCGAATCCTTTTGCGTTGAAATTGCCCCAAATTGTCTAATACGACCCATGTTACAAGTGCGACATTTTTTTGGAAATTACACCGGAGGTTATTTTTTCTCATAACCATTGGCCAGGTGTCAATTTTGGGACAAATGGTCAGCCAGAATGTAAGAAATTTGGATTTTCTTTGTGACCACGTTCCCAGACGTGGTTTTTAGTACGCTCTAAGTGAGAATCGCACTGTGGACGGTCTTATTATTATTGAGAATTTTCTGTCATCTGTTTCAAATGACCTTCTGGAAGGGGCTGACAATAAGCCCTTTCCATTTCAACATTTATATGAGTAACCTCACTTGATCTCAGCAAATTGGTTCATTTGAATATTGACCGGTAACGTGGTCGCAAGGAATATCCAAGCTTCTTACTTTCTGCCGGACAATTTGGCCCAAAATTGATCTCTGGCCACTGGCTATGAGAAAAAATGACCTATGGTGTAAATTCCAAAAAAATGTCCCACTTGTCACTTAAGGGTCGTATTAGACAATTTGGGGTAATCTGAATCCAAATGGATTCCAGGGATTGACCCCTGGCGGTTTACCATCAGGAACACATGGCCCCGGGCGGCCATTCCAAAAAATGCCCCACCTTGGACTTACGAGTCGTATTAGACAATTTGAGTCAATTTCAAAGGAAAAGGATTCCAATGATACCTTATTTTAGGTGTTTTGGTATCAGGATCCGCCCTTGAGTGCGTGCCACTGTCATAGGCCCTTCTAGAAGGTCATTCGAAAGAAATGACAGAAAATTCTCAATAATAATAAGACCGTCCAAAGTGCGATTCTCACCTAGAGCGTAATAAAAATCACGTTTTAAGTCGGACTCTGGGAACGTGGTCGCAAGGAAAATCCAAATTTCTCACTTTCTGGCAGACCATTTGGCCCAAAATTGATCTCTGGCCATTGGCTATGAGAAAACATAACCTCCTGTGTAAATTCCAAAAAAAAGTTTCACTTGTCACTTAAGGGTCGTATTAGACAATTTGGGGCAATCTGATCCCAAATGGATTCCAGGGATTGACCCCTGGGGGTTTACCATCAGGAACACATGGCCCCGGTCGGCCAATCCAAAAAAAAGCCCCACCTTGGACTTACGAATCGTATTAGACAATTTGAGTCAATTTCGACACAAAAAGATTCCAAGGATACCTTATTTTAGGTGTTTTGGTATCAGGATCCGCCCTTGAGTACGTACCAATGTCATAGGCCCTTCTAGAAGGTATTTCGAAAGAAATGACAGAAAATTCTCAATAATAATAAGACCGTCCAAAGTGCGATTCTCACTTAGAGCGTAATAAAAATCACGTTTTAAGTCGGATTGTGGGAACGTGGTCGCAAGAAAAATCCAAATTTCTCGCTTTCTGGCGGACCATTTGGCCCAAAATTGATCCCTGGCCATTGCCTATGAGAAAAATAACCTCCGGTGTAAATTCAAAAAAAAATGTTTCACTTGTCACTAAGGGTCGTATTAGACAATTTGGGGCAATCTGATCCCAAATAGATTCCAGGGATTGACCCCTGGGGGTTTACCATCAGGAACACATGGCCCCGGTCGGCCAATCCAAAAAAGAAGCCCCACCTTGGACTTACGAATCGTATTAGACAATTTGAGTCAATTTCAACACAAAAAGATTCCAAGGATACCTTATTTTAGGTGTTTTGGTATCAGGATCCGCCCTTGAGTGCGTACCACTGTCATAGGCCCTTCTAGAAGGTCATTCGAAAGAAATGACAGAAAATTCTCAATAATAATAAGACCGTCCAAAGTGCGATTCTCACTTAGAGCGTAATAAAAATCACGTTTTGAGTCGGATTGTGGGAACGTGGTCGCAAGAAAAATCCAAATTTCTCGCTTTCTGGCGGACCATTTGGCCCAAAATTGATCCCTGGCCATTGGCTATGAGAAAAATAACCTCCGGTGTAAATTCCAAAAAAATGTTTCACTTGTCACTTAAGGGTCGTATTAGACAATTTGGGGCAATCTGATCCCAAATGGACTCCAGGGATTGACCCCTGGGGGTTTACCATCAGGAACACATGGCCCCGGTCGGCCAATCCAAAAAAGAAGCCCCACCTTGGACTTACGAATCGTATTAGACAATTTGAGTCAATTTCAACACAAAAAGATTCCAAGGATACCTTATTTTAGGTGTTTTGGTATCAGGATCCGCCCTTGAGTGCGTACCACTGTCATAGGCCCTTCTAGAAGGTCATTCGAAAGAAATGACAGAAAATTCTCAATAATAATAAGACCGTCCAAAGTGCGATTCTCACTTAGAGCGTAATAAAAATCACGTTTTGAGTCGGATTGTGGGAACGTGGTCGCAAGAAAAATCCAAATTTCTCGCTTTCTGGCGGACCATTTGGCCCAACAATTGATCTCTGGCCATTGGCTATGAGAAAACATAACCTCCTGTGTAAATTCCAAAAAAATGTTTCACTTGTCACTTAAGGGTCGTATTAGACAATTTGGGGTAATCTGAATTCAAATGGATTCCAGGGATTGACCCCTGGGGGTTTACCATCAGGAACACATGGCCCCGGTCGGCCAATCCAAAAAAAAGGCCACCTTGGACTTACGAATCGTATTAGACAATTTGAGTCAATTTAAACGCAAAAAGATTCCAATGATACCTTATTTTAGGTGTTTTGGTATCAGGATCCGCCCTTGAGTGCGTACCACTGTCATAGGCCCTTCTAGAAGGTCATTCGAAAGAAATGACAGAAAATTCTCAATAATAATAAGACCGTCCAAAGTGCGATTCTCACTTAGAGCGTAATAAAAATCACGTTTTAAGTCGGATTGTGGGAACGTGGTCGCAAGAAAAATCCAAATTTCTCGCTTTCTGGCGGACCATTTGGCCCAAAATTGATCCCTGGCCATTGGCTATGAGAAAAATAACCTCCGGTGTAAATTCAAAAAAAATGTTTCACTTGTCACTTAAGGGTCGTATTAGACAATTTGGGGCAATCTGATCCCAAATGGATTCCAGGGATTGACCCCTGGGGGTTTACCATCAGGAACACATGGCCCCGGTCGGCCAATCCAAAAAAGAAGCCCCACCTTGGACTTACGAATCGTATTAGACAATTTGAGTCAATTTCAACACAAAAAGATTCCAAGGATACCTTATTTTAGGTGTTTTGGTATCAGGATCCGCCCTTGAGTGCGTACCACTGTCATAGGCCCTTCTAGAAGGTCATTCGAAAGAAATGACAGAAAATTCTCAATAATAATAAGACCGTCCAAAGTGCGATTCTCACTTAGAGCGTAATAAAAATCACGTTTTAAGTCGGATTGTGGGAACGTGGTCGCAAGAAAAATCCAAATTTCTCGCTTTCTGGCGGACCATTTGGCCCAAAAATTGATCTCTGGCCATTGGCTATGAGAAAACATAACCTCCTGTGTAAATTCCAAAAAAATGTTTCACTTGTTACTTAAGGGTCGTATTAGACAATTTGGGGTAATCTGAATTCAAATGGATTCCAGGGATTGACCCCTGGGGGTTTACCATCAGGAACACATGGCCCCGGTCGGCCAATCCAAAAAAGAAGCCCCACCTTGGACTTACGAATCGTATTAGACAATTTGAGTCAATTTCAACACAAAAAGATTCCAAGGATACCTTATTTTAGGTGTTTTGGTATCAGGATCCGCCCTTGAGTGCGTACCACTGTCATAGGCCCTTCTAGAAGGTCATTCGAAAGAAATGACAGAAAATTCTCAATAATAATAAGACCGTCCAAAGTGCGATTCTCACTTAGAGCGTAATAAAAATCACGTTTTAAGTCGGATTGTGGGAACGTGGTCGCAAGAAAAATCCAAATTTCTCGCTTTCTGGCGGACCATTTGGCCCAAAAATTGATCTCTGGCCATTGGCTATGAGAAAACATAACCTCCTGTGTAAATTCCAAAAAAATGTTTCACTTGTTACTTAAGGGTCGTATTAGACAATTTGGGGTAATCTGAATTCAAATGGATTCCAGGGATTGACCCCTGGGGGTTTACCATCAGGAACACATGGCCCCGGTCGGCCAATCCAAAAAAGAAGCCCCACCTTGGACTTACGAATCGTATTAGACAATTTGAGTCAATTTCAACACAAAAAGATTCCAAGGATACCTTATTTTAGGTGTTTTGGTATCAGGATCCGCCCTTGAGTGCGTACCACTGTCATAGGCCCTTTTAGAAGGTCATTCGAAAGAAATGACAGAAAATTCTCAATAATAATAAGACCGTCCAAAGTGCGATTCTCACTTAGAGCGTAATAAAAATCACGTTTTGAGTCGGATTGTGGGAACGTGGTCGCAAGAAAAATCCAAATTTCTCGCTTTCTGGCGGACCATTTGGCCCAAAATTGATCCCTGGCCATTGGCTATGAGAAAAATAACCTCCGGTGTAAATTCCAAAAAAATGTTTCACTTGTCACTTAAGGGTCGTATTAGACAATTTGGGGCAATCTGATCCCAAATGGACTCCAGGGATTGACCCCTGGGGGTTTACCATCAGGAACACATGGCCCCGGTCGGCCAATCCAAAAAAGAAGCCCCACCTTGGACTTACGAATCGTATTAGACAATTTGAGTCAATTTCAACACAAAAAGATTCCAAGGATACCTTATTTTAGGTGTTTTGGTATCAGGATCCGCCCTTGAGTGCGTACCACTGTCATAGGCCCTTCTAGAAGGTCATTCGAAAGAAATGACAGAAAATTCTCAATAATAATAAGACCGTCCAAAGTGCGATTCTCACTTAGAGCGTAATAAAAATCACGTTTTGAGTCGGATTGTGGGAACGTGGTCGCAAGAAAAATCCAAATTTCTCGCTTTCTGGCGGACCATTTGGCCCAACAATTGATCTCTGGCCATTGGCTATGAGAAAACATAACCTCCTGTGTAAATTCCAAAAAAATGTTTCACTTGTCACTTAAGGGTCGTATTAGACAATTTGGGGTAATCTGAATTCAAATGGATTCCAGGGATTGACCCCTGGGGGTTTACCATCAGGAACACATGGCCCCGGTCGGCCAATCCAAAAAAAAGGCCACCTTGGACTTACGAATCGTATTAGACAATTTGAGTCAATTTAAACGCAAAAAGATTCCAATGATACCTTATTTTAGGTGTTTTGGTATCAGGATCCGCCCTTGAGTGCGTACCACTGTCATAGGCCCTTCTAGAAGGTCATTCGAAAGAAATGACAGAAAATTCTCAATAATAATAAGACCGTCCAAAGTGCGATTCTCACTTAGAGCGTAATAAAAATCACGTTTTAAGTCGGATTGTGGGAACGTGGTCGCAAGAAAAATCCAAATTTCTCGCTTTCTGGCGGACCATTTGGCCCAAAATTGATCCCTGGCCATTGGCTATGAGAAAAATAACCTCCGGTGTAAATTCAAAAAAAATGTTTCACTTGTCACTTAAGGGTCGTATTAGACAATTTGGGGCAATCTGATCCCAAATGGATTCCAGGGATTGACCCCTGGGGGTTTACCATCAGGAACACATGGCCCCGGTCGGCCAATCCAAAAAAGAAGCCCCACCTTGGACTTACGAATCGTATTAGACAATTTGAGTCAATTTCAACACAAAAAGATTCCAAGGATACCTTATTTTAGGTGTTTTGGTATCAGGATCCGCCCTTGAGTGCGTACCACTGTCATAGGCCCTTCTAGAAGGTCATTCGAAAGAAATGACAGAAAATTCTCAATAATAATAAGACCGTCCAAAGTGCGATTCTCACTTAGAGCGTAATAAAAATCACGTTTTAAGTCGGATTGTGGGAACGTGGTCGCAAGAAAAATCCAAATTTATCGCTTTCTGGCGGACCATTTGGCCCAAAAATTGATCTCTGGCCATTGGCTATGAGAAAACATAACCTCCTGTGTAAATTCCAAAAAAATGTTTCACTTGTTACTTAAGGGTCGTATTAGACAATTTGGGGTAATCTGAATTCAAATGGATTCCAGGGATTGACCCCTGGGGGTTTACCATCAGGAACACATGGCCCCGGTCGGCCAATCCAAAAAAAAGGCCACCTTGGACTTACGAATCGTATTAGACAATTTGAGTCAATTTAAACGCAAAAAGATTCCAATGATACCTTATTTTAGGTGTTTTGGTATCAGGATCCGCCCTTGAGTGCGTACCACTGTCATAGGCCCTTCTAGAAGGTCATTCGAAAGAAATGACAGAAAATTCTCAATAATAATAAGACCGTCCAAAGTGCGATTCTCACTTAGAGCGTAATAAAAATCACGTTTTAAGTCGGATTGTGGGAACGTGGTCGCAAGAAAAATCCAAATTTCTCGCTTTCTGGCGGACCATTTGGCCCAAAATTGATCCCTGGCCATTGGCTATGAGAAAAATAACCTCCGGTGTAAATTCAAAAAAAATGTTTCACTTGTCACTTAAGGGTCGTATTAGACAATTTGGGGTAATCTGAATTCAAATGGATTCCAGGGATTGACCCCTGGGGGTTTACCATCAGGAACACATGGCCCCGGTCGGCCAATCCAAAAAAAAGGCCACCTTGGACTTACGAATCGTATTAGACAATTTGAGTCAATTTAAACCCAAAAAGATTCCAATGATACCTTATTTTAGGTGTTTTGGTATCAGGATCCGCCCTTGAGTGCGTACCACTGTCATAGGCCCTTCTAGAAGGTCATTCGAAAGAAATGACAGAAAATTCTCAATAATATAAGACCGTCCAAAGTGCGATTCTCACTTAGAGCGTAATAAAAAATCACGTTTTAAGTCGGATTGTGGGAACGTGGTCGCAAGAAAAATCCAAATTTCTCGCTTTCTGGCGGACCATTTGGCCCAAAATTGATCCCTGGCCATTGGCTATGAGAAAAATAACCTCCGGTGTAAATTCCAAAAAAATGTTTCACTTGTCACTTAAGGGTCGTATTAGACAATTTGGGGCAATCTGATCCCAAATGGACTCCAGGGATTGACCCCTGGGGGTTTACCATCAGGAACACATGGCCCCGGTCGGCCAATCCAAAAAAGAAGCCCCACCTTGGACTTACGAATCGTATTAGACAATTTGAGTCAATTTCAACACAAAAAGATTCCAAGGATACCTTATTTTAGGTGTTTTGGTATCAGGATCCGCCCTTGAGTGCGTACCACTGTCATAGGCCCTTCTAGAAGGTCATTCGAAAGAAATGACAGAAAATTCTCAATAATAATAAGACCGTCCAAAGTGCGATTCTCACTTAGAGCGTAATAAAAATCACGTTTTAAGTCGGATTGTGGGAACGTGGTCGCAAGAAAAATCCAAATTTCTCGCTTTCTGGCGGACCATTTGGCCCAAAAATTGATCTCTGGCCATTGGCTATGAGAAAACATAACCTCCTGTGTAAATTCCAAAAAAATGTTTCACTTGTCACTTAAGGGTCGTATTAGACAATTTGGGGTAATCTGAATTCAAATGGATTCCAGGGATTGACCCCTGGGGGTTTACCATCAGGAACACATGGCCCCGGTCGGCCAATCCAAAAAAAAGGCCACCTTGGACTTACGAATCGTATTAGACAATTTGAGTCAATTTAAACGCAAAAAGATTCCAATGATACCTTATTTTAGGTGTTTTGGTATCAGGATCCGCCCTTGAGTGCGTACCACTGTCATAGGCCCTTCTAGAAGGTCATTCGAAAGAAATGACAGAAAATTCTCAATAATAATAAGACCGTCCAAAGTGCGATTCTCACTTAGAGCGTAATAAAAATCACGTTTTAAGTCGGATTGTGGGAACGTGGTCGCAAGAAAAATCCAAATTTCTCGCTTTCTGGCGGACCATTTGGCCCAAAATTGATCCCTGGCCATTGGCTATGAGAAAAATAACCTCCGGTGTAAATTCAAAAAAAATGTTTCACTTGTCACTTAAGGGTCGTATTAGACAATTTGGGGTAATCTGAATTCAAATGGATTCCAGGGATTGACCCCTGGGGGTTTACCATCAGGAACACATGGCCCCGGTCGGCCAATCCAAAAAAAAAGGCCACCTTGGACTTACGAATCGTATTAGACAATTTGAGTCAATTTAAACGCAAAAAGATTCCAATGATACCTTATTTTAGGTGTTTTGGTATCAGGATCCGCCCTTGAGTGCGTACCACTGTCATAGGCCCTTCTAGAAGGTCATTCGAAAGAAATGACAGAAAATTCTCAATAATAATAAGACCGTCCAAAGTGCGATTCTCACTTAGAGCGTAATAAAAAATCACGTTTTAAGTCGGATTGTGGGAACGTGGTCGCAAGAAAAATCCAAATTTCTCGCTTTCTGGCGGACCATTTGGCCCAAAATTGATCCCTGGCCATTGGCTATGAGAAAAATAACCTCCGGTGTAAATTCCAAAAAAATGTTTCACTTGTCACTTAAGGGTCGTATTAGACAATTTGGGGCAATCTGATCCCAAATGGACTCCAGGGATTGACCCCTGGGGGTTTACCATCAGGAACACATGGCCCCGGTCGGCCAATCCAAAAAAGAAGCCCCACCTTGGACTTACGAATCGTATTAGACAATTTGAGTCAATTTCAACACAAAAAGATTCCAAGGATACCTTATTTTAGGTGTTTTGGTATCAGGATCCGCCCTTGAGTGCGTACCACTGTCATAGGCCCTTCTAGAAGGTCATTCGAAAGAAATGACAGAAAATTCTCAATAATAATAAGACCGTCCAAAGTGCGATTCTCACTTAGAGCGTAATAAAAATCACGTTTTAAGTCGGACTCTGGGAACGTGGTCGCAAGGAAAATCCAAATTTCTCACTTTCTGGCGGACCATTTGGCCCAAAATTGATCTCTGGCCATTGGCTATGAGAAAACATAACCTCCTGTGTAAATTCCAAAAAAATGTTTCACTTGTCACTTAAGGGTCGTATTAGACAATTTGGGGCAATCTGATCCCAAATGGATTCCAGGGATTGACCCCTGGGGGTTTACCATCAGGAACACATGGCCCCGGTCGGCCAATCCAAAAAAGAAGCCCCACCTTGGACTTACGAATCGTATTAGACAATTTGAGTCAATTTCAACACAAAAAGATTCCAAGGATACCTTATTTTAGGTGTTTTGGTATCAGGATCCGCCCTTGAGTGCGTACCACTGTCATAGGCCCTTCTAGAAGGTCATTTGAAAGAAATGACAGAAAATTCTCAATAATAATAAGACCGTCCAAAGTGCGATTCTCACTTAGAGCGTAATAAAAAATCACGTTTTAAGTCGGATTGTGGGAACGTGGTCGCAAGAAAAATCCAAATTTCTCGCTTTCTGGCGGACCATTTGGCCCAAAATTGATCCCTGGCCATTGGCTATGAGAAAAATAACCTCCGGTGTAAATTCCAAAAAAATGTTTCACTTGTCACTTAAGGGTCGTATTAGACAATTTGAGGCAATCTGATCCCAAATGGACTCCAGGGATTGACCCCTGGGGGTTTACCATCAGGAACACATGGCCCCGGTCGGCCAATCCAAAAAAGAAGCCCCACCTTGGACTTACGAATCGTATTAGACAATTTGAGTCAATTTCAACACAAAAAGATTCCAAGGATACCTTATTTTAGGTGTTTTGGTATCAGGATCCGCCCTTGAGTGCGTACCACTGTCATAGGCCCTTCTAGAAGGTCATTCGAAAGAAATGACAGAAAATTCTCAATAATAATAAGACCGTCCAAAGTGCGATTCTCACTTAGAGCGTAATAAAAATCACGTTTTAAGTCGGATTGTGGGAACGTGGTCGCAAGAAAAATCCAAATTTCTCGCTTTCTGGCGGACCATTTGGCCCAAAATTGATCTCTGGCCATTGGCTATGAGAAAACATAACCTCCTGTGTAAATTCCAAAGAAATGTTTCACTTGTCACTTAATGGTCGTATTAGACAATTTGGGGCAATCTGAACCCAAATGGATTCCAGGGACCATTTGGCGCAAAATCTACTCATGCCGATCAGCCACATGGAAAAAATAGCCTCCGGGTCGATTCCAAGAAAATTGTCCCACTTGGGACTTTCGGGTCGTATTAGACGATTTCAAGGCAAAGGGATTCGAGGGATGAAGCCCCATCGGCATTAGGAAAACATGGCCTCCGGTGTCTATTCCAAGAAAAATGTTACACTCGGGACTTACCTTTCGTATTAAGACAATTTGGGACAATTTCAACGTAAAGGAATTCCAAAGATACCTTATCTAAGGTGTTGTGGCATCAATATTCGCCTTTGAGGGCGTCCCCCGGTTACGGCCCCTTCTGGAAGGTAATTCGAAAGAAATGACAGGAATTCCTCAATAATAATAAAACCAATAAACATGTTTTAAGTCGGACTCTGCTGACGCGTCGTCATGTTGAAAGGCCAAACTTCGTTATTGATAGGATAGGGTAGGATAGGGTAGATAGGATAGAAGGGGCTTTTTGTTGCAACCTCATCTGGAGGGCGTTTTGAAAGAAACAACAAAAAATATGCAATAATAATAAAACCGTCTAAATTGGGATTGTCACTTTGGGCCTCGCTTTGGGCAAATGGTGGACCTGCAGGATTGCAGCCTAGGCACCGAAAATTTCTAGAGTTTCTGGTTTATCAAGTATTGGGTAGGAGATTAGATATATCTCACAGGTTACCTGCATTTTGGAAAACTTAACCGGATAATATTCAAAGTGCGGAATCCTGCTTTATATGCGATCGTTGTTAGTGCAGAATTATTATCAAGTCAGTGCAATATAAAGGTTTGACAGATTCATAACCTTAAAAATTGGTTCAGTATCATTGGGTTGGTGATGACACGAATAATGAGCAATATTAATGTCTGAAGATGTTACTAGGACGATTTCTACTAAAGAATGGTAGTATGTGGTTGAGGGCTATAAATTTGATCCTATAAAGAGTGGCCCCCGGAGTGGCCACTAATGTTGTTCGTTTATTGAATTCCCTTATTGAATACCTAGTCGTCGTTAAGGAGGTGAGTAAATACGTTTTTCTTGTGCCCATACTGCTTCAATTCAGGTCTATTTGATTGTAGGAAAAGTCCGAAGGGGTGCAAACTTTGCCAGCCACTGCCTTTGTTGATGACTGGAGATTCCACTTAAATAACTGCTGTACAGCTGCATCAACTCACAAAGTTTTAGGAAATGTAGTCAAAGTATCCTTTTTGTCAATAAAAAGATGATTAAATAAGCCCTTTAGAAACTCCATGTAGTTTGTCCATTAAGCCAAGATTCACACCTATCAAGAACGTGACCATTTCCTACAGTAGCACTTAGTACAATCGCATTATCATATCATTATTTTGATCGCTAATAGAGCAGAGTTATGAATCGCATTTAGAGCAGACTTACTGCTTACGTGTAATATTTAGGTACCTATTATTTCGGTTTTCCGGTATTAAACATACTAGAGAAAGTTAGCGAGCAAAGGCAGTATTAATAATTATGAGTAAAAAAGATCGCATTAAACCTACTGAGAAATGGTTCCTGCATTACCCCATATAAACTGGTGTAAGCTTAATGCCGTCAAGCCGGATTAAAGCTACTAAGGAATAGTTACTGCATTACCTCGAGGAAACTGGTTGAGGGTTAACGCCGAGAAGCGGAATTAAACCTACTGAGAAATGGTTACTGTATTACCTCGTAGAAACTGGTAAAAGCTTAATACCGACATCACTGGTAGTCAACACCGAAATTCGTGTTTCACCATAGGTTTTACTAAACAGATTGGAACTGCTAGAACAGAACTGGTTAAAACGGGTAGAATTTTTTCTATCCGTTTTTAACAGGTCATTTTCAGTAGGGTAGTGCCGGAGCAAAAAATGCGAGGCACTCTTGGTTTAGCTTATTCGCTCGCTCGCTCGCTCGATCGCTCCTCAAGCCTGTCAGTCGGATAACTTGAGAACGAAAGGTGATATCGAGCTGAAATTTTGTACACAGGTGTATACCCGGAAAATCTCGGCGGGGATTGCTTTTGGGCCATATCGGGCAACGGGGGTGGGAGTTAGGGGTGAAAAACCGAAAAACTATTAATTGCAATAACTCAAGAACTAGTGGACGTATCTTTCTGAAACTTGGTATGTACGTTCGACCCTCAAGTCTGTTGAAGCTGAAGGGGTGCTAATTTTGGGGGATGAAATTTAGGGGATGAAAACAAAAAATATGATAACTCCGCAAGGGTTGCACGCATCTGTCGGAAACTCAACGTACACACATATATCGGTGAAATCTTGAGCGGGATGCGTTTTTCGCAAAATCGAACAAATGGGGTGGAAATTAGGGGTTGCAACTCGAAATTCCGCTTAATAAGTATTGGTCGAAATTGGCATCATTCGATAGCTTTCCATTAATGATTTTTCAACCCCTTTCATGATATGTGAACCCACAAAGAGCAAAATTTACCCAGACCACTTCTTTTTCGTGTGATTTTCGCTAGTTCTACTTAACTACAGTACATTTTCATCGCTTTTGATTTTTCATCCCCCTTAACAATTTTTCTCCCCCCAAGCGTTAATTTTGTACAATTCGCGCAGTTTTGCCTTTTTTCGGTAATAAATTTTACCGAATTTTACTCATATGGATTGTTCTTGCCTTTTTCACTTTTTCGACCCCTTCGCAATGTTTCAACCCCCAAAAGTCAAATTAGCATAATTGGCTTATTTTCGTGTTATTTTCTGTAATTCTACTTAATTACGATTAATTCTCATCCCTTTTAATTTTTCATCCCTCTTTACAATTTCTCAACCCCCTAAGTGTTTATTTTGCAAAATTCACGTAATTTAGTTTTCCTTCGGTAATAAATTGAACTCATTTGGATTATGTTTATCTTTTTCACTTTTCCAACCCCCTTCGCAACATTTCAACCCCCAAAAGCTAAATTTGCATAATTGGTTTACTTTCGTGTTATTTTCTGTAATTCTAATTCTCATCCACTTTGACGTTTCATCCCCCTTTCAATTTTTCAACCCCCTAGGTGTAACCTAATTTTGCCAAATTCAGATATTTTCGTTTTTCTTCTGTAATAAAGTGAACCCATTTGGATGATGATTAAATTTTTCACTTTTTTCATCCCCCTTCGCAATGTTTCAACTCTTCAAATGCTAAATTTACATAATTGGGTTATTTTGGTGTTATTTTCCGTAATTTTACTTAGCCACGGTTAATCCTCATACCTTTTGATTTTTCATCCACCTTTACGATTTTTCAACCCCCTAAGTGTTAATTTTGCAAAATTCGCATAATTTCGTCGGTCATAAAGTTGAACGCATTTGGGACTCAGTTTACCTATTACAATTTTTCAGTTTCCTTCGCAATAGGTAGGTATAAGTGCGTATTTCAACCCCCACAAAAGTTTTAATTGCATAATTTGGTTATTTTCGTGTTTTATTTCGTAATTCTACTTAATCACACTTAATTTTCATTCCTCTTGACTTTTCATCACCTTTCACAATTTTTCAGCCCCGAGTGTTAATTTTTCAAAATTCGCCAAATTTTGTTTTAATTCCGGTAACTCTTTTCATTTACTCATTCCTGTTCATTTTCTATTTTTAAATTTTGTAACAACAACTTTTAACATTTCGCCTTTTTGACACATCTGTGCATTTGCGGAGGCACTACTACTAGGTCCAGATTGATAAAATCTGCACCCGATTCCACCAGTAAGACCAGCCGCCGGCTTTTTGTGATTTTCAACCCCTAAATTTCTTTCCACACAATTGACACTCCCTCATCTTCAACAGACTTGTACGTCAAAAACGCATATCAAGTTTCAGTAAAATATCTCCACTGGTCCTCGAGTTATTACAAAAAATAGTTTTTCGGTCCCGAAAAAAATCTCGCATTCTCGCGCTTTTACTGCGAACGCTGCCTAAACGCTTGAAGATGGTATAAGATTTAACGAAGATTTATTTTGGAATTAATACATATTTATTGAAAAATAACGCGAATAACAAGCGGCCTGTTATCCCAGCACCGTCAAGCATCGGGAGTCTGGACGATAGTGTCACAATTCCCGCAGGCGGTGACTGGCAGCGGCTTGAGTCATCACCATCAAACATGGTGCAATAAAAGAAGTTGGCTAACACGGCCATTCTGAAGAAAGCTTCGTTCTCGGAGCGCCTATAACTAATTAGCCAGCAGATAGTTAGGTTCCTTATTTTCTGTGAACAGAAATCGCACAAATTAATACTTTACTAATCCTTTATTGCTGTTGTCAGTCTTCCTTGTTTTCCTCATTTCATGATAAAATTACTTTCGTCACGTCACGTATTGTTAACAAACAAAGACTGACAGCAACATGGACATTTAGCCGGAATCTCAAGGCACAAGGCCAACATCTAAGGCACACTGGCCAACATCTCAAGGCACACAGGCCAACATCTCAAGGCACACAGGCCAACATCTCAAGGCACACAGGCCAACATCTCAAGGCACACAGGCCAACATCTCAAGGCACACAGGCCAACACAAGAGAAGAGAACTAACTAGTACTCACCTCTATTTTCGTTTATCTGTCTCCTCAACTTCGAGGTCATCCAACAGGTCACCCATATCGGTGGCCAATGACCACTGCTTGGGCCACAATCGCAATTGTTCTTTGGCGGCTTTGGTTGTTCTGGACTTCCCAATGCGTCTCAATAGAAATCGATCGTTTTCCAAGACTTTCACTACCTCATAAGGACCCATGAACTCGTAGTTCAATTTACTTTTATGCATCTCAGAATCGCGATGCATCACTACAAAATCTCCTACTGAGATTACCAATGTATTACGACGCGTTGCATTAATTTTGGCCAAGGATTTTTCCCCAGCACGAGCCAGCCGTTCTGAAACTCGTTTTCGGTCCAATTCACGACTTCTAATTGGTGAAATGTCTTCACTCAAGCTAGAGACTACCTCTTGAATTATCGGGACCGTACTGTCAATGCCCAATAGCAATTTTAGCGGGGTGCTTTGCGTTGTTTTCTGAATAGTTGTGTTCAATACTAACTGAACTCGCCATAAAGTGCTCGCCCATTCTGACTTGACTTCGGACTCAATTCGGATAAGATTCATGATGGTTCTCATGTATCTTTCTACCTGACCATGTCACAGTCAGTTCTCGCAGGGAGTAGGGTAGGCCCACTGGTCAAGAGGGCCCACAGCTGACAAGTGTGCACTCAAAAAAAGGAGTTCTGAAAAGTAAAACGCAAGCCCGATCCCAGGGCGGTGGATCTTCTCCCGTACGGGAGGTAGGTAGCGAATAGGCAGGCTACTAATTGAAGTTGGTAATTAAGGACGCCACTGGCTTTATTTACCCTGATGCGACGACGTCGAAAGCCAGAAATCACAAGATAAATCTCCTATAAACTGAGGGGAGTGGCTAGCTTTAGCAATAACACACAAACATAAAAACTATGTACATTTATATATATATCAGTTTGATACAAAAATTCGTTTACAAGTTATAATGGTGATAATTTCATAACTTAAAATGATGACAGCAGAATCGTACCGCAATCCGGACGAAACAGAGCCTTAACGGAGCTCCAACTTAGTTGACCGGTAAATTTCGAGCGCAAATTGGATGGCCGCAGGTACCTACTAATCCGCAAAATGACGCAAATGATCGCGCAAGTTAGTGAAGGGTCGAATTAAGCGGAGGCCATAAACGGCCACACGTAAAGTACCGCCACGAACGGATATTTTTGGTACTAAATGGCTGAAGGCCAAATTAATAACAGTTAAAGATTATGAGTTTACAATTAAATGGCAAAATTTGAGTAATGTAGCAGAAAAAGACAAATTCGTACTGAATAAAACAAATTAAAGGGGGTGAAGCCCAAATACACAATTCAAAATAACTCAAGGGGGTGCAGATTGTGTTCACACCCTCCAATCCTGAGTCGGAGGGACAGTTCCGGATGTGGCGAAGCCCCTCGGTGAAAATATGGAACGGACTCACCGAATACAGCTCCGAAGGAAGGCAAGGACTGAGCGAACAGCTGTGCTGAGCCAAGATCGTCGCCCCCTAGCCTGGGGGTGGCCTCGAGCAGATATGGCCGGTCCTGTCTCAATCTCTCGATACCTCCAGCCGGGGAAGAAAAATATCCGCCACAGTGGTTGGACTGAACGAGTGCTTCAACAATCCACAATATTCTAACCGGAACAACACGAAGATGGGGGGAGAATCTCCAACCCTATAAATATAACCAACACAGGGTGGTCTTCAAACCCCTCGAAAAACACTGAAGGAAGGGTACTCCAATTCCCAACCGAAAAGTGCTAAGGCACTTAAGCCCTACCCAAACAAAATAGGAGCGTTCAAGCCCTATCCGAAAAATGGGGGCATTCAAGCCCTACCTAAGAACCCTAAAATAAATATTAGAACAAGAAATCTTTCATTAAAGTTTTACCTCGTGGTAGAGGGCGTACTGTCAAACAACCGACGAAGAAATTCTGCTTTGAGGTCACCAAAACCCGACAAACGGTATGTTGGGGGCACCGATCAAGGGCACTTCACCAACCTGGGGCGGAATCCTGCAATCTCCCGAGGGAATTCACACAAATACCAGGACGCCGTCTACGACCTCTTGTTACGTCAATTGCCTGACCGGAAAGAAGGTCAGAAAATGGCCGGCAGCCTGACGGAAGACACAGCGCCCTCTCTGGCCCCTTCCGGAACCAGAATTCCCCCAGACAGATTGACATTGACAGGCAATTCCCCTAGCTCGTAAATAAAACTAACTTAACCTCAAAATCTGACAGTTGTTGATATTCGGCAATTTAATGATAATTCGACCAAATTGGCCGTGAAACCCAGACTTAATTACCGAAACGGGATGACGAATCCCTAATAAATCACCAGGTAAGTAATTCTTTACCATGTGACTTATTTATCGACACTAAACTTTGAGACACAAACGTCATCCGAAGCGCCCCCAAAAGACGCCGATCTTCCGCTGCCACCACACGACCCCTGCAGAGGGAGGCCGAGAATTATAACCGATGATCCAAAATAGCAGCGGAGAAGGAGAAACCGAGCAATATCCATACCCTCGAAAGTGGAGCAGCTCGGGGGCTCGAAAATGAACGTGACAACCATTCGCGCGATGCACATCAGGGGTGATGAAATGATGTTTTATGCCCCATTCAGTTAAGAACGCCGAAAATTGTGAATTTTTGAAATTAGTTCCAGCATCCATTATCAGCTCGGATGGTGTACCAAACAAGGACATGGCATGTTGGAATTGTTCTTTGACTAAAATATGCAACGACCCGTGTCCCACTCTCATGCTTTTGGAAAAGGATACCTCCATACCCTAGACTACTAGCATCCGTATGCAATTCCGTCGGAAGGTTTGGATCAAATACTGCGAGCAAAGGTTGGGACGTTAGGCAAGAAATCAAATAGTTCCTTGCATCATCTTGTTCAGTGGACCAGATAAATGGTTCACCCTGATTTGTCAATTTTGTGATGCAAGCGGTTCGGACGGCAAAATTTGGAATGAATTTCCTAAAATATCCCGCCAAACCCATAAGTTGTCTTACCTGCTTAACATTTGCGGGATTTGGTGAATCTAACAAGGCCTGAACTTTCCTGCGACTAGGCCGGATGCCTTCAGCTGAGACTTCGCGACCCAAATAGTCGATTGTTGTTTGAAGAAAATGGCATTTACTCATATTTAGTGTAAATCCCGCAATCTGAAGTGCATTCAAAACCTGTTCGAGGAATTTAAGGCCTTCCTCAGGTGAGACAGAAGGTATCAAAATGTCATCGAGATATACAAGTGCGACGGTATTTCTGAGGTCACCTAGGGCTTTGTTCACAGCTCTCTGAAATACTGCCGGTGCATTGGCAAGCCCGAAGGGTACTCTCAAATATTCGTATTGACCCTCGGGTGTAACGAAAGCCGTTTTAGCAATTGACTCTTCAGAAAGAGGAACTTGGTGGTACCCTGCGGCCATATCCAGTGACGTGAAATGCTTTCCCTTGCCCAACCGATCTAGCTGATCCTCGATTAAGGGAAGGGGAAAACGATCTTTGACAGTAATGGCGTTAATTTCCCGATAATCGACACATAATCTGTAAGTTCCCTCTTTTTTTTTTACAAGTAGGATCCGGCTAGCATAAGGTGAGTCACTTTCTCGAATTATGTTTTTCGCTAATAGATCATCAATTATGTTCCTTACTGCAGCCCGTTCCTCTATTGATAATCGGTAAGGTGTTCGGTTTATAATTTTGTCTGTGGTAAATCTGATTTTCATCTCTGTGTCCTTAACACAGCCGAAATTTTGATCAGTAGTAACTAATCTAGAAAATCTATTCAAAACTTCAATTAAATCTTTTCGATATTGTTCATCTACGTTCAATATTTGATCCTCTATTATTTGACTTGCAACAAAGTTGATTTTTGATGGAGGTTGTCGAATTATCTGAGTTCCACTGTGTCCGGTTACAGCGGTAAGAGTGTGATCTTTAAATAAATCACGCCCGATAAGTAGATCACAGTCGTCAAGGATAAATGCTGGAACGTACATAAAACTGAAGAGAAGTACTTATCGCAGAAAACGTAGCTGTAATTTTTATAATTTCATGACCGATTCCTTTTACAATATGAAAACAAGGAGTAATTTTGTTTTGGAAATCATTTTGAAGTTTATCGGAAATGAGGGTGCAATCGGCCCCGGTATCAACTATCGCTTTCAAATTTTTATTATTCACAATTACTTCGATGCACGAAGGAGTGACATCATTGGATTTACAAAATTTAATCCGACGACGTTTGGATTTACCAGGCAGTCATAAGGCCCATGCTTACTTACGGGGCAATCGTCTGGTGGCCGAGAACCCGACTAGAAACAGCAAAAAAGGACCTGAGTCATGTGCAGAGACTTGCCTGTCTCGCCATTACAGGTGCCTTGCGAACTACTCCCACTTCAGCATTGGAGACCGCCCTGAACTTGGCACCTCTTGACATCCATGTACAAGAGGTTGCCATCAGAACGGCCCTACGACTGAAGGCAGTAGGAATGTGGGGACGGGCGAGGATGGGAAGTCGTCACTCTGGCATACTCCAGGAGGTAATAAAGGACCTTCCGCTTCTGGAGGCGCCCGTGGACCGACGACTACCTACGTTTGGTTTTAACAAACCCTTCACCGTCCTTGATACAGCACCTCCGCCTGAAACGTTCTCAGCTCATTATGATGCTGTGATCTACACGGACGGAGCAAAAACAAAGTTCGGATCAGGAGCAGGGATCTACTCCGATAGTCTCGACTTAAATATAACTGCACCACTGGGAAAGTACGCCACGGTCTTCCAAGCAGAAACTGTGGCGGTCACCATTGGAGCAAAAGAAGCTATAAGGAAAGGTACCACAAATAAGAACCTGCTGTTTCTCACCGACAGCAGGGCCACCCTTCAGGCTCTGAGATGTAATAGGAACACCTCTAGCCTACTCCAAGATGCCCTCGATTCCTTGACGGACCTGGCCCAATTGAATAGGGTTAGTCTGGCATGGATTAAGGGGCATGAGAATACAGAAGGCAATGCGGTTGCCGATGGGCTGGCGCGGCGGGCGTCTCGAGAGCCCCTTGGCCCCGAGCCCGCTGTCCCGCTGGCCCTCACTACCGCATATGCCCTTATTTCTAACAGAAGCTACAAGATGGCTGCGGACAGTTGGATAAACTCACCTGGTTGTCGCCATTCGAAAATGCTAATGCCAGTGGTCCAACAGAAAACCACAAAATATCTTCTCAACCTACCCAGAGGTAAACTGCGCTTAGCCGTAGGTATACTTACTGGCCACTGCGGCTTGAATCAGCACCTTCACCGGATGGGCATTGCACAAAGCCCCATCTGCAGAGGATGCGAACTAGAAGACGAGTCTATGGAACACGTGCTCACACAGTGTCCTGTACTCGCCCAATTACGTGGCTCTCTCCTAGGGGAAGAATGGCCAAGTTTGGTCATGCTCGCTGGCGCCCCTCTCAGCACGTTACTCCAGCTTTTGCAGGAGGTTGGCTGGCTCGAGAGTTAGAGTGCGCTAGCGGGCTTGGGAGGCAGCACAATGGGCCAACTGTGCCCTGAGTGCAGCAGTCTGCTTTGGCAGGCCGCCCTCCCCCCCAGAATCCAGAATCCAGTACATAAAACTGGAGAGAAGTACTTATCCCAGAAATGATTACGTCTGCTGTAAACGTAGCTGTAATTTTTATAATTTCATGACCGATTCCTTTTACAATATGAAAACAAGGAGTAATTTTGTTTTGGAAATCATTTTGAAGTTTATCGGAAATGAGGGTGCAATCGGCCCCGGTATCAACTATCGCTTTCAAATTTTTATTATTCACAATTACTTCGATGCACGAAGGAGTGACATCATTGGATTTACAAAATTTAATCCGACGACGTTTCTCGATAGAACTCCGCAGAAAACATGAATCAGCATCGTGATTAGGTTTAGCGCAAAACGAGCATATCAAATTATTATTCTGGTTTTGGGTTGCGACATGTTTATTGTTATGACTTGTCGACGGCGTCGTTTTGGCGTCTGGTGCCCTTGGATTATTCACATTCGATGGACAATTAGCTCGAACGTGTCCGATGGTCCCACACTCATAGCATTTAGGTGGGCCCTTCTAAATCTTCTTCGTTCCATACAACGCGCAGATTTTTGAGAAGGGCTATCTTATCATGAACATAGACCTCATATGTATTTATTTGTGAACTGTTGAAGAAGGCTGCGTCTGAAAATAATTTCCCTAAATTTCTCTTTGGAGGAAAAGCCTCGGTAAAATCGCGCTTGAAACAAATCCAATCTCGCGTTTCCGGGGACCAACGTTCAAACCAGCGTCTAGCGGTACCGTTTAAAAATCTGCCAATTCTTACCAAAACTTGCGAGCTAGACCAACCAAACTCTGTTTTTATGCTGTCCACCTCATTCAACCACTTTACAACATCCCCTGTGTCTGATCGAAAGATTGGAAGATCCACTTGTTCGGGAGCTGTCCTGGAGGATTGTAGGGCAGCAACCAGTTGTTGTAAAATACTGCTGGCGGCATTTTCATCACATTCAGTCATCTTCAACCCTGATGGTAGTCCTAGTACTAGCACAAAGCACCAACACCCCAAAAAACACACCAACTCAACTAAATGTCTTGTGGGCCGAGTGAATTTAATCCCGCTTCTGATATAAGATTTAACGAATATTTATTTTGGAATTAATACATATTTATTGAAAAATAACGCGAATAACAAGCGGCCTGTTATCCAAGCACCGTCAAGCATCGGGAGTCTGGACGATAGTGTCACAAATTCCCGCAGGCGGTGACTGGCAGCGGCTTGAGTCATCACCATCAAACATGGTGCAATAAAAGAAGTTGGCTAACAATGGATTAAAATCGTATAAGGGATAAATGTCGGCAACGAATAGACCTACAAAAAAGTCCGCGACAGCATTTAAATATCTGTTACGGATAGCCGACAATAAGCCACAGAAGCTATTTTCGTCAAAAATTAAAACACAAAAACGATCTCGGTGGGATACCCTTCGTAGATAGCTATATGCCGTCGTGGACTTTTTTGTAGATCTTTTCATTGCCGACAATTCCTCCTTACAAACTTTTGCTCTAGCTTCAAGCGTCGAGGCAGCGTTCGCGATCAAACGTCGAAATTTGTAATTTCTTTCAGTTTTTCACCCCTAACTCCCACCCCCCTGGTCCGATATGGCCCCAAAACAATCCCCGCCGAGATTTTTGGGGCATACACATGTGTACAAAATTTCACCTCGATATCTGCTTTCGTTCTCAAGTTATATGATGGACAGAGTAGACGGACGGCCGGCCGAGCGAGCGAATTCACTAAAACTACAGTGCCTGCGCATATGCTTCGGCACTAAAATGGTTTGAGAGCTACTTATCGAACAGACAGCAAAATGTGAAATGTGGTGTGACTGTCTCGAAGAGAACAGAAATTAAATATGGTGTCCCTCAAGGTAGTGTATTGGGTCCTCTGTTATTTACATTGTGCATAAATGTGGAGCATATAATAAAATATAGTAAAGTACATATGTTTGCGGATGACACAGTTATCTACATAACAGGAGAAAATATTGAAAGAATGACAGAAGAACTTGGAGAGACTTAAAAGATTTAGTGCAGTGGTTAGGAGAAAATAAACTAAAATTGAATACTGATAAGACAAAAGGGATGATAATAAGTAAGCAAAGATGATAGAAGATATAAATTTTTCTATTGTAGATTGCAAATCAATTTCTTGATACATATTTTGACATATGTCAAAAACGGTGACAGGTAGGCATAAGTTGGGTGCGATAATCTCACAATTAAGAGGCGAGTCCGAATCCAAAATCAAAACGAGTCTTCCATGTAAAAAAACAAAGATGGCGGCCGCTTCCGGTAAAGCCGGAAGTACTAGGGGGTTGGACATATTTTATTTTTGGTGTGCGTGCGCAATTATCTTACAGTACCAAATTTCAAAATTCTACTACAAGTGGACCCCCAAATTTTTCTAATGAACCACCCTGTATAGTTTGGTAATACAGAGTAACAATGAAAACGATGACAATGCACTGTTTTTTATTGATCGCCTTGTAGCGCCTGCTTATCCTTTTCAGTAGTTGACATTTGCTCAATTTGACGTTTTGAGGATTCACTTGTTTGTTCCAGCTGCAGCTTGATTATTTTGAAGGACACAGACATTAACTCAATTTTTTATTAATCATCAATCAAGAAAGCAACTTACAAATCGAAAAATCCCTAGTTAGACCCATGAAGCGAGGTACTGTTAAACAATCGATCCTTGATCATCTGCGCCATTAGTCCATGAATAATTTCAATCGTAGTCTTGCAACTATCCTTCGTTGCTTTCAGCAATTTATCCTCTGTCCTCTTCTCGTGAGGATCAGTGCCTCCTACGATAAATCCACCTCGACCAATAGCAGCCTCAGACTGTTCCAACTTCTCCGACAAATCAAATATCTGCCCGGTTGTGTAGTCGGCATTCGTTAAAAGACTCGACGAGCTTAAAGTGTTAACCCAGTACTTGTTCCACAAAGAATCAAGTAGCCTCCGATCTAACGATGACTTAAAATAAGACACTTCCAGGGAGTAGTATTGCTTGCAGTGGACACCAAAGTCCTCGATTTTATTTAACGGAATCGTTTGATATTCGGATGGTTCTTCGTTCGCTGGTTTATAGCCCTTGGGATATGTGCGAAAAGCCCCCAAGCATACTTTACCAGCGGATATTGTACGAACCGGGTCGATCACGATAGCTACGAATGGTTCCTGGAAGTTTTGGTTCAACATTTGAGTACCGACATCGATCCCGGAAAGCCAACACCCATATCCCGGATGGCTGTGGTACCATCCAATTGCGTTTTCTTGTCGACCGACTAACTTAGCGGCTTCAATGTACGAACTCATGTACTCGTAAGCCTGAGCTTGAGCATTGACTCGAGTTTCGGTTCCCTCAACGGGTAAAGCAAATGAATCCATTACAAACATGGTATTTCCATCGACTTTTCCCAATATTAACCCCATGACTTCGAGAGTCCCCCCGGATCTTGCGTGCATCACCATTTTGAGAAGAGCCAAAGCCGAGATTTTAATATCTTTGAAAAAATGGGGGCTGAAACAGTTTAAATGATTTACAGGGGTGAATCGTGAAAATTTACTCTTTCTCCCAGGGCTTCGCGGCGAGAATATCTTGCTGCTGTTTCTTGTCGTATCTGTAAATCTCGTCAACGGAATTGACTAATTCGACTTTATTTGATAGTTCCCAGGTTTTTTGGGCGATGTTTTTCTGGTTTTCTGAAGACGTTCCTGGTTTTGACATTTTAGAGGTTAGGTTTGTTGGGGTGTTTCGAAAAGCTGAAATAATTGTTGGAAATGTAAGGCACAAGTGAATTAGTAACTTACGATGATTTTAGCAATAAATTTAATGAAAATTAGATAAAACAGCTTTAAAAATCCCTTTGTTGTCACTTGTCAAAACTCGGAAATTCAAACGTCAAATTCTGTTTTGAAAATTGACAATGACACTATTGACAGCACAACGCACAACGTCACTTAGCGTACGCAACCAGTAAAACACCTCTGTAATGAAGACAGAGAGAAGAAAAAACTTGGTGAAAAATTCTATTTCTAATTATAAGTTATACCGTGCGATCTAATCAAAAACGATTTAGAGTTGGGCAGTTAATGAATAATTATAGTTTAAGGGTGCGCAAGGATTCAACGAAATGCAACCAGTTATACATTCTTCTCTTATTTATAATTTTTCATTTCACACAAATTTGGCTTACGAAGACAATAATTAACTTCGGAAAAAATTAACAGATTGAAGAACAGTCATCAAGTTATTTAATGACTATTCCTAATCTGTTATTTTGTTGAAATAAATGAAAGAAAAAAATAATTTATTTCAACAAAATAACGAATTTGGAATAGTCATTAAACAATATAATAATAATAATAATAATAATATAATTTATTGCTGAATGTCTCGTTCAATACATACAAAATTAAAATAGGTACTTGAAACATAAGCTGGAGGCATTCGCAATCCCAAGGACGGGGTTCAGGCAGCATGCAAGGTTTGCACTCTTGCATACTGGCCCAGTCTTCCACCCCGCCCTTGTTAACGAAAACAAGAGAAAAAGAAAAAAGGTTGAACTCAAAATAATATCATGTTACATCAACTTATAAGTACATATACAGGGTGAGTCAACAAGGCGACGGCGGTCCATAACTTCTGAACCCTTCCAGATAGGGAATCAATTCAAACGCCATTATGTACAACACCGCCAATTCTACTTCCTAAAAATACTTTCAACTATACAGGCTGTCCCAAAACACTTGCAACGCATGGCAACTTGATTTTTTTAAATGGAACACCACCATTTTGATGCCATATTCTGGATCACCTATAACATAGCTTTACATCGACATAAGACATTCGATGGTTTAAGGCTCTGTTCTCAAGTAATTAATTCTTTTTGAAAAATTTCGACTATTGCGGGTGCTTCTTAAAAAAATTCCTGAGAACTCAATTTTGTATCTAGAGAGCTGAGGTTCGGTACGAGTATAAAGGAAGGTCTATTCAAGCTATCTGACATGACAACTATCATGATCACTATACAGGGTGTTAAAAATTCTGTGTCAAGTTTGGAAAATTTCAAATATGCAAAACTCCATTTTTTCAAATGGCACCCCCTGCTATTATTGTGCCATGGGGTTCGGCTGTTGAAGTACTTTATTTTTTATTAAGTATGTCCTATACCTAAAGTCAACACTTGAAAAGATATTCTTTGTCTTATTTATTTTATTGAAGATTATTACGATCTCAATTAAAGCATGCCATGGACTGTATGACAGTTATGATTAACATTGTTTATTTACATAGTTACCAGACAGTTTGTCACATTTATTGACATACACAATGAATTTCAACCATAAGCAATAAACCATGTCAATGAATTCTTTCTGGTTGTGTATGTCAATAAATGTGACAAACTGTCTGGTAACTATGTAAATAAACAAGGTTAATCGTAACTGTCATACAATCCATGGCATTCTTTAATTGAGATCGTAATAATCTTCAATAAAATAATTAAGACAAAGAGTATCTTTTGAAGTATTGACTTTAGGTATAGGACATACTTAATAAAAAATAAAGTAATTCAACATCCCAACCCCATGGCACAATAATAGCAGGGGGTGCCATTTGAAAAAATGGAGTTTTGCATATTTGAAATTTTCCAAACTTGACACAGAATTTTTGACACCCTGTATAGTGATAATGATAGTTATCATGTTAGATAGATAGAATGGACCTTCCTTCATGTTCGTACCGAATCTCAGCTCTCTAGATACAAAATTGAGTTCTCAGGATTTTTTTTAAGAAGCACCCGCAATGGTCGAAATTTTTCAAAAAGAATTAATTACTTTAGAACAGAGCCTTAAAACATGGAATGTCTTATGTCGATGTAAAGCTATGTTATAGGTGATCCAGAATATGTCATCAAAATGGTGGTGTTCCATTTAAAAAAATGAAGTTGCCATGCATTGCAAGTGTTTTGGGACAGCCTGTATAGTTGAAAGTATTTTTAGGATGTAGAATTGGCGGTGTTGTACATAATGGCGTTTGAATTGATTTCCTATCTGGAAGGGTTCAGAAGTTATGGACCGCCGTCACCTTGTTGACTCACCCTGTATAGTAGTAATTAGCAGTGAGGAACAACTAGGTGTTTTAAAAAACAGGAATTATAGAAAAGATGAAACAAAAGCACTTCAAGGTGAAATCGCCATCACTGTGTAGAAAAAAGCAACTCAGAAATTAATTTCCGAAACACAGGTAAACTGTTACCCTTCTGAAACTGAGGGAAGTATTTATTAAAGTAGCAACATATCGTATAAGAAAATGACCTTTCAAATAACGAGGTTTTATGCAGCGGTGGGGTGAGCAATCCTTTATACCTGAGGTTTAAATTGTGGATGTCAGTCCTGAAAGTAAGTTTGTTATGCAGATATACTGGTGATTTGTCATTTATGATTTTCCAATATAGACAGATAGACTGTAAGACTCTTCTATTTTTCATATTGAGCCACTGCGATAATCTGAGCTTATCTGATATGTGATCCCGTTTTCGTACTCCATATATAAAACGTAAACAACTGTTTTGAACCATTTGTATTCGTTTGGACGTTGTAGCATCTATGGCGGCATTGTAAACGGGTGTACAGTAGGAAAAATGAGATAAAACTAGTGCCTCGCATAGAATCGTTTTGATTTCAATTGATAGATATTTCCTATGAGGATAGAGTCTCTTTAGATTCATGAAGGCACTACGGATGCAGCTTGAAATTTGATCGACAAATCTAAAGGAGTTGTCCATTACAAGACCCAAGTTCTTAGCCTTGTCCACACACGGAATTGGTTCATCATGGATACGTAGATCAAGCGCGTTTTTTATCCCTTCGCAGTGGTGCTTGTTTCCGAACAGAAGAATCTTTGATTTCGAGGAGTTAAGATGGAGATTGTAATTTCGAGAGATTTGTCCTATACTTTTCAAGTCCGTACTCAAATTTATTAACGCGCTATTACTCTCAGATGGTAGAAAGGAAACGTACAACTGAGTATCGTCAGCGTAACTATGGATGTTACAAAATCGCACCGATTCATGCAGCGCCGCGCTATAAACTGTGAACCACAACGGGCTAAGAACAGAACCCTGCGGTACTCCTCTTGCCAAGGAGAGCCGCTTGGAAATATCATCCCTAAAACTTACGCACTGAGTTCTATCAGACAAATAATTTTTGATAAAATCAAGGGCTGTTGCGGACACACCCCAGCTCTCTAGGACATTAATAAGAGTTGCATGCACGACGGTATCAAAGGCTTTGCTGAAGTCTAGAAGTATTAAAATAGTTATAAGACCTTTGTCCGTCGCCTGCAAAATATCATCCGTGATCTTTAAGAGAGCTGTTGTGGTGCTATGCCCGCTCCTAAACCCAGACTGGTTAACTGGAAGTAAGTTTTGCTCGTCGAAGAATTTTCGAAGCTGCTTTTCCATTACCCTTTCCAGAAGTTTGGAAAGAGTCGGCAGTATACTGATGGGCCGCAAGTCTTTTAGGTCACTTGGAGATTTATTTTTAGGCAGTGGCGTGACCACTGCTTGCTTCCACAGTTGAGGAAAGACACCCTGTATTAAACACTCATTTATAATATGAGTAATAAATGGCAAAATGTGGGGGCAACAAAGGCGAAGCATCGTTATATTGATTCCATCAACTCCTGTAGCTCTACTTTTGATGGCATTTAACATCTTACAGATATCGGCTGTCTCTATTATGCTAAATGAAAAATTGGTGTGATTGTTTTTTTTGTCTAATTTCAGATCAGCAGCATTAGCTGTGATGTTTGATGGAATGCTGTTAATGAAGTACGAGTTTATATCATCTGCGCTCCCTATCTCTTCAGGAATTGATGGAGTACCTGTTTTAAGATCTAGATTTCTCAGTTTTTGCCAAAGATAACTAGAGTCATTTGTACTGGATTGCGTTAAAAACTTAAAATAGCCCTTTTTTTCCGACTCTATAGCTTTCTCGGTTAATTTTCGCAAGCTTTTGTAATATTCCCAATGAGCGTCACTACGGGTTTGTTTAAACCGTCGCTTGGCCTTATCACGCAGAGAGATCATTAATTTGATGTTTGGGGTTATCCATGGTTTTGACTTTATTTTACATGAGACAGTCTTCAGAGGGGCATGGCGATCAAAGAGGGATATTATTTGATTTGTAAAATATTGTACCTTGTCATCTATGTGTTTCATGTAGTAAAGTTTGTGTAGTGGTAATCGTTCCAGATCATTTAAAAATTCTGCTGAGTTTATGTTTTGCATTTTACGAATAGTCTTATATTTAGTGGGCATCGTAGACTTATTAATATTTAATTCGCAAAAGATCATATCATGGTCCGATATTTCCGATTCTACAACTCCAGAACGCAAGACAGGCACCGCTTCGGAGTGCACTATTAAGTCGATGAGGGAGCTTTTGCTCAATGATATTCGTGTGGGCGAATCTATTATTTGTTTGAGAGAAAACAACGTAAGAAAATCTGAAAGGTATACTGTAGCGGTATTATCAGGTTCTAAAAATCTATGTTAAAATCTCCCAAGCAGACAAGGTGATCATGTTCAGGTAACAACTGCTCTTCCAATTGTTAATTTTTTCCGAGGTTAATGAGAACTTAAAAGCTCTAGGTTCATTCGTAATGACAAAATGAACGTAGAATTAAAGAATTAAAGGCAAAATACATATGCTTAAAAAATATGCTTAAATGACATTTCCCGTAGAGCAATTGCTTCCAAAATCCTTTTATATCTTCAACGGGTCACCGAATATCCATGTACTAAATTTCAGCCAAATCGATCCAGTAATTTGGGCTCTAATGCGCTTTTGGTGTTGATAAAAAAATTCGATTTCTTTTACCTAAAAGGCACTAAATGCGAATGAATTTGAAGACCGTTCTGATGGTTGACAATAAATTTTTCAAAAACTTGCTCAGGGTGGCAAATGAGGAGTAAGTATATTTAGATTTGAATGTTGATGTGCCAAAACGGCACATTTCGTGTTTCGATTGCTTCCAAAATTTTTTGGGATCTTAGACGTGTGCAAAATTTCAGCCAAATCGGTCCAGAGGTTTCGGCTGTATCGTGTTTTTAATGTATGCTAAAAATCTAGAATATTTTAATTTTTGTCAAAAAGGCACTAAGGGTGAATACATTTTTAGAAGCAAAATTGGAAAGCCTTTCTTATGGTGCCGTGAAAAATGGGGGTTTGCATTTAAAATTTAAAAGTTTATGTGCCAAAATGGCATTCCCAGTTGCACGACTGAATCCAAAAGGTTTTCAGGTGTAACTTATAAGGGTTATGAGATGCCTACGTACCAAATTTCAACCAAATCGGACTAGTAGTTTTGACTGTGACGTGGCGTGTTTACAAACGTACAAACGTACATATACACACAGACACACAGACTCATTTTAACCTCCCCACTCCACTTCACCATTTAAAAAAAAGGGAGGTTACTGCAATCACTAAAATTTTCGAATTCGAGATAAGACCGGATCTATACGTTTTGAGGTCTCAGGAGCCCAAAAAAGTGGTTTTTAAAATGTGTCTGTATGTATGTACGTACGTTCGTACGTACGTACGTTCGTAAACACGCCACAGCCCAAACTACTCGACCGATTTGGCTGAAATTTGGTACGTGTGCATGTGATAACCCAACTTAGAGCCAATCGTGCAACCAGAAGCGCCATTTTGGCACATCAACTTTTAAATTTTAAATGTAAACCCCCATTTTTCACGTCACCATAAGAAAGACCTTCAAATTCTGCATCTAAAAATGTATTCATTCTTAGTGCCCTTTTGACCAACAATTAAAAAAAAATAGATTTTTATCGGACTTTAAAATCGCGGTACAGCCCAAGCCCCTCAACCGATTTGGCTGAAATTTTGCACATGGGGATTGTATTACAAGTCGAAGAGTTGAACAATTTTGGATTCAATCGGCCCACGGAAAGTGCCGTTTTGGCACACCAATTTCGAAACTTAAAATTATTCTCTCATTCACCCATCAAAAACAACTTTTTGAAAGATTTATTGTTATCATCAGAAAGGTCTTCAAATTCTGGTTTTAAGTGAGATAAAATTTATTCGCATTTAGTACCCTTTGGGTAGAAAAATCGAAATTTTGTAATAACACTGAAACCACGTTATAGCCCAAACTACTGGATCGATTTGTCCGAAATTTGGTACATGAAGGTTAGGTAACCCATTGAAGAGCTGAAAGGCTTTTGGGAGCATTGGTCCACGGGAAGTGCAATTTAGGCATATCAACTTTAAAACCTTAAAGACAATAAGTCACGGAAATCAAAGACCCATGCGTTGGGGAGGTTCCAGCCGCTTCTCTGCTGCCTTTTTTTTAAACCGCTTTTTTATGATCCTGAGACCTCAGAACGTGAGGATCTGGTGTTATCTCAAATTCGAAAATTTTATTGATTGCAGTAACCCCCCTTTTTAACTTCTACGCTCCGCGGAGCAGTTACTGGAATCGATCGAAAAATTCAGAAAAATCGAATCGCCAAAAACATCAAATTTTTACGTTTTAGGATACTGAGAACCCAAAAAAGTGGTTTTTGAAAAAATGTCTGTGTCTGTAAACACGCTACAGCCCAAGCTACTGTCCCGAAGTGGCTGAAATTTGGAGCGTCGATATCTTATAGATTTTGGATGAGCTGAAAAGGCTTTGGCCCACAGAAAATGCCATTTTGGCACATCAACTTTTGAAATTTAAATGCAAACCCCTATTTTTCGTGTCCTCATAGGAAGGCTTTTCCAATTCTGCTTCTAAAAATGTATTCACACTTGGTACCTTTTTGGCCAAAAATTGGTACCGTGAAAAATACCTATGTATAACTGTATTTTTTATCATCGAATTGGATAGCTGATTTTTCTTCCATCCGAAAACCTTAGTGGCAAAATAGCAAAAAAGGGCTTTTTGAATTATTTTTAAGAAAAAGCATTTTCTTACTATTGGATTCGATAGCTATTAATGGATCTCAATCCTTTGTGCCATTTTTTCGAAGAAAGACATTTTAGGGGCAACAGTTCCCGTTTTTGAATTTTTCTTAGGAAAAGGGCATATCTTATTATTATCCATTCGATAGCTGTTGCATTATGCCGGATCAAAAACCTTAGTGCCATTTTATCAAAAATTTCATTTTAGGAGTGAAAAACATTTATATTTTAAATTGTAGTAGATGAACACCGGGGTACAATGCGCAACACAGCTTCAGCGGTCGACATCCGGCCCACGCGCCGACACCGACTCCTCCATTCTAACTTGGTTAAAGTTAATAGCTACATTTACAAACTCTGTGAAAAAGTAGAAGTTTCTATCGTCTCCGAGACTGCCAATTTTGCAACTTCTACGCTTCACGGGGCAGTTACTAAAGTCGAATCGCCAAAAACATCAAATCTTTACGTTTCGGGGTCCTGGGAACCCAAAAAGTGATTTTTGAAAAATGTCTGTGTCTGTCTGTCTGTGTGTCTGTAAACGCGTTACAGCCCAAACTACTGGACCGATCTGGCTGAAATTTGCAACGTGGACATCTTATAGATTTCGGAAAAGTTGAAAAGGTTTTGGGCTAAATCTGGCATCCTAAAGAGATGGATAAACGAATTCCGCGAAATACAAAATATTGCACCATTGCCGTGTGTGCAAAATATTTTGAAGAAAAGCAGTGTATTCTTATTCTCACAGAGGCAAAACGATGATGTGACTTGAAGGATCAATCATACAAATTATTTATGTAGGTACTCGCATAGGTTGTTTCTTACAAGATGAAGATTATAACTTTCTATTATCGTTTAAGTATAAAAGATTCCACTTAAAAAATAGACTGACAAAAGATGCGAATCCTATAAAAGTTCCGGGATGTTCGTCATTTCGGTCATACTAATACATAATAAAACGTCCTGCCAAGGAAAATAGCCTCATTAGCTCGTCACAAATATACGACAGACGCTCAGAAACAATAAAATCGACATCGACGACCAATTTTTCAACAAATATTAAGAACAGGCCAGCTGAATCAGTTTTTTAAAAGTCAGGATAAATATTCAAATCTCTATGCAAAGAAAACAAGAAAATTTAGTGTACACTTATTGCTTTTAGCAATTTATATTTAATTTTCACATGTTAAATCTAAACCATTCTAAAACTAAGAACCCATTATAATGTAACACGATAAACAACAATGAATTTTGTGTTTAATATAATTATTTGAAGCCATAAAAAGCGCCGTTCTATTTAAATCCGCATTGGAACAGGACAGCGGTCGTAGGCCTAAACGCATGCTCTTTGTCTCGGACCTCTCTCTCGCACAGGCGAACGTTATACTGACACACAGCCAAAACTACCAGACCGATTTGGCTGCAATTTTGTACGTGGGCATCTGATATAACCTAACTTAGATCTGTAAAGCTTTTGGAGAAAAACGACGTGCAACTGGAAATAACATTTTGGCACATCAACTTTTTATTTTTAAATGCAAACCTCCATTTTTCACGCCACTATAGGAAAGGCCTTCAAATTCTGCTTCTAAAGATGTATTCACTCTCAGTGCCCTTTTGACCAAAAATTAAAAAAACTGAGATTTTTTTAGGACTGCACATGGGGATTGTATTACACGTCGGAGAGCTGAACAAATTTTGGATTCAATCGGCCAACGGAAAGTGCCGTTTTGGCACACCTAATTTCCAAACTTAAAATTATTCTCTTATTTAACCTGCCAAAACAAGTTTTTGAAAGATTTATTGTCACCATCAGAAAGGTCTTCAAAATTCATTCTACCCTTTGGGTAGAAAAATCGAAATTTTGTAATAACATTAAATAAAACCACGTTATAGCCCAAACTATATTTGGTACATGGATATTAGGTGACCCATTGAAGAGCTGCAAGGCTTTTGGGAGCAATATTGGTCCGCGGGAAGTGCCATTTAGGCATCATTCATCAACTTGAAAATGTTAAACACAAAGACAAGGAAATCAAAGACCGCCACGCGATGGGGAGATTCCAGCCGCTCCTCTGCTGCCTTTTTTTATATTCCAAGTTGTCTCTGATATTCCGTTCCGTTCACGAGACATTGGGGGTGGAAACTTTTAGTTGGGCCAACCTGTACTACTATCCTGTACAATACAGGGTGTTCGGAAATTAGAGGATAATATGTTGAGAGCGTATTCTACGATCAAAAGCCAACGGAAGATGTATATCAATGCGATGTATATCTCGGTAGACGTTTATCAAGTTAATGCGCATGTAGGGGCGGCTGGTCTTACTGGTGGAATCGGGTGCAGATTTTATTAATCTGCACCTAGTAGTAGTGCCTCCGCAAACGCACAAATTTCAAAATAGAAAATGAACAGGAATGAGTAAATGAAAAGAATTACCGGAATTAAAGTATAGAACTAGCGAAAATCACACGAAAAAGAAGCGGTCTGGGTAAATTTTGCTCTTTGAGGGTTCACATTATCATGAAAGGGGTTGAAAAATTGTGTATGGGTTAAAAATTAATGAAAATGACTTTGAATTATTAACAAATCAGAAGAAAGCAAAAAATAAAATAAAATGTATTTACTCCGCTTGCTAGGGCTTAGGGGTTGTTAGTAGCGTAGAGGTTGGTTTTAGGTTGAAGACTCATAAGACTTTCTTCAATGGTTGACCGAAGTCTATCGAACCCCATAATTTTATTCCACCACTTACATGACAAAATTTCCAGTTTCAACCCTTAAATTTCATCCCCCTTGTTAGATATTAATGAAAATTTGCCCATCCGCCTACAGTGGCGCTGTAAATTACCACATCAAATTTAGCCCTGATACGTTGAGCAGTTTTTAAGTTTTCCTATTTTTGTGTTTCTGCATGTTAGGGGTTGTAGCGCCTTTAAGGGTCGTTTCTCGCGAATTATGAATAAGGCCTTTTTTGTACCATCAATACAAAGCTATCGAATGGTATTCATTTCAACCCTACATTATTCAGTAAAATTTCGAGTTTCCACCCCTAACTTTCATCCCCTTAGATAAATTTCTCCTAAAATTTCCTCTTCCCTTCTCGAAGATGCAGTGTGTAAGATATCACAGTTTCGCAAAAGATATTGCGTCTCTGTGTCAAATTACAGGTCTTTATGGACGTTTCAACCCCTAAACTCCAACCCCCTATTTCACCACCCCCACATGCCCTAAAGGAAGTTGTGTTTTGAATTTCACCACCCTAACCCAATTCGTTGAAAAATTAAGGTGATTTATACATTCATATTTTCAACCCATCATGGTTTCACCCCTTTATGATTTACAGGGGTGAGTTTATTTTTCCGGTGTTACATAACTCCTTGCGTATTTACTGACTTCAGTTGTTCATAAATAAATCAATAGTTTTTCAGAAAAAATAAATAAAATACAGTGCGAGTGTAAAGTATGGAATAAAATTCCTTAAATTTTTGTCCTTGATTTGTGGCAAAAATCCTCGGACAGGTCGATTTTATTTTTGTAATGCGGACTTGATGGAGGGGACAGTTATTTTCTAACATTTCCGGTTTAACCGGAAATGGCCTTAACTTAGTTTTCTCAAATGGAATGACACTTTTTTCGCAACGGATTCGGAATCTACGATTTTTTCGGAGTTAGAAACATGTATCACACTTTACCGGAAGTACAGTCACGGCCACCTCAGATTATCAAAAACATCGAAGAAATCGGTCAAAAACCAAGATTTTGGAAAATCGCAAATACACGTCAACCTTATTTTTTTGATATAAATTCAACTGTGCAATTTAATGTCCTTTTATTTGTATTTGTTTTTTCAAATTTTTTCACTTTTCACAATCTGCCAAAATAGCTAAAAGAATTTTTTTTAAATGTAATCGCGCAGTTGAATTTGGAACAAAAAAATAAGGTTGACGTGTACTTGCGATTTTTAAAAATCTTGGTTTTTGACCGATTTTTTCGATGTTTTTGACAATCTGGGGTGGCCGTGACTATACTTCCGGTAAAGTATGATACATGTTTCTAACTCAGAAAAAATCGTAGATTCCGACTCCGTTGAGAAAAAAGTGTCATTCCATTTGAAAAAACTAAGTTAAGGCCATTTCCGGTTAAACCGGAAGTGTTAGAAAATGACTGTCCCCTCCATCAAGTCCGCATTACAAAAATAAAATTGACCTGTCCGAGGATTTTTGCCACAAATCAAGGACAAAAATTTAAGGAATTTTATTCCATACTTTACACTCGCACTGTATATTTATCCGCTTGCAAAGAGTTAGGGGTGGTTAATAGCCTAGCGTGCAACCCTTGCGGAGTTATCATATTTTTTGTGGTTTTCATCCCCTAAATTTCATCCCCCGAAATTAGCACCCCTTCAGCTTCAACAGGCTTGAGGGTCGAACGTACATACCAAGTTTCAGAAAGATACGTCCACTAGTTCTCGAGTTATTGCAATTAATAGTTTTTCGGTTTTTCACCCCTAGCTCCCACCCCCTTGGGCGGATATGGCTCAAAAGCAATCCCCGTATACCAAAGCCGTATACCAAGTTTCAGCCCGATATCTCAATCCATTCTCAAGTTATCGCTCGGACAGAGTGAGGAGCGATACGACGAGCGAGCGAGCGAGCGGACGACGAATAAGTTAAAACAAGAGTGTCTCGCATTTTGCTCCGGCGCTAAAAAGACGAAGAAAAGTTTTAATAAACATTGGTCGAAAAATACCCCTTAAAATAAGAGCTATAGGGCGGCTTAAATGGGACACTTTAAAAGTGCTTTTTTTCTAAATTTCTTCAAAATGGTTCAAGAAAACACCGTGAAATTGGGTATCTTTAGTAAGTCTTTGATGCTGAATTCATTACCGTGGAGAAAATTTTAAAATTTTAATCATAAGCGTCCCGTACAGGAGGGGCTTAGGACTAACTTCGCTCAAACATTTTTGTAAATCGCTTTTTCTCAAATCTGATACCAGAATCTTAACATCTGAAATTTTTTGCGTAAAGATGGTGCTCTTGTTTGAAATCGCTAGGACGCACCGATTTCGAATAAATTGACCCTAGTTGTTTTAGAGCGCGAAAATCTGTCGCAGAAGATTTTAGTTTATTTACTAAATTATCAAAAACGAGTTCAGGGTCTGATTCCTTGAATGATTTTAGGAAAGAAAGTTCGTATGGACATATGGCGGAAAATGCTTCCTATCGGATCTATGGGGTCCTCTGGAAAGCTGACGTTCTTCAGTACCCCCATAGCTCCCTTAGGAAGCGTTTTCCGCCATATGACCATACGAACTTTTCTTCCTAAAATAACACAAGGAATCAACCCCTGAACTATTTTTTTGATAATTTGGTAAATAACTAAATAAAATCTCCCTGTCAAAATTTCCAGACAGAACCATATCAAATTAACCTATCTGTCTCTACTAGGATCACTTGAGCAGTTTATATGCGGTTGTACTCTGAAAGTGAGAAGGTTTCCACAGATATGGTATGCGGTGCTTCCACATGTCCTTGTTATAGGTTTTCGTATGCAGAAAGCAGATGACCACTTGAACAGTCTTTATGTGATTGTACCCGGAATTTGAGAATGTAACCGCAGATATGAAATACCTACGTGTGTTCTTGTTATATGTTTTCATATGCGGGAAGCGGTTGACGGTGAATCTGTCTTTATACGCGCGAAGCAGTTCATTTCAAGGGTTTAGTCCGTTAGATCGTAAAATGCAAATGAGTTCCGCTCATCCTCGACCTGACCGTCGTAAGTAACAGTGAAACCTGGTTATTCCACCACAGTCAACACAAAGTACCTACTTTTAAAAAGAATTGTGTTTCTACGGAGTTTATGAGTGGTGGAATAGTTTCGCGCCCCGATCGAGTCCTAGAGAATACTTTAACGGGTGATATATCCGTCTCTTCCATTTATATGTGTTAAACAGAGACGCGATAGTAGACACTCTTAGGACTGTACGTTACAACGTGGGTGAATTGCCAGACGTTGTGTAGAAAAAGACGGAGCTAACCTAGAGCGTTGTACCTGAACCGGACTGACCGGACTAAACCCTTGAAATGAACTTGTAAGTCTGTATGTACATCCGGTTTCTCTGGCAGCAACAGATAGAGGTACAGATGGCGAACACTGTCTGCGGAAGGATTTTCCAATCCAATAGAACGCACTGAACCCTCACAAATGGACCTAATCCTATGAGTGTGTACCTGTAAAATCATACTCCTGTCCTTTGGTGAACTCATTTTAGTTCAGATTTCAGCAGACGGCTGAACGAATGATTTTGGCGAAATTGCTACCCAATTTTATCTCCATCTGGTAACATAGTTGCATCAAATTACACAAGCAGCGCCCTCTACTCGTTGATATTCGGAGATAAAATAAAAAACTTATTAACCCTTGAATAGGAGCAACAGCTTTAACCATTTTTCGAATGCGCGCAATCAAACTATTGTACTCTCGGTGTGGAAAGACCTTTCCATATAAAAAAAAGGCAGCAGAGAAGCGGCTGGAACCTCCCCAACGCGTGGGTCTTTGATTTCAGGGACTTCTGTTTAAGATTCTAAAGTTGATATGCCTAAATGGTACTTCCCGTTGACTAATTGCTCCCAAAAGCCTTTCAGCTCTTCAACGGGTCACCTCACCTCCATTTACCAAATTTCGGGCAAATCGATCCACTAGTTTGGGCTATAAAGTGGTTTCAGTGTTATTACAAAATTTCGATTTTTCTACCCAAAGGGTTCTAAATGCGAATAAATTTTGTCTCATTTAAAACCAGAAATTGAAGACCTTTCTGATGGTGACCTCGATAGTGACAATAAATCTTTCAAAAACTTGTTTTGGATGGGTAAATTAGAGAATAATTTTAAATTTCGAAATTGGTGTGCCAAAACGGCACTTTCCGTGGGCCGATTGAATCCAAAATTTGTTCACCTCTTCGACGTGTAATACAATCCCCTTGTGCAAAATTTCAGCCAAATCGGTTCAGGGGCTTGGGCTGTACCGCGATTTTAAAGTCCGATAAAAATCAATTTTTTTTTATTTTTGGTCAAAAGGGCACTAAGAATGAATGCATTTTTAGAAGCAGAATTTGAAGGCCTTTCCTATCGTGACGTGAAAAATGGGGGTTTGCATTTAAAATTTAAAAGTTGATGTGCCAAAATGGCATTTCTGGTTGCACGATTGGCTCCAAAAGCTTTTCAGATCTAAGTTGGGTTATCACATGCACACGTACCAAATTTCAGCTAAATCTGTCGAGTAGTTTGGGCTGTGGCGTGTTTACGAACGTACGTACAAACGTACGTACGAACGTACGTACAAACGTACGTACATACATACAGACACATTTTAAAAACCACTTTTTTGGGCTCCTCAGACCTCAAAACGTATAGATCCGGTCTTATCTCAAATTCGAAAATTTTAGTGATTGCAGTAACCTCCCTTTTTTTTTAAATGGTGAAGTGGAGTGGGGAGGTTAAAAGGGCCAACAATTTTTTTTATTTGATGTGTTGCCAAAACAAAAGTTATTATGTATCAAAAAATCGCCAAAATCGTTCGAACTGGCCCCACTTTACGGTACCTAACCATTAATTGATCTTGATATATGTCTTCAAATGTACAGGTTTTTTTTATTATTGTCCACATTTTACATTATGGGTATTGTCATATCTCCTTTATTACTTGAGATAATCGCCTGAACTAAAAACAGTATGGTAGACCGTACTTCCAAGTTTTATTCTGGACCTTATTACTCTCAACAAACACCTTCGGATCTTAAACGCTGTGGATACAACTTCCTTTTTTTTAAATGGGACATCCTGTATATTTTTGCACGGATCGATACAGATTTTTTTTTGAGTTTATTGATATCAGGTTGGTGATACCTGGGATACCTGGGGTTTTCGAGAAAAAAATGTTTTTCTTTAATGAATACATCCGTGAAAATAAATTGTTTGTATGACTAGGGCTATGTAGTGAAGGTCTGAGTATTCTAAGAAAATTGTAAACTTTTTAATACAGTAGTAACTTATTAATTCACCTTAAAACATTGCAAATTAAAAATTTCAACATGATTGCCATTTTTATTCCGGCATTTCTGGTAGATTCGGAATTACTTCTTTCTTTTTGTCTCGAAAACTATCAACCCCAGATAACAACTACCCTATATCAATGAAATCAGAAAAAATTCTGTATCGATCCGTACAAAAATACACCGGGTGTCCCATTTAAAAAATAGTAAGTTGTATCCACATCGCTTAAGATCCAACGGCCATCGTTGAGAGTAAGGTCGAGAACAAAACTTGGAAATACGGTCTACCATCCTGTTTTGAGTTCAAGGGATTATCTCAAGTAATAATAAAGGAGATATGATAATTTAAAATATATGGGCAATAATAAAAAAGACCCTGTACATATACCTACCTACTTACTTTAGCGCAAATTAGGTATGTCTGTCCTATGTACTTAAGTACCTAGGTATCTATATTACTAGCTATACTTAATGTAGCATAATATACTTAACTGAAATTTTAAAACTTGCGTATAGATGCATCTCGAGATGCACTTAACCAATTTGTAATAAATTTTTGCCATTATATTTTGAATTTTCAATTAAATTTGCATAAAGGTACACAACTCACTTAAGCCTTGTTTAGCATTCTAGCGTAAATTGTGACATATGAACAGATGGACATTCTATTTGCCCTTGCCATATTAACACAGTGAAAAATGCAATATGAAAGTCACATATAGGAACGGATAGAAATTTTATGAGCGAAAAACCACCAAACTTTGCGGTATGACGAGCTGACATTATTCTGATACCTCCTAATAAATACAGATACATTTGCTGTCTGCGTCGCCGCGACATTACTTGATTGAGTCATACCTGGCAGAGCATATATGATGAACATAAAATTTTTGTATCCGTCTAACCTGTCTAAGTCTACAACGTACTGGGTGTACGATATATCATAATACACGCATATTCAAATTCTATCCGCGGATCACCTTCTTTTAATGGGTTTCATCTGCCATGCAGATTGAAACTTGTACATTTTTTATTCGGGCCGTTTATATTGCCAGATAGCACATAATAGACCCCCAATTAGACTCATATAATTTTGCAACACTTTCTGCATGTTTTAATGAAGTTGTGTCTGGACATTTCGACAGGGCTGTGACAAATTTTCGTGCTCTAAAACCACTAGGGTCAATTTATCCGGAAACGGTACGCCCTAGCGATTTCGAACAAGAGCACCATTTTTACGTACAGAACTTCAACCATTCAGATACTGATGCTAAATTTGAGAAAAAACAACTTACAAAAACTATTTGAGCAAGTTTAGTCCTAAGCCCCTCTGTACGGGACGCTTAGATCGAAACTTTAAAATTTTTACCACGGTAATGAATTCAGCATCAAAAACTTATACCAAACATGCTCAATTTCACGTTGTTATTTTTAACCGTTTTGAAGAAATTTAAAAAAAAACACTTTTAAAGTGATCCTTTTAAGGGGCCCAGCTCCCTTAGGAGTCATTTTTCGATCGATGTTTATTAAAACTTTTCTTCATATTTTTGATCGTAGAATAAGTACGCCCTTAAGATATTATTCTCTAATTTCCGGACACCCTGTACTTATAAAACCGCATATGCATCAGGTTGACGTTGATTTCAAATCAAAGGAAAATTTCACTTTCAATAAAGATTATCAAACTTTCCATTCCCCCCGCCAGTTCCCATTTCCAATCTCATATCAGTTTAATTATTCAAAACTGGGTCAAAGTGAAGGTCCAACTGTACTCCAATTCGTGACGTCACGATCCCTCTAGCGGCCATTTCCACAACCATTCGGCCAACATCATCGGTCACGTGACTGTTTTGTGCTGCTACGTGTCGGTATTTCTGCTCTCGTGTCAAACCAAAGCAATTCGAAAGTACCGTAATTTTCGGATTTGCCACATAGTGCACGTGAGGGCTAGAATCGGGGTGGTTGTTGCCTCTCTTTAATTTAATTCGGTTCGAAATTTAACCCACCACAATGGGAAGTAAGTACAGATTTATTTCTAACCTAAATTCCTGCTTAAACAGCGAATTCTCTGCTTCCACCCCCATATTTAACAAATCTTCAATGAATTACCCCCTGTTTCCACCCCTAGCATTCATTTATTGACTTTTCATTTAATTTTTCAGTTAAATTCCTGGAGGTAATCAAACCCTTCTGCAGCATCCTCCCGGAAATTGCGAAACCCGAAAGAAAGGTCAGTTAAAAGAAAACTACGAAAATTCGTGATTTCCAGCGCTCCTGAGGGATAATTTCATCAAACATCTGTTTCAGATCCAATTCCGGGAAAAAGTACTATGGACAGCTATCACCCTTTTTATATTCCTTGTGTGCTGTCAGGTGAAAAAATAAATAATAATAATAAATCCAAAATTTAAGATTGATTTTTTCAGATTCCACTGTTCGGCATTATGAGCTCGGATTCAGCCGATCCCTTTTATTGGATCCGTGTGATTCTTGCGTCAAATAGGGGTACATTGATGGAGTTGGGGATATCACCAATCGTGACGTCAGGTTTGATCATGCAACTATTGGCTGGAGCGAAGATTATTGAAGTGGGCGATACACCCAAGGACCGGGCCTTGTTTAATGGGGCTCAGAAATGTAAGTACTTGATCATAGTTGGCTGTTCCCGAGGGGTTGACAACTGGGTAAAAATCTGTACACCAAAATTTCCATAATTTCCAAAAAATGTGCAAAATCATGTAAAAATATCCAAAACCAAAATTCCTTAAAAAAATTGTACAGATTTCTCATGCTTGTACACCAAAATTTCCAACTTGTCAACCCCTCGGCTGTTCCTGTTGTTAAACGACGCGTTGTTATGGTTTCCTAGTCACGTACTGTTCAGGGGATGGAGTTGAAGTCGCATTTTTGAAAATTGTCAACTCTTGTTTTCAGGACTAATTCGGTTTGTGTTAAATCAATGAAAAATCGTAAAAAATGTTTCACCAAGTGCCTACCGCTACCACAATCAATAATAATGAAAAATCGTTTCTTAATCAAATTATTAACGACATTTCATAAGCACTTAACTAGAGATCAACCAATCAGGATTTGTTTTTTAAATACATACAGGGTGAGTCAAACTTGAGAACGAAAGCAGATATCGAGCTGGAATTTTGTGCACATGTGTATACCCCGAAAATCTCGGCGGGGATTGTTTTTGGGCCATATCGGACCAGGGGGGTGGGAGTTAGGGGTGAAAAACTGAAAGAAATTACAAATTTCGACGTTTGATCGCGAACGCTGCCTCAACGCTTGAAGCTATAGCAAAAGTTTGTAAGGAGGAATTGTCGGCAATGAAAAGATCTACAAAAAAGTCCGCGACGACATATAGCTATCTACGATGGGTAGCCCACCGAGATCGTTTTTGTGTTTTAATTTTTGACGAAAATAGCTTCAGTGGCTTATTGTCGGCTATCCGTAACAGATATTTATATGCTGTCGCGGACTTTTTTGTAGGTCTATTCGTTGCCGACATTTCTCTCTTATACGATTTTAATCCATCTTCAAGCGTTTAGGCAGTGTTCGCAGTAAAAGCGCGAGAATGCGTGGTTTGTTTCGTGACCGAAACATTATTAATTGTAATAACTCGAGAACCAGTGGAGATATTTTACTGAAATTGGGTATGCGTTTTTGACGTACAAGTCTGTCGAAGGTGAATGGGTGTGGCAATTTTGGGGGATGAAAATCACAAAAATACGAAAACTTCTCAAATATTTTCCCATGGAGGTCTGAACCACCTATACAGGGTGTCCCAATTGTCTGTATTCGGTGGATATTTGCATTACCATTAGAAACAGCGGAAAATTGTAGGTCCAAAGTTGTCGAGGATCAAACAAGGCTCATATTTAAAATATATTAATGTATACGGGGTGTTTGCCTAAGGAATAACGACACAAACATAGGTTTTTTCGAGGTTTTTTTAAATGGCACACCCTGTATGTATATATTTTTTTGGATTCTACTATGAATTTTAAGTGACATTTACCAATCATATTTTCCTCTGAAGTGAATAGTTTGAAAGACATTGGCAATTTTATAGGAAAAATAACTTTTGTGGTACTTGTTTTAAAAAATCACCCAACAAGCAATTTTCAACCTTTACTTTTGGAAATTCTGCAAGTTATTGAGGAAGGTTTGGTCTACCCTTCGTGCTCTTGCAAACAGTCCTAGCTTGCTAAGCTCGTATCCAGTAACATTATGAATTTTTGAATGTTTAGACGTTAAAATCTTGATATTTTCAAATGACACCACTATTAAATGTTGTAACCATCAGTTGTAGAATTAAATTTGCTTTCATCTGATATAACATATCCTCGAACATATCCCTATATTTAAGCCTCGTATTTTTCGTCTTATTCGTTAAAATACAATTTTCATAATTTTTTTACTGTCTTCGTGATATTTTTAGAGGGTGACTATGACCACATACGTCTGACAAAACTTCGGGCACCTACTATGGCGTGTCCAAGCCACCTTTTAAAAAACATTAAGCAAATAATACAAGTTTCTAAAAATCATATTTTATTGAATAAGACGAAAAATACAAAACGTCAATATTGGGATGTGATATCAGATGAAAGCTAATTTAATTTTACAACTGATGCCTATAACATTTGACGGTAGTGCCATTTGAAAATTTTGAGATTTTGGGGTCTGAATATTCCAAAGTTTATAATATTGCAGGAAACAAAAGCTTGAATGGTAGGCCAAACCTCCCTTAAGGTCATGCAGAATTTCCAAAATTAAGGTTGAAAATTGGTTGTAGGGTGATTTTTTAAAACAAGTACTGCAATAGTTATTTACAATATTAGTGCGGTAAATTGCATTTTACAGCGCGAGGTTTTTTTGAAGCACGACGCGCAGCGGAGTGCTTTAATTAAACCGAACGCTGTAAAATGCTTACCGCACGAGATTAGTATAGAACTTTTTGGCCGACGCGCCGCAGTAAGTTGCAATATTTTGAGAATTTTGGCGTTTAAATGCGAACACAGTAATTACCACCGATCAAAGTGGCCACTGATAACAAATGTCAAATTATTTAATTTGAAAATGTCTGATAGTGAAAGTGATTTTTACCACCAGAATTAAGGGAGGTGGCCCAAAGTGTGTCTTCTGTCTAACTTCCACAGCTGTTCGCAATAAGATGGTGAAAAGCTGCATGCCAAAAGTCAAAATAATGTCAACTGGCGAAAGATGGCGTACCGGCAATTGAAATAAAAACCTAAATTTTAAATATTTAGACGATATTAATCAATTCAAAAGTTAAGTAAAGTGAAATTTCTATAAATGAGATTTATTGTTGCAGCGTTACTTTAATTTTTAAGTTTGCCTGTGAGCCAGTGTTTTTTCGAAATTTTACCGCACCGGGGTGTTGTAAAGTGGTGACGTAACCGTAAAATCGAAGTTACCGTGGACGTCAGTAGTGTGTAAAACTGTCATCTAGATGTTAGGAGGCCAAAAAAGTAATTTTTCCCACGAAATTGCCAATATCTACCAAACTATTCACTTCAGACGAAAACATGATTAGTAAATGTCACTTGGAATTCATCGAAGAATTTAAAAAAAATTTGATACACAGGGTGTGCCGTTTAAAAAAACCTATGTTTGTGTTGTTACTCCTTAGGCAAACACCCTGTATACATGTATGTATTTTAAAAATGTGCTTTGTTTGATTCTCTACAACTTTGGATTTAACAATTTTTCGCTCTCTCTAATGATAATGGAGATATCGACCGAATACAGACAATTGGGACACCCTGTATTTTGACATTATTTGATAAGGGATGTTTTTTTCTGCAAGATGAAACAGAAAGGGGTGCAAATTAGTGGTTGAAACTCGAAATTTCACATAAGTGTTGCTTGAGATTCAAGCAATTCGATAACTTTTAATCAATGGCCCAGAAAAAGTTTTGAGCATATATTTAGTCCTTAGACCCTTAGATCACCTAGGAAGAGGAAAAAATTGCACCTCTAAAACTCAACCCTTTCAACCTTGAAATAAAAAATTCACTTAGAGGAAAAGTAACCCTTGGGTCACCTATTACCGGACGAAACTAATTCAACACAAAAAATTGCACCCCTGAAACTCGCCCCCTTCAACCCGCAACCACAAAAACTCGACCTGGAGGAAATTTAACCCTTGCATCGCCTACAACCGAAGAGTTGAATTGAACAAAAAAACTACGCCCCTAAAACTCACCCCTTTCAACCCCGAAACACAAAAAAATGACTTGGACTATTTTGAACGCAAAAAATTGTAGCCCCAAAACCCGCAGTCTTCAACCCTCGAACACAAATAATTGACTTGGATGAAATTGAGCCATTGGATTATCTACAACAGAAACAGACTAACTGAACGCAAAAAGTTGCAACCCCGAAAACCACCCCCTTCAACCCCCAAATACGAAAAATTGACAAACATAAATAATTGACTCGGTGGAAATTTAACCCTTAGACTACTTGTTACTGGAAGATACTAATTGAGCGCAGATGAATTTAAGATTTGGACCACTGTTATTGGAGGATAGGTACGAAGTAAGCGCCCCCGAAATCCACCCCCTTCAACTCCTGAATATAATAATTCAACGGAAAATGATGAATAAACATCTACAGGGATACACATCGGATTGATATACATCTTCCGTTGGCTTTTTGGTGACGTGATGACTGCCTTGAATTATATTTCGACAGCATCAGTGGTCCCAAAACCTTTTTATTTCATTGGCTAATGACATGTCACTTTGATATTTTAAATGTCACCCTGTATATTTTCTTATTGTTTCAAGTAGTATTTTTGATTCTCTTTACAACGGTGTAATAAAATCGTACTGTTACATAATGTAAATTTAGCGAAAATGTCAATTGAACTTGTTGCTAAAAGTATGGATCAGGTCCTTTATTTTACAAACTATTCACTTTATCAAAAATTTGTACCAATAAAAGTCGAGAGGTAAATTTAGACGCATCTGTTGATGTGATTAACTCGATATAATCTTGTAATACAAAAAATGTGTATGATGTAATTGCTCAATGAGACTCGGTGAAAAAGATATCAAGATAAAGTGAATCACATCAAAAGATGCTCTTAAATTTGCCTCTCAACTTTTTGATAAAGTGAATAGTTTGTAAAATAAAGAGCCAGATCCATACTTTTAGAAACACGTTCAATTGATATTTTCTCTAAATTTACATTATGTAAGTGTATGATTTTATTTCACTGTTGTAAAGAAAATCAAAAATTGTACTTGAAACAATAAAGAAATATACAGGGTGCCATTTAAAATAACAAAGTGACATGTCGTTAGCCAATGAAATAAAAATATTTTGGGACCACTAAAGCGTCATACCACGATGCCAAAAATGGTTCCGATCCATCAGAAACTAACGAAGTTATGGAGGGTGGCCCCTGCCGTTTGACTCACCCTGTACACCGGGTGTCAACGAAGCCAGGGCTCACCCCCCTTTCTTGTGCAATTACCGTATTCCCCCGTGTAATAGCAACAAAATCTGACCATAGTTACCACGTGTTTTCACATAGTAACCAATACAGAATCCTTTTGTGATACATCATGGTGAAATACGGCATATTATTATAGTATTTCCAGCGCGCGAACATTAAATTTTGTTCATGGTTACTATGTGAAAACACGCGGTAACTATGGTCAGATTTGGTTGCTATTACACGGGGGAATACGGTATTAAAATATTTCAATGAAATTTGGCAGGCTACATGATAAACTGCATTTTTTGACAATAGAAACCTTTTGAATCACTCCCGGTTTTAGCATAAATGGACCTACTATTAAATTTTAAAGTGTTACACCCTGTATACCTTAATATTTTCCAGTTCTGTATTAGATTCTGAGAATGATATATTTTTTTAAAGCTTTCGATTTCATGTGTTCGAAAAACTCGATTTTTATTTCATTATCTAGACTGCTCTGACCCCTCATAAAAAGTATATCGATTGTCTCGATATTTTATGATTTGTGAATAGAATTTAATTAATTTTTTTCCAAAGTCCATATTGTGCATCTGGTGGTGTTAAAATACAATATGGGTACCTACTATAACAAAAAAAAATTAACTGACGTTGCCTAAAATCTGGATGGTCTTGAAAATTTGTCAATACCATTGAATTTGATAGCTGTCAAAAATATAAAAGTTCCAAATGCCGACCAATCCTTAGGAAGATGTAGATTTTTCTTTAAAATGTCAATTTTTAGTTTTTCTCGTGATAACTCGGGGACGAATGAAGATATCGGATAATTTTTTACAGAATGTTAATTATCGTGAAAAAGCGCAACTTTTCTCTAATTTAACCTATTCTCGATTTCTTATGGTTTCCGAGTTTCAAAATGCAAACGGCTGATTCTAAGTTGCTTTATGTCATTACGTCATGACATAAGTTTGATTGGGTGCAGAATCCATAAGATGGTGTCACCAGCAGTGGGATTTTGCAGATTTCTGCAGCAAAGCGAATCTGATGATGCTGTCAGATTTTCTTTCTCACATCCGGTTTATCCGGAAATGGTCCAAATTTAGTTTTTTTAAGAACTAATTATGTTTCTGTGTATAGCATATTTGCTAAATAAAGTTTATTATTATTATTATTATTAGGGATCTACAATTTGTTCTAAGTAAATAACATGTTTCATGCTTGACCGGAAGTCAAGTCACGGCCACCCTAAATTTTCAAAAATATGTAAGAAATCGGTGAAAAATTGAGATTTTCGAAAAACGCAGAAAGGCCTTTCTTATAGTGACGTGGGAGATGGGGGTTTGCATTGAAAATTTAAAAGTTGATGTGCCAAAATGGCATTTCTGGTTGCATGATTGCCTCCAAAAGCTTTTCAGATCCAAGTTAGGTTATCAGATGCCCACGTACCAAATTGCAGCCAAATCGGTCTAGTAGTTTTGGCTGTAGCGTGTTTATAAACGAACGTACGTACAACAGACACATTTTTAAAACCACTTTTTTGGGTTCCTGAGGCCTGGTGTTATCTCAAATTCGAAAATTTGACTGATTGCAGTAACCTCCCTTTTCTTGAGTGGTGAAGGAGGATTTTGGTAGAATTTTAACTTATACGCTTCGCAGAGCAGAGCATTCAGGCCCCTGGCAACCCAAAAAAGTGTTTTTTGGCACATCAACTTTGAAAATTTTAATGGAAATCCCCATTTTTCATGTCCCCATATGAAAGCTCTTCAAATTCTGCTTCTAAAAATGTATTTTATTTGAAATATTCCACAGCCAACCTTCGCATTGTAGTATTAAGTTTATTTATACCAATTGGTTTACATAGAGTTGACCTTATATTACAATAAATGAGTGACCCGTTGGCTTATTGCTCTTCTTGCAACAATCATCTTCATCCATTCCAATCCTCCTCCCTTACAGCGGCTTACAACGTTCGCATTGTATAAACCCAGTATGACAACACTTAAAATGTGACATTTAAGGCTGTACTAAAGCTAAACTCTCTCTCTCTCTCTCTCGCACATTTTTAACAAATAAATAATTTTCTTATAGCGCTATCGGGATTTTACAATTTTTGTTTGACAAATTGTTCCAGTAAAACTCGAGAGGTAAATTTAGGTGCAGCTTTTCATGCGATTCACTTTATCTTGATATCTGATGCTGTTGAAATGTAGTTCAGAAACAGACATATCATGCATCATAGTTTCCAAAAAGTCAAAAATCATGCAGAAAAAATCGTAAGAAAGAAACAAAATGTATACAAACACACTTTTACGATTTTCTGCATCAAGAATGTACAGTCGCGGACACGGAATTTCGTACGACGGACGGTGACATTTGATTGGCAAAAGCTGCTTCTTTCTTCTTTATGTTTGTTGAATTCTTGTTGCGCACGACGCACGCCTAATCACACGCTCGAACTTGTACCGCAGTTTTCGCCCTTAACCTCATTTATTTTTTACCGGTAAATTAAACATTTTTTTCCTGCTGGTAGATTACGGTAAAAAAAAGTAAGTTTAACTTCTGGTTAAATAACCTTTTCCAACACTAAGGGCCGGTTTATCGATGCTCAGTTATCGCAAACTGAAAGCCAATTGCCTAGCAACTAGCGTTCTGATTGGCTAAAATGTGTCAGTTTGAAGTTAGCTGAGCATCGATAAATCGGGTCTAAGGGCCTGAGGGTCGGTTTATCGATGCTCAGCTAACTTCAAACTGACAAATTGTAGCCAATCAGAACTGCAGTTGCTAGGCAATTGGCTTTCAGTTAGGGATAACTGAGCATCGATAAACCGGCCCTAAGGGCCGGTTTTTTCATGTTAACTTTAGCATGAGGTTTGTCACCTTAGTTTCCATTATGACAACAATTTGTTTCCATGGATATAACCTCATGTTAACTTTAACGTAAGGTTTGTTACCTTAGTTTCCATTGTGACAACAATTTGTTTCTATGGAAATAACCTCATGTTAAATTTAACGTGAGATGTAAAAACCGGCCCTAAAAGGAACTATTGTTAATATTGATCAAAGGGTTATAAATATGCCGTTCTTTAGGTTTCTTTGTGCAAGAATACAAAATGTACTCAAGAAACTGTCAGGAACATGTATAAATTTTATTTATTTCTTTTATTTGTTTCAGTATTCGGAATGGTAATAACAGTCGGCCAAGCAATCGTCTACGTAATGACGGGAATGTACGGCGACCCGGCCGAAATCGGCGCCGGAGTCTGCCTCCTGATCATAATCCAACTCTTCGTCGCCGGTCTCATCGTCCTCCTCCTCGACGAGCTCCTCCAAAAAGGTTACGGCCTGGGTTCGGGCATCTCCCTCTTCATCGCGACCAACATCTGCGAAACGATCATCTGGAAGGCCTTCTCCCCCGCAACGGTCAACACCGGAAGGGGAACGGAATTCGAGGGTGCCGTAATCGCCCTCTTCCACCTCCTAACCACCAGACAGGACAAAATCCGAGCGTTGCGCGAGGCCTTCTACAGGCAAAACCTGCCGAACCTCATGAACCTCCTGGCCACCGTCCTCGTCTTCGCCATAGTCATATACTTCCAAGGCTTTAGAGTCGATCTACCAATCAAAAGTGCGAGGTATCGCGGCCAACAGTCGAGCTATCCAATCAAACTCTTTTACACTTCAAATATTCCAATCATCTTGCAGTCTGCGCTCGTTTCGAATCTGTACGTCATCTCGCAAATGTTGGCGGTGAAATTCCAAGGGAACTTTTTGATTAATCTGTTGGGGGTGTGGGCGGACGTTGGGGGTGGTGGTCCGGCGAGGTCTTACCCCATCGGTGGGCTTTGCTACTACCTCTCGCCACCAGAAAGCGTCGGACATATTTTGGAAGACCCCGTCCATGCCCTCCTCTACATTTTCTTCATGTTGGGTTCCTGCGCCTTCTTCTCGAAAACGTGGATCGAAGTTTCGGGTAGTTCGGCGAAAGATGTCGCCAAACAACTGAAAGAGCAACAGATGGTGATGCGAGGACACAGAGATCACTCGCTGATACACGAACTGAACCGATATATACCGACGGCGGCGGCTTTCGGTGGTCTCTGCATAGGAGCTTTGTCCGTACTCGCAGATTTCTTAGGAGCGATAGGTTCAGGCACGGGTATTCTCTTGGCCGTCACGATTATTTATCAATATTTCGAAATTTTCGTCAAGGAACAGAGTGAGATGGGCGGCATGGGTGCGCTTTTGTTCTAGACGGATTTGTGATTTTTTTTTTTTAGTTGATACTTGAAAGAACTTCCGTTCACTTGATAAAGTGATCAACTTTTTGTACTAAAACCGTAAGAACAGCGTTTAAAGATATTTTTTCATTGTGTATTCGTTTTGTGAATGTCACGAATCATACTTATTCATAGGTTTCCACATTATGTCAATGCATCTTTTCATTCTGATGGTTGTGTGCGTTGGTCATTTTGTTGTTATAATTTATTTTAAATACAAAATAAACCATAGAGGTAACTATTACACTGTTTTTCTTGCTTTTGCGCCAAAACAATTCGAATCAGAAAACGAAAAAACGTTGTGTTGACTAGATGGGCCATTTCTAATTACTTAAAAGAACAAATGTGCGGCGAAAAATAAGTACTTACCTATCTAAATTTCTCTATAACCAAAAGTAAAAAACTCCGCCATTTAGAGAAAAAACATACAAAAACATAAATTTTGGGTTAATTATGTTATTACTACCTCAACTACCGCATACTCGCATCCCTTGGGCTTACGCGAACGCACGGTAAAGTATTTTTAATTTATGCCGTTACTTATCTAATCCAAAATTGAGACATCAATGTAAAGCTAAATTAATGCACTTTTTTCCTCGTTAGGGCACAAATTTTCGTAAAGTGAGCCATTTAAGAGATATTTCACTAAATACCCAGAATATAACTTAATTTGACTGAATTGTTTGTTGCTATTGCTTTTGCGCATTAATTGTGTTTCAAAATAGATACACAATATGAATCTACGTTTCAAGAGCTTTTAAATAAAAAAAGAAAATGAAAATAGACCCAATATTTACAAAGTTACGAACGATTTTATACAGGTGCGAGGGGCCATCTTTGAACGCCCGCCATTTTTGAAAGCTACTCTTCTGAGATGTCCATCATGGTTTTTTGCCATCTGGGGGCATTTAGTCCGCCAAAATGGTATCCAATATCGGTCTTGGCATATGGACTAAATGGCAGGTCTGTCATTGACATTTTGTGATTTTACAGATATACAGAAGGATCAATGTACAGTCGAAAAACTAAATAATGCACTTTATGCCAGATTCTTGAGCGAATAATTCTTACCTGGCTTACAGTCCTAGGTTGTTTGACTCAGCAATACAACCCCTAATTGGTGCTGGGACTAATGACATGGAAATGCAACACTATCGAAGGCTGATTTTCTAAATTCTGAGCGTAACGCTCAAGAGTTGGGTGCATGACTTACTTTCTCGGCTGTACAATAACTTCTGTATGATCAAACATCAGTTCCTCTTTGAAAAATGGACCAAGCTTTCAACCAACATAACTTCTGTAAGTAATAAGTAGCTAGTGTCTTCCTGACTTGATACGGCAAAAAGTAGACATTTCATTTCCTGTGAATACTATATTATCAGGAAATAGTGTACAAATCGCTTTGGATTTAAAAATTCCTTATCTAAATGTTATCGTAATTAGCAGAGACCTCCGACCCCAAGCCCATGACTATAATTTTCTAAACAATTATCATAATCCAGTTCGCCAATGTTCTCACAACTGAACTTAACATTTTTCTCCCCTTAAAATGTACAAAATCGTGAAAATCGCTTTACCGAAACTGAAGTTTGTTAGACGTTTTAGCAAACTGGAACTACCGATTTTTCCCAAAAAAGATGAGTTTCCGGGCAGACACATAGGACCTCGGGATAGTGATATCATCGCTATGTTAGACACACTAGGATTTAAAGTAAGTTGTTTATGCACCGGGCTTAAAGCACGACTTTATTGACTTCTAGAGTCTAGATGAACTAACTGACAAAGCGGTGCCAAAAAACATCCGTCTGGAGGGTTTACTAGAAATAGATGAACCAGTAGGTGAGGTTTCTTAAGTTCAAATGTCAACGAATGCCCAAAATGGGGTTGTAGAGAACATGGAAGGGGGGAGAGTTTTTCTCTTGGGGAATGTGTTGGGGGTAGTTAGGAGGTAAACATACTAAAATTCCCCGCCCCTACCCCGTACGCTTCAGGGGGGTGGAAAGGTCCTTTTTTTGTTTTTTCGCTTATAACTTGAACATGGTGCGTCGTAGCGAAAAAATCCTTGTATGAAAATGAAAGCCTATGAAATTTTCTACAACTCTGCTATTGTACATTATTAAGGGAAAATGCACAGTTTTCGAGATATCCGCTCTCAAAAGACGGCAATTGTCAAAGCAAACTTTTGCTTGTAATTCCTCAGTCTTTGGTTTTGCAGAAAAATCGTCAGGAAGAAAGTTTTAGAGCGTTAAATTTCCTTCAAGAATATATATCTACAGGGTGGTTTTTTTTTCACCGCTCACCACTGGCACCTTCCAAACGGTAAGAGATACGAAGTCGGTTAAATTAGAGAAATATTGCACTATTTAAATTTCACTTGGAGCTTTTATATTATTGACAGCTGTCAATTGAATCGCATAGTCGGAAATTTTTTAGGACTTCTAGATTTTGAGTAACGGTAGTCAACTTTTTATTCTCTTATGGTAGTCATATTTTTAACACCATCGGACACACAAAAAATTAGCTTTTCAAGAATTTAATCAAAATGAACTTTTTTGACAGATCGTCAAAATTTGAAAATTGATGTAAGTTGTAAAATGAGCCTAAACTTATGAAAAACATTTCATTTTTAGTATGTTCACCTCCAAACTACCCCCAACACATCCCCCACATGAAAAATTCTCCCCCCTTCCATGTTCTCTACAACCCCTTCGTAGCCTGGACTAATAATTCTTTGGGGGGCTCTTTGCAGGCGAGTACGAATTGATAAACAACATTAGAAAAATAGCTGAAAGGAATAAGATTTGGAGGTCATACATAGGGATGGGCTATCATAATTGCTGCGTTCCTCACACGATTATGAGGAATATTTTCGAGAATCCAGGATGGACCACTCAGTATACTCCCTATCAACCTGAGGTTGCCCAAGGACGATTGGAAGGGCTGCTAAATTACCAAACGATGGTTTCTGATCTTACCGGGCTTGAAGTGGCTAATGCCTCTTTGCTGGATGAGGGCACAGCGGCTGCTGAAGCCCTTTCTCTCTGTTTTCGGCAAAATAAAAGAAGAAAATTGCTGGTTTCTGATAAAATACACCCGCAGACCATTTCCGTGGTTCAGACTAGACTGTCTTCTTTAGGGTTGCAAGTTGAAGTGGTTGATGTGATGCAGAGCGATTTTTCAAACAGAGATGTTGCTGGAGTGCTTTTCCAGTATCCGGATACTGATGGAAATATCTTGGATTTCAGTGCTGTCACTGAGAATGCACATTCACACGGTAATTTATTTTTATGGGTAGTAGGTACTTGTGTTTTCCATTGCCTATCCATATCTATAACTTACCTACTGCAAAATTTGCTTTTTAACCTCCCCAACCCCATCACAATTTTCCATATTTATTTGCATTTTTTTTCAGTAGGTAGGTACTTCTTTTTGATATTCTTACGTACATACCATACCATCACCAATGATATCTTATGGGGTATGTTTTTTTTCTCAAAATCTGACGGAACTGAAAATTAGGGATACTTGACTGAAAATTTCGCTTAACGAGTATTGGGCGCATTCGTTAGAGTTCCATATTAATGGTTCAAATAAAGCCTCAAGCATAATTTGCCAAAAACCACCCTTAAGGGCTGAAAAGCTCTCAAAATGCAGAAATTCGAAATAACGAAAATTCAAAAATTATTCAATACATCACATTAGGGCAGATTTTGGTGCGGCAATTTACGATTCCATTACATACCTACTCTGTGGAGGAGAGGGCAAATTTTCATTATGATCTAACATGGGGGATGAAATTTAGGGCTACAGATTGTACTAGAGCGGTAAAATTAAAAACCCAACTTTTCTTTGGACTATATGGGGATAGTGAAATAAGCGGGTTGGAACTTAGGGGTTGTATTGTAAGCTCATAAAACGCCGTAGGTACTTTAGGGCATCTTCTGTGTTACTATGGCTCGATAGACATTGTTTCGTCGAACAAAAATGCGAAAATTGGCAGAGGGGTGGAAAAATTTGGGAGCTGATATTCGAAAAAAGCAATAATTTACTTTTTCCTACAAATAATTGCAGGAATTAATTGTAGAACCATTCCAGCTATTTTACATTTCAGAAAAATATAAATAATAATAATAATAATATAATTACCGCCAATCGTCAGAAATATTCGAATTTTTCTTTAAAATCGCGATTTTCATTTTTTCTGGATAACTCAGAAACGAGTCAAGATAGATGAGAATTCTTTACGGATTCTTAATTACCTTAAGAAACCGCAACTTTTCTTTAATTTAACCAATTCTCCACCTCACCTATAGTTTCCGAAATCCCAATAGTGGAACAATGAAATTGGCAGCCCCGTGGTATATACAGGGTGTAACAGAAACTAGTTTTTTAGACATGTCAACCCCCTGCAGCATTTTTCACCTCTCAAAGTTATAATTTTGCAAAACTCACACATTTTAATTGTTTTTCTTTCGGTCATTTAGTTAGCTTACGCAAAATTTTTGTTTTAAATATTTCAGCCCCCTGTTTCTACGATTCGTTCGTATTTCTAGTTCGTTTGCAAAATTTTAGCCGCCGCAAAAATAGATTATTGGTTTATTTAACGGAAGTAGCAAATTTTCTGTCTTTTTTCCGCGTGTTCTATAATTTAGATCGCTTCCTTTATCATGAAACTACCTACTGCTAGGTGCAGATTTATTCTACGGGGATACACATCGCTTTGATATACATCCTCCGTTGCCTTTTTTACTAGGATGGGGAAACAAGTATTTGGGCAATTAAGGCGTTCACTGTGATTAATGTCAACACTTGTTTTCTTTCTGCTGTTGCCATTAATTTTTTTATACTTATTCCTCCTTTCTTCTTCCTTTTATTCCCTCTAAGTTTGTCATAATTAGCATTTCTACTACTAGGTACTAATAATAATTACATTAGCAATAATTTAAAAACTTTTCAGGTACTTTGGTGTGCTGTGCCACCGATCTCTTAAGTTTAACCCTGTTGCGACCTCCGAGCGAATTTGGGGTGGACATCGCAGTGGGTACTTCACAGAGGTTGGGGGTGCCTTTGGGTTATGGGGGTCCCCATGCGGGATTTTTTGCCTGCAATCAGTCTTTGGTTAGATTGATGCCTGGAAGGATGATAGGAGTTACAAGGGATGCAGCTGGGAGGGATGGTTACAGATTAGCTTTGCAGACAAGGGAGCAGCATATAAGGAGGGATAAAGCTACGAGTAATATATGTACTGCTCAGGCATTGCTGGCGAATATGTCGGCCATGTTTGCGGTTTATCATGGGCCGCAAGGGCTTAAGGATATTGGGACGAGGATTCACAATCTCACATTGGTGAGTTAAGGGAAATTAGATTACTTCTACCTCTACTACTAGCTCTAATTCTACCTCTATTTCTAACTCTACGTCTAGCTCTACTATGACCTCGGAGGAGCTAGAGGTAGACTTAGAGGTAGAGCTACAGTTAGAGCTAGAATTAGAAGTAGCGCGTAAAATAGAGTTATAGTTAGAGCTAAAGGAAGAGCTAGAGGTAGAGTTGGAGCTAAAGGTAGAGCTAGAGGTACAAGTAGAGGTAGAGTTAGAGGTAGAGTTAAAGCTAGTGTTAGTTATTAGAGTTACAGTTAGAGCTAAATTTAGAAGTAGCTCGTAAAAGTAGAGTTACAGTTAGAGCTAAAGGAAGAGCTAGAGGTAGATTTAGAGCTACAGTTGGAGCTAAAGGTAGAGCTAGAGGTACAAGTAGAGGTAGAGCTAGAAGTAGAGTTAAAGCTAGTGTTAGTTATTAGAGTTACAGTTAGAGCTAAAATTAGAAGTAGCGCGTAAAAGTAGAGTTACAGTTAGAGCTAAAAGAAGAGCTAGAGGTAGATTTAGAGCTACAGTTGGAGCTAAAGGTACAGCTAGAGGTACAAGTAGAGGTAGAGTTAAAGCTAGTGTTAGTTATTAGAGTTACAGTTAGAGCTAAAGAAAGAGCTAGAGGTAGACTTAGAGCTACAGTTGGAGCTAGAGGTAGAACTAGAGGTACAAGTAGAGGTAGACTTAGAAGTAGAGCTAGAGGTAGAGTTAAAGCTAGTGTTAGTTATTAGAGTTAGAGCTAGAGCTACAGTTACAGTTATAGTTGCAGTTAGAATTACAGCTAGTGTTAGTTAGTAGAGTTAGTTAGTTCTAGCCCAGGAGTTTAAGGTTTTCACCCGCACAAAAATAAGATTGGGCTGAAAATTGGTACAGGGGTTGCGCGTAGCTAATTGAAACTCACACGTACCTACATATTTCGTTGAAACCTTTGCGCGGGATGCTTTTTCCACTAAGTCGGACAGATGGGGTGGAAATTAGGGGCTGCCACACGAAATTCGGACGAATAAGTGTTGGTGGAAATTGGCGATAGCTCTTCATTAATAATTCAAGAAAGGTGTTATTCATATTTTGCGAAAAGAAAAACCACCCTTAACACAAAAATATGAGAATTGAAAAGTTACTCAGTATCAAGACAGAACTTGGTGTGTTAATTTCCAGTGACATTGTAGGCAGATGGGCACATTTTCACTAACATCTAAAAATGGGGATGAAATTTAAGGGTTAAAACTGGAAATTTCTTCAAGTAAATTGTGGTCTCGATTGTGGCATAAAGTTAGATAGATTTCGGTCAACCATCGAGGCGTTTTCAACCTAAAACCAACCCCTAGGCTACTAACAACTCCTAATGCTTTGCAAGCGGATAAATACATTTTATTTATTTCTTCTGAAATCCTGTTGATTTATTTATGAATATTTATGAATGTGCAAGAAGTTATGTAACACCGTAGAAATAAACTCACCCCTGTAAATCATAAAAGGGTGAAATGATGAGGGGTTGAAAACTTGAATATCTAAATCGCCGCAATTTTTCAACGAATTAGATTAGGGTGGAGAAATTGAAAACACAATTTTCTTTATAACATGTGGGAAGGGTGATATATGGGGTTGAAGTTTAGGGGTTGAAACGTTAATGAAGCCCTGAAATTTGACAGAGAAGAATATATGATCTGAAACTGTGAGGTTTTACACGGAGGAGTAATTTTAGAAGAAATTTATCAAAGGTGATAGATTCCATTGTGAAAGGAGATAGAATTTAGGGGTGTAAACCCGAATTTTACTGAATAATGTATGGTTGAAATTAGTACCATTCGATAGCTTTCTATTGATGGCACAAAAATGGTCTTTATCATCACTGACGAAAAACCACCCTTAAAGGCGCCACAACCCTGAAAACACAGAAACACGAAATTACGAAAACTTAAAAACTATTCGAGAGATCAGGGCAGAACTTGATGTGGTGATTTACAATTACGTTCTAGAAAGATGGAAAAACTGTCACTAAGATCACTAACAAGAGGATGAAATTTAAGGGCTGACGCAGGAATTTTTTTTGCAGAAAACTATAGTTAAAAATGATTCGATACGATAGGCTTCAGTTAAACATTGATGAAAAGGTTTTACGCATTTTCAGCATACAATCCACCCCTGTGCCATTAACATCCCCTAAGGTTTTGTAAGCCAAAAATTGTATATTGAACACAAAAAATTACACCCCCACAAAATCACTCCCTGCAACCTCGAAATACAAAAAATGGATATGGAGAAAATTTTACCCTTGGACCACCTACCATCAGGAGACTAAATTAACACAAAAAAATGCACTCCCAAAACTCACCCCCTTGAACCTGAAAGCATGAAATATGAACATGGAGAAAATTTTACCCATGGACCACCTACAACCCGAGAAGACTAAATGAACGCAAAAAATTGCACCCCCAAAGCTCACCCCCTTCAACCCCCCAAATACAGATGAGGAACCTGGACAAAATTTTACCTTTGAACCACCTATTATTAAATGACCCCCTTCAACCCCCAAGCACAAAAAATTGACCCACAGGAAATTTTACATTTCGAACTACCTACAACCAAAGGAGACATATTGCACGCAAAATGATGAACTCCCAAAACTCACCTCTTCAACCCTGAAACAAAAAATAGACAAAGAAAATTTAACCTTTGGACAACCTACACAAAACTCCCCACATCAAATACCAAACACAAAAAACTGATATGGAGAAAATGTTACCCTTAAACCACTCCAGCCTGAAGAGACTAATTGAATGTAAAAAAAAATCACCCCGAAACTCTCCCCCTTCAACCCTCAAAACACAAAAAGTAACGTGGAATTAATACGTATCTTGGACTACCTCCAATTTGAATGTTAAGAATGTCATCCCTACAACTCACCCTTTCAACCCCCAAAATACAACAACATTTAACCCTAGAACCACTTTTTAATACCTCACTAGGTACTCTAGACACAAATTTTCCACAAGTTGCTTCTTTGACACGTCTGTGCGACTGTGAAGGCACTACTACTAGGTGCAGATTGATAAAATCTGCACCCGATTCTGTCAAAATTCCTGTCAGTGTCAAACAACAGTAACAATGTAGGTTTGAAGGAGCTATTGTTGTTAATTATTGTCCATTATTTCTTCTAAGTGACACTGACGTGGATTTTGATGGAACATGAAAATCCGTTTACAAGCCAACAAAAAAAAGCCTGACTCACACGACAATAACGGAACCATGTTACGCTAAAAAAAGACCTGTATTATGCCGGCGTATTCAGGGTGGTGAATGGGTTGGATTAGGTTGGGTAGGATGGGATAAGGTAGGGTTGGGTTGGGTTGGGTAGTAGGGGAGGGTAGGGTTGGGTTGGGTAATGTAGGGTTGGGTAAGATAGGGTAGGCTAGGGTAGGGTAGAGTAGAGTAGAGTAGATTAGAGTTGAGTTGAGTTGGGTAACCTGGGGGGCAAACCGCTGGGGATGTCAGGTGTACAATTTCAGGGGAAGCCCGAGGATTTCAGGGGGAAGTCCGCGAGGATTTCAAGGGGAAGTCCGCGAGGATTTCAAGGGGATGTCCGGAGATTTCAGAGGATGTCGGGTGTACAAAATACGGTTAGTGGTTTACCTCCCAGGGTACCCTTTATTAAGAAGATTCCCTACTAAAAAACTGTATACTTAGCGGACAGTCCAGTGCCCACTTCTTTCTTGGTTAGCCACGAACGGAAAATTTTTGTGGCTAGCTAGGGTAACAAGTTGAATTGAAACGAATTAACAGAATTTCATGAAGTGATCCTTGTTAATCACTTGATATTTTCTAGTGAAGTTAGGTAGGTACTTAAATGTTGCCAATGCCAAAGAACTTTAACTGAAAATTGTTCGAAATCGTAGCAGTTTTACTTTAATTAGAATTTTATAAGTATAAGATCGATCATTTCTTTGTTTTCGTTGTTAATTTAACATTGTTCTTTGATCAGGTGCTCAATTCTGGCTTGGCCAAAGACGGAAACGAATCCTTAAACAATCTCTTCTTCGACACCCTCAAAATCGTTCCAAAAATAGGCCAAGACGAAGCACGAAGCAGGGCCAACGAACGTCAAGTCAATCTCCGCTACTTCGAAGACGGCCCAATTGGAGTATCCCTCGACGAAACAGTCACCCTAAAAGACGTCAACGATCTCTTCTACATCTTCGGATCATCCCTTAAAATAGAGGATTTGCTAAAAACCCCCAATCTTCTAGATCTCTCCATTTCCAAGAGCGAATTTAAACGTACCTCCCCGTTTTTGACACACCCCGTCTTCAACTCGCATCACTCGGAAACGAGAATTGTTAGATACATGAAAATTTTGGAAAACAAAGATATCTCTCTCGTTCATTCCATGATCCCTCTCGGCTCTTGCACGATGAAACTCAATTCCACCACGGAAATGATGCCGTGCTCTTTTAAACATTTTACGGATATTCACCCTTTCGCCCCTCTTGACCAAAGTTTGGGGTATCATCAGCTGTTTGCTGAACTGGAAAAAGATTTATGCGCGATTACAGGTTATGATAAAATCAGTTTTCAGCCTAACAGTGGTGCCCAAGGGGAATATGCCGGGCTACGCGCTATTCAGTGCTACCATGAAGCCCGAGGGGATAAACACAGGGATGTTTGTTTAATCCCTGTTAGCGCGCATGGCACTAACCCTGCCAGCGCTCAAATGGCTGGAATGAGGGTGGAGCCAGTGAGGGTAAGCCACGACGGTTCCATAGACGTTGAAGATCTAAAGGCAAAAGCTGAAAAATTCCGTAATAGATTGTCGTGTTTTATGATAACTTATCCATCGACCAACGGGGTTTTTGAAGAAACCGTTGCAGATGTCTGCGAGATTATTCATAGAAACGGAGGGCAGGTTTACTTAGATGGGGCGAATATGAACGCGCAAGTGGGGTTATGCAGACCTGGAGATTATGGAAGCGACGTTTCTCATTTAAACCTCCACAAAACGTTTTGCATCCCCCATGGAGGGGGTGGCCCCGGAATGGGGCCAATCGGAGTCAAGAAACATTTAGCCCCGTTCTTGCCTGGCCACCCCATCGTTAACCCTCTAGGAACGGACACTCCAGGGCATGGTGCTGTTAGTGCCGCCCCTTATGGATCCTCAGCAATATTACCAATCTCTTGGGCTTACATCAAAATGATGGGTCCTAGAGGGTTGCGAAAAGCCACACAAGTAGCTATACTGAACGCTAATTACATGTCGAAAATCTTGGAACCCTACTATACCACGCTTTACAAGAGTCCTAGTTCTGGCTTAGCTGCGCATGAATTTATAATCGACGTGAGGGAGTTGAAGAAAACTGCTAATATAGAAGCAGCAGACATCGCGAAGAGATTGATGGATTACGGTTTTCACGCACCGACGATGTCCTGGCCTGTGCCTGGAACTCTAATGATCGAACCTACGGAATCAGAGGATAAGCAGGAACTCGACAGATTTTGTGATGCGTTGATGTCGATTCGAGAGGAAATCAGGGAAATTGAAGAAGGCAAAATGGATATTAGGGTGAATCCTTTGAAGATGGCTCCGCATACTCAGGAGCAAGTTATAAGTAGCTCTTGGGAACGACCTTATACGAGGGAGCAAGCTGCTTTTCCGGCTCCGTTCGTGCGACCGGAAGTCAAAGTTTGGCCAACGGTCGCTCGAATTGACGATATCTACGGTGATAAGCACTTGGTTTGCACGTGTCCTCCTATTCTGGATGAATATAATTATTAAAATAGCTCTTGTTTGGGCTAATGCGCGAAATGGTATTAACAAAGTAATTATTTACGATATTTAAGTAGGTAGGTCATTTGTCTTTTAAGTTCTTAAAGATTGACTAGAACTTAGATTATGTAAATGAAAACAATGTAAAATAAATGTAGCCCCACTCCGAGCCCACAGTTACCTCCCTCCTTTTACTCCTATTTACCCCTTTACCAAGGCAATAAATCCTCTGATTAATTAGTAAATTTTTCACTTACCTCGGTTTACCCTTGTGATCGTCTAGATGAAAGTTAGGACCATTGAGTTTACTCACCCCGTTGTGAAAGATGGTTATTTGTTTAAACAAATTAATTGTACAAAAGGATTAATCTAATCTCCTATGTCCCCCCCCTGCAGGATCTTTTATCTAAAGTAGCACCTTGAAGAGACTCAGGTCAATAAAAGAGAGTGCAGCAATACCCATCATCCTCCCCGTCACTTGTTTTGGAAAATTATTATTAGAGTTGTCAGAATTGAGAAAGAATAAAAGTCACCCCGCGTTCCACCCTTTGAATTAAACCCCTCAAGAGTTAACCCCAACCCCCGGATATTCCCGTTTGTTATAGTGGCGCCCAACGTGGGGCGTGTCCCACCCTCGGCACGAGATCAGGAGACGAAGGGGAGGATGTGAGGAGCACCTCTTGCGTGTCCCATCCGCGGCTCGAGGATAAGACACGATGGGAAGTGTAGCAATATCCATCCCCGCCGTCACTTGTTTTGGAAAATTATTATTAGAGTTGTCAGAATTGAGAAAGAATAAAAGTCACCCCGCGTTCCACCCTTTGAATTAAACCCCTCAAGAGTTAACCCCAACCCCCGGATATTCCTGTTTGTTATAGTGGCGCCCAACGTGGGGCGTGTCCCACCCTCGGCACGAGATCAGGAGACGAAGGGGAGGATGTGAGGAGCACCTCTTGCGTGTCCCATCCTCGGCTCGAGGATAAGACACGATGGGAAGTGTAGCAATATCCATCCCCGCCGTCACTTGTTTTGGAAAATTATTATTAGAGTTGTCAGAATTGAGAAAGAATAAAAGTCATCCCACGTTCCACCCTTTGAATTAAACCCCTCAAGAGTTAACCCCAACCCCCGGATATTCCTGTTTGTTAGTGGCGCCCAACGTGGGGCGTGTCCCACCCTCGGCACGAGATCAGGAGACGAAGGGGAGGATGTGAGGAGCACCTCTTGCGTGTCCCATCCTCGGCTCGAGGATAAGACACGATGGGAAGTGTAGCAATATCCATCCCCGCCGTCACTTGTTTTGGAAAATTATTATTAGAGTTGTCAGAATTGAGAAAGAATAAAAGTCATCCCACGTTCCACCCTTTGAATTAAACCCCTCAAGAGTTAACCCCAACCCCCGGATATTCCTGTTTGTTAGTGGCGCCCAACGTGGGGCGTGTCCCACCCTCGGCACGAGATCAGGAGACGAAGGGGAGGATGTGAGGAGCACCTCTTGCGTGTCCCATCCTCGGCTCGAGGATAAGACACGATGGGAAGTGTAGCAATATCCATCCCCGCCGTCACTTGTTTTGGAAAATTATTATTAGAGTTGTCAGAATTGAGAAAGAATAAAAGTCACCCCGCGTTCCACCCTTTGAATTAAACCCCTCAAGAGTTAACCCCAACCCCCGGATATTCCTGTTTGTTATAGTGGCGCCCAACGTGGGGCGTGTCCCACCCTCGGCACGAGATCAGGAGACGAAGGGGAGGATGTGAGGAGCACCTCTTGCGTGTCCCATCCTCGGCTCGAGGATAAGACACGATGGGAAGTGTAGCAATATCCATCCCCGCCGTCACTTGTTTTGGAAAATTATTATTAGAGTTGTCAGAATTGAGAAAGAATAAAAGTCACCCCGCGTTCCACCCTTTGAATTAAACCCCTCAAGAGTTAACCCCAACCCCCGGATATTCCTGTTTGTTATAGTGGCGCCCAACGTGGGGCGTGTCCCACCCTCGGCACGAGATCAGGAGACGAAGGGGAGGATGTGAGGAGCACCTCTTGCGTGTCCCATCCTCGGCTCGAGGATAAGACACGAGGGGAAGTGTAGCAATATCCATCCCCCCCGTCACTTGTTTTGGAAAATTATTATTACAGTTGTCAGAGGAAAGAATAAAAGTTACCCCGCGTTCCACCCTTTGAATTAAACCCCTCAAGAATTAACCCCAACCCCCGGATATTCCCGTCTGTTATAGTGGCGCCCAACGTAGGGCGTGTCCCACCCTCGGCACGAGAGCAGGAGACGAAGGGGAGGATGTGAGGAGCACCTCTTGCGTGTCCCATCCTCGGCTCGAGGATAAGACACGAGGGGAAGTGTAGCAATATCCATCCCCCCCGTCACTTGTTTTGGAAAATTATTATTAGAGTTGTCAGAATTGAGAAAGAATAAAAGTCACCCCGCGTTCCACCCTTTGAATTAAACCCCTCAAGAGTTAACTCCAACCCCCGGATATTCCCGTTTGTTATAGTGGCGCCCAACGTGGGGCGTGTCCCACCCTCGGCACGAGAGCAGGAGACGAAGGGGAGGATGTGAGGAGCACCTCTTGCGTGTCCCATCCTCGGCTCGAGGATAAGACGCGAGGGGAAGTGTAGCAATATCCATCCCCCCCGTCACTTGTTTTGGAAAATTATTATTACAGTTGTCAGAAGAAAGAATAAAAGTTACCCCGCGTTCCACCCTTTGAATTAAACCCCTCAAGAATTAACCCCAACCCCCGGATATTCCCGTCTGTTATAGTGGCGCCCAACGTAGGGCGTGTCCCACCCTCGGCACGAGATCAGGAGACGAAGGGGAGGATGTGAGGAGCACCTCTTGCGTGTCCCATCCTCGGCTCGAGGATAAGACACGAGGGGAAGTGTAGCAATATCCATCCCCCCCGTCACTTGTTTTGGAAAATTATTATTACAGTTGTCAGAGGAAAGAATAAAAGTTACCCCGCGTTCCACCCTTTGAATTAAACCCCTCAAGAATTAACCCCAACCCCCGGATATTCCCGTCTGTTATAGTGGCGCCCAACGTAGGGCGTGTCCCACCCTCGGCACGAGAGCAGGAGACGAAGGGGAGGATGTGAGGAGCACCTCTTGCGTGTCCCATCCTCGGCTCGAGGATAAGACACGAGGGGAAGTGTAGCAATATCCATCCCCCCCGTCACTTGTTTTGGAAAATTATTATTAGAGTTGTCAGAATTGAGAAAGAATAAAAGTCACCCCGCGTTCCACCCTTTGAATTAAACCCCTCAAGAGTTAACCCCAACCCCCGGATATTCCCGTTTGTTATAGTGGCGCCCAACGTGGGGCGTGTCCCACCCTCGGCACGAGAGCAGGAGACGAAGGGGAGGATGTGAGGAGCACCTCTTGCGTGTCCCATCCTCGGCTCGAGGATAAGACGCGAGGGGAAGTGTAGCAATATCCATCCCCCCCGTCACTTGTTTTGGAAAATTATTATTACAGTTGTCAGAAGAAAGAATAAAAGTTACCCCGCGTTCCACCCTTTGAATTAAACCCCTCAAGAATTAACCCCAACCCCCGGATATTCCCGTCTGTTATAGTGGCGCCCAACGTAGGGCGTGTCCCACCCTCGGCACGAGAGCAGGAGACGAAGGGGAGGATGTGAGGAGCACCTCTTGCGTGTCCCATCCTCAGCTCGAGGATAAGACACGAGGGGAAGTGTAGCAATATCCATCCCCCCCGTCACTTGTTTTGGAAAATTATTATTAGAGTTGTCAGAATTGAGAAAGAATAAAAGTCACCCCGCGTTCCACCCTTTGAATTAAACCCCTCAAGAGTTAACCCCAACCCCCGGATTTTCCCGTTTGTTATAGTGGCGCCCAACGTGGGGCGTGTCCCACCCTCGGCACGAGATCAGGAGACGAAGGGGAGGATGTGAGGAGCACCTCTTGCGTGTCCCGTCCTCGGCTCGAGGATAAGACACGAGGGGAAGTGTAGCAACATCCATCCCCCCCGTCACTTGTTTTGGAAAATTATTATTAGAGTTGTCAGAATTGAGAAAGAATAAAAGTCACCCCGCGTTCTACCCTTTGAATTAAACCCCTCAAGAGTTAACCCCAACCCCCGGATATTCCTGTTTGTTACAAAAGTGAATTATTTTGATTTTGATTTATTCAAGAAAATTTTGATTTTTCTTTTTGTTTGCGGCCGCTGCCGACCTGCAATGAATCTTTTAATCCATCTCGGATTCGCACAGATCGAAAACTCGATAGAGAATTCCTTTTTCTAAAGTTTTCCCGAACTGTAAACGAAGGAAACAGCGGAAAACCACGTTTGAGATGCTTGTAAACAAAATTAGTTGAAGCAAAACCGAAGTAGTTCAAAGTTATACAGTTTGTTGTTGTTTTAGCGAATACACCCCCCCCCCCGTTCGATTATGTGTCTTCCCTCGTTGGCTGCATCTTAAGATGCGCTAGGGCCATCAGCCAGTTCCCCTTCCCCTACTGGGCTCTAGGAGTTCTCGAAACACGAGGAACTCCGGTTAATTAGTTTATAACAATTTGAAAATTGTTATTATTTTTTTCTGTTGTGTAAACTGAACCTACTCATGGTGTTTTGGAGCTTTAAAATGAGCTCTCTATATCGTTAATTCGTTGCTGAAGGCAAAGAGGATCGAAGATTTCAATGGCTCACCCAATCTCCATGTACCAAATTTCAGCCAAACCGATTCATTATTTGGGCTATTATGTGTTTTTGTTGTTATTACAAAAATTCTGATGGTGACAATAAATCTTTCAAAAACTTGTTTTGGATGGTTGATGGTTAAATGAAAGAATAATTTTAAATTAAAAAATTGGTGTGCGAAAACCACACTTTCCGTTGGTCGATTGAATTCCAAAATTCTTCAGCCCTTCAACGTGTAATACAATCCCCATGTGTAAAATTTCAACTGTGTATAAGGCCTATGTATAAAATTTCAGCCAAATCGCTCCAGTAATTTGGGCTGTAGAGCGTTTACAAACGGACGTACGTACGTACGTACATACATACAGACAGATTTTAAAAGCAACTTTTTTGGTTTCCTGAGACTTCAAAACGTAGGATAGATTCGGTCTTATCTCGAAAACCTCCCATTTTTTTTAAATTTTGATGGGATTGGGGAGGTTAAAATGAAAGACATTCTGAATATTTTACTAACAGAGATGACTCGAAAATGAAGGGCGTTAAAAAAATTCGTGGGGGTTAGGGCCTAATGCACCCCATTTTCATTTTCAACCGTGTCTGCAATAATATGTAGGCACCCAAGAATACAAGTCACCTGTGAAGTAATTTGCGGCGAAACGTAGTCTATGTGGTGCGGCGGCGGCGCAACAGTCGGGCATCAGCGACCTTCGTTTTGGACAATTTTGCGTTGGACGTTTTTACGCTGGAAGCTTTTATGTTGGACGTATTTACGCTGGATGTTTTTACTTTGGACGCAATTATTTTGGATTTTTTTATGTTGGATTATTTTATTTTGGATATTTTCATCTTGGATGTTTTTGTGCATCCCCGAACGGGTTTTTGATTTATCTTCCGCAGCGCTATATGCAGCTGTGAGCTACGTGTTGCCTGAATCTCACCGGTGAGACCATCTCCCCGTTTCAAAGATAAGCGTCCTGAGTGACATTTCTGTATAGATCCGCGGCACTCTTGTCTTGTTGCATATTTTCTTATGTCGGGGATGCTCAAAAACATCCAAAATAAAAAATGCAGCAGAGCAGCGGCTGGAACCTCCCCATCGCGTGGATCTTTGTATTCTGTGTAGATAGTAGTCAATTCAACAGAATTTTTCTAATCCTTGACTAATTTCGCAATTTTCTGACAAATACCGAGGGGCGGTTTACTGCTCGAAGTAGGTGTACACTTCAGTTCGAAGTACTTGTCGAAGTACCTCGAAATACCTGCTCGAAGTACGTGTCGAAGTACTCGAAGTACTTACTTAATGCAGCATTCGAAGTACTCGAAGTAGGTGTACACATTTTATTGAGTGAACCGCCCCTCGGACAAATACCGACGTCAGCTCGGACATCACCCATCCCATCACGTTTGACAATATGTTCCTTTTAAGGTTAATCTTTTGCCACCTTTTTGACAATAACTGCCACTTTATGTCATCCACTGTCAGCCCGCTGCGCTCCCTTTTAATGAGAAAGAATTTTTTCTCTATTTTCCACTGAAATGGCAGAAACTGTGAACACATTTTTAGAACCAGAATTTGATCGCCTTTCTAATGGCGACATAAAAAAGGAGGTTTTGTATTTAAAATTTTCAGTTGATATGCTTAAATGGGACTTCCCGTGGGCCAATTGCTTTCAAAAGCCTTTCAGGTCTTCAACGGGTCACCCAATCTCTATGTACCAAATTTCAGCCAAATCGATTCAGTAATTTGGGCTATAATGTATACTGTTATTAGAAAATTTCGATGTTTTGAACCAAACAGCGCTAAATGCGAATTAATTTTGTCCTATTTAAAACCAGAATTTGAAGACATTTCTGATGGTGAAAATAAATCTTTCAAAAACTTGTTTTTAATGGTCAAATGAGAGAATAATTTTAAATTTGGAAATTGGTGTGCCAAAACGGCACTTTCCGTGAGTCGATTGAATTCAAAATTTGTTCAGCTCTTCGACGTGTAATACAATCCCCATGTGCAAAATTTCAGCCAAATCGGTTCAGGGGCTTGGGCTGTACCGCGATTTTAAAGTCCGATAAAAATCAATTTTTTTTAATTTTTGGTCAAAATGGCACTAAGAATGAATACACTTTTAGAAGCAGAATTTGAAGGTCTTCCTTATGGTGACGTGAAAAACGGGGGTTTGCATTTAAAATTTAAAAGTTGAATTGCCAAAATGGCATTTCCGGTTGCACGATTGCCTCCAAAAGCTTTTCAGATAAAAACATCCAAAATAATTGCGTCCAAAGCAAAAACATCCAACGTAAAAACGTCCAGCGTAAATACATTCAACATAAAAGCATCCAGCGCGCCAAGAATCAAACGTAGGTGACAAGCGACAGCGCCGGAAGCACCGAGCAACCCCTAACCTGGGGTGGGAGGACAGTTCGGAACAAATGACCATCAACTCGCCCCCAGTCGCTCGTCGTCGACGGACCGAGACAGTTACTAATCAACTCACACAAATCTCACATGTCCTTTGTATTGTCGTTAATTATTATTCCCGTGTAAATAAATTGTACATAAGAGTCGGTGCTAAATATTATTCGCTCCCTAACGGCCCCAAAATATATTTCTTTTATCCTTCTTACCAGCTTCCCATTCAGTCCTATTTTGCTCATATGCTCAAACAGTTTTCTTCGATCCACACTATCAAACGCTGCCCTAAGGTCCACAAACAACGCTGTTCTTAATGACATACGCCATACTGCAGAGCATAAAATCTACAATGATCTGATTGATAAAATTCAAAAAGTTTTTGACAAAAGCAGCAAAAAACTGGTTGAAGAAAACGAACGTTTATTTCATTCTTATTTGTTTGCTGTATCATGTCTGAGCAAAATTTCTTATATTGGTGATGAAATTCAACTTACTGAACCTAGGCGTAGATTTGATTTTAGCTTTCGTTAACGGTGATACTGGCGTAATTATTGAAATAAAATGTGATAATGGTAGTAAAAAAGCTAATAGTAATAATAGTAATAAGCCACGTGAAGTGGTCGAAACGTTGGCCAAAATAGCTTAAGTTTAATATAATATCTTTGAAATAACGGACGCGATCCTGTAAAAACTTTTCAAAGTCTTCGTCAAGTTCTTCTTGCAGACTACTCGACGCTAGGGAAGAGAAAAACGGGGTTGAGTTTGAACTAGTTTCGCCTTTGAGGATATTGTGAATAAGTTTCGGATTGTCAGTTTCTTCTTCTTCCGACGAAGAGGATCCTCCTCGTTCATCGCAGAAGACCACGTGAAGTGGTCGAAACGTTGGCCAAAATAGCTTAAGTTTTTAAAGATTTCTCTTTTGTCCACCAACCCGATACCAGCGTAACATTTTAAAAAACAATACTGGACGATAAAAATAAGAAAAAAACTTCAAGTATTGGTTTTATGGTCAGTAATTGAAGCATGTCTTCGGTTTTTTCAATTTTCTTCGCGAATGGTCAGTTTTTTCAAAAACATTTAAGAACCAAAAAATGTTGAGAATTGAACGGGGAATAAGAGCTTATTCACAACCACTTTACGTACGTAACGTAACAAATTTCAACAATGGTCAATAATTATTCATGACAGCTTCTGACTTTTCCAGCTATTGTTGACGATTGTTAAACTGTTGTCACGTACGTAAACTGGTCGTGAATGAGGTTTAAGCCCGCATAGGCAAATTAGCAATATTTTCAAACATAGAAAAGTTCAAGGACAAGTAATTTTAGTCGCACCCTGTGTAACAAAGTTGCGATTTTTATAACGTCCAAAGTACCATCAGCATTTCCCTCTTGGTCGGTAACAATTCAAAATCCTGCTATACACCGTTCGGAAGATATTAAAAATAAAAATATTTAAAAATGAAGATTTTTGACGTCTTATAACATCAAGAGGAATCACAATTGATCAATAATTTTTGCACCAAACCTCATGATTTGAACAGTAGATTCTGTGGTATGAAGGATGCGGTGTCTTTCAGACTCACCCTGTACTTACACATAGGAATGGGTAAAATGTAATGTAGGATCGACCTTACTCAAAGGAATAAAGGAACAACAATGAATTATTGAAAGAACTCCAAACAATAAATGTCTTTTATTTGAGTCAACTATTTGAACAATAATTAAGTTACGTTAGAGAAATATATTTGTTAAAAATTGCTCTTTAAACATGTGGCACTGCGCGAAATGGTATTAACAAAGTTATTACTTATTTACGATACCTAACTATACGTCTTTTATGTTTTTAAAAGATTGACTTAATATAGATTATAAGAATTCTCCTTCCACTGATCAGTGATTAGTTTACCTATTTTTTGTTTTAAAATTGCGAAAGACAAATGTGTTACTTCTTCCTCTGAATTTAAACTTATTTGCCAAAATTTAAACAGCTCCTCGGTTACAGTGGGTTACATATCTATCTCTATGTATAACCAAGTTTCAGCCAAATCAGTCCAGTTGTACCTAGTCCAAGACTAAAACTAGAATTTTTCATTTAATTTTTAACAGCACATTTAAACGGCACTTCTTTTGTACAGATTTGGCTAAGATGCTCTTCCGCCATGTCCACATACCTAATTTCAGCCAAATCGGTCTAGTAGTTTGACAATTCTTCAATTTGACTAGGTATGCACCGATTCTTCAGTTTCTCCATCCATTTTTTTCAGCGCCTCAGTTGAGCTTTAATTTTTTTTTTAGAATTTTTGTACCCCGAGGCTGATTCTAAGTAGATTATGTCATGACGCCACGACATGAGTTTGATTAGGTGCATACATTTTGAGATGGCGTTCAAAAAGGGACAAGCCTCAATCGTGGCCACCGAAAGGGTTGTTTTTCTCGTGTTTTGTCATTGTCTTAATAAAATATTGATAGGTTTTGGCCGGAAGGGGTTGTTTTCCCATCAACCAGGTCAAGAAAATGCAGTAAGTCGATAGTTCGAATCCTGGACTCGCTTACTACTGAGATTAGGTGTAATTTGAAAAACGCAAATAAAACTAAAAAGTAGTGTAAGTATCGGGTGTCCCAAAAAAAAACCGGATAAAATATATTTAGGAATAAGTCAGCCATTTCTCAACCGATTTGGATGAACCTCGTCTTAGATGAAAGCTAAAGAACCAAACTTTCGAATCGTGCAAGAAACTATGACAGATGGCGCTGCCGTAGTGACCCTATTGATACTTCTTTTTAAGGCTTTTTTAGGTGCTTGGGGATTGGTCAGACAAGAACCAATCCTTGTTAATGAAATGGCCTTGAAGATCGTTCTTTTTTCTGCAAAAATCATTTTTCAAAAGTCGATTTGGTTTGCGCATTAATTATCTGCGATTTTTACAAAATATGTCTTTACGCGCTAACAACTGATGAGTAAAGTTAGTGACGCACAAACAGTATAATTTTTGGTTACAAATTATCGCATTTGATGGAAACAGAGGTGACTACCAATGAGGGACAAATTGGAGAGCTATTACTGAAAATTAAGCTGTTTTTGCATCACTTTAGTCATCATAAAAGCGTGAAAATAAGGGAAAACACATTTTTTTAAAAAATCACTTAAAATTAATGCTTAAACCAAATCAACTTCTGAAAAAAGGTGTTTGAAGACAAAAGAACGATCTTCAAGGATTTCTGAGTCTTATAACGATTGGTCGTTCTTTCACCAATCCCCACGCACTTAAAATTGGTCTTAAAAACAACTATTAATAGGAATACTACGACAACGCCATCTGTCGTAGTTTCTTAGAGAGTTTGAAAGCCTGATTCCTTAACTTTAATTTAAGGCCACGTTCATCCAAATCTGTTAAGAAATGGCTGGCGTATTCCCAAAAATATATTGTCCGGTTTTTTACAATAATTACAAGTGGCAAAAATATCAAATACAAATTTCACTTTCTCAAATAAATGTGACCGTATCTCAAATACAATTGGAAAAGGTGTAAATATCTTGGATTTCTCTTCAGATTTTTGATCTACACTGAAAAACACAACTTTTTTTAATTTAATATAATTTCGTATCTTCTACCGTTTGCGAGATGTCAATTTTAAAAGAATTCAAATGGCCGCCATTACCACTCCCTGTCCCACAAAAATGTGACAGATCGTTCATCCCCTGTAGTCTTCATATATGATAAAATTTAATCCCTTAGGATTTTTAAAAACATTTCGTTCCTTGGGGGTTAAATGAAATGAATGCTATACTTTAGTCCCTAAAGGAACCGAAGCTGGAGGGTTGAAATTAGCGGCTCTGAGCTTTCTTTTGATGTCTTATTTGTTCATGTTGATTTAACAATATGGCAAAAAATAATTTTTAAAAATGGCAAAGAGTAATTGTCGGCAACTTAGACTAGTACTATTTATTTCATTATTTGGAATAATAATAATAATAATAATTACTGTTTATTTCCAACAGGTAGAACTGTTACCCAATGACAGGAAATGTATAATAAAAAAATAACAAATAATAAATAAATAAATAGTTAACACGAGTAAGTGGCGTAAATTTAATAACAAAATTAATTTTCCTCAAACGTAGCAATAACAGCATTTCTTATTACGCGGAAGCTATCACAGTGCAAGTCACAATCGTGTCTTAGGTCATTGAAAAAATTGCACATTAGCACTATTGGTGAGCGCACTAGAGCATTAGTTCTAAATGGCTGACAATAAAATGTAGCTTTTTGTCTGGAGGAAAGACGAGGAACTAGGAAATTTACTTTACTAAGCAGATATGAGCAGTCCAAGCGATTATTAAGTAGATTATACAAAAATGAAATGGCAATAATGACACGACGTGTAAGTAGCGAGGTTAGACAAAATCTTTGTAACAAAAGGCGATTGTCAAAACCTTGCGTAGGGTAGATCCCATCAACAGTAAAACAAACAAATTTCAGAAAACGTCTTTGCACCGATTCTAGAGAGAGTATATGAGATCTGTAAATGGGAGCCCAAATCAAAGACCCGTACTCCAATCTTGACCTTACCAGTGAACAGTAAAGCAAAAGCAGAGTCTGATGACCAAAAGCATCTTTGCAATTACGATATATGAAACCATATGTCTTATAGGCTCCCGCGATAGCAGCTACAATGTGTTCACTAAAATACAGACCCTTATCAAATGTTACTCCAAGATCTTTAATGATTTCTACACGATTCAAAATTGTACTACTTATCGTGTACGCAAAAGAAATTGTAACATGCCTTCTAGTACAGGATGCGACATTGCATTTCAAAATATTTAGATCCAGCCGGTTCTGATCACACCAATTCTCTAAGGAAGCTAAATCCCTCTGCAATAACATGCAATCATCTACATTTTTTACCTCAAGGTACAACTTAAGGTCGTCAGCAAATAACAGCTTATTGCAAGAGATCACCTCGACAATATCGTTTATGAATAAAAGAAAGAGCAGCGGCCCTAAATTCGATCCCTGCGGGATACCCGACGTTGGAGAAAATGAAGCCGAGACAAAATTATTATATTTAACAACCTGTCCCCTGTTAAACAAGTACGATTGGAACAAGGAAAGCAGCTGAGGAGTGAAACCGAAACATTCAAGCTTTTTTAACAGAATAAAGTGATCCAGTCGATCAAAGGCTTTCTGAAAATCTGTATATATCACATCCAATTGGCTGCGAGCGTCGATGACTTCAGCAGCATGTTGGCTGAAGCAAGCTAAATTCGTTATTGTCGAACGCCTCTCCACAAAACCATGCTGTTCAGGAGCTATAAAAGATTTTACCTTTGCGTAGACTCTCTTATAAATAATTGATTCGAATACTTTTGAGAAGTTACATAATATCTTGAAATCGGTCGATAATTGCCAACATCGGAATTGTCTCCTTTTTTGAAAACCGGAGTGATAGAGGCCTTCTTCCAAATAGTTGGAAATGACGAGTCACGCAGAATAAATTTATTTGTGTGATTTAAGGAATCTAAAGTTAGTAACAGTTCGTTCTACACTTTCAAAGATTTGTCCTAAGCTATTTGTACATGCGTGCAGCAACTGTGAAAGAACTGTGGTGTCCAAGCGAAGCTTTTACCTTTCCTAAAAATTGCCAGAAAGTGAAGAAAAACGATTTTTTGAAAGATGGGAAAGGTTTTTTGAACATTTCCTCTTTTCTACATAGTTTCAACCCTCCCAGTTTGGTTCATTAATCTTCAACCGTGCGGAAGATATAAATTTTTCTATTGCGGATTGCAGATCAATTTTTTGACATATGTCAAAGACGGTGACAGTTAAGATAGATAGAAAGTGGCCGCGATAAACTTACAGTTAAAAGACGAATCCAATCTAAAATCAAAACTTGGTTTTTCATTTAAAATAACAAAGATGGCGGCCATTTCCGGTAAAACCGAAAATATTTTATTTTTGGTGTCCTACAAGTGGATTCCTGAAAGTTTCTAATGAACGGTCTTCGTGAACCACCCTGTAGAGTATCTACTGAATCAGTGGAAAGTAGAGAAACGTAAACTATAAAGGCATTCACAATACAAGTCCCCTTCAACACCCCTAAACAATAAACAGTGAAAAATGTTTAGAAAAAGCACATCGACAATTTAGAAGATTTCGTCATTTTTTGTACAATCCCAGTTTGAACGGAACCTCCTTATTTTGTCTCGAGCTCAAATGAATCGGAAAAGGATTGAAAATTTTATTGGGAGATTTAGATCCTGGCGATCGGCTATAAAAGTCCACGGGTGATCCCTTCGGAGAAGAAGTTTGGGGCGAGTAATTACTTACGGTATATCTTGAGGCACCCCCTGAAAGATCGAGACTTAGCTCACTAAAGGCAGTCAATTTTTTGCTTAATTCATAAGAATCACGACTACTACAACTAGGATCTTCACTGTCGAAAACTCGCGTCTTGTAATTCGCCAGGTCTGAATTTAGAATTAAACTGTTGTACTTCTCGTCCAGATTTTTGCTTTTCTCCAAAATGCTCGTGTATCTCGATCCGTATTCTCTGCTTTCCGAGTCGGACGTGACCTCGTTTCCAGTTTCTTGAACGGGGGAGATATCGAAAACAGGAGTTTTGGGGGTGAGTTGAGGTTCCGGGGGTGTTATTAGAGGAGGGGACGGCGACAGTCTCGACTGGCATTGTAAAATTCTATGGAGAATGAGCGAGTTTTCTTTGATTATCTGCAGAGCGCGTTCGCTGTTTCTCCTGCTGTACGTCATCCTCTCTTTACTGTCCTCTGCCAAATCAATATCTTTGAAATAACGGACGCGATCCTCTAAAAACTTTTCAAAGTCTTCGTCAGGTTCATCTTGCAAGCTACTCGACGCTAGGGACGAGAAAAACGGGGTTGAGTTTGAACTAGTTTCGTCTTTGATGATATTGTCAATAAGTTTCGGATTGTCAGTTTCTTCTTCGTCCGACGAAGAGGATCCTCCTGGTTCGTCGCAGAGCTCGGTGTCTGACGACGAGGAACTATCGTCATTTTTCGGAGTATCCTTCCACAGAAGGGTTGTAGGTCTTTGCGTCCGCACTGGAGGGATGCTCCCTCTTGGAGCTGCGATTCTTTTGGCAGGAACCAAAGCGCTCTTGCCTAACAATAAATGATTCATTGCAACCGGAGCACTAGGGGGTGGTTGTCTTGAAATAGCCGCGTTAAAAATTATATGCGCTTGTCTTTGCCTCTGCTTCAACTTCACGTACTGTTTTTTCAAAGTGTTAATGTCCAGCACCAACCGTTCTTTGGGGTACACTTTGACTTGGCGATCGGCATTTACGGAGGGTAGTGAACTACCCCAAGGATTTATGTTGTACAGGTAATGTTCGCGAAGTTTTTTCAGTTCTGTTAGGGGACCTATCGTGACGATAGCTTTGATGAGGACGTTGGCTTCTATTAAGTCGAATTCGAGGAGTTCTCTGGTGAGGACGGCCATGATGCAGTAGAATTCGTCGGCGCTGTAGACGGTCACGATTCTTTCTGCGAGGGCTTGCCAGATTGCCAGGGCCGTCCGCAGGAGGATCTCGTTGCCTTCTAGCATGATGAGGTCCCAAACGCGCAGGACTGTTGGTTGGGGCAGACAGTTGCAAAATAAAGTCAAGAACCTGAAAAGAGGTTTCAGTTAAAAAAGTCATCAAAAACTTGAGATTTTCGTGATTCTAGAACTTAATATTTGTAATAATTAAAAATTTTTGCTTTTTATTGCCAGTTAGAAGAGTTTCAAGGACGTCTTGGTGTAAATTCCTTTCGCGAAGAGGATTGTCAAACTTGGTACCGAAACGTAAAGTTGACGAAAGATGCAGGTAGGTACATTAAGGCTATTTGTATTGTGCATCCATTAGGAGGGTGGGCCGAAATTTTGGAATTCCGTTTTGCAATAGTCGCCAAAACTTACTTTTTACAATTCTAAGAAGAAATTTTGTTTAAGGTTTTGCGACAGTTCAACATCTTCAACCCTCAACCGCCCCTGAAATATTGGCTACTTTGATATTTCAAGTTTACAACGAAATATTTTCTAAAATGCAATTGTATAATGGAAACAGAAGCTTTTTGACCCTCAATTGTCCAGTAATTGATTACGAAACCGTTTATACTGAGGCAAGAGGAATGTTAACCTTATGCTACAATATTATAAAATGCTAAATAATGAAAATCAGAATTTTACAGAGCGTTACCAATAAATTCTAGAAAGTGGCCAATCTCACACCGAAGGCCAAAGTCATCCTACTTCCACTTTATAGTTCCTAAAAGGCTTTTGTAATTTAATGATAATATTGTTTTTCCTTACAAAATGTAGACGCAATTTTACATAATCTTGCACTAACACTAAACTGTATCGGGCTAACGCAAAATAAATCGGGCTAAACTGGACTAAATTCACTAAGCTCTAACTAAATTGAACTAAACTGGACTAAGTCGTACTAAACTGGACTAAATTGGATTAAATGAGACTAAATAGGACTGAATCGGACTAATGCACTAAAAGCGAACTAAATCGTACTAAAACCGGACTAAATCCAAGGATGTACCGCGGACTAATGTAGGGGTTGTAACCTCGTTTGTACATTTTTGGTAATCAATCAACAATAAATAAAGAATACTGACCGTTTTGAACAAATGTTGCAAAAGACGGTGTCACTATAAGTATCGTATCTCAAACATTTATAGACACTGATCCACCTTAAAACGTTTTCCTTTTTTTGAACTTCCGACTTTAGGCATTTTAAGGCAAGATGTAAGTAAATAAATACAAGTAATAAATAAGATTTGTAAATATACCTAATCCCCTGTTGACCCTTCCAAGAAGACAAATAGATTATTTTAGGTACCTGCAGTAAGCAGATATAATGATCTCCGGAAACAGCTAATTACGTATATAAATTTTAGAGAAATAATTTTCTGAAAGCTGCAAGTAAAGCTGAAAAATCCAGAAAATGAGAAATATACCTAGGCACTTACATGCTCTAAAGTCTTAAAACGTGCATTGTTAATAAAATATGCCCTATTAATTAAAAACATACAAAATATGCAAAATAAAAATTGTTTATTTAAACGCAAAATTCATAAACTCATGCAGAGTTTAAGTATCAATTGATTATGCCCAATATTAAACAATATGCAAATATGCATTTGCCCAGCTCTACTTCCCAAGTAACACAGGACGGCGACTGGACGTCCACCAAACGTCCATATTCGTCCTGTACGGGACCGTACTATTTATGGTCGTATCATGGACGTACATTTGCGGACGATTTTCGAACGAACATCAAACGGACATTCTATGTACGTTCTCAGCTGGACGGTTCCTGACCGAACCAAAAATGGATGTACGATGGATATTCGCTCATGAACTGTTTGCGAACAAACCTACTTAGGACGTTTTATGTACGTCCCTATATAAACAGTCCTTGGATGAACCGATAATGTACATTCAATGGACGTTTTCGCTCGAACTCTTTACGGATAAACAAAAAAAATTGTAAAATGTTTACATCGCTGTGTAAAAATTGTAATATTAAACAGACTGCATCTGTTTGTCCCTGAATTGCTCTCTGTAAAGCAATATTCAGAATACCCAGTAATGGTCCATCTTTCGACGGTTTCTGGACGCCCGCTGAAGGTCATTGCATGTACGTTTTCAGACGTATCGTTCCTGGACGAAACATAAACTGCCGTACAGTGGACGTTCGATCACGGATTGTTTCTGAACAGACTTAAGTAGGATGTTCCACGTGCGTCCCTATATAAACAGTCTTCGGATGAATGATGAATTTAATAATGTAGATTCTATGGACGTTCGCTTTCGAACTCTTTACGGACTAACCAAAATTTTTGTAAAATAGTTTGCATCCCTGAAATGCAGCAATGAAAATACAACCGTTGTGCTGCTTATGATTAACAAAGTCTCCGCAAGATCTATAAATTTACATGAATTATTTGAGATATTTATATAATGCAGGTACTAAGTATCTATCATTATCTACACTTTCTTTTATTTTCGAGCCGATTGAACAACCAAATGGAACGAAATGAATCTGGGCTGATGAACAATTAAGTGTTGTGATTATTATTTATTTAGCCGACTAGGGAATGCAAGGTCGTGCAGACTGCAGATGGTATTTATTGCTGCGACTCTTTTGTCCACTTGCGGAGGGTAAACGCAGGTAGTCCGAGGAACAGGGACACTTGTAGGTTTTAAGTTAGTCTCTACGAGAAATTTGCCCTGGGTCGTGTGTAATGGTTGGTATGCCAATATATTAATTAAATCCATTTGTGTATTATTGGGAGTATTTTCCGTGGAGGTGTTAACGTGAGTGCATCATAAAGAAATTTTAGAATTCCAGACCAATTGGCCATCGTCTTTACAAACATCGTGACATCATCAGCAATCGGCACAAAGGCAAACAAAGGTTTGTAACGCTCATCATGAGTATAGTCATAAGAGTATACCTACATTTTTTTAGAAATTGCATTTCACGATCAAAAATTCACTCACATTCAATTAAACGCGTCCATCATAAACATTTAATACTTCTTATTGATATTTCATGATCGATTTTCAAAATTCTTGTAAATGTAAAATTTTCCGTCTTATTAATGAGCCTGGAATCTATTTTAATTCGTAATTGTCTTATTTCAGAATCAACGCAAATTGACCAGGATTTCCAACACAACAGAGAAAGGCGTGGAGAAATGCGTACGAGAGGAGCACATTATTATTTAATTTAATAGTCGGTGGAAAAATGCACTAGTGAAAATCAAGTGTTTCGGTGTAGTGGGGTGTTTCTAGTGATAGTGCAAGTACTTACATGTTACTTATTGTTCAAGTTTTGATGTGTTTTAACGAATTTTCGCCATTAATGGTCCCATATTATATTGTAATAAGCTATATTAAATAAACCTACATATTTTATAAAACATAGATCTATTTATTTTATTAATTATTATGCCCATCCTGGCGTATGTTCAAAAAGTGATCCGTATGACGTTCAGAAAGCATTTTGTAGGTAGTACCATAATGGTACATAGGTCGTTCGCTGGAAATTCATTGACTGTCCATCAGAGGACGACCAATGGATGGACCGTGGACTACAACGGGACCAATAATTTGTTCTTAGATGGTCCTAAAATCGTCCACAATGATCTCTAAATCGTACTAATCCGTACATAGTGCCATAACCGTACATGTGTCGTCCGAGTCCGACCAGATGGTTCTGAATCTGTCCATTTTTGTGCACCGGGAATGTTCTATGAACGTCCATTTATTGTCCACAGGCCAACCACTGGATGGTCCTAGAACCACCTCACGGACCAAAATGGATGAATGATGGACGTACATAAGACATTTGTGTGTTACTTGGGTTATGACAGTATTGGTTGACGTCTGAAGTTCAAACATTATATTTTCGTGCGTTTTCGAGTTTATTCATGTTTCTGTGGTTCCCCTTCGAGTTAATAAGAGTTTTTTAAAGGCAATTTGCACTAGAAATAGTCTCGAGTGCTCTATATTTGGTGTGCCTTCGAAGACTAAAAAACGCACAAAAATATAACGTTTGAACTTTAGACGTCAATTAGTTCTGTCAAGCATGCACCAGCAACTTGATTTATTAGAGTTAATTGTCTTTGAAACTATATGGCAATGGAATTCTAAGTATGTAGCTAAATTTATCTGGGGGTGGAAAAAAGGCCCTTAGTGATCTTTAAAATCTACTCCGAGCTTAGTAGTGATAGAAAAACAGTAAATATTGCATTAAAAAAACATTTCGTTGCAAACTTGAAATCGCAAAACCCGGGGCAAAACCTTATGTAAATAAATTTTCTTCTTAAAATAGTAGGTAAAAGGTAAGTTTTGGAGACTATTGCAAAATTCCAAAATTCGTTTTTTTCGGCTCACCCTAGCATCCATATAGACAGATATTTTACAAAAAGGGGTCGGCGGGATTTACTGCAGATTTTATCAATCTGCACCTATAGTCTGGCCGGGATCTAGGCGACTTTTGCTCCCCGGGAAATTTGAAATCCACGTCGCCGATTGGTTAAAATTCAGCCATAATTAATCGCAACAAAAATGTGGCTTGCAGGAATTAAGAATGTAGGTTTAAAAATCAAATTTACCTCGCAGGTCGATGTAAGTTACATTTTAAACCGTTTGCGCTGCATTACTTTTATAATATTGCAAAATTATTGATTTGCCGAGTAAAAATTTTGCTATCATGACAGATATACTGCTGTCTGTCATATTATTCCTACGAAACGTAATAGCCAATGAGTGCGATAAAAGCGGCTATTCTATTGGCTTATTTAAAGTTACCGCTATGAAAGCCGCCATCTTTCCGTTTCCGAATTCCGGCTCCTTCATTAATAAACAGATAACAGATGAAACATGGCGGCCTTTGGTCCGACAAATAGTTATCGTTTCGGAAAGGGGCATTTAACGTTGAATGAAAAGAAGATAATATTAAATGTCTATAAAAGTGTCTGTACAAATTTCCCTAACTTGAACAAGGTGGAGCTTCTAGATAAAACCGCTGAATTTACAGGTAAGGTCAAACACATTCCTCTTTCATGTTAACGGTACCACACGTTATCTTTCAGGGCGATGTTCAACAACAATTAAAGCTATATTAAAGGAAGAGCGTCCCGTGCGGTTGGGTGCCCATCGGGCGCGTCCCCGGGTGGTGGATAGGGGAATGGCCAGTCCGCTGGTTAGTTACGGCCATACGTGCAGACCTGGGGCTTAAAACCCTCACGTGTCTGTACCAAAGCCGCTACCGCGAACCAACCCCTCTGAGACACCGGGCGCCCTCTCAGAGTAATAGCCTTACCCTCATGCGCCGGGCTCCATGAGGGCGGACCGAACTCCCGGGGTTAACTGGGAATTTCAGACCAGATTTAGGAGGGTACCGGAGGCCTCAATGCAGCAAATGGGGTCGGAAGACACTCATAGCTGCTCTGAGACTTAGGGACCTAGCAGCCTGAACAGAGGGACTGAAAGACTGATACTTCTGTTATCTGTACGGAGGGACAAAAAAAAAATAAAAAATTACCTCACGGTTGCGATAGGGATATGCTGATAACTGGACCTATCAGATTTTTGTGACTAGGGACTAATTGTGACTGATGGGACTGAAAAAGACACCGCAGTTGCACAGGTACCGTGACACTGGCAGACCCTCAGGGAATGAGGGCGGACCGAATTCCCGGGGTTAACTGGGAATTTCAGACCAGATTTAAGAGGATACTGGAGGCCTCAATGCGGCAAATGGGGTCGAAGGACACCCATAGCTGCTCTGAGACTTCGGGACCTAGCAGTCTGAACAGAGGGACTGGAAGACTGATACTTCTGTTGTCTGTACGGAGGGAAAAAAAAAAAAAATACCTCGCGGTTGCGATAGGGACAGGTTGACAACTGGACCTATCAGACTTTTGTGGCTAGGGACTAATTGTGACTGATGGGACTGAAAAAGACACCGCAGTTGCACAGGTACCGTGACACTGGCAGACCCTCAGGGACTGTGGCACCAACAACCAGTTGTGACTGATGGGGCTGTCCACCAGGAACCATCGCCCACACGGGGGGAAGATGTCTGCAGTCTGTACGGAAGGGTAGTTATAATAGTGCTGCGCAGGACGCTAGGGACTAGTTGTGACTGATGGGACTGAAAAAGATACCACAGCTGCACAGGTACCGTGACACTGGCAGACCCTCAGGGACTGTGGCACCAACAACCAGTTGTGGCTGATGGGGCTGTCCACCAAGAACCGTCGGCCACACTGGGGGAAGATGTCTGCAGTTTGTAACATAGAGGGACATAAATTGATACCTCAACTGAACCTTTTAAGGGTACACTTTAAGCTGCCTTCGACACCAAGAAACCAGTTGTATCCGGCAGGGCTGAAAAAGACCTGCCGGTTATAGTGGGTTCGCGGGACGAAGCTTCAACAAACTCCCTAAAGAGCAGAAGTACCCGCCGTGGTATAGCAAAGCGGGGTGGCTTTTCTAGCACCCGATTAACACTATTCAGTTTCTACAGCAGAAGTACTGGGTCTTTGCAGAACCGGGGTTCCTGATGTAGGAAATGGATAACTGTCACAGTGCGGGCATAATGGACCATAAGGTCTGAATGCAGCGGACCCGTCAGGGAAACGCACCGCAGAACGAAATACGAAAAGGAAGAGCGTAGTACAAATACTCTATCACAGCCCAAAGTAGGTCGAAGGGATCAGCGGATTGTATTGGATGAACATGAAAAATATCTGTTGCGAAAGATAGTGCATTCATTCTTTTTGAAAAACGAACCTCCGAGGTTACGAACTATTCTTGCTGAAGTTGCAAAAAATGAGGAATTAAGCAGGAAAAAATTTGGTAAAACAAAATTGCATGAGATTTTGACGAAGGAACTGAACTTCAGGTAATTGTTATAAAACATGTGTCAATCAGTGCTATTCAGGTATTTCTTGAAATTTGTCAAGACTGAATAGCACTGAATGTATTATTTGTTATGAATTTAAAATCCCAATTTCTGAAAATGAGTGCGAACAAAGATTAAGTTATCTTTTAGCATTCGTTGTTTGCAATCACAATGGGACAATGTAAGTACGATTACAACTTAATTCGTGGTTATGGTTATTTGTGATTAAGGTTAAGGTGCAAGATATTTAAGTAGCTTTTTGTATTTAAGTTGAATATGCAAATTAATTTTAAGAATTACAAGCCCTAACAATATGGTTATTCCCAGATTCGATTGTGTTATGCATTCTTTGTATTCTCCATGCTCATACAAAGTATCTTTTACAGTTTCAAAAGCCGCAGTCGAAATAGTGTTTTAATAGAAAGACCAGAAATAATTTCTTGGAGACGAAGATTCCTTAGGGAAGTAAAAGATCTTCGACGACAGGGGCGACCAATTTTTTATCTGGATGAAACTTGGGTCAATGCAGGCCATACTGAAACAAAAGTATGGACCGATGGTAACATTTTGAGTGCTCGAAAAGCTTTCAATGAAGGTTTGTCTACGGGTTTAAAAAATCCTTCAGGGAAGGGCAAAAGGCTCATAATACTTCACATAGGATCTGCTGATGGATTTGTTGAGGGTGGTTTGTTGCTTTTTGAAGGTATAAAAACAGGTGATTACCATGAAGAAATGAATGGGGAGAGATTTGAAGAGTGGTTTAGAAAAATGATGGATCTGTTGCCCCGGAATGCAGTAATAGTTATGGATAATGCCAAGTACCACAGCAGGCTTATGGAAAAAAATCCAACAACCGCATGGAAGAAGAAAGATATTCAAGATTGGCTGTTTGCTAAGAATGTTCCTTATGATGAAAGTATGGTAAAAGCTGAGCTTATGCAATTAGTTAACAGGCATAAACCTGAACCAAAATATATTGTTGATCACATGGCTGAAGAACAAGGCATGTATGTTCTAAGAATACCTCCATATCATTGTGAACTTAACCCAATTGAGTTAGTGTCGGCGCAGATTAAAAAGGAAGTTGCAAAAAAGAACACTACTTTTAAGTATGGAACGCCGTTTTGCTATTTATTCACAGAGACATACAAGTTTGTGTGATGTACTTCTTAGCATCAATGAAAACAAAACCCTACAGCCCATGAAACACACTTGCCTACATATTGCTCTAATTTTATCAATATCGTCCTATTGTTTTGTACGAAAACTTCGAATATTGTAACGTACTCAGCTGTAGATGATTAAGAAGAAAGGAAGTAAGAGCTTATACTATACTTTCGTCCTTTTTCCTCCCACTAAAAATCTGTTTCCTTCCTTTTTTAACTTAAGTAAGAACATTTTGATACTTCTTGGTATTCGTAGGTTCCAAGGGGTAATAATTGCATGTTTACCACACCCCCTTAACGATTTTGAGCAATGGCAAGGGTAATTCAATATTTACAACAATACATGATGATAGCTCTAGCTTATGCTATTAAGGTATTGTAGGAAGTAAACACTAATTTCCACACAAAATACTGATATAATTTTTTACAGAAGCTAGATGATAAATTTCTTCAACTAATTAAAATGTTAGGCAAACTTTCCGACATAAATAATTAATATGTATTGATGTTAGACGAATCATGAAGTAAGAGAAGGTTTTACACAAGAATATATTTGTTCCTAATTTTTGCAAAACCATTCATTCGTTTGTTGAACACTACCTTGAAGTTGTGTCAAAATGACATGAATTTCTTCGACACTGAGGTACTGTTAATATCCAAGGCAAAGGCTTTTAACTTGTACAGTGCAATACCATCACAATGTATTTTGCATCGAGACATAAGGTTTTGTCTTAATTTAAAAGGCATTTTTCGAATATCCCGGCCCTATATGGAAAACATAAATCAAGGATGAATTTAAAGTTATGTATTGCTGCAAAAATTGAAAGCAACACATGCATGTTGTTTTAATTCGAACAAATTTTTGCAATACACCCGGTATTGTGTTAAATGTAGCGATTAATGTAATAGTCATGCTTTGCTACAAATAATTTAAAGCAATCCATACATATTTCTAATTCTTACAACTCCCGGGTATTGTATGAAATATGGAATTATTGCAATTGTCATGTGTTGCTGCAAATGATTTAAGGCAATACATGCATATTGTGAATTGTTACAACACCCAGTAATTGTATTAAATGTGGAATTATTACAATTGCCATGTGTTGTTGGAAATGATTTAAAGCAATATAGACATATTGTTTTAATCCTTACAATGTCCGGTTGTTGCTTTACACCTGGAATTATTGCAGTTCCCAGCTACGTTAAAGTTACAGTTAGTTACAGCAATAGTCACCTATTGCATTTGAGCAATACCCGGGTATTGTATTAATAGCGTCCTGCATTTAGCCCAAGGCCAGCGCCCCAAATTTAGGATATTTCGTTATATCAGGTTGGTTACGGCGGAGATAGACGGCGACGGGCGACGGCGACGGGCGACGGCGTCGGAAGGGGAAGGGCGAGTCGCTAAATGCAGGACGCTATTAATACAATACTCGGGTATTGCTCAAATTCCAGGCAATAGGCGACTATTGCTGTAATAACTAGGTATAACTTCAATGTAACTGGTAACTGCAATAATTCCAGGCGTAAAGCAACAGCCGGGCATTGTAAGAATTAAAACAATATGTGTATATTGCTTTAAATCATTTCCAACAACACATGACAATTGTAATAATTCCACATTTAATACAATAACTGGGTGTTGTAACAATTGACAATATGCACGTATTGCTTTAAATCATTTGCAGCAACGCATGACAATTGCTATTATTCCATATTTCATATTCATACAATACCCGGGAGTTGTAAGAATTGCCAATATGTATGGATTGCTTAAATTATTTCTAGCAAAGCATGACTATTACACTAATCCCCACATTTAACACAATATCGGTGTATTGCAAAACTTAGTTCGAATTAAAACAATATGCATGTGTTGCTTTCCATTTTTGCAGCAAAATACAGCCATTGCATTGATTATCCATTTAACACAACAACATTTAACAAAATATAATAATTGGAAACATCGTTTCTACCAAAATAAAATCATAGCGTTGCGCCAAATGCTTCACTTAGGCATTACTGGTTGATATACGATTTTGTAATGTGTTTGTTAATTACAATAATTGGACATTGCAAAAATTCGTCTTTCTTTCACCAACATCTAGATATGTTAGAGGTGATAGGTCACGTAATTGCTCCAAATAAAAACAAACTTGGTGTTGAAGTAAGAGTATTTTTCGAAGTGGTGGCGCCTTACATTCGCACAATGGCAATACGCAACAATTATGCTCGCTAAACGGCTTCACTAATGTTTTTATTTATTATAAAATTAAGAAACTAACATTAGCGGTAAACTTGTTTCTTCCGTCACATATAAATAGCAAAACGGCGTTCCATATTTAAGTTTTCAGATGTGAAGGTTTTGATGGACAATGCCATCAAAAATGTCACTCCACTAAACTGGGAAAAAACTCGGAATGTGCTGTGTATGATCGATAATCGATGCCATTAGAATCGATTGATCTGCGTTGTCAAGACTTTCAACATTCGCTTCGATGGCCAAGGATGAACTCATTGCTGGCTGCATTGAAGGGATACAAACTACTTATCAGCCCGTACTTGATAATAGGCGGCGGAGAAGAGGATAATTTGAATAGTCCCTCCCCAGTTGAAGCATCGGTACCACTTGCTATGCAGCCACATTATATGGATAATATCCAGCATTTATGTAAGTAATAGGTCTTTATAAATTTTAACAAGTGTATTTTCAGGTTATCTGCCCATAGCTACTGTAAAATAGGTTGCATGCAATGGTCGCCCCTCACGGAAAGTCATTCTAGAGGATGATATAAATTAATCTTAACCTTTCGGAAATGTCGTGGAAATGTTAGGAATGTCTTGCAAATGTTAGAAATGCCGTGGAAATGTTAGAAATGTCTTGCAAATGTTTGAAATGTCTTGTAAATGTTTGAAATGTCGTGGAAATGTTAAAAATGTCGAGAGTATGTTAGAAATGTCAGAAATGTCGTGGAAATGACAAGAAAATATCGGAAATATCAGAAATGAAACGAAATGCCCAGGAAATGTTAGAAATGTCATGGAAATGTTAGAAATGTCGTGGAAATGATAGAAATGTCGTACAAACGTTAGAAATGTCGTGCAAATGTTAGAAAATGTCTTGCAAATGTTAGAAATGTCGTTGAAATGTTACAAAATTTCGGAAATGTCGTGAAAATGTGAGAAATGTGGGGGAAATCATAAGGAAATATCGGAAATGCCCTCGGAAATGTCAGAAAGAAGTGAGGGAAAATGTCCGAATGTCCTGGAAATGTTAGAAACCCCTCGGAGATAAAAATTCATCAAAAATGGCACTTTCTGGTCCAAAACTTGATCAGGGCCCATTAAAAATGTAACGTCATGTAAGCATTTTTATATTTCGGTATTTAATCACCTAAGAACATTTTCATACACGTTCCCACGAAAAATCACTATTCAGTGTTTGATTTAAATTTTTTCCTGGGCCGATGTCGTATAGGATTCTTTATAAATGTTAGGAAATAATCCATTTTATGGCTAATTGCCATTTTGAGTGTCCTGATTTGTAAATGCACAATTATATTGCTAAAGTTGTCTGTGTATCAGGAAATGGGACGGGAAACTTCAATGATACACAGACAATTTTAGATTACGATGGACGAAGAACTTTCTCTTTATTGATGTGCTGATTTCTTTGTTTTTCGATAATGTAGAAAGTAATAAATCGTTTTATTTGTCAGCTGACTATTTTGTATTTATTCAAAACCCCAAATCGTTTAAACTGAAAGAAGATTTACTTTGAATTTTATGAGCCCCAAGGATTACTTTAAATTACCCGCTTAATTTCAATTTAAAGTTGCCGCGTTAAGCAAGCCAATCAGATTTAGCATATTTAAATTTGACATTTATCAGAAAATCCTGCTGGCGAAAAAACGCCTAGAGAAGTTTTCCCATCATTCCCCATTGTGAAGCGGGCCGGTCGCCTGCAGGACGGACAGACTATAGTAGTACTGCTTCCGCAGCCGCGCAGACGCAAAAAGGCGGATTGTGGAAATTTGTGCGTTTTGGGTATTAAAAATAAATACCTACTGCAATGAATTAGAAAAATTCAAAAAGTAAACAAAATTATGCGAACTTTACAAGTTAGTACCTACCGCAAGTCTTGAAGAAAAATTAAATAAAATAAGATATGTAATTTCGGGTGCAATTTGCTTATCCGATGTTAGGGGATGTTAGTAAATCAAGGGTTCATTTTAAATCGAGAACTCATCATAAGGCTTTTAATTGAAATTAATCAAAATCCATGAAGAAATTTACTATTTCAACCCCTACATTTAAAAGTCCCATTGTTAGACAATAATGATTATTTTATTCATTAAGTATTGAACCAATCCAAAGGAGCATTTAGCATACCAGTAATCCTGATTACAGTGATAAGACTACAACGTCAACTTGACACTACTTACTCAATACTTTAATTTATAAAATAATCTGCAAAATACGATTCGTAGTCTCTTGGTTGCCTTGTTGAGTCCTCATGGATGCACTACTTGTCAAATGGTAGATATTTTTAGGCTAAAAAGAGGACGAGAGCTCGCTCGAGTCCTCTTTGGCCGAAAAAAATCTACCATTTTGACTCGTAGTTGACAGCCATTCGGACGTCAAAACCCGCGGCAATCAAGAGACTACTCGTCGTATTACTATTGATTATTTGCCCAAAAACTGCGCCAATTAATTTAATAAAGTAAGTAATGCGTTGACAACCCTATTTTTTGTAGATCGTCTAGTTATTATACAATACACAAAATTGTTACGACCTTTTAAAAAATAAACTATATAAGTACTCAAAAATAATCTGAAGAATTACCCATTAAACAATCTAAATGATAACTACTGTTCAAATTGTCCAGGCATTATGTATACACTATAATTGCAAAAGAGATTTGAAGTATCGTATTTTTTTGTATAACCTTGGGCTCATTTTATAAAATTATTCGTATTAAAATGTTAACACTTTTTTAAAACTTTGTTAAAATTTTTGAAAGGCTAATTTTTGTCAGTATCCGAAGGTATTAAAATTCAATATGGCGGCCATAAGTATATGGCATGGTTTCAATAAAAATGGTTCGAGAACCGCTTTTAATTTATCTTTTAAGTTGATGATTTTGAAAAATTATTTTATGCTTTAAGAAGATACGAGAAGATACTTCCCTTGTCAAATTCAGCTCATTTCTGCTATTTTAGTTGACAAAATAAGGTAAGCGGAGGAATCGATACCAAAAAATTATAGAACCTATAGCCATGAAGGGAATTTAGGGTAGCACAAGAGTAGATTTTTGAAAAGGCACCAATGACATTCTCCAGGATAATTTAAACTTTACGACATTTTGCAACATTCACAATTTTTATCTGAATAAACTATCATCCGGATTAAAAATCTGCTCCTGTACGACCCTAGAATTCCTTCATGCTTCATGACTAGCTTCTGTAATTTTCTGGTATCGATTCCTCCATTACTTTTTCCTCACTTTGTCGAAGAAAATTGGATAAAAGCGCTGAATTTGGCACAAATTTGACAAGGGAAGTATCGCCTTAGTAGATTCGCATTATTGACTTTCAATTCTTTATTTTAACTTCCACGCATCGCGTAAGAGCTTATTCACAACCACTTTACGTACGTAACGTAACAAACTTGAACAATGGTCAACAATTATTCATGAGGGCTTCTGACTTTTCTCGCTATTGTTGACGACTGTTAAACTTTGTTATGTCACGTACGTAAAGTGGTTGTGAATGAAGTTTTAGATTACTATGCAGTCGATAGAAAAATCGAATAATCGCCTAAAATATCAAATCTTTACATTTTTGGGGTCCTGGGAATAGAAAAAAGTGGTTTTTGAAAAATGTCTGTCTATCTGGGTATCTGGGTGTCTGTAAACACGTTACAGCCCAAACTACTGAACCGATTTGGCCGAATTTGGTATGTGCACAATGCACATCGCATAATTTAAGAATGAACTCAATCGGTCGACAGAAACTGCCATTTTGGCACATTAAATTCAAAAATTTTCAATCCACCATAGGAAAGCTATTTGAATTCTGCTTTCAAAAATGTATTAACACTTAGTGCTCTCTGGCAAAAAAATCATCAAAGAGACGCGGCAGCGAAACTACTAAAGATATCGAGATGAAATTTTACATTATATCTTGATTTATTCGTTTATATGGCGCCTCCCATACATTTACTTAGCTGGAGCGCTTCTCCAATAAATCCGGAGAAAAATTGCGCTTCTTTCGCGCTTGGAGATGGAACAAAATCTTACAGAAGATACAGAAGAATTGTTGGCAACAAATAGGTCTACGAAAAATTCCGCGATAGCATATAAGTATCTATGATATATAGGTAGCCTACAATAATTGTTTTTGTTTTATTTTTTTGTGAAAATCGGTTGGATTGTTTGTTGTTGGCTATTCTTCATAGATACGTATATGCTGTCGCGGACTTTTTGGTAGATCTTTTCTTAGCCAACAATTATTAGGTATACTTAGGATTTTGTTACATCTTCAACCGTTGCTAAATCGGAGTTTTTCGCGGACTTGCACGCGACGAATGACTGAGATGGTCTAAATATGGTAAGTAGTTGATTTCTATTCTATTTCTATTCAAATTTAGCATTGTGGCTGGACGACCGATAAAAACTGGCCGTATCCAGCCAGTAAATTCGGGTAAATCCCATGAATTCAAGTAGCTCTTTCACATGCGTTTCACCAAAGGATCGCTGGCGGTGTCTGGTGGAGCTCACTAACTGGGAAAAGGGGTGTTTTGGAGTCGAGTTCAAACCAGGACGAAGCTTATTTTTTGCTACTGAAATCGATCGAAAATTACTTGCTATTTCTATATTTACAAATTCTGTGAAAACGTAGAAGTTTCTATCATCTCTGAGATTGCCAATTTGTTTTGATAAATTGTTGGCAGACTGTTTGATCAGTTGTGAACTTGAGTTAAACTAGAGACTTGGTGGAAATTTGATGCTTGACATATATGTACTTACAACCGGAAGATACTAATTGAACGCAAAGAAATTCATCAATTGATACACCCTCACGAATTCTTTATCATGAGCATATGCTTCGGCACTACTACTAGGTGCAGATTACATTTGCACCCAAAACCACCAAGTCCAACTCGATATATGAATCATTCACGGTGAATAAGCATCTACAGGGATACACATCGCATTGATATACATCTTCCGTTGGCTTTTTCGCTTGTCATATCAATTCTGCTAAAATCAAGTTTCATAAGTGCAAGTCAGAGGGATTGCCTCGAGATTGACACTGCATAACTCGGAAACGACTAAAGATATCGACTTGAAACTTTCAGCCATGAGGGTGGAAACTAAAATCTTTCGAAATCAAAAGAAAAATTTACCTACCACTGCATCGTAAAAACATTTGTTAAGGGTGGCTCGTAGCTCGAATTTCCATCCTTAGCAGCGTTCTGCAGCAAATCCAAATGTTTAGACAGGTGCGGCATTTTCGTACGCAACAATTCCCTAAAGACGGCCATATCAACAGACAGCCCTCTCAAGCTGTCCGCGAAGTAAGAATCGGGGAGAACTCCCTCTATCAAATAAATCATCACTTTCAACGCGTCAGTCTCACATTTATCAGTCACTTGAAGAATTAAGGCCGCCAGCATATTAAATCCCTGACAATAACCGACAGCTTTGTTCCATCTCGCGTAAGCCAAAAGCACCCTCTTGAGGAGGGCCTGATTTTCTTGACCGTCGGCTCCGCAGAAGAGGCTGCACCCCGTTCTGTGTAAATCCTTCACGATTTGCACCCCTAATTCGGAATCGTCGGGGTGCGACCATTCGCTGAAGCTGTTTCTTTCGACGATTTCCCAATTTATTCCGCGGGAGGTTAGATGTCTGTCAGCTAATGTCAGCCAGAGTCTTCTGCGGAAGTCGGGGGGGATGCCCCCCGAGAGTTGAGCCACCATTTTCATAGCGGAGATCCATTGCGAGTAACCGGATTCTCCGGGTGCGGGTTGGATGGAAAAACGTAATTCACTGTCGGAATCAGCTCCTGGAAATGAGAAAAAATTCCAAATATAATGAGGTAAGGAAAGACGAAAGACGGTATCAAAACTGCGATAAATAACTTCCTGAAGTTTAATTAGAGTTACGTGGGAAGGGTATAACGAAATAATGCTGCATATTATTGTAGAGTCATTTCTGAATCTCCAATTTAGTTGACGGTGATTATTTACAAGATATTTTTAGGTGCAAGCATAAATCGACTCTACCGGTCGGTGTCTCTTTGCATACCTAGTATCTTTTCTATCGCTATCCGATTATTGATGATTGTTGATGCATTTAATGATTTTTAATGTAAGAGAAAAGGATAGATAGGTATGTATCTATGTGCATACCTAAAGGTGGATTGCTTCAAATCATGCGATACAATAGATTCTAACTTTATTTTTTAAGAACCTACGACGATAAAGACTTTTGTAATTACTGCAAAATTGTGTGAAGACATCTACAACGCTTAAGCTTCAATCGATGATACCTACCAAATAATGAAGCAGGTCGTTAATAGGTAAGTACTCTAAAAAAATCTATTGATTCTCAAAGAATCTTCCTACCAAACTTCATAAATGGACATAATATTGCCGAAAATGCTTCAGATGGGAGTTTTGCTCCCTAGAAGGGTTTCCTCCGCGAGGGGTTCTCGAAAATTCAATTTTGTTCAAATACCTACTTAATTTATACAGGGTGTAAACGAAACTCGTCGCCAAATTTTACCTGTAGATTCTTCTATGAAAAATATGCAAAAAGTTCCTATGAACATATGTCGAAAAATACCTCCTAAGGGAGATAGAGTCTTTTAAAGGGGCCACCTTGAAAGTGGTGTTTTCTTAATATCTTCAAAACAGTTAAAGATATCAACGTGAAATTTGGTATCTTTAGTAAATATTTGATGGTGAATTTATTGCTGTGGAGAAAATTTTAAAATTTTGATCATAGGCGTCCCGTACGGGGGGGCCCTACGACAAAATTTGCTCAAACATTTTTCTAACTAGTTTTTTCTCTGACACCATAATCTGAAAATATGAAGTTTTTTACGTAAAAATTGTACTCCTGTGTGACATCGATAGGATGCACCATTTACGAAAAAAATGGCTCTTTATTGGTTCAGGGCTCCAAAATTTGTGATGGATGACATTAAAATACCGTAAACAAGTCCATGAGAGGGTTCCTTACTTCATTCTAGAAAGAAAAGTTTTTATGGACATGGGTCTAAAAATGCTTCCGAAGGGAGCTAGAGTCTTTCAAACAACATGGTTTCTAAGACCCCATTTGAAAGATCATAGCTCCCTTAGGAAGCGTTTTTCGACCCAGGTCCATAAGAACTTTTCCTTCTAGAATAAAGTAAAGAACCCTCCCACGAACTTGTTTATGGTATTTTGATGATTTCTATCACAAATCTTTGAGCCCTGAACCAATGAAGAGCCATTTTTCTTTAAAACGGTGCATCGTATCGATATCACACAAGAGTACCATTTTTACGTAAAAAACTTCATATTTTCAGATTCTGGTGTCCAATTTGCGATAAAACGACTTAGAAAAATGTTTGCCCAAATTTAGTCCTAAGGGGTGCTTATGATCAAAATCTTAAAATTTTCTCCACAGCAGTAAATTCAACATCAAACACTTGCTAAAGATACATACCCAATTTCACGGTACTACCTATAACCGTTTTAAAGATATTGAGAAAACACCACTTTCAAAGTGGCCGTTTTAAGGGGCTCTAGCTCCCTTAGGAGACGTTTTTCGACATATGTTCATAAGAACTTTTTTCATAATTTTCATAGAAGAACCTACTGGTGAAATTTGGCGACGAGTTTCATTTACACCCTGTAGTTATTTATATCACTAGTAAGTTAAGTTAATGTCACGAGAAGAATGTTTAGCCCACGGACCGGTAGGGCTTTTCAGCTCAGAATAATCCAAAAAAACGCGTATTTGACGCTGTTTGTGCTCAAATCGTGCTTTCCAGCTCAGAATCGTGCAAAAACGCATTTTTGACGCTATTTATTCTCAAATCGTGCTTTTCAGCTCAGAATAGTGCAAACAGGCGTTTTTGACAGTTTACAATGCAGCAACACGTTTTTGACGCTGTTTATACTCAAATCGTGCTTTTCGGCTCAGAATAGTCCATCAAAAATAGGGTTTCGCACAATACCAAGACTAGTCTTGGTCTTGTCTTGGTCTTGGTCTCGAATTCAAGACAATACCAAGACCAAGATGATTCCACTTAAGTCAAGACCGAGACCAAGATTGACCTCTCAAGACCAAGAGTCTTGTACCAAGAGTCTTGTTAAAGTCTTGGTCTTGGGGGTCAATTTTTGAAAAAATTGCTCTAAAATTGAAGAGCGGCAACGATGGAGTGACATTTTTCACCACTGGAAGGTAGTACTAAAATGACATTGCACAGCACATCAGCACATCCCCATATTCATCTTAAAATAAAATTAATTATCTTCTAAATTTTGACATTAGGTATAATTTTAATGACTATTTTTTCAAAAAAACATTACGAGCCATCATTGAAATTAACACGAGATAAATGCAATAATAACTTGTTGGTTTAAAGTTCTCTATTTTGTTTTCAAATTACAAATTCAACTAAAAAGTCCAAGATCTGACAAGAAGCAGCATTTCGATGGATTGAGGTAGCAGTCTATTTCAATTGGGTTGAACGATAAACGAAGCCTGTGAGAACAACCTCTCAACAGGACTGAAGTCGCGGTCCGAGTCAGTAAGTTACTATTAATTGTTTGTTATGAATTAGCAGTATTAATAAGGGCCGATATTTTCACCTCCAGATAAATCTATCTGTCGGATAATTCCCATACTTTCAATGAGAATTAACCGGCAGATAGGTTTATCTGGAGGTGAAAATAACGGCCCATAAGTAATAGAAATTAATTAGTTAAGAATTTCCTGGTCTCTTTGGATCCCATCACAAATAACCCTACTGCAATCACAAAAGCTGGCTAACTGATTATAACTACCTACCAACTACTAAACTGAACTGAAGACAAAACAGCATAGAGCACGTGGCTTTCCAGATTTTCATGTTACAATACCGCAATACCTTTGTTTTCTTTCTTAGAATTCGGTTCATAAACAAGACTTTCGAGACCAAGACCAATATTGGTCAAATCTTGTCTTGGTCTTGGCCATTCAAGACCATGACAAGACCGGTCTCCTCAAGACTTGTTCAAGACCAAGACCAAGATAGGCTCTAGTCTTGTCTTGTCTTGGTCTCGCGAAACCCTAATCAAAAAACGCGTTTTTGACGCTGTTTATGTTCAAATCGTGTTTTTCAGCTCAGAATGGTGCAAAAACGCGTTTTTGACGCTGTTTAGGCTCATAATCGTGCTTTTCAGCTCAGAATCGTGCAAAAACGCGTTTTTGACGCTATTTATTCTCAAATCGTGTTTTTCAGCTCAGAATAGTGCAAAAACGCGTTTTTGACGCTGTTTAGGCTCAAATCGTGCTTTTCAGCTCAGAATAACATAATATACAATTTCACTTTCCGATTTTTCTCCTGACACAACCAGCGCCTCATAAAGACGCCGAATAATAGGGCGAAAAATGCTTCTTCGGGTGGTTATTCCGGCCCTGGAAAAAGTTTAAGCGGTGAAGCAGAAATATATCGTACCGACACTGCATTTTTTGATCATTGAATGCCGCCTTGCACCATCATGATGGTTAGTTGTACCCAGAGATGGGCGAGTAAACAATTTAAAGTAACCAATATAAACAACTAGAAAATGCAAGTAAATTATTACTTATAATTCGGACTTTTACTACGGTATTAACACAAATTGTTGCCTTTATTGCCTCGGTTTCTCTGACAATATTATCAGCCTTGCAGACATTTCTGATAAAATAAATATTTGTAATTAGTTGCTATTCTATAGAAATATTATAACAAATAGAGTTGCGTCTTAAAATTAATTGCAATATAGATTAACTCACAGAGATTAGGTAACTTATAGGTACCGGTGCGATTTTAGCCGAGATTGCGCGGAATTGCTTAACTGTTTATTACAAACAAGGCACTTTGCATGATATTGTCGTCATGATCATTTTGTATTCACGACTTGGTTGAAAAATCAATATTTTAGGTTAAGTAAATCCCCGAGTAAATCTAACCTTAAATCATTGTTTACATTGCTTACATTGTTTACAATTGTTTACATGTAAACGTAAACTATTATTGTTTACACGTAAACGCACATCTCTGGTTGTTCAATAGAGAACAATTTTAGATCGGAACCAATTCGAAATTTTTCTTACGATCGAAGACTGTGTTCCCTTTTTCAGATGACGCTCAAAAATGGAGTTATCGGGAAAGAACACAGGAGAAAATAAGCTAAAAACTCATTTCAAAAACAATTTCAAGGTGGGCAAGACGGCAACCCTTGAGAAATACATGTCGGTACATTATTATTATTTCTGCATACCCCTTGGACTTCTTCGAGGAGCCATAACTCCCTGAAGAAACATTTTTCGCCCTATGCTCATATGAACTTTTCTTCTTAGAGTGAAGCAAGGAATCATCCCCTGTACTTCCAGCCAAATAACCGGATAAGAAACAATTTTTTCTAAATATTTCTAAAGAAATAGGTAACTGATGAAGAACTGAAAGGTTTTTGGAAGAAATTGGTCTAATTGGACGACGGACGAAATACGCCTCTCACAATCAGAAAGTGCGGTACCTACATAATAAATATAAATAGTAAGATTTGGATTGAATTTGGATTTGGACTGTAAAAATAACGAAAATCACCGAAAAGCATTTGCCCGGGGCGGTAATCGAAATTTTGAGTTTAAATTTAAATTCGAAATAAAAAATGGGCAGCAGAGAAGCGGCTGGAACCTCCCCATCGCGTGGGTCTTTGAGTTCTTCAATTGCTCCCAAAACCCTTTCAGCTGTTCAAGGGATCACCTAATATCACCATGTACTAAATTTCAAACAAATCGATCTAGTAGTTATGGCTATAACCAAAGGGTACTAAATGCGAATGAATTTTGTCTTATTTAAAACTAGGATTTGAAGACCTTTCTGATGGGGACAATAAATCTTTCAAAAACCAAATTTCAGCCAAATCGTTCTAGTAGTTTGGGCTGTGGCGTGTTTACAAACGAACGCACGTATGTACTCACGTACACACAGACACATGTTAAAAACTACTTTTTTGGGTTATTGAGTCCTCAAACCGTATAGATCTGCTTCTATCCCCAATTCCAGCATTTTAGTGATTGCAGTAACCTCCCTTTTTTCTATTTAGGGGTTGAGGAGGTTAAAATTAATTCTCATGTCTTCTAAACAATGAAGACCATTGCCCTCTAAGAACTGTCAAAGAGGGCCACAAGACACCTTGGTGGAATGGGGAACTTGAGTCACTGCGGCGGGAAACACGAAAGAGGTTAAACCGAGCAATGCGGCTGAATCAGCACTCCGACTGGGACGCCTATAAAGACGCCCAGAGGAGATTCAAAAGCCTCATCAAGAGGAGGAAGAGAGAGTGCTGGAGGAACTTTTGTGGCAACATAGAAGGTCTACCAGAAGCGGCTCGACTGAAGAAACTGTTGGGCCGGGGTGCGGTCTGTCTGGGAGCTCTTCGGCTACCGGACGGCTCTTTAACGGAGACGTCCGGGCAGGCCCTTGAGTGCCTGATACGGACGCACTTCCCGGGCGCGACAATAGGAGGGGACTTACCCGAGGACAGCCGGACCATCAAGGACTGGAATATGGCCTCGGAAATAGTCAGCTATAAGAAGATTCGTTGGGCAATTTCAACCTTCGAACCATTTAAAGCGGCGGGACCTGATGGAATCTTTCCAGCCCTCCTCCAGGAGGCTGGCGAGTCCATCACAGAACCACTGTTCCATATAGTGCGATGCTCAATCGCGCTGGGGTACATTCCTAAATCCTGGCAGCAAGTGAGAGTCGTCTTCATACCTAAAGCCGGCCGAATAACCCACGACCAGCCAAAGGATTTCCGTCCAATCAGTCTGACATCGTTTCTTCTGAAACTGAGTGAAAGGCTGGTAGAACGACACCTGAAGGAGGGGGTACTAGTCCAACGACCCCTCCATCCGAACCAGCACGCAAATAGAGCGTGCAAATCAACGGAGACAGCTCTCCATCAGCTTGTTTCAAGAGCTGAGGACGCTCTCCGGGTGAAAGAATGGACGCTCGCTGCCTTTCTAGATGTCGATGGGGCTTTCAATAATCCCACCTTCGAAGCGCTGTGCGCCGCTGCGACAGAATACGGCATTGACCGGACCATCGTAAGATGGATACGGGAGATGATTAGTAAGCGTCGTATAACGGTCTCTCTACAGGATACCAAACTGGAGGCAACAGTGTCGAGGGGCTGTCCGCAGGGCGGAGTTCTATCTCCGCTACTGTGGTCGCTACTCGTGGACGGCCTCCTAAGGGACCTGAACGGAGAAGGGTGCTACGCTCAGGCGTACGCTGATGATGTGTGCATTGTAATTAGGGGCAAGTTCCTGGGGACAGTCACAGCCATCATGCAACAGGCTCTGAACAGAGTTAGCAACTGGTGCGAGGGGCGATCCTTGTCGGTAAACCCGAACAAGATGGAGTTGCTCCTCTTCACTAGGAAAAGAAAGTTGGACACCGTAAGATGGCCAAAGCTGCAAGGGGTGACCTTGGGTCTGGCCGAGAGAGTGAAGTATCTGGGAGTAATCCTGGATCCGAAGCTTTCTTGGACAGACCATGTAGAGTCACAAACAAAGAAGGCCTGCGCGTCCTTATGGATGTGTAGGCGTTTCGCCGGCTCCACTTGGGGACTAAAACCGCAGGTGGCGTACTGGTTATACACAACCGTCGTGAGGCCTCTGGTCACGTATGGCGCCCTGGTCTGGTGGCGCTCCACGGAACGCGCTAGTACCAGGAGTGCCCTCGGGCGAGTGCAAAGGCTGGGATGCCTAATGGTGACCGGTGCTATAAGAACAACTCCCTCAGCAGCCTTGGAGGCGATCCTGGCCCTGGAGCCGCTGCACCTCACAGTGCAGCATTCGGCCCGGGCCTCAGCCTTCAGGTTGCAGGGGATAGGAGAATGGCGAGCGGGAAGTGAGGGACATCGAAGTGCACTCGCTCTACCGGGCGCGGATGAGGCTGTCTTGCAAATGCGCAAAGACAGGATAGAGCGTCGGTTGCGCTTTAATGACCCATATACAACCAGGATCCCCTCTAGGGAAGACTGGGGCGAGAAGGGAGAAAAATTGCTCACACCGCGTGGCTTAGTCTGGTACACAGACGGGGCCAAAAACGATCTGAGCACCGGCGCAGGATTCACTGGGGGGATGCCAGAGGGACGAGTGAGCGTACCTCTTGGCAAGTACCCCAGTGTATTCCAGGCGGAAATATACGCAATTCTGGTGTGCGCTGAGGAGAACCTACGTAGGGGCTACTCTGGCAAGTACATCTACATCTGCAGCGACAGTCGGGCGGCGCTCGGGGCTCTGAACTCCGTGGAGGTGAGATCCGGCCTCGTTAACGAGTGTCGAGACGCATTAACGAAGTTGGCTGGAAATAACAATTCGGTCAACCTGGTTTGGGTTCCTGGGCACTCAGGAATCGCTGGCAATGAGGTAGCTGACGAACTGGCAAGGGAGGCATCGAACATGCCATACCTGGGACCACAACCAGCACTCGCTGTGACGGAGAGTGCGTTGCGGAAGGAGCTAGGAAACTGGCTCAACAAGCAATTTCACTCACACTGGGAAAATGCACAGGGGATGAGGCAAGCGAGGGCCTTCATTTCTCGGCCCTTTTCGCCAACAGCCCAACGGTGGTTTCTCCAGTTAAGCCGAGAGCGGCTAAGGAAAGTCGTGGGCGTCCTGACTGGGCACTGCGCACTCAAACGACACCTTCATCTAATGGGACGTTCTGAGGAAAGCACTTGTAGAGTGTGCGGAGAAGAGGAAGAAACGCCTCTTCATTTGCTAACCGAATGTGGCCCGCTTGGTCACAAAAGGCTTAGGGAACTGGGGGCTGCATACCCAGCCCCTGCGGAAATATACTCACTCTCTGCAGCGGATGTACTGGCCTTCATGGAAGGGACGGGGCTTCTGTAGAGAAGAGGTTGCAGTGCGGGCATAATGGATCTTAAGGTCTGAATGCAGCGGACCCGTAAGGGAACGCACCGCAGAATCGAAATACGAAAAAAAAATACGAAACAATGAAAAAGCCGAAATTTCGAGTTTAATAGTCAAAAGAATGAAAAATAAAGTCTTATGTCCTTTCTACGAAAGCCTTCATGCCACGCCTTCGTATGTTAGCGATCAACAAAATCATGCCAAGAAGCATTTCTCAAATTTAAAGCCACTACAAATAGTCAGCTTTATATCCGCACCATATATTATCAATTCGTATACAGAGTGTCCGGAAATAACATTGAAATATTCCGGGGGCTGATTCTGCCTCTCAAAATATGAAAAAAAGTTTCTATGAACATGTGCCCGGAAATGGCGCTTCAGGGGGCCTTCTGAAGAGGGCGCCTAAAATTCGGTTTTTATAAAATAAATCAGGAACCGTTTGAGTTAAAGCGGCGAGTTTTTGCACATCATCTAACATCAATAAGGGCCATCAGATTAGGGTATCTACCAAAAATAAATTTAATCAGGGGCTTTCCCCAAACATATTTTTTATGTGTTATTTTTTTTGTTAATTTCTCCCCCACATACGGTTCCCTTAATAAAATTACATAAAAAAAGTACCTCGTTGTAACACCGCAGGATGGACCGTTTCCGAGAAAATTATATTTAAAGATCCTAATTTCTATTTAATTACAGAACGGATTCTAAAAATTAGTAATTAAACTAATCTTATGTTGTTTATTGACGTCAGATAGCAAAAATTTAATAATTGATTAAATAAAAATCGAATTTCGAGCGCCCCTTTCAGGGGGCCCTAGCCGTCGCCCTGGCCCTTTTAGGAGCGATTTCCAGACTCATGTTTATAGGAACTTCTCTTCAAATTTCTCGGTCTAGAATCACGCCCCGACATATTTCAATTTTATTTTTGGACACCCTGTATGCCGCGGTTCTGTGAAATTTCACGCCGATGAAGTTTCCCTTTAAAAAAATCAATTATGTTTATTGAAAGCGTTTTATGGTTGATAGGTTATCAAAAGCAGAGCTATATCATGATTTCATTCGGTCAAGTAAGGTATTTCATTTGCAAACAATTAACAATTCATACGGCTTTCATCATAAATTCGTTTAATTTTTATTGTTATTTACAAACGACACGTAGGTACGTAGGCAAGTTAAAAGTTAAGACTCTCAGTTTAATTAAATGGAAATTTGATTCAGGGTAAGCTGAAACGCGAGTTGTTTTAAATGAAGTATAATTGATGAAAAAAACAAGCAAAGACTAAAGAGCAGAGTACGTATTAATGACAGCGTTAAAAATAGCCGAATATGAAAGCGAGGGATTTGTGAAAGCTCTCGATGTGTAGGTGGGCCTTATTTCCCTCTACATCGATTTGATTTTATCGTCGACGGAAGATAAAAGACAGCTTGAGTGTATCCACAGAAATAGATTTATTCCAAGATTTATTGCCATTTGTTTATGTTGATAGTTGTGTCAAGTGCAGAGAATGCAGCCAAGCTAAAAATCGAAAGATAATAACAAACAAGGAATAACGAGTAAATAAAAAGAATAACAAAACAAAACGAAGTTTTATTTCAGAGTCGCCCCTTTTAAATCAACGACCAATTTAGCTAAACCGATGACAAGCTATCAAATTTTATAGACAATAATAATAAACTCCATTTTATGTTCCAATAATATTGCAAATCCACCTCGCACATTCCGTTTCCATTAGAAATAATTTCCGATTTTATGGAACACATTTTTATGTCTTGGACATTCTTGAATGTCGAGACTAAAATTTATTATTGCAACATCGCTTCCTCTGATCAGATTTAACACAGCATTTATAATTTTGCTTTGATGTTCTGCCACAATAATTATTAATGCAACGCGGTTGTAATTGAGTTAACATCAAATTAGATAATGCCCACGTGGCTGGCTGGATTTAGATTAGATTGTACCTACATGCTGTAGTGGCTTTAAATAATTTAAACCTTGTTGGATGCGCAATCTTTTTCATTTTATTTGTTCCTTTTTTTCTTCTTGGATCTTTATCCAAGAGTTCACCTTGTTGATCATGTTGGTTCTTTTTAATTTGTCAATTTTTCGTAATTGGGGGTTGAAGGGGGTGGTTTTCGGGGTTGCGACTTTTTGCGTTCAGTTAGTCTGTTTCTGTTGTAGATAGTCCAAGGGCTCAATTTCATCCAAGTCAATTATTTGTGTTCGCGGGTTGAAGACTGGGTTTTGGGGGGACAATTTTTTGCGTTCAAAATAGTCTCCTGCGATAATGAGTGGTAAAAGGATTAAATTCCGTTCAAATCATTTTTTTGTGTTTCGGGATTGAAGGGGGTGAGTTTTAGGGGCGTAGTTTTTTGTTCAATTCAACTCTCGGTTGTAGGCGGTGCAAAGGTTAAATATCCTCCAAGTCAAGGTTTTGTGGTTGGTGGTTAAAGGGGGCGAGTTTCAGGGGTGCAATTTTTTGTGTTCAATTAGTTTCCTCCGGTAATAGGTGGTCCAAGGGTTACATTTCCTCTAAGTGAATTTTCTGTTTCAAGGTTGAAAGGGTTGAGTTTTAGAGGTGCAATTTTTTTCTCTTCTTGTCGTAGGTGATCTAAGGGTCTAAGGACTAAATATATGCCCAAAACTTTTTCTGGGCCATTGATTAAAAGTTATCGAATTGCTTGAATTTCAAGCAACACTTATGTGAAATTTCGAGCTTCAACCCCTAATTTGCACCCTTTTCTGTTTTATCTTGCAGAAAAAAACCATCCCTTGTCAAGTAATGTCAAAATATATGTGGTTTCAGACCTCCATGTGCAAAATATTTGACAAGTCTTCGTATTTTTGTGATTTTCAACCCCTAAATTTCATCCTCCAAAATTGACACCCCTTCACCTTCAGCAGACTTGTAGGTACGTCAAAAACGCATATGAAGATGGATTAAAATCGTATAAGGGAGAAATGTCGGCAACGAATCGACCCACAAAAATGTCCGCGACAGCATATAAATATCTGTTACGGATAGCCGACAATAAGCCACTGAAGCTATTTTCGTCAAAAATTAAAACACAAAAACGATCTCGGTGGGCTGCCCATCGTAGATAGCTATATGCCGTCGCGGACTTTTTTGTAGATCTTTTCATTGCCGACAATTCCTCCTTACAAACTTTTGTTCTAGCTTCAAGCGTTGAGGCAGCGTTCGCGATCAAACGTCGCAAATTGTAATTTTTTTTCAGTTTTTCACCCCTCACTCTCACCCCCCTGGTCCGATATGGCCCAAAAAAGCAATCCCCGCCGAGATTTTCGGGGTATACACATGTGTACAAAATTTCAGCTCGATATCTGCTTTCGTTCTCAAGTTATGCGATGGACAATGTAGACGGACGGCCGAGCGAGCGAGCGAATGCACTAAAACTACAGTACCTGCGCATATGCTTCGGCACTAAAAGGGAGGTTAGCGCAATCAGTAAAATTTTAGAGTAAAAAATATCACCATATCTATAGGTACGTTTTAAGGGCTAATAAACCATAAGAAGTGGTTTCCAAAATCTGTCTGTAAGGTAATTTAGAATGTGTAAAGAATTTCCCTTTATCTTGAATCGTTCTTGAGTTATCCCGAAAAAACTGAAAATTGCGATTTTGAAGAATACGATAGACGATAGGTGGTATTCAAATGAAATGTGGAACTTTCATATTTCTGACGGCTATCAATCCAATGGCATAGACCGGAATTTTCTAGGCCGTCTTTCAATCAGAATAATTATTCAAAGGTACCGTAATTCCCTATTATGAGCTACACTTGATCCGTTTGAAAAATTGAGTAATTTGGAAAAAACTGCTCGGCGTTCTTTTAAGCGAATTGTACGAAGGCGTAGAAGGGTCACAACAAATATTTTTTTCAGTCAAATTGCAACTTTTAACCTCCCCACTCCACTCCACCATTTAAAAAAAAAGGGAGGTTACTGCAATCACTAAAATTTTCGAATTCGAGATAAGACCGGATCTATACGTTTTGAGGTCTCAGGAGCCCAAAAAAGTGGTTTTTAAAATGTGTCTGTATGTATGTACGTACGTTCGTACGTACGTTCGTAAAAACGCCACAGCCCAAACTACTCAACAGATTTAGCTAAAATTTGGTACGTGTGCATGTGATAACCCAACTTAGATCTGAAAAGCTTTTGGAGCCAATCGTGTAACCAGAAATTCCATTTTGGCACATCAACTTTTAAATTTTAAATGCAAACCCCCATTTTTCACGTCACGATAGGAAAGGCCTTCAAATTCTGCTTCTAAAAATGCATTTATTCTTAGAGCCTTTTTGACCAAAAATAAAAAAAAAATTGATTTTTATCGGACTTTAAAATCTCGGTACAGCCCAAGCCCCTGAACTGATGTGGCTGAAATTTTGCACAAGGGGATTGTATTACACGTCGAAGAGGTGAACAAATTTTGGATTCAATCGGCCCAAGGAAAGTGCCGTTTTGGCACACCAATTTCGAAATTTAAAATTATTCTCTAATTTACCCATCCAAAACAAGTTTTTGAAAAATTTATTGTCACTATCGAGGTCACCATCAGAAAGGTCTTCAATTTCTGGTTTTAAATGAGACAAAATTTATTCGCATTTAGAACCCTTTGGGTAGAAAAATCGAAATTTTGTAATATTCGTATTATTCGTATTTCGATTCTGCGGTGCGTTCCCTTACGGGTCCGCTGCATTCAGACCTTAAGATCCATTATGCCCGCACTGCAACCTCTTCTCTACAGAAGCCCCGTCCCTTCCATGAAGGCCAGTACATCCGCTGCAGGGAGTGAGTATATTTCCGCAGGGGCTGGGTATGCAGCCCCCAGTTCCCTAAGCCTTTTGTGACCGAGCGGGCCACATTCGGTTAGCAAATGAAGAGGCGTTTCTTCCTCTTCTCCGCACACTCTACAAGTGCTTTCCTCAGAACGTCCCATTAGATGAAGGTGTCGTTTGAGTGCGCAGTGCCCAGTCAGGACGCCCACGACTTTCCTTAGCCGCTCTCGGCTTAACTGGAGAAACCACCGTTGGGCTGTTGGCGAGGAGGGCCGAGAAATGAAGGCCCTCGCTTGCCTCATCTCCGGTGCATTTTCCCAGTGTGAGTGAAATTGCTTGTTGAGCCAGTTTCCTAGCTCCTTCCGCAACGCACTCTCCGTCACAGCGAGTGCTGGTTGTGGTCCCAGGTATGGCATGTTCGATGCCTCCCTTGCCAGTTCGTCAGCTACCTCATTGCCAGCGATTTCTGAGTGCCCAGGAACCCAAACCAGGTTGACCGAATTGTTATTTCCAGCCAACTTCGTTAATGCGTCTCGACAGTCGTTAACGAGGCCGGATCTCACCTCCACGGAGTTCAGAGCCCCGAGCGCCGCCCGACTGTCGCTGCAGATGTAGATGTACTTGCCAGAGTAGCCCCTACGTAGGTTCTCCTCAGCGCACACCAGAATTGCGTATATTTCCGCCTGGAATACACTGGGGTACTTGCCAAGAGGTACGCTCACTCGTCCCTCTGGCATCCCCCCAGTGAATCCTGCGCCGGTGCTCAGATCGTTTTTGGCCCCGTCTGTGTACCAGACTAAGCCACGCGGTGTGAGCAATTTTTCTCCCTTCTCGCCCCAGTCTTCCCTAGAGGGGATCCTGGTTGTCTATGGGTCATTAAAGCGCAACCGACGCTCTATCCTGTCTTTGCGCATTTGCAAGACAGCCTCATCCGCGCCCGGTAGAGCGAGTGCACTTCGATGTCCCTCACTTCCCGCTCGCCATTCTCCTATCCCCCGCAACCTGAAGGCTGAGGCCCGGGCCGAATGCTGCACTCTGAGGTGCAGCGGCTCCAGGGCCAGGATCGCCTCCAAGGCTGCTGAGGGAGTTGTTCTTATAGCACCGGTCACCATTAGGCATCCCAGCCTTTGCACTCGCCCGAGGGCACTCCTGGTACTAGCGCGTTCCGTGGAGCGCCACCAGACCAGGGCGCCATACGTGACCAGAGGCCTCACGACGGTTGTGTATAACCAGTACGCCACCTGCGGTTTTAGTCCCCAAGTGGAGCCGGTGAAACGCCTACACATCCATAAGGACGCGCAGGCCTTCTTTGTTTGTGACTCTACATGGTCTGTCCAAGAAAGCTTCGGATCCAGGATTACTCCCAGATACTTCACTCTCTCGGCCAGACCCAAGGTCACCCCTTGCAGCTTTAGCCATCTTACGGTGTCCAACTTTCTTTTCCTAGTGAAGAGGAGCAACTCCATCTTGTTCGGGTTTACCGACAAGGATCGCCCCTCGCACCAGTTGCTACCTCTGTTCAGAGCCTGTTGCATGATGGCTGTGACTGTCCCCAGGAACTTGCCCCTAATTACAATGCACACATCATCAGCGTACGCCTGAGCGTAGCACCCTTCTCCGTTCAGGTCCCTTAGGAGGCCGTCCACGAGTAGCGACCACAGTAGCGGAGATAGAACTCCGCCCTGCGGACAGCCCCTCGACACTGTTGCCTCCAGTTTGGTATCCTGTAGAGAGACCGTTATACGACGCTTACTAATCATCTCCCGTATCCATCTTACGATGGTCCGGTCAATGCCGTATTCTGTCGCAGCGGCGCACGGGATTATTGAAAGCCCCATCGACATCTAGAAAGGCAGCGAGCGCCCATTCTTTCACCCGGAGAGCGTCCTCAGCTCTTGAAACAAGCTGATGGAGAGCTGTCTCCGTTGATTTGCACGCTCTATATGCGTGCTGGTTCGAATGGAGGGGTCGTTGGACTAGTACCCCCTCCTTCAGGTGTCGTTCTACCAGCCTTTCACTCAGTTTCAGAAGAAACGATGTCAGACTGATTGGACGGAAATCCTTTGGCTGGTCGTGGGTTATTCGGCCGGCTTTAGGTATGAAGACGACTCTCACTTGCTGCCAGGATTTAGGAATGTACCCCAGCGCGATTGAGCATCGCACTATATGGAACAGTGGTTCTGTGATGGACTCGCCAGCCTCCTGGAGGAGGGCTGGAAAGATTCCATCAGGTCCCGCCGCAAAATAAAAAAAAAATAGATTTTTATCGGACTTTAAAATCGCGGTACAGCCCAAGCCCCTGGACCGATTTGGCTGAAATTTTGCACAAGGGGATTGTATTACACGTCGAAGAGGTGAACAAATTTTGGATTCAATCGGCCCACGGAAAGTGCCGTTTTGGCACACCAATTTCGAAATTTAAAATTATTCTCTAATTTACCCATCCAAAACAAGTTTTTGAAAGATTTATTGTCACTATCGAGGTCACCATCAGAAAGGTCTTCAATTTCTGGTTTTAAATGAGACAAAATTTATTCGCATTTAGAACCCTTTGGGTAGAAAAATCGAAATTTTGTAATAACACTGAAACCACTTTATAGCCCAAACTAGTGGATCGATTTGCCCGAAATTTGGTAAATGGAGGTGAGGTGACCCGTTGAAGAGCTGAAAGGCTTTTGGGAGCAATTGGTCAACTGAAAGGAAAACTGATGCACCCCTATACTTATGTCTTGTAGGAAAAACTTACAATTCAATGGTCCAATGTTAAAACTAGCTATGTCCACTTTTTTGCGAAAATTAGTTATTCCTGCAGATACGTATAATAAATGTCTCTGCATCGTCCTGTAAAATAATTTGCATAAATATGTGAAAATAGAGACAAAGAAAGCGTATGTAAATTTCAGAACCCCTATACATTGCCATAATCGGCATGAAACGTTTCTTCGCTTCCTGAGAAATTATATAATATGGACTTAGCCAGTTTTAGCATTGGACCCTTCAATTGTAAGAAAAAATGTTGCAATTGTAAGAAAAAATCTTACAATTGTAAGAAAAACGTTACAATTGTAAGAACAGTCCCCGTTTCGTATGGGAGAACTGAACACAGCCCTTGAGATTTACCAGCAACATATTTCATCGTTTTACACTTTTTTCTCTCGTATTGTATAATAGGTATTTGTTCTGGTAAATAAAGTAAAAAAAAATCTTACAAAGGTAAGAAAAAATGTTGCAATTAATTGTAAGAAAAAATCTTACAATCGGAAGAAAAACGTTACAATTGTAAGAAAAAATCGTACAATTGTAAGAAAAAATCTTACAATTTATTGTGAGAAAAAAAAGTTGCAATTCGTAGAATTGGGATAAATCACAGAAGCCTCAAATAAATTTTGATGAGGTGTTTGATGAATCTCGAAGGGTAAAGAATCAAGTTTTTTGATAACATGAAATCAGAAACTTTGAAAAAATATTCTGTAATACTCAGAATTTAATACAGAACTCGAAAATACTAAGATATACAGGGTGTCCAATATAAAAATTCAATGATGGGTCGACTTCCGTTAAATTCAGTTGAATGCAGATTATCATGTAATATAATTATGTGTGCCAATAATAAATGCGGAAAGGAAGGAGGATGAGCCTTGTTTCGTTGACACACGGTATAATTATTAAAATAGTAAGTATACACATAATAGGTAATAGTGATAGTAATCTTATTAAAATTAGATAAAGGTGGAAAAGCCCATGATTTAAACAGAAAGCAAGAAACCATGAAGAAATACTTAGCTCGCAACACATATTTTTAAGTTGGCAATCTTGTCAACGATTGTCCCGATAATGTGAAAAAATCATTTGAAGAAGATTTTCTCAAAACTGCGATGCTACATTTTTGCAACGAATAATTAGAAAACGAAACTTTATTGATTGACTAAGTATAAATTAATATCTCGAAAACGAGTTCAGTAACCTTCAATGAAAATCATACCAAATTGTTCCTCAGTATTCATTCTGTGCACGTGAAAATTAATAAAGCAATGGTACAATTTTTTATAATATTTTTTTGTTATAATAATCCAAATTGTGGCAACTCTCCAGAAGACATATTAAATTTTCTTTTTTAACTGTTTTTTTTTCTCAGAGCCGAAATTTTTCGTTATTTTATAAAATCATCAGGGAAAGAAAATACTGTTCTTGAGAACTCTTTAATGGTGTCAAAAGTATCTACAAAAATTTTGAGCATTGAGCATTAGGTAGGTAACTCCAAAACGTGAAAGTCGCTTACAAAAAAAACAGAAAATAAATTCTCTCAATAATCCGGCTTCCTTTCTAAGAAATACAGAGCCCTGATGAATTGTTATAAATTAAGCTCGAGTGTAGCATGAGGGAGGGTTAATGAAAACCTCTCAAAGCGGAAATAACATTGAATGAACGTACCAGACGATGCGTTATTAATTCAACGTGATTCAACGTAAACTAATCTTTTTTTTTGAAATACCAGAAGCTTTCAAATACATCACTCGTTTTGAGTAATTTTAAAGAAAAGTTATTGTTATTTTGCGGTTCTCATAAATTTCATGAGCTATTTTTAGAACTCTAAACCCAAAGAGGGAGTTCATAAAGGGCGCATTCACTTTTATAAGGCCAATTCATAAAAAATGTGTTATTAATTCACGTAAGCCAACCTTTTTTTTGAAATCCATCACTCGTTTTGCGTAATTTAAAGAAAACTTATTGTTATTTTGCGGTTCTCATAAATTTGATGAGCTATTTTTAGAACTCTAAACCCAAGGGGTAGTTCATTAACTTTTATAACGTCAATTTATAAAAAATGTTTCGTATTTATCTGTGTTACAAGTTTTATGAAATTTCAGCAAAAACTTACTTGCACCCCTTTGTACCATTGAACTAGCAAAAGCCGCGGAGTTTTTAATCGAAGAGAAAAACCCGCTCATCAGGACAACTTCTGCACACAATCATTGTTGGACTACAACTGCACTTTGACAGAGCTATCAGGTGTACGTATAATACACGCCAGACAATTGCGAAAACTCGCCCTGTTCGCGATTTATTGTCCTTTTTCGATCCGTTTTCAGGAACAAGGACGACGATGCGATTGCAGCTTGAGCTATCTCTTTGGATGGGAGTCGTATTGATTTTCAGATAATACTCACGTTTGTGAAGTTGTCCGGTGATTACGTCACAGTGCGCTTCCTGCTGACGGCGCAAAGCGTCGCGACGCTTCAGTTGGCGGATTAGGGTGTTGCCAGCGCGCTCTACGCGGTGCTTCAGGTAAGTGTGCAGGGACGAGAGATCGGAGGTTTCTGTTAAAATAATGAGTAAATTTAACGTTTTTGAAAGTGTTATTTTTTTTTTATTATGATTTACTTAACAGCATTTAACAATTAGAGGGCACACTTTTTTCAAAAAACAAAGTGCATGAGATACCGGAGCGTATCCATTGTCGGCTTTCCTGATTACGAAAAGTAAACTCATCCCTTTGGCAAAAAAAAAACAGTGTCGTGAAATAGTTATTTACGTAATTAGTTATGAAAAGTCCTATATTGTTTGACGAGTCGTAATATTTGCCAAAACGAGCGATAGGGGTTGTTAGTAGCCTAGGGGTTGGTTTTAGGTTGAAGACTCATAAGACTTTTTTCATCAAAAAGTTTTGAAATGGATAACTAACAAATCTGATGGTTAACCTTTAATTGAAAAAACCGGCTATTATAGGGTAGCTTTTCGCGAATGATTACTATTTTTGTACCGTCAATAGAAAGCTACCGAATGGTCCTTCCTCGAAAATGTAATGTGTAAGACCTCACAGTTTCACAGAAGATATTACCCCTCTGTGTCATATTACAGGGCTTCATGAGCGTTTCAACCCCTAAACTCCAACCCCCTATTCCAATTCTTTGAAAAATTGCGGCGCTTTACAGACTCATGTTTTCACCCCTTTATTATTTGCAGGGGTGACTTCGATTGTTCATAAACAAATCAAAAAGATTTCAGAAAAAAAAAAGGCAGCAGAGAAGCGGCTGGAACCTCCCCAACGCGTGGGTCTTTGATTTCCGTGACTTGTGTTTAAGATTTTAAAGTTAATATGCCCAAATGGCACTTCCCGTTAACCAATTGCTCCCAAAAGCCTTTCAGCTCTTCAACGGGTCACCTGACCTCCATGTACCAAATTTCAGACAAATCCTTCCATTAGTTTGGGCTATAACGTGGTTTCAGTGTTATTTCAAAATTTCGATTTTTCTACCCTAAATGCGAATAAATTTTATCTCATTTAAAACCAGAATTCGAAGACCCTTCTAATGGTGGCAATAAATCTTTCAAAAATTTGTTTTGGATGGGTAAATGAGAGAATACTTTAAATTTGGAAATTGGTGTGCCAAAACGGCACTTTCCGTGGGTCGATTGAATCCAACATTTGTTCAGCTCTTCGACGTGTAATACAATCCCCATGTGCAAAATTTTAGCCAAATCGGTTCAGGGGCTTGGGCTTGGGCGATTTTAAAGTCCGATAAAAATCTCGATATTTTTAGTTTTTGGTCAAAAGGGCACTGACAGTGAATACATCTTTGGAAGCAGAATCTGAAGGCCTTTCTTATTGTGACGTGAAAAATGGGGGTTTACATTTAAAATTTAAAAGTTGATGTGCCAAAACGGCATTTCTGGTTGCACGATTGGGTCCAAAAGCTTTTCAGATCTAAGTTGGGTTATCACATGCACACGTACCAAATTTCAGCCAAATCGGTCGAGTAGTTTGGGCTGTGGCGTGTTTACGAACGAACGAACGAACGAACGTACGTACGTACATACATACAGACACATTTTAAAAACCACTTTTTTGGGTTCCTGAGACCTCAAAACGTACAGATCCGGTCTTATCTCGAATTCGAAAATTTTAGTGATTGCAGTAACCTCCCTTTTTTTTTAAATGGTGAAGTGGAGTGGGGAGGTTAATTAATAAAATGTATTTTTTCTCTTGCAAAGCTTTAGGTTTTGTTAATTAATTAATTAAAGTTTTAAGTTGAAAACTCACAAGACCTTTTTCCAGTTTTAACTCTTAAATTTCATCCCTCTTGTTAGGTCTTAGTGAAAGTTTTGTCCATCCGCCTACAGTATCACTTATTAAGCGGAATCCTCTGTAAACCGTATAACTTTGGGAGGAGTGGATGAATTGCAAAAATTTTGCTACGGTTTGCGGTGCATTTCTTACGCTTTAAATTGATGAATAACAAAGAGCCCTCATATAATGATGAACGGACATCAAGAAACTTACAGAATTGAATTTTTAATCAAATTGACTTTCAAATGATATATCACGCGTGGGGGGTTGCCATTTGAAATTTAAAAATTGGGGTTGGTAGAGATTAGGGGTTGCATATAGAAATAAAAATCCAACTGTCCGAACGAATTTTCATCTCATTCGTTTAGGCACGAGATATTCGGGGTGGATAGTTTGCGAATGCATTTTGTGAAAAAGTAGTACTTTCTACCGTTTCCGAGACTGCTATTTTTTTAAAAATGTTAGTTTATCTTTTAGGCTGATTCTAGAGAAAGTAGATAGTTTTAAATACTTATAGACTATTGCTTACTTTCACTATACAGGGTGTTCCAATGAAAAGTATCCACCCCAAATATTTCGTAAACCAAATAAAATATGAAAACTCGCTAGGACAGGCCGATTTTTATTTGGAGGGGGACACTTAAATCCATGCTTGGCAAAATTTCAAAACTCACTCCCTAACCCCCACCTACCCCCACTTCAAAATTTTAAATGGCAACCCCCCACTTGTGATACATCACTTGAAAGCTAATTTCATTGCCAATCCAACGTTGCAACAATTTTTGACGTTTGTTCAACTCTAGCGCCCTCTGTGGTCAAATTTTAGATTACATTAGGGCCCTTTGTGATACATCATTTGAAAGGGTTTGAAATTCTCTGTAAACTGATGCAAGAATTCTTGAAATCCACCCACTCGTTCAAAAGTTACATTGAAAGACATGAGCTGGTTCTGAGCCTAGGAATCATTCAAGATTAGGCTGTAACTTTTGAACGAATGGATAGATTTAAAAAATTCTTGCATTAGTCTACAGACAATTTCAAACCTTTTCAAATGATGTATCACAAAGGGCCTTAATGTAATTTAAAATTTGACCAAAGAGGGCGCTAGAGTTGAACAAATATAAAAAATTGTTACAGCGTTAGATTGGCAATGAAATTAGCTTTCAAATGATGTATCACAAGTGGGGGGTTGCCATTTAAAATTTTGAAGTGAGGGTAGGTCGGGGTTAAGGGGTGAGTTTTGAAATTTCGCCACGCATGGACTTAAGTGTCCCCCTCCAAATAAAAATCGACCTGTCCGAGCGAATTTTCATATTTTATTTGGTTTACGAAATATTTGGGGTGGATACTTTTCATTGGAGCACCCTGTATTTAAGTAAGTACTTACAGCATTTTAACTGGAGTATACAGGGTGTATTATTTTATCTCGGCACCATTTGTAACTTTGTTAATACCTACTGATGATACAAAAAAATCGGTTAAGTTAGCAAAGAACTGTATTTTTTACGCTGATTACGATGGTCAATTAAAATCAACATCGTGTTCGTTAAATAATTACTAAAATGATACTTACTTTGAAATTAATATTTTAGTTTATCTAGAATGGTCAGAAAAATCGACATTTTTGCTAATAATATGATGATGTAATTTCTTGTAAATTTTAGTTTTACAGATAGTCTTTTTTCGTAATCAGGGTTGTTAATTAAAACTTACCTACCTTCTTACCCTGTTAAACAGTTTACTTTTATTTTTAGGTATATACCTAATGCATATAAACTTTTCTGTTAAGAATTATAATACATTTTCAAGGAACTCAAATTACAGGGTCATTCATAAAGAGCGTCCGTTAGACGTATCTCGAGAAGTTTTGGCATCACAGTCGCGAAAATTTATATATGGGAGTTTCAATTGATTCTGAATTGAAGGAAAATAGTTTCAGGATGGCCGCACTTCCAGTTACACCGGAAGTCGACATCAACTTCTTTATTTTAAATGGGACATCCATATTTTCATAGCACATTCCGATTCTACATCAATTTACGAGAATTTGCTAAATATGACAGTTTCCTAGAAAAAAAATATTTTGTATTGTACTTAAAAATTAATATCTGTGCCATAGAAAGAGATAGAGTATTGAAATTTTGACAGCAGCAGAAGATGTCTTTGTGGCTTAAAATGCAGCGGCCATCTTGAATATATTTTCCTTCAGTTCAGAATCCATTGAAACCCCCGTATACAAACTTTCGCGACTATGATGCCAAAACTTCTCCAGATAACGGACGCTCTTCGTGAATGACCCTATGTATATGGAATGTTCCATTTAAAAAAATATCATTTTAGTGGTTATTTAACGAATACGATGTTTTTTTTTAATCGATTATCGATGTTTTCTAGTTTAACCCTTTTTGTACCTTTAGTATTAACAAAGTTAGCAATGGTGCCGAAATAAAATAAAACACCCTGTCGAGCCTGCACTCGCTTTACCTACTCTACAGAAAATCTTTAAAACCAATGGCTAAGGGATGCTAGCGCAATTACACAAAACTCCAACAGCTATAATTCTTATTTGGAAAATCCATCAGTCAGGATTTATTGGGTAATACCCCACCAGACGTGCTATTTGTCAGCTGTTGGACTCGTCCTGAATATTAAACTTTGAATTAATTACTTCGCCAGTGAGTTTATTTAAGCTCCTGGCTTGCTTTGCCTAGAGGCCTCTACTTTATGTACCTACAGGGTCTTTTTTATTATTGTCCCACACTTTTAAATTGGAATATCTTCTTTATTACTTGTGGTTGGACTTAGTGGTTTTGTTTGGGTGCAGCACCTAGTAGTAGTGCCGAAGCTAAATTTCCTCCGAGTCAAGTTTTTGTGGTTGGGGGTTGAAGGGGTGCAATTTTTGATGAAAGGGTTGAGTTTTAGAGGTGCAATTTTTTTCTCTTCCTGTCGTAGGTGATCTAAGGGTCTGAGGACTAAATATATCCTCAAAATTTTTTCTGGGCCATTGATTTAAAGTTATCGAATTGCTTCAATTTCAAGCAACACATGTGAAATTTCGAGTTTCAACCCCTAATTTCCACCCCTTTCTGCTTCGTTTTGCAGAAAAAAAACATCCCTTATCAAATAATGTCAAAATACAATATGTGGTTTCAGACCTCCATGTCCAAAATATTTTCGTATTTTTGTGAATTTCAACCCGTAAATTTCATCCCCCGAAATTGACATCCCCTCACCTTCAGCAGACTTGTACGTCATAAACACATATCAAGTTTCAGTAAAATATCTCTACTGGTTCTTGAGTTATTACAATTAATAATTTTTCGTTCTCGAGAAAAACCTCGCATTCTCGCGGTTTAACTGCGAACGCTGCCTCAACGCTTGAAGATGGATTAAAATCGTATAAGGGAGAAATGTCGGCAGGGAATAGACCTACGAAAAAGTCGGCGACATCCTATAAATATCTGTTACCGATAGCCTACAATAAGCCACTGAAGCTATTCTCGTCTAAAATAAGAACACAAAAACGATCTCGGTGGGCTACCAATCGTAAATAGCTATATGCCGTCGCGGACTTTTTTGTAGATCTTTTCATTGCCGACAATTCCTCTTAACAAACTTTTGCTCTAGCTTCAAGCATTGAGGCAGCGTTCGCGATCAAACGTCGAAAATTGTAATTTCTTTCAGTTTTTCACCGCTAACTCCCACCCCCCTGGTCCGATATGGCCCAAGAACAATCCCCGCCGAGATTTTCGGGGTATACACATGTGTACAAAATTTCAGCTCGATATCTGCTTTCGTTCGCAAGCTCGTTCGCAAGTTATGCGATGGATAGAGTAGATGGTCGGCCGGCCGAGCGAGCGAGCGAATTCACTAAAACTACAGTGCCTGCGTATATGCATCGGCACTAAAAACAGGTTGGTAGACCGTACTCCCAAGTTTTGTTCTGGAGCTTACTCTCAGCGATCACAATGGGACACCCGGTATATTCTTGCACAGATTGATAGTGAATTTTCTTCTGATTTCATTGATATAGGGTAGTTGATATCTGGGGTTGACAGTTTTCGAGAAAAAAAATAAAATTTGAAATAATCGGACCATTAGAATGTACGAGAATGTCTAAATGAAAAATGACAATCATTTTGAAATTTTTAATTTGTGATGTTTTACGGTTTTACGGAAATAACGTCACAATATTTCGGGGGGTGATTCTACGCCTAAAAATAGGAAGAAAAGTTCATGTGAACAGATGTTCGAAAGTGCCTTAGGGGCGCTACAGGCCTTAGAAAGTGTTTCTCAAAAACAGATATTTATTAATTATTTTTGAAACGGTTGTAATTTTGGGGTGACAAATTATCTGGTAGGAACAAAACAGGTAAAATTGCTTCACCACTTTTTTCCCCAGATTTCTTGAATTTTTGACTTCAGATTTTCCAAACAATTCCACATAAAAAAGGTACTCTCGATACTAGGCCATAGGATCAACCGTTTTAAAGAAAAACGCGATTAAAACACGTCATATGCCCATAGTAAAAATTAATAATGTAAAAAACAAGTTGGCTTGCTTCACAAATGTCTTTAGTCCGTCACTAATGACTACAACTTGTTATTCTAGCTCCAACTTTCAAAAAAAAAATTAATCAAATACTTGTTTTTGAGAGACACCTACCTAAGGTCTGTAGCGCCCCCTGGGGGCACTTTCGGACATGTTCATGTAAACTTTTCTTTATATTTTTCGGTGTAGAATCACCCCCGAAATATTGTGACGTTATTTCCGGACACCCTGTATACCTACTTTCTTACTATGATACTAAAGAAAGTTACAATTTTCTTAGGATACTCAGATCTTCACTACATAGCCATAAACTATATATTATTATATTATTATTATTATAAGTTACAAAGGCACGAATTTTTTTCTCAAAAATAATCAACCCCAGATATCAACTACCCTACTGTATAATTGGAATCAGAAGAAAATTCTCTATCGATTCGTGTAAGAATATACCGGGTGTCGCGTTTGAAAAAAAGCAAGTTGCGTTCACAGCGCTTAAGATCCGACGGTGATCGCTGAGAGTAAGGTCCAGAACAAAACTTGGGAGTACGGTCTACCATCCTGTTTTTTAACCTCCCCAACTCCAACAAAATTTTAAAAAAATGGGAGGTTACTGCAATCACTAAAATTTTCGAAATCGAGATAAGATCGAATCTATACGTTTTGAGGTCTCAGGAACCCAGAAAAGTAGTTTTTAAAATTTGTCTGTATGTATGTACGTACGTACGTGCGTGCGTTTGTAAACGCTCTACAGCCCAAACTACTGGAGCGATTTGGCTGGAATTTGGTACATAGGCATCTCATAGCCTAACTTAGATCTGAAAAGCTTTTGGAGCCAATCGTGCAACCGGAAATGCCATTTTGGCACATCAACTTTTAAATGTTAAATGCAAACCCCCATTTTTCACGTCACCATAAGAAAGACCTTCAAATTCTGCGTCTAAAAATGTATTCACTCTTAGTGCCCTTTTGACCAAAAATTTAAAAAAAAATGATTTTTATCGGACTTTAAAATCGCGGTACAGCCCAAGCCCCTCAACCGATTTGTCTGAAATTTTGCACATGGGGATTGCATTACACGTCAAAGAGCTGAGCAAATTTTGGATTCAATCGACCCACGGAAAGTGCCGTTTTGGCACACCAATTTCCAAATTTAAAATTATTCTCTCATTTAACCATTAAAAACAAGTTTTTGAAAGATTTATTGTCACTATGAGAAAGGTCTTCAAATTCTGGTTTTCAATAAGATAAAATTAATTAGCATTTAGTGCTGTTTGGTTCAAAAAATCGAAATTTTATAATAACACTAAAAATACATTATAGCCCAAATTACTGAATCGATTTGGCTGAAATTTGGTACATGGAGATTGGTTGACCCGTTGAAGACCTGAAGGGCTTTTGAAAGCAATTCGTCGAAGGGAAGTGCCATTTAAGCATATCAACTTAAAATTTTAAATACAAGGCCTAATTTTCTATGTCGCCATTAGAAAGGCGATCATATTCTGGTTCTAAAAATGTATTCACAGTTTCTGCCATTTCAGTGGAAAATTGAGAAAAAATTCTTTCTCATTAAAAGGGAGCGGGCTGACAGTGGATGACATAAAGTGGCAGTTTTTGTCAAAAAGGTGGCAAAAGATTAACCTTAAAAGGAACATATTGTCAAATGTGATGGATGATGTCCGAGGCGATGTTGGTATTTGTCAGAAAATTGCGAGATTAGTCACAGACGATAAGGATAGAAAAAAATCTGTTGAATTGACTACTATCTACACAGAATACAAAGATCCACGCGATGGGGAGGTTCCAGCCGCTTCTCTGCTGCCTTTTTTATTTCAGGCGAATATCTCAACTAATAAAGGAGATATTCCAAATTAAAAGTGGGACAATAATAAAAACAGAGCCTGTACATTATTTGCATATTCTCTATTTTCCACCTGTCCAAAAACCGTTAGTTATACAAATTACCAACCTTTTTCAAAGAGATCTTCGACCTCAGCAACAGAAGTCCTCTGCGATTTGTTTGAAGCTGGAGAATTGTAGTCTGATCCGCAGTTGATTCTGTTGTAAATGTCCACCAAAAGCTCCTCCACCAGACTTGAAGTTCTTCTCTTTTCGCGGTCATCGAGTTTTTCTTCTGTTACGTGATTATCCGAGGGTGATTCCAGGCAGATGTCGAAGGGTACGGGGTAGGGGATGTTTTTGCATCCGACTTCCATTTGATAAGATTGGCAGGTGAGCACCAGGTCCCCGAACATTTCACGACTGCACATTTCCAACTGCGGGAGACGTCGTCGCACCATTGACATGGTATACTATATCGGTTTTAATTTATGCGATAAATATTTCCGGCGTTTCGCGATAATAACGCAACTGCCTTAATTTGTATTATCGCATATTGGTGGCATTTGCAGTTTGTAAATATATACAACGGACAAGATAAGGGAAAGGTGCGTTCACCTTTTATTCGTATACAGGGTGTTTTCTAACCGCGTGTAAGCTTTTTAACCTCAGATTGCCCATCGAAAATGGTGACGATTGGCACAACATTTTTTAGGTCGAAGTCGTCCCCTGAGGAAGTTACAGGACTTCAAAAGTGAGTTTTTCTTAATTATCTCAGGAACGGATCAACGGATTTGAATGAAATTTGGAGAAAGCTAGTATCCAATGAATATACATCTACACTGTGAATTTCGTTGGATTATGACCGCGGTATCTCCAGAGAACAGAGACACCTTTGACACTCCGCCTATGACAACTACTTCAATAACTTAAACAATAAACCTAAAGGACTTTGGCGTCTGGTAAATCAAGAAAGGAATAGAACCTCAACAAGCTCAAAAACTGATATTACGTGCAATAAATTCAACGAATATTTTTCATCTATACCAGAAAAAATTATCGGCAACATGGATCAAACTGTTATCGCTGCTCCCCACTACTTAAAGAAGGTTCCTCCAACAGAGAATTCCTTTTTTCTGATGCCGGCTACACCTCAGGAGGTGATACGGACCGTACAGTCTCTGAAAAATACAAATTCATTTGATGTCTACCACTTGAACACGAAGATCAAGAAACACACTATCGATATAAATGCGAACCGTTAACCAATTTGATCAATGCATGCTTTGAGCAAGGTGTGTTTCCGGAAGATCTAAAGAAGTCCAAAGTTGTACCTGTCTTAAAGAAAGGAGATCCAAACAGTTTGAACAATTACCGTCCTATATCGGTCATCCCTATCCTAGGGAAAATAATCGAGAAGCTGGTTCATGGCAGACTCACCACGTTTCTGAGCAAAAACTCGATACTAAACGAATCGCAGTTTGGGTTTAACAGGGATAGGTCGACCATTGATGCTGTTTCCGCTGTGATTGGAGGCGTGGTCGAGGGCTTCGAGGATGGCCTGCACGCAGCGGTGATGTGTTTCGACCTCAGTAAGGCCTTTGACTGCGTCTCCCACGACATCCTGTTGTCCAAAATGGCTCACTATGGCGTTCGCGGCAATACTTTTCGGCGTACCTCAGGGATCCGTTCTAGGTCCCACCTTATTTCTTCTGCAAGTTAACGACATCGAAGATGCAATTCTCTTTGCTGACGACACGACGAGCGTTGTCGTGGACCGGGATGTGAATAATCTAGCTGTGGTGGCGTTGGAGAGGGAGAATGAAATAGGCACATGGTTCTTAGCAAATAAACTGTCACTAAATAAAGATAAAACACAGCAACTCCTTCTATCAACGAACACCAGTTTAGCGAAGGGCGACAACATAAGCATGCTGGGTATTACCATTGATGATTCTCTAAATTGGTCACCGCATATCGATAAGATCTGTAGCAAAGTCTCTAATACAATCTTTTTGCTGAGACGTCTACGAGCCATAATGGACACAAATACACTTATCTCCATCTATTTTGCACTTTTCCAGTCCCGAATCGCCTACGGGATCAGCATATGGGGAGGTAGTGGCCATGCCATAAAACTTTTTAAACTCCAGAAAAGGGCAATACGTGCCATAGCCAAAGTGGGCTCAAGAGAGTCCTGCAGACCCCTCTTTGCAAAGTTCTCCGTTCTTCCGTTGCCTTGTCTGCACATTTTCCATGTTCTTCTAGAAATACAAAAGAATGTACACAAAATGGAAAAACAATCCGATTTTCATGCATACGACACCAGAAATGCCAATCTTCTGAAACCTCGCAGGTTTAGGTATACCAAATCTGCAAAGAATTCTCTCAATCTCCATCTTTATAATATCTTGTTTGTGGAAACAGCTACCCATCGCCCAGTTTAAACGTGCTATCCATTGCCATTTGGTCAAGCATTGTTTCTACAATACTGAAGAGTACATTACTTGCAATTTTTTATAACATCAAATGTCTGTGTATTATTGCTCTGTGTATTGCTTTCACTTCTTTATTGTACTTTGTATTGTATTTATTGTATCGTATTGTACTGTTTCATGTGCTTGTCCTTATATTGACGTGTCGGTTCTACATATTGTATTACAATTATTGATGAAATATACTTATACTTATACTTATACACTCTTTCCGGAAATGTTTGAAGGTCACGCGTTTTAAAAATGATGGTGTCTGTTAGAAAGGGCAATTCAAACTGCAACTTTTACTATACTTGGTATTTTTAGATTTAATGAGTGGTTTTAGAGATATCCGTTCCGGGGGTAACTGGAAAATTTTTCAAGGTCAGGCATTTTTAAAATGGTGGTGCCTGTTGTAAAGAGCAGCCTAAACTGCAACTTTTACTATTCTTGGTATTTTTTTATTTAATGAGTGGTTTTAGAGATATCCAAATCAGAAAAACTGCCCCCTATGGTAAAGCCCTAATTTTCTTAGGAGACGACTTCGAACGAAAAGATTTTCTGTCAATCGTTACCATTTTCGATGGGCAATCTGAGGTTAAAAAACTTACGAACGGTTAGAAAACACCCTGTATAATATAACGCGTGGTACTGATTTTTGGCATGGCGTCTATGAAATTTGAGACATGACCACCATTTGTTTTACCAGTATGGACATGAAAAGTCTTCGAATTTTGTTTTCAAAAATTCAATAAAATTTAGTGCCCTTTTGGCAATAAGTAATAAAAATTTTGAAAAATATACCAAAACACTTAGGTAGAGACTGAATTGAAATTTTTGGGTGGTAGGATTGGATCTTTCACCAAGTGGGGTGGTTCTAGCCGCTTCCGTAGCTGCCCGTTGTTTTCCCCACTAATTTCAACTAGGAAATGTATCATATGTCCGCAGTGCGAAAAATGAATTTATTTCCTCACTAGTAGGAAAAGCCAACGAAAGATGTATATCAATGCGATGTGTGTCCCTGTAGATGTTTACCTTGTTAATGTGTATGTAGGGGCGAGCTGAATTTACTGGTGGAGTCGGGTGCAGATTTTACAAATCTGCACCTAGTAGTAGTGCCTCCGCAGACGCACAGTGGTGTTAAAAAGTGAAAAATGTAAATATTATCCAAAAGAGTAAAATTTATTACCGAAGAAAGACAAAATTGCACGAATTTGGCCAATTTAACGTTCGAGGGGTTGCAAAATTGTGAAGGGGGATGAAAAGTTAAGGGGGTGAAAAGTGACTGTAGTAAAGTAGAACTTTCGAAAATTACACTAAAAAGAAGCGGTCTGCGGAAATTTTGCTTTTTGTGGGTTCACATATCGAGGTTAGGGGTGTTAGTAGCCTAAGGATTGGTTTTAGGTTGAAGACTCATAAAACCTTTTTTCAATGATTAACGAAGTCTTTTGAACCCTGTGATTTAATACAACACTTATCTGAAGAAATTTCCAGTTTCAACCCTTAAATTTAACCCCCTTTGTTAGATCGTAATGAAAATTTGCTCATCCACCTACAATGTCACTGTAGATTAGAACACCAAATCCTGCATTGATACGTCGAACAGTTTTGAAGTTCTGGTATTTTTGTGTTTCCGCATATTAGGGGTTGTAGCGCCTTTGAGGGTGCTTTTTTGCAAAGTATGAATAACACCTTTTTTAAATCATTAACGGTAAGCTATCGCATGACGCTAATTTCGACCAATACTTATAGATCGGAATTGTGGGTTACAACCCCTAATTTCCACCCCCTTGGTCCGATATGGCCCAAAAGCAATCCCCGCCTTACTTTTAGGGCACAAAGCCGTATAGTAAATTTGATCTCGACACCTCATTCAATGTTCTCAAGTTATCCGACGTTTTGTATTTCTGCATGTTAGGGGTTGTAGCGCCTTTAAGGGTGGTTTTTGGTAAAATATGATTAACACCTTTTTTGAATCATTAACGGAAAGCTATCGAATGACGCCAATTTCGACCGATACTTATTAAGCAGCATTTTAAGTTACAACCCCCAATTTCCACCCCCTCCTTCCGATTTTGCGAAAAAAACATCCCCTGTAAGGTTTCATCGAAATATATGTGTATGTTGAGTTTCAGATGGATGCGTGCAACACTTGCGGAGTTATTACTTTTTTTGAGATTTTCATCCCCTAAATTTCATCCCCCAACTAGGGACCCCCTCACGTTCAATAGACTTGAAGGTCGAACACGCGTACCAAGTTTCAGTAAGATACCTTCAGCAGTTCTCGAGTTATAGCAATTAATAGATTTTCAGTTTCAATCCCCTAAGATTTCACCCCTTTATGATTTACAGGGGTGAATTTATTTTTCCCTTGTTACATAACTCTTTGTGTATTTGCTTACTTCGGTTGTTCATAAATAAGTCAATAGAATTTCAGGAAAAATAAATAAAACCTATTTAACCACTGACAAAGCGTTAGGGGTTGTTAGTAGCCTAGGGGTTGATTTTAGGTTGAAAACTCATAAGACTTTTTTCAATGGTTGATAGAAATCTATCGAACCCCGTAATTTTATACTACCATTTACTTGAAGAAATTTCAAGTTTCAACCCCTAAATTTCATCCCCTTTATTGGATGTTAGTAAAAATTCGTCCATCCCCCTCCAGAGTCACTGAAAATTACCGCATCAAATTCTGCGTTGATACGCTGAGTGGTTGTTGAGTTCTCGTATTTTTGTATTTTTGCATGTTAGGGGTTGTAGCGCCTTTAAGGGTGGTTTTTCGTAAAATATGAGTAACACCTTTTTTGAACCATTAACGAAAAGCTATCGAATAACGCCAATTTCGACCAATACTTATTAAGCAAAATTTTGAGTTACAACCCCAAATTTCCACACCCTCAATCCGAGTTTGCGGAAAAAACATCCCCCGTAAGGTTTCATCGAAATATATGTGTATGTTGAGTTTTAGATAGATGCGTGCAACCCTCGCGGAATTATCACATTTTTTGTGATTTTCATCCCCTAAATTTCATCCCCCGAAATTGGCACCCCTCTCACTTTCAACGGACTTGAAGGAAGAACATGCATACCAAGTTTCAGTAAGATAGCTCCAGTAGTTCTCGAGTTATTGCAATTAATAGTTTTTCGGTTTTTCACCCCTAACTCCCACCCCCTTGGTCCGATATGGCCCAAAAGCAATCCCCGCCTTACTTTTTGGGAGGCAAAGCCGTATACCAAGTTTCAGCTCGATATCTCAATCCGTTCTCAAGTTATCTGACGGACAGACTGAGGAGCCAGCGAGCGAGCGAGCGAATAAGCTAAGACAAGAGTACCTCCGCATTCTGCTACGGCACTAAAAGTAATTAACCTGAATAAGATAATTTCGTTAATTTTTTTCACTCACTACTCGCACTATCTGCATAACTAAATCTTTCATGAAAGTTATGAAAAAACATCAATTTTTTTGCAATGCTTCGGCAATTATAGTTTTTGAATGTTTCGATCGGGATTATGAAATTTTTTAAATTATATTTAATAATTAATTATAATTTGACTATTATTAGAAACCTGTTAATTTTTAATTGTGTTAATTTTATATGATTATGTATGTATTATTATTATTATTATGTCATTTGTCGGTATGAATAAACGGTAGCAAAGCTTTTGCTTATTGTTCTATCTTTTTCTCGAGCACGAAAAATTTATTTTTGCATCCTTTGTTAATGGAAGCTATTGATGGGAGTATGAGCATTTTGTAACACTTTATTCATACCAGTCATTGAATCATAATTTAATTAATTTAATTTCATTACGTTATAATTTCAGTTGTTGCAATGTGTCTCTCAGCAGGGGTACCTACATTGCAACAAGTGAGGCGATTTTGTTTGCAATTTTTGGTGCGAAACATAAGGGCCAATATGAATAAACGGTAACAAAGCTTTTGCTTCTAGTTCTATCCTTTTCTCGTAGACGAAAAACTTGTATTTGCATCCTTAGTTAATGCGAGTATGAGCATCTTGTAACGCTTTATTCATACCAGCCAAGGTGTGATTTTACCTTTGGAAAACACGTCGAAAAAGCGCTCTCGAATTTTTGAAACTACGGGCTTATTTATTATTAGTTTTTTGACAGAAAATTTTCACCCACGTGCGGGCAAAAGATGGCAGATAATGCGTGAATAGGTTTTTTTTTTAAACCACTCGGAAGAGGTCAGAAAAACTCACAAACATCTCCAAAAATAGGCAATGTTTACGCGCCAGTACCTCAGGAACCATAGCAGTTATTCCAAAAATAGCATTAACGCAGAATCACGGATATCTCGGATAAGTGTTGGAAAAATTTTATAATAAAAAACTGAAAAATAAAAACTTAGTTTCGAAAATGTGATAAGCGTAATATCTCTATTCTTACAGAAACCTGATGAGACGATCGGTTTTACTTGCAGAGGTAAAACCTCCCCTTCTTTACGAATTCAGAATTCAGAATTCAAAAATATGACCATGATATCACAACAAGGTATTTAGTTTATTTAGTTTGTTGGTTTAACGTTAACCATTTGAGGTAAAGTGTCAGTAAGATATAGTTTACGTACCTAAGCGTGAAAGTGAATGTTTTCCGGGTCGAAAGAAAATATGACCAGCCGAGGCGCACCAGAGGCAGGCGATTTATTGAGACCCGGAAAACTACTTTCACGCTGTGGTGGATACAACATTTTTCTTCCTTTTATTTTATTGGCTAGCCGCGAAAATAAAGAATCGTGGCCAGCCGAAAAAAACTGTATCTAGTATCTACTGCTCACTCATTTCAGCGGCTAGCCGTGCAAAATGATTTTACACGGCTAGCCGTAGAAATCGTATTTAGGTTCTCAGTCCTCGTGAGGCCCTGAAATCTTATTTTCAGATACCGTAGGAAGAAAACATTTTCATGATGAGAACTTTGAACTAGAGCCACGCACTCTTTATACAGGGTGGTTCCTTTTTCACTGCTCACTATTGGCATCTCGGTTAGATTAGAGAAAAGTTGCGCTATTTTTTGGTGATTAAGAATCTGAAGAGAACCCGATATCTTGATTCGTTCCTGAGTTAGTCCGAAATATCTGAAAATTGCGATTTCAAATCAAAATTAATATCTCCCTAACGATTGATGCTATTTAAATGAAACTTGGTACTTTGATATTCTTGACAGCTGCCAATGAAATTGCATCGAAAAAAATTTTCTAGGCCTTCTAGATTTTAAACAATGATGATCAACTTTTGATTTTCCTATGGCCGCCATGTTGAATTTTGGAACACAAAAAAATTGTTTTTCAAAAATGTATCCAGAAAGAATTTTATCGACAATTTTTTTTTAGAAATATTGACCAATGATAACGATCCATTATTCAATTTTAGCCAATCACAACCGATTTGTTTTGACAAATTTGGGAGTAGTTCAAATGAGTGAAAAAATCCCTGTCATATTGAAAAAATCCCTGTCACCTTTGACAGCTTCAGATTCATAATTTTAAAAAATCCAAAGCACTCGAAACTAGTAAATCACTTTTACAAGACTATCTGCTCACAAAATAATTCACGTGATTTTCGGAAATCATTCCTTGAGTTCAGCTGCAGTGAGTAATCTTGCGAAGAAGGGTATTTCCGAGCAGTGAGTTATAAAAATAACAGGACACGCTGCTTCTACTTCCCTAAAACTGTACATGCAACTGAATGAAGAGCATCATGCAAGTAAGAACAACATGCACATTGTAAGATTAATCAGCAATATTTTTGCAGGTGGGTGTAGAGTGTAGGGTCTAGGTAATCAATGAACACTTGTTTCATAAATAAGCAGTGTTCAGTTTGATTTTTGGATATCTATTCCTTCTGACCCATTACACACTGGACACTGCATTCTGAATCTGATATTAATTATTCACAACACTACCTATTTGGGGATTAGCATCGTACGACAAGACAAATTGTATTCCCAGCTGTTAATGTTGCCAGTGGGCAGGAATTTTGTGATGATGTGGTTTATCTGGGTTTATCATAATTCATAATCCAGTATTCAACGCGCGAACTTGCCCCACTTTAATATACCTACTTAGCCATCTCGTTAGCCATCATCAGTCACCATTATTGCTAAAATGTAAATTATTAAAACCAGTTAAAATCCCTATTAAAATCATTAATTTTTAAATCTCAAAATGAAATAAACAATTTTAATTAAAGTCATACCCACTTATTTAATATTTTCCTCGGTATTTCCTAACAAAATAAAAATAATGATTCATTCCGAAACGATATCTGACAGCTTGTTCCTGTCATTGAAGTTAAAGTAGGTAATATTCAACTGCGACACTTATAACCTACTACCATGCTGACACGGGGAGAAGTTAGGTGCAATATTTCTTTCAAAAAATTGTCTTCCGAAAAGCACTCGAGAAATGGTAATTTTTCATGAAATGAAATAGGTTCACCCTCGATAAATGTCCCTCGGGCGTTTGCCTACTGTTTGTTTTGGAAAAAAAGCCTCGACTGCGTCTCGGCTTCTTTTCGTCCAAACAGTAGGCAAAAGCCCTCGTAGACATTATTACTCGTGTAACCAACTTCATTTCAGAAAAATTACCATTTCTCTAGTGCTCTTATATATGAAAAAACGTGAAATGTTTGAATCACATGATATCAAAATCTACTTTATTGAATTTTAAATTAAATTATCTTAAACGTTGAAAGGGATTAAAAAAGTTAATGTACTATTTTTACTTTTTTTCACTGACTATAAATTATTCATACCTTTTTTTCTCTAAGTTTTGTGCCATTATCAGTCCTCCAGTAATTAATTCTAAGTAGGTACGAAGATGTATCGAAGAAAAGGACAGGATCATTGATGAAATGAAGATTAAACTATTGCAGTTTAAACCATAACGTTTCGCTAGCATTTATTCTAGCTTCTTCATGGTCTCACCACGTGGTTTAATCCGTTAAATTCATCAAGATTTTTAAATTTAATGAAAGTTGACATCTAAGGTTAAATTTTAAATTTTAGGTTATGTTATCTATCAAATTGTAATTCGTTAAGATCCAAAACATCCGAATAGAAATTAATACATTGAAAAGGTGACCAACGCGGCGTTAAAGTTGAAACGGTCTTAAACGAGGTCTTAAATTTTTGGGGAAACGGTTAGTCAGCAATTATAAAGCAGAAATTTTTTTTTTAAAGATCATTTAAAGAAAATATGTAGTTACCCTCGTAGTTACCTAAATGTTGTTTAAGTTTATAATGCATTGTGTATATTATAAAATACAGGGATCATTTTACCCAAGCCCCGTGGGTAAAATGATCCCCTTACACACCTGTGGTAATTATTTTATTGTTTACCAAAATTTAATTCAAATAAAAATCGTATATTCTATCAAGGGTTGCACCTTCCTTCAATACAAAAATTAGATTAAAAGAAGCATTTGTATCAGTTTCGATTCTCCCGTTAGGCGGATCATTTTGCTCCCCTACTTGAATATAAACTAAGGTTTATGTTTCGTTTATTGATATCACATAAATTTGAGGTTAAGTTGTTTATACCTATTGACACTAAAAGAACACGTGGCGGGACGGTGTTAATTGTAACAACGGAAAAGTTGTCGATAGTAACATATATTATTACTTAGATCAACATTTAATAAAAGTACGGAGGGCTGAATTCAATACAGGGAGTGCAAAGATTGGATTATTTGTATGTTTGCAGTAATTATTGCGATTCTGATTAATAATTTGATTGAGAAAACTATTTGTTTTTTGTGACGAGCTTTTTTTCTTAATAGTTAGGTACATATCGCTTTTGTCCTGTAATGTTGATTGGACTTTTTATGTATACGCTTTATCACCATGATAATAAATTAAAACAGATTGAGCTTTTACTTGTTTTCGGCTCATGTTACAATTGACACATTGGGTGTTACTATTAACACTACCACGGTATCAATAGTAACACTTTGTTTTTGACATTTCATTTTTTTCTGCAAAAATGTTACAACTTACATTAATGTGCCTTTTCTCCTTTAATTGTCAAATATTGAAAGACTTAAGGTGCATTTTCTCTTAAGAATTAGATGCTTCCTTGCGGAGTTGAAACCAAAAGACTAAAATCTGTTACAATTGATCCGGGTCTCCCCTACCTATAGTTAATGTCTGACGAGGGTGTGAATAAAATGTTTTTTGAAAATCGCCTTGTAGCTTGCAGGGCTAGCAATAAAATATTTAGCTTTGAAAGGGATGATACAATAAAAATCATTTATCGGTGACGATACGTATTTTAGAGTCCTTTATTTTTCCATCGACATAACACTATACAATGCCAAAATGTATTACTTGTAAGCCGAGCTACTACACAACCTTGAGTTAGTTGCCCCAAACAGAAATTTATTTAGCCAATAACAAAGATATGCGTGCTGCAACCCTCAAAAAAATCAACTGAACACAAACAAATGATATGACATCATTATCACTAACTAGACTAACCAACAAATTTTAAAGTGTCTTCAAGTACAACACAACAAATCTATAAAGAATTTATTCTTGTAGCCTGCTACCCTTGACCAACATAAGAGAGGCATATAGAACGTTCTACGATATCTTGTAAAATCTAATTATTAATCGAGTTCCTTTGGGGTATATTTGAGTGAACCACAGAAGAACTTTTGTAACTAAAATTCTACAAAGGCACGAATAGGATTGGTGATTACCTCCGATGAATTTTCTTGACGTGCGTCAAAACACCACCACTACAATTAAAGTACCAGAAATAAATAATGCGGTGCATTTGTAGAATTCTGAATCGTAAAGTTATAATATTCGTTGCTTTAACGATCGATGAACCACTTACATGAGACAAGTAGAGATTACAGGAGTACAGGGTTACAATATTGTCATGTTACAATAATTATTGACAGGAGAAACTACGAGGGAAAGAGAAACGTGATCAATTTTAGCCCTTTCTCACTCTATCCCATAACAAAACAGCTTAATGTTTAGTTACATCGAATAACTTAGTTACATCAACAACTAGGCTAAACATAACAAAAGGTACTCGAAAGTACCCGGCTCCAGGCAGTGGAGTAACACATCTTTGGAGATATATTGCTTGGCGTGACAGCACGTTACGAAGGCGTAGAGGGGCCACAACAAAGTTTTTTAAATTTTCAGAAAAAAAAACTTTGTTGCAATAGCAAATTGTCACTTGTAACGGACAATTGTCACTTGTAACCGACAATTTTCACCACTTGTAACTGTCAATTCTTACTTGTAACTGTCAATTGTCACTTGTAACTGAGAATTGTGACTTGTAACCGACAATTGTCACTTGTAACCGACAATTGTCACTTGCAACTGACAATTGTCACTTGTGTAACTGACAATTGTCACTTGCAGTTCGAAGCGCCTGCCAGTTACGAGTGGTTACAAGTGACAATTGTCAGTTGCAAGTGACAATTGTCTGTTACAAGTGATAATTGTCGGTTACAAGTGACATATGTCAGTTACAAGTAACAATTGTCGGTTACAAGTGACAATTGTCAGTTACAAGTGACAATTTGCTGATGCAACAAAGTTTTTTTTTCTGAAAATTTTAAAAACTTTGTCGTGGCCCCTCTACGCCTCCGTAGCACGTCTTTCAACAATTCCACGATATTTTTTTTCTATTGCCAATGCTTAACCGATATTTTTTCGAAATAAAAATGGTACAGTGGATAACGTTTGCTGTTACATGTTACATGTCTCCGAAGATTCCGGCGAATGTCTTTCGGAGGTTTTTCATGGTGTCTTCGCTGTCTTCGCCGACGTTTTGCTGTTGACTTCCTTGTCTCTGGAAAGGACGCGGGGGTGGATCTGGCAGGCGTCCTGTGCTTGGGCCGGTACTGCTGACTGTGCTGGACTGAGAGACTAAAAAGAAAATTTACGTTGTAACTTGAGAAAGAAATGATTTTAAAATTGTTAAAAGGTTAGTTCTTACCGACTGTTTAAGTTAAGGGGGTAGAAAATCACGGGGTGCGACCTAAAACCAACCCCTGACGATTTGCAAGCGAATAAATACATTTTATTTATTTTTCTGAGATTCTATTGATTTATTTGTGAGCAACCGAAGTAAGTAATTACGTAAGAAGTTATGTAACACCGTAGAAATAAACTCACCCCTGTGAACCATAAAGGGGTGAAATCATGAGGAGTTGAAAACAAGAATCTCTAAATTGCCGTAATTTTTCAACGATTTCAACGATTCAAACAAATTTTTGTGACGTCACAAAGGGGAATGTCTTGTTAAAGAATTGACAGTCTCGGAGACGGTAGAAACTGGAATCTCTCTCAACTGAGGATAGATAGAATTTGGCAATTGCAAAACAAAGATTTTTAGAAAACGCAAAGTCCTCGCATCATCCTTATGGGAAAATGGCTTTCTGCGGATTTGGCTGAAGCGGGGGTATGTTTTAGATTTTGACCTCCTGATCAAAAGTTATCATTGTCACAAAGCAATCGTATCTACAGTTTTTCCTCCTGAGGGTGTCAAAGATGAAAGTTTTCCATAAGAATTACAAGCAACAAAATTAATTCGCCTTTTTTGCCATCATAATTAATACCACATGATAAGTCGAGGGACACTTTTCTTACGTGTATTATTAACATAGGAGTCTCCAGGGTGGGTTTGCTTATTATGTGTAGGCCTACATACACATAATAAGCAAACCCACCCTGGAGACTCCTGTATAAAAGTACCTATGTTAATAATACACATAAGAAAAGTGCCCCTCCTATCTATATGTCCTTATGGGGAAAAAGTTTATCTTCGGCAGAGGCTTTATATCAAAAACTGTACGATTTCTTTGATCAGGTTGTCGAAATCTACAACATACCAAAATTTTAGCCAAATCCGCAGAAAGCCATTTTTTATTTTAATTCATTTTCAAAACGACATATTTTGCAGGTTGAGGTTTTCAGAAAGAAAAATTTTTCATGGAAAGTTTGCCAAAGAGACGAGCAGAGAGCTAAATAAGCCGAGCGTTTTTTGAGCATCAATTCCTAGGTGGTGTAGTGCAAAAAGTAATTTGAAACGGAGATATGGGCGTGAAGCAGGGATATGTGATTATGATAAAAACCTTCATACCTACTATTTTCAGGCGCGGTAAAATAAGAAGCAAGGACATCCAAGAATAAGACAAATGTCCAGAAAATGATTACCTAGAAAAATTGATTTTCAAAAAACATGAAAAAAGACGGGAACGTTTGAACGAAAGTGAGTTTAGTCGAAAAATGAGAAATTTTTGTCTTTTTTGTCAACTTGAACATTATTATTATTATTATTACAAATGCTAATGCTTAGAGTTCATTACTGAACTTTAAAAGCATTTAAATTAAAATTATAATGTTCACAGAAAAATAATGAATTAATATAAAGTAATATAAAATGTTGAGCTAGTTAACAAACGAAAGGCAATTTAAGGAGTCTTTAAGTTAGTACTGGCTGGCCCCATATCAAGAAGTTTTTTGAAGAACCAAACGGAAGTGGAGCAGACTACATCCGGCGGGAGGTGGTTCCAAGTGTAAAACACCCTGTTAATGAGAAAGTGGAGTCGGTGTGAAGTTCTAAAAGGTTCCCGCTTTAGCTTGTACGCATGGCCCCTGAGTCGCCTATCGTCGCTTATTTCCGCAGAGACTCCAGGGAGTAGGCCATGAGTAATACGATACGCCTGTATTAGATCGCCTCGAGTTCTTCGCTCCGCTAATGTAGGGAGCCCCAGTCTCTCCAACCTCTCTTCATATGTTAGGCCCCCCAAGTCCCGGGACCATCTTGTGGCAGCGCGCTGAACTTTTTCCAATGCTGATATGTCACCCTGCAGCCAGGGGGACCATACTGGACTGGCAAATTCTAGTGTTGGTCTAATGTATGTGCAGTAAAGTCGCAATGCTAAGTGTTGTCCTGCATTCGGAAATACTTTACGAATCAAGTACAGCGGTAAGTTTTGCTCCAAGGATAATGCCCACTGATTCACACAAAAAAGCAGGTTTGTAATTGTAGAACGTCCAGGTACAAAGCCATGCTGTTCGAGAGGAATTATGCCACTGTCCATGAGGAAAGGCACCATTTCTTTTACGATTAATCGTTCCAATATCTTACAGGTGACAGACGTTAAACTTATTGGACGATAGTTGTTAGCGTCCAGCTTATCTAATTTCTTGAAAATGGGAGTGACAGTTGCGTTTAGGAAGTCAGATGGTAGGACCCCAGTATTAAAGGACTCTGTCATCACCTTGAACAAAGGCTGTGCAAGGGTTTCGGAACAGTTCTTTAATGTTTGTGGTGATATCCTGTCGGGACCTGGGGACGATTTTGGTCTAAGTTTCTGGAGCTCAGCATGAACATCCTGTAGGCCAAAGTTGATTTCTGACAGTGTTTGTTTGTTTCTGGGAGTTGACACTGATGGGAGATTATGTGCCGGCTCCACTGAGTAGACTGAGGAAAAAACTTCCGCGAAAATTTCAGCAGTTTGTAGGTCACTTTCGCAGATGCTGCCATCGGCCCTGCGGAGTATGGGTTTGGATTGGACACCTTGCTCGAGAGATGATTTCTTACGTAAGCATAGAAGGATTTCGGTTTATCAATAAGGCCGTTTTCAAATTTTCGTTTTGAGGATCTCAGCTGGTTCGACAACAAGTTAGAGACGGCCCTATGGCGCTGGTAATCGCTAAGAGAATGGGTTCTCTTGTATTTCGTCCACAAATTCCGCTTCGTTTTGATAAGGTTGAGATGTGCAGGGAGAAGCCATGGTCTGGTGGTGCTATATGGTACTTGTTTTATGGAAGTTGACATCGTTTCGTAACTTGTGAGGACCGTCCTCACAGCGTTCCATTGCTCCCCAGCGGATAGCTCCGAGAGAAATTCCCAATTGTGGTTACCCAAAAGGTTGTTGAGTTTTGAATAGTCAGTCTTCTTGATACACTTTCGAGTCATGGTTGTCTGGTTTTTGTAGATAATAACCTGTAAGTTGCCAGTCACCACCACATGATCAGATTTTCCGAGAGGGGGGCAGTAGTCTAGGGCAGATATTAGAATTGAGTCTGTAGTCAAGATCAAATCAAGAAGAGATGGGGTTTGGTTAACTCTGTAGCGAGTGGGTTCGGTTAAAAGTTGAGATAACCCCGTATCTAGTATGGTATGCAGCAAAATGCAGTTATTGTCAGAAGTGAGGGTGCAGAGGTCCTTCCAGTTGATGTTGGGGAGGTTGAAGTCTCCGAATATTATAAGATTCGGTAGATCGTTTACTTGTTGCCGCAGGACTTCTGAGAGAGTTCGGTCGGTGGTGATGTTAGTATTGGGGGGACGATATACACATGCCAAATGGAATTGCAGGTCTTTACTAGACAGGCGCAGCCACAAGGTTTCTAATTCGTCTATGATGATGTCTAGTTTGACAACTTGAAATGTTAAAAGTAGACTCTTACTTAGGTACATGCATACGCCGCCTCCCCTCCTGCTGACTCTATCGGATCGATATATGTTATAGTCAGGAATTTGTATTATGCCGTCTGGGAGGTTCGGATTTAGCCAGGTTTCGCATAGCAGAATAATAGTGGGTTTATGTAAGTGAGTAAAGGCTAATAGTTCGTCAAATTTGGCAGTTAGGGAAGCAATATTTGTGTACATAAGCGAATAGTTGATGATGGTAGAGAGGTCAATTACTTTTTTGGATTAGCAACCTGGACTATGGCGGGTGTGCCGTGTACGTACTTGATTGTGATATCCTTTTCACCGTTGGCTGTTCTGGTATTCAATTCTGATCGGAGTGCATTAAGTTGCCTTGCTTGCGTCGGAGTTTTGTCATCACGGATGTTAATAAGTTTGAACTGTTGTGTGAACTTTAGGACAGACTTGTGTTGAAGCAAGTGTCGCACGAGCTCGGGAGATTGGAATATGACTTTAACCGGCCGCATGGAGGTTAATTTTTTTACCATTTTATTATACTGCTTATATATGATATTGATGAGGTGTTCAAAAAGGGGCAGGCAGGAGGGATTGTGGTGGGCAAAGAGAAAGTGTGGTGTTTGGCGTATGCGGATGACCTGGTGATCGTAGCGAATGAGGAGAGAGGGATGAGAGAAATGACCAGAATTGCAGAGAAATATACCTATGAAGAGAAAAATGTTGGAAGTAAATGTGGAAAAAACCAAGATAATGGTTTTCTGGAAAGGAAGAGGGAGGGCAAAAGAAAATGAATGGAAGTGGAACGGGAAGATAATAGAGCAAGAAACAAAATTCAATATTTAGGGTATGTATTTAATGAAAGAAACATAACGAGAGCTCATGTAAGGGAACTGGTCAAAAAAGCAAATAAGGTGGTACGAATGATCTGGGGAATAGTAGAGAGAAAGTTTGGGCATGATTTTAAGAGAAGGGGAATGATGTTTGATAGTTTAATTTGATAGTTTAAGATGAATGGAGCAGAAATATGGGGGTGGGAAGAACAAGAGGAAGTGGAGAGAGTGCAGGAAAAGTATTTCAAGGGGGTGCTGGACGTAGATAGAGAGACACCAGGGTATATAATAAGAGAAGAAACAAAAAGGAGCAAGTTAATAAGGGTGGAAACAGGTAAAAGGGCGGTGAAATTTGAGGATAGAATGGGAGAAAGGTTGGACTGTATGATATTACAGGAGTGTTGGAAGGAGAAAAGGAGAGAAAACGAAGAATGGAAGGGAAGACAAAAATATTGCGAGAGAAATGGATACGCATGGGAAGATATCGAACGACGAAGAGAACAAGGGAGATGGATGAATGGAGCGATATGGGAGAGAGGTAGAGACATAGATATACATGAGAGGCGAACAAGAATAAAAGAATCAAAGTATAATGCAAAGTATAAGGACATCATATGTGCGGGGCTACCGAGTTACTTGGTTAGAGTAAATGTGAAAGAATGATAGTGAGATTTAGATGCGGGAATGAGGAGAGAGAAAACAGATTCTGGTTGGAAGAGGAACCAAAATCGAACAACACGTACTAAAAAAAAGTAACTAATGAAGACAATCAAAATCAACACAACACAAACAATTACTAAAAAAATTAACAAACAAGAGAGACGATAGAACATATGCTGAGAGAGTGCGAGGGAATGACAGAAGAGGAACGGGAGAAAAATGGATATGGAACGAAAGGGAAACAGGACTAGATAGTCTGGGGGTTAAGCCGATGAACCTTGCATTTTATTGTAAGTTTTGCCACTTGGCACATATACTCCTCAGACCTGTAGAAGTAGATTTAGGGGGTGAAGCCACCCTGCAGAAGTTACCACTTTTAAAAATTCTGTTTTCTTATAATATTTTTGGTATTTTGGCCGCGACTGCGGTACAAATGAGCTTTCGTTGTGCCTCGGCATAGGTGTTACGGAAGAGGCTGCAGGCCTCACATTCCTTTTATACCAGAGGGTTAAGGCAAAAATTATATTAACTTAACATTTTATTTTAGAAGTTCGCCACTTGGCACAAACACTGTCCAGAGGTGTACAAATGAATTTAGAAGGGCAAACCATCCCTATTTGCCTCACATGGAGTGTTAAGCCATCCCTAGAGTGTTATAGCTTCTCTTAAAATGCCATTACTTGGTGATATATTTCGCACATTTTATCTTGATTGTGCCTGGGGTGTCAATAAAATTAATTACGACTGCTAGACACAGCTACAGGAGTTGATGGAGTTGCAACCCCGACCCCCTTTAGTCAAGCACTCTCTTCAGTACTACAATGAAATTCACGCCCCCCCCCCCAATATTTTCTCTTACAGACTCTAGAACTACTCAACTTTCAAGTACATTAAGAATATTTTGTTTTAAGTTTACCCAAAAATCAAAATACAGGCATTTAAAATTAACGAAAGCTTATGATCCACTCGTGCTCATTGTATTGCAAGAGTCGTCACATAAGCAACGCGCTGTACAGGGCAAACCAGACTTCTTACATTTACAGCGGTTTGTTTGCATCCGCACTTGGTAAGATGCGTCCGTGATTGGGCTGCGTGGGGAATAGACAGCCCAGCCGGATCACTGGAAGTTAGCGGACGACCGTTGTGGACTAATTAACACTTCTTTTTCGTCTGCCAATTTGATACCTAGCGGGCTACCTACTTGAAGCACTAATATTTTCACACCCGTCCATCTTTAGTGCTTAGTTAGTAATTAACGCTTCTTTTTATTACCATAAAAAGAAGTGTTAATTACTCCGGAAGGGTTGATCTGCTGAAGTTGGAGATGAAGCACTAACTAAGAACTAAAGATGGACGGGTGCGAAAATATTAGTGCTTCAAGTAGCCCGCTAGGTATCAAATTGGCAGACAAAAAAGAAGTGTTAATTACTCCGCAAGGGTTGATCCGGTGGGGTTGAAGCACTAGGAAGCCCTAGCGAAGCACTAAGGATAGAGGGATGTCAACACTTTAGTGCTTTAGGTGTGAAGTTGGCAGACGAAAAATAAGTGTCAATTTCTCCGGAACGATTACTCCGCTGGGATTGAAGATAAAGCACTAAGAAGCCCTATCAAAGTACTAAAGATGGGGGGTTGTAAAAATATTAGTGCTTGAAGTCATCCGCTAAGTGCGAAGTGTGAAGTGAAGTACCTATGTGTGAAGAAGAAAAGTTAATTCCTTCGGACGGGTTGGTCCGCTGGGGTTGGGGTTGGAGCACTAAGAAGCAGTAATGAAGCATTAAATATTGAGGGGGATCAAAACATTAGTGTTTCAAGTCGTTCGCTAAGTGTGAAGTTGGCGGACGAAAGAAAAGTGTTAATAACTCTGAAAGGGTTGGTCCGCTGGGGTTGGGGTCGAAGCACTAAGAAACACTAACGAAGCACTAAAGATGGAGGGGTGCTGTACCATTAGTGCTTTAACTCGTTCGCCAACTTCACGCAGCCATCCCAGCCCCTTTTCATTTCTTGTCACCCGTAGTGAGCTGGGCTTGAGGCCTGTGAATTAAAATTTTGTATAGAGCATGTACGTTCTGAATCTGTAATATGTTGTGTCCCTATTAACTATTCAAGAAGACAAACCTCTATTTCTATGTAAATACATCTAGGTACTCCATATTAATCCACCTTGATAAGAAGCTCGATGAGCATGTAACGTCAGTGCATCTTCAGTTGAAGGAATATCTTCCATTTTGCGTCCTTTTAAATAGAGCGAGTCTAGCCTCGTTAACAGCTGTGTTATTGCTTGATTTGTCGTATAAAAGGACAACGAATTTCTGTGTTCTAGCCGTTGCCCCCTTCACATATCCAGCAGTTAGCGCGAAGAAAGCATTTGTTGCTTCTGGAAACGCTTTCCATATTTCGAAAGCAGTCCTCTTCCTTTTTCCATAAAAAGCAGATACTACGTCACATCTAGTGAAATCGTGGAACACGGGTAAACCAATGGATGTGAGGCAAATAGGGATGGTTTGCCCTTCTAAATTAATTTGTACACTTCTGGAGAGTGTTTGTGCCAAGTGGCGAATTTTTAAAATAAAATATTACGTTGATATCATTTTCGCCTTAACCTTCTGGTATAAAAGGAATGTGAGGTATGCAGCCTTTTCGCTAACACCTGTACACAACAAAAGCTCATTTGTTGCGCAGTCGCGGCTAAAATACAAAAAATTTTGTAAGAAAACTGAATTTTTTAAAGTGGTAACTTCTGAGGGGTGGCTTCACCCCCTAGCATGGAAGTATTGTTGGGCTCCGCTTCTAAATCTACTTCTACATGTATGGGGAGCATACAGGGTGGGTAATTTTTCGATGCTCACCATTGGGACCTTCTAAACGGTTAAAGATACGGGGTCGGTTAAATTAGAGAAAAGTTGCGCTATTTATTGATGATTTAGAATCTGAAGAGAATTCCCCGATGTTTTGATTCGTTCCTGGGTTATCACAAAAAATCTGAAAATTGTCCATGCATTTAAAGAAAAATTAATATCTTCCTAACGATTGATGTTATTTAAATGAAACTTGGAACTGTTATATTTTTGACAGCTATCAATTGAATGGCATTGACAGAATTTTTCTAGGCCTTCTAGATTTTGAATGAAGACAGTCAACTTTTCTTTTTCTTATGGGCGCCATATTGAATTTTAACGCCGCCGGATACACAGAAAAAATAGCTTCTCAAAAATGTAACCAACATTGACGTTTTTGAAAAAATGTGTGAAAGCCTGAGTCACACGACCGCAAGACGTAATTTGTTACTGTGGAATTCAATTGTTTTCACATGTTATAAGAGATTGAAGAAGTCGGCGTACTTTTTTGCAATTGTTTTTCAAGTTTAGGCTGATTTTACAAATTATTCAGACTAATTTTCAAATTCTGACATCTGTCAAAAAAGTTCATGTAGACTACATTTCTGAAAAGCTAATTTTTTTGTGTATTTGATGGTGTCAAAATTGAATATGACGGCCATAAAAGAATCAAAATCTGACTGTCGTTAATCAAAATCTAGAAGGCCTAGAAAATTTCTGTTAATTCCATTCAATTGACAGCTGTCAATTTAAATTGTCAATTTTCAGATTTTTTGTGATAGCTCAGGAACGGATCACAATTTCGAGGAATTCTTTTCAGATTCTTAATCACCAAGAAATAACGCAACTTTTCTCTAATTTAACCGACCTCGTATCTTTTACCGTTTAGGAGATCCCAATGGTGAGCATCGAAAAATTACCCACCCTGTATGTGCCAAGTGGCAAAACTCTACAATAAAAGCCAACGGAAGATGTATATCAATGCGATGTATATCTCGGTAGACGTTTATTCACCGTGAATGATTCGTATATCGAGTTGGACTTGGTGGTTTTGGGTGCAGATGTAATCTGGCACCTAGTAATAGTGCCGAAGCATATGCTCATGATAAAGAATTCGTGAAGGTGTATCGATCGATAAATTTTTTTACGTTCAATTAGTATCTACCGTTTGTAAGACCTCGTATCTTTTACCGTTTAGGAGATCCCAATGGTGAGCATCAAAAAATTACCCACCCTGTATGTGCCAAGTGGCAAAACTCTACAATAAAATGCAAGGTTTATCTCAATTTATTGCTTTAACCCCCGGACTAAGAATGGATGAGGGAAGTAGAGAGGCAGAGGGAAATAAGGAGAGGGGATTGAAGAGAAGACAAAAGTGGAAAATAGGCGGGGGAAGAAGGATCTTAATATAGAATAATTATAATTATAATGTAACAAGGGCACTATTTATAGAATTTTGAGTTAATTACCTTGACTATCCCTGCGTCCAATACTAGAAAGAGACGGATGATCCGAAGCACTGGGAGGTGGTGTATCCGAATGTGTCAAACTCGTCAAACTCCCAAGAATTCCCCTGGGTCCAACCGGCGGCGGCACAGGCTCCTCGCTCGGCGGAGTTCTAGGTCTGCAAATCGCCTGCATCCTCGTCACCACCAAATCAGCAATCTGCCTCCGATCCTCTTCTTGCGAATCCCCCAACAGCGTCAACGCGCTGTCGTTCACCTCAATAATAAATTCTCGGCCGTCCTTCCCAACCACGACTTCCAGCGCACAAATGTCCAAACCGCCGAACAAATCGGACACCTCGTCGATCCAAGTACGGTACCTCTCCGGCATGGAGATCTGCTCCAGCATTGCTGAGCCGGTGTTGGTCTTCCAGGACCCGGAGATGGATTTGCGCATGAAGGCTTTGTAGTTGCTGCCGATTTTTTGGACGTGGATGTCGTATTTGGAGTCGATGTAGGGCTCGACGGTGCAATATGTGTTGGCGACGGACACCACGCTGGCCATGTCTTGGAAATCGTTGATGTTGTCGACTTTCACCTTGCCGAGACCGCTGTGAGCGTGGCCGATTTTTATTACTACTGGAAAGCGCGGTGCCGTAAGCTGAAACAAGATTTTGCTGTTCAGAAGGGGGATAATATACAGGGTGTTCCTATATTCATAGTCCTAACTCCGGGACGTTATTCCTTACATCATTCTAGGAAGAAAAGTTCCTATGGACATATGTCCGGAAATGCTTTATAAGGGAAGTGCGTCCCTTTAAAGGGGTACTCAAAAAATCAGTTTTCTGAAAAGGACCCTATACAATAAGCGACTGCTTGGGTCCATCTCTACCAAATTTTAAATTTTCGTAAGCGAGGGATAGGTGAATGTTTGATGGAAACATGAAAGTGTGGTATCTTCTAGTTTCCGAGAAAAAAATTTGCGAAAATGCCATTTTCGGGGCCCAAATTGGTTTAGAGCCGCATAAAAATATGACCGCCTGGGAAATTTTCTATATTTTTGTGTTCAATGTTGTAAGAACACTTTATTATACCTCAACAGCAAAAATCAAAGTTTGGAATCGTCTAGATCAGATTTTTCCTGGGTCACTATCGTATAGGGTCCTTTCTCGAAAAATATGAACAATAGGATTTTGAAATTCAGAGCAATGGTTAGTGCTATGAAGAGCTTTCTTTTCATTTTTTTTCAGATTTTTAAGAACATCAGAGGTGTGCGTTCTTGGGGGGGTCTTACATATTTTTTTACATTTTCTTTTGTTGTGGGCCTTTTTTTGCCAAATAATAACAAATTCGTAATCTCTGGTCCATTGCACATAAAAAAGGTGCTCTTGTTGAATATAGCTAGGGCGCACCATTTTCGAATTAAATGATTCCAGTTGGTTTAGGGGGCGAAAATTTATGACTAACACTTTGTTTTATCTACCTAATTAGTGAAAATAAAGATGAAGGATGATTCCTTACATCATTTTAGGAAGAAAAGTTCATATTAAGATAGGGCAGAAAATGTTTCCTTAAAGAGCTATGGTCCTTCGAATGGAGTCTCGAAAAGCATTAATATGCTTTTCGGAGGACCATAGCCCCCTTAGGAATTATTTACCGCCACATGTCTATATGAACTTTTCTTTCTAAAATGATGTAAGATATCATATTCTGAGCCTATTTTCACTAATTAGGTAGATAAAATAAATCTTACAACAGAAATTTTCGCGCTCTAAACCAATCAAAGTCACTTTAATCGAAAAGGGTGCGTTTTAGCGACATTCAACAAGAGCCTCTTTTCTGGGTAGAATCGACCACCGATTAAGATTTTATTATTATTTGGCGAGAAGAATGACTACAACAAAAAAAATGTACAAAAATGTGTAAGACCCCCCCCAAGAACGCACACCTCTGATGTTATTAAAAATCTGAAAAAAATTGAAGAGAAAGCTCTTTATAGCACTAACCAATGCTCTGAATTTCAAAATATTATTGTTCATATTTTTCGAGAGCCCAGTTAATTTTGAAAGATAAACACCAATGTATACAGTATGTCTCATTTTAGCTGGAACCACCCAAATATTTCGGTTAATGTTGAGCAAATCAGTGGCGGATCTAGAAGACAATCTCGGGGGGGGCGAATTGATGGGAAACCATAATTTGAAACCAGTGGACGCAGGGGCCGCTTAGGAAGTTTTGCCGCACCAATAATGGGGCTCGTTGAATGGGGGAATAATTTGTTAGACAGTAATTGTAGGGCGGGGGGTTGAAAATGCGCCGGAGGCGAAAATTTTACAAAATTTCAAGGTCACGCATTTTCTAAGCACTTCAGAATGTTAGTGACGTTATTTGAAAAACTTAAGTCCCATAAGGAGAATTTTTTATCGAGATCGCATTTCTTACAAAAAGAGTAAAATAGGACATTTCTGCAAGAAATTTTTGAATCATAGCGACTAACTCTACTCCCCCGGACGTCCTTGCTTAAGTATACCTACATTTTATTTTAAAACCTCATGTCTGAATAATTATTATAAGAAATGCTCAATCAAATTGGTAGGTACAGACACTGTGTAACTGTGACGCCCCAAAAACTTTTTGTAAAACCCAAACTGCTGCCCTAAAATTTTGCCGCGCCAGGCGGCCGCCTACACAGCCCACCGTGTAGAGCGGGCACTGAGTGGACGACAGACGAATTTTGTGAAATGTAGGAAGTTTATGATTCGGCACGGATCTCGGGGGGGGCGATCGCCCCCTCGCCCCCCCCCCCTAAATCCGCCACTGGAGCAAATCAACTAGCTCTTTCGTTGCACATGTAGAGTTCCGGAATCTGCATCTGATGTGTATACAGGGTATCCCTCGACGAGCGTCAGTTAGCCGTATCTGGAGAACTGTTTTTAGCATCGTCTTGAAAATTTGTACACAGGGGTTTCACTTAATTTTGAATCGACGTAAAATATTTTCATCAATGGCGCACTTCCGGTTATACCGGAAATAGATACTAACTTCCTTATTTTAAATGGAACACCCTGTATATTATGATATTTTTGGATTGTACGTTTCATTCTGGGCAAACTTTTACTAAGAATTGCTATGCCAAAAATCAACCATTTTTGAGGAAATCAAGAATTTCGCTTTTTTATGCCAAGCGCAGGCCTAAATTCAAAAAGCTGTAACATCGTTACAGTATGAAATGCGATAACAATATTAATTGTGAATAAAGACTAATGTAGGGTGTGTCCGCCCTTGGAATCAAATTGGTTCAAATACATACAGGGTGTTCTCTGCAAATTTTTAAACTTCATCAACTTCATTGGTCAAATAGACAATTTTTTCAAATGCAATGCCTCAATTATTTTATGGCCCATCGATGCAGAATTTAATTGTCTATCATTTTAGTCTAAATGTTTGCCATATTTAAATAAACAGTTTTTGTGATATTTCTAAGTATTTGGAATTTGACCAAAATTTCATATTTTAAAACAGGATTAAAATGGGCTTCGATTTTCGTTAGAGCAGCCTTAAGGAACTCTCAAGGCTCCTAAAATCATAGCTAACTTTGGTTATTAAATCGTGCTAAATATGAAATTTTGTTCAAATTCCAAATACTTTGAAATATCACAAAAACTTTTTTTTTAATATGGCAAACATGTAGACTAAAATGATAGACAATTAAATTCTGCAACGAGACGCCATAAAATAGTTGAGGCATTCCATTTGAAAAAATTGACTTTTTGACCAATGAAGTTGATGATGTTTAAAAATTTACAGAGAACACCCTGTATGTATTTGACCCAATTTGAGTGCACGGGCGGATACACCCTACATTAATCTTCATGCTAAATTAATATCGTTTCCTCATTTCATACTGTAAGGATGTTACAGCTTTTTGAAGTTAGGCCTGCACTTGACATAAAAAAGCGAAATTCTTGATTTTCTCAAAAACGGTTGATTTTTGGCATAGCAATTCTTAGTAACAGTTCACCTATAATTAAACGTAGAATCCAAAAATATCATAATTTACAGGGTGTTCCATTTAAAATAAGAAAGTTAGTACCTATTTCCGGTATAACCGGAAGCGCGCCATTGATGAAAATATTTTACGTCGATTCAAAATTACTTGAAACCTCTGCGTACAAATTTTCATGACGATGCTAAAAACAGTTCTCCAGATACGGCTAACTGACGCTCGTCGAGGGATACCCTGTATAGGGAGAGTCACCCCAGAATTGGTTTATTCATTATCCACTTTTTTGGAAAATTGAGTTATTCATACCAGGTTCTTGTCAGGGTTGAAATGTTCAATATCCGACACTAAAATATGAACTTTATATAACCAAATCCTTAATTTCGAGAATATATTTTGTTCAATATCGCATTGTGGGACAAAAATTCGAGTCTGCTTTATTCAATATCCGGATGTTGAACACAGCAGCACCAACAGTTTTCAACAATAGTAGATTGTTTAACAAGTAAAGAAAAGTGCAAGTTTTCCAGCGAGTGTCTTTTAATTCACGAGCGAAGCGAGTGAATTAATTTTACACGAGCGTGGAAAATCACTTTTCTTACGCGTTGAACATGCTATTTTTTCGTGTACCTACTTAATAGAAAAACACCCACCAAACCTTTAAAATCTAAATTTAGAATTGATTAGTCTAAGCAGGCAAGGGTAAAGTTTTCCATAACAACTAGAATTAGTACATAGCAACCAGTAAGCAACAAATTTTTTTACAAAATAATGTCGAAGAAAATCTTAATATATTTCAAGCAGCTTCAAAAGCAGTTTCCAATTTACTTCCTTTGAAATCGAAGGGAAAGTACGAAAAATGTTATGGATGTTTTGATCAATGGAGAAAAGAAAAAAATGCGAAAGGGGCTGACGAAACAGTGATGCTGGCGTACTTTTATGAAAAGGTTGGTTCATTTTCAAGTTTCAATAATAATACCTAGTTATATTTTTTTAGTCCAAGACATTAAAAGCATCAACATTATGGTCAAGCTATTCGTTGATAAAGAGTATGTTGTCAAAACGATAAATACGTGCCAAGAAAGTCAAAAGTTTTAACATTTGAGAATGTTACGAAATTTTTAACTACTGCTCCTGATGATTCCTTTTCATTCATGAAAGTTGTGTTAATTTTTGACTTAAATGGTGCATGCAGAGGCGATGAATTACGTACCTTGACCACGGACGTTCAAGATACCGGAACTATTTTGGTCGTTACCTTAAACGACACTAAGACCAAGAAAAAACGCGTATATTCACGGTTACAGCAGAAGCATCTCCTGTTGATGGAGTCCGATTCTATCGAGCATATTTACGTTTGAGACCCGAAAATGTTAATCACAGAAGGTTTGTTTGTGTGCTACAGAAATGGCAAGTGTACTGTACAACCTGTTGGAATTAATACGTTCTACAGTGTCCCTAGAAGAATTGCGGAATATTTGAAGATAACAAACGCTAGTAGTTATACAGGACATTGTTTGAGACGAACATCTGCTACCTTATTGGCTGAAAATGGGGCTGATATTCAAACCTTGAAGAGACACGGAGGATGGCGATCACTGTAGGGCGCGGATTTTATGCAAAATGCATATTGGAAACGGATAATGATTCAAGAAAAATCTTCGAGATGTGTACGAATCTCACTAAAAGGAGTTATTTGAGGTAATTTAAAATTTGCATATTTTGCATATTTTGAAATCTGAAGCATATTTTAGTGCACGGAGCATATTTTTTTAAAAAGCAAATATTTTTGCATATTTTATTAAATTCCTATATTTCCAATTTCTTTTTTCGAATAGCTTGCTTGACCAAATGAAAAAAGTATTCCAAAATCGATACCTGTGAGTGCTCGAACGTGTTTCGTATTCAATTCCTTGAATTTTCAACCTCTCATCAGTCTTTAATTTCCCCTACTTGTAGGTGATTGATTGCGACAATTCGCCTATTTGTTGAGTGACGTCACGCGACGGCCATTTGGAGGTTCAAAACATTATTTCTCCCTCTGTAGCCCATTAAAAAAAGGAATATCGGGCTCTGTCGGTAGCCTCCAAGGGCGCGCGAATCGCATTGTCGTCCTTTTTTAACGCGTTAACGCGTAAAAAAAATGTTTTTGGTCCTTAGTATATTGAAACTTTTCAAATTTCCACAAAAAATATACTTAGATGATTCAATGTATCTTTTCAGTTATCGGCATATTTCATATTTTGTGCATATTACTTGCATTTTTAGACATATAAGTGCATATTCTGTGCCTATTTTGTTTGTTTTCGATGCATATATATGCGCATATTTTGTCAGTTTTCTGTGCATACGAATCCGCGCCCCCGATCAGCCACAGTTGCAGAAGCGTATGTGGAAGAAAGTATTGAAAATAAGGTGAAAACTTCAAGAAAAATTTTCCAAGTGCAAAATAGTGGTGGGTTTTCTGCAAACTCAATTTCTCGTGTTGAGTCATCATCACCACAATCAGCAGGTGATGAGTCTCAGTTATCTTCCTCTGGAATAACGTTTTCAAATGTAAATAACTGTACATTTAACTTTTATTCTAATAAAGTTCAAGAATAAAAATTGTTATAATTGGTAAAATTGTTGCTAACTGGAAAAGTGTTGTTAGTTGGAAAAGTACCACTTTTCTTCATTGTTTTGAATCAACCAAAATAGCTCTTTTCTATTAAGTACACGAAAAAGTACGTTTGTTCTATAAACCGCAAACATTTGTACGATTGGTTTGTTCAATATCTCCAACAGCCAATGGACTTCAATTTTAAACATCATGTGATCGTCTTTTTTACGTTCTGTCATACACCTTAGACCAAGAAAGCCTATTACAGATTTGCAAAAAACATGTTATAAATATTAAATATCAATTGCTTACAGTGTCTTAGAAATGTTGTAAAAGTTAATAAGCCTAAAAAGTAAAGAAATTCAAAATTGGCAAATTGAAAAATCGGATAATTAAGAGGCGGTCAACCACCAGTTTATTAATTACCAACTTTTTCATGAATATTTGTTGTTTTAAGTCCAAAAATAAATAATCCATTTTATTTCTTTTACTTTTTAGTGCAAGTGCATAAGTGCAATGGTAACTTTCCAACACTCCTTTAAGTTTTCTTTGTTCAATAGTTCTATATTTTGTTCAATATCCTGTTAAATAAACGACTCAATAATTTGAAGCTTGTTTTTGTTCAATATCCAAATTAAAAACATTAATTACTGCTTTGTCACGAAAGAAGATGCAGATTATCGTCTAAAAATGTATTTCCTACAATACGCGTAACATCAAATAAGCAACATATTTGCAAAAAGATGTAAAATTTCAAAACTGGTTTATTGAAGAAACCAATTTTGGGGTGACGAAATGCTTCCAACATTTCACTCTCAGTGCGGAGCACTTTTTTTCTTTTTGCTTTACTACATCTGAAAATGTGAGGAAGTACAAATAACTTGCACAGCACATTTTACTGAAAAAATTAAACCTATCCAACGCAGATTTGTAACTCAAAAATGTTAAAAGCTCCAAAATTTCACATACCCAGGTGCGTTAGACATCGTTCTTTACTTAAAACTTCAACGAAAAGGATTTAATTAACGCACTTAAAAGGAGGCACGAAACGGTTTTAGGCAACTTTACATACACTTTTTACGGAAACTTGACTACAGGCTTTATTGTTTTACGATACGATCTGAAATTTTTGTGGCATATCCAGAATTACATTCTGCGCAACATGAGGTCAATTGCTTTATAAAGAAACACCAACTTACCAAGACAAAAATTAATTTAATGTTCTGACATTGGAATCCATTTGTAAATTATGCTGCCTACACTCAGAAATTTGGCATTTAAATTTTGTCCGTTAGTTCAGCCTCTGCAATGCAGATGACAGTGCCCAAATTGTAGTTTATTTGATTTATCTTGAAATATAAATGTCAACTCAACATTTAATTAGATTTCCGCTTAATAAATATCTTGGAAGAAATAATTTGAGGTGCACGTCTTCGAAATTTTGTTGTTGCTGTTTCTTGAGATCAACATCTGTATACAATGAAAGATATAAACCGTAGCTGAGCGGCAAATTTGTTTTTCTCCCATTCTTCGACTTTCGTACATGGGTTCAAATCTTGAAAATTGACCTATAATTTTTTTGTTTTTTTTATTCTCCAAATCATTATTGATTATTGACGAGAATTATAGCACTTAAATTAAAGATAAAGGCATATTATTAAACAATGGCGATAAATAACTGCAATATATTTTATTTTCTCAAGGGGTGCGGCGCGGCGATGCAGTGGCGGCTTTCCTCAGGCGGCACGTAAGAATAAGATCAAACAGTAAGACTATTATGCCACATCATAATGTGATACCGGGTGTATCACAGACCCCGCCGTATAGGGAATTAACATGGGAAAATGAATTTTATTTTTTTCCTGCTCCGGAGGATTTTCTCGAAAAGTTTTATCGTGTTTGGAGGATAGTCCATACTATATATACTATATATAGTCTGATACCTCTTGAGATTTTTTTCGTTCGTCAGCTCCTGTTAGGTACTTAACAATGATTTTTTGAAAATTGAAATTTCGACGAAAACGAAAAAATTTTTCGTGTCCAATCGACCCGCTTCGAATGTTTACTTAGTTTGCTGTCTTTGTGGATAGCAACACAATACGAAATAAATGGATGCTTCGAAACGGGTCGATTGTGCACGAAAAAATGTTCCGTAGAAGCAAGACGCAACATTTTTTCGTGCACAATCGACCCGTTTCGAAGTATCCATTTATTTTGCGTTGTGTTGCAATCCACAAAGGCAGCAAACTAAGTAAACATTCGAAGCGGGTCGATTGGACACGAAAAATTTTTTCGTTTTCGTCGAAAATTCAATTTTCAAAAAATCATTGTTAAGTACCTAAGAGGAGCTGACGAACGAAAAAAAAATCTCAAGAGGTACAGACTAGTATGGACTATCCTCCAAACACGATAAAACTTTTCGAGAAAATCCTCCGGAGCAGGAAAAAAATAAAATTCATTTTCCCATGTTAATTCCCTATACGGCGGGGTCTGTGATACACCCGGTGTATGCCATAAATAATTTTTCGTCTAATGATGGCCGGGAGGGAGGCAGAAGGGGTGGTTCAAAATGTGATTTTAGGCGAATTTGAGCAACCAAAAAAATTTAGAAATTTTTTCTTAAGAATCGGGGGTGCACTATCTCTATCACTAGTGATAGTGCATTTTTCCACCGAAGTTGTCCAGTGTTTTTATAGTGAATCGGGGGTGGTTTAAATTTTCGCCACTTTGCAGTACCCGACTCTGACGCCCTGTATATCAAATAAGGGGGGGGACCTGCTTAAAACGTCAATGAAATGGGCTTTCCGTGGAAAAAAGGCTCCTTCAAATCGATCAACTCTTTGAGGAGTTACGGCATTTTAAATTCGACTCAAATTTCCGGGTGGACCAATTAAATTGTTGGGCAGTTTATTTGTATTCAATCTTGTAAGAACACTTTATTAAATACATACCTCCACGCTAAAAATCAAAGTTTAGTGTCGCCTAGATCCTGATTTTCAATTTATTTCCTGGGCCACTATCGTATAGGATCCTTTTAGTGTTTGAATCTAAATGATTTCAAATTATTATAACGAAGAAAAACAAAATTACGCAAATTGTGCCAAATTAACACTTAGGGGGTTAAAAGATCGTAAAGGGGGACGAAAAATCCACGGGAATGAAAATTTATCGTAATTAAGCAGAATTACAGTAAATGACACGAAATAAGCCAATTATGCAAATTTGGCTTTTGGGGGTGTTAAATTACAGGGCTTCATGAAAGTTTCAACCCCGAAACTCCAACCCCCTATTTCGCCACCCCCACATGCTTTAAAGAGACTTGTGTTTTCAATTTGACCACCCAGATCCATTTCGTTAAAAAATTGCGGCGATTTATTTATTATGGTTTACAGGGATGAGTTTATTTCTCCGGTGTTATATAAATAAGTCCTTGCTGATTTACTGACTTCGGTTGTTCATAGATAAATCAATAGGATCTCAGAAAAAATAAAAATAAAATGTATGTATTTATCCGCTAGCTAACGGTTAGGGGTTATTAGTGGCCTAGGTTTTGGTTTTAAATTGAAGACTCATAAGACTTTTTTTAATGGTTTACCGAAACCTATCGAACCCCCGTAGTTTTATGCCACCATTTAGGTACTTGAAGAAATTTCCAATTTCAACCCTTTCCCCTTTGTGAAATCTCAGCGAAATTTTGTCCATCCGTCTACAATGTCACTGAAAATTACCACACCAAATTCTGCCTTGATATGTTGAGTAGTTTTTGAGTTCTTGTATTTTTGTGCTTCTACATGTTAAGGGTTGTAGCGCCTTTAAGGGTGGCTTTTCGCAAAATATGAATGACCCGCCCTTTATAATGGAAAGCTAGCGAACGACGCCAATATCGACTAGTACTTATTAAGAGGAATTTCGAGTTGCAACCCCTAATTTTCATCCCATAATTCCCATATGTCCGAGTTTGGAGAAAATGCATACCCCATACAAGACTTCATCGAAATATGTGTGAGTTGGGTTTCAAATAGCTGCGTGCAACCCTTGCGGAGTTATTATATTTTTTGTTGATTTCATCCCCCGAAATTGACACCGCTTCATCTTCAACAGACTTGAAAGTCGAACGTACATAGGTACCAAGTTTCAGAAGGATGCCTCCACTTGTTCTCGAGTTATTGCAATTAATAGTTTTTCGGTTTTTCCCCCCAACTCCCACCCCCTGGGTCCGATATGGCCCAAGAGCAATCCCCGCCTTTCTTTTCGGGAGCCAAAGCTGCATTCCAAATTTTAGCTCGATATCTCAATGCGTTCTCAAATTATGCGACGGACAGACTCGACGAGCGAGTGAATAATCAAAGACAAATCAGGTTGCTGCAAGCGAATCTTATGTTTCAAAACCGACTTTTATGCCTCGCCTTAACTCACTGGACTTCTTTTAGGTGAGGATTAGAACTAGCCGCAAAAATATCCAGAACGTGCAATATATTGCAAGCCTAAAAATTACAGGAAACTGTGTCAATCAACGTATAGAAACCTGTAATGGGCAAAGAAACCTCCAGAATCCCCCATAAGGGCAAAATAATGTAAATCAGCTGATTGCAACATATTGCACGTCGGGCTATTTTTGCGGGTCACGATGACAATATATTGCACGTCCGGTAGCGAACGTGTTAAGAAAAGTTGCTCGGGATGACTCCAAATGGGTAAGTCCGAACTTTCAGGCCAAAATAAAAATGTTGAATTTTTGGAGGAAAAAAAAATATCGAAAAGTTCAATATTTTTGCAACAAAAACGTTGCTGTGTAATACGAAAACAATTGAAATAGGTCTATTTGACATTTGTTGTTAGTTATAGCTGGGCAAAATACATATGTATAACAATTGCAGAATAAGTTGGAATTATTAAATAATCTTAACAATTCGAACTTTTTCTGCTATTGTTAAATTTTGCCCAGCCATAGGTAAAAGCAACTGTGAAACACTCATTTCAATTGTTTCTAATGACATAGAAACCCTTTTGTTGTAAAAATAATGAAATTCTCGATATTTTTCATTTTTTTTTCCAGAAATTCAACATTTTTTTTTGGCCTGAAACTCCGCAATTAGGTACCCATTTGGGGCCATCTTGAGCAACTTTTCTTAACAAAATTTTTCGATAAAAAAATGCATAATACGATTTCGCTGTTTTTGTCCTCTTTAATTAATCGCAGTGAGCTATGATTTCGGGGTAAAAAAAGGTGAAGCATCACACAGATGCAAATTTTGAAGCTCTACATGTAGAAAAAAAGCGAATTGGTACAAACATTTTTAGTGTCGTAGCAGTCAGTATGCGAGAACTTGAGAACGCATTAAGATATCGAGTTGAAACTTGGTGTCAGAGCTGAAACCTTAAAGGAGATTTAATTTTTTTTTTGGTTTTGATTACTTTTGATTACTTTTTTAGGATAAAGATTTTTGATTTATGATTGAAATCATTTTGAAAAGTATTTTTGGTTTCAAATCTTTTGCCAGGTATTTAAATAATGATTTAAATTACATAAAAAGGATTGAAATCATCATCATCATCATCAAACTATGTCTATGAATGTCATCTTTACAAAAATGTGGGTCGTAATCGGCATTTTAAGTCTTACGTACCTATATGACACAATTTCGCAGAAAAATATCACAAATGACCTGCTACGTTGCAATCGTATCCATCTGAATTAGTATTAATTTGTGTTCGGAAACATTAAATCGAAGTGTTTTCTGTGGTAAAGTCAAAAGCAGTATGTTATTATCAGCATTGAGAATTCTACTGAAGTTGATTTAAATCAGCAAAAATATATTTTAAATTTTCTAATTTCTTAAGTGTCTAAAATGCTGATAAAGACACGAGTGCCATAAACGTTTTATCGGCAACCTGTCTACTTAGGGCGTAAATATAGGTTATAAATTGTACATGACGGTGACAATTTATTGTAATGTCGATATCTCAGAACTAGGAGGTCATGAAATACCGATTTGTTACCCCTTTCATGTATGTGAACCTTCAAAAAGCAAAGTTTACGCAGACCACTTCTTTTTCGTGTAATTTTCGTTCATTGTACTTAATTTCAGTTCACTTTAAGCCCTCTTGAGTTTTCTTCCCCACTTCACAATTTTTCAACCCCCGGGCGTTAATTTAGTAAAATTCGCGCGCAATTTTACCTTTTTTTTGGGTAATAAATCTCATATGCATTCTTTGCTGTTTTCATTTTTTCGACCTCCTTCGCAATATTTCAACCCCCAAAAGCCAAATTTGCATAATTGGCGTATGTTCGTTGTATTTTCTGTAATTCTACTTAATTACGATTAATTCTCATCTCCTTTGACTTTTCATCCCCCTTTAAAACTTTTCAGCCCCCTAAGTAAGTTTTCTTCAGTAATAAATTGAACTCATTTAGATTCAATTTACTTTTTACAATTTTCCAGCCTCCTTTGCAATAGGTCATATGTTTATTTTAACCCCCACAAAAGCAAATTTCATCAGTGGCGTACCTAGAAAAAATGTTTGGGGGGGGGGAGCAACGCTAAAGTCGGATTTATCTTTGCTGTCACATCAGGCCCATAAACTTTTTGCCGCCTCCTCGACTAATCTGTAGAATACAATGCCCATCCTAAGCAAAGGAAATAGCGGCGCAGGCGAAAATTTTGAATAATTTCAAGGTCACCCATTTTCCAAGCACTTCAGACCACTTATGCAAGGATGAAGATGAAAAACTTTAAGCGCCTTTTTTTACCGTTAACCGTACTGGAGATTATTTTTATAAAAAGACTGATTCCTGGACAAAGAAGAGCACATTTAATGAAAAAAAACACTTTGGAGTTCAATTTCGAAAAAAAAATCTTGGATTAGTATTAATAAAATATTTAGAAGACGAAAGCTTAAAATAATGAGCTCCAAAAAAATTTTTCCCCCTAAAAATTTGCCGCCCTGCCCCGTGGGAAAAGCAAAATTTGGAGGGGAATGCATTTTTTTAAAATCCTCCCCTCCTTTCCTTAGGTACGCGTGAATATTGCCAAAGCGTGATGCGCTCAAGATTAGGTCAGATAATTCCGAAATTTTGGAAAGTATGTGATTAAAAAAAATGTGGAGGGGGCCTGGGTGCGCCACTGAATTGCATTATTGGCTTATTTTCGTTTCATATTTTGTAATTCTACAGAATCACAGTTAATCTTCACGCCTCTGACTTTTCATCCCCCTTCGCAATTTTTCAACCCACTGAGCGCGATTTTACAAAATTGGCCGAGTTTTGTTTTTTTCCGAATAACTAGTTATTATTTACTCATTTCATTTGGATTATATTTTCACGCTTCACAATTTTTCGTCCGCTCCAAAACATAAATTTACTAAATTGCCTTATTCTCAGTGTTAGGTACTTTTGGTATTTCTACTTAACTGCAGTAATTTTTTTTTTGCCTGTAGTGCTAATTCAACAGACTTCGCATAATTTTTGTGTTTTTTTGTTCATTTTCTACTGCAAACACTGTAAAGGATTATTTTAGGTTTCTCATCCCAAGTCACAGTTTTTAACCTCCCCAACCCCATCACAATTTAAAAAAAATGGGAGGTTACTGCAATCACTAAAATTTTCGAATTTGAGATAGCACCAGATCTTCGTTTTGAGGTGTCAGGAACCCAAAAAAGGGGTTTTTAAAAAAAATGTGTATGTACGTACGTTCGTACGTACGTACGTTCGTTTGTAATCACGCCACAGCCAAAACTACTAGACCGATTTGGCTGAAATTTGGAACATAGGCATCTAGTAACCTAACTTAGATCTGAAAAGCTTTTGGAGCCAATCGTGCAACCGGAAATGCCATTTTGGCACATCAACTTTTAAATTCTAAATAAACCCCCATTTTTCACGTCACCATAAGGAAGACCTTCAAATTCTGCTTCTAAAAATGTGTTCATTCTTAGTGCCCTTTTGACCAAAAATTAAAAGAAAATTGATTTTTATCGGACTTTATAATCGTGGTACAGCCCAAGCCCCTGAACCGATTTGGCTGAAATTTTGCACATGAGGATTGTATTACACGTCGAAGAGCTGAACAAATTTTGGATTCAATCGGCCCACGGAAAGTGCCGTTTTGGCACACCAATTTCCAACTTTAAAATTATTCACTCATTTAACCATCCAAAACAAGTTTTTGAAAGATTTATTGTCACCATCAGAAAGGTCTTCAAATTCTGGTTTTAAATAAGACAAAATTCGTTCGCATTTAGTGCTCTTTGGGTCAAAAAATCCAAATTTTTTAATGACACTAGAAATACATTATAGCCCAAATTAGTGAATCGATTTGGCTGAAATTTGGTGCATGGAGATTGGGTGACCCGTTGAAGACCTGAAAGGCTTTTGGAAGCAATTGGTGCACGGGAAGTGCCATTTAAGCATATCAACTTTAAATTTTAAATACAAGGCCTCCTTTTTTACGTCGTCATTAGAAAGACGATCAAATTCTGGTTCTAAAAATGTATTCACAGTTTCTGCCATTTCAGTGGAAAATAGGGAAAAAATTATTTTTCATTAAAAGGGAGCGGGCTGACAGTGGATGACATAAAGTATCAGTTATTGTCAAAAGGGTGGCAAACTATTAACCTTAAAAGGAACATATTGTCAAATGTGATGGGTGATGTCGGTATTTGTCAGAAAATTGCGAAATTAGTCACAGTCGATAAGCATAAAAAAATTCTGTTGAATTGACTACTATCTACACAGAATACAAAGATCCACGCGATGGGGAGGTTCCAGCCGCTTCTCTGCTGCATTTTTTTAATAATGTATTTGTCTTTTTGACGCATCTGTGGAGGCACTACTACTAGGTGCAGATCACGAATGCAGATTGATCTGCATCTTCGGGTCGCTTTTCACAGCATGGGTGAGGCTATGGCGACTGCCGGCTTAGTTTCTTGGCTAGTGGCGAAAACAAATTTTTCGTCGCTAGACGGAAAAAATTGCATACAGATACTGGCTAGCGGCTAGCCGTGCAAACTGATTTTACACGGCTAGCTGTTTGAGAATTTTTGTACTTTAACAGCCCTCGTGAGGCCCGAAAATCTTATTTTCAGTCAGTGTAGGAAGAAAACATTTAATCGCATTTGCTGAGATCCGAACATGAAACCAAATGGATTTAAGTAACTATTTTAAAGTAAAGTGGTGCTAAAGTGGATTAAATTCAATTACTTGATATGACACACCCCTGCTGTGCAAATCCTGAAGAATCGACTAAAATATAAATCCGAAACGTCACTGTACCTGCTCTATTCTATTTAAATTGATTACCTGAGCGAATCCTACACCTACATAAAACAAATTTCAAGAAAATTATGTCAGGCGTGCTATTTATTACTCACATTGTGCGTAATACTAAGGTAGAGTATGCAAATCTGATTTTAAGTAATAATCCTCCGATTCCTATCCGTCTCCCTAATTTATTCACCACGTTATTCCCACAGTTCGCAATTTGATTAAAAATTCGACTACCAGCTTACGCAGTAGATATCTACCTACCTATCTAGCTTCTAGTTAGTGCTACAGCAAAATTGTAAGGCAATTAAATAAATTGAATTTTTAACGTTTGCGTTACGTAAGAGTGCCAACTGAGTCTTGTCTGGCCGAGAAACATGCCAACAAAAGCTTTTTTCATGGCTTTTCAAGAGGATTTTTATCCTTTTATGCGTGATTTCTCTCCATTCATATGCCAATTAGGCACGTTGAAAGAGCGGATGCAAATAATAATTTATGGATTTTAACAATATTTCAGGCACGACCTCTTCATAAATTTTTTTAAACCGTGTATCATACACCTTTTTGATTCGCAAAAAAATTGCAATTGATTTTTACTTAACCTCTTCGAGCCTTTACTTTTACCTTCAAAGGTCATAAAATGTACCTATAAAATAAGTGATTACTGTCAGCTATATGACAAGGAGATTAGTGTTGACCTAAATATTTAAATTGTAGAATTTACATTCGAATCTAACAAACTCGATTTTTAACTTCCACGCACTAGCGCAGCAAAAACCTTGAATCTTCACGTTTTAGGGTCCTGGGAATCCAAAAAAGTAGTTTTTGAAAAATGTCTGTGTGTCTGTTTGTCTGTAATCACGCTGCAGCTTAAACTACAGACCGTATCAAGATGAAATTTGGCACACCTATTCAATGGGCAATCTGTAGGTGGTGATTAGGTTTTAGGCCACGTCGGTTCACGGAAAGTGCCTTTTTGGCACATCAACTTTAAAATTTTAAATGCAAACCCTAATCTTTAAGGTCACCATATGAAAACTCTTCGAATTCTGCTTCTAAAAATGTATTCGCACATGGTGCCCTTTTGGCCAAAAAGCGGTACCATCAGGAAAAAAACCTATGTGTAACTGTACATTTTTATTACCGGATGTGATAGCTGATTTTTTTTAAATCGAAAACCTTGGTGCCATTTTGTCGAAAAATGCCATTTTAGTTGCAAAAGAGCCCTTTTTTACAAAAAAAGGATATTCTTACTGTCGGATTCGACAGCTGTTGCATTGACGGATCAAAACTTTAGTGACATTTTGTCTACTACAAAAGGCCACTTTTTGAGTTTTTAGTACTAAAAGAGTAATTATTATTGTTCTCGAATTCAATAGCTGTTGCATTACCGGATTGCAACCCTTAGTGAAATTAAAAAAAAATGTAATTTTAGGGGTGAAAAATATTTGTATTTTAGATTTCAGTAAATGAATGCCGGGCGCAATGCGCACGATGGCGTCAGCAATCGACAACCGCCCACACTTGGTTAAAGTTAAAAGCTACATTTACAAATTCTGTGAAAAAGTTGAAGTTACTACCGTCTCTGAGACTGCCAATTTTTGTGTCTTCTTAAAAACTTAAACTTGCAATAATAAGGGAGAGAAATACAAGTTCTTCTTGCAAAAGATACCTAAGGATAGAACTATAAGCAAAAGGTCGGTTATCGTTTATTCAATAGGCATAATGGATGCTTAATCTTGAGTTAATAAAGGATGAAAACACAAGTTCTTACAAAGGAAAAAGGTCAAACCTCGGGTCAAACTATAATAAAATGTTTTTCATAATCCCGTGCGAAAAATGTTATTTTTCCCACTAATTTCAGTTAGGAAATGCATCATATTTCCGCACTAGTGCGAAAAGTGAATTACAGTGCGAAAAGTGAATTCATTTCCCCACTAGTGCGAAAAGTAATTATGTTAATATAATTTCTTTAATTTGTTTCAATCAGACGATCCACGTGATCACTAAATATTTCATTCAAGTTATGAAAAAACACCAAATCTTTTTCAGTACTTTGCCAATTATAGTTTTTGAATGTAACAAGTGGGAAAAGTACATAATTTCCTTACTTGCGTGCTTACAGAAGTCGGTTTGCCCTCGTTCTGCAATAAGCACCCTCGTGAGGAAATGATGTACTTTTCCCACTTGTTGCATAAACAGCTATTGTTAACGTTTATTCACACCGTTTATGGGAGTATGTATACGGTTCTTTCTTACGAAGGCGTAGAACGGACACGAGGAAAAAATTTTCATATTTTTGACTTCGAACTCGAAATTTCGACTTCGAACTCGAAAATTTTGACCTTGAACTCGAAATTTAGACTTGCAACACGAAATTTCCACTTCAAACACGAAATTTCGACTTCGAACTCGAAAATTTCGACTTCGAATTTCGAGTTAGGAAGTAGGACTTGCGCAGTAGATTCAATTTTGAGTTTGAAGTCGACATTTTGAGTTCTAAGTCGAAATTTTGTGTATGAAGTCGAAATTTCAAGTTCGAAGGCGAAATTTCGTGTTTGAAGTGGAAATTCCGTGTTGCAAGTCGAAATTTCGAGTTCGAAGTCGAAATTTCGTGTTGCAGGTCGAAATTTCGAGTTCGAACTCTGCGCATAACACTGCTTGGTTTTCCTCTATTAAATCTACTCTACTGTTGGAAATTAAACTGTTCGAGTAATAATTGTTATCAACTGATTTAAATAAGAAGGTCATGCAATAAAATTGAAATATCACAACAGTAATTTCATCTCAAGTCCTCCTCCTCCATCTTGTCTCCCGCAACTTGTAAATGAAGAATAGGAACTCATAAGAATTTTCCACTGAAAAGACAATGAGTGGCGGTCGGCCGCGATTTTTCTTGCTGGAGACATTAATAAAAGTCTTTTTGTAAGAAACCTTTCACACAAAAAAACGAATATCGAGGAACTTAACGATTGAGGAGGAATTTACACAATACTAAACCACACTTCAAATCTGGGTGAAACACGGGATTCCTTTTGTACCCGTTTCAAGGAGATTCTCAGACGGATCCTTTACCAAAGCCCCCGGAAGATGTACATCAATGCGATGTGTATCCCTGTAGATGTTTATCACGTTAATGTAGGGGCGGCCGGTCTTACTGGTGGAATAGGGTGCAGATTTTATCAATCTGCACCTAGTAGTAGTGCCTTCGCAAACGCACAGATGTGTCAAAAAAATGAACAGGAAAGAGTAAATGAAAAGAATTGCCGGAATTAAAACAAAATTTGGCGAACTTAGAAATATTAACACTCATGGCTGAAAAATTGCGAAAATCAAGAGGAATGAAAATTCAGTGTGATCAAGTAGAATTAGGAAATATAATGCAAAAATAACCAAATTATGCAATTAAAACTTTTGTTGGGGTTGAAATACATGCTTATACCTACCATGGGCGCAGTTTTGCCTTTTTTCGGTAATTCATTTACTCAATCATCTTGTTAATTTTTTGATACATCTGTGCGTTTGCGGAGACACTACTACTAGGTGCAGATTGAGAAAATCTGCGCCCGATTCCACCAGTAAGACCAGCCGCCCCTACATACACATTAACGTGATAAACGTCTACAGGGATACACATCGCATTGATATACATCTTCCAGGTGCTTTTTATGCTACTTCTAAAGATACTCCAAATTTATTAAACGGAAACATGGTTTTTGCTACGGCACTAAAACACGATACAGCCCAAACCTCTGGACCGATTTGGCTGAATTTTGCACATAGAGATTGTGTTACACGTTGAAGAGCTGAAATTTTTTTGGACGCAACCAAATTTAAAATGTATTCTCATTTAACCATCCAACATGTTTTTGAAAAATTTGTCACCCTTTAAAAAAAAAGACAAAATCCTACCAAAATTTGTTACAACCATCCCCAGTTTCCTTTACGATCAACAAGGAGGGGGGGGGGCTGTGGGGGTGAAGCTTAAAGGGATAAAGCTCGAATCTTCTCAAGAAAATAATAGGTATGTACAGAGAGATCCAACCGTTTTGTCCGACTTTTAAATTGGAATATCTCCGTTGTCTTACAAGTTAGAAGGTTGAATCAAAAAGTGGATTATAGAGTACCTAGAGCTTCAAGTTTTGTTTGGTATTCGCGAAAATCAGCAAAGTGTCTGACATCTGGTGGCAATACTTTAACTACATTGAGAGACAGGATACGGAAATACTTTTAAACGTCCGTCATCATAATTTCGGCTTACGTCAGTCAGTTGTCAGTTGCGAGGTTAGGTAGTAGTTTTGTTAGGAGACATCCTCTCACTATCTCGAAATTTTGTGAATAATTCTGTGGAATTTTACGTTTTGTGTACTTAAGGTGCAACATTGTTAATCCAGGAAAACTTGGCTTTTAAAAAATTTACGTATCGATGTCACTGATGTCACCAACTGACACTGTCAGGCACGTCACGCTAGAATTCTCACTTCCGGCTCCCCAATGGGGTGAGACCGCCATTTTGTGGTTTAGCAATGCCATCTATTAGCAGCTGATTTTCGCGAATATAGAAACAAATTTTTCAAGGTCAAACTTCGTTTCTGCTGAAAGTCACATTTTTTTAAATGGAACACACGGTATATTTTGCATTTTTTGGTTAGATCTGATCATTCTAAACAAGTTTTGTATAGTATACTATAGCTTTACTTCTAACCGTTTGGCGGGAATTTTGAAATTTGTAGCGCGAACGTTGGCACTTTGAAGGACTGTACCGGGCTAACCACTTAAGATTTCAAAATGAAATTTACCGCATAAATTATTTAAAATACTCTTCATTAACAGGGCATCAATTTTTAAATTTTTTTAGTTTTATTTTTTTTCTCGAGATTTTCAAAATGCCAACGTTCGCGCTACAAATTTCAAAATTTCCGCCGAACGGTCAGAATTAGAGCTATAGTATGCTATACAAAACTTGTTTAGAATGATCAGATCTAACCAAAACATGCAAAATATACCGGGTGTTCCATTTAAAAAAATGTAGCTTTTTTCCGCAGACGAAGTTTGACCTTGAAAAATTTGTATCTATATACCAAACAAAACTTGAAGGTCTACTCTATGATCCACTTTTTGATTCAACCTGCTAACTTATAAGACAACGGAGATATTCCAATTTAAAAGTGCGACAAAACGGTTGGATCACCCTGTACATAGTTCTAATTTGGCAAATTTCGAGTATTTTTATGATTCTTCAACCCCTTCCACAATAATTGTCAATCTTCAAAAGGATAAATTTGTACACGGCTTATTATCAGAATTTGAAGAGCTTTCATATGTTAACGTGAAAACGGGGGTGCGAAAATGTGACTTTTCGTGGGTCGATTTGGCCCAAAGTATAGGTAATCAGTTCTTCCTTAAATCATACAATATGCACATACTAAATTTAGGCTAGATCGGTCCAGTAGTTTGGGCTGTAGCGTGTTTACAGGCACACAGACATTTCCCAAAAACCACTTTTTTGGGTTTCCAGGTCTTTGAGACGTAAGGATTTGATGTTTTTGGCGATTCGATTTTTCGATCGATTTTAATAACTGTTCCGCGAAGCGTATAACTTCCGACATTGTTCAGGGCTAGTCAGATGTGTGGAAACAGCCGATTATTTCCCAAACTATGCACTGTATCAAAAAAATTATCAACAGAGAAGCGGCTGGAATCTCCGCATCGCGTAGGTCTTTGATTTCCGTGTCTTGTGTTTGAAATTTTAAAGTTTATATGCCTAAATGGCACTTCCCTTGGACCTATTGCTCCCAAAAGCTCTTCAACGTGTCACCTATTCCCTGTGCCAAATTACAGCCAAACCGATACAGTAGTTTGGGCTATAACGTGGTTTTAGTGTTATTAAAAAATGTCGATTTTTCTACCAGGGTACTAATGCGAATAAATTTTGTGTTATTTAAAACCAGAATTTGAAGACCTTTCTGATGGCGACAATAAATCTTTCAAATACTTATTTTGGGTGGTTAAATGAGAGAATAATTTAAATTTGGAAATTGGTGTGCCAAAACGGCACATTCCGTGGGTCGATTGAATCCAAAAATTTTTTAACTCTTCGACGTGTAATACAATCCCCATGTGCAAAATTTCAGCCAAATCGGTTCAGGGTTCCAATGATACTACACTTGACATACCTTCTCGTTGAAAAAAATAGTGAATAGTTTAGGGAAATAATCGGCTGTTCCATACATTTGACTAACCCTGTATATACTTTGAAGAACACCTTTTCGGAAAAATTAATAATGTTTTATTTCTTCCTCTTTATCTGGGTATAATATTCGGAAGTAAAATGTTGTCTTGGGAAGTGAATTTTTGGCGAAATAACACGCAAGGGGTGGATTTGGGAAGTAGAAATTCCATTGTCTTTCTAATACTTAGGTAGTTCCAAAAACGTCTCCAGCATTATTCTCACCAAATTACCAAAATCTCCAAAATACAGGGTGTTCCAATGAAAAGTATCCACCCCAAATATTTCGTAAACCAAATAAAATATGAAAATTCGCTCGGACAGGTCGATTTTTATTTGGAGGGGGACACTTAAATCCATGCTTGGCGAAATTTCAAAAATCACTCCTTAACCCCCACCTACCCTCACTTCAAAATTTTAAACGGCAACCCCCCACTTGTGATACATCATTTGAAAGCTAATTCCATTGCCAATCTAACGCTGTAACAATTTTTGATATTTGTTAAACTCTAGCGCCCTCTTTGGTAACATTTTAAATTACATTAGGGCCCTTTGTGATACATCATAATATATCATAATAAATGCAGGAATTTTTTTAATCCATCCATTCCCGTGCGGTTGGGTGCCCATCGGGCGCGTCCCCGGGTGGTGGATAGGGGAATGGCCAGTCCGCTGGTTAGTTACGGCCATACGTGCAGACCTGGGGCTTAAAACCCTCACGTGTCTGTACCAAAGCCGCTACCGCGAACCAACCCCTCTGAGACACCGGGCGCCCTCTCAGAGTAATAGCCTTACCCTCATGCGCCGGGCTCCATGAGGGCGGACCGAACTCCCGGGGTTAACTGGGAATTTCAGACCAGATTTAGGAGGGTACCGGAGGCCTCAATGCAGCAAATGGGGTCGGAAGACACTCATAGCTGCTCTGAGACTTAGGGACCTAGCAGCCTGAACAGAGGGACTGGAAGACTGATACTTCTGTTATCTGTACGGAGGGACAAAAAAAAAAATAAAAAATTACCTCACGGTTGCGATAGGGATAGGCTGATAACTGGACCTATCAGATTTTTGTGACTAGGGACTAATTGTGACTGATGGGACTGAAAAAGACACCGCAGTTGCACAGGTACCGTGACACTGGCAGACCCTCAGGGAATGAGGGCGGACCGAATTCCCGGGGTTAACTGGGAATTTCAGACCAGATTTAAGAGGATACTGGAGGCCTCAATGCGGCAAATGGGGTCGGAAGACACTCATAGCTACTCTGAGACTTCGGGACCTAGCAGTCTGAACAGAGAGACTGGAAGACTGATACTTCTGTTGTCTGTACGGAGGGAAAAAAAAATGAAAAATACCTCGCGGTTGCGATAGGGACAGGTTGACAACTGGACCTATCAGACTTTTGTGGCTAGGGACTAATTGTGACTGATGGGACTGAAAAAGACACCGCAGTTGCACAGGTACCGTGACACTGGCAGACCCTCAGGGAATGAGGGCGGACCGAATTCCCGGGGTTAACTGGGAATTTCAGACCAGATTTAAGAGGATACTGGAGGCCTCAATGCGGCAAATGGGGTCGGAAGACACTCATAGCTACTCTGAGACTTCGGGACCTAGCAGTCTGAACAGAGGGACTGGAAGACTGATACTTCTGTTGTCTGTACGGAGGGAAAAAAAAATGAAAAATACCTCGCGGTTGCGATAGGGACAGGTTGACAACTGGACCTATCAGACTTTTGTGGCTAGGGACTAATTGTGACTGATGGGACTGAAAAAGACACCGCAGTTGCACAGGTACCGTGACACTGGCAGACCCTCAGGGACTGTGGCACCAACAACCAGTTGTGACTGATGGAGCTGTCCACCAGGAACCATCGGCCACACGGGGGGAAGATGTCTGCAGTCTGTACGGAAGGGTAGTTATAATAGTGCTGCGCAGGACGCTAGGGACTAGTTGTGACTGATGGGACTGAAAAAGATACCACAGCTGCACAGGTACCGTGACACTGGCAGACCCTCAGGGACTGTGGCACCAACAACCAGTTGTGGCTGATGGGGCTGTCCACCAAGAACCGTCGGCCACACTGGGGGAAGATGTCTGCAGTTTGTAACATAGAGGGACATAAATTGATACCTCAACTGAACCTTTTAAGGGTACACTTTAAGCTGCCTTCGACACCAAGAAACCAGTTGTATCCGGCAGGGCTGAAAAAGACCTGCCGGTTATAGTGGGTTCGCGGGACGAAGCTTCAACAAACTCCCTAAAGAGCAGAAGTACCCGCCGTGGTATAACAAAGCGGGGTGGCTTTTCTAGCACCCGATTAACACTATTCAGTTTCTACAGCAGAAGTACTGGGTCTTTGCAGAACCGGGGTTCCTGATGTAGGAAATGGATAACTGTCACACTGCGGGCATAATGGACCATAAGGTCTGAATGCAGCGGACCCGTCAGGGAAACGCACCGCAGAACGAAATACGAAATACGAATAATCCATCCATTCGTTCAAAAGTTACAGCCTAAAGTTGAAGGATTTCTAGGCCCATCAGAACCAGCTCATGTCTTTCAATGTAACATTTGAACGAGTGGGTGGATTTCAAAAAATTTTGCATCAGTTTTCAGAGAATTTGAAACCCTTTCAAATGATGTATCACAAAGGGTCTTAATGTCATTTAAAATTTTACCAAAGAGGGCGCTCGAGTTGAACAAAAATATCAAAAATTGTTGCAACGTCAGATTGGCAATAAAATTAGCTTTCAAATGATGTCACAAGTGGGGGGTTGCCATTTAAAATTTTGAAGTGGGGGTAGGTGGGGATTAGTTAGTGAGTTTTGAAATTTCGCCAAGCATGGATTTAAGTGTCTTCCTGCAAATAAAAATCGACCTGTCTGAGCGAATTTTCATATTTTATTTGGTTTACGAAATATTTGGGGTGGATACTTTTCATTGGAACACCTGTATTTCAAAATTTCCAGAACAAATCAAAGAAAATTAAAACATTTAGGTAGCAACTAAACCATTAGGTATTTGTTTATCCATATACCTATTAATCGAATTTAATTGCAGCGTTGAAAATGCAGTGCGATAAATAAACCAGCGATAAAATTCTTAACTGTGTCACGGCATTTATTTTACAAATGATAAGATTTAAGCCAGGATTTAAGTCTCCATCGATTTATAAGAACTTCGTATTATTATTATTATTATTATTGTACCACCGTTTATTGTAGCGAAATTGGATCAAAGTCAACTATTTTTCGATCGTTCGATCCTACAGTCATTTCCTGCAATTTTACAGGAACCGGAGCCAAGTCCGAGTCGATTTAATTCGGTCAACCCACACACCTTTCGGGTACAGAGAAAACCGATTATTCTGCGATGACAAAACGAGAAGTGAACAATGAAGAAAGGGCGCCGAAAATAAGTATGAGCTCCGTGAATCATCAAAATACTAATGAGATGCAATGAAATTTGGTATGGTTGCATTGTAAGTTATCAAAAGTGTAGGCAGGTATGCGAAACGTAAACCATTTTGCTGGGTGGGATCGAGAAAATGTGAACTTCCATGTGCAAGAGTCAGTTTCAGTTTGGGAGAACCTGGTAGTCGGTTCGTCGAGAGCAAGCAGGTTATTGTAACAGTATTAGCGCAACACGTGCTGTGTATTATCCGCTACTTGAATTTTTTCGCCCTTGGGCTTTAGCGAGTTCTAGGAGTAAGTACTAGCACTTATCTTTTTTTTACTAAAATATTATTGTCAATCTGAAAAAAGAAAGTAAATGATTAAACTGGTTTCCGTACAATTTACATAATTTTTGGCGGCCTTGGTGGAGCAAATTGCTAATTGAATTACTACCAAATTATCAAATCAAATTAGTACTATTTGAGATGCAAATAAGGTTCTGTGGAATTGCTGCCAACGCTTGTTTTGTTTGGCAAAATAATATTGCATTGTTTATTTGATGCGCCAGTTTTTCTTTAAATAAATGAATGGCTGAATAATATCGCGCGGTATCTTCTACATATTACATAAATGCAACGGTCGTGATATATTTGATAAGATTATTTCGCGGATAAGGTGGCGATTTTAAATATTATTATTATCAAACAAGTTACAGTTGAGTAAAAATGTGGTAGGTATGTCGAACGCGATAATATACAGGGTTAGTCAAAACATTTTAAGTAAATTGTTCAAATGAGAGTTGAATGAAACTTTTTGCCATGATAATTATTCCCACCTCGTCGTTTTGGAGAAATTGTTACATCATCGATTTTTTAAAATGACGGGATATGTCGAGTATTGTAGGTAAAGACGTATTTCTTTTCCTTCACAACAGAGCGAAAAAATCGTACTCTTAAATAATGGAAACGAGAAAATGTCAATTTGTGCTCCCAAAAAGTATGAACCTAGACGTTTATTTCACAAACTATTTACTTTATCAAAAAATTGTTCCAATAAAAGTTGACAGGCAATTAAGAACCTGCAAAGAATCTGCAAGAAAAGAAAAATTGTTCGAATGAAATTGTTCGAATACAATTGTACGAAAAAACTATTGTCAGGAAGGTAAATTGTTCGAAAGGTAAATTGTTCGAAAGACAGCAGCCGAAAGCGAGAACTCGTCAAAATATCGGACTTTGCAGTGCGAGAAGCTAGGACAGTTCAAGGTCTATGCCAAGTCAGGTTTTTTTTTAATTTTTGATTATCGAACATTTGCTTTTCGAATAATTTACCTTTCGAACAATTTACCATTGGAACAATTTACTTTTCGAACAATTGTCTTTCGAACAATTTACCATTCGAACAATAGTTTTTCGAACAATTGTATTCGAACAAATGCATTAAAAACTCATATTCAAAAATCAAAAATTCATATCTTTCTGATGATTAGTGGTAATTAAATGAAACCTTGAACTCTTATATTTTCTAGGCCTTCTAGATTTAGAGCGACGGCAGACAACTTTTCTTTTTCTTATGGCCGCCATATTGGATGTTAACACTACCGGATACACAAAAAAATAGCTTTTCAAAAATGCAACCACAGCTTGAACTTTATTGACAGAATGCCAGAATTTGAAAATTGGTATGAGTAATCTATAAAATCAAACTAAATTTAGATGAAAAAAACATTTGCAAAAGCCTACACCGACCTTTTCAATCTCCTACGACATGTGAAAACAATTGAATTCGTCAGAAATAGAAAAGAATACGTCGTGAAATCGTGTGACTCAAGTTTTGACATTTTCTTCAAAAATGCGAAAGTTCTACATTTGATTTGAATAGCGCCTATCGTCAGAAAGATATAAATTTTTCTTTAAAATCACAATTTTCAGTTTTTTCGGGATAACTCAAAAACGAATCAAAACGAAAGAGAATTCTTTACACATTCTTAATTACCTTAAAAACGCGCAACTCTCTAAGATCCCAATAGGGGGACAATGAAATTGGCAACATCCTGTATAAGGATCTGATTTTCTCACCAAATTATAAAGAGAAAAAAGATGCAGCAGAGAAGCGGCTGGAACCTCCCCATCGTGTGGGTCTTTGATTTCCGTGTCTTGTGTTTCAAATTTTAAAGATGATATGCCTAAATGGCACTTCTCGTGGACCAATTGCTCCCAATAGCCTTTCAGCACGTCAACGGGTCACCTAATCTCCATCATGTACCAAATTTCAGCCAAATCGATCCAGTAGTTTGGGCTATAACGTGGTCTTGCTATTTATTATAAAATCTCGACTTTTCTACCCAAAGGGTACTTAATGCGAATGAATTTTGTCCTATTTCAAACCAGAAATTGAAGACCTTTCTGATGGTGATAATAAATCTTTCAAAAACTTTTTTTGGATGGTTAAATGAGAGAATAATTTTAAATTTGGAAATTGGTGTGCCAAAACCGCACTTTCCGGTTACCGATTGAATCCAAAATTTGTTCAGCTCTTCGACGTGTATTACAAACCCCATTTGCAAAATTTCAGCCAAATCGGTTCAGGGGCTTGGGCTATACAGCGATTTTAAAGTCCGATAAAAATCTCAATTTTTTAAATTTTTGTCCCAAAAGATGCGTCTAACTTTTATTTGAACAATTTTTTCATTAAGTTGGTAGTTTGGGAAATAATCGCCCATTTCCATACTTTTGACTAACCCTGTATAGGTACACTTACGGACAATAAAAACCGGGTAGATTACAATATTTCATCTCCTCCAAAACATGAATTTGCAAAGTTGTCTTATTTTCCTTGTTACTTTTGGTATTTCTTCTTAACTGCAGTAAATTTTTTCTTGCCTTTAGTGCTAATTCTACAGACTTCGAATAATTTTGTGTTTTTTTTGTTCATTTTCTACTGCAAACACTGTAAAGGAGGCACTACCACTATGTGCAGATTGATAAAAATGTGCAGCCGATTCCACCAGTAAATTCAGGCGGCCCCTACATACCCATTACTATAATAAACAGGGATACACATCGCATTGATGTACATCTTCCGGTAGCTTTATTTTCTGTACCTAACTGTACCTAAGATTATTCTAGGCACTAGGTACTTTTTGATACTTCGTGAAAAGTGTGACCTCCATAAACTAAACTATCGAAATTTAATGACATTTTTGTCAGAAGCAACAATTCTCGAAACGTTTAAATTCGATGTTCAAAATTAAAAAAGGCAGCAGAGAAGCGGCTGGAACCTCCCCAACGCGTAAGTCTTTGATTTCCGTGACTTGTGTTTAAGATTTTAAAGTTAATATGCCTAAATGGCACTTCCCGTTAACCAATTGCTCCCAAAAACCTTTCAGCTCTTCAACGGGTCACCTGACCTCCATGTACCAAATTTCAGACAAATCCTTCCAGTAGTTTGGGCTATAACGTGGTTTCAGTGTTATTTCAAAATTTCGATTTTTCTACCCAAAAGGTAATAAATGCGAATAAATTTTATCTCATTTAAAACCAGAATTCGAAGATCCTTCTAATGGTGGCAATAAATCTTTCAAAAATTTGTTTTGGATGGGTAAATGAGAGAATAACTTTAAATTTGGAAATTGGTGTGCCAAAACGGCACTTTCCGTGGGTCGATTGAATCCAACATTTGTTCAGCTCTTCGACGTGTAATACAATCCCTATGTGCAAAATTTCAGCCAAATCGGTTCAGGGGCTTGGGCTGTACCGCGATTTTAAAGTCCGATAAAAATCTCGATATTTTTAGTTTTTGGTCAAAAGGGCACTGACAGTGAATACATCTTTGGAAGCAGAATCTGAAGGCCTTTCTTATTGTGACGTGAAAAATGGGGGTTTACATTTAAAATTTAAAAGTTGATGTGCCAAAACGGCATTTCTGGTTGCACGATTGGCTCCAAAAGCTTTTCAGATCTAAGTTGGGTTATCACATGCACACGTACCAAATTTCAGCCAAATCGGTCGAGTAGTTTGGGCTGTGGCGTGTTTACGAACGAGCGAACGAACGAACGAACGTACGTACGTACGTACATACATACAGACACATTTTAAAAACAACTTTTTTGGGTTCCTGAGACCTCAAAACGTACAGATCCGGTCTTATCTCGAATTCGAAAATTTTAGTGATTGCAGTAACCTCCCTTTTTTTTTAAATGGTGAAGTGGAGTGGGGAGGTTAAAAAAGTTGTCAATTTAATTGAAATATTTGTCAATTTGAATGAAAATCCTAGCAAGTGCTCAAGGTACTTGCTACGGATTTCAATTTCAATCACTATTATTTTATTAATAAATACTATAACAATCCTTAGTTACAATATATAAACTAAAGAAATAGCCAATCGTATGTATCAAAAGTTTTCAATGACATTCATAATAGCACTGATTAACTATTTAGTAAGTATTCTATCGATTATTTCAATAATTCCAGTGCATGAAGGGAGTCAGTCTGCACAGTAGATAAAACAGTCCGACTGTATTATCGGCTCTGTCAGTTTGGACATTGCTGTGACACAAGAATGAGAAATGACGACTAACATAACAAATAACTAATCTGTCACAAAATGTCATGAAATGAAAACGCCCAAAAGTACCGGATCTAGTGCATTAAGCACTAAAATGGGCAACCCTTAGACTGACGACCGTTATTTTCGTTTACCTAATCACGTTCATTCGAGTAAGTATTCATAAATGTCGTTATTTTATTAAAATTATCACCACGCTTGTTTTGCATATTGGCAATAAAAGTCGTCTTTTTAACTTCCACAATCGCGGAGCAGTTACTAAAATCGTTCGAAAAATCAATCGCCAAAAACATCAAATCTTTGACCTTGAAGGCACTGGAGTATGTCAGAATCAGAGCTGGGCCAAGTACCGAAAAAAGTACAAGTATCAAGTACTAAGTACTTGATATTTTGAATATACTTTAAGTGTTAAGTACAAGTACTGGATAGAAGTACTTGAAAATTGCAGTCCAGTACTTTACTAGTGCGCACACGTTAAGTACCCAGTACCAGTACCAATACTTAAAAAAGTACTGAGTAAAATAAGGGACTGAGTATTTAATAAAGTACTTAAGTACTTCATAAAATACTTAAGCACTTGACATAGTACTTAAGTAAAATAAGAGACTGAGTATTTAATAAGGTACTTAAATACTTGACACAGTACTCAAGTATCTACTTGTTATTGAGACAGACTTTAAAAACAATATTTTGAAAATTCCAGATGAATAGGTAGATCAGAAAGGTAGAAGTGAAAATTCTACAAAAAAAAACCTCAAAAATTACTAAACGCATCAAACAAATATCCTTTACAGTCAAAATATCAATATTTTTGGCGAACAAAAGGAAATAACACATTTTGAACTTCAAAAACACTTTTTTACAAATAGCAGGTACCTAGGTCAAACAGGAAGAGACAAAATCTAAAATCACTAAAATAGTTAACATTTTCTTTTAAAGTTAAAACGTCAATATTTTTGGTGGAAAAAAACGCATTTTGAACCGAAATAGCCCTATTTTGAAAATTCCTAGTCGAATCAGGCAAGAAGTCAAAATTTTCCAGAAAGATTCACAAAACCATTCTGGCCTTCAAACACTATCTCGAATATTTCAGGTACGTAAGTTATTTGTAAGAAGACGACATTTTCCAAAAAGAATCCAAAATCACTAAAATAGTCAAATATTTTCTTTTTAAAGTCAAAATGTCAATGTTTCTGAGGGAAAAACGTATTTTGAACTTCAAAAATTTTCCGTGGAAAAGTAAAAACAACCGCATTTTGAAGTTCAAAAACACTATTTTGAAAATATTCCAGATAGTTCAGATAGGAAGAAGTCAAAATTCTCCAAAAAGAACATCAAAAATTACTAAAATTCATCAAAAAATTTTCTTTTACAGCCAAAATATATCCTTTACAGTCACAATATCAATATTTTTGGTGAAGAAAAGGAAAACATTTTGAACTTCAAAAACATTTTTTAGAAAATAGCAGGTAGGTCAGACAGGAAGAGTCAAAATATAAAATCACTAAAATATTTGACATTTTCTTTTAAATTTAAAGCGTCAATATTTTTGGTGGAAAAAAAACGCATTTTGAACCGAAAATGCCCTATTTTGAAAATTCCTAGTCAAATTTTCCAGAAAGATTCACAAAAACATTCTGGCCTTCAAACATTATCTCGAATATTTCAGGTACATAAGTTATTTGTAAGAAGACGAAATTTTTCAAAAAAAATCCAAAATCACTAAAATAGTCAAAATATTTTCCTTTTAAAGTGAAAATGTCAATGTTTCTGAGGGAAAAACGAAAAAACGTATTTTGAACTTCAAAATTTTCCGTGGGAAAGTAAAAACAACAGCATTTTGAAGTTCAAAAACACTATTTTGAAAATATTCCAGATAGTTCAGAAAGGAAGAAGTCAAAATTCTCCAAAAAGAACATCAAAAATTACTAAAATTCATCAAAAAATTTTCTTTTACCTACAGCCAAAATATATCCTTACAGTCAAAATATCAATATTTTTGGTGAAAAAAAAGGAAAACATTTTGAACTTCAAAAACACTTTATAAAAAATAGCAGGTATGTCAGACAGGAAGAGTCAAAATATAAAATCACTAAAATATTTGACATTTTCTTTTAAAGTTAAAACGTCAATATTTTTGGTAGAAAAAAACGCATTTTGAACCGAAAATGCCCTATTTTGAAAATTCCTAGTCAAGTCAGGCAAGAAGTCAAAATTTTCCAGAAAGATTCACAAAAACATTCTGGCCTTCAAACACTATCTCGAATATTTCAGGTACATAAGTTATTTGTAAGAAGACGAAATTTTTCAAAAAAAATCCAAAATCACTAAAATAGTCAAAATATTTTCTTTTTAAAGTGAAAATGTCAATGTTTCTGAGGGAAAAACGAAAAAACGTATTTTGAACTTCAAAATTTTCTGTGGAAAATTAAAAAACAACCGCATTTTGAAGTTCAAAAACACTATTTTGAAAATATTCCAGATAGTTCAGAAAGGAAGAAGTCAAAATTCTCCAAAAAGAACATCAAAAATTACTAAAATTCATCAAAAAATTTTTCATGTAAATAAGATGGCCCTATTTTTCAGTAAAAGATTCAGTACCGAACTCGATACTTAAGTACTCGATACTTAAGCACTCGATACTTAAGCACTCGATACTTAAGTACTTGATGCCGCACGGGTAAAAGGAATCTCTCGCAACGTTCTCACACGCCAATTTGGTAAAAATCAGTGGTGGCATAATCCATGCTTTATGACCGTATAAACCGTGAAATTAACGACGGGCATAAAATAACATCTGTGGCAGTAGTACAACAACGAAATAAAATCGACAATATTTTCAGTTTAATCTTAAATCTGACAGAGTCGTTATCGTATAAAATAAAGTGCGATATTGCGTAGGTGTTTGCTCCTCATCGAAACCGCCTTCTTCGGGGGCAAATATAGCTGCCCTAAAAAGGTGCGGACTCATCGACTCGTTCGGGGGCTTACTTAGGTTTTGTTTAATTTAACAATCCACGACGATATTTAAAGCGCATTAGTGCATCCGAGAAGTAGGTATTTTAGGATTCACCTGAAGACAATAAATTACCATTGCTTTATTTTTAGTTTTTTAATTTTGACTTTTTCTGAAACTGATGGAAGGATGGAGGAGGTGAGAAAACATCTGAGGCGCCTTTTAATGAAAACATTTATTTAATTGACTCTCGAGTTGCATTTAATCTGTTTTCTACTAGTGAAATTAAAAATTAATATTGGCATCGCGTTCAGGATTTTTGCTGGTTTGAGATAAAATTCTTTGCTAGGCGTCAGACATTGGTATTTGGGCAATAAAAATAATTCATGACTTTACAAAGATTAAATAATAAATTACATAACTAACTTTTCTTGTACTTACGTAGTGGGATCAAAAGAAAGTGCACAAGGGATGAAATAGTGCCCTTCATTGTTCTTAAGCGAAGGCATAACATAACAATGAACACAATAATGTTACACAAATAAATATACACAGTACATTACAGGGGTGCCTACTACGAAAGCGTAGAGCTGCCATGATATTTGCTGACTTTTTTTATTTTGTAACTTACAGAAAAAGTGTCAATTTACAGAACAAAGTGAAAATTTACAGAGAAAGTGTAATTTTACAGAAAAAGTGTAATTTACAGAAAAAGTGTAAATTTACAGAAAAAGTGCAAATTTACAGAAAAAGTGTAAATTTACAGAAAAAAGTGAAAATTTACAGAACAAGTGTAAATTTACAGAAAAAGTGTAGATTTACGGAAAAAGTGTAAATTTACAGAAAAAGTGCTTTACAGAAGAAGTCTAAATTTGCAGATAAAAGTGAAAATTTACAGAAAAAGTGTAAATTTACAGAAAAAGTGTTTTACGGAAAAAGTGTAAATTTACAGAAAAAGTGCAAATTTACAGAAAAAGTGAAAATTTACAGAAAAAGTGTAAATTTACAGAAAAAGTGTTTTACGGAAAAAGTGTAAATTTACAGAAAAAGTGCAAATTTACAGAACAAGTGTAAATTTACAGAAAAAGTGTAGATTTACGGAAAAAGTGTAAATTTACAGAAAAAGTGCTTTACAGAAGAAGTCTAAATTTGCAGATAAAAGTGAAAATTTACAGAAAAAGTGTAAATTTACAGAACAAGTGTAAATTTACAGAAAAAGTGTAGATTTACGGAAAAAGTGTAAATTTACAGAAAAAGTGTTTTACGGAAAAAGTGTAAATTTACAGAAAAAGTGCAAATTTACAGAAAAAGTGTAAATTTACAGAAAAAAGTGAAAATTTACAGAAAAAGTGTAGATTTACGGAAAATGTGTAAAACAGAAAAAGTGCAAATTTATAGAAAAAGTGTAGATTTACGGAAAAAGTGTAAATTTACAGAAAAAGTGTAAATTTACAGAGAAAGTGTAGATTTACAGAAAAAGTGTAAAACAGAAAAAATGTAAATTTACAGAAAAAGTGTAAATTTACAGAAAAAGTGTAAATTTACAGAATAAGTGTAAATTTACAGAAAAAGTGTACTATCACTAGAAACACCCCACTACACCGAAACACTTGATTTACACTGCTGACGCGTTTCGAACACAATGTGCTCATTATCAAAGCCGAAGCTAAAACAGTTGTAGTAGATCAAGTGTTTCGGTGTAGTGGGGTGTTTCTAGTGATAGTGCATTTTTCCACCGAAGTTGTCCAGTGTTTCCATAGAGAAAAAGTGTAAATTTGTTTTCGTTCTGAGAGCATTGTTACGGAGTTGTACAGGGTAGTCCAAACGCATTAATACACGTACAGGTCAACCTTATTTTTTGAAGCACATCCGATACTTTTTTGCACTTCCGGTTTAACCGGAAATTGTTTCAATTTTAATTTTTCTAATGGAATCATACATTTTTTTTAACGGATTCGGAATCTACGGTTTTTTCTGAGCTAGAAATTTGTGTCATACCCGACCGGAAGTAGAGTAACGGTCACCCTAGATTTTCAAAAACATCGAAGAAATCCGTGAAAAATTGAGATTTTTGAAAAACGATAATACACGTCAACTTTGATTTTTGGCGCCAATTCAGTTGCGCAATTACATTTACTTAAGGGTGTATTGTAAGGAAACAAAAATGGCACCTACCAAGTTAATGAAAATTTCACAGATTATTCTTATCCATGTTCTAAAGCCCTCGTGTAAATTTGGAATTGCCCGTTTAAAAGTTTTAATTCAAGAAAATACAGGCTGGTCCAACACTAGTGTCCAGCGGCAAAACGACCTTTTCCTTTGAAGCTAGAGTTTTGAATTTTTTACAGGGTGTATGGGTACTAAAAACCCTCCAGATGGCCTTAATTTTTTTTGATTAGACCAAAAATGTGACGTCACGAGATTTCAAATTGAGCTATTTTCATGGAATAAATAATTTTTGTCCATAGGTTGATTATTTTGGGCCTTAAGAGTATGTTGACCAGATTTTAAATTTTTTTGAACGTCAGGTTAGCAAACTGCAGAAGGCAAAATAATCGTCATTTTATTTCATAAGGAGGCCGTGAAACAATATCGAAACGATGCGCCGTGTGTCCAACTTGAGTTCATCGGAGATTTAGAACTGTCAGTTGCTTGTCATGTTTTGACACGGGTGATTGAACTCCAGACTTATTAATTGATTGATTTATTGAAATAATCTGATATTTTTACAAAAAACTTATGCGAAAGTCATGAATATTCACGGCGAAGTGTTTGAACGCGCAGGCGCAATCGCAATGCGTGTTTACATCTCGACAGCTGATGCCGGCAGTCCGACACGATTAATAACCTTTCTAGCGGTTTATTTCCTTGCAAACTCGTACAAAGGTTTACCCTATTTAATTATCTGTGAATTGGGTAAGTTTTTCAACTTTCATTGTATCTGTAAAAACAACCCTGTTTCCTGTTTAATTGAAGGTGATGTTGAAGATTTGGACTCGGATTTAAACGACAAGATTATGGCATCTACTACAAATAATTGTTGATGATTATCACGTTCTGATCCAAGACTGTTTACATTTTACAAGGGAAAAGTGTGGATATTGTGCACCAGTGTCGGTTTGAGGAACCCGTGTAGTGACTGCGATGATTAGTGTCAAGATTGCAGTGAAACCTTACTACGTTTAACTAAATAAACTACATTGTTGAATTAGTAATGTGAAATAAATTACTAGCTAGGAATTTGGGGCATTTTGTTCCAAGTGAATATTCAGACCATTTCATAAAGATGCGTGTGTACCTTACTTAAAATAAATAAGTTTAGTGGTGCTTTATTCATAATTTAATCCAACAGAAATTGTTACTGTTTTGCTGATTGTTTTACAAAGACAATACCTATGATTTTGAAACCTGTCCCAGATTCATTCGCATTGCATTTCACCAAAGTTCGGGCACTTCGACAGACAGGGTTTCGGTTTCTCGTTCTCATTACTAACACTGACGAATAATTCTGCTAGTCTTGCCTTTCGTTATTCCTTTGTCTTGTAATTGTAGTAAACAACTGCTTCTTGTAGATTGTGATGATCCTGTCGTCCAAATCTTCACACCTTAAATTAACCAGTATTGCTTATAATAATACAAAGAAAATTTAAAAACTTACTCTATTCACTGATAATTAAATGAGGTAAACCTCTGGAAAGCGTTTGCAAGAAAATAAACTGCTAAAAGGTTCATCTTCACATCTTCCAGGCATCAACTGCCGAGAGTCGAGGATGTAAACAACACGCTTTGCGTCTGCGCGCGTGTTTAAAACTTCGCGGGGCAGACTCGATGATTTTCACATAATTTTTTTGTAAAAATATTAGATTATTCGAATAAATCAATCAATTAATAATTCTGGGGCTCAATGGCCGCTGTCAAACATGACAAGCAACTGACAGTTCTAAATCTCCGATGAACTCGAGTTGGACACACGGCGCGTCGTTTCGATATTGTTTCACGGCCTCCTTATGAAATAAAATGACGATTATTTTGCCTTCTGCAGTTTGCTAACCTGACGTTCAAAAAAATTAAAAATCTGGTCAACATAATCTTAAGGCCAAAAATAGTCAACCTATGGACAAAAATTATTTATTCCATGAAAATAGCTCAATTTGAAATCTCGTGACGTCACATTTTTGGTCCAATGAAAAAAATGTTAACGTCATCTGAAGGGTTTTTAGTACCCATACACCCTGTAAAAAATTCAAAACTCTAGCCTCAAAGTAAAAGGTCGTTTTGCCGCTGGACACTAGTGTTGGACCAGCCTGTATAACATGCGATCTTATATTGGCAAAAAAAGTTTAGAAAAAATGGTACCATTGGTTTGTTAATTCCTCGGTTAATTCTTACGTGTATAGAATGAATACTGAGGAATAATTTGGTATAGGTATGATTTTCATCAAAGATTACTGAACTCGTTCTCGAGATATTAATTTACTAGACAATAAATGTTTCGTTTTCTAATTATTCATTGCGAAAACGTGGCATTACAGTCTTGAAAAAACCATAGTAGGTAACAATTTAACTACTCAGACTTTTTACATTAACGTGACACTAGTTGACAGAATAGCCATCAGCTTAAAAGAAGTTACAGTGTTGCGAGATTTCTTCATGATTTCTTACTTTTGAATCAGGGATTTTTGTCTAATTTTAACAGGACTATATTGTTTTTTGCATATTTACAATGAAAGTTGTCCTTTTTTTAATGAAAAATCGTAATGAGACTACCACTTTTTTTAACGAAAAAACGTAATGATAGTATCACTTTTTTTAACGATTTTAACAGTTTTTCATCTTTACATCTTACGTCTTTACATTGTTACATTATATTATCACACCAAGAAAGTAAAGGGCTACCCAGTGTTGCCAATCATTACTCCCCCATTAGAAAAAAAAATCGTTTCCACTCTTTCGCGTATGGGATATACAAAAAATTACGCGTTCAACACGTAATGAAAGTATCTTTTTTTCACTCGTTTGATCAAACTTCAAACTCATGAAAAAAATATTACTTTCATTACTAGTTGTACAAATAACTATTTTAAATCCAAAGATATTCAAGGTGGGAAGTTTAAAAAAAAGACCCTGTATGTATGTATAACCTAGCGTCTAGCCCTCTTTCGTTTTACTAATTAATTTTTATAAGTTTGCGATGAATCATCTTCTTTAATGCAATTTCATGGTAAATATTGACATTAGATTTTATTAGACCGCGGTCCTTTAATTATGCTAAGTATTGTACACAAGTCGAGACACAAATAAAACAAGAACAGAGCAGAGCTATTCTTTCTGAACTTCAGGTGGATATCCAAGAGGCAAAAAATAAAAAAAAACTTCAAAGGTTTCGCTCAATTGCCAATTTGAATATAATATCGACTTCACTTTGCAAAATAAATTCAGCGTTCAGTAATAAATATTTTGCGGAGTTTATGAATAATATAAGGTCGAAGGCTGGCACTCACGACCTAGATAAAATCAGTAATACGGCTGTTTTTAATGGACCATTTCAGTACACTATTTCCTTGGCTTCCTGTATATTTTCAGGACGAATTGCAGAAATAAACTGTTTAACGTCAGCTGCTTGTCGGCTACCTTAATACATTATGCACTTTTAACATTTTAGATTTTTCAAAATTTTGGGCCTCGAAAAAATCTAATTGTTAGCACTTTAACTTGTAATATACTTAGTGCAAGGACCGAGGGGTTGACAACTTGGAAATTTTGGTGTACAAGCATGAGAAATTTGTACAATTTTTTTCAGGAATTTTGGATATTTTTACATAATTTTGCACATCGACGCGTCCACGCCAGAACGACATAAGCGCCACAGAGCAAATTTTACAGGGGAGCGAAAATAGTGTTTCGATTCTGTAAAAATAAACGGAATAAAATGAATTTAAGGTAACATGGTCAGTGAATTTTTTGCTTATTTATGAGATAATTATATCTTGAGAATTTTTTGGATAATTTTCCATTATTAACGTTTTTGGCGTTTATGTCAACCAGTATATGTATTTGGCGTTTGTGTCATAATCAAAAAGTGGCTTATGCCAATTTGAAACTCTATCGGTCGTCTTGTTCGGCGCTTATGCACGCTTATGCCAAATCAAAACGAAATCTGAATATTTAGAAAATGGCACTTATGTCATCAAAATAATAGCTAACTTAGACAAAATTAACATTTTTTTAATTTTTCTAATCATATTACTCTTAAATTAATGACAATAATAACATAACTGCATGATCCTCTTTGTTCTTGAACTGATTTGAAATAATTAGAATCCCTGTTGCAAATCACAGTAGAAACCATTGAAAAAAATGTCTAGTGGATTCTACAGGTTTCAATGTGTGTATTTGCACGGGAAATTCCCAGTACAATCCAATAGAAAATTGCCCTGGTTCACACTGTGCAATTCCATCAGACACCAATGGAAACCAGTAAAATCCCCAAGAGATTCCCATAAAAACACAGTAGGACCCAACCAAAAATATTTTCACTGGAAATCCACAATAGAAATATAATGGAACGGTATTGGCTCTTACCCGCTTTTCCATATTGGAAGTTCAAAGAATGTATAAAACATGGTTTCAGAATCGAAATATTTTTAACTTACCTGCTACCTTCTGTAGACAGAGGAAGATTTTTCTCTTGCACGCATTCACTTTCTGCAACTGACGCCGTCTACTCTAATTCTAATGGATTTTCCCCGTAGGAATACAAAGCCAATACAATACAATAATAATAATAATATACATTTACTGAGCTTTCAAAACAAAAAACAAAAATTCAATCCTGGTAAACATAACGATATTTTCTAAGGTACATAAATATACTTAGAGTAATAGCAAACACAAATGAGAGCTCAAAAGGGAAAGAACAGCAAGCGCTGATTTTAATCCTCCAAGTAGTCTACTGGACCAGTAGCATCCATTAGAAATAATTATAAAAATCTATTCGTTGGGTATTCCAAGTACATTCCAGTTGTATCGTTCCAGTACAGACCAGTAAGCACAATAAACACCAACACAGACCATTAGCAGTTCCTAATGGTTTCTATAGCCCCGCACATATGATATCCTTATACTTTGCATTATACCTTGATTCTTTTATCCGTGCTCTTCTCTCTTGTATATCTATATCTCTATCTCTCTCGCACATCGCTCCATTCATCCATCTCCCTTGTTCTCTGCGTCGTTCTATGTCTTCCCATGCGTACCCATTTCTCTCATAGTATTTTTGTCTTTCTTTCCATTCTTCTTTTTCTCTCCTTTTCTCCTTCCAACACTCCTGTAATATCATGCAGTCCAATCTTTCTCCCATTCTGTCCTCAAATTTCACCGCCCTTTTACCAGTCTCCACTCTCAACTTGCTCCTTTTCGTTTCTTCTCTTATTATATACCCCGGTGTCTCTCTATCCACGCCCAGCACCCACTTGAAATACTTTTCCTGTACTCTCTCCACTTCCTCTTGTTCTTCCCACATATTCCCACATATTTCTGCCCCATTCATCAACATACTCTTCACTAAACTATCAAACATCATTCCCCTCCTCTTAAAATCATGCCCAAACTTTCGCTCTCCTATTCCCCAGACCATTCGTACCACCTTATTTGCTTTTTTAACCAGTTCTGTTACATGCGCTCTCGTTGTGTTTCTTTCATTAAATACATACCCTAAATATTTGAATTCACTTTCTTGCTCTATTATGCTCCCGTTCCACTTCCATTCACTTTCTTTTGCCTTCCCTCTTCTTTTCCTGAAAACCATTATCTTGGTTTTTTCCACATTTACTTCCAACTTTTTTCTCTTCATATACTTCTCTGCAATTCTTATCATTTCTCTCATCCCTCTCTCGTCATTCGCTACAATCACCAGGTCATCCGCATACGCCAAACACCACACTTTCTCTTTGCCCACCACAATCCCTCCTGCCTGCCCCTTTTGGAACACATCATCAATATCATTTATAAAAATGGTAAACAGCGTTGGGCTGAGTGGGCACCCCTGTCTTACACCTTTTCTCGTCCAAAAACATTCGCTCTCTATTCCATTCACTCTAACTACATTCTTTGTTTCCTTATATATTTCTTTTATACTTCTTACCAGGTTCCCATTCCATCCTATTTCTCTCATCTGCTCCCACAATCTTCCCCTGTCTACACTATCAAACGCTGCTTTGAGGTCCACGAACAACGCGTACATCTTCCCGTTCTTCTTTTTTATTTCTCTTCTTGCTATATGGTTTAATATGTACACGTTGTCCATGGTACCCCTCCCCATTCTGAAACCTGCCTGGCCATCTGGCAAGCTCTTCATCCGTTCTAATTCCCCTTTCATTCTGTCCCCTAGTATCATTGCATACAATTTGTATAATGTATTCAGGAGGGTTATTCCCCGGTAATTCTTTACTTCTTTTGCATCTCCTTTCTTGTATATAGGACAGATTACGCCCTCTTTCCATTGCCGGGGAAATCCCCCTCCCTTCCACACTCCATTCAAAATCTCTACTACTCTGTCTATCACCTCTTCCGTACTGTAAATCCACGCTTCATTTCTTATCCCATCCCTTCCCGGTGCTTTCTCTTTTTTCAGTTTTTCTATCTGCCTCTTCACTTCTTCTTTTGTTATCTCGGTACTTTCTATGTCATGTTCCTTCTCTCTGTCTTCTTCTACCCCTCCTTTTTCTTCTTCTCCCTCTAACAACTCTACGAAATGCCTTCTCCATTCTTCTATCTCTATCTTTCCCATTTCATCTTCTCCCCTTTCTCTCCTCTCTTGGTTTATGTATTTCCACGCTTCTTTTTCTGTTTTTATACTTCTTATCTTTTGTTCTTCTTCTTCCTTCATTTGTTTCTTTCTTTCGCTGCATTTCTTCTTATATTTATCTTTGGCTTTTAAGTATTCTTCCCTTTTCGTTTTCCCTTTTTTCCATTTTCTTAGTACTCTTCTCGTCTCTCTTTTTGCCTTCTTGCATTCTGTGTCGAACCATCTCCTTCCATTTCCCTGACTATTTCCCCTTAGTATTATTTCCTCACTTCTTACTGCCCCTCTTATAATTTTCTCCAGCTCATTGATTTTTTCTTCCACCCCCTTTGCTTCGAATTTTGCTTTTCCCAATTTTTGCCTGTATTCGTTGATAGTCTCTTCATCCCACCTTTCTTTCTTTATTACCTTTTTCGTTATGTCTCCAGTATTTCGTTTTCTCTTCTCCCTTTTAATTTCCCCCTCCAACGGCATGTGGTCTGATTCTACCCTTTCCCCTATTCTGAACTTTTCCACCTCTTCCCACGCTTCTTCGTTTACTAATACGTAGTCTATTACCGATTCTCCATTTGTTGCTGCGTATTTATTTCCGTTTAACACTTCCCACCCCTTTTCTTCTACCAGTTCTTCTAGGATTCTTCCTTCTTTATTCTTCACTTTGTCTTTTGTTTCCCTTCTTGCGATTCCTCTGTTTTCTGTCCAGGTTCTTGCTCCCCTCTCTCCTAGTCTTGCATTGAAGTCCCCTCCTATGAGTATGCATTCCCCTTTCCTCTCTCCTATTCTCTCTTCTATTTTCTTTTTCGTTGTTTTCATGTCTCTGCTGTACACCGTCATTATTCTCCACTCCTTATTGTCTATTATCACTTTTCTGTCCATTATACCTTCTTCCTCTTTTCTTTTTTCTTCTTTTATTTCTTCAATCCCTTCTTTTATTCCCATCAGAAGTCCCCCTTTCGCTCTCCCCTTTCTTTTTTGTCTTGTCGCTCCCTGCCATTCCCAACTGTAGTCTTTCGGTAATCTCCTTTGTGTATTCTCCCAACCCTCTTCCTCAACCCATGTCTCCGTCAGTCCTACTATTTCAAATTCTTTTATATAATTCCACACCTCTTCATCCTTGTTTCTAATCCCCGCTATATTCCAAAACAGGAATTTATATTCCTTCTTTCCTTTTTCTTCTCGAGTTTCTCCTTCTTCTTCTGTTGTTGTTACATTATTCCCTTTTCCTTTGCTCCTCTTTTCCTTTTTTTGTTGGTTTACTATTTCTTCCAGATAATTTCTCATGTCCTCTTCATTGCCATTGCCATTGTCGTAGTCCTTTTTGTGCATTCCTTCGTTCCTTAAAAATTTTTTAGCACTTCTACTGGTCATTTACAACAGGGATGACATAAGCGCCAAAACTTTAATCAGGGTTTGCAAACTTTATTATGACTTCTATTAAATATATTTATTAAAAAGTATTTACTTTTAGATATAAATATTAGATTTTGATTGTGGTAGCACCTTCAGTTGGAGTGATTCGTTACGAAAAAGAAACTTTAAGATACCATTGACTTTGTATGGGAGCTGGCGCTTATGCCAAACCATCGTAGGAGACGTTTGTTTTGGCATAAGTGACAACTTTCAATCAATGTTTTAGTGGATAAATGTAACATTTCAGTATCATATTCTTTTAAAAATCAATACAAGAGAAGCCAGGGAACTATATTAAACAACTTTATTGTATTCTTGTACTTACTTTTGCAATTACTGACCAGAAAACTACCCCATGCTATTCTTATGGAAGGTGGCGCATATGCCAAATTTTATCCATACATGCGCAGAATGGGTGGCACTTATGCACATTTAAAGCCAAATAACTTCTAAAGTAATTTTTTGTCGCTTATGGCAACGTATAGAACTGATAGGGCATAAGCGTACCTTTCCAACGGTATGAATATCTCCATTTCAGATTTTTTGGCGCTTATGTCGTTCTGGCGTGGACGCGTCGACATTTCCTGGAAATTTTTTAGAAATTATGGAAATTTTGGTGTACAGATTTTTACACAGTTGTCAACCCCTCGGCAAGGACCTTGGAACCAGCACCTAATTCATTACTCTTGTGAGCTTGAAATCCCAATTTCGGTAAAAAATGTAATCCTACTTATTAGCATTGCATTAAAATTTTCAAATTTAACCTTTTTTGAACTTTCTGTGGTACTTGAGATACAGGCTGTCCTGAAATTATGCTGCAATATTTTACCAGTGCCTTCAACGATCAAAAATAAGGCTAAAAGTTTCAGTAAATATTTGTCGAAAAATGCCTCCTAAGGGAGGGAGCTACAGTCCTTCAAAGGGGTACTCGAAAAATCCGTTGTCTTAAAATTACTCGAATATTGTAAATAGTAGGATTTTGAAATTTGGAGCATAGGTTAGTGTTATCAAGGGATTTCTTTTGAATTTTTGTCAGATTTTTATTTTAGTCAGAGGCGTACGTTCTTGGGGGGGGGCATAACACATTTTTTCTTTATTATTTTGCTGCTAGTGTTTATTTCATGAAATAGTAATTAAATCATAATCTCTGGTCTATTCTTCATACTAGAATACACCTTTTTCGAAAAAAATGGCTTTTCATTGGTTCAGGGCTCCAAAATTTGTGATGGAGGACGTCAAAATAATATAAACAAGTTCATGTGACGCTTTCTAACTTCATTCTAGAACGAAAAGTTTATATGGACATGGGTCGAAAAATGCCTCCTAAGGGAGCTATGGTCTTTCAAATGGGGTACTGGAAAGCATTATTTGGAGGGCTTTGTAGCTCCTTTAGGAAGCATTTTTCGACCAATCTCCATTTGAACTTTTCTTTCTAGAATGAAGTAAGAAACCGTCCCATGAACTTGTTTACAGTATTTTGATGTCTTCCATCACAAATTCTGGAGCGTTGAACCAAGGAAAAGTTATTTTTTTCCAAAACGATGTGTTCTAGCGACGTGCAACAAGAGGACCTTTTTTATGAGGAATAGACCAGAGATTATGATTTCATTACTCTTTTACTAGATAGATAGATAGAATACTTTATTACTTTGCCTTTCGGCTTGTAATGAGCCCTGCCCTTACAATATAATTATATATACAAAAATATTTAAAATAAAATTAAGATCCTTCTTCTCTTTTTAATCTTCCACTTTTGTCTTCTCTTCCCTCCCCTCTCCTTATTTCCCTCTGCCTCTCTACTTCCCTCATCCATTCTAGTCCTGTTCCCCTTTCGTTCAATATCCATTTTCTTTCCCGTTCCTCTTCTCTCATCCTCTCGCACTCTCTCAACATATGTTCTATCGTCTCTCTTGCCTCTCCACATACTCTGCATACTCTCCCTTCCTCTTCCAACCAGAATCTGTTTTCTCTCTCCTCATTCCCGCATCTAAATCTCGCTATCATTCTTTTTTCTTTCGCACTCACTCTGTTCAAATAACTTGGTAGCCCCGCACATATGATATCCTTATACTTTGCATTATACCTTGATTCTTTTATCCGTGCTCTTCTCTCTTGTATATCTATATCTCTATCTCTCTCGCACATCGCTCCATTCATCCATCTCCCTTGTTCTCTGCGTCGTTCTATGTCTTCCCATGCGTACCCATTTCTCTCATAGTATTTTTGTCTTTCTTTCCATTCTTCTTTTTCTCTCCTTTTCTCCTTCCAACACTCCTGTAATATCATGCAGTCCAATCTTTCTCCCATTCTGTCCTCAAATTTCACCGCCCTTTTACCAGTCTCCACTCTCAACTTGCTCCTTTTCGTTTCTTCTCTTATTATATACCCCGGTGTCTCTCTATCCACGCCCAGCACCCACTTGAAATACTTTTCCTGTACTCTCTCCACTTCCTCTTGTTCTTCCCACCCCCATATTTCTGCCCCATTCATCAACATACTCTTCACTAAACTATCAAACATCATTCCCCTCCTCTTAAAATCATGCCCAAACTTTCGCTCTCCTATTCCCCAGACCATTCGTACCACCTTATTTGCTTTTTTAACCAGTTCTGTTACATGCGCTCTCGTTGTGTTTCTTTCATTAAATACATACCCTAAATATTTGAATTCTCTTTCTTGCTCTATTATGCTCCCGTTCCACTTCCATTCACTTTCTTTTGCCTTCCCTCTTCTTTTCCTGAAAACCATTATCTTGGTTTTTTCCACATTTACTTCCAACTTTTTTCTCTTCATATACTTCTCTGCAATTCTTATCATTTCTCTCATCCCTCTCTCGTCATTCGCTACAATCACCAGGTCATCCGCATACGCCAAACACCATACTTTCTCTTTGCCCACCACAATCCCTCCTGCCTGCCCCTTTTGGAACACATCATCAATATCATTTATAAAAATGGTAAACAGCGTTGGGCTGAGTGGGCACCCCTGTCTTACACCTTTTCTCGTCCAAAAACATTCGCTCTCTATTCCATTCACTCTAACTACATTCTTTGTTTCCTTATATATTTCTTTTATACTTCTTACCAGGTTCCCATTCAATCCTATTTCTCTCATGTGCTCCCACAATCTTCCCCTGTCTACACTATCAAACGCTGCTTTAAGGTCCACGAACAACGCGTACATCTTCCCGTTCTTCTTTTTTATTTCCCTTCCTGCTACATGGTTTAATATGTACACGTTGTCCATGGTACCCCTCCCCATTCTGAAACCTGCCTGGCCATCTGGCAAGCTCTTCATCCGTTCTAATTCCCCTTTCATTCTGTCCCCTAGTATCATTGCATACAATTTGTATAATGTATTCAGGAGGGTTATTCCCCGGTAATTCTTTACTTCTTTTGCATCTCCTTTCTTGTATATAGGACAGATTACGCCCTCTTTCCACTGCCGGGGAAATCCCCCTCCCTTCCATACTCCATTCAAAATCTCTACTACTCTGTCTATCACCTCTTCCGTACTGTAAATCCACGCCTCATTTCTTATCCCATCCCTTCCCGGTGCTTTCTCTTTTTTCAGTTTTTCTATCTGCCTCTTCACTTCTTCTTTTGTTATCTCGGTACTTTCTATGTCATGTTCCTTCTCTCTGTCTTCTTCTACCCCTTCTTTTTCTTCTTCTCCCTCTAACAACTCTACGAAATGCCTTCTCCATTCTTCTATCTCTATCTTTCCCATTTCATCTTCTCCCCTTTCTCTCCTCTCTTGGTTTATGTATTTCCACGCTTCTTTTTCAGTTTTTATACTTCCTATCTTTTGTTCTTCTTCTTCCTTCATTTGTTTCTTTCTTTCGCTGCATTTCTTCTTATATTTATCTTTGGCTTTTAAGTATTCTTCCCTTTTCGTTTTCCCTTTTTTCCATTTTCTTAATACTCTTCTCGTCTCTCTTTTTGCCTTCTTGCATTCTGTGTCGAACCATCTCCTTCCATTTCCCTGACTATTTCCCTTTAGTATTATTTCCTCACTTCTTACTGCCCCTCTTATAATTTGTGATGGAAGACGTCAAAATAATATAAACAAGTTCATGTGACGCTTTCTAACTTCATTCTAGAAAGAAAAGTTTATATGGACATGGGTCGAAAAATGCCTCCTAAGGAGCTATGGTCTTTCAAATGGGGTACTGGAAAGCATTATTTGGAGGGCTTTGTAGCTCCTTTATGAAGCATTTTTCGACAAATCTCCATTTGAACTTTTCTTTCTAGAATGAAGTAAGAAACCGTCCCATGAACTTGTTTACAGTATTTTGATGTCTTCCATCACAAATTCTGGAGCGTTGAACCAAGGAAAAGTTATTTTTTTCCAAAACGATGTGTTCTAGCGACGTGCAACAAGAGGACCTTTTTTATGAGGAATAGACCAGACATTATGATTTCATTACTCTTTTACTATTTCATGAAATAAATACTAACAGCAACATAATAAAGAAAAAATCAGGCCTCCCATGTCAATTTTTCCAATTTTTTTTAGGAATTTAGTAGAATTTAAAGCAAAATTCTAGGAGAATTTTAGGAGTTTTTACTGGATGATTCAGTTTGGTATTCTCCCCCTGTAACTTTAGATGAAATGCTGTACATTTCTTAGCGGATTCTTGTAGGCATTTTTTTTACAGTCAAATATGTAAAGAAAGTTTACACTTTCAATGGGAAAATTTCAAGAAAATAAATTTCTTAGAGTGGGTGCGACATTATAGTCAACCGAAAATTACTTAAGTTTTTCCAGTGCTACTTTTTATTTTATTTTATTTATTTTATTTATTTTATTTATTTTATTAACAAAACTGCCAAATAGTTTTATCAAAATTTTTTTTTTCGAAATTTTTATGATCTATCAAGTAGAAACTTTCTTTACATACTTGAAATTTTGACACGTCATTTAAAAGACGATTTATTTTAAAGCAGTCATTTAATAGAGTTTTGTCCAAAAGGGGCAGGCAGGAGGGATTGTGGTGGGCAAAGAGAAAGTGTGGTGTTTGGCGTATGCGGATGACCTGGTGATTGTAGCGAATGACGAGAGAGGGATGAGAGAAATGATAAGAATTGCAGAGAAGTATATGAAGAGAAAAAAGTTGGAAGTAAATGTGGAAAAAACCAAGATAATGGTTTTCAGGAAAAGAAGAGGGAAGGCAAAAGAAAGTGAATGGAAGTGGAACGGGAGCATAATAGAGCAAGAAAGAGAATTCAAATATTTAGGGTATGTATTTAATGAAAGAAACACAACGAGAGCGCATATAACAGAACTGGTTAAAAAAGCAAATAAGGTGGTACGAATGGTCTGGGGAATAGGAGAGCGAAAGTTTGGGCATGATTTTAAGAGGAGGGGAATGATGTTTGATAGTTTAGTGAAGAGTATGTTGATGAATGGGGCAGAAATATGGGGGTGGGAAGAACAAGAGGAAGTGGAGAGAGTACAGGAAAAGTATTTCAAGTGGGTGCTGGGCGTGGATAGAGAGACACCGGGGTATATAATAAGAGAAGAAACGAAAAGGAGCAAGTTGAGAGTGGAGACTGGTAAAAGGGCGGTGAAATTTGAGGACAGAATGGGAGAAAGATTGGACTGCATGATATTACAGGAGTGTTGGAAGGAGAAAAGGAGAGAAAAAGAAGAATGGAAAGAAAGACAAAAATACTATGAGAGAAATGGGTACGCATGGGAAGACATAGAACGACGCAGAGAACAAGGGAGATGGATGAATGGAGCTATGTGCGAGAGAGATAGAGATATAGATATACAAGAGAGAAGAGCACGGATAAAAGAATCAAGGTATAATGCAAAGTATAAGGATATCATATGTGCGGGGCTACCAAGTTATTTGAACAGAGTGAGTGCGAAAGAAAAAAGAATGATAGCGAGATTTAGATGCGGGAATGAGGAGAGAGAAAACAGATTCTGGTTGGAAGAGGAAGGGAGAGTATGCAGAGTATGTGGAGAGGCAAGAGAGACGATAGAACATATGTTCAGAGAGTGCGAGGGGATGAGAGAAGAGGAACGGGAAAGAAAATGGATATTGAACGAAAGGGGAACAGGACTAGAATGGATGAGGGAAGTAGAGAGGCAGAGGGAAATAAGGAGAGGGGAGGGAAGAGAAGACAAAAGTGGAAGATTAAAAAGAGAAGAAGGATCTTAATTTCATTTTAAATATTTTTGTATATATAATTATATTGTAAGGGCAGGGCTCATTACAAGCCGAAAGGCAAAGTAATAAAGTATTCTATCTATCTAATAGAGTTTTGTCATACAATTTACAAATACGGTTTTATACCGTTTTATACATATTTTTCCAGCAAAGAATACGGCGGAAGATAGAAAACTTGGGAAAACGTTTTTACATAACACAGAATAAGTTGATAAAATGTTTGTAATTTAAGTTAATTTTTGGGAGAACACCCTAAAATACCCATTTTTCTGTTGAAATAAAAAAGTTACAGGGGGCTGGGCGAATACCAAACTGAATCACCCCGGTATAGTTAGCGTCTTGACAATAGAAAAACATCTTTTTTTTAAGAGGTCTTTATAAAATAAAGTTTCGATACACTTAAACGCGGCGGTTGTGTGAGTAAAATATATATTACATGGATAAATTTCCGCCCCAAATTTAGCATAAAATTCTTCCGACTTCTTTATTTTAGGAAATTTAGGATTTCGTTGTCATTTTTAGGAGAATTTTAGGAGGATCGAAGCATTTTAGAATTTTAGGAATTTTAGGAGGTGTGGGAGGCCTGAAAAATTTATAATGCCCCCCTAAGAAAGCACGCCTCTGACTAAAATAAAATCTTAAAAAATTTCAAAAGAAACCCCCCTAGGCGGCTTTTTCCACAAATGTTTTCTGGAACTTTTAGTCCTATTTTTGATCGTAAAAATCACTGGTAAAATATTGCAGCCTAATTTCAGGTCACCCTGTAATGGTTAAAAACAGGTGTTTCAAAAATCCGTAATTACGGAAAAAAATTGGTAATTACGAAAAAAAAATCCGTAATTGCGGATTTTTTAAGACACTTGTTTTGTACCAATAGGCTTTTCAACGGGTTGGGGAGGCCAACACGTTTCCTGGGGGCCCATCGGGGTGCGTTTCATCCCCTCTACAGTACCAATCACACGTAGAAATGGTTAAAAACAGGTATTTCAAAAATCCGTAATTAAGGAAAAAAAATCCGTAATTATGGAAAAATAAATCCATAATTACGGGAAAAAAGTCCGTAATTACGAAAAAAAATCCGTAATTACGAATTTTTTTAAAAGACGCTTAGTTTGGACCAATAGGGGCTGGAGATGCCTGTGTTTAACTTCTATGCATGAAAGGTATTGTAATGCATCTTGATGGGCACCAGGAACACGTGTTAGTCTCCCCATCCCCTTAAAAAGACTATTGGTCCAAAACAAGCGTCTTTTAGAAAACCCGTAATTACGAATTTTTGAAACACCTGTTTTTAACCATTTCTACGCGTGATAGGTATTGTAGAGGGGATGAAACATAAGCGTCGTTTAAAAAATCCGTAATTACGGATTTATTTTTCGTAATTACGGATTTTTGAAACACCTGTTTTTAACCATTTCTACGCGTGGTAAGTATTGTAGAGGGGATGAAATGCACCCTGATGGGCCCCCAGGAACAACTGTTGGCCTCCCCAACCCATCGAAAAGATTATTGGTCCAAAACAAGCGTCTTTTAAAAAATCCGTTTCCGTAATTACGGATAATCCGTAATTACGGATTTTTCCCCGTAATTACGGATTTTTTTCCCGTAATTACGGATTATTTTTCCGTAATTACGACAATAAAAAAAAATGTGTGACCCCAGGACGCTTTTAGAATTGTCTGATGCATTCTCGATGACTAATTAAATTTCAAGAGATAAAGTTGGCGTTTCTAAGAAATTCCCAGTTACGTCTTCAGCCGTGCTCGTACTACGCTGATGACGTAACTTTGTCATACGTATATTTATATTTAAACCAGATTATAAAAGTGAATGAAAACGTCCCTAAGTCATTCTTTGCCAGTAATCAACAGCGAGCTATTTTCGTGTTTTATTAAGTTCATAAAAACGCCACGTAAATCAAGAATCAAGGTAAGTTTCACCAACTCGGTATAGTCGATAAATAGTAGTTATCTCAATTAATTTCATTAATTCCCTCAAAAGCTAATGGTAATTTTAATTTACTTGTAATTTCATGTGTCGCCGACAAACAATTACGCTGTTACACTATCATTTCCTAACGTTGAAATCGCTAAATTTAAATCCGCCTTCATCACGGGGGGCGTTTAATAATTCGCTGATGGATTAATGCTCGTCATTGTTCTTAACACTTCATGAGGATCTTAAAGGAATAAAATAATGATGATTTTAGCATTAAAATGCGGGAAGTCTGCCAGACTCATTAATATTCTTCTTTCGACGGGGAAAGTGAATTTCATATTCGAGTTGATGAAAACTCAGAAATTAATGCTTTTTACATTTCATAAAATTTAGCGGGACCGAAGAAGATAGAGGTCGGAGGTTTGCCCACTAAATTCTTGTTATTTAGAGCGATAATTTTTGTATTTTTTGCTATAAAAGGGAAGCTATACATACATAACTTGCTGTGCCAAAGCGTAAAAGTTAGAAATATTAAAAATCTGTCGAGCTAGATGCAAGCTGGATCTTCTCACCAGCAATTTCTAGCACAAATTCTGAAATTTTGGTAATTTTAAACAATTTAATTGAAAGCCTGCTACATAGGCATCTTATAACCTATAACTTAGATCTGAAAAGCTTTTGGAGTCAATCGTGCCACCGGAAATGACATTTTGGCACATCAACTTTGAAATTTTAAATACAAGCCCCCAATTTCGAATTCTGCTTCTAAAGATGTGCCCTTTTGATAAAAAGTTCAAAAATTCGAAGTTCTTGACGTGCTTTCAAAAAACAAAACGGTATAAAGCCCAAAAACATGGACCGATTTGGTTGAAATTTTGTTCGTTGAGATTATATTACCCGTCGAAGAACCGAAAAGGTTTTGGAGGCAATCGGCAAGTGCTTTTTTGGTGCATCAATTTTGAAATTTTGAAATTATACTTATCTAACTAGAACTACCCTTGCACAGTTTTGTGAAATGGCACCACTCATATCTATTTTAAAGGGTGGGATCATTTCACCTCCTGGCCTGGGATCATTTAAAACCACTTTCCCCTACTGTTCTAATTGGCACTCGGATTTTGTAAAACTCGGACCTTTCTTCCACATTTTCCAAACATCCTCCTCGCGTGATAATAATTGGCCTTATGAAACGTGTTAATCTTTTAAAAAGATTTTAAAAAATGACGTCAAGCTTAAAGGTCCTTAAGGTATGTATGGCCGGGCATAATGGACCATAAGGTCTGAATGCAGCGGACCCGTAAGGGAACGCACCGCAGAACGAAATACGAAATGGCCGTATGCGCAGTCATTTTTTGACCGCCGACGGAATTTACTTGAATGTCTACTGTCAGTTATGTGTCATTTATCATCATTGTAGGTTAAAATAGCGCGTGGTAAACGTGAAAGGTCCCAGATTCTGTTGACAGTAGTGACAAATGACGTATGAACGCACTAGAAATGACACAAGATCAACGCATGCGTATCATAGGGGACCAAGCGCAATAAACCCCCACCAGTGCCTTTAAGGCCTTATATTCCCCAACAGGTCCTGCAAATTCTAAAACATGGTGTCAATTTTTGGATTTTTTAATTTTTATGGTGAATTGGTATGGCTGAATTGGTGAATATACAGGGTTGGGCAAAAGTATGGAAAAATGCTGATAATTGTTGAATCGGAAATTTTTTATAAAGATCCTCGAAGGGGTGTAGGGTTTCTTTGTTTAATGGAGTCTCCGTCAATTTTTTTTAGTTCAGCCGGCGCTTTCGACATAATGACGTCATCATTGCTTTTTTAAATGGAAGCTCAGTTTTCTCAACTAATTTAGAATCTACGAATTTTTTTGAGGCAGATGTAATCATGCTAGACCGGAAGAGCAATGACGGCCACCCTATATTTTCAAAAAACATCGAGGAAGTGGATGAAAAGGTCAAAATTTTTGAAAGCAGATTCAACTGCGCAATTACATTTTCTTAACTATTTTCAAGAATGTCGATTTTCATCCGTTCCCATTCCAAAATACTCCGTTTTTGAAAAATGGGGTGGAAGTTAGATATTGCATTTCCGGTCGAGTGTGACAAAAGTTTCTGTCTCAAAAAATTCCGAATTAGTTGAGAAAAATATGGGTTTCCATTTAAAAACAAAAATGATGATGGCGTTATTATGTCAAAAACTACTAGACCAAAAGACATTACAGTTGCACCAACGGATGCAGAAAGCAAAAAAACGCATTCCCCTGCGAGGATTTTTGCAGAAAATTTAAGATTGAAGAGTTGTGGCCATTATTCTATACTTTTGCCCAATCCTGTATACTGTATACTATTTAAAAGCCAACGGATGATGTATATCAATGCGATGTTTATTCCTGTAGATGTTTATTCACCGTGAATGATTCATTTATCGAGTTGGACTTGATGGTTTTGGGTGCAGATGTAATCTGCACCTAGTAGTAGTGCCGAAGCATATGCTCATGATAAACAATTCGTGAGGGTGTATCACTTGATTAATTTTTTGCGTTCAATTAGTATCTTCCCGTTATAAGTACATATAGGTCAAGCATTAAATTTCCACCAAGTCAATTTTTGTGTTGGGAGTTGAAGGGGGTGCAATTTTTTCCGTTCAATTATTATTCTCAAGGGTTGAAGGGGGTGGGTTTCGTTCGGGGGCGCTTACTTGGTACTTATCCTCCAATAACAGTGGTCCAAATCTTAAATTCATTTGCGCTCAATTATTATCTTCCAGTAACAAGTAGTCTAAGGGTTAAATTTCCGCCGAGTCAATTATTTATGTTTGTCAATTTTTCGTATTTGGAGGTTGAAGGGGGTGGTTTTCGGGGTTGCAACTTTTTGCATTCAGTTAGTCTGTTTCTGTTGTAGATAGTCCAAGGGCATAATTTCATGCAAGTCAATTATTTGTGTTCGAGGGTCGAAGACTGTTGGTGTTGGGGGTACAATTGTTTGCGTTCAAAATAGTCTCCTGCGATAATGAGTGGTGAAAGGATTAAATTCCGTCCAAGTTATTTTTTTGTGTTTCGGGGATGAAGGGGGTGAGTTTTAGGGGCGGAGTTTTTTTGTTCATTTCAACTCTTTTGGTTGTAGGCGGTGCAAGGGTTAAATTTCCTCCAAGTCAAGTTTTTGTGGTTGTGGGTTGAAGGGGGCTAGTTTCAGGGGTGCAATTTCTTGTGTTCAATTAGTTTCCTCCGGTAATAGGTGGTCCAAGGGTTGCATTTCCTCTAAGTGAAATTTTAGAGGTGCAATTTTTTTCTCTTCCTGTAGTAGGTGATCTAAGGGTCTCAGGACTAAATATTATGCTCAAAACTTTTTCTGGGCCATTGATTAAAAGTTATCGAATTGCTTGAATTTCAAGCAACACGTGAAATTTCGAGTTTCAACTCCTAATTTGCACCTCTTTCTGTTTCATCTTGCAGAAAAAACCATCCTTTATCAACTAATGTCAAAATATATGTGGTTTCAGACCTCCCATGTGCAAAATATTTGAGAAGCTCGTATTTTTGTGATTTTCAACCCCTACATTTCATCCCCCAAAATTGACACTTCCTCACCTTCAACAGACTTGTACGTCAAAAACGCATATCAAGTTTCAGTAAAATATCTTCACTGGTTCTCGAGTTATTACAATTAATAGTTTTTCGGTCCCGAAAAAAACCTCGCATTCTCGCGCTTTTACTGCGAACGCTGCCTAAACGCTTGAAGATGGATTAAAACCGTATAAGGGAGAAATGTCGGCAACGAATAGACCTACAAAAAAGTCCTCGACAGCATATAAATATTTGTTACGGATAGCCGACAATAAGCCACTGAAGCTATTTTCGTCAAAAATTAAAACACAAAAACGATCTCGGTGGGCTACCCACCGTAGATAGCTATATGCCGTCGCGGACTTTTTTGTAGACCTTTTCATTGCCGACAATTCCTCCTTACAAACTTTTGCTCTAACTTCAAGCGTTGAGGCAGCGTTCGCGATCAAACATCGAAAATTGTAATTTCTTTCACTTTTTCACCCCTAACTCCCACCCCTCTGGTCCGATATGACCCAAAAACAATCCCCGCCGAGATTTTCGGGGTATACATCCGTGTACGAAATTTCAGCTCGATATCTGCTTTCGTTCTCAAGTTATGCGGACGGCTAGCCGAGCGAGCGAGCGAGTGAATTCACTAAAACTACAGTACGATGATGGTGTCATTATGTCAAAAACGGCCAGACCAGAAGAAATTACAGTTGCACCAACGGATGTAGAAAGCAAAACAAACGCATTCCCCTGCGAGGATTTTTGCAGAAAATTTAAGATTGAAGAGTTGTGGCCATTATTCTATACTTTTGCCCAATCCTGTATACTGTATACTATTTAAAAATGAACCGAAAAAGATTTGGGGATTTCTTTGTCTTTTAATTTTAACATCCCTCGATCCTAAGGTTTTCGACATTATAAAGAAAAGCTTCCATTTTTTTCATGTTTTTTTCTAAAGGAATTTGGGACTTACAAGTGAAAGAGGGGTCAACGAAATGCTTTGCTCTGGTATACGTAGACCGAGATCTCAAAAATGCGCATTGAAAACACTTTAATCGTTTGCATTATCATTGCAATTTTCATGCAGATAAGAACAAAAATGCAAAACAATGACGGGGTTTAAGCTTTAATCAGTGGAGGTTGAGCCGACAGAAAAGCGTGTTTTGAATATCTTAATCAAATAATCAGTACGCAAGGTTATGGTCTTAAAAACCAGATTTCTGTACCTATTTTTACATGGAACTTGAGAAAATAAACCGAAATTGAATTAAATACCGCACTTTTTCTTGCGAAAGCTCGACCCCTGATGCCAACCAGCCTTGCGCAAAACTATGAATCAACCATAATTGGCCATAAATGGAAATAGAAATAAATTGCTGCTTCGATTTTGAGATAACAGTAACAATACTGAAATAAATCAAAGTCTTCACTCTCAGTTTCAGACATATCCACGGCCGCCGAGAAATAATTAATAAATCGACGTGTTATTCTCGGAAATATTTTTGTTAGAAATACTTTTGCTATCCGAGCTGCGAAAATAATAAACAAAAGCGTATCGCAGTTAATTTAAACTGTTTATTTACGTCTGACTGCTTTTAGTATTTAATTGATATATTTGAATTGCAAATTTCGGTTTGCTTTTTAAGATCTTAACGGTACGGAAGCGTAGAAGTGCCACATCTTTCTCTTTTTTTATTACCACAAAAAATGTGTAAATTTCTGAAGAAAAAACTGTAAATTTACGCAAAAACTGTAAATTTACAAAAAAAACTGTAAAACAGAAAAACTGTAAATTTACACAAAAATTGTAAATTTACACGAAAACTGTAAATTTACACAAAAACTGTCAATTTCCACAAATTTTTTTAAAATTCCCGCCGAACAACGGTCATCGCGCGGCACGGACTATGGGTACGGTCGGCACGTGCCGTGACGGGATGGGGCTAGAGTGGGTGCTGCAAGTGTAAATTTACAGGTTTTCTGTAAATTGACAGTTTTTGTGTAAATTTACAGTTTTTGTGTAATTGGCAGTTTTTGCGTAAATTAAAAGTTTTTGTGTAAATTTACAGTTTTTCTGTAAATTTACAGTTTTTCTGTAAATTTACAGTTTTTGTGTAAATTTACAATTTTTCTGTAAATTTTCAATTTTTCTGTAAATTTTCAATTTTTCTGTAAATTTACAGTTTTTGTGTAAATTTACAGTTTTTGTATAAATTTACAGTTTTTAGTTTTTCTGTAAATTGACAGTATTTGTATAAATTTACAGTTTTTCTGTAAATTGACAGTTTTTGTGTAAATTTACAATTTTTCTGTAAATTTACAGTTTTTGTGTAAATCTACAGTTTTTGTGTAAATTTACAGTTTTTGTGTAAATTCACAGTATTTGTGCAAAAATTTACAGTTTTTGTATAAATTTACAGTTTTTTTTCCGAAATTTACACATTTTTTGTGGTAATTTGGAAACAAAAAGAGAAAAATGTGGCACTTCTACGCCTCCGCATAATGGGCCTGATATTGAGATTTTGATTTTTTTCCAGAAATGAGGAAATACGCTGTCTTCACGTTGGCTGCCCTGCTTTCGTACTTTCATTACGCAGACGCTTGTTCCTGTTTGTTTACCCATCCGCAGCAGCAATATTGCAACGCAGATTTTGGTAAGTCCGGGCGGTCTTTTGTCCGTGCGTTCGTTCGTCCGGGCGCTCTTTTAAACAAAAAATATCAAACGGCAAAAATTGTCGGTTGTCGATATCTAACAGATAATAAAATTAAATAAAATTTAAATCGTTGCTGGCAATTAATGGCTTGTTTTGATCTTTAATAGTTGCTTTACATAAAAGCGTCCGCCTTATTTTATGAATTACGGATTGCGTCATTCACATTTACGAAATGTAAATCTATTTTTAAAATAAGACACTCGCTTCATTTATATAAATATAAAGACGGAAAGTAAAACCCGGCAATAATTTTTTATTAACTAACCGCTGTCTTTAATGTGGGATCCTCCTTTACGGTGTTTTAATGTGTTTTATGTCTACGTACCTAATTTTGTGTGTTTATAAATTCCTGAATATTTTTTTCAAAAACGAAGTTCAATTTTTGAGCCTAGATTTATACAGGGTGTTCCAATGAAAAGTAGCCACCCCAAATATTTCGTAAACCGAATAAAACATGAAAATTCGCTCGGACAGGTCGATTTTTATTTGGAGGGGGACACTTAAATCCACGCTTGGCGAAATTTCAAAACTCACCCCCTAACCCCCACTTCAAAATTTTAAATGGCAACCCCTCACTTGTGATACATTATTTGAAAGATAATTTCATTGCCAATCTAACGCTGTAACAATTTTTGATATTTGTTAAACTAAATTACATTAGGGCCCTTTGTGATACATCAATGGATCATAAGGTCTGAATGCACCGGACCCGTAAGGGAACGCACCGCAGAATCGAAATACGATACATCATTTGAAAGGGTTTGAAATTATCTGTAAACTAATGCAAGAATTTTTTTAATCCATCCATTCGTTCAAAAGTTACAGCCTAAACTTGAAGGAATTCTAGGTCCAGAACCAGCTCATGTCTTTCAATGTAACTTTTGAACGAGTAGGTGGATTTCAAAATTTTTTGCAGAGAATTTGAAATCCTTTCAAATGATGTATCACAAAGGGCCCTAATGTAATTTAAAATTTGACCATAGAGGGCGCTACAGTTGAACAAATATCAAAAATTGTTACAGCGTTAGATTGGCAATGAAATTAGCTTTCAATTGATGTATCACAAGTGGGGGGCTGCCATTTAAAATTTTGAAGTGGGGGTAGGTGGGGGTTAGGGGGTGAGTGTTAAAATTTCGCTAAGCATGGATTTAAGTGTCCCCCTCCAAATAAAAATCGACCTGTGCGAGCGAATTTTCATATTTTATTTGGTTTACGAACTATTTGGGGTGGCAACTTTTCATTGGAACACCCTGTATACTTAAATGGCAGCGCAAAAAAAAGAAAAAACCTCTTAATTGCAAATCTACCTAATAGCACGTTCGGGCTAACATGCTGCGGCAGTATATCCATCGCATATTAGGTACGTGTTACCTCGTTATAAGAGGAAAAAGGATGGAAATACTGCCAGCCTCAGCATGTGTAGGTAGCCTTGTTCCTCTTGTAGCGTAAAACGAGACAGATATACTCCAACAGTACTGCCGATCCAATTGATGAGATGGAGTTTCATCCCAGGTCGAAAGCGGCGTAACACTTTAAATAAATTGCCGCCAATAAATCTTAAAATTATATTTGATTTTGTTTTTCATGAAGTTTAAAATAGAATTCCGCCATTTTGACAAATGAGAGAATTTTGAATGTTTCGAAACTTGAAGAATTTTGAAAGTTGGAAGCTTCAAAAGTCGCAATTTCAAAAAAATACATCAGAAAAATTAAAATTAACAAAGCGCACGACAGCATCAGCGATCGACAATCGCCTGCACGCCCAACTCTGACTCAGTTTCTGACTTGGTTAAAGTTAAATGCTACAATTACAAATTCTGCTGCGTTTTCTTTACATTTATTTCATTCAAGTCTAGATTTAGGAACAGCTGATTATAAAGAACCCAAAAATATCATTCAAATTTTTTTCGCACTTCCATTTTAACCGGAAATGACCAGAACTTTGCCTTTTCTTAATTCCTGCAACTTTTTTTAGGCTGAAAACATGTCATCGGCAGTTAGTTTTTGACAAAGTTTAAGTTAAGCAATTATTTATTTTTAAAACATTTCCTGTTACTGGGTATTTTTACCTGTTGGAAATAAACACTATCGGTATTATTATTAGGAAACGTAGTAGCGTTAAAAAAGAAGATGCAAATCCGTTCATTCTCTAGCGCCCTCTGTGGGCAAATTTAAAATCACATTAAGGCTCTTTGTGATATTAAAAAAAATCTCATTTTTAGTTAATGTACGAAGACAATTCTACGAAAATAATCAAAAAAACACTTTTTTGGGAAAAATCACAGAAAATTAATGCTTACGCCAAATGGACTTCTGAAAAAAGATTTTTGAAGAAAAAAGAAAGGTCTTCAAGGCTATTTGGGTCCCATCACCATTGGTTGTTGTCCGACCAATCCCCAAGCACCTAAAATAAGCCTTAAAGACAAGTGTCAATAAGGCCGCTACAGCAGCGCCATCTGTCGACGTTTCCTGCAAAGTTCGAAAGCCTGATTCTTTAGCTTTAATTTAAGACCAAGTCTATCCAAATCGGTTAAGAAATGGCTGACTTATTTCAAAGATTATTTTGTCCGGTTTTTTTTGGGACACTGATATATGATTTTCGTTCTAACTTTGAAAATAGCGGGAGGATTTCAAAAATTCTTGTATCGTTTTACGGGGGATTTCATACGCTTTAAAATGGTACATCTAAAAGTCACAAATGTAATTTAAAATTTGCTAGTGCATGAACGGATTCAAAAAAACTTTTTCTATTTCAGTTATTATAGTACCCAAATGAGTCCTCTAATGTAGTCTTTTAGCGCAACTGTCAGGCGAACATTGACCTTGAGTATCCAAAATAGAAAGAATTGTATTAAAAACGTGTTCCATAAGGCTCTTATCGCACTCGGATTTTGTAAAACTCGGGCTTTTCGCCCTCGTTGTACAACATCCTCGTGCGATAATAAATGGCCTTATGAAACGTGTTTTTTATATGCTATTTCAGCATTAAATTGACAATGAAATTAGTCATTTGACATTGTAAAGACGGGGTTGGCCGCGGTTAGAGGGTGGATGCGTTGTAAAATTTTACTAACACGAATTTAGGTGTCCTTCTCGAAATAAAACTCGATCCTGTTCGAGCAATTTTTCCTCATTTGAGTTAGGAAGGAGAAAATCTGGCTCCTTTTCAATGGACCATTCTGTATAAAATAACATTGTCAGCATAAAACTGCTGTAACTTCACTTGCTGCAATTAAATTTAGTTACTATTGACACTACCACGGTGTCAATCAATAGTAACACCTTGTTTTTGACTACATTTCATTTCTTTCTGCAAAAATGTTTGAACATACATTAATGCGTCTTTGCTCTTTTAATTGTCAAATATTGACAGGCTCAAGGTGCATTTTTAATTAAGAATTAGATGTTTGCTTGCTAAGTTAAATCTAAAAAATCCGTTGCAATTGATCCGGGTCTCCCCTACCTATCTTTTGAAATTTGGTGGCAGCTGGGGTGGCAGGTTAGATTGTATCATTTAGGGGCGCGTTTAACGTAGGTTCAAAAGTCTACATTTTATATCCTTTCAATCCTTCCCTGGATTCCAACCCCCCCAGGAATTGACAATAAGGCGATACTTTCCTTGTCACATTGCCCCCACATTAGTCCATGTGTCATGGGCTGAAATTCACGATTTTGGTACCATCTTAGCGGACTAAATGACGGTTTTCAGGGAATGCCCTCAGATGGCAAAAAACTATGATGGACATCTCAGAAGAGTTGCTTTCAAAAATGGCGTGCGTTTGAAGATGGCGCCCCCGCACCTGTATAAAATCGCTCATATAACTCTGTAAATATTGGAACTATTTTCATTTCTCTATAACCAAAAGTAAAAAACTCCGCCATTTAGAGAAAAAACATCCATAAACAGAAATTTTGGGTTAATTATGTTATTACTACCTCAACGCCAACGAGTAGGCAGTGCCGCATGCTCGCATCCGTTGGGCTTACGCGAACGCACGGTAAAGTATTTTTAATTTATGCCGTTACTTATCATCCAATCTTTGCAATTGAGACCAATGTAAAGTTAAATTAATGTACTTTTTTCTTCGTAAGGGCACAGATTTTCGTAAAGTGAGCCATTTAAGAGATATTTCACTAATTACCCAGAATTTAACTTAACTTGACTGAATCGTTTGTTGCTATTGCTTTTGTGCATTAATTGTATTTCAAAATAGATACATAATATGAATCTACGTTTCAAGAGCTTTCAAATAAAAGAAAGAAAATGAAAATAGTCCCAATATTTACAGAGTTACGAGCGATATTATACAGTTGCGAGGGCGCCATCTTGTCACGTTCATTTCGAGCTCCCGAGCTATTCCCCTTTCGAGGGTGGGAATTGCTCGATTCTCCTTCTCCGCTGCTATTTTGCATCATCGGTTATAATTCTCGGCCTCCCTCTGCAGGGGTCGTGTGGTGGCAGCGGAAGATCGGCGTCTTTTGGGGGCGGCTTCGGGTGGCGAATGTGCCTCAAAGTTTGGTGTCGGTAAATAAGTCTCATGGTAAAGGATTACTTACCTGGTGGTTTATTAGGTATCCGTAACTCCATTTCGGTAGTTACATCTGGGTTTCACGGCCAATTTGGCCGAATTATCATTAAATTGCGGAATATCAACAACTGTCAGATTTCGAGGTTAAGTTGGTTCCGTTTACGAGCTAGGGGAATTGTCTGTCAATGTCCATCCGTCTGGGGAATTTTGGTTCCGTAAGTTCAAGGAGGCATCGCTTCCGGTGAAAAATCGCTCTTTGGGTTCTAAGCGTGACGGTGCATGGAGGCTGTTGCCTGTGTTCCTGGTTTTGAGCGAATTCCCTAGGGAGATTACAGGATCACGTCCCTGGTTGGTGAGTGCCCTTTTGCACGGTGCCCCAACATACCGTTTGACGGGTTTTGTTGGCCTCAAAGCATAATTTCTTGCTCGCAGTCGCCGGTTGTTTGACAGTACGCCCTCATCACCACGAGGTAAAGATTTAATGAAAGATCTCTTGTTTTAATAATGATTTTAGGGTTTTTGGGTAGGGCTTGAGTGCCCCTCAGTACTTTTTGGGTAGGGCTTAAGTGCCCTAGCATTTCGCGGTTGGGTTAGGAGTACCCTTCCTCAGTGCTTTTCCGTGGGGTTTGGAGACCACCCTGTGTTGGATATCTATAGGGTTGGAGATTTCCCCCCATCTTCGTGTTGTTCCGGTTAGGATATTGTTGATTGTTGAAGTACCAGTTCAGTCCATCCACCGTGGCGGATATTTTCCTCAGCTTTATTACCCGGCTGGAGGTGTCGAGAGATTGAGGTAGAATCGGCCATATCTGCTCGAAGCTACCCTCAGACTAGGGGGCGACGATCTTGGCTCAGCACAGCTGTTCGCTTCAGTCCTGGTTTACCTCCAGAGCTGCATTCATTTGGTGAGTCCGTTCCACATTAGCCCCGAAGGGCTTCGCCACTTCCGGAACTGACCCTCCGACTTACTGTCGGGGTGGATAAAAACAATCTTCGCCCTTTTGAGTTATTTTGAGTTGTTTATTTGGGCTTCACCCCCTTCATGTGTTTTATTCAATGTGAATTTGTAATTTCCTTACCATATTAATTAACTTTGCTATTTATTCGTAAATTCCTAATTTATAATTGTTGTTAATTTGGGCCTTCAGCCACTTAGTACCAAAAATATCCGTTCGTGGCGGTACTTTACGTGTGGCCGTTTATGGCCTCCGCTTAATTCGACCCTTCACTAACTTGCGCGATTGTTGCGTCATTTTGCGGACTAGTAGGTACCTGCGGCCGTCCAATTGCGCCCGAAAATTTACCGGTCAATTAAGTTGGAGCTCCGTTAAGGCTCTGTTCCGTCCGGATTGCGGTGCGATTCTGCTGTTATCATTTTTAAGTTATGAATTTATCACCACTATAACTTGTAAACGAATTTTTGTATCAACCTGATATATATATATATGTACATAGTTTTAATGTTTGTGTGTTATTGCTAAAGCTAGCCACTCCCCTCAGTTTATAGGAGATTTATCTTGTGATTTCTGGCTTTCGACGTCGTCGCATCAGGGTTAAATAAAGCCAGTGGCGTCCTTAATTTTCCAGCTTCCATTGGTAGCCTGCCTATTCGCTACCTACCTCCCGTACGGGAGAAGATCCACCGCCCTGGGATCGGGCTTGCGATTTATTTTACAGAACTCCTTTTTTTTGAGTACACACTTGTCAGCTGTGGGCCCTCTTGACCAGTGGGCCTACCCTACTCCCTGCGGGAACTGACTGTGACAATCTTTAAACGCCCGCCATTTTTGAAGCTACTCTTCTGAGATGTCCATCATGGTTTTTTGCTATTTGGGGGCATATAGGAACATTCCCTGAAAGTGGCATTTAATCCGCCAAAATGGTATACCGTACCAATATCGGTCTTGGCACATGGACTACATAAGTAGGTAATTGATTTATTAAAGTGTTTAGTGTAGGAACATCAGATGTCTCTCAATTCGTAAAAAATCACAGGGTTGAAACTTGAAAGTGGTTGAAACTAAACACGGCTGTAGGCTTTGAAGTGAAAGTGCAACATTTTAGTTCTGCGAGTTCCGCCGTTGTTTAGGTTTCGCTTATCCAGAATTTTATGATGCCGAGCTTTTCGAGCACCACATAATTCGCTCTATAGGTGCGGTGTTGAAATCTAGGCATAATAAATTTTAGACTATCTCGGCCAACCAGCGCGCAACGCAACGGCCGGTTGGCAATGCTACCATCAACACTTATTAATTCGTAAAAGAAATTCAAAACAAACAAGGAGAATTGGGTCGTAACAGCGTTTGGATGAATTGTTGTTTCTTACTAGGTATGTAGTCTAAATTCGTACGGTGTTCCTGGTAAGTACCGAAATAAATAAAATTCGGACGTGACTTAGGCAGCTACGTGGAAGTAAATGCCGATTAGATGATTAGGTCTTGTCCGCTGCGTAATAGACAATTTGCAGACACAACAAACGTTATGATTATGAATTAACAGCAGCGGTTGCGTAATCAGTTGTCTGCGGTGCAGGCACGTAGGGGTTTGCCTAATTTGCTGACCAAAATGGAAAATGTCCTATAATTTCTCGAATTTTTTTTTGTCTCGGTGATACTTCATATTTGGGTTCCTATTTTCGAGATGCACCCCTGAAGGGTAGTTTACTCTTGTCATTTTTCGAAATTACCCACTGACCAGCCGCTTAAAAGGTACCTACCCATGGTCGCCAAACTTAGAATATGAGTTACGGTATAGAAGATACGCTTACTACCACCCCTACCTTAATTGCCCCTTTCCAAGAGGGTAGTTTACTCTTGTCAGATTTCGAAAATATCTACTGACCTCAACTTCTGACGCTGTTTGCAAGAATTAGTTAGCAATCAATGGACAACTTCGGTGGAAAATGCACTATCACTAGAATAGAAAGCCAACGGAAGATGTATATCAATGCGATGTGTATCCCTGTAGATGTTTATTCACCGTGAATGATTCATATATCGAGTTGGATGGACTTGGTGGTTTTAGGTGCAGATTACATCTACTACTAGGTGCAGATTACCAAGTCAATTGTTTGTGTTGGGGTTGAAGGGGGTGCAATTTTGTCCGTTCAATTATTATCCTCAGGGGTTGAAGGGGGTGGGTTTCGGTGCCGCTTACTTGGTACCTATACTCCAATAACACTGGTCCAAATCTTAAATTCATTTGCGCTCAATTAGTATCTTCCAGTAACAAGTAGTCTAAGGGTTAAATTTCCACCGAGTCAATTATTTATGTTTGTCAATTTTTCGTATTGGGGGGTTGAAGGGGGTGGTTTTCGGAGTTGCAACTTTTTGCGATCAGTTAGTCTGTTTCTGTTGTAGATAGTCCAAGGGCTCAATTTCATACAAGTCAATTATTTGTGTGCGAGGGTTGAAGACTGTGGGTTTTGGGGGTACAATTTTTTGCGTTCAAAATAGTCTCCTGCGATAATGAGTGGTAAAAGGATTAAATTCCGTCCAAGTAATTTTTTTGTTTCGGGGTTGAAGGGGGTGAGTTTTAGGGGCGTAGTTTTTTTGTTCAATTCAACTCTTCGGTTGTAGGCGGTGCAAGAGTTAAATTTCCTTCAAGTCAAGTTTTTGTGGTTGGGATTTGAAGGGGGCGAGTTTCAGGGGTGCAACTTTTTGTGTTCAATTAGTTTCCTCCGTGTGGTCCAAGGGTTACATTTCCTCTAAGTAAATTTTTTGTTTAAAGGTTGAAGGGGTTGAGTTTTCAAGGTGCAATTTTCTCTTCCTGTCGTAAGTGATCTAAGGGTCTAAGGACTAAATATATGCTTAAAACTTTTTCTGGGCCATTGATTAAAAGTTATCAAATTGCTTGAATTTCAAGCAACACGTGAAATTTAGAGTTTCAACCCCTAGTTTGCACCCCTTTCTGTTTCATCTTGCAGAAAAAAAACCCATCCCTTATCAAATAATGTCAAAATATTATGTGGTTTCAGACGTCCATGTGCAAAATATTTGAGAAGTTTTCGTATTTTTGTGATTTTCAACCCCTAAATTTCATCCCCCAAAATTGGCACCCCCTCAACCTTCAACAGACTTGTACGTCAAAAACGCATATCAAGTTTCAGTAAAATATCTCCACTGGTTCTCGAGTTATTACAATTAATAGTTTTTCGGTCCCGAAAAAAACCTCGCATTCTCGCGCTTTTACTGCGAACGCTGCCTAAACGCTTGAAGATGGATTAAAATCGTATAAGGGAGAAATGACGGCAACGAATAGGCCTACAAAAAAGTCCGCGACAGCATCTAAATATCTGTTACGGATAGCCGACAATAAGCCACTGAAGCTATTTTCTTCAAAAATGAAAACACAAAAACGATCTCGGTGGGCTACCCATCGTAGATTGCTATATGTCGTCGCAGACTTTTTTGTAGATCTTTTCATTGCCGACAATTCCTCCTTACAAACTTTTGCTCTAGCTTCAAGCGTTGAGGCAGCGTTCGCGATCAAACGTCGAAAATTATAATTTCTTTCAGTTTTTCACCCCTAACTCCCACCCCCCTGGTTTGATATGGCCCGCCAAGATTTTCGGGGTATATACATGTGTACAAAATTTTCAGCTCGATATCTGCTTTCGTTCTCAAGTTATGCGATGGACAGAGTAGACAGACGGCCGAGCGAGCGAGCGAGTGAGCGAGCGAATTCACTAAAACTACAGTGCTTGCGCATATGCTTCGGCACTCAGCCCACTACACCGAAACACTTGATTTTCACCTGAACACAAAGTGCTCATTATCAAAGCTAAACAACCCTACCTCACAGAAAACTGAAATATTATTATAGGTCCACCAGTGAATACGTATAAATATAACGAGTACTTGCCTATTGATGATTTTAATAAAAGAAGGACATCTATGAATACCTACTTACTCGAATCAACGTGCTTAAATAAAAATAACGGACGTCAGTATAAGGGTTGCCAATTTAGGTGCTTAATGCACTAGAAATGGTGCTTTTGGCCTTCATCTTATGACATTTTGTGACAAATTATTTATTTGTTAGTCGTTATTTGTCATTCTTGAGTCACAGCAATCTCAAAACTGGCAGAGCCGATAATACAGCCGGACTGTTTTACCCACTGCGTAGACTGAATCCCTTCATGCACTGGAATTATTGAAATCACCAATAGTAGCGTACCTACAGAGAGGAAAATGCAATCGGACCTGCATCACCGTTCATAAACTAATCTCTAAACCTACATAAATGACGATACTCTCCATTGCGTCCAACATCTGTACCTTGCCCACAGTACAAACTAACTTATTATAGTATTATCATTTATTCTACGGTCATTGTTTACCTAAAGCATGTAGGGCAACACTGGATTTCAAATTTGAGCTTTTGAAAATCAGAGTTGTCTAAATCAAAAACCAGATTTTGAGGAGACAGGACCTAAAGATAGGAACTGCGTAAAAAATGCAGGTTTACTATGAAACCTTCAAAATTAAATTTTGACAATTGTTGAGCAAAAAACTTTGTCAAACCTCTTGTCAATTGAGATTCAAAAGATAATACAACAAATTTTGAGTCCAGGTTTTGTTCTTAGCAGCGAAAAGTCGTGACATTTGACACTTGTTGGAATTTTAACTTCCTAATGATATTATCTAACCTAGGATAGGTTCAAATCCGTTGCATTTCGCTGTCTTTAATTATTCTGAGTTCTTTCTGATTGTATTTCCTTGTTCAGCGAGATTGTAGTATGAACAAGGTGCAGATGCTGGACGCAATGGAGAGTATCGTCATTTATAAATCTATAGATAAGCTTATGAACGGTGTTTCTAGTGATAAGAGGATTAGGTAGAATTTCATAAGGAACAAAACACGTTGGATTTTTCTAAATTGAAGCAATCACTATGGGTTATAGTGATTAATTGCGCCGTGCCGTTTAATCACGATTAAATTCGTGCATGGCGTGCGTTTCATAGTCCAGTCAAATTAGACCTCCAGGGGACCGGAGCTTACAATAAATGTTGGAAAGCGGGAGATGATCTTAAACCCTTTAGTAGGTATCTAATAGAAGTATCCTAGTTTTGCAACTTCCCAGGATGTGCGCGTATGATAGGGTGTCCAAAAAACCCCGAAATTTTCGGACTTCTTTCAGTTTTTCGCTTATAATTTCTAAACAGTGCTTCCTAGCGGAAAGTTCGCTATTTTCGAAATTAAAGCGCACTAAATTCTGCGTCGAATGAGCCCCCCAAACGTTAAGTTCGACCATGTGGTAGGGTCACAAACCATGGTCAAAAACAACAATTTTGTGGAAAATTGACAAGTAGTGACTTTTCGTCGTCTGTAACGTCCAAACGGCTACTCTAATTTAAAAAGCTTATAGCTTGAAAGTTCGCTGATTTCAAAAAGCATCACAAATTTAAATTTTGGTTAAAATTATTCAAAAAATAATTTATCTATAAATGTACTTAAGAAATGAGACAATGAATAAAAGATCAATTTCTTCGAAATCTTTTTGACGTGGAGGGGCCAGGGTCGTTCGCAGGCTCGATGAATAGTGTGTCGCCTTCAAATAGTTGAGGCTTTAGATCTAGAAAATCAAAATAGAGCAATCCATAAACAGTCATAAGTCAGTACCTAAGCCTCAACTATTTGAAGGCGACACACTATTCATCGAGCCTGCGAACGACCCTGGCCCCTCCACGTCCAAAAGATTTCGAAGAAATAGATTTTTCAATAATAAATAATAAATAATAAATTGTTTTTTGAATACGTTTAACCAAAATTTAAATTTGTGATGCTTTTTGAAATCATGGTCGAAATTAACGTTTGGGGGGCTCATTCGACGCAGAATTTAGTGCGCTTTAATTTCGAAAATAGCGAACTTTCCGCTAGGAAGCACTGTTTAGAAATTATAAGCGAAAAACTGAAAAAAGTCCGAAAATTTCGGGGTTTTTTGGACACCCTATCATACGCACACATCCTGGGAAGTTGCAAAACTAGGATACTTCTATTAGATGCCTACTAAAGGGTTTAAGATCATCTCCCGCTTTCCAACATTTATTGTAACCTCCGGTCCCTATTTGACTGGTCTATCAGTCGATGTATTCGTATTCGTATTTCGTTCTGCGGTGCGTTTCCCTGACGGGTCCGCTGCATTCAGACCTTATGGCCCATTATGCCCGCACTGTGACAGTTATCCATTTCCTACATCAGGAACCCCGGTTCTGCAAAGACCCAGTACTTCTGCTGTAGAAACTGAATAGTGTTAATCGGGTGCTAGAAAAGCCACCCCGCTTTGCTATACCACGGCGGGTACTTCTGCTCTTTAGGGAGTTTATTGAAGCTTCGTCCCGCGAACCCACTATAACCGGCAGGTCTTTTTCAGCCCTGCCGGATACAACTGGTTTCTTGGTGTCGAAGGCAGCTTAAAGTGTACCCTTAAAAGGTTCAGTTGAGGTATCAATTTATGTCCCTCTATGTTACAAACTGCAGACATCTTCCCCCAGTGTGGCCGACGGTTCTTGGTGGACAGCCCCATCGGCCACAACTGGTTGTTGGTGCCAAAGTCCCTGAGGGTCTGCCAGTGTCACGGTACCTGTGCAACTGCGGTGTCTTTTTCAGTCCCATCAGTCACAATTAGTCCCTAGCCACAAAAGTCTGATAGGTCCAGTTGTCAACCTGTCCCTATCGCAATCAGTCGATGTAATTTGGATAATATTAAAGTAAACATTACTGAAAAAATCCCACTTTAACATTAAAGAGACTGAGATCTGATCGGTAAATAATCTTAACATGCCAATAACTTTTTCAATTACAGAGATAAAATTCCGAAAAAATTCACAGTGAACATACCTACCAAACATCATCTTTATTAAGTCTCCAACATTTTGCGGAAACCTCCTACTCGAAAAATCGATAAAACTTGGATCTCTCGCGAGATAACGTATGAATATTTATTATTAGTTATATTAATATAGTTATGTGTATTATTAACTAAATTAATTCACTAAATTTTGTACGCCTAATTCGAGTAATTCCTCAAGTAATACTGGTAATTCCTTCAATATACGATAAGTAATTCGTCCTCGGACAGACAGTTTAGCCGAAAAATTAAAAAAAAAATAGGGGAAGGGTGGATCTCCGCCAAATGTTGGGCATACACGAGTGTAAATGTTAACGATTTGTCCAAATTAGTAGACAATGCCAATGTATTTATTTCCATACGTCGCCATCGGACTAGCAGACTAAAAGAGCGAAGAGCAAAAAAAAAGCCAATTTCGCCAATTTTCAAAATGATGTAACTTAATCTAACATTTATTTTCAATTTTCAGTAATTTTGGCTCGCATAAAACAAGTTCGCACCTTCAACGAAACAAAAGTGTACAAAGTCAGGATAAAAAAGGAGTACAAAATGTCTGAAAAAGCCCTTGTAGCCCTAAAATCCGGCCTCCTGCGCTCCGCAGTCGAGGAATCACTCTGCGGCATCGACCTTAACATCGGCAAAGTCTATGCCCTTTCTGGCAGAATATACAGCCTTAAGGCCCACATAAACTTCTGCGACATGGCCCTTCTTTGGAGGGACCTCACGAGAAGACAACGAAAGGGCCTCAAAAAACTGTATCGAAACGGATGCACCTGCAGGATTAGTTACCGCCGATTCAACAATTTTGCCTGGAATTCAACCCAAAGCATCGATTCGTGTTATATGAGAAACGGTTGTCATATTACTGAGGTAGGTAATTGTTTGTGATTTACAATAAATTGAGATTTTTATTTATGGAAAAACTGACACAGAACAGAAACGAAGTTGTGTGTGCTAAACACAAACAATTTATTAAATACAACGAAAAAGTCAATATTTTTATTTTTTCTAACGTTCGTTGTTTGTAATGTTTATTGTCACGACGATCGAGAAGTAAACATGGAAAAATAAAGTGAAAAAATGTCGAAAATAACACTGAATTATTGTTAACAAAGAACTTTTGACGTAGACATACAGGGGTGTTTTAACGAAGTTGCACCCCCCTATTTATTTCATAACTGAAAGAGGAAAGGTTAATTCAACCAGATTTGACAGTAAAGAAGTCTAAAATATAATTTGAATTTGCTATGGACTTGCGGTTTTGCCGGAAATGACCATAACTTTGTTTTTCCTTTCAACGAATTCTTAATCTTGATTTTTTTAGGTTCAAAACATGTTATTTGTTTTTGCTGTTTTTTTTATTTCCACAATCTGACAAGACCTCAAAAAGAATTTTTTGGAAAATGTAGCTAATTGCGCAGTTGAATATGTATAAAAAGTAGACCAGTTTTTGCGTTTCTCAAAAATCTCAAATTTTCAAAGATTTCTTCGATGTTTTTGAAAAACTAAGGTGGCCGTGACCGAAGTATGACGCATGTTTACCTAAAAAAATCCATGATTTAGAATTTGTTGAGGAAAAGGTACATTTCCATTAAAAAAAACGAAGTTACTGTCATTTTCGGCCAACTCGGAAGGACAAAAAAAATTCTTTACTTTCAACTGTGCCGTACGAAAGCGTAGAGCTGCCATGATATTTGCTGAATTTTTTTATTTTGTAATTTACAAAAAATGTGTAACTTTACAGAAAAAAGTGTAAATTTACACTTTTTTCTGTAGATTTACACTTTTTTCTGTAGATTTACACTTTTCTGTAAATTTACACTTTCTTCTGTTTTACACTTATTTCTGTAAATTTACACTTTTTCTGTAAATTTACACTTTTCTGTAAATTTACACTTTCTTCTGTAAATTTACACTTTTTCTGTAAATTTACACTTTTCTGTGAATTTACACTTTCTTGTGTAAATTTACACTTTTTCTGTTTTACGCTTTTTCTGTTTTACACTTTTTCTGTTTTACACATTTTCTGTTTTACACTTTTTCTGTGAATTTACACTTTTTCTGGAAATGTACACTTTTTTCTGTAAATTTACACTTTTCTGTAAATTTACACTTTTTTCTGTAAATTTACACTTTTTCTGTAAATTTACACTTTCCTCTGTAAATGTACACTTTTTCTGTACATTTACACTGTTCTGTAAATTTACACTTTCTTCTGTTTTACACTTTTTCTGTAAAGGACACCGCACGTTTTATATGGAAAAGTGGCTTTCGGTGAAATTGTCTGAATTTTTGATATGTTGTAGTTTTCATGATTCTGAACAAAAGTTATCATTGCGCCAACCTCCTGTCATGGACAGTTTTTGCTACAAAAAATCCCAAAGATAGAATTTTGCCATAAGGGTTATACACATTTTTGGGCCCGCCGTTTCCTACTCTTCCCGACATAACATTCAAATACGCCCAAAAGGCTTCCATATAGACGCATGTTAGAAATATGGGTAAGAAAGGTGCCTCTGAACTTATTATGTAGAATTATGATGGCAAAACGGCCGATTTCATTTTCGCTACATGTAATTCTTATGGGAAAAGTTCCATTTTCGGGATTTTTTGTAGCAAAAACTGTCCATACCAGGAGGTTGGCGCAATGATAACTTTTGTTCAGAATCATGAAAACTACAACATATCAAAAATTCAGACAATTTCACCGAAAGCCACTTTCCATAAGAATCGTCCTTTACACTTTTCTTCTGTAAATGTACACTTTTTCTGTACATTTACACTTTTCTGTAAATTTACAATTTCTTCTGTAAATTTACACTTTATCTGTAAATTTACACTTTCTTCTGTAAATTTACACTTTTTTCTGTAAATTTAGGTACACTTTTTCTGTAAATTTATACTTTCTTCTGTAAATGTACACTTTTTCTGTACATTTACACTGTTCTGTAAATTTACACTTTCTTCTGTAAATTTACACTTTCTTCTGTAAATGTACCTACACTTTTTCTGTACATTTACACTGTTCTGTAAATTTACACTTTCTTCTGTAAATTTACACTTTTTCTGTAAAACACTTATTGTGTAAATTTACACTTTTTTCTGTAAATTTACACTTTCTTCTGTAAATTTACACTTTTTCTGTATTTGCACTTTCTGTAAATTTACACTTTTTCTGTAAATTTACACTTTCTTCTGTAAATGTACACTTACTCGCAAAAAAATCGGGACACTAAATCGGTGCCAGCAACCCAAGATACACCGAGGGCAACCCCGTGAACGAGGCTAGACAATGATTGTCAGGTTGAAGGAATCTGTCATAAGATTCCTTCAACCTGAAAATTCTGAAAATCATAGTCTAGCCTCGTCCACGGGGTTGCCCTTGGTGTATGTTGAGTTGCTAGCACTGATTTAGTGTCCCGATTTTTTTGCAAGTAAGTGTACCTACACTTTTTCTGTACATTTACACTGTTCTGTAAATTTACACTTTCTTCTGTAAATTTACACTTTTTCTGTAAATTTACACTTATTCTGTAAATTTACACTTTTTTCTGTAAATTTACACTTTCTTCTGTAAATTTACACTTTTTCTGTATTTGCACTTTCTGTAAATTTACACTTTTAACCTCCCCACTCCACTTCACCATTTAAAAAAAAGGGAGGTTACTGCAATCACTAAAATTTTCGAATTCGAGATAAGACCGGATCTATACGTTTTGAGGTCTCAGGAACCCAAAAAAGTGGTTTTTAAAATGTGTCTGTATGTATGAACGTACGTTCGTGCGTACGTACGTACGTACGTACGTACGTTCGTAAACACGCCACAGCCCAAACTACTCGACCGATTTGGCTGAAATTTGGTACGTGTGCATGTGAAAACCCAACTTAGATCTGAAAAGCTTTTGGAGCCAATCGTGCAACCAGAAGTGCCATTTTGGCACATCAACTTTTAAATTTTAAATGTAAACCCCCATTTTTCACGTCACCATAAGAAAGACGTTCAAATTCTGCATCTAAAAATGTATTCATTCTTAGTGCCCTTTTGACCAACAATTTAAAAAAAATTGATTTTTATCGGACTTTAAAATCGCGGTACAGCCCAAGCCCCTCAACCGATTTGGCTGAAATTTTGCACATGGGGATTGTATTACACGTCGAAGAGCTGAACAAATTTTGGATTCAATCGACCCACGGAAAGTGCCGTTTTGGCACACCAACTTCGAAACTTAAAATTATTCTCTCATTCACCCATCAAAAACAACTTTTTGAAAGATTTATTGTTATCATCAGAAAGGTCTTCAAATTCTGGTTTTAAATGAGATAAAGTTTATTCGCATTTAGTACCCTTTGGGTAGAAAAATCCAAATTTTGTAATAACACTGAAACCACGTTATAGCCCAAACTACTGGATCAATTTGTCCGAAATTTGGTACATGGAGGTTAGGTAACCCATTGAAGAGCTGAAAGGCTTTTGGGAGCAATTGGCCCACGGGAAGTGCCATTTAGGCATATCAACTTTAAAATCTTAAACACAATAAGTCACGGAAATCAAAGACCCATGCGTTGGTGAGGTTCCAGCCGCTTCTCTGCTGCCTTTTTTTCTGTTTTACACTTTTTTCTGTAAATTTACACTTTTTCTGTAAATTTACACTTTCTTCTGTAAATTTACACCTTTTCTGTCTTACACTTTTTTCTGTAAATTACAAAATAAAAAAACTCAGCAAATATCATGGCAGCTCTACGCTTTCGTAGTGCCGAGATATAGACTTGTTTGATGAACCTTTCCTCTTTTAGTTATAAAATGCAACTTCATTGAACCACCCCGTACAATGAAATTATTAAAAAATTATGATTTATTCCAGGGCGTTTGCCTGAGGACGAAAAGTAAACGCTGCGCGTGGACAAGGAATAAACTGCTTTATGATTGCCTGAACAACAAGTAATTCACTCACCATGTCTCTGTGATCGGGATAAAATGTTTGTTCGATGAGGGGGAAGCTGTCCTTTCCGAGCCTTCTTTGGAGCTGAACTAGATGACCAAAGACCCACGGTTTATCCTGTACAAACAAATTAACTGTTGATTTTTGTTGTTACTTTGTTTACTATTTATTAATTAACCGTTGTATTTTAGAAGATATTTTCTAAAGCCATAAAGTTAACACTCCAGCCTGGTAGGTAAATAGACTCACAAGTTGTTAGATTTTATTTTTATAATATTATAAATAAATAGGGGCGTTTTATATAACTACGTTTTTCGGTTTATTAATAGGGGTGGTGCTTACCTGGAAGTTGTAAATTGAGTTTAGGTTGTTGATACTTGGGACTCCACCGAACTTTAAGGCCAGAAGCAGTTTTTTATGGTTTTCTCCTGCATCCTTCAGGTTCTGCCTGACCTGAAACGAGGTAAATAGTTAATTATGCTCAAGAGCGTAAAAAGCATTTACGCCCGACGTGAAACTTATGCCTAGTTTTTAAAAGCCAACGGAAGTTGTATATCAATGCGATGTGTATCCCTGTAGATGTGAGGGTGTATCAGCAGGTGAGGAATTTTTTTGCGTTCAATTAGTATCTTCCGGTTGTAAGTATAGGTCAAGCATCAAATTTCCACAAAGTCAATTTTTTGTGATGGGGGTTGAAGGGGGTGAAAGTTTTGCTTAATTGGTATCTATCCTCCAATAACAGTGGTCCAAATCTTAAATTTATTTGCATTCAATTAGTATTTTCCAGTAACAAGTAGTCTAAGGGTTAAATTTCCACCGAGTCAATTATTTATGTTTGTCAATTTTTTGCATTTGGAGGTTGAAGGGAGTGGTTCTCCGGTTTGCAACTTTTTACGTTCAGTTAGTCCGTTTCCGTTGTAAACTGCCCGACAATTGAAATGGTCCACCCGAAAATTTGACTCACATTCAAAATGCCATAACTCCTAAAGGAGTCGATGGATATGAATGGCCTTTTTACGTCGGATGGTAAATTTAATTGGCTATCACACAGTATATTGTACGTTTTATTTAGACCTCCCTTTATTTGTATACAGGGTGTCAAATGCAGGTACTGCAAACTAGCGGAAGTTTAGACCACTCCGTATTCTACAATGAAATTTTCTGGTTTTTTTTAACTGGTTCAGGGAACGCAAGAGGTTCATCCCTCGAAACGTTTTTTTGAATTTTCCTCTAGCCCTCCTAGTTAGGGCGCAGTTCCAAAATATCTGTATTTTCGTTGATGGTTAATAGCGGCATTAGCTTTAAAGAAATTTTTAATTTATTGGAGGTATTGTAATCCAAAAAATGCAGCAGAGAAGCGGCTGGAACCTCCCCATCGCGTGGATCTTTGTATTCTGTGTGTCAATTCAACAGAATTTTTTTTGTGCTTATCATCTGTGACTAATTTCGCAATTTTCTGACAAATACCGACATCACCCATCACATTTGACAATATGTTCCCTTTAAGGTTAACAGTTTGCCACCCTTTTGACAATAACTGATACTTTATGTCATCCACTGTCAGCCTGCTCCCTTTTAATGAAAAAGATTTTTTTCTCTATTTTCCACTGAAATGGCAGAAACTGTGAATACATTTTTAGAACCAGAATTTGATCGTCTTTCTAATGGCGACATAAAAAAGGAGGCCTTGTATTTAAAATTTAAAGTTGATATGCTTAAATGGCACTTCCTGTGGACCAATTGCTTCCAAAAGCCTTTCAGGTCTTCAACGGGTCACCCAATCTCTATGTAGCAAATTTCAGCCAAATCGATTCACTAATTTCGGCTATAATGTATTTTTAGTGTTATTACAAAATTTCGATTTTTTGTCCCAAAGAGCACTAAATGCGAACGAATTTTGTCTTATTTAAAACCAGAATTTGATGACCTTTCTGATGGTGACAATAAATCTTTCAAAAACTTGTTTTGGATGGTTAAATGAGTGAATAATTTTAAATTTGGAAATTGGTGTGCCAAAACGGCACTTTCCATGGGCCGATTGAATCCAAAATTTGTTCAGCTCGTCGACGTGCAATACAATCCGCATTTGCAAAATTTCAGCCAAATCGGTTCAGGGGCTTGAGCTGTACCGCGATTTGAAAATCCGATAAAAATCAATTTTTTTTTAATTTTTGGTCAAAAGGGCACTGAGAGTGAATACATTTTTAGAAGCAGAATTTGAAGGCCTTTCCTAAAGTGACGTGAAAAATGGGGGTTTGCATTTAAAATTTAAAAGTTGATGTGCCAAAATGGCATTTCTAGTTGCACGATTGGCTCCAAAAGCTTTTCAGATCTAAGTTGGATTATGAGATGCCTACGCACCAAATTTCAGGCAAATCGGTCCAGTAGTTTTGGCTGTGGCGTGTTTACAAACGTACGCACGTACGTACGTACGTACGTACGCACATACACACAGACACATTTTTAAAACCACTTTTTTGGGTTCCTGAGACCTCGAAACGTGAAGATCTGGTGCTATCTCAAATTCGAAAATTTTAGTGATTGCAGTAACCTCCCTTTTTTATAAGTGGTGAAGTGGATTGGGGAGGTTAAAACATCACTCAAGAACACCATGGATTTGAAATTGGCATGAGACAAAATTTCCTAGAAAAGGGGGCTCATTGAAACGGACCCAAACTTATTCTGTCTCCCAAAATGATCTTTAATTGACGCGCCCTAAAGGTCAAGCGATGTCCTCATAGAGGCATTTCTTCTGAACATTTTGAAATGCTCCTTGCTGGAATCCGATTACAATTGCCTATGTTGATACCAATTCCTTTGATGACGGTTTTTGGATAAAATGTTCGCCTATAAATTCATGAAGTCAAGGAGACGAAAATTGAAACAAAGGGTCGTACCTTCGTTGACCAAGTAACCATCCTTCAGGCCATGTGACAGTTTTGTCAAAATTTACATCGCCTTAGTTTCATGAAAATGCAGGCATGCGAAATGACTGCAATCTGTCCGAAAACCGTCAGACAAAGCACTGGTATCAACACCGGCAATTGTAACCGGATTTAATCAGGGAGCATCTTAAAATGTTCAGAAGAAATGCCTCCATGAGGACATCATTTAAACTTTAAGGCGCGTCAGTTAAAGATTATTTTGGGAGATAATATAAGTTTGGATCCGTTTCAATGGGCCCCCTTTTCTAGGAAATCTTGTCTAAGGCTAATTTCAAATCCATGGTGTCCTTGAGTGATGTTTTTGTGTTACAATGCCCACAACAAATTAAAAATTTGTCAAAAGCTAAGGCCGCTATTAACGATCCACGAAAAAACTGATTTTTTGGCACTGTGGCCTAACTAGGGGGGCTGGAGGAAAATTAAAAAAAACGTCCCGAGGGTTGGACCTAATACGTTCCCTGAATCGCTCAAAAAAAATTAGATATTTTTTTTCAAGAATTGGGAGTGGTCTAAACTTCCGCTAGTTTGCAGTATCTGCATTTGACGCCCTGTATACAAATAAAGGGAAGTCATAATGAAACCGACAACATATTGTGTGATAGCCAATGAAATTTACTATACGATATAAAAAGGCCATACAAATCCATCAACTGTTTTCGAAGTTATGGCATTTTGAATGCGACTCAAGTTTCCGGGTGGACCATTTCAACTGTCGGGCAGTTTATTTAGATAGTCCAATGGCTCAATTTCCTCTAAGTCAATTATTTGTGTTCGAGGGTTGAAGGCTGTGGGTTTTGGGGGTATAATTTTTTGCGTTCAAAATAGTCTCCTGCGATAATGAGAGGTCCATGTAAAGGTTAAATTTCCGACCAAAAAACATTTTTCAAACAATTTTTGCAGGTATTCATATTGAACTCAAAAGTCACAATAAAGCAACGTTCGAATTTTTCCATCTTTGCGTGAGACGAAACTTTCGTTTCCCAATACTATACCTACTCGTCCTTAATTTTTAGGACCAATTTTTAAAAAGAAATCGCAAAGACGTCATTTTTAATATTTTGCTCACAATTCTTTTATCGATCCGAACCCGAAGTCTAAATTTGGGATAGGTAATAGGTCTTGTAGTAGGTATACCTATAGGTAGGTTCCCATTTTTTTTAACTTCTACGCTTTAGCGCAGCACGTTAATAAAATCGATCGAAAAATCGAATCCCCAAAAACATCAAATCTTGACGTTTTAGCGTCCTGAGAATCCAAAAAAGTGGATTTTGAAAAATGGCTTTCTGTGTGTCTGTTTTTGTTCGGTTCACGAAAAGTGTCTTTTTGTCACATCAACTTTAAAATTTTAAATGCAAACCCCCATTTTTAGCGCTACCATATGAAAGCTCTTCGAATTCTGCTTCTGAAAATGAATTCGTATATGGTGCCCTTTTGACCAAAAAACGGTTCCGGGAAGAAAACCTATGTACAATTGAATGTGATAGCTGATTTTTTTTCAAAGCCTTAGTGCCATTTTTTCGAAAATTGATATTTTAGAGGCAAAAGGCCCCTTTTGAGTTTTTCTTACCAAAAGAGCAATTATTATTATCGAATTCGATTGTTGCATTACCGGATCGAAAACCTTAGTGCCATTTTTTGGTGAAAAACATTTGTATGTATTTTATATCTTAGTAATAGAGCCGGGCGCAATGCGCACGACAGCATCAGCGATTGATAACCGCACGCACGCCCGACCTGACCGAGTGGTTGACCACCGATTAAAGATCTGTCCACCAATTTCTGAATAACTTTCAAAATTTCTCGTTCATGTACAACATCCAAGTGGTCAACCGCTCGTAATTTCCAAATAATTTGTATAATTTCTACAATTTCCGAGTAATTGTATACAATTTCCAGGTTGAAAGGCACGTCGAAACTTTACACCGATACTGATATTGGCAGTAAAGCTTCGACGTACTGTTCAGCTTCCAAGGCCTTCTTGATGTTAAATCGGGTTAAATGCTGCCGAGATCTTTCTGTCTCCTTTTTTTGTATTATTTATGTCCTGGTTTAAAGTATTTGGTGTCCTTTTCCCTCTCAAGGCTAAGGAATGTGATAAAAAGAGATGGTGATATGAAAGAATATTTTCGTGATCTTCCTCCAGGGCAGGCGGGGGGTTACCCACAAGGCAAATTAGTGTACGTACACTAAAAGGGTAATTGGAAGAAATTGTGGATAACTGCACTAGAACCGCTACTGTTCAGCTTCCATGACTTACTTGATTCTAAATTCTGCTGTTTCTTTTTTTGATATTACTTCAGTGTAAGGGAGAAAAGGATAGAAATACTAAAAATACATTCCGAAGGGACTATGTCTTGGTTTAAAGCATTTGGTATCCTTTTTCCTCTCATGGCTAGGGAATGCGATAACAGGAGATACCTAACTAACGGGTGTCCTAAAAAAACCGAACGAAATATTTCTGGTAATAACTCGTGCATTTCTTATCCGATTTGGATGAACCTGGCTTTAAATTGAAGCCAAGAAATCAGGCTTTCGAGCTGTCTAGGAGATTACGACAGATGGTGCTGCAATAGTTCTCTTAGTGATACTTGTCTCAAAGGTTCATTTCAGGGGCGTGGGGATTGGTCAATTATCAACCAGTCGTAATGAGACTCACACGACTTTGAAGGGCGTTCATTTTTCTTTAAGAATCTTTTTTCAGAAGTTAATTTGGTTCACGCATTGACTTTCTGTGATTATTTAAAAAATATGTGTTTTCACATTTTTTCATGCAGAATGAACATGACTAAAGTAACAATAAAGCAACAAGAGCTTAATTCTCAGTAATAGCTTTTAAATTTCCTCCAATTCGCATCCGCTTGTGTTTTTCATTCAATTAGATCCTCTATTACTGAAAATTAAGCTGAAAATGCATCACTGTTACTTCAGTTATAGTCATTAGGCGTGAAAATAAGGGAAAATATATGATTTTTAAAAAATCACAGATAATTTATTCGTGAATCATAACGAACTTCTGAAAGAAGCTTTTTGAAGAAAAGTAAACGTGCTTCAAGGTTATTTTTACTTCATAACCATTGGTTGTTAACTGACCAATCCCCATGCGCCTAAAGTAAGCCTTTAAAACAAGCATGGCTAAGGCTACTACGGCAGCGCCATCTGTTGTGGTCTCTTGAATGAATCGATAGCCTGATTGTTTAGCTTTAATTTAAGTCCGCGTTCATCCAAATCGGTTAAAAAATGGATCAGTTGTCATCAAAAATATTTCGCTCGGTTTTTTTTAGGACACCCGTTATATTAAATCGAGTATTACATCTTATTTTCGTCCGTTTCGAAAACTTATGAAGGGGAAAAGTAAGGGGTTAACCTATATTAAAATAAAAGGCCAGTTGCAATAAAAATTGCTAAAAATCACTAAAATCGTATAAAATAGCAAAAAATACCCTCGAGAACACGACACCAAAATAGCCAAGTGGTTAACCCCTCGGAGAAAAATTGTTTAAGGTTTTTTTTTAATATTTAGTTAGGTCGGCAATTAAGTTGGCCGCGAAAGTTGAAAGCAAGGGGACCTCCCACGAAAAAGATGCATACATCAATTTCCAAATAAATTTTCCAGTTTTCGAATAATTTTCGCAATTTCTCATGCCACCATGCACCATAATTTCCAAGTGGTCAACAGCTCGTAATTTTCAAATATTTTCAACAACTTCTGAGCAATTTTCAGTTTCCAAATAAGTTCTTTAAATCCCAAACATTTTTCAAATAGTTTTCACAATTTCCGAGTAATTTCTACAATTTCTCATGCGTGTACACCACAATTTCAAGGTGGTCAACCCCGCGGACCTGACTCACAGATTTTGACTTGGTTAAAGTTAAATGCAACATTTACAAATTCTGTGAAAAAGTAGAAGTTGCTACCGTCTCCGAGACAGCCAATTTTTTATTTTTAAATATTGATGGCTTCATTTTCTGTGTTAAATGAGCTCAATATTATTGTTATAAGTGCATTCGAGATTTAACAAGATTTAAACAAGACGCATAAAGCTATCTTTTATGAAATTACCCATGTATCAGAGTCGTAGGTAAATTATAAAATGTAAAATATTTATGTAAATAGGCAAAGACGTAGGTATGTATGGAACGAATGAATACCTACGTAATGTCCAGGACGCACCTGTATATATGCTCCACAATCCTAATAACAAAGTCTGGAACACGAAACAACATGTGAGGCAAATACACAAAGGTGATGTGAACTACAATCCGTATAAAAATGGTGAAGTGGAGTGGGGAGGTTAATAGGGAAGCACAAATGGGAATTATTTCAGTAAAGTAATTACCGAGGCATCAAATTTATTTAACAATCTCCAATCTGCTTCAAAGTTCAGGTGCATGTGACTGGGCAAATTCAGGAAATAATTTCCTTGTATTTAGTGTTTCTAGTAGCTGGAGCTTTCCATGCAGACGTCTACATTTAAAAAATATTGCCAATTAATGCATCAATTTAATAAAAAATCAAGTAAACTCGCCGGAAATCCCTCGAAAACCCAGAATCATAACTCAAATAAAGCCAAACACTTTTTTTTGTTTTCCAATCAACGATACTAGGAATTGACCGGAAAAATTAAATGTCCGAGGGAGCAAACTATTCTTCATTCTTCATTCACAATTTTTTTTTGACAAGATAGTAATAATCGAGACATGGGGGCGGCCCCAAACAGGACAAGGAGGTCAACGTAGATCAAGGCAATGCGTGAAACACTTAGAGGCAACGCCAACGATTAGATTTAGAGAAAGAAAACTAAAAAAAATTAATGGGAACCTCCTGCTCCCTCGCAAAATATAGTTGATAGAATCCAGACATGGGGGCGGCCCCAAACAGGACAAGGAGGTCAACGTAGATCAAGGCAATGCGCGAAACACTTAGAGGCAACGCCAACGATTAGATTTAGAGAAAGAAAATTTTAAAAAAATAATGGGAACCTCCTGCTCCCTCGCAAAATGTGTTGATAGAGTCGAAGACATGGGGGCGGCCCCAAACAGGACAAGGAGGTCAACGTAGATCAAGGCAATGCGCGAAACACTTAGAGGCAACGCCAACGATTAGATTTAGAGAAAGAAAATTAAAAAAAATTAATGGGAACCTCCTGCTCCCTCGCAAAATATAGTTGATAGAATCCAGACATGGGGGCGGCCCCAAACAGGACAAGGAGGTCAACGTAGATCAAGGCAATGCGTGAAACACTTAGAGGCAACGCCAACGATTAGATTTAGAGAAAGAAAATTCTAAAAAATTAATGGGAACCTCCTGCTCCCTCGCAAAATATAGTTGATAGAATCCAGACATGGGGGCGGCCCCAAACAGGACAAGGAGGTCAACGTAGATCAAGGCAATGCGTGAAACACTTAGAGGCAACGCCAACGATTAGATTTAGAGAAAGAAAATTAAAAAAAATTAATGGGAACCTTCTGCTCCCTCGCAAAATATAGTTGATAGAATCGGAGACATGGGGGCGGTTCCAAAACAGGATAAGGAGGTCAACGTAGATCAAACCGATGCGCGAAACACTTGAGGCAATGCCTACGATGGGATTGAGGTAAGGAAAATTTAAAAAAATTAAAGGCAACCATCTGCTCCCTCGCAAAATATGCCACCCCCATCTCTCAATTTTATTAACATATTTTGCGAGGGAGCAGGTGGTTCCCATTATTTTTTTTTAATTTTCTTTAAGTCAATCTCATCGTAGGTGTTGCCTCTAAGTGTTTCGTGCATTGGTTTGATCTACGTTGACCTCATTTGTCCTGTTTGGGACCACCCCCATGTTTAAATCCTATCAACATATTTTGAGAGGGAGCAGGCGGTTCCCATTATTTTTTTTAAATTTTCTTCCTCTAAATCTAATCGTAGGTGTTGCCTCTAAGTGTTCTGTGCATTGGTTTGATCTACGTTGACCTCCTTATCCTGTTTTGGGGCCGCCCCCATGTCTTCGATTTTATCGACAAATTTTGCGAGGGAGCAGGTGGTTCCCATTATTTTTTTTAAGTAAATCTAATCGTTGGCATTGCCTCTAAGTGTTTCACGCATTGCCTTGATCTACGTTGACCTCCTTGACCTGTTTGGGGCCGCCCCCATGTCTCGATTCTATCAACTATATTTTGCGAGGGAGCAGGAGGTTCCCATTATTTTTTTTAAATTTTCTTTCTCTAAATCTAATCGTTGGCGTTGCCTCTAAGTGTTTCGCGCATTGCCTTGATCTACGTTGACCTCCTTGTCCTGTTTGGGGCCGCCCCCATGTATCGATTCTATCAACTATATTTTGCGAGGGAGCAGGAGGTTCCCATTATTTTTTTAAAATTTTCTTTCTCTAAATCTAATCGTTGGCGTTGCCTCCAAGTGTTTCGCGCATTGCCTTGATCTACGTTGACCTCCTTGTCCTGTCTGGGGCCGCCCCCATGTCTTCGACTCTATCAACTATATTTTGCGAGGGAGCAGGAGGTTCCCATTATTTTTTTTAAATTTTCTTTCTCTAAATCTAATCGTTGGCGTTGCCTCTAAGTGTTTCGCGCATTGCCTTGATCTACGTTGACCTCCTTGTCCTGTTTGGGACCGCCCCATGTCTCGATTCTATCAACTATATTTTGCGAGGGAGCAGGAGGTTCCCATTATTTTTTTTTAATTTTCTTTCTCTAAATCTATTCGTTGGCGTTGCCTCCAAGTGTTTCGCGCATTGCCTTGATCTACGTTGACCTCCTTGTCCTGTTTGGGGCCGCCCCCATGTCTTCGACTCTATCAACACATTTTGCGAGGGAGCAGGAGGTTCCCATTATTTTTTTTAAATTTTCTTTCTCTAAATCTAATTGTAGGCGTTGCCTCTAAGTGTTCCGCGCATTGGTTTGATCTACGTTGACCTCCGTATCCTGTTTGGGGCCGCCCCCATACTCTCGATTCTATGAACATATTTTGCCAGGGAGCAAATGGTTCCCATATTTTTTTTGTAATTTTCTTTATGAAAATGCCGTCATAGGCAATGCACCTAAATGTTTTGGACATTGGTTTGATCTACGTTGACCTTATTACGCAGATTTGGGGCCCTGACACGAGCAACTTTAAGCAGTGATTTTGTTAAGTAATTTTTGCAAGACACCTACGAAAGTGGACGTGGTATGATCCATAATGTTCAAATGGAACCATTTTCAGTGAGGTAATTGCCTAAAAGTCCTCTATATCGTGATAAATTGCGTTTTTAATTTTGACATTTAATTGTCATCTTGGTTTACAACAATCAGGCAGGTGAATTTGCTGCGTTGCCGGACGTAAACGGCATCCATTTTTCGGAGCAATTTAGCGGAGCAAACTCCACATCCACATGAGTTTGAAGCCTGGCTTTAATTTGCTTGTTTAGTTTACCTGCCATTCCAGGTAAAGAAAGGATTAACAACTGATCTTTTTTCAATTACCCTAGTTACATTTTTATTTTGAATTGAGCCGTTAGTTTAAAATTTCCCAGCATTGAAAAATTGAATAGGCGGGTTTCTAACCCCCCGGGCATACTTGCACCACCGCTACACATTTTTCTTAATAATTATACCTGCATCCTGTCCTTAAACTGGAAAAATTCCCGAACATTACGACTTCTTAGAAATTGCCGTACCTACCGGATAGAATATCCCGTCGCTGTGGTTAAGAAGATTATAAATAACCCTTAATTTACAAACCATAAATATGATAATATTTAATAATGAGTTTGCTGCTAATTTTAATTAGATTGTTTAATTCAACTGCCTTTCAAGATATTCATCACTTTATTACGATAAATAAAAACAATGTTCCAGCGGCATTCTGTCCCGGCGGCGTTATGTCCCGGCGGTTTTATGTCCCGGCGGCGTTATGTCCCGGCGGCGTTATGTCCCGGCGGCATTCTGTCCCCGCGGCGTTTCGGCCGTGGCATTCCGGCCGCGGCATTTCGGTCGCGGCATTTTGTCCCATCCCGGACCTGAGTGGATCACACTAGTAATCCTTGCAATTTTATTATTGGTGCTGGCCTTTCTAGCCTATAAGAAATGTGTCGGCAACTTCCGAAGGATGGTGCGCCAGGAAATACACAGGTCCACGTTACAAGTAGCAAACAACGTAAATAGCCCAAGAGAGCAATAATTGTTACGAAGGGTCAAGGGTACATTGTAGTATTATGCCAGTAAGTTGTGGGACACTCCGAACTGTATTTACCAAGTGCGGTAATAGTAGTGCCGAGTATATTTAGTGCCAAAAGTAGTGTCGATAAGTGCTAAGTGAGTGAAATGTGCGGCTCGAATAGATGTCTGCAGCCTCATTAATCAACGAATTCGTCGAGTTGAGTGAGGACTTACAAACTTTCTCCAAAAATCTAAATAAGGAAAGCCATCAGACCTAGAAGCAAACTAGCGTAAGTTAGAGAAGCTAGAGACTCACAAAGTAGAATTTCGAGAATTGCGCAAGAGATTTAATCAGGAAAATTTTGCGAAAGACGTTGTTGACATAGCGGCAACACATGCCAATTCAATTAAAAATATTATTGTTAGTATTCAAGAAATTTTACAAGATAGGATAGATATAATTACTGCTTTAAATGCTCAAACTGTACCTGTAACTCAAAATAACAATCCGAGTCCTACAAACATGTCTGCAAAATTTGATCTTAAAACTGCAGCTTCACTGCTACCAATTATGGATGGTTCTGAGTCGGTTACACAGCAGCTTATAGATGCTATCGAGTTATACGATTCACTGTTAGAAGATGCTGGAAAACGTTTGTTGACCAATTATGTCTTAAAGCGATGTGTTTCCGCCGTCGCAAAACTTAGATTACAACAAAATTATAATGATAATAATTTGCTTGTAGCGGATATTAGGAATAATTTTTTACCGAAAAAATGCAGCAGAGAAGCGGCTGGAACCTCCCCATCGCGTGGATCTTTATATTCTGTGTAGATAGTAGTCAATTCAATAGAAAATTTGTTATGCTTTTCGACAAATACCGTCATCATCCATCACATTTGACAACATGTTCCTTTTAAGGTTAATATTTTGCCACCTTTTTTGACAATAACTGCCACTTTATGCCATCCACTGTCAGCCCGCTACCCTTTAATGAGAAAGAATTTTTTCTCTATTTTCCACTGAAATGGCAAAGACTGTGAATACTTTTTTAGAACCAGAATTTGATCGTCTTTCTAATGGCGACATAAAAAAGAGGCCTTGTATTTAAAATTTTAAGTTGATATGCTTAAATGGCACTTTCCGTTTACCAATTGCTTCCAAAAGCCTTTCAGGTCTTCAACGGATCACCCAATCTCCATGTACCAAATTTCAGTCAAATCCATCCAGCAGTTTGGGCTATAATGTGTTTTTAGTGTTATTACAAAAATTAAATTTTTTTTTACCCAAAGGGCAGTAAATGCGAATGAATTTTGTATTATTTAGAACAAGTATTTGAAGACCTTCCTGATGCTGACAATAAATTTAAAAAAAAGTTCTTTAGGATGGTAAAATGAGAGTATATTTAAAATTGAAAATTGATGTGCCAAAACGGCACTTTCCGTGGATCAATTGCCACCAAACTATTTTCAGCTCTTCGGCGTATAATACAGTCTCCCTGTACAAAGTTTCAGGTAAATCGGTCCAGAGGTTTCGCCTGTATCGTGTTTTGAAAGTGCGTTAACAATCCCGAATATTTAAATTTTTGTCAAAAAGGCACTAAGAGTGAATACATTTTTAGAAGCAGAATTTGAAGGTCCTTCTTATGGTGAAGTAAAAAATGGGGGTTTGCATTTAAAATTTAAAAGTTGATGTGCCAAAATGGCATTTCCGGTTGCACGATTGGCTCCAAAAGCTTTTCAGATCTAAGTTGGGTTATGAGATGCCTACGTACCAAATTTCAGCCAAATCGGTCCAGTAGTTTTGGCTGTGGCGTGTTTACAAACGTACGAACGTACGTACGAACATACACACAGACACATTTTAAAAACCACTTTTTTGGGTTCCTGAGACCTCAAAACGCATAGATCCGGTCTTATCTCGAATTCGAAAATTTTAGTGATTGCAGTAACCTCCCATTTTTTAACCTCCCCAACCCCATCACAATTTTAAAAAAATGGGAGGTTACTGCAATCACTAAAATTTTCGAATTTGAGATAGCACCAGATCTCCACGTTTTGAGGTCTCAGGAACCCAGAAAAGTGGTTTATAAAATGTGTCTGTGTGTATGTTCGTACGTACGTTCGTACGTACGTTCGTACGTACGTTCGTACGTACGTACGTACGTTTGTAAACACGCCACAGCCAAAACTACTGGGCCGATTTGGCTGCAATTTGGTACGTAGGCATCTCATAACCCAACTTAGATCTGAAAAGCTTTTGGAGCCAATCGTGCAACCGGAAATGCCATTTTGGCACATCAACTTTTAAATTTTAAATGCAAACCCCCATTTTTCACGTCACCATAAGAAAGACCTTCAAATTCTGCTTCTAAAAATGTATTCATTCTTAGTGCCCTTTTGACCAAAAATTTAAAAAAAAATTGATTTTTATCAAACTTTAACATCGCGGTACAGCCCAAGCCCCTGAATCGATTTGGCTGAAATTTTGCACATAGGGATTGTATTACACCTCGAAAAGCTGAACAAATTTTGAATTCCATCGACTCACGGAAAGTGTCCTTTTGGCACACCAATTTCCAAATTTAAAATTATTCAATCATTAAACCATTAAAAACAAGTTTTTGAAAGATTTATTGTCACCATCAGAAGGGTCTTCAAATCTTGGTTTTAAATAGGACAAAATTAATTCGCATTTAGCGCTGTTTGGTTCAAAAAATCGAAATTTTATAATAACAGTAAAAACACATTATAGCCCAAATTACTGAATCGATTATTGGCTGAAATTTGGTACATGGAGATTAGGTGACCCGTTGAAGACCTGAAAGGCTTTTGGGAGCAATTGGCCCACGCGAACTGCCATTTAAGCATATCAACTTAAAATTTTAAATACAAGGCCTCTTTTTTATGTCGCCATTAGAAAGACGATCAAATTCTGGTTCTAAAAATGTATTCACAGTTTCTGCCATTTCAGTGGAAAATATTGAAAAAATTCTTTCTCATTAAAAGGGAGCAGGCTGACAGTGGATGACATAAAGTGGCAGTTATTGTCAAAAAGTTGGCAAAAGATTAACCTTAAAAGGAACATATTGTCAAATGTGATGGGTGATGTACGAGGTGATGTCGGTATTTGTCAGAAAATTGCGAAATTAGTCACAGACGTCAGACGATAAGGATAAAAAAAAATCTGTTGAATTGACTACTATCTACACAGAATACAAAGATCCACGCGATGGGGAGGTTCCAGCCGCTTCTCTGCTGCATTTTTTAAAATTGTGATGGGGTTGGGGAGGTTAAAAATCGATAAGCGTTCTTTCAGTCAAATTGAATAGTGCACAACAAGGTGAAAAATCGGTAGAGGAATTCGGCAAGTCCATCGAAGAAATGTTGGTGGATTTGACACTTTCTCAAGCAGGTGATCAGCAAGCACATGTACCAATTCTGCAAGCGATAAATGAGAAATTGGCGATACATGCGTTCGCTAACGGTTTACGAAATCCTGAGATTCGCACAATTGTTAAAGCAAGAAATTGCACTAATTTATCAGAGGCAATCCGTGCCGCAAAAGACGAAGAAAACCCACGCAAGCAGCACCAAATGTTGCATTTCAATAATCGGAATAACCGAGGTCATCATTTTCAACGTGGTCGAAATTTCTATCGAGGTAATGCCAGAGGCCAACGCGAGTAGAATAGAGGACACCTCCCCACTCCTCCCCCCACTCCTAATTACGTATGCAGACCACGCCCCCTAATTAGGCCACGCCCCTAGCCACGCCCCCTCATTAGCATGCCCCGCCCCTCATTAGCAAGCCACGCCCCTTAATGAGCCTATTGTTTTAATTGGCCTATTGTTTTAGAATTAGCATATTCAAATTGCTATTGTTTTAAAATTGGCGTATGCAAATTGCTATTGTTTTTATGTAAACGGGTTATTATTTAAATTATCCGACCTGTTGGGACTTGTAGAAGTTGTAATTAGTATGTTCAGGCGGCCATTTTGAATATATTTTGAATTAATCTCCCTATTGTTTTAATTGTCTGTGGGGCGTATTTAAATGGCTGCTATTGTTGTTATAATTTTTAAAGATGGCCGAAAAGGGGCATAGCTCCGCCCCTAATTACTTCCCAGACGCCGCCTTGTAATTAGCATATCATCATTTGGTTCGCATTTGGCCAGGTGTTGATCTTTTTTATTTTTTCGTGCAGGTGTACATTTTTTACAGGTTGAAACGGGGTAAAACCTGTCAAAACAGGTAAAAAACCTTTGTTCCCATCTAAAAATGAATCGTTTTTTGGTCATCGGTTGTTTAATCGCTTCATCAAAATTGAAAAACCGGTTTGACAGTGGGGTTGCATTTTTTTCGTGCAGCTGCGTACATTCGACAGGTTGAAACGGGGAAAAACCTGTCCGAACTGGATAAACCCTTCCTTTTGGATATGAGTCGTGGCGGCGTTTAGACAACCGTGGAAAAAATAAATTAGTTGTTATGCTCTATATTGGTAAGATTCATGTGCGCAGGTGATGGTTATAGATTCCCACGACATCGAACCGGGGATTTGTTTAGTGTCTGATGTAAATCTTTTTGATAGAAACGGCTTTCTTGGATTTAAAATACCTCTACAATCTATGAATTCGTATTCTTACATCATTTATAATAGTATAGGCGATTGTTAAGGCTATCTTTAGAAAAACAGAAACTTTCGACCTTCCCACGCGAACAAAATAGAAAAATCAACAAACGAAATCATGTATAAAACGTTAAGATTAATTCTTTATATTTTTCGGTAGAGATGCCGTCCACCTGACGCCAAGATGTTGGCATTGTTTGACACAATAAAAAAGATCCTCCACCCATGAATATTATAGGTGGACATAAAGTGATGGTTGTATGATTGCCTTCGGGGGTTATTGTTAGTGTGACCGTCTTTAGAAATTTTCTTTGATTCTCAAGGAATCGCATTCAAAAGACGTATATTTGCTTCACTTAACAATATGTGCCATAAAAGTATTCTTTGCGGCGCCGGGCATTGAATTGAATGTATCAGAAATTGCGTGGGAATAAAACTAAATGTCAAAAAACGGGGGTGTAGCCGTGCACCTGCTTATTGTTTATGGAAAAATTAACAGTGTTTAATTTAAGGAATGGCGGACAGAAGATATACATATATATTAACTACTAAGTTTAAACAATTTGTTCATATTATTAATTAACTTCGTTTCCAAAAACTTTAATCGATGGCAAATACAGTAGGTGTTAGTAATTATGATAATATACAAATGTTTATAGGGCCGTAGAAATATTACAAAAAAATTTACCCGTAGTTTACTTTGTGAAATTCTGAAATGCTCTATATCTGTAGGTTCGATGCTAGCCGGTTACTTATAAAATTACTCGGATTAACATACGCTATATTTTATTAGCGATGCCCCCCAATGTATAATGTATCAGCCGGAGGCCCCCGCCGTATTTTCGAAAAAGGGGTAAAACTTTAGGATTTCACGTTTACTCTTTCTGTTGCAACGTAATTGTAATTAGGAGCCCTGTCTTGAAACATGCCCCAACAAACGTCTGTATGCGCATCTACTTTTTTAAAAGGCGTGTTTAAAAAACTGAAAATGGGCTGTGTTTAGCTAAGACGTGCTAAATTCTGAGGGCCGATATTTTAAGTGCATATACGCCATTAAGGCTAACCTTATAGAGACATTTGATAACAGCCAGACTTTTAGAAATAAAAAGGGTCTAATGAAGATTAATATTATCTTTCGCAACTGTCTTTATTGATGATGGGGGAATTAAGAAAGTTAAAAATTAATGAAAAACGGGCAGTGTTATAGGGAAACAATCATGTTTTATTTTTACGACTTATTTATATTTATACATTAGTGACTTAGGACTACTTACAAAAAACTAAAAAACCTAAAACAAATTTAATAAGCTACAAATCGCTGTCATATTCGTCGTCGCTGGATCGCTCGCGGTATACTCCGGAGTCGTTGCTGCTCGCGGTGGACTGTGCATCCACCTCCCGGAACGCCGGCGGTTCGTATTCATTAAAAGGTAGTAGAAATAAGTAGTTGAAAAGGCCTTCGGTCTCGCCGGTAGCCACCTCATCGTCGGAGGGGACCCTCATGAAGTAAACGTAACATTTATACATATTATCAGCCATTTCTTTGGGAATTTGTCGAAAACTATGAAGTTCATCGGGAAAATCAAACATTTTATAAGAACCAAAATCTAGGAAGGGATGCTGCTTTTGCCAATAAAAGAAAACCAGCCAGTGTTTGCGTGAAATAAAGTACCCGAAAATACCCAATGAAACACCTCGTTTGGTTTTTCTAAAAAGCTGTGAAACGAAAAGCCACCAATAAAAACGGTTCTAATAAAAACGAGGGACGCGTGCGTGACCCATGTGGGGGTGTGTGTGATGGTACTATAATATAGGGTAGGTCACCCTCGTAAGATAGTTGCTTTCAACCTCTCGCGTTAGAAAGATTCACGAGTGTTCGGTGTCCCGTGTGGCTGGATTGAATTTGAGCCGTTGCTTTTTAACAAGTGTTTGGTTTAAAACAAAGAAGTTGCTGCAAATTCAGCCTGTATTTATAATGGAGGTATGTGATTCAACAATTTGAATAAAAACAAATTTTTTTAAAATAATGTTTTTTGTACAGAGACATCAAGGTACCCTGGATGGTGAGACACCGTTAATTATCGAAAATACACCCGATCAGGTAGCAGGCTGTTCTAAAAAAGCGTGTTTATATATTGGAGAATTACAGGTGCAAAATTCCCCTATGGAGATGAGCATGGACGTTGTTGAGAATACTCCCGATCAGGCACCGACCAACAATAGCCGGGTGAGAGCTAGAGCCGTGAATTCCCGAATCGCGGATGATGAGCAGGTAATTTAATATTTTTAAAGTATGTCTACCTATTTGAATAATAAACATTTTTGCAGGCGAATGTCTTAAAACCCGGGTGTTCAACGACGCAGGGCGGCGGAGAGGACGTCAAACGGGCCCCACATACCTTCCGCCACATTAAATTGATCGCCGAAGGCGAGAAAGTAATGAAAAGATTCGGGGTTACAGGGCGTCGGATCAGCTTTAATTTCCTAGACGTACCTGTAAACGACGACCCGCTGTCATGGATTAAGGTAATCGATAAAAAATATTATATCTCAATTCTAATTATTTTGTTTTTATTATACAGGCGGGTCTTGACGAAATTCTTGGATCCGTGCTAAGAGATGTCGATCCGGATGATTTTGTGGGGATCACGCTGACCAACAATACCGTAGCCGACCGACCGCTGGGCATCCCTTTCAGAAAACGCTCCCAGTTAACGGCCGACGTGGTCCTAGACAAAGTTGCGATAGTCCTGCAATCCAACAACACATTCTTCTCAAGGGACGCTTTGGACATGCAGATAGACATCGTGAAAATCCCCGTGGGGCACGGTCGCAACACAAGACGCAAGGTGCTTGACGATGATAAAAAAATGGCAAGTCGTAGTATTATACAATTTGACAACCCGAATAGCGACTGCCTAGCCCACGCGTTGGTATTAGCTATGGAGTTGCAAACGCACGGTGACGCGACTTACGAATTTTATTTAATGAAAAGCGGCAAGTCGCCCCAGGGATCTACAATTCCCTTAATTCAACAGCGGGCTGATCAGTTATGTGGTGCAGCCGGGGTTGATTTGTGCAACGGCGGATCTGTCGAACACATCCGGGCATTTCAGGATTATCTCGAGAATTATACAATCATTGTGTATAATTCTCGAAATGGATCTTCAACCCTGTTCGAAGGCCCGCGAGACCCAAGCCGGATTAAGCTGAATCTATATTTTGAACGCAACCACTTCAGTGTATTGTTAAGCGTGAAGGGATACTTTGCGTTTAAATATTTCTGTGATTATTGTAAACGCGGTTATAGCGACAATCGTAGACACACAAAATGTCCATATATATGCATGTGCTGTCAAACAGCCCCACCATGTGAACAAACGGGCGCATTAGTGGCATGTGATGTTTGTTCGAGGGATTTTAATAGTCAACAGTGCTTGCAAAATCACAGAAATATCGGACTCTGCCAAAAGCTGAAACGATGCACTGAATGTCTGTACTCGTACTGGGTTGAAAAGAAAAGTCCGCATGTGTGCTATCTGCGTCATTGCAAAATTTGTCATAAAAAATATAAAGGCAATCATCTTTGTTTTATGCAGCCCGTTAAGGAAAGACCACGCAAAGACAATCAAAGGGACTTCCTATATATTTTTTTTGACATCGAATCACGACAGACCTTGCCTTTCGGCGCAAATCCGGGCACGTTTCTGCACGAGCCCAATCTTTTAATAAGTCAGCAGGCGTGTCCTTCTTGCATAGACCTCGAAAACGGACCCCCGTCGTGCGATAAATGTGGCATCCGCGAAAGAATTTTTAAGGGGGATAATCCCGTCAAAGATTTTTTGAATTACGTCACCGTGATGTGTCAAAATTTTAATGTAACGTGCATCGCGCACAATATGCAGGGCTATGACGGGGCTTTTGTTTTTCGAGCTCTACTGGAAGAAAACGCCCGGTTTAGCCCTTCAATAATTCGAAGGGGCACAAAACTGATCTCCATTCGCTGTAACAGCGATCTACGATTCTTGGACAGTTTAAATTTCATGCCTATGGCGCTGTCTAAACTCCCATCTACATTCGGATTCGCTGGTGAAAAGGGTTATTTCCCGCATTTGTTTAATACCGTTGAAAATGCCGATTATGTCGGCCCTCTTCCCTCTCACGAATATTACGGGGCGGATAATATGGCTCCCGAAGCCAGGAAACATTTTATGCACTGGCATCAAGCACGGTTGGCGGAAAACGCGATTTTCAACATGTCAGAAGACATTATCAAGTACTGCCGAAGCGACGTAAACATTTTGAGGCTCGCTTGTATAAAATTCCGCCAACAGTGCATCGAGGAAAACAAGGCCGATCCTTTTGAAGTAGCTGTAACTTTAGCGAGTTACTGCAACTACGTCTTTCGCAAGGATTTTTTGAAGAAAGACACGGTTGGTCTCATTCCTCAGGGCGGTTATAGAATGGCCGATAACCAATCTAAAATCGCCCTTCAGTGGCTTACGTGGATAGAGCATTCCGAGAATATCCAAATACAGCATGCTAATAATTCGCGTGAATTTATTACGACTAACGGGGTAAAAGTCGACGGGTATTGCCAGGCAACGAATACCTGCTATCAATTTTCAGGCTGTTATTACCACGCGTGCATAAAATGTTTCCCTAATCAAACGGAAACTTTCTCGCCGAATGGGAAAAATGATAGAGATGAAAAGATGTTCCTGAGACGGGAGCGGGTCGTTGCCACAAATCGTAAAATTCTCGATGGCGGTTACAAACTGGTACATATTTGGGAATGCAGTTTTCGAAATCAGATTAAGAGCAACACTGCTTTGAAAGATTTTATTAACGGTGACGACCACTTAGGTCACACACCATTGTCAATCCGGGGGGCTTTCTATGGCGGAAGGACCTGCACCGTTAAAATGTACCACAAGTGCCGCCCGGGAGAAAAAATTCATTATAAGGATGTTTGCTCGTTATACCCTTTTATCAACAAATATGGAAAGTACCCCATTGGTCACCCCATCCGTGTATACACCTCCGATAAAGAATGCAGAGAGGCGTACGAATCGGATCCTGAACTTGACGGTTTCATAAAGTGTACAGTACTTCCGCCTCAGAACCTCTACTTTCCGGTTTTACCTATGAAACATGACGGCAAACTGATGTTTGTACTTTGTAAGGCCTGTTTGCTTGAGAAGAGGCAGGAAGATTGTACGCATAGTGAAAGTCAACGTTCCTTTACAGGCGAATGGGTAAAGGCAGAGATAGATGAGGCTGTTTTGCAAGGATACAAGATACTCCGCTTTTTCGAGATAATTAAGTATGCCACCACCAGCTACGATAAGGAAACGAACGATGGCGGAATATTTTCGGGGTATATCAACCGATTCCTGCAAATTAAGCAGGAATGTTCCGGGTTTCCTAGCTGGTGCGTGACCGAGGCCGACAAAGACAAGTACATTAAAATTTATCGCGAAAAAGAGGGGGTTCAATTAGACCGTGAGCAGATTAAGTCAAATCCTCACAAGCGGTACATTGCGAAGCTTTTCCTGAACTCGCTATGGGGTAAGCTGGCTCAGAGGAATCTTCCAAAAACCGAGGTGCTTACTGAAGCCCGTGATTTGTATAGTCTGCTCATAGATCCGTCTAAATCCTTGGACAACATACTCATAATTAACGAGAACGTCTTGCTGGCCACTTGGAGTTATCTGGAGGACTGTGAGCCTTATGCAGCTAACACTAACGTGGCTTTAGCGGCGTTCACCACTGCCCTGGCCCGTCTTGAATTATATAAATACCTGAAAAGGCTTAATAAGCGCATAATATATTTAGATACAGACAGTATAATGTATATATCGATAGATGGCGCTGACGAGTACGAGCCACCCACGGGCGACTTCCTCGGCGATTTAACGGACGAGCTAGAAAAGTACGGTCTTGGAACCTATATCGACGAGTTTGCCTCGGGCGGTCCGAAAAATTATACACACCTTCCATACACGCCGTCGGAGAACAAATTTCACGATCCCGTCACAAAAGTCAAAGGCGTTACTTTAAATTATCATAATTCGGGCGTTATAAATTTTAATTCAATAAAAAACCTAGTGTTAGCCAATAATTACAACCAAGAACTTTACGTTTTCAACGACCGTAAAATTGTTCGGACCGCCCGATTCGAGGTGCTTTCGAGACCGGAATTAAAAAGGTATCGCGTGAATTGTACGAAGCGGCGCCGCATAAATGCCGACGTTTCATTTGACACGGTACCTTTTGGTTATATAGAACCGCCTGAGAACCCATGAGCTTGAGTCCGTCTGTTAAACCGCTGTTAAATAAAAAATCTTAAGAACAACGTGCGTTAATTGGCTAATGGTCCGACTTGCCTTTTTTTATCATCTTGACGGCCTGATCGCTCTGTAAATATAAGGTTCTGGAAATATTTATTATAGTAAAAAAGTGTGTATGTACATAGGTATAATGTTAGCTCAGGCTCTCAATCTTGTAAATATGTATAGCCAGGGCTACGAGATTCGTAAAACAGGTATAATAACTCCTTAAATTTCTAATTTATGAAGGTGTAAATAAATAAAAAGCGTTTATTTCATAAGTCATTAAGTGATTTTTTTTTAAATTTTGGCTGATTAAGATCTGAAATAAGCAAAATATTTAATAAGGTATTATGGTATTTATATTTTCCAGACCATTTGGTTTTGTTGTATTGGCGGATGAATAAAACAAGCATTTTAATAAGTTGTTATGGCATTTTTATTTTAATAAGTTGTTATGGCATTTTTATTTTCCAGAACATTCGGGTAATATTTTAAGAATAAGGTTTTACACAGTTTATCATTCTTTTGAACGCTATATGAGAAAGTATTCATAAACTGATCCAGGGTATAACCAAAGACAAAATTCTGTAAAAATAACACACAGTAAAGTCCGCAAACATTTGAAAGTGGGCCTTGCACCGAGCGCGAATTAAAAAACCACATTTTGGTATTCCTTGTCAAAAACTGTTGAATCTTTTTGTCGGGTTTTCTTGCGAAACTGTCCCAGTAAACACCTATGGAATCGGTATTAATGAAGACTGCCAACCAGTGCTGGCCTCTCCTATATAGAACTGATCAGGTGTTTAAAATATAAGTCTTTACAACCTGTATGATGGTTCGGTATTTATCACGATTAAACATGGCTTGCTGACGTATGCAGGCAGGCGGTCAATGGCAAAGACAGATGCAAAGAATGTCTTCTTTACATTCATCCTGTCCAGGCAGTTCTGTATTTCTAGAGTGTTCATCGTAAAATGCTTTAAGATTCACCACATTCTGCCATGAGCAAGCTGCCTTTTTGAACTGATGACATTTGCATATGGCGTTACTGTATATCTTCTTCAAATCGCTTAATGGAGGGCAGTGAATACAGGTCTCCAAATTGACAACTTCTTTGTGCTGTAAAATTGGTTGAATCTCCCGTTTCTTCTGATTACCTTTAACGAATATAGCACTAGCATCTTTTGTCACATCGGTCAAGTTATCGATAAACTGATCGTACGGAATAGCGCCTTTTTCCCAAGCCATACCGTGGAAGTTCTCAGTTACCCATTTTATTTGCTTGATCTGGCTGTATGTAAGATTGGTAATGTCGTCAGGTGGCTGCAATAGCATGTTAGCATGTGTTTTTCCGTCTAAACTTAACAAAGACACTTCCTTGAAAGTAAACTCGCTATATCGGTTCGGAACGTTAAAACCCTGGTAATCCAGGAATATTATCATCCCTTACAGCTTGTTCGTAGACAGCAGGCGGCGTAATGAGCTGTCCGCGCACACGAGGAAAAATTTAAACAAAAAACAGTTTGTCGGAGGCTTTTATTTTTATTTTTTAGCTACTGTAATCCACAACTACATTTCTATGTTTATCGATCTCAATGACATTTGAGAACTCGGAATATATTATACAATTGATTGTTTCAGTTAGGGCCGTTTCAAACCCTACCTCTAAGCGTAAATTTCCGTTTTTAACCAAATTCCAATGATTTGCACTGGCACTTAAATCGGGCGTTAAATCAAATGCGGCTAGGCAGAATCCATTCGGATATTCGTTTCTTCCTAGCCCATTGCCCATATTATGGAAATGAATATTACTGCCCGTAAAGAGGCTTGCGAAATTGTTTATGAACAACTTATCCGGCCCGTCGAATGAGGGGGTTAACGGCTTGGACGGATACTGGGTTCCGTCGACATATAAACACAGAAAATTGAGTCCAAAATGATGAAAAGAATAAGGGTTTAAAGCCGAGTTTCCGTTAAAAGCCCTATTGCTTACAAATCCGACAATGCATCGTTTGGGAAGTTGGCCGAGGAAAATGTTGTCAAGTGTCTTCCCTTGTACTCCAGCTGATATTGTTAAAACCTTGATTTCCGAACGACATATTGGGTACTTGGCGGGGCTGAGTTCAAGAGCTTTCGAGTGCGCTAACAGAACCCCGGGATTGATTTTGGCCTTTCTCACGAGCAAAGTTGCATCTTCTAAGACAATTTTACCAGCACCCATTAAGGCAAAACTGTCTCGCGCCCTCACAAGTTTCACTCTCATTTCGACGCCGTTGAGTAAAAATTTTCCTTGATTAAAAAGATCACAATGCAGATGGCCTATCATATCTATGAACTTGCTCCCTTGTCCATGCTTCCAGCGAGCTACAAATCCTTTATTTTCGTCCGTTGTTTTGTCCATATGATTAGCTGTATCCGTATACCATAGCGCGCTCGTTAAATGGGATTCTTTGGCCCCCTTTCCGTAATTAAGCAGTGTTTCTAGGTACGATTTGTATCCGTATGTGCAATTAGGCGGCGATACTAATTGCTGATTAAGATAAACGTCCACTTGATTAAACATTGAATGCAAAAAATTATTAACACCTCCCACTCTGTCAGCAGCTGCTAAATCGCTACCATCAGGCTTTGTAATCTTCACCTTTACATAGAACAGCGTATGCAAAAGGTCCAGATATGCGTCCGTACTACCACGAAGTACGAACTCTAGGGGTGCATCTTGTGAAATTGCAGCCAACGGTTTATATTGTACCCATTGGGCCGATTCTATTGACGTCTGTGTAGGCGGTAATGCGAAGAGATCTAGTTCCGATTTGACACATTCACTAGATGAACCATGTAAAAAAGACATGGTTAATCAAAAATGTCCCCCTTTGATCTGGCGGTCTTTCTTCTCTTAGAGGTTTTAACGGAACGGGGTGCAATCAACTTATGAGCTTTGCTTACACGGCGCCGTCTTTTTATCCTATTTGAGCCGGACCCAACAAGCGTATTAATCTGATCCTCATATTTACGTTTTAGGTTTTCTCCAGTTTCACGTAACCGGGATTTAAACGCTTCTTTGGCCGGTCTCTCGTTAACCAAATCATTTAAGAAAAATGAACCGCTCTTTAGGGCTTCTTGCCCCACTGTCTTTACGCCTCTTCGCAAAATAGGCATGACAGATCTCAATAGCCCAGAAAGGAAACTTCCGATCCCGCTCCCCCGTTGATAAGCAGCCTCCCTGTAAATAGCCCCGACACCGCCGCCGGCTTGACTTATGTAATAGTTGTGATACGGACAATGCGGGTTGAATGCCATTCTTACGATTAAGTGGACAGTGCTTTCTTAAAATGCAGTTTCACCAATACAGTGCCGAACTGGAATGGGACGTTATCGCCCGTACTTGTTCTTATATCAATTTCGAGGTTTTCAAATTCGCGTTTCAGAATGGGCATGTAATGGGGCTCCGTAAAAATCACCATCTGCTGGCTCCCATATGAATACTTGGTCTGATCGAAAGCTACCACCCTAAGAACTTTTCCGTATATATCGCCTATAAGCTGAGGCTCTATAATGTCGGTGTAAACAAACATTTGCGCTGGGAGTCCTAGCAATAAGTTTCCAGGGTGCGTAGAGACCGAATTTAATACGTTACCGCCGGGTTCGAATCCTAGTTGTAAATTGAGTGTTGTCGAAAGTTCGATAGATAACAAGTCACTTGACGAGTCAGGCGGATCACTGCCTTTTTTAGTTTCAACCACAACACTAACTTTTTTCGTCTTGTTGTCCAAAGTAAATTTCACGTTATTTTCCTTCAGTAGCTCGTTGGCGTTTAACGCTTTAATTATGGCCGAGATGGACTCGTAATCACCGGCTTCTATTTTGCTTTCTTTCAACTCGTACTCTTTCTGATTTAGATGATTATGATGGTAGTATTCGCTAAATCGAGGGACTCTCTTTCTGGAAAACCCTGGCTGATATATTGTCGCGTGGTGAATCGGATCTAAAATAATCGTTGGCGGTTTCGGAGGCGCCGGTTTCGACACCTTTTTAGCACAGATAATTACATTATCGCCATCCCTAACCGTGAGGAATGAACAAGGATATTGAAGCTCTGTAAGTCCCACAAGCCAACTACCATCCAAATGTATGGTTTTGGGGAGTTGTGTGCAAAAATTCGATGTTTTGTTATCGGGGAAATAATTTAGTGAACTGTTGCTTAGCAAGGTGATGAAAAACTCCGTTTCCCTCATATTTGCTCTATCGATGACCGTGGTACCCACGAATTGAAGCTTTTAGGGTAACCAACCCAGCTGACAAACACTTCGCGAATGCCGTTTTTAATTCGCTTCTTTATTATTTTATCAATTTTGTACATTTTATCGTCATTGAAGTGAACACGCTGGAGTTCCTGGGTATAGAACGTTCCATCGATGGGCTGATCCGTTAAATCGCAAATCTTGTATACAACGGGTTTCCTTTTAATAACTCTTGTTATTTTGAAAATTTCTTCAGTCCAGTTGAATTCGTAACCTTTTCACTTCTTTGGGGTTCTTATTTGCTTTTATTGTTTCATATACGGTTAAAATGTTGTCGTGATTTACATCTATAGGTGCCATTTTGATTGTAGTATGTACAGTTTTATTGTAACCTTCCACAAGCTTCTGCAACACCTCCAAGTATCGGAAAGTGTTTGCATATGTAAAATATTTGAACATTTTTGATTTAAGAGTTCTATTAAATCGCTCTACTATGGCGCATTTTACATCATTTTGGCTAACAAAAAAGTTTATGTCGTATTTTTTAAATAGTCTTTGAACTTTATCGGCTACAAATTCTTTCCCTTTGTCTGTCTCCATATGATTACATATTCTATTGTCTGTTTTGAAAATATCTTCAAATGCAGCCGCAACTTCTTCCCCTGTTTTGGTTTTGAGAGGCCTGACCCACGCATATTTGCTAAAAACATCGATGACACACAGGAGATATCTATATCCGTCGTTATATTTTTTTAAGCTCGGTATATCTATAAGGTCTGACTGGTGGTATTCATCGCAATTATTGGCTAAATATTTATTTCGGGGGAATTTTCTGACAATCCTTCTATGTAACGTATACGCGTCTTGACTTTCAAGCCACTTCTTTATCGCTGGGCCTGCTTAAATTAGAGGTATTGTATTTTTTCAGTTTTTCAACTGACGAAAATCCTGCGGGGTGTGCCGGATCGTAATAAATGTTTTCCAAGGTGTCCATTTAAGCAGGGTATGTCTCCCAGTTATCTAAGGGTTGCTCTGGGGTGATTAAACGCCTACCTCGGGGTCTAGTTAACGGCAAAGTTGACAACGGCGTGCGGTTAAAGTCTTCCAAAGCTATTTGCGGCCTCGAACTTCTATTTAAACGGCCTCTAACGGACGTACGCCGGGGAGTTGGGGCTGAGGCGATTTGCTGCTGCCCAGGTGAAGCTATTTGGGGACTCGAACCTCTATTTAAACGGCCTCTAACGGACGTACGCCGGGGAGTTGGGGCTGAGGCGATTTGCTGCTGTACAGGTGAATACGCAACCGGACGACTGTATCTTCGCCCTCTGACAGAACTTGGACGCCTGTTTATTCGACCCCTGACAGAACTCCTCGCACTACGGTATGTTGCCGACTGTCCAGCCGGTGTTACAGCACCTTGTGAGATGCTTTGCGTAATGTAAGCGCGTCGTCTGGGATTACCGATCAGCTCAATTGGTACGTTAATATCCTGCAAAACTTGAAAAAATGGTTGCCAGCCGACGGGGTCCCCTCCTCTCCTGGGTCTGACTGCGTCATTCAAAAGGTCTGTTATATTTGAGCCCGATACAGGCTGATCCTGAATATAAACAGTCCCATTGTCATCAAATTTTATCATATGATCGTTATCTGTCAACTTTTTCACAAGCAATCTAGCTTTATCTTGAAATTTTTTGGGTACGGTGGCAATAGCATCTTGCAGCATCCCTTCGTTAATAATGGCTTTTAAATTTTTCTCGTCGGTAACGATTGGAACTGTTATTGGCTGTCGTAGATCGTCCACGAACCTTAAATATTTTTGAAGGACCTGCTCATACATTAGCCACTTTTCTCTGTCGTTTTGCATGGACCCGCTTAAAATTTCGTGCATTTCTCGGTCCAGATCCGAAAGGTTTGAGGGAGCGATGGTTTTAGCCTGTTCGGTCTTCTGTAAAATGCCCGGCTCGACCAGAATTAATTTCTTTGCGTGTTCCATATTCGATATCTTTACAAACGACTAAAAAGGCCACTCAATGCACCAGATATTAGCGGCGCTAAAATTAAAGGTAGGAAGGCTCCACCTTTTTGAACAATCAACCGTTTCTTTTTGTGAATAGGTTCTCCATGCCTGGCTATCTTCCGTAACAGGGTCTTGTGTTTAGAAAGTTTACGTTTGCTGTTATTGTCCAATTGCACTCTACCTTTAATTGTATTCAGGACGCATTCACAGATACAACCTACTAAATCCTTATCGGCGGCCTTTAAAAGAGCGTGGCGATAACTTGGTTTGGTTTTACACAAAAACTTTAAGAGATCAGCGTTCTTGACGATCGCGTGAGACATTCTTCATGAAAATGAATCTAATGCAAAAGTTTCCCATATTTATATCCTTTTTTAGATACATACACAGCCGGGGGGTATTCCTCAGGTAAAATATTCGTTCTATAACGCAAGCAATCTTGGGTGTCCTGCTTCAGGTCGAAAACGATGTAACCATGTGGTCTAGATGTCGCATGCGTATAAGCTTCTTGCAGGAACTTTGGATTTTCAGGGTAAATTTGGCGAGCAAGGTGCATAATTTGAGCCCTATCCCTCGGGTTTTTAAAAAAAATTATATAATTTGCATTCAGGGAAATGTCTCTTTGGTGTTTTCCCTGATGAAAAATGTTTTGAGTTATATAAAAGACACTCAGATTCCTGTGATGGCTGCCTTTAGAAAATATATCCACAACATTGCCACCCGTTTCGCGCATCAAGTCATCCAGAACAATAAGGATGGGCTCACTACCATCAAACTCATTCATATCAGGTTCACCTTGTCTATATTCGATAGGCACGCGAGAGCCATTGTTTTCATAAGAATGCTGCCACTCACCATAATACCAAATAACCTTTTTAAAAGGTACATCGCACATCAAATGCAGATTTTTTAAAAATTTATTAGTAAAAACCGTTTTACCACTACCGGTAGGCCCAGCTATTATAGCCGTGAACGGATGTTTAAAGCGGGTATCAGCTTCCATTTCCATGACTTTACTCTGGGGAGGATACAATGACAATGCTCAATTTTCACGATTTATTATTTTTAAAAGCGTACAGTCTAATTAATTTAATCTAACTAGACACAAATTTTACATTTTCTAACTCTTCTTAACACTTTTCAGCTATATTAATCTCAACCCTTAGGACAGTCAACTAACTACCAATCGGACATTCTATTGCTGTTCATCCACTGCTCCTTCTTTCTTAGCACGTCGATTTTTATTGTGTAAAAGTACTTGGAATACAGTTCATAATACCCATACGTGTCTTGATAGAACGTCTGGATGGTTTCAACAATGGCGTCGTCCATGGATTTACCTTTGTGATAATTAGTTGCAACGTTGGAAACAAACATGTCGTATTGAGGATACACTAACTTCTTCTTTTTAGCCAGCAACTCCATCAGTTCATGTTGGAACAAGGCGCCCATACACTTGAACATTTTCAAAGTTTCCTTGGTAAGCGTCATAGCCCGTGTGCCTCCCAAAGATGTGCACCCTTTAAACTGTATCATGTTTTGTTTAAACAGCACAACAGAGTAGCCGCCCAAATCCGCCAGGATTTCTTCCTGCGTTTCGTCTTCTGATTCCATCTCAGCCTCTAACGAAACACCTTCCTCATACTTCTCGTTGTAAAAACGCTGCTTAAGTTCCATTTTCATTAATATTGATTCCAACAAACCTAGAAACACATCGAGGTCTTCGGGAAATAAAGTGACGGCCATATTATAGTTGGACTGCAGAATCTTCAAAACAGGCCTATTGTACAGGAATGGATCCACGCCTATTAATACCGTCTTGAACCCTGATTTGGTGATTGGATATACTTTTTGATCAATCAGATTGTGAGATTCATAAAGCATTTTCCGACCTTCATCGCCCCAGGTATTGCTCTTCGGTGGCTTGGTTGGAATATCCCCCTCATCTCGCGACTGGTCTTCCGGCATAAAACTGGCATTTTCATCTATGACGAGATTTTTAATCCCTTCACATGGGGCTATTTGCGAAACACCACACACATCGACACTTTCACTAGTTTTTTGTTTCTTCGCCCCTGACCTCAAGAACGATGTTGGAAAAATTCTTTTCTTCATCATCTTTCTTCTTCTTCTTCTTGTTTTCTTCAGCAGCAGCGGATGAACAGCAACAGACGGTACCGATAACCAAACACGAAAAGAGACTAAAGAGTATCAAGAAACAGCTTGCTTAAATAATAATACCCCCACCCGTAATCCTTCAACCAATAAAAAGCTTTTTCTATTTCATAATATGAACCGTGGGATACAACGACAAAACATTCCTTTGGTGTGGCATGCCGAACAAATGGTTTTTCCAGTTCGGACAGGTTTTTCCCCGTTTCAACCTGTCGAATGTACGCAGCTGCACGAAAAAAATGCAACCCCACTGTCAAACCGGTTTTTCAATTTTGATGAAGCGATTAAACAACCGATGACCAAAAAACGATTCATTTTTAGATGGGAACAAAGGTTTTTTACCTGTTTTGACAGGTTTTACCCCGTTTCAACCTGTAAAAAATGTACACCTGCACGAAAAATAAAAAAGATCAACACCTGGCCAAATGCGAACCAGTTAAACAAATGATGATATGCTAATTACAAGGCGGCGTCTGGGAAGTAATTAGGGGCGGAGCTATGCCCCTTTTCGGCCATCTTTAAAAATTATAACAACAATAGCAGCCATTTAAATACGCCCCACAGACAATTAAAACAATAGGGAGATTAATTCAAAATATATTCAAAATGGCCGCCTGAACATACTAATTACAACTTCTACAAGTCCCAACAGGTCGGATAATTTAAATAATAACCCGTTTACATAAAAACAATAGCAATTTGCATACGCCAATTTTAAAACAATAGCAATTTGAATATGCTAATTCTAAAACAATAGGCCAATTAAAACAATAGGCTCATTAAGGGGCGTGGCTTGCTAATGAGGGGCGGGGCATGCTAATGAGGGGACGTGGCTAGGGGCGTGGCCTAATTAGGGGGCGTGGTCTGCATACGTAATTAGGAGTGGGGGGAGGAGTGGGGAGGTGTCCTCTATTCTACTAACGCGGCAGAGTTTCAAATAACAATATCAAAATTCAAACTCGAATCGTAATGGTCCAAATGGCAACCAAAATTATAACACCAACAATCAATATAGAGGTAGAGGTTTCGCAAATAGGTACAATAATAGCCAAGGTAACAGGGGTTATAGAGGTCATTTTCAGAACAGAGGCAGAGCACAATATGCAATGGTAGCAAATGATGAACAATCAACCTCTAACGACCAACAAAATCAAGGCAATCTGTTTTTTCGTTCCTCAAACTAACCTAAGTCAACACGTTCCAAATTGCGATGAGGAAGTCGTTCTTTGTATAAATAGTTTAAGTTACGTAAAATTTAATTATAACAATACGGAGGTAATGTTTTTATTAGACAGCGGAGCAACCGTCAGCATTTTCTTCAAAGATTATTTAGGTGTCAACGAAATCGTAAACAATTCCAATAAAATTAGGATAAACGGAATCTCCGGTGTCACTTACACGGAAGGTTCTTGTAATATTGCTTTATCAATAAATAACATCAATTTAAAACATGAATTTCTATTAATGGACAGTTTTCAAAATTCGGCAGGTACTCGTATGCATGGAATTTTAGGGGCAGATTTTCTTTCCAAATATAAATCAAGCATAAATTTCGAGGAATATACATTTTCGCTTTGCATAAACAACAATAAAACAACAATGCCAATTCACTCGGATCATGATATTTACACATATTTACCACCGAGATGCGAAATAATAAAATATTACAAAGTTGCATCCAAAGGTGATTACGTAGTCCTGAACAGCGAGCTCGGAGAAGGAGTTTTTGTTGCAAATGGTTTAGTTTCTACAGACGAAAACAATATGATACCAGTTAGAATACTCAATATTAGGGAAGAACAAGTCAGAATTAAAAACTTTAAGCCTAATTTAGATAACGTTCACGATTATAATGTTTGCAAGTTTAATAGCACTAATATGCAATCAGTTCAACGTGTAGAAAAATTACTAACATTAATTAACTGTCAAAATTTAAATATCGAAGAAAAAGTGTCCTTACAGAAAATTTGCGCCAAATACGCGGATGTATTTCAGCTAGACGGAGATCCTTTAACAATTACAAACATTTTTGAACAAAAAATTTACATAAAAGAAAACGCAACACCTGCCTACGTCAAACAGTATAAATTGCCACACTCCCAAAAAGATGAAATTCATAATCAAGTCAACGAAATGCTACAAAAAGGGATAATTGAAGAAGCGCGTTCAGAGTGGAATGCACCATTACTTATAGTCCCAAAGAAAGTTGATAATTCAGGTCGCAAAAAGTACAGGGTAGTTGTGGACTTTCGCCAACTTAACAAGTGCATTGAAGACGATAAATTTCCACTTCCGTCTATAACTGACATTCTAGACTCGCTCTCAGGTGCAATGTACTTCTCGCATCTAGACCTATCCCAAGGATTTTACCAGCTCAAATTACACCCTGACAGTCGCAAATACACAGCCTTTACGACAGACAGGGGACAATACCAGATGACGCGAGTACCCATGGGGTTGAAGACATCACCCAGCGGATTTTCAAGAGCAATGACAATGGCTATGGCAGGCCTAAGTTATGATATTTGTTTCATATACCTTGACGACCTAATAGTTTTTGGTAACAATCTCGTGAATCATAATAAAAATCTCGTCAAAGTTCTGCAAAGATTACGTAAGGTAAACTTAAAACTAAACCCTAATAAATGCGAATTTATGCGAAAAGAAATAGTTTATCTAGGTCATAATGTCTCGGCAAATGGTGTGTCACCTGATCCAGGAAAAATTTCCGCGATAGTTCATTATCCTCAATTACAAAATGCAGACCAGACAAAACGTTTCATTGCTTTTGCAAACTATTACAGACGCTTTATAAGAAATTTTGCTCATATAGCAGCACCACTTAACAACCTAACTAGAAAAGGGGTTCCATTCGTCTGGAACGACGAGTGTGAAAACTCATTTCAAAAACTAAAACACTGTTTAGTAAACTCCCCGGTCCTTCAGTACCCAAATTTTTCCCAAGACAATATTTTCATTTTGAACACCGACGCCTCAGGTTATGCGTTAGGAGCTGTTCTGTCGAATGCAGACGATCGTCCTGTTGCGTATGCTAGTCGATCTCTTAATAAGGCTGAGAAAAATTACAGTACAATAGAAAAAGAGCTGTTAGCCATAGTTTGGGCAGTCCGACATTTCCGACCTTACCTTTACGGACGTTATTTTACAATTTACACTGACCATAGACCCTTAGTGTACCTTTTCGGAATGACTAATCCTTCCAGTCGACTGACCAAATTTCGCTTAACATTAGAAGAATACGACTTTAAAATAAGTTACGTAAAAGGAGCCCAAAATCAGGTAGCCGACGCCCTATCTAGAATTGAAATTACTTCAGACGAATTAAAAAGAATGTCCAGCGACATCAGCGAAAAAATGTATGTCACAACTCGGTTACAAGCACATCAAAAACAACAATTAACTGAACTGGAACAAGGTGCAAAAAGTAAGTTTCTCAGATTCTATGGTATATCGGCCGCTGAAAACCAAATTAATGAAATCGTAAGAGATATCTGCGCAAAGAAATTGGGCATAGCTTTAAGCAATGAAGACATCGATTTTTCTTACAAGGGCAAAGGAAATAAAACCGGACGCGAGGCTATCATTGTGAAATTTACGTCTACAAAGATAAGGGACCAAATATTTCAGAAGAAGTCAAAACTAAAAGGACAAAAAGTCGTCATCAAGGAGGATTTAGTGCCGCAGCGTTACAAACTCTATCTGCGGTCTTGTGAGACTTTTGGGTATAATAACGTCTGGACTGCTGGAGGGCATATTTTTGCTAAACAAGGTAAAAATATTCACAAAATCAACAACACCAGTGACATACCATCGGCGACCGATAGTCCGTTGTTGCCGACGGCGACGGGGGAGCGGAGCGCTGCCGAATCGATCTTTGCAACTCCAAACTAATCTCTTTTGAGCGAGCCCACCTGTGCGTTTTACTATTGTTTTTGATGTGAATTGGAATTATCAATCAGTTGTTTACTTGCTCTTTTTTGTTTTTTGTTTTTTTTTTTTGTCGGTGTTTCCAATTAAATTTATTCGAGTTTGTACTGCTGGATAGATTGTTGTCTCCACATAAACATTTAACTACCTCGTAATGAAAATTGCTCATCTAAATTGCAGATCTTTGTCAATGCATTTTACTGATCTGAAAGTTCTTATTCAGTTAGAAAACTATGATATTTGCGCTTTAACTGAAACTTGGTTAGGGTCTAATATAAATAGTAATGCATATTTTATACATGGCTATGACTTTATTCATCGTGATAGGCCGTCGCGTGGAGGTGGGGTAGGCTTTTACATAAAATCTAATATAAACTATAAAATTGTATCTACATCTTCTGATATAGAACAAATGTGGATAAAACTTGTAGATGGAAGCCGGGAGTTGGGTGTTGGTGTTGCTTATAGAGCCCCTTGTCTTAATTTTAATTATTTTATATCGGTATTTGAACAAACTTTGAATGCTATGTATCCCATATGTGAACATCTATGTTGTTTAGGTGATTTTAATGTTAATATGCTGCAAGTGGATGCACCAGCTGTTACAGTATTGAATAATCTGCTTCGTGTTTTTGCTTTAAATCAACTTATTAGTCAACCTACTAGGACCACTGATACTAGCTCAACGTTGTTAGATTTAGCACTGGTCAGTGATGTGATGATACAGAAATTATTAATTCGGGTGTTATGCCAGTCCACCATATTTCAGATCATGACTTAATCTTTATTGAATTAAATGTGAGAGTTAATGAGGCGTCTGAAACTTTTACATATAGGGATTTTAGTCATGTAGATCATAAAGAGTTGCAACGGGACTTGCGATCGTTGCCTTTGTTTCAAATAGTCGAAATAGAACATATCGATGACAAAATCTTTCTATTCAATCATTGTTTACTTCAACTTTTGGACTTGCATTGCCCTCTTCGGTCAGTTACACGTAATGCCAATCGACCGTATTCGCCTTGGCTAACTTATAATCTGAAACTTATGAGGATACGGGATAAGGCGTTAAAACGATACAAAAGATCAAAAAATGAGGAACATTGGATATATTATAAGCAGTTAAAGAATTATGTAAATACAGCAATTGAGAAGGAGAAGAAAGCCTATGTCCAGCACAAAGCGAAAACTTCTTTAAAATCGTGTTGGAATGAATTAAAAAAGTTGAATGTTAAAGTGCAAAACAAACGCTCGGTTATACCAATGCATCTGGGGGATGCGGAGAGTATCAGTCAGTTCTTTTTCGGAAACATTGCTGGTAATAATAATAATAGTCAAATAGATGAGCTAATAAATTTTTACAGCACTAACACAAAAAATAGCATTCCCAATGATTTCTCCTTCACACTTGCAACTGATAATGTAATTTCTGAAAAACTGCTTTCAATCAAATCTAATGCTGTGGGTGTTGATGATATTCCGTTGCAATTTCTGAAGCTCTGCTCTCCATATATAATTCCACTTATTACGCATTTGATTAATTGTTGCATTGAAAAGAATGTGGTGCCCCAGTGTTGGAAATCATCCATTGTTAAGCCGATTCCTAAAATTACTAAACCGATCGCCATTAAGGACCTGCGACCAATCAGCATTCTCCCAGCCATTTCAAAAATCTTTGAAAAAGTTATAGCTGATCAACTGGTTGAGTATTTGAACGAAAAAGATATTTTTCCTCCATTTCAGTCTGGATTCCGGAAACACCATAGTTGCACAACCGCTTTACTATCCGTTAGTGACGATTTATTTCGTGCTACTGATGGTGACAATCTTTCTATTTTAGTATTATTAGACTATAGTAAAGCATTCGACACTATCCAGCATAATATACTTCTTGCTATTCTACATTATATAGGATTAAACGATTCAGCTAAGTCTCTTATTCAAAACTATCTGTCTAATAGAACTAGTGTGACTAAACTAGGTAGCCAGACTTCTCAGACGATGCATGTTACGAATGGAGTGCCGCAAGGCTCTGTGTTAGGGCCACTACTGTTTACCATTTATACTTCTAATATTTCGAGTTGCATTGAACATTCTCAGATTCATCAATATGCAGATGATACACAAATTTATTTATCTTTTAAAAAGGAGCACTGGCAAACGGCAATGGCCTGTATAAATTCCGACCTTCATGGGATATTTCAGTTCGCATCATCACACGGACTATCACTTAATCCTAGTAAATCTAAAGTTCTCTTATTTGGCAAGAACCAAGATCGGGCTCATGTCTTGCAGGATATTAATATACAAGTTAATGGAGTTCAGATTGAGTTAGTGAATGAAGCTAGAAATCTTGGGCTTGTAATGGATCATACACTTAGATACAAGGATCACATCAACAATTGCATACGCAGAGCATATGCAAATCTAAAAGTACTTTATATCAACAAAGCTTTTTTGAATCACAAAATGAGAGTTCTGCTATCTGAGGCATATGTTATATCACAGCTAAATTATTGTGACGTGGTATACAGTTCTTGCATTGATGCTGAAGATAAGCGGCGTTTGCAGGTTGTTCAAAATTCGTGTGTAAGATTTATTTTTGGTGTATCGACTTATATCCACATTTCTCCCAAGCTTAATCAAATAAATTGGCTTAATATGGAAAATCGTAGGTTTTTACATATGGCTTGTTTGTATTATAAAATAATCCGACATGGTACTCCTGGGTATCTTATGCATAAAATAACACACAGAGCGGATGTGCACAATATTAATATACGCAAGCGGGATTTCTTGAGCATTCCTTCTCATAAAACGGAAGCATTTAAACGTTATTTCTCTTATTGTATTGCCAAAGCCGTCAACGCCATTCTCTCTTGGTTTCCTCTTTTTCAACGTATGTCTATTAATCAGTTTAAGCAAGAGCTTACTGCGCGTTTACTCAGTAATCAACTTTTGGGTGCCTCCTTAATGTTTTAGATTTTAATAATTCGCATTCTATTAATTTAATAAATTGGCACGTAATTAGCATTGACTTTGTTTGCAGTTTAGCTCCTGACTAGTAGTTGGTGGGTGGTAGTTGAATGAAATGTGTTTCTTTTCAATTTTTGTTTATTATTGGCATTTGTTAGTTAACTTTTTAATGCAATGATGCACACTCATGTTCTTTTTCTCTTATTTCTTTAAGGTATATGTGGAAGAACAGACCCCGTTTTATGCGGGAGATCTGAACATAGACCATTTCACCTATGAATTTGTTATTTTTTTTTCTTGTTTCTTTTTTTGGAATTATGTACCCTAAGGTGAATAAACAATAATAATAATAATAATAATAATAATAATAATTAATTCAATTTGATTCAGGCAAACCCCCCGCCGACGAACGGACTGGCCACCCGGGAATCGTGGAGGTACTCAAGTGCCCTGATGAATTTTTAGAGTTACGTCCCATTGATGACGCAGATTTCGGAAATATTTACAATAAAAATAAGAATGATTTCATAATGCAAGGAAACTATATTTACAATAAAAATGCTAGCATAATCTACGTAAGTTCTCAAGTTACTCGATCAACGTCCGCCTTCGAGGAGTCGTTGAGAGACTTGGGCAATATATGTAATAAATACAATCTTCCGGAAGTAATAATTATAAAAAATAATAAGAGTGCTCAATTCTTAAAAAATTTGTTAAAAGTTTCCAGGAAAGCACAAAATCTAAGTGCAAAGATAACTATTGTAAAAGGGGTTGACATTATCAATGATTTAGAAACCAGACAGCTGATCTTAAATGACTACCACATTCTACCAACAGGAGGTCATGCTGGGGTAAAACGAACTTACAACACAATCAAAAAACAATTTTATTGGAATGGTTTACGAAAAGATCTAGAAAGTTTTATTAAACGTTGTGATGACTGCCAGCGATATAAACATTCAAAAGTAAATAGGGAACCTATGTCGATAACAACCACATCCTCATCCGCCTTCGAAAAGATTTTTCTGGATATTGTAGGTCCATTGGATCCAGACTCTGAAGATAATCGCTATATCCTAACAATTCAGTGCGATCTTACCAAATTTGTAGAATGCTACCCTATACCCAATAAAGAAACAATAACGGTCGCAAAAGCGTTTGTTAACAATTTTATTTTGAGATATGGCATCGCTAAATCTGTTCTTACGGACCAAGGAAGTGAGTTTATGTCGTATGTTTTTAAAGAAATTTGCTCCATTTTAGGCATAAATAAGTTAAATTCAACAGCATACCACCACCAGACAGTAGGCGCTCTCGAAAATACACATAAATCGTTAGGTAATTATTTACGCGTTCAAATGGCAAAACACCCAAATTCTTGGAGCTCGTGGGTACCCTTTTGGTGCTTTAGTTTCAATAATACAGTTCATACTCATACAAAGTACACCCCCCACGAACTCGTATTTGGAAGACCAGCCATTCTACCTTCTAACATCGCAAATAAAATTGACCCGCTATATAATTTTGATAGTTATCCTCTAGAAGTCAAATTTAGATTGCAAACAGCATGGAATGACGCGAAAAATAACCTGCTAGCATCTAAAATTCAGCGTAAACAAAATTACGACATAAAGTGCAACCCATTCAACTATGAACCAAAATCCAAAGTTTTACTGAAAAATGAAACCGGAAATAAGACAGAATGTTTATTTAAAGGTCCATATTATGTAATAAAAGAAGAATTGCCGAATGTTGTACTAGATTTAGGCAATAATAAAACCATGACAGTACATAAAGATAGAATTAAGCCATACTATGATTAAAATTGTATAATTTTTTGTCTTACCTGTATTATATTTAGCAAAAAAAAAAAAGAACATGGGAAAAGGACTTCATGTTTAGGTTACATTGTAAGTTAGATTAAGGAATTTAGGGAAGTTAGATTGTAAGCATTTAGCTTTAGTCGGGATAAACTGGGTAGTTAACATGTTAACTGTGCATATCAAAAAAAAAAACAAAAAAAAAAAAATTGTACATTTAGAAAAATTTTTTTTTTTTCCTTTTCGGGGGAGGTGTAGTACCTAAACAACAGGAAATTAAGTCTATTCACCTGCAGAATTATTTCAATAAAGTTATTGTGTAATTGCTTAATATACATTTTATTATAAAACGCTTATTATGTAAATCGATAGGGGACAGCGACCGCTGTCAAACAGTTCTGAATAAACTCTCTACGAAAAAGGATCTGCTTTTTCCTTGCGAAACCCTTCACCCTTTTCAGGGCCCTAGTACGGGCATTACAACCTATGACAGAGATCTTTTAGATATGGCAGGTATTTTTTAACCATTTAAACTACTCCCATCAAATTTGTTAGAATAAATTGGCGGAATAGGTAGTGTTGCGTCCACGCAATTATTTTTATTTTTATTTTATTAGGTATTTATTTATTTATTATTACGCTACGTCGGAATAGTTCTTCGATATTAACATCCCCCGCATTTTTTCGATGGGCATCCGGACTCTCCTGGACGCCCGTGTACACCCCTACAACAACTACCCCCAAGTGAGTGGCAGTCCTTACTTCCAGCATTTTTTTGCTGAGCTATTGGTCCTTCGTTATTCAGGTAGGTAATGGATCATTATCATGGTTCAATATTTCTAAAAAAAAATTATTTTGAGTAAATAAATATATGTATATATATTCTTTTAGGCTCGTTTTTACCTGAAACTTTGGATGCTCGAGAATCATGATAATGAAGAATTTACGAGCGAGTATTCAAGGTTTGAGAAATTTTACCAAATGGTAGGTACCCAAAGTTGAGTGATATTAAAAACAAGTTTATCGAAAGAAAAATGTGTTTTAGGCTGGAATTCTAATTGATGCCGTAAAATTTACGTTACCATAAAAAAAGTCAGCCTCGTAAATTTGAGATGTCGCTGGCGGTCAAAAAAAATAGATTTCTTTAATTTTACTTGCCGTAATTAAAGAAATCTACTTCTTTTGACAGCCAGCGACATCTTAAAGTTACGTGTCTGACTACTTTACGGTAACGTAAATTTTACGGCATCAATTAGAATTCCAAGAGAGGTCTATGCACGGCGAGATTACCAACTTTTTCTGCTAGATCCTTAAGCTTGCATTAATAAGGGTTACCGTTTATTCATAGGTACCCTCAAATTTCATAAAACATATCTTATTCCTATTCCACCATAATAATTCTTAATGAATGTAAACTGATTGAATGTTATCTGTAATTTTTTCGAATGCATTTCAGTAACGTAATAATTGGCCCGAGTGGAACACGAGGGCTAATTTCGTTATTGGAATGCATTCGAAAAAAAAATTACCTGATATTGTCAATGCACGAAGAAGATTCGGAAGATTAATGCCCAAGTCAACATTATTCAAAATGTTTGAAAAATAAAAGAATCTTAAAATTCACAAGGAAGCCATGACGCTTTAGTCAAAATTGCTTGAGTTTCTCTACATTTTACCATTTTCAAGATATGACATACAAGTCAAAAATTTTAAACTGCAAGAAGGATCATATGACCCTTCGTTTGAAAGCTATTTTAATTCTCTATACGATGGTGAAAATTTCAAAGAAATTGGTTGGCTGAAAATAAAAATATTATTGAAAATTTTTATTTTAATTTTTTATTGGTTATTTTATCTCAGTAGATGTTCAAGATGGGCTCCTTGCATTTCCTGACTCAAAAAAATGACAGAGGGAAATGTCATTGGATTTAAAAGCAAATTAACTGTGTAAACCAACCAAGCCAACGAATTTCTTTGAAACTTTCACTATCGTATAGAGAATTAAACTAGTTTTCAAATGAGGGGTCACATGACCCCTCTTGCTATTTACAATTCTACTTGTGTAATTGGCAATTGAGGGGGCAACGACTGCGCTAGTCCGCGGTACACCCTTAGATTTAGTCTGCTTTTGGTCCGCTTTAGAGGTTGGTCCCGTTTAGTCCGATTTATTACATACGTCAGTCCAACAGTTTAGTGCTAGTACAAGATTATGTAAAAATGCTGGAAATTACAAAAAAAATGGCAGTCTCGGAGACGGTAGAAACTTCTACTTTTTCACAGAATTTGAAAGTAGGAATAAATTAACATTTTAAAAAAAAATGACATTAAGGTTTTTGATCCGACAATGCAACAGCTATTGAACTCAGTAACAATAATATGCCCTTTGCTAAGAAAAATTCAAAAAGAATCAGTTTTGCCCCTAAAATGCCAATTTTCAAAAAAATAGTACTAAGGTTTTTGATCCGTCGATGCAATAGTCATCAAATCCTCTAATAAGAAAATACAATTTTGCTAAGAGAAATTCAAAAAAGGGCCATTTTGTTACTAAAATGACATTTTTCGAAACAATGGGCCTAAGGTTTTCGACTTGAAAAAAGTGGTTGCCCCCTCGTTGGCAATCGGCATTATTTCTCAACTAATAGCTCCGTTCCAGATTTCAAGGCTCAGAAACTGACAAACACTTGAATGAAGTGCGAAGAAGTAAGGTAAGGTAACGCGTTTTGTAACGTCACACTGAATCTTTCTTTCCTAACCCGCGCCTATACATAGAAGTTTCACTTCAAAAATAATATAACAAAAAAAGGCAGCAGAGAAGCGGCTGGAACCTCCCCATCGCGTGGATCTTTGTATTCTGTGTAGATAGTAGTCAATTCAACAGATTTTTTTCTATCCTTATCGTCTGTGACTAATCTCGCAATTTTCTGACAAATACCAACATCGCCTCGGACATCATCCATCACATTTGACAATATGTTCCTTTTAAGGTTAATCTTTTGCCACCTTTTTGACAATAACTGCCACTTTATGTCATCCACTGTCAGCCCGCTCCCTTTTAATGAGAAAGATTTTTTTCTCAATTTTCCACTGAAATGGCAGAAACTGTGAATACATTTTTAGAACCAGAATATGATCGTCTTTCTAATGGCGACATAAAAAATTAGGCCTTGTATTTAAAATTTTAAGTTGATATGCTTAAATGGCACTTCCCTTCGACGAATTGCTTTCAAAAGTCCTTCAGGTCTTCAACGGGTCAACCAATCTCCATGTACCAAATTTCAGCCAAATCGATTCAGTAATTTGGGCTATAATGTATTTTTAGTGTTATTATAAAATTTCGATTTTTTGAACCAAACAGCACTAAATGTTAATCAATTTTATCTTATTGAAAACCAGAATTTGAAGACCTTTCTCATGGTGACAATAAATCTTTCAAAAACTTGTTTTTAATGGTTAAATGAGAGAATAATTTTAAATTTGGAAATTGGTGTGCCAAAACGGCACTTTCCGTGGGCCGATTGAATCCAAAATTTGCTCAGCTCTTTGACGTGTAATGCAATCCCCATGTGCAAAATTTCAGACAAATCGGTTGAGGGGCTTGGGTTGTACCGCGATTTTAAAGTCCGATAAAAATCATTTTTTTTTAAATTTTTGGTCAAAAGGGCACTAAGAATGAATACATTTTTAGACGCAGAATTTGAAGGTCTTTCTTATGGTGACGTGAAAAATGGGGGTTTGCATTTAACATTTAAAAGTTGATGTGCCAAAATGGCATTTCCAGTTGCACGATTGGCTCCAAAAGCTTTTCAGATCTAAGTTAGGCTATGAGATGCCTATGTACCAAATTCCAGTAGTTTGGGCTGTAGAGCGTTTACAAACGCACGCACGTACGTACGCACGTACGTACGTACATACATACAGACAAATTTTAAAAACTACTTTTCTGGGTTCCTGAGACCACAAAACGTATAGATTCGGTCTTATCTCGATTTCGAAAATTTTAGTGATTGCAGTAACCTCCCATTTTTTTAAAATTTTGTTGGAGTTGGGGAGGTTAAAAATGCAAGATTTGCGCTGCTTTAACTGTCGTTTCAAGTAACAAAATTAAATCTTGAATCCTTTAAGCTCCTAGATGTATTTTCGTGCTTTCCACGGATTATCCTCGTGTTTCTTTTATGCAAGAATTCGGTTTTCGTCACGTTCGAGCAATACCTACAGTCTCGAGTCTCGTCTCGTTCGAAATCGAATCAACGACATTTCGTGATGTTCCTAATTCTCATCGATCTACTACTTACCAGCAAGAAGTCGGGTCTGAACGAGCGGCCAACCCTTGTACCACCCCTAAACACCGCCATAGACACGACCGCCGCTTCCGATGTGGCCGTGACGGACATCTCTTTAAACTCCGCTTGCTCCACTCTAATATCGTAGTCTCCGATGCGTTTTCCCCTGAAATATTTCGACCAATCGGTGTTTTGATCGTCGACCACTAGAAGGGTGAGGTGTTTTCCGGATACTGAAGACGTGACTCGGGTGGCACTTGATACAGCGGCTCCTAAAATTGACGCGCCCTGATCACGAGCTTGGCCTGTCAAAGATTGGACTCTTTGAAGTAGGGACTCTCGTGATTTTGCGGGACTGCTGGGAGCGCTTGTCGTTTTGGAGCCTGGACGAAGGTTGAGGGAGAGGTCGCTTCCTGTTGAGCTTTGATGCGTCGGCGGTGGTGGAGGTGGCGCCTGAGCAAAAAGTAAAGGGAAATTAATTTATAGTCGGGAATTTAATTTTACCTGTTGCTATCAGTACAGTGCAATACGGAAGAGCCTAGGGCTCACGGCACTCTTTTATTTATCTCAATATAATGAGACGTTATCTCAATATAATGAGATGGTATCTCAATATAATGAGATCTCAATATAATGAGATCTCAATATAATGAGATGTTATCTCAATATAATGAGATGGTATCTCAATATAATGAGATGGTATCTCAATATAATGAGATGTTGTCTCAATATAATGAGATGTCTCAATATAATGAGATAAATATCTCGATATAATTAGATAAATACCTCGATATAATGAGATAAATGTCGCAATATATTGAGATAAATATCGCAATATAATGAGATAAATAGGGTGTTATTCAAAGGACCGTAGCTGCCTTGGGAAGCGTTTACCGTCATGTCCAGTTGAAATTTTCTTTCCAGAATGGTACAGGTGAGGCCACAGGGAATCAGTCTCTGAATTTATTTTTGCTAATTTCAGAAATAAAATAAAATATTTCCTCAGTCACATAAACGTTTTCGTAATCAATTACCGGAAAATTGAGGGTCAAAAAGCTTCTGTCTTCGTTATATAAAAATGGACTAGGGCTATTATTATAGGACTAACGACGAAATGGTCTAAACTGGACTAAAGCGGACTAGACTGGGCTAAAATGGACTAGACTGGACAAAAGCAGGCTAGACTGGACAAAAGCAGGCTAGATTGGATCTAAGCTGACTAGCCTGGGACAAATTGAACTAAATCGAACTAAATTGGACTAAATCGAACTAAACCGCACCCATCTCTGAAATTTGGACGCGGTAGAGTTTACATTTCGGGAACCACGAAAGGCAATTTAGTCCTATTTAGTCCAATTAAGTTCACTTTAGTCCAATTTAGTCCGATTTACCCCAGTCTAGTTTAATTTAGTCCATTTAGTCCTGCTAGTCCTTAAATAGTCCGTGGTACATTTTTTTGTGAGTGGTTGCCCTCTCGGAAAGAATGTACTCTTAGATAGAATACTTTATTACTTTGCCTTTCGGCTTGTAATGAGCCCTGCCCTTACAATATAATTATATATACAAAAATACTTAAAATGAAATTAAGCTCCTTCTTCTCTCTTTAATCTTCCACTTTTGTCTTCTCTTCCCTCCCCTCTCCTTATTACCCTCTGCCTCTCTACTTCCCTCATCCATTCTAGTCCTGTTCCCCTTTCGTTCAATATCCATTTTCTCTCCCGTTCCTCTTCTCTCATCCCCTCGCACTCTCTCAACATATGTTCTATCGTCTCTCTTGCCTCTCCACATACTCTGCATACTCTCCCTTCCTCTTCCAACCAGAATCTGTTTTCTCTCTCCTCATTCCCGCATCTAAATCTCGCTATCATTCTTTTTTCTTTCGCACTCACTCTGTTCAAGTAACTTGGTAGCCCCGCACATATGATATCCTTATACTTTGCATTATACCTTGATTCTTTTATCCGTGCTCCTCTCTCTTGTATATCTATATCTCTATCTCTCTCGCACATCGCTCCATTCATCCATCTCCCTTGTTCTCTGCGTCGTTCTATGTCTTCCCATGCGTACCCATTTCTCTCATAGTATTTTTGTCTTTCCTTCCATTCTTCTTTTTCTCTCCTTTTCTCCTTCCAACACTCCTGTAATATCATGCAGTCCAATCTTTCTCCCATTCTGTCCTCAAATTTCACCGCCCTTTTACCTGTCTCCACTCTCAACTTGCTCCTTTTCGTTTCTTCTCTTATTATATACCCCGGTGTCTCTCTATCCACGCCCAGCACCCACTTGAAATACTTTTCCTGTACTCTCTCCACTTCCTCTTGTTCTTCCCACCCCCATATTTCTGCCCCATTCATCAACATACTCTTCACTAAACTATCAAACATCATTCCCCTCCTCTTAAAATCATGCCCAAACTTTCGCTCTCCTATTCCCCAGACCATTCGTACCACCTTATTTGCTTTTTTAACCAGTTCTGTTACATGCGCTCTCGTTGTGTTTCTTTCATTAAATACATACCCTAAATATTTGAATTCTCTTTCTTGCTCTATTATGCTCCCGTTCCACTTCCATTCACTTTCTTTTGCCTTCCCTCTTCTTTTCCTGAAAACCATTATCTTGGTTTTTTCCACATTTACTTCCAACTTTTTTCTCTTCATATACTTCTCTGCAATTCTTATCATTTCTCTCATCCCTCTCTCGTCATTCGCTACAATCACCAGGTCATCCGCATACGCCAAACACCACACTTTCTCTTTGCCCACCACAATCCCTCCTGCCTGCCCCTTTTGGAACACATCATCAATATCATTTATAAAAATGGTAAACAGCGTTGGGCTGAGTGGGCACCCCTGTCTTACACCTTTTCTCGTCCAAAAACATTCGCTCTCTATTCCATTCACTCTAACTACATTCTTTGTTTCCTTATATATTTCTTTTATACTTCTTACCAGGTTCCCATTCAATCCTATTTCTCTCATGTGCTCCCACAATCTTCCCCTGTCTACACTATCAAACGCTGCTTTAAGGTCCACGAACAACGCGTACATCTTCCCGTTCTTCTTTTTTATTTCCCTTCCTGCTATATGGTTTAATATGTACACGTTGTCCATGGTACCCCTCCCCATTCTGAAACCTGCCTGGCCATCTGGCAAGCTCTTCATCCGTTCTAATTCCCCTTTCATTCTGTCCCCTATTATCATTGCATACAATTTGTATAATGTATTCAGGAGGGTTATTCCCCGGTAATTCTTTACTTCTTTTGCATCTCCTTTCTTGTATATAGGACAGATTACGCCCTCTTTCCACTGCCGGGGAAATCCCCCTCCCTTCCATACTCCATTCAAAATCTCTACTACTCTGTCTATCACCTCTTCCGTACTGTAAATCCACGCTTCATTTCTTATCCCATCCCTTCCCGGTGCTTTCTCTTTTTTCAGTTTTTCTATCTGCCTCTTCACTTCTTCTTTTGTTATCTCGGTACTTTCTATGTCATGTTCCTTCTCTCTGTCTTCTTCTACCCCTTCTTTTTCTTCTTCTCCCTCTAACAACTCTACGAAATGCCTTCTCCATTCTTCTATCTCTATCTTTCCCATTTCATCTTCTCCCCTTTCTCTCCTCTCTTGGTTTATGTATTTCCACGCTTCTTTTTCTGTTTTTATACTTCCTATCTTTTGTTCTTCTTCTTCCTTCATTTGTTTCTTTCTTTCGCTGCATTTCTTCTTATATTTATCTTTGGCTTTTAAGTATTCTTCCCTTTTCGTTTTCCCTTTCTTCCATTTTCTTAATACTCTTCTCGTCTCTCTTTTTGCCTTCTTGCATTCTGTGTCGAACCATCTCCTTCCATTTCCCTGACTATTTCCCTTTAGTATTATTTCCTCACTTCTTACTGCCCCTCTTATAATTTTCTCCAGCTCATTGATTTTTTCTTCCACCCCCTTTGCTTCGAATTTTGCTTTTCCCAATTTTTGCCTGTATTCGTTGATAGTCTCTTCATCCCACCTTTCTTTCTTTATTACCTTTTTCGTTATGTCTCCAGTATTTCGTTCTCTCTTCTCCCTTTTAATTTCCCCCTCCAACGGCATGTGGTCTGATTCTACCCTTTCCCCTATTCTGAACTTTTCCACCTCTTCCCACGCTTCTTCGTTTACTAATACGTAGTCTATTACCGATTCTCCATTTGTTGCTGCGTATGTAAACTCCCCCTTTTCAGCTCCTTCTTTATTTCCGCTTAACACTTCCCACCCCTTTTCTTCTACCAGTTCTTCTAGGATTCTTCCTTCTTTATTCTTCACTTTGTCTTTTGTTTCCCTTCTTGCGATTCCTCTGTTTTCTGTCCAGGTTCTTGCTCCCCTCTCTCCTAGTCTTGCATTGAAGTCCCCTCTTATGAGTATGCATTCCCCTTTCCTCTCTCCTATTCTCTCTTCTATTTTCTTTTTCGTTGTTTTCATGTCTCTGCTGTACACCGTCATTATTCTCCACTACTTATTGTCTATTATCACTTTTCTGTCCATTATACCTTCTTCCTCTTTTCTTTTTTCCTCTTTTATTTCTTCAATCCTTTCTTTTATTCCCATCAGAAGTCCCCCTTTCGCTCTCCCCTTTCTTTTTTGTCTTGTCGCTCCCTGCCATTCCCAACTGTAGTCTTTCGGTAATCTCCTTTGTGTATTCTCCCAACCCTCTTCCTCAACCCATGTCTCCGTCAGTCCTACTATTTCAAATTCTTTTATATAATTCCACACCTCTTCATTCTTGTTTCTAATCCCCGCTATATTCCAAAACAGGAATTTATATTCCTTCTTTCCTTTTTCTTCTCGAGTTTCTCCTTCTTCTTCTGTTGGTGTTACATTGTTCCCTTTTCCTTTGCTCCTCTTTTCCTTTTTTTGTTGGTTTACCCTTTCTTCCAGATAATTTCTCATGTCCTCTTCATTGCCATTGTCGTAGTCCTTTTTGTGCATTCCTTCGTTCCTTAAAAATTTTTTGCACTGGTTTTCGTGATTTTATTTAGTTGCTGTGAAAACATCACATTTTCGGGGGACCTCTCATTTACCGTACGTTTCTTGCTTTCACTTATTTGCATACTTTGACCTGCTACTGCGTCTCCTCCTTCAAAATCCCCAATTCTGTACGCCTGTCCATTGATAATCAATTTGTTATATTTAAGCGTTGCTGTTTTTGCCTGTCTCCGTGCTTCTTTCAATTGGGGTATTAGCTGTTTCCTTTCCATTTGTACCTTTTTCGTATAATCCTCATCTATCCAGATGTCCGAACCTTTCAATGTTTTTGTTTGCCTGAGTATTTCCATCTTCTTCCCCCATGTTATTAATTTCACTATTATTGCTCTTTTGTTATCACGTCTGAACACTCCAAGTCTTTTTATTTCATCCATTTCTTTTGCTATGTTGATATCTACACCCATTCTCTTCAGCACGCACTCTACCTTTCTCTTCAATTCCTCATGGCCTTCGTCCTCGTTATCTTCTATTCCTTTAATTATTAAATTCCTTCTTCTTAATTCCCTTTCCACCGTTTCCAATCTTGTGTCCTGTTCACTAATTACTTGCTTTAATTGTTGATTTTCCTGCCTCAGGAGTTTCGTTTCTTCCATATTTCTATCTAATTTTCCTTCAATTTTCTCCATTTTCTCCTTTAATTTCTCAAACATTTCTCTTATTTCGTCCATAACCTTATTTCAATTTGCGCAGTACGGTCCTGTTCTTTATTACTGTTGTCTATTTGCTGCGCTTGCGGATTGCGGACTCCCCGATGTTAAACCCGTCAAAGGTCAATTGTTTATCAGCTCTTTGGATTTGTTATTACCTTTATCTTGATTATAACTCCTTCCTGCTATATCGTTGATGTCTAATTCGGACCATATACTTCTTATTCTATTTCCACACCTAGATTCACGGTTTATTTCACTGTAGTTCTCCAGTATTCGCACTTATTTGAAGGCTTCCTTATCGCTGTGTTGTTATCATCACGCGCCAGGACCGGACTCCCGAATCTCAATATAATGAGATGGTATCTCAATATAATGAGATGGTATCTCAATATAATGAGATGTCTCAATATAATGAGATAAATATCTCGATATAATTAGATAAATACCTCGATATAATGAGATAAATGTCGCAATATATTGAGATAAATATCGCAATATAATGAGATAAATAGGGTGTTATTCAAAGGACCGTAGCTGCCTTGGGAAGCGTTTACCGTCATGTCCAGTTGAAATTTTCTTTCCAGAATGGTACAGGTGAGGGCACAGGGAATCAGTCTCTGAATTTATTTTTGCTAATTTCAGAAATAAAATAAAATATTTCCTCAGTCACATAAACGTTTTCGTAATCAATTACCGGAAAATTGAGGGTCAAAAAGCTTCTGTCTTCATTATATAAAAATGGACTAGGGCTATTATTATAGGACTAACGACGAAATGGTCTAAACTGGACTAAAGCGGACTAGACTGGGCTAAAATGGACTAGACTGGACAAAAGCAGGCTAGATTGGACCTAAGCTGACTAGCCTGGGACAACCCTAGTTGAAAAGTTCCCAAGAGTGACCATGGTTACGATGGGGATATGACCAAACATTTTGGGAATATGCCGATGACCAAGGGCATATACCCATGGTAGCTTTGATGGACCCATGAGCACCTACAATGTGCCCATAGGCACATGGGTTCGAAATGTGCACATACTGGGTATGTGACCAAGGTGAGGTCGAAGTTTTGGGAACGTACCCATGACCCACAAACTCACCTCTTGGGTACTCATGGTACATGAACATAATGTGCACTGCAAGTCCCCTTATGAATCGTAACCATATTTGGATATATAGTATTAAGCCCACCATAATTTGCAATAGTTTTCTAAGATTACCTATCTTAGGCATATATTTTGCTTCGTGATCAAGATATCGAAAAAGTTCATAAGAATAAATCGTTTACAATCATGTATTGACCACATATGCCAAGTTCCAATTCAGAATTCGCTTCTTTAATTTTAGAAAAATCAGGAAACGTCTCAATTTACAAAAACTTGAATTGCTGATTTTGATTTAAAGCGGTTACATGAGGTCAAAGTTGACTACTGAACAACTTTTACTTAAATATTTTTTTCGATATCTTCAGCGTAACTGGACAAAATCGAAAAATTCTTTTAGAGAATTCAAAATTCTAATTTGTAATTAAAATTCGGCAAAGGAAGTCAAAATCGGATTGCAACATTTTATTCCAATAAATTTTTTCGATATCTTGATCGCGACGTAATTAAAATATTGAAAAATATAATGGTCCTATACACGAGGTTGCCTCAGTAGGAGTTGACCAATTGAGAATAAGGTCAGATTTGTCAAAATTAGTAAACGATTCCAATGTATTTACATTCGCCATTGCATACCTACTCGTTTTGACAAATCGTCAACATTCACTTGCACTCGAGTGCACCTCAAAAGATGCATCTCATAAAGGGTCTACATCAGCAGTACAAAAATCTATATCCCTCCTCTAAAAGTAACCAAAATATGACACGGTGCCCATCTAAAACGACACAGTGTAGGTACTTATTATGTATAAAGGTTATATTCCATGTGCGATATATCGCACCTTTTCTGGGAGATATCGCGATTTTTGGGGAGTTTTCTTGAATTCTTTAGTGAAATCCGTCAATATCTAGTGGAATACCCTAGAAATCGCGATATACCTATCTTAAAAAGATATGCGAATAATCGCACATGGAACATGACCTTTATTGGAAAAAAGTACCTACATACCTATATTTTAATCCGAATTATTATAATTTAGTTAATGCCGGGGGTAACGCCAATAGTTCAACCCCGTAGATCCTAGACACCAATTTCTGCCAATAATAAACATGAATAAGAATACCACATTTAACGTTTTATAATCGTTCATAACTGAATTCCTGCATTCGTCGTTTTAAAATAGCCGCCGAGTAAGCACGAGTGTCACGTGGTCAGAACAACCAACGCTTGTTAAGTGCCGTGACCATGGTGACCAACGCGAGACATCCAGTGATTCAGTGTTTCTGTTTTATATTATTATATTTAATGTGATTTTAACGGAAAACGAGTGGAAACTTGATGTAAACGTGCGTGGAAATGGTGGAAATAGTTAGAAAGGTAGAATTTTTCAAAGGGAGTGCCAATATTGAGGAAGATTAAGGTAAGCATGTGTGAGGTTATGTTTAAGAAGTCGGATGTATTTTCTCTTGAATTCTCCTCTTGTTCCCCGCTTTTCGCTTAATAAATTTAGCTTGAATGTCTTTTTAGAAAGTACCGTCTTGGGAAACAAATGTAGGGGGTCATGCGGTTTACACCAATAATTGGACCTGGGAAAAAGTGCTTAATTTTTTGGGGCACTTCTGAAACAACTTAAGAAACATTTTTGATGTGAACGTGCTAAATGAAATGTTATGGGAATATACTTCTGAAATGTTAATAACTGGTAAAGACTACTTTAAGGGCCGATTTCATAATAAACGTTAAAGGTCCTTTAAAAGTGACAAATCGGGAGCAGCTGTTTTGAAATGGTACTAGAGGCAAGGACACTTGATATTTGATTATGAAATCGGCCCAAAGTTACTGAATTGATTATTAAAAGTATTCCGTTGTTTCATCTTCAAAATTAAAGTTTCCTTTAAACATATTTTGGCTTAGCAATATTTGAAAATAACTACTGCCGATTAGTTATCAAACCGCCTTTAAAGTTGACTTTAGCTGGGGATATGTCTTGAATTTTCACTTTATAGGAATTTTTCATTACCACATAATTTCAGATTCTGAGAAGTTACATCCTGGCAGCAGAAATTATTCCATGATCGATATACTATCAAATACCAATAAAACAATCTGCACTTGTGAGTACGTTCATACCATCTGGAGGTATTCGTCGACATCGGCAAAAGAAATAGGACACCCATGAGTAGATGACCATTCCTCTACCCCTGGCAAAATTTGGGCACTCATGGTCACGTTCCCACAGGTATTTTTGGGCATATTCTCTTGGACAGGTGACCATGGGCAGATTCTGCACACCCATGGGTACTTGCCTATGGGGATGTACCCAAATATATCTCGTGCCCATCCATGGGAACATTTTGGACACCCATGGGCACGTACCTATGGGGATATAACCAAGAATCCCATGGTCATGAGCCCTTGGGCACCTTTGGGTTATATCCCCATAGGTACGTGCCCATGGGTGTCCAAAATGTGCCCATGGATGGGCACGTGACTATGGGGATATACCCAAAGGTGCCCAAGGGCTCATGACCATGGGATTCTTGGTTATGTCCCCATAGGTACGTGCCCATGGGTGTCCAAAATGTGCCCATGGATGGGCACGTGACTATGGGGATATACCCAAAGGTGCCCAAGGGCTCATGACCATGGGATTCTTGGTTATATCCCCATAGGTACGTGCCCATGGGTGTCCAAAATGTGCCTATGCCCATGGTCATGTACTCATGGGTGTATTTTCTTTGAGTGACCATGGGAACATTTCAACTAGGGAAATTGAACTAAATCGAACTAAATTGGACTAAATCGAACTAAACCGCACCCATCTCTGAAATTTGGACGCGGTAGAGTTTACATTTCGGGAACCGCGAGAGGCAATTTAGTCCTATTTAGTCCAATTAAGTTCACTTTAATTTAGTCCATTTAGTCCTGCTAGTCCTTAAATAGTCCGTGGTACATTTTTCTGTGAGTGGTTGCCCTCTCGGAAAGAATGTACTCTTGTTCGAAGTCGCCTCGAATAAAATGGTTCTCAATAGTTTCAAAGATGGCAAACATTGTGGAGAGATTTTATTTTATTTATGAAATTAGGTACTGGTGACGCAATGATAAAAAAAAGAAGAAAAATCATTTAATGTACGGAGTTATTACTGTTAATGATTGTTGCCATTTGAAATTTTAAAGTTGGGGTTGACCGGGTTGGGAGGGGTGTTATAAAATTTCACCAAACAGAGATTTAATTAGTGTCCCCCCGAAGTAAAAATCAACCTGTTCGAGCGATTTTTCCTCAGATGAGTCCGAAAGGAAGCGATCTGGATTGCCCCTTTTCAGTGGGCCACCCTGTATTGAGATAATTTATCCCTTTATATGAAGATATTTATCTCATTATATTGAGATATTATCTCATTCTATTGAGATATTATCTCATTCTATTGAGATATCTCATTATATTGAAATTATTTATCTCAATATAGACTTATTATCTCAATATAATTGAGATAAATAAAAGAGGGACCCCGCTTATCTTTGAAACGGGGGATGGTCTCACCGGGGAGATGCAACTTATCTCAGCACATCAGAGTCTCCTTGAACCTATTTTTGAACATAAATGAGATTTTGGCGCATGACAAGAATTTAACGTTGACAATTGAGGCGAAAATCAAAAATAACTATAAAATTACCCGAATTTTTGAGGTTTTACTTGTGTCATAGTATATTCTTTATTTAAAGTTATAGATATAGTAAAGAGTGTTCCAGAAAAAACCGAACGATTTTTTTGATTGGCCGGAGTTGAAGCATCTGTGCGCCGTTCAAAATAAAAATTAGTCTAAGGTTAAAGCTGATGCTTTTCTCTTCCAAAGCAACTTTTAAAATTTTTATTCTGAACGTTCTTAATTAATTTACATTTTTTTTGTAATGCTCCAAAACATGGATTTTTAAAATTTATTATTTATTTCTCTACCGATCTTGGCAAAATTTTCCGGATCTTTAGCGATACTATAAATCTTTCACAAAATAACGTTGCTTTATTATTATTATTATTGATCCTCTTCGTTCCCATTGGAACATAGGGCATCCACATGTCTTCTCCATTTTGTTCGATCCTTAGCCAGTTTTTTTATCTCTCCCCAGGATTTGTTTTCTTGCTCCATTTCTTTAAGGACCGTTCTTCTCCAAGTTTCGATTGGACGTCCTTTTTTCCTTTTTCCATCGGGATTCCACTCCAGGCTTTGTCTTGCAATGTCGTCTTCGTCTTTTCTTAGAGTAGGCCAGATCCACTTCCATCTCTTCCTTTTGATGGTTATGTGGATTGGTTCTTGTTTAGTTGTGTTCCAAAGTTCTCTGTTTGTTATTCTGTTTGGCCAAAATATTCGTAAAATTTTCCGCAAACATCTGTTAATAAAAACTTGAATCTTGTTCATTATTTTCTTAGTTGTTTTCCAAGTTTCTGCGCCATAGAGGAGAATGCTTTTCACGTTTGTGTTGAATATTCGCAATTTGGTATGCCTGCTGATGTCATTGCTGTTCCAAATATTTTTGAGACTATGAAACGCTTGGTGTGCTTTTCCAATTCTTGTTGTTACATCCTCTTCTACGCCGCCGTTTTTGTCAATCATGCTACCTAAATAACAGAACTTGTCTACATCCTCAACTACTTCTCCGCCGATGGTTATATTGGCATTGGCAGCATTTATGGTCATAACTTTAGTTTTTCTTCTGTTAACATTTAAACCTAACGCCCTAGCTTCTGTTTCTACTTTTTTAGTCTTCTCCATCATATGTTCTCTAGATTGGGAGAGGAGACATATGTCGTCTGCAAAGTCTAGATCATGCAACTGTTCAAATACGTTCCATTGTAGACCTGTTTTCGTTTTTGTCGCTCGTCGCATGACTATGAGTAGGAACAATGTCGGTGACAATACACATCCCTGTCTAACCCCTACATTCGTTTGAGTGCTCTCTGACACGGTTCCATTATGTAAGATCTTTATGCCGTACCCTTCATAGAGTTCTTTAATAATATTAACTATCTTCGTTGGAATTCCATAATTCTTTAATATCTTCCACATTGCGTCCCTGTGCACACTATCGAACGCTCGTTCAAAATCAAGAAAGTTAATATATACTTTGTTACCTAGTTCCACTGATTGTTCCACAATAATCCTCAAAGTCGCAATGTGGTCCGTACAAGATCTCTTTGCCCTGAAGCCAGCTTGATTTGGCCTAAGTGCTTGGTCTATTTCCGTTTTTATTCTATTCAAGATTATCCTTGACAGAACCTTACTTGCGACAGTTAGCAGCGTTATCGCTCTCCAATTTTCACATTTTGTTAAGTCGCCTTTCTTGGGTACTTTTACTACTAAGTACTAAGCCTGATTTCCATTCTATAGGTACTTTTTCTTGCATCCATATTTCATTTAGCAGTGTATATAACATCTCAATTGTAGTCTCCTCATCGGTCTTTAGTAACTCCGCTGTGATGCCATCTACTCCTGCTGCTTTACCCTGCTTTAGTCCTTTTAATGCAATGATGATTTCACTTCTTTCTATTTCATTGGTATTAATATCCACGATTTCTCCTTCCTCTTCCTCTATTATTGCTTCATGGTTTGTATCTTTATAGTACACTTCTCTAAAATATTCTAGCCATCTTTCGATAATTCTTTTATCCTCTTTTATTATGTCTCCATTTTTCTCTCTAAGACGTCCTGGGTTTATGCTTCTAGGTTTAGATAATTTTCTTGTGATGTCATACATTGTTTTTATATCGTTTGTGGCATGGGCCTCTTCTGCGCGTTGAAGCATTTTATCTCTGAATACCCTTTTATCGCGTCTAGCACTCTTCTTTATATCTCTATCCTTTTCCCTATATTGCTGATCTAGGTTTTGTCTTATACTACTCTCTTGTGCATTAAGCATTTTCAACTTTAGTTTACGTCTTTCCTCTCGTTGCTTTACAGGTATTTAATTCAAGTGCTGTAGTTACGAAATATAAAAAATTATTTTTTTCCAAGATTGGTAGCAACATAAAAAATAGACCTTAAAAAATCCGTGTTTAACAGAACCGCAAAAAAAATTGCAAAAAAATGAAGAAAGCCCAGAATAAGATTTTATAAATTTCTTTTGGAAGAAGCATTAGCTTTCATCCTACACAAATTTCATCTTGATCGGTACACAAATGAAAAAAATGGCTTTGTAAAAAACCGCAAAAAAAATTATTAGTGGCGCCATCTGGAAACTGACTGTCAATTCTAAAAACCTCATCTTTTGGCTACGTCCTATGCAAAATTTGGGAAAATCGGTAAAATAATAATAAAGTTATAACCAAAAATAAATCGTTCGGTTTTTTTTGGGACACCCGTTATTTTAAAAATTATTTAATTCGTCGGTTTTTGATTTAACTTTCTTGTTTGTTTTTTATTAGTTTGTATATTGAAATTGAATTTTTGTGTACCCTGTACCTGTACCTACATAATACGTTTATAACTTTCATATTTCTTATTCAAAATTTCATTAGTTTGTAGGGTTGTCTTGTCATGCTTTCATGCAATGATCCTAAAAAAAATATGTTACTTATTATTCAGTCTTATCCCAGGCAACACACGATATAGTTATAGTTTATAGTTATTCTCAATCCTCCGTATACCGGGTGATTCAATTTGGTATTCGCCCCCCTGTAACTATTTTATTGCAACAGGAAAATATATAAAACCATATATATTTGTAAATTGCATGACAAACTCCATGAAGTGACGTCAATAAATCGTCAATATGATGACATTATGTCAAAATGACGATTGTCAACTTTTTTTCTTCAAATGACATGCTGTATATTTCTTAACGGATTCTTGTAGACGTTTCTTTTCTACATTTAATTATGTAAAAAAAGTTCACAGTTTCACTAGAAAAATTCCGAGAAAAAATTTATTTTATTAGGCATAATTTGAAAGTTTCTTGTCAATAAACGTAGTGAGCCGTGGAAAAAATTGAATTATGGTGTTGCCTAATGTCGCCCTCACACGAAGGGTCCTGTTTTTCAAAAATTATAATTGATTTACCTGTTAGATCGTTAATAGTAATAATGTTATTGTTATTCACTAGTTATAAGGTAAATGGGGTATTATTGTTATTAAAAGGGTAAGTAATAATAATTCTTTGAGAAACTACGGTCCTTGCGATGTGAGTGACTTAGACTACACTATAATTCAATTTTTTCCATGGCTAACTACTTTTATTGACAAGATACTTTGAAATTATGCCTAATCAAATCAATTTTTTTTTCGAAATTTTTCTAGTAAAAGTGTAGACTTTTTTTACATAATTGAATGTAGAAAACAAATGTCTACAAGAATCCGCTAAGAAATATACAGCATGTCATTTGGAGAAAAAAAATTGACTATCGTCATTTTGACATATGTCATCATATTGAAGATTTAATTACGTCATTTAATAGAGTTTGTCATGCGATTAACAAATATATATGGTTTTATAAATTTTTCTGTTGAAATAAAAAAGTTACAGGGGGGCGAATACCAAACTGAATCACCCGGTATATACGATTTAAGAGAAACGTTAAATTTCTGGAAAAATGTCCGCGCGGTAGACGTTTTTTTATAGTATCCTGTATTAGAGTATTATTCGTTTAAGAGACACGATCAATAAACGGTACAATTCAACATATTTTATACGTATATTTGATATTAAATCAAAACATATATATTAGACGTATATAATACCCCAGTTATTTACTTTTGTTTAACGTTGCAAATGACACTTAATTAAACGTTTCCTGTTACGTGTATAATACCTCCCAATAACTATTTTAATACATGTATAATTTTATTATGCGTTTAATGTAAGTAACCTAAAGTTAACAGTAATTTTTGCTCACTATAAAGATGTTTGGCCAACTTTACCCAGACCTTTAATGCATCCTAGATGTATTTATCGTTGCTCTAAAAAATGAAATAAAGATCAATGTTAAATTATTTGAAATAAAAATTACCTTGAACATGGCCATACGTATGTCTTTAAAGGTCCAATGATTCAATGAATATTTACGGCTACGTTGTCATGCAGTCACTTAGAAATTTGGTCATATTCATAACTGCATCCCGTTCCTCTGATATAAGCCAAACGGCACTTCTATAACACAATAATCTAATTAATAAAGCTGTTCAAAGAATTAGATACCATACCTACCAAAGCGGTGGAGCAATAAAAAGCACACAATGCTGTTTTAACTTTACCTAAATTAATCTGGTCGGCACGCACTTAATTTTTATGTTACTGTACAATGATGGCGGCGGCAGTTGTGTTGTTGAGGAGTTGAGGTTGAGGCTTGACGTCGCGTCGTGATCTGTGAGGGGACTGCGCGCGCAGGGCATTTTCAGGATGTGCAGCCAATAGCAGAGCAGAACTTTCTCGATTTCGGCCGAATTTAAGCGATCACAAGAACGAATAACATAAACGAAATTTAAACGTTTATTTTATATATGAAATAAACGTATGTAAATGTTAAAACCTTTAAAACACGTACTTAGTTTACCAGCAATTTATATATTCAAATGAAACCTTTATCAAACGAATAAATTATTATAAATATTATAGTGTATAATGGTATGTTTGAAACCATTTAAATACAAGGCGATTTATACGTTTCAATAAAACGATTAATAATATGGTACAAAAGGTGTATATGCGATAAGGATTTATTAGTGGGCCACCAAGTGTTCATAATTACACACACTTGAATTTTTGTACAAGAGATCCTTATTATGTTAGCTAATTGTGTACAAAAAATTATCGATGTGTAACTTTGAACACTACCTGAAGATGGCAGCCGAGTGTCTGCTATACATCCACAGGTGTACTGTGCGATTGTAAAGAATAGAACAAAATTCCTTAAAACCGTGTCGCTGATTTGCGGCAAAAATCCTAGGAAGGGTCAATTTTTGTTCCAAAATGGGTATAAGCTGCAACAAAGTAAATAATAATAATAATAATATATACAGGGTGTGGCAGAACTCGCGCCCCAGAGAAAATGGGCTTGTTCCGAAGACAGTGAGGAATCAAAAACCTCAATGCGAAAATGTCCTTCCTCTTTCTATAGCAGAGCTACAATGTTTCTTAATCCACCAATCGCAGAAGTGCAGCTACAGGTATTTTTTCACTATACGATCCGTTCCTAGGTTACACGAAAATGTGCAAATGGCGTTAAAATAAACATTTTTCGTGTAACCTAGGAACAGGTCGTATAGTGAAAAAATACCTGTAGCTGCACTTCTGCGATTGGTGGATTAAGAAACATTGTAGCTCTGCTATAGAAAGAGGAAGGACATTTTCGCATTGGGGTTTTTGATTCCTCACTGTCTTCGGAACAAGCCCATTTTCTCTGGGGCGCGAGTTCTGCCACACCCTGTATATATATATATATATACCCAGTGGCGCGCGAACGGGAGGGTGACAGCTGACAATTTTTACACGGAGACAGGAGCCAAATGTTTTAATTAGTGGATCTTATGCCTAATTATCGTCTGTCCAGCAGATAAATAAGTTTTTAGTTCGGTTAATTAAAACAGAAAATATACATTGTTAGTTTGCAATATGAAATGAAATAAGTAATGTATTTAGCTTAAAAATCTGTATCGTTATTTCTGACAAGTCAATTTCTAATTACAAATGGCTAGTTGTAGTTGCTGCCACAAATTTTTTATGATCGTAACCATTGGTAGCGCAGTGGGGGGGGGGACAACTCAACAATTTTGAATGGCACAGGTTTCGGATGTTTCAGTTATTAAAAGTATACGAACAAGAATAACTATAATAAAGAATTAAAAACGTCAAAATGTTTTTTTATTATGTATAGGTACCGAGGTAGCGTAGGTGCGGCTAACCAGGTGCAGACTTTTCCCGTCAAGCATCGTACGCTACTGTTTGTTTGTAAATATGAGTCGTATTTATTATCGACTGTTTAAAACTGACTGCACAAAATCATCCTCTTTCATTTTTTCCTTACGATGAGCGGTTTTTGAGAAAACAAGAGAATACTAATTTATTTAGTTTAAGGACCTTCATAAAAAAATAAAATAATAATAAATAAATAAAAAAAAGACGAAAATCAAAATGTGCTAGCACTTAAAAATTTGCAAACCCTGTATCTTGGAAACGAAGTACTTTAGGGCACATGTCCATAGAAAGTTTTCATTTTAGAATAATGTGAAAAATCACTCCCTGAAGTTTGGCGGTGTATACGTAATGGACACCCTGTATAAGCTAATGTGGTTCTTTAAATCTACTTTTCTCGAAAACGGTTGGTCCTACGGTAGTAGATAACATGGCCTGGTGACACTCACTGATGTCAGATAGCGTGCAAGAACTCGTCGCTGAAGCCCAAACGGTTTCTGATTTGTTCACCACCACGGGAAAGCAGAGATCCAATAACAACCAAATTGGGGAGAGGATGAGGCCCCTCTGCATACTTTCTGTTATTGCTTGGAACATGCCAATCTCAGAGAAGTTTATCTAACCTCCTCTTTACTGGAACCTGGGCTTTATTAAAGCCACAAGGCTCGTTAAATACCTCCTTGGTTCTCTACTCTGGGGTTAACACAATGGGCCGCCTGGCCTCCGTGTTTGGCTGATACAAAAAAGTAGGGCAGGCGGACACTCAAGCAATGGAAGTAGCGTTCACACGAATGCCTATTCTGGCAGCTAAATCTGGGCATATCTCATCTTCGCACAATTTTCGCAACACCCCATACTTCACTCCAGAATAATAATAATCCACTCCAACTGAGCTCAAACTACAAATAAGGAATATCCGAACGCACCTATTAAACAACACCCCCTAAAACGACATACGGAGCGCTGAGAGTTGTGGGCAGGCGTGAGCGAACATCCCAGCTCCCTGGCATCGCCAAAATTAAATCAACCTTGGTCTGAGTAGACCTAATCTTCGCAGACACATGGTCAAGACATGGTCTAGACATCGTCGACTAAATAAGCGCATGTACACAATGGCTGTCGTCACAGACCCCACATGCAGATGTTGTTTAGAAGAAGAGGGGGCAGTAGAGCATGAGCTATGCCGATACCCAGCACTTGCATTAAAAAGAAGATCCACTGGTGGAGCTCTGGTCATGTATGACCGAACTCTATGAAAGCTTATCTGAGCTTTGTCCTCCACTTGGCTTAGTAGATTACACCTGAGGGAAGTGCAGAAGAAAGAGGGATGGTACAGCTTAGAAATCTGAAGATGCCCACCCCGAGGAGCTGAATGTATGAGCCAGGAGATGACCGAGAATGATTACACAGGGTAGTTCAAAGGCTTGTTCCACAACATGTACTACTGTTTAGGACACGTTTCGGAACGTTAAGAAAAGAAATTAACACAAAATATAAAACAGTTGCTTGGAAAAATGAAAAACGTTTGGGTCAAAGAAAAATACAGCTTTTGAGTTACACTGTAAATTCAAAGAAAGACGCTCAAATATTGGTTTTATGGCGATAAATTAAAGAACCATGTTTTCGGTTTTTTCAATTTTGATCAACGGCCAGCCATTAAAAAAAAATGAGAGAGCTTAAATAGATATTTAAAAATAAATGATCAATACCACTGCATAGGAAAATCAACAAAACTGAGCACCGGTATATCGAGTTCAAAATCGCTGTGGGCGGCCAAAGCGGAACTAGATCCTATAGGAACCCGAGGGCAACGGATTGGGACTCTTATCGAAGGGACCTTTCCGCAAAGTTATCGGGGAACAGGACCAGACCCAAGAAGGCAGCTGGACCTTGAAGCTGAAAGGTTTCAACGGAACGTGCTCTCTCATTCGAAGACCATTGCCCTCTAAGAACTGTCAAAGAGGGCCACAAGACGCCTTGGTGGAATGGGGAACTTGAGTCACTGCGGCGGGAAACACGAAAGAGGTTAAACCGAGCAATGCGGCTGAATCAGCACCCCGACTGGGACGCCTATAAAGACGCCCAGAGGAGATTCAAAAGCCTCATCAAGAGGAGGAAGAAAGAGTGCTGGAGGAACTTTTGTGGCAACATAGAAGGTCTACCAGAAGCGGCTCGACTGAAGAAACTGTTGGGCCGGGGTGCGGTCTGTCTGGGAGCTCTTCGGCTACCGGACGGCTCCTTAACGGAGACATCCGGGCAGGCCCTCGAGTGCCTGATACGGACGCACTTCCCGGGCGAGACAATAGGAGGGGACTTACCCGAGGACAGCCGGACCATCAAGGACTGGAATATGGCCTCGGAAATAGTCAGCTATAAGAAGATTCGTTGGGCAATTTCAACCTTCGAACCATTTAAAGCAGCGGAACCTGATGGAATCTTTCCAGCCCTCCTCCGGGACGCTGGCGAGCCCATCATAGAACCACTGTTCCATATAGTGCGATGCTCAATCGCGCTGGGGTCTATTCCTAAATCCTGGCAGCAAGTGAGAGTCGTCTTCATACCTAAAGCCGGCCGAACGACCCACGACCAGCCAAAGGATTTCCGTCCAATTAGTCTGACATCGTTTCTTCTTAAACTGAGTGAAAGGCTGGTAGAACGGCATTTGAAAGAGGGGTTACTGGTTGAACGACCCCTCCATCCAAACCAGCATGCATATAGAACCGTGCAAATCAACGGAGACAGCCCTCCATCAGCTTGTTTCAAGAGCTGAGGACGCTCTCCGGGTCAAAGAATGGGCGCTCGCTGCCTTTCTAGATGTCGATGGGGTTTTCAATAATCCCACCTTCGAAGCGCTGTGCGCCGCTGCGACAGTATACGGCACTGACCGGACCATCGTAAGATGGATACGGGAGATGATCAGCAAGCGTCGTATAACAGTCTCTCTACAGGATAACAAACTGGAGGCCACAGTGTCGAGGGGCTGTCCGCAGGGCGGGGTTCTATCTCCGCTACTGTGGTCGCTACTCGTGGACGGCCTCCTAAGGGACCTGAACGGAGAAGGGTGCTACGCTCACGCGTACGCTGATGATGTGTGTATTGTAATTGGGGACAGTCACAGCCATCATGCAACAGGCTCTGAACAGAGTGAGCAACTGGTGCGAGGGGTGATCCTTGCCGGTAAACCCGAATAAGATGGAATTGCTCCTCTTCACCAGGAAAAGAAAGTTGGACACCGTAAGATGGCCAAAGCTGCAAGGTGTGACCTTGGGTCTGGCGGAGAGAGTGAAGTATCTGGATCTGAAGCTTTCTTGGACAGACCATGTAGAGTCACAAACAAAGAAGGCCTGCGCGTCCTTATGATGTATAGGCGTTTCTCCAGCTTCACTTGGGGACTAAAACCGCAGGTGGCGTACTGGTTATACACAACCGTCGTGAGGCCTCTGGTCACGTACGGCGCCCTGGTCTGGTGGCGCTCCACGGAGCGCGCTAGTATCAGGAGTGTCCTCCGGCGAGTGCAAAGGCTGGGATGCCTAATGGTGACCGGCGCTATGAGAACAACTCCCTCAGCAGCCTTGGAGGCGATCCTGGCCCTGGAGCCGCTGCACCTCAGAGTGCAGCTTTCGGCCCGGGCCTCAGCCTTCAGGTTGCAGGGGATAGGAGAATGGCGAGCGGGAAGTGAGGGACATCGAAGTGCACTCACTCTACCGGGCGCGGATGAGGCTGTCTTGCAAATGCGCAAAGACAGGATAGAGCGTCGCTTGCGCTTTAATGACCCATAAACAACCAGGATCCCCTCTAGGGAAGACTGGGTCGAGAAGGGTGAAAAATTGCTCACACCGCGGGGCTTAGTCTGGTACACCAGGCGGGGCCAAAAACGATCTGAGCACCGGCGCAGGATTCAACGGGGGGGGGATGCCAGAGGGACGAGTGAGCGTACCTCTTGGCAAGTACCCCAGTGTATTCCAGGCGGAAATATACGCAATTCTGGTGTGCGCTGAGGAGAACCTACGCAGGGGCTACTCTGGCAGGTACATCTACATCTGTAGCGACAGTCTCTGAACTCCGTGGAGGTGAGATCCGGCCTCGTTAACGACTATCGAGACGCATTAACGAAGTTAGCTGGAAATAACAATTCGGTCAACCTGGTTTGGGTTCCTGGGCACTCAGGAATCGCTGGCAATGAAGTAGCTGACGAACTGGCAAGGGAGGCATCGAATATGCCATACCTGGGACCACAACCAGCACTCGCTGTGGCAGAGAGTGCATTGCGGAAGGAGCTAGGAAACTGGCTCAACAAGCAATTTCACTCACATTGGGAAAATGCACCGGGGATGAGGCAAGCGAGGGCCTTCATTTCTCCGCCCTCCTCGCCAACAGCCCAACAGTGGTTTCTCCAGTTAACCCGGGAGCGGCTAAGGAAAGTCGTGGGCGTCCTGACAGGGCACTGCGCACTCAAACGACACCTTCATCTAATGGGACGTTCTGAGAAAAGCACTTGTAGAGTGTGCGGAGAAGATTAAGAAACGCCTCTTCATTTACTAACCGAATGTGGCCCGCTCGGTCACAAAAGGCTTACCCAGCCCCTGCGGAAATATACTCACTCTCTGCAGCGGATGTACTGGCCTTCATAGAGGGGACGGGGCTTCTGTAGAGAAGAGGTTGCAGCGCATAATGGATTATAAGGTCTGAATGCAGCGGACCCGCAAGGGAACGCACCGCAGAAAGAAATACGAAATACGAACTAAAAGCATAGAGGCGATGGAAACTCGGTCGGAATGTTGGTTTAACCCTTTGAGGACGAGGTTTTTTTGGGACGACATATCCCGTGCGCCTGAGTTATTTTTCACTCCCCCTAGATCTAACGTCGTCAATACGCGACGGCAGTTTTATGCTATATACCTAACGTCGCATATACACGACATCATATTGAGGGTCGGTTTTGCTATATAATTATGTTTTTATTGAACAATTAAGAAAACACCACGTCCGCTCTAAGCTCCAAACTAACAATGCTCGCATTAGCGTTGAAAACAATGCCACGTGTTGCCGGCACCACGAGATATTTGACGCATGCGCGACGTACTATGGTGCCTAGCGTCGCGTATGCGCAACACTAAATAGTGTCGCGTATACGCGGTACTAGGCGCTGCCACTATACCTCGGTGTCGGAACGAGTCGACATTAGGCTTGTAGAGGTGCATGCAAAATTTGATGTCGCAAATACGCGCTCTAAGGCTTACGAGGGCTTTAAACCTGTGTCGCATATACGCGACATTAGGCGGATTTGACATTTTAGGTTCTGTCGCAACGTTGCGACGTTAGTCCTCTAAGGGTTAATTGTGAAAATTATGGAAGTTTATATCCTCTAAAGTCTGATTTAAATTGTAAATTCAGTAGTTTGCCACCTTAGACTGTACAATTTACAACTTAAACAAGAATGCCTACCGTCTCTCTGCTTTTAGTTGTAAATTATACGATTAATTGTGTTGAGCGAAAATTAGTAAAAAATTAAGGAATGGTTTAATTTTTATATTAAAGATCATTTTGAAAAGAGAAAAGGTCGGCCTTCAATCCTGTCGAAACGTCACTGTAATATGGCAGTGGGTAACCAAACCCCATTGGCCTAAATAATGGTGTTAAACTAAAGTTCTTAGGAAGGACAAGGATAGTGCTCTCTAAAGATCTAATGGGTGGTAACGAGAGTCTCAACCTTCAGCTACGTCCTATGTAAAACTCAAAAAGATCGCTCCAAAATTAACGAAGATACCGGGGAAATAAAAGTGGCCGTTTTTTTTTGGCCCACCCATTAGAAGTTGCTAGGGCATACGGTCAGCCGCTTAGATCTTAACCGGGTGCGGCTAAGTCTTGGGGACAGACGGTGCGACTGTGCAGTCTATTACTTCTGACTCAGGAGTTGCCGTGTATCAAGTTTCGGGAAAATAGAAGTTAATACGACACGCGGTCAGCAGAGCTCAGGTTATAGCGATGGGCAAGTCGTAGGGGCCGGGCGGTGCGACTGTGTACTCTGTTACTGCTGACAAATAAGTAGACGTATATCAAGTTTCGAGAAAATAGAAGCTAATAAGGCATGCGGTCATTAATTAGCTCAGGTTATAGGCGGGGGCGGCGGTCTTGGGGGCGCTGAGAATGTGCAGATTATTACTGATGCTGACTCAGCAGTAGTTGTATATCAAGTTTTGAGAAAATAGAACTTAATAGCAGCAGTAGCCGTGTATCAAGTTTCGGAAAAATAGAAGTTAATAAGACATGCGGTTAGCAGCTGCTCAGGTTACAGCCGGGGACGGTGAAGTCTTGGGAGCGGTGCAACTGTGCAGTCTATTACTGCTGACTCAAAAATTGCCGCGTATCAAGTTTCGAGAAAATCGAAATTAAGAACACATGCGGTCAGCAGCTCAGGTTATAGCCGATTATTATGTCTTAGGGGCGGTCTATTACTGCTGACTCGAGACATGCGGTCAGCAGCTCAGGTTACAGCCGGTGGCGGTGCGACTGTGCAAGTCTATTACTGCTGACTCAAGAATTATCGCGTATCAAGTTTTGCTAAAATAAAAGTTAATAAGACATGCAGTCCGCAGCTCAGGTTATAGCCGGCGGCGGCGAAGTTTTGGGGACTGTGCGACGGTGCAGTCTTTTACTGCTGACTCAGGAGCTGCCGTGTATCAAGTTTCGGAAAAATAACAGTTAATAAAACATGCAGTTAGCAGCTGAGGTTATAGCCGGTGGCGGCGAAGTATTGGGGGCGGTGCGACTGTTCAGTCTTTTACTGCTGACTCAAGAATTGCCGCGTATCAAGTTTCGGGAAAATAACAGTTAATAAGACATGCAGTCAGCAGCTCAGGTTATAGCCGGCGGCGGCGCGAAGTTTTGGGGACGGTGCGACTGTGCAGTCTTTTACTGCTGACTCAAGAATTGCTGCTTATCAAGTTTCGAGAAAATCGAAATTAAAAACACATGTGGTCAGCAGCTGAGGTTATAGCCGGCGGCGGCGAAGTCTTGGGGGCGGTGCGACTGTGCAGTCTTTCACTGCTGACTCAGGAGCTGCCGTGTATCAAGTTTCGGAAAAATAACAATTAATAAAACATGCAGTTAGCAGCTGAGGTTATAGCCGGTGGCGGCGAAGTATTGGGGGCGGTGCGACTGTGCAGTCTTTTACTGCTGACTCAAGAATTGCCGCGTATCAAGTTTCGGGAAAATAACACTTAATAAGACATGCAGTCCGCAGCTCAGGTTATAGCCGGCGGCGGCGAAGTTTTGGGGACTGTGCGACGGTGCAGTCTTTTACTGCTGACTCAGGAGCTGCCGTGTATCAAGTTTCGGAAAAATAACAGTTAATAAAACATGCAGTTAGCAGCTGAGGTTATAGCCGGTGGCGGCGAAGTATTGGGGGCGGTGCGACTGTTCAGTCTTTTGCTGCTGACTCAAGAATTGCCGCGTATCAAGTTTCGGGAAAATAACAGTTAATAAGACATGCAGCCAGCAGCTCAGGTTATAGACGGCGGCGGCGCGAAGTTTTGGGGACGGTGCGACTGTGACTGCTGACTCAAGAATTGCTGCTTATCAAGTTTCGAGAAAATCGAAATTAAAAACACATGTGGTCAGCAGCTGAGGTTATAGCCGGTGGCGGCGAAGTCTTGGGGGCGGTGCGACTGTGCAGTCTTTCACTGCTGACTCAGGAGCTGCCGTGTATCAAGTTTCGGGAAAAAAGCAATTAATATGATATACGGTTAACAATTGAGGTTATAGCCGGCGGCGGCGAAGTGTTGGGGGCGGTGCGACTGTGCGGTCTTTTGCTGCTGACTCAAGAATTGTCGCGTATCAAGTTTCGGGAAAATAAAAGTTAATAAGACATGAAGTCAGCAGCTCAGGTTATAGCCGGCGGCGGCGAAGTTTTGGGGACGGTGCGACTGTGCAGTCTTTTACTGCTGACTCAAGAATTGCCACGTATCAAGTTTTGAGAAAATCGAAATTAATAACACATGCAGTTAGCAGCTGAGGTTATAGCCGGCGGCGGCGAAGTCTTGGGGGCGGTGCGACTGTGCAGTCTTTTACTGCTGATTCAAGAATTGCCGCGTATCAAGTTTCGGGAAAATAACAGTTAATAAAACATGCAGTAAGCAGCTGAGGTTATAGCCGGTGGCGGCGAAGCCTTGGGGGCGGTGCAACCGTGCAGTTTTTTTTTTTACTGCTGACTTAAGAATTGCCGCTTATGAAGTTTCTAGCAGAAGCAGCTAGTCAGCCAATTTCTGGTTTAATTCGCAAAACCGGCACTCCTTATATCCATAATACCCAGAGCAGGGGCCCAGAACCACAACTTTAGAAAGTCTCAAAAAATAATTTGGTAGTTATTAATCTGAAAGTGGCACTTATTAAATGTACACAAAAGGTACATCACATCTATGGAATTATTTGAAAACTGAAAAGCTTGGGGTTTATTCGGCGTTTATAGGAAAATGTTACAGGCCGGGGCCCAAGATGGATAGCATAGTGCATATAGTCCAATTTAAACCTTTATGTTACGTTTAAGAAAAACGTTGAATAATTGTGGCAATAATCGTTTATTATTGGACGATATTATACACAATGTATATGAAAAGCGTATAAAAATATGTTTCATGAATATATATTATACGGATTCTGTAAAAATCGTTTACAATATACGTTTCCACCATATCCCTTACGAAAAATATACCATTATTACGTTTATTAAACGTTCATTATACCACCGTGTGTTGCCTGGGATAGTTACCTATGTAGTAATTTACATATAAAAACTGAACGTTTTCTATTTAGGTACAACAATAATATATCAAGTGTGAAAAATACAAACATTTCTGCGATTAAAATTAATATCAATAAATTTATTTACTAATATCTTACGCAAAATAATTTTGGACAATATTTTGTCTAAAGGCTCTCCCAGCCAATATATCTACATTTCTTCTTACGACGTATTGATTTGCAATAGAATCAATCATATTTAGGAATTATTTACCGCCACATGTCCATACGAACTTTTCTCGCAATAATGATGTAAGGAATACTCTGTGTTTATTTTCACTAATTAGATTGGAAAAATAAATCGTCCGTCAAAATTTTCGTGCTCTAAACAAATCAAAGTCATTTTAATCGATGAAAATATATTCAAACCTAATGAGATACAGACTGCCATCAATAATACCCAAGAACAGACAATAAACCTCGAGGACGAAGCCATCCCCCTTGTAACTCCAAAAGAAGTAGCAAATGAGATAAAAACCAACCTAAATCCGAGGAAAGCACCTGGTTTTGACCTTATTACTGGCGAAATACTAAAACAGCTTCCTAGAAAAGGCATTGTCAAGCTGACGCATCTGATCAACGCAGCTATCAGATTAAGACATGTTCCAAGTTCATGGAAAGTGGCAGAAGTAATTATGTTGCCAAAACCAGGGAAGCCACCAAACGAAGTGAAATCTTACAGACCTATTTCCTTACTACCTATATTATCCAAATTATTTGAAAAGCTCATTCTTAAAAGGCTAAAACCGATAATCGAAAGAAATAACATACTACCAAATCATCAATTTGGATTTAGACAGAAACACTCGACCATAGACCAGGTCCATCGTATTACCAGCATCATAGAAAATGCACTAGAAGAAAAACAAGTTTGTTCAACTATCTTCTTGGATGTTGCTCAAGCTTTTGATAAAGTCTGGCACGAAGGCCTCGTTCATAAATTAAACAACCTGCTACCAAAGCACCACGTGGAATTGCTGAAATCATATATTTCGAACAGAACATTTAGAATAAAACAGGAAGATGAATACTCGGACTTGAAAGAAATACGAGCAGGAGTACCACAAGGGAGCGTTCTAGGACCTGTGTTGTATCTACTCTATACGTGTGACCTTCCACAGATAGAGAATGTGACTATTGCAACTTTCGCAGACGATACTGCAATTCTGGCAGTGGGAAATGATGTCGAAGAATCAACGGAAAAACTGCAGCAAGCCACTGAGCATATCTCAAAGTGGACCAAGAAATGGAAAATCAAGCTTAATGAACAAAAATCAACACACGTCAATTTTACAAATAAAAAGATCAGAGGCGACCTACCAATCAGTATAAATAACAACATAATACCAATTGAAAACAGTGCGAAATACCTAGGAATGACTCTAGATGCTAAATTACGATGGAGAGAACATGTGAAGAAAAAAAAGGATGAACTCGGCTTTAAATATAGGAAGTTGTATTGGCTGCTCGGAAGAAAGTCTCAACTGTCAATACATAATAAAGTTATGATATACAACCAGATATTAAAACCGGTCTGGACCTATGGCATACAACTTTGGGGGTGTGCCAAACAATGTCATATCCAAAGGATTCAAATATTTCAGAACAAAGTGCTACGTAACATAGTAAATGCCCCGTGGTACTGCCGCAACAGAGATATTCACCGGGACCTTGGAATCGATGATGTCGCTACTGAAATCCAACGTTTCGCAGCCAAGCATGAAGTTAGACTACACCAACATGTAAACGTGGAGGCCATTCAGCTTCTAGATCATGACAGTCAGAAAAGAAGGTTGAAGAGGACCAAGCCGCATGAACTAGTGAAGTGCTAGTGTTAAAAGCAGAGTTAGTGCAGCTAACAAGGGTCAGAGGCCGGACAAACTAAACTAGAGAACGCTATTGGGTGAACTTTAGATTTCATGTGTTGCTTTTAATTATTATTAGGAATTTAGACGAAAATTAATGGTTAGTCATGTTGACTAGTTTTAATGTGTACATAGAAGCGCAGTTGCGTTCAATTAATAAATAATAAAAAAAAAAAAAAAAATTTTAATCGAAAACGACCGTCTTAGCGACCTTCAACGGGAACATCTTTTCTAGGTAGAATCAACCGCAAATTACCATTCTACTATAATTTATAGAGAAAAATGCAAAAAAAAGTGTACACCCCCCCAAGAATAAATCTCACCATAGTTACCGCGTGTTTTCACAGAGTAACCATGAACAAAATTTTATGTTCGCGGGCTGGGAAATACTATAATAATATGCGGTATTTCACCATGTATCACAAAAGGATTCTGATATTGGTTACTATGTCAAAACACGTGGTAACTAGGTATGGTCAGATTTTGTTGCTTTTACACGAGGGAATACGGTACTTACATTTTTGGAAAAAATTCAAGAAATTGTGTTTCTGACGATCAGATGTTTTATTTATATTTCGATTTTCGACAGCATCGGTGGTCCCAAAACGTTTTTATTTCATTAACTAACGACATGTCACTTTGTTATTTTAAATGGCACCCTGTATATTTCTTTATTATATCAATAAGTAGCATTTTTGATTCTCTTTACAACGATGTAAAAAAATCATACTCTTGCATAACGTAAATTTAGAGGAAATGTCAATTGAATGTGTTCCTAAAAGTACGGATCTGGCCTTTATTTTACAAACTGTTCACTTTATCAAAAATTGGCATAGTCTCGGAGACGGTAGAATGGCGCATTTCCTGTAATAATACATTTTGACGATTCTTTGAGGATTTGGAAGATATCGAAAAAAGAAACCAATGAACAAAATTCAATTTAGTCAATTAATAATTCAAGAGTTATGATTTATGAATATTTTGAAAGCTATCGAACTAGGTATATTTGTTACTTTAATTTTATATGCTCAAGCATTCAAAACCTGAAAGTACCGACCCTTATGCATTTGCTATATTATTTATTTAACCCCCTAGGGCTAGAAATTATATCTACATTCGGCTATTACCTGAGGCTGGGACGTAACAGGAACCGCTTTCGAATAGGGGTCGACAGGTGCCTCGCCATCCTCGCACTCCGAGGACAGGTCCCCAGAGCTGAAGCGTCTTTTCAGGTAATTGACATTGGAAGTGAAGGACTGTCTGAAGCTGCTGAACGAAATGGTGGGGCCGTTTGCGGTGGGGCCGCAGTATTTACCGCACTCGGAAATCTTGCCGGCTCTTATTAGCCGTTTTCGCTATTGTTCTGGAAAGAAAGTTCAGTTTTATGTCTATTTATTCAACTCTCAAAAAAAGGATCCACTCAGTTTTGCTGCCAAACACGGTTCCAAAGCATTTCCTGCAGTTGACAGCAGGACAATGATCGAATTTTGTGGTATTTGTCAGCAAAGCGGAGTTTTTCTCGTTAGTGATAGTGATATTTTATGTAGGTAGAACACTGGTCACAAAAAATTGAATCTTCTGTATCAAATTTTCAAATTCAGTGGTTAATAAAACATATGGAAAACCAAGGAAAAAATAGCAAATTTGAAAACTAATTTTTGCACCCCTGACATTAAAAGTACTACTTTATTGACTTTTTGGGGGACTTAAGTACAGTACAATTTTACCATAGTTACTAAAATTTATTTATTATTAAAATACACAGTTATTGAAATAGGTATACCTCATATACCTCATAAAAAAAACAATGAAAGAAAATCCAAATAAATAGAAAAACAACCATAAAGAAGAATTCAATGACAAAATTTCAAACTCAACAAAAAAAAAACACCAAACAACAACAAACTCTTAAATTTTACTAGACATCATACTTCGGAATTAGTTCAAGACTTTTTTTACCTCGTTTTTTCGTATACCGGGTGTATCATTTTCCGCGCCGTATAGGAGATTAACATGGGAAAACGAATTTAATTTTTTCCTTGCTCCAGGAACAGATTTAAATCAATGCTAGCTTATCCAGTGGATAGACCCGGCTGGCCGGTATCCTGAAAAAAAAGATTGCCTGCTAGTGCCCTTTGGTTACTTAGCAGGAATTTTTGAAAAATTGGATTTTAAAACGACGCGCGCATTACTTCGTGTACTTTCGGTGTCCTTCGAAGCTTTACGTAAATTGTCAGCCAGGGCCGAATCTGCGATTTTTGACCTAATTGTTGACATTAAGAAAGCCGTGGCTTGAAATTATTGTTTTAAATCTGGAGCAAATCGTTCTATTTTACCTTCTTACTGACGCAGAATTAATGTACCTACCAGCGGCGACAAGCGGCAGCCGACAAGGGTTCGGTCAGACTTGGTTGACGACCTAACCTCAAAAATTTACTTGGTCAAGTAAATTACTTTGAATTGCAATTATGAGGTAAGCTCTTACTCGGTGTTAGCGTTTAATTAATCAATTATTCTACTTTAGGTGGCAATATTGTTAGTGGTAGTTCGAACAAGAATCAGAAGGCATTCTCGGGTTTGGCAATGACCTCCCATCGTAAACTGTCTTTATCTTTTACGTTACCTATTTGTGTTAAAAGGTTTTGTAAGTGAAGACACAAGTAGGAGTTACATGTATTCGTGGAGAGAACATTTTGTATTCCCTTAATTAGTTGTAGATAGTTAGAAGTTGTTTGGTAATGTTTAAGAACCCTGTTTGGAAAAGCAGCTGCTGACTAGGGTTGCACCGAATGTTCGGAATTATTCGGTCATTCGGCGTATTCGGCCTATTCGGCCGAATATTCGATTCGGCCGAATAGCAAGTCTAATATTCGGCCATTCGGCCAAAAATTCCAAGTTTCTTTCTACCATCACTTATAACACATTACTAGAAGTTGGAACGTTTAATAAAAATAAAGTAAAATTGAAATAATAAAACAATACAAAACAAAACAAGAACTTAAAACTGCAAAATACTTTGGTTAACAAAATACATAATTCATATTCTGGTTTAGACCGTTTTGTATGAAACTGCAAAAGCACAAAGTTTCAAGGTTACGCCGGTTGATGCGCATCTCGCACTGCACAACTATTCGGCGGAAAAGGCCGAATATTTACTATCCGATCAGGCCTAATATTCACTATTCGGTATTATATTCGGCCTTAAGGCCGAATATTTACTATTCGGTATGATATTCGGTATTCGGCTGTAGAATTCAGCCGAATATTCGATTCGGCCGAATATCCAAAAATCACTATTCGGTGCAACCCTACTGCTGACAACATCGGTACTGGTAATTAAATTGGAACTTGAGACATCATGTTGTATTTACCTAATAAAATGCTTTTTGAACTTATTTCCAAATTTTTCAGTTCAAAAGAATCAAATTTTGTCCATTATTGGCTAAGTTGTTATTGAATATTAATCACTAGCAGAGTGGCACTAAAGAATAGATTGTTAAAACTGAGTAATGGAAGAAGCCAAGAACGCGTTTAAAATTCTTTATTAGTAATAGTTTTTTAAAACATCGACAGCTGGCACAATTCCATTTTTGTATCTTTACATCAATCCTGACTAAATTGTAGCAATATCACAAACCACCACTACTTTTAATAACACTCCGCCATGCAGTGCATAAAGAATTAAATAACAATTAGTAACTTTCCAGTATAATTCTTCTTGCTCAATTTTTCAATGGGAATGAGTAAACGGATGAATTTTTCCCCTGGTCCAGGGCAGTAAGATGGCATGGCATCCTGAAATAAATGTGATCACTGTTTATTTATTATGAGGGAGGTACCTATCCCTATCACAAAAAATATCCATTGTACCTACCTAATCAATTTAACTTATCCGCTCATCCGAAGGGTTATTGGTAAATGGGTTGTTGGCCTGGGACAAGGGTTTTCTCTGGAATAAGCCGTTGTTGTTTCGTCGATGTTAATTTCATAATCACAACAATCCAACCAAAAGCTGTGTCAAAAGTCTTGTTGTCACCTGTCAATCTAATTTCCATTTTGGCGACGTATGTTTTTTCGCGCTAAGGTTACCAGTCAGCCTGGTTATTGACACCGTGCGGGGTGCGTTCAGTTAAGTAGTGCTGCTGGGTGGGTAAATTGGCGTTGTAGTACTTACACAGTGTCAACAATAGCTGCTTTCCGTTTACACATTTGTCTGAGAAAACTCAGCTATTTGATTGGTCAATTACAAATGAACCAATCAAATTGCTGAGATTAATTGAGGCTCCTCAGGTAAATGTGTAAAAGGAAAGCGCCTAACGTCAACGCGTCACTGCGCAGACCACGTTGACCAGGTAACGTGAACACTAATGTTGTCGCGTTCTTTCTTATGTATGCTACAAACAAAAGACAAAAACATGACCAAGTAGGCGACCAGGCTGACTGGTAACGTTAGCGCGAAAAAACATATGTCGACTGAAAGGAAATTAGATTGACAGGATTGACAGGTGACAACAAGACTTTTGACACAGCTTTTGGTTGGATAACAACGGCTTATTCCAGAGAAAACCCTTGTCCCAGGCCAACAACCCATTTACCAATAACCCTTCGGATGAGCCTTACTGTGATATTGTGGATTGTCAACAAGTTAAATTGATTAGGTAGGTACAATGGATATTTCTTGTGATAGGGATAGGTACCTCCCTCATAATAAATAAACAGTGATCACATTTATTTCAGGATGCCATGCCATCTTACTGCCCTGGACCAGGGAAAAAATTCATCCGTTTACTCATTCCCATTGAAAAATTGAGCAAGAAGAATTATACTGGAAAGTTACTAATTGTTATTTAATTCTTTATGCACTGCATGACGGAGTGTTATTAAAAGTAGTGGTGGTTTGTGATATTGCTACAATTTAGTCAGGATTGATGTAAAGATACAAAAATGGAATTGTGCCAGCTGTCGATGTTTTAAAAAACTATTATTAATAAAGAATTTTAAACGCGTTCTTGGCTTCTTCCATTACTCAGTTTTAACAATCTATTCTTTAGTGCCACTCTGCTAGTGATTAATATTCAATAAAAAATTAGCCAATAATGGACAAAATTTGTTTCTTTTGAACTGAAAAATTTGGAAATAAGTTCAAAAAGCATTTTATTAGGTAAATACAACATGATGTCTCAAGTTCCAATTTAATTACCAGTACCGATGTTGTCAGCAGCTGCTTTTCCAAACAGGGTTCTTAAACATTACCAAACATCTTCTAACTATCTACAACTAATTAAGGGAATACAAAATGTTCTCTCCACGAAAACATGTAACTCCTACTTGTGTCTTCACTTACAAAACCTTTTAACACAAATAGGTAACGTAAAAGATAAAGACAGTTTACGATGGGAGGTCATTGCCAAACCCGAGAATGCCTTCTGATCCTTGTTCGAACTACCACTAACAATATTGCCACCTAAAGTAGAATAATTGATTAATTAAACGCTAACACCGAGTAAGAGCTTACCTCATAATTGCAATTCAAAGTAATTTACTTGACCAAGTAAAATTTTGAGGTTAGGTCGTCAACCAAGTCTGACCGAACCCTTGTCGGCTGCTGCTTGTCGCCGCTGGTAGGTACACTAATTCTGCGTCAGCAAGAAGGCAAAAAAGAACGATTTGCTCCAGATTTAAAACAATAATTTCAAGCCACGGCTTTCTTAATGTCAACACAATTAGGTCAAAAATCGCAGATTCGGCCCTGGCTGACAATTTACGTAAAGCTTCGAAGGACACCGAAAGTACACGAAGTAATGCGCGCGTCGTTTTAAAATTCAATTTTTCAAAAATTCCTGCTAAGTAACCAAAGGGCACTAGCAGGTAATCTTTTTTTTCAGGATACCGACCAGCCGGGTCTATCCACTGGATAAGCTACCATTGATTTAAATCTGTTCCTGGAGCAAGGAAAAAATAAAATTCGTTTTCCCATGTTAATCTCCTATACGGCGCGGAAAATGATACACCCGGTATAATACAACAAGTGGTCTCAATATTGCCGGCAATTTTTGTCACTTTGATGCAACGAACAGGCGTTGGGACGAAAATTATCACGAGCGCTCGCGCGAGTGATAATTTTCCAAAAATAACGCCTGCGAGTCTAAATCAAAGTGACAAAAATTACCAAGATATTGAGACCATGAGTTGTATTCGGCAAGACAATTCAACGACTTGACGTTTCTCGTTTTTGACAACTGCCTGGCAATCACCACATGTACAAATTGCCAAATTAGTCACGCTGTGATTGGCTGAAGCAGTTAATTCGTATTGGTTTATAAAGTAAAAGTTGAATTGTCAAAATAATTATTTCAGAAATGAGTTTTTTTTTAATTGCCACCGTTGTTGATAATTCACCTGGGTAACGAATATTTTTGGCTCCATACCAGAAACTCTAAGATTTTCAATCAGATGCTTTATAAATTTAATTGTCGACTTAATATAATTATTTAATTTGCAAATTAACTATAAAGGAGAGCATTAAATGATTCACTTCAGTCCCTTAATACACATATAATATACTATTGACTACGAATCCAATGCTGCAAAATTGTTTGATATTTGCTCATCCGGATTCGCTAGCGTCCTCTACGGACAAATTTTAATTAAATATTAAATTACATGTCTGTCCCTTGTGATGCATCATTTGAAAGCGTGAGAAATCCTCTGTAAACAGTGGAAGAATTTTTGAAGGAGGGATATGGGTTCAAAAAAATTACAGATGACTTTATAACTTTTAAAGTGGCCTTAGTGTCACTGAAAATATGACTATCGAGGACTAGGGTTTCGCGAGACCAAGACAAGACAAGACTAGAGCCTATCTTGGTCTTGGTCTTGAACAAGTCTTGAGGAGACCGGTCTTGTCTTGGTCTTGAATGGCCAAGACCAAGACAAGATTTGACCAATATTGGTCTTGGTCTCGAAAGTCTTGTTTATGAACCGAATTCTAAGAAAGAAAACAAAGGTTTTGTGGTATTGTAACATGAAAATCTGGAAAGCCACGTGCTCTATGCTGTTTTGTCTTCAGTTCAGTTTAGTAGTTCGTAGGTAGTTATCAGTTAGCCAGCTTTTGTGATTGCAGTAGGGTTATTTGTGATGAGATCCAAAGAGACCAGGTAAGTCTTAACTAATTAATTTCTATTACTTATGGGTCGTTATTTTCACCTCCAGATAAACCTATCTGCCGGTTAATTCTCATTGAAAGTATGGGAATTATCCGACATATAGATTTATCTGGAGGTGAAAATATCGGCTCTTATTAATATTTCTAATTCATAACAAACAATTAATAGTAACTTACTGACTCGGACCGCCACTTCAGTGCCTGTTGAGAGGTTGTTCTCACAGGCTTCGCTTATCGTTCAACCGAATCGAAATAGACTGCTACCTCAATCCATCGAAATGTTGCTTCTTGTCAGATCTTGGACTTTTTTTTTGGCCAGCTTATCGATGCTCAGTCATCGCAAACTGAAAGCCAATTGCCTAACAACTAGCGATTTGATTGGCTACAAACTGCCAGTTTGCTGTTAGCTGACACTTAGCTGAGCATCGATAAACCGGCCCTAGTAGAAAGTTGAATTTGTAATTTGAAAACAAAATAGAGAACTTTAAACCAATCAATAAGTCATTATTGCATTTATCTCGTGTTAATTTCAATGATGGCTCGTAATGTTTTTTTGAAAAAATAGCCCTCATTAAAATTATACCTAACCTAATGTCAAAATTTAGAAGATTATTTTATTCATTAAGTATTGAACCAATCCAAAGGAGCATTTAGCATACCAGTAATCCTGATTACAGTGATAAGACTACAACGTCAACTTGACACTACTTACTCAATACTTTAATTCATAAAATAATCTGCAAAATACGATTCTTAGTCTCTTGGTTGCCTTGTTGAGTCCTCATGGATGCACTACTTGTCAAATGGTAGATTTTTTTCGGCTTTTTAGCCTAAAGAAATCTACCATTTTGACTCGTAGTTGACAGCCATTCAGACGTCAAAACCCGCGGCAATCAAGAGACTACTCGTCGTATCACTATTGATAATTCATTTTATTTTAAGATGAATATGGGGATGTGCTGATGTGTTGTGCAACGTCATTTTAGTACTACCTTCCAGTGGTGAGAAATGTCACTCGACACCCATCGTTGCAGCTCTTCAATTTTAGAGCAATTTTTTCAAAAATTGACCCCCAAGACCAAGACTTTAACAAGACTCTTGGTACAAGACTCTTGGTCTTGAGAGGTCAATCTTGGTCTCGGTCTTGACTTAAGTGGAAGCATCTTGGTTTTGGTATTGTCTTGAATTCGAGACCAAGACCAAGACAAGACCAAGACTAGTCTTGGTATTGTGCGAAACCCTATCGAGGACGGTGGGAATTGAACGAATGTAATAATTTTTTTGAAAAATTAGTATCTATCATAATAATAGAAGTGTTTCAATTCCATACAGTTTTTTACTAAGTACAAAAGGAGCGTCAGGAGACATACACACAAGTTAGAAATCACTGAAAAACACTATAGTGGTTTTCAAAAGTAAGGCATAAATTCAAGAACCTTTTCAAAAGGAATATTTAGGAAATATCCTCGGACAGGTCAAACTCTTTTTTTTTGATTTTCAAAAACATCGAAGAAAGCGGTGAAAAGTTCAGATTTTTGACAAACGAAAATACACGTTAACTTTGTATTTTCGATGCCAATGCAATGCCCGATTAATTACATTTACTTAATTAACCTTACCACTACACTTCACCACTTCAAAAAAAGGGAGGTTACTGCAGTCACTAAAATTTTCGAATTTGAGATAACACCAGATCTTCACGCTTTGAGGTCAGGAACCCAAAAGAGTGGTTTTAAAAATAATGTGTATGTGTGTGTACGTACGTGCGTTTGTAAACACGCCACAGCCAAAGCTACCAGACCGATTTGACTGAAATTTGGTACGTGGGCATCTGACAACCTAACTTAGATCTGGAACCAATCGTGCAACTGGAAATGCCATTTTGGCACTTCAACTTTTAAGTTTTAAATACAAACCCCAATTTTTACGTCGCCATAGGAAAGGCCTTCAAATTCTGCTTCTAAAAATGTATTTCCTCTCAGTGCTCTTTGACCAAAAATAAAAAAAACTGAGATTTTTATCGGACTTTAAAATCGCGGTATAGCCCAAGCCCCTGAACCGATTTGGCTGAAATTTTGCACATGGGGATTGTATTACACGTCGAAGAGCTGAACAAAATTTGGATTCAATCGACCCACGGAAAGTGCCGTTTTGGCACACCAATTTCCAAATAAAATTATTCTTCCATTTAACCATCCAAAACAAGTTTTTGAAAGATTTATTGTCCCCATCAAAAAGGTCTTCAAATTTTGGTTTTAAATAAGACGAAATTCATTCACATTTAGTACCCTTTGGGTAGAAAAATCGAAATTTTGTAACAACACTAAGATCACGTTATAGCTCAAACTACTGGATCGATTTGGCTGATATTTTGCACATGGAGATTAGGTGACCCGTTGACGTGCTAAAAGGCTATTGGGAGCAACTGGTCCACGGAAAGTGCCATTTAGGCATATCAACTTTAAAATTTTTAACCCAAGACACAGAAATCAAAGACCCACACCATGGCGAGGTTCCAGCCGCTTCTGCTGCCTTTTGTTTGCAACTTGACAGGTCTGAGCATGAAATAAAATAAGAAGAATTAAAAAAAAAGTAATTGAGCAGTTGAATTTATGTTGAAAAATCTCAATTTTTTATCGATTTCTTCGATGTTTTTGAAAATCTAGAGTGATTGTGACTCCAATTCCGGTTAGGTATGATACATGTTTGTAGCTCAGAAAAAATCGTAGATCCATTGAGAAAAATGTACGATCCCATTTCCGATTAAACCGGAAGTGCAAAAAATATTAGATCGGATGCGCCTCAAAAAAATAAGGTCGACCTGTCCGAGGATATTTTCGAAATATCCCTATCCAATAAGTTTTTGAATTTATTCCTTACTTTTGAAAAGCACTGTACCTATGTGCAGTGTGCAGTAGGCGTCTAATGTTTTGCTCCGTTTGTTACGCAACGGAAAACTTTGCGGAACAGACTCAGCGGTGACGTCTAAAAACCATAGTTACCTCTAACCCAATCATTGTCATATCGTTCAAAGCAACTGTCATGACCAAATCTGTTCCGTAAAGTTTTCAGTCGCGTAACAAACGATAGAGCAAAACATCAGGCGCATACTGTACATCAAAATTTGAAAATTGAAGTCGATATAAAACGAAATTAGCTTTCAAATGATGTATGGACCACAAGTGGGGAGCTATCATTTGAAATTTCAAAGTTGGGGTTTGTGGGGGTTAATGGGTGCGTCGTAAAATATCACCAAGCATGATGGATTAAAGTGTCCCCACCGTAAAAAAATCGATCTTCCGAGTGAATTTTCATGTCTCATTTCATTAACGAGAGATTTGGGAGATTATTTTATATAATTTAATCATGTAAAAAATTGTGATATAGTCAAGATATAAATATAATAGTAATAATAATTTTATTTCCAACAGGTATATACGAAAGCGTCCTCGGGTCACGAAATTGTTATTATAATTTTTTTAAATTTCGTAATTACGAAACTTTTTTTTCGTAATTACGAAACTTTTTTTTCGTAATTACGAAACTTTTTTTTCGTAAATACGAAACTTTTATTCGTAAATACGAAACTTTTTTTCGTATATACGAAACTTTTTTTCGTAGTTACGAAATTTTTAAGACACGCCCGCTTTTGATTCCAGACCCCAGGAACAGCTTCTAGAGGCAAAATACCACCTGGAGCGGTCCAGAATGACTCCATTGGCTCACGATCAACGCCCTTTTGCCACCTAGAGGGTTTAATTCGCGATTAACGGACTTGTCTGAACGCTAGCGCACGTTTATAAGATTTCGTAATTACGAAAAAAAGTTTCGTAGTTACGAAATTTTTAAGACACGCCCGCTTTCAGTCCCAGACCCCAGGAACAGCTTCTAGAGTCAAAATACCACCTGGAGCGGTCCAGAATGACTCCATTGGCTCTCGATCAACGCCCTTTTGCCACCTAGAGGGTTTAATTCGCGATTAACGGACTTGTCTGAACGCTAGCGCACGTTTATAAAATTTCGTATTTACGAAAAAAAGTTTCGTAGTTACGAAATTTTTAAGACACGCCCACTTCCAATCCCAGACTAAAGGAAGAGCTTCTATAGGCAAAATATCACCTGGAGCGGTCCAGAATGACTCCATTGGCTCACGATCAACGCCCTTTTGCCACCTAGAGGGTTTAATTCGCGATTAACGGACTTGTCTGAACGCCAGCCAGGTGATATTTTGCCTCTAGAAGCTCTTCCTTTGGTCTGGGATTGGAAGTGGGCGTGTCTTAAAAATTTCGTAACTACGAAACTTTTTTTCGTAATTACGAAATTTTATAAACGTGCGCTAGCCTTCAGACAAGTCCGTTAATCGCGAATTAAACCCTCTAGGTGGCAAAAGGGCGTTGATCGTGAGCCAATGGAGTCATTCTGGACCGCTCCAGGTGATATTTTGCCTATAGAAGCTCTTCCTTTGGTTTGGGATTGGAAGTGGGCGTGTCTTAAAAATTTCGTAACTACGAAACTTTTTTTCGTAAATACGAAATTTTCTGAACGCGCGCTATGTCCAGGCAAGTCCCTTAATCGCGAATTACACCCTCCAGATGGCAAAAGGGCGTTGAGGGTGAACCAATTGATTCATTCTCGACAGCTCCAGGTGATATTTTGCCTCTAGAAGCTCTTCCTTTGGTCTGGGATTGGAAGTGGGCGTGTCTTAAAAATTTCGTAACTACGAAACTTTTTTTCGTAATTACGAAATTTTATAAACGTGCGCTGGCGTTCAGACAAGTCCGTTAATCGCGAATTAAACCCTCTAGGTGGCAAAAGGGCGTTGATCATGAGCCAATGGAGTCATTCTGGACCGCTCCAGGTGATATTTTGCCTATAGAAGCTCTTCCTTTGGTTTGGGATTGGAAGTGGGCGTGTCTTAAAAATTTCGTACATAACTACGAAACTTTTTTTCGTAAATACGAAATTTTCTGAACGCGCGCTATGTCCAGGCAAGTCCCTTAATCGCGAATTACACCCTCCAGATGGCAAAAGGGCGTTGAGGGTGAACCAATTGATTCATTCTCGACAGCTCCAGGTGATATTTTGCCTCTAGAAGCTCTTCCTTTGGTCTGGGATTGGAAGTGGGCGTGTCTTAAAAATTTCGTAACTACGAAACTTTTTTTCGTAATTACGAAATTTTATAAACGTGCGCTAGCCTTCAGACAAGTCCGTTAATCGCGAATTAAACCCTCTAGGTGGCAAAAGGGCGTTGATCGTGAGCCAATGGAGTCATTCTGGACCGCTCCAGGTGATATTTTGCCTATAGAAGCTCTTCCTTTGGTTTGGGATTGGAAGTGGGCGTGTCTTAAAAATTTCGTAACTACGAAACTTTTTTTCGTAAATACGAAATTTTCTGAACGCGCGCTATGTCCAGGCAAGTCCCTTAATCGCGAATTACACCCTCCAGATGGCAAAAGGGCGTTGAGGGTGAACCAATTGATTCATTCTCGACAGCTCCAGGTGATATTTTGCCTCTAGAAGCTCTTCCTTTGGTCTGGGATTGGAAGTGGGCGCGTCTTAAAAATTTCGTAACTACGAAACTTTTTTTCGTAATTACGAAATTTTATAAACGTGCGCTGGCGTTCAGACAAGTCCGTTAATCGCGAATTAAACCCTCTAGGTGGCAAAAGGGCGTTGATCATGAGCCAATGGAGTCATTCTGGACCGCTCCAGGTGATATTTTGCCTATAGAAGCTCTTCCTTTGGTTTGGGATTGGAAGTGGGCGTGTCTTAAAAATTTCGTACATAACTACGAAACTTTTTTTCGTAAATACGAAATTTTCTGAACGCGCGCTATGTCCAGGCAAGTCCCTTAATCGCGAATTACACCCTCCAGATGGCAAAAGGGCGTTGAGGGTGAACCAATTGATTCATTCTCGACAGCTCCAGGTGATATTTTGCCTCTAGAAGCTCTTCCTTTGGTCTGGGATTGGAAGTGGGCGTGTCTTAAAAATTTCGTAACTACGAAACTTTTTTTCGTAATTACGAAATTTTATAAACGTGCGCTGGCGTTCAGACAAGTCCGTTAATCGCGAATTAAACCCTCTAGGTGGCAAAAGGGCGTTGATCATGAGCCAATGGAGTCATTCTGGACCGCTCCAGGTGATATTTTGCCTATAGAAGCTCTTCCTTTGGTTTGGGATTGGAAGTGGGCGTGTCTTAAAAATTTCGTACATAACTACGAAACTTTTTTTCGTAAATACGAAATTTTCTGAACGCGCGCTATGTCCAGGCAAGTCCCTTAATCGCGAATCACACCCTCCAGATGGCAAAAGGGCGTTGAGGGTGAACCAATTGATTCATTCTCGACAGCTCCAGGTGATATTTTGCCTCTAGAAGCTTTTCCTTTGGTCTGGGATTGGAAGTGGGCGTGTCTTAAAAATTTCGTAACTACGAAACTTTTTTTCGTAAATACGAAATTTTCTGAACGCGCGCTATGTCCAGGCAAGTCCCTTAATCGCGAATTACACCCTCCAGATGGCAAAAGGGCGTTGAGGGTGAACCAATTGATTCATTCTCGACAGCTCCAGGTGATATTTTGCCTCTAGAAGCTCTTGCTTTGGTCTGGGATTGGAAGTGGGCGTGTCTTAAAAATTTCGTAACTACGAAACTTTTTTTCGTAATTACGAAATTTTATAAACGTGCGCTAGCGTTCAGACAAGTCCGTTAATCGCGAATTAAACCCTCTAGGTGGCAAAAGGGCGTTGATCGAGAGCCAATGGAGTCATTCTGGACCGCTCCAGGTGGTATTTTGCCTCTAGAAGCTGTTCCTGGGGTCAGGGCTGCAATTCTCCAGTGTCTTCGAGTTGTATTCGTATGCGAAAGCGGGTCAATTTCGAAGGATTCTACTAATCGTGGATTCTCGAATGCCATCGGCTGATTCGCATACGATTTCTCCGTACGGAAACGCAACGAGTGGTCCGGACTGTTCGGAAACTCAAGTCGTGTACGGCATGTGTCAAGTTTCTGAGGTTATAGTGAGAAATTGTTAGTGCAGTGGCCTCTTTAAACTTGTTTCAACGAAGTGTAAGGCAAAATGGATGATTTAATTAACTTGGCCGCCGTGGGGGCATTAGAAGAAGCAGAAATATTAGCCAATCAACCAGCTAGAAGGTTTCACCCCAAAAGGTGACCCTTTCACTGAATTGTCAAACACACAATTTGTTAAGCGATACCGTCTTAATAAAGAGTTAACTGCAAATTTAATAGATATTTTGGAACCTCACATGGTGGCTCCAAGCAGAGCTTCCGCCTTAACCTTTCTCCACTTAGTCCACTCTTTCTTTGCACCGGGCATTGCATTGAGTGTGTTCGCCAAGGACTCCCACAGCTTTTGTGCACTTTTAGCTGTGAATTGTTTTGAAAATTTTCCTGATTTTAGCTCCGGGTGACTCTGGATAAATTCCAGCATCTCGTGCTTTTGTTCAGAACTAATGTTCCGTGAGCCTAATGCAGCCATTAAAAATGAAATTTTCGAAGTATTTCCGGCAAGTTTCACCTTTTGTTCATTTAATTAAAACACAAATTATCAACTCTGTTCTCAAAACGAAATGACAATATGACAGATACTGGGGAATTTCGTATTAAAACGCCTGCAACTAAATGGCACACTGTATTTTCAACAGCGTTGCCGTTGTTACTCTTCGAACGTTCGAGTCACGTCGAAGGTTTAACTCGTAGGGGCTCCAAGAATCCCGATTTTGTTTCGCATTCGATTTTCATTCGTTCGAGTTGTCCGTATACGAACAAAGTCGAACGATTTGGAGAATTGCAGCCCTGGGATCGAAAGCGGGCGTGTCTTAAAAATTTCGTAATTACGAAAAAAAGTTTCGTAATTACGAAAAGAAGTTTCGTATATACGAAAAAAAGTTTCGTACTTACGAAAAAAAATTTCGTATTTACGAAAAAAAATTTCGTATTTACGAAAAAAAGTTTCGTATTTACGAAAAGAGTTTCGTAATTACGAAATTTAAAAAAATTATAATAATAATTTCGTGACCCGAGGACGCTTTCGTAGGTATACGCACAATTACGAATATACCTATAATTTTTTTCATTCATTGATTGCATTTTTGTGTATAAGAAACGATGTTTTTCGTAATTTACTTACCAAGATTGTGAGTATAATTTATCCGGTTAATTACTTCGTAATCTTGGGTAAAATATATTTCGTAATTTACGTGGTAATTAATTCCGTAAATTACGGTTTTACATCCCTGGTCACCTGAGATGCAATCATTGATATATTAGATATGGTTCAAAGTAAAAATTGTCATGACCGAATCTGTTCCGTAAAGTTTTCAGTTGCGTAATAAACGATCGAGCAAAACATCTGACGCTTACTGTACCTAATACAATACCATACCTACCATGCTTCTGGTTTAACAGAAGTTTTCGCATTTAATAAAGTTTATCCAAATGGCATCGTGAAAGTTTTTATGTGCACTCAAATGTAGAACCTTCCTATTCCCGCGACAATATAATAATTTTTCCGTATTGCAAAATGTGACACCAAATTAGGTGACGGCGAAGCGATATAAGTACCTTATAGCGTTTTTATCGCTGTCGTATCTACACAGCGCTCATGCAATAAAATAATGGATTATAGCAAACCCAAATTAGTAATTTATGGCACTAAAATAAAAATTGTTCGTGCTGGCGTGATTTAATGGAAATGTCATTAGCGTTACCCATAGGATTTGTGCGGTGACGTAACTACCACTGCGCAAGTGCTATAATCCGACTGCAATTTTTTCGAATTCTAAGGATCGACTTGTTTTGGAAGCTTTTTTTTAAGTTCAATCAGTCTCTTCTGGTTGAAGGTGGTCTAAAAAGAGTTAAAGTTCCTTCACGATAACTAGTGTTTCCCAGCAAACACAGAAGGTCTGGCCGTGTTATGGCAACTGTCCGGCAAGTCCGGCACTGGCAATAGAATTACGGCCGTGTACTGGCCAGACAAGAATCGGCCATACGAAAGCAGCCTCAACGTGGCCGTACTATGGGCATACGAACAACGGCCAGACAAAGACAGCCATAGCACGGCCGGCCTCTGGCAGACCTAACCCGGCCGACTCCTGACAGCCTTTGCCCGGCCGGCCTACTGGCTGCCTCATTCTGGCCGTATTGAAAATGTTTCAGTAGTTAAATAATATGATGATAGTGATTAATTTGATAATGTAACCCTTACTATCATACAATTCGCAAAATTAAAGAGTATTACATATTTTTTAAATAACTGCCAGTTAGTTTACGAACAAGATACGAACAAAGCAAAGTATGAAGTGAAGCGGCCTAGTAGCAAGAAACTCGACTGTCGTCCAAAGAATCCGGGTTCGGTTCCCGGTGGTGAAGCGTTTTATCACGTTTTTTTGGTCCCGAGGTAGTTCCGGCCTGAACGTGGCCATAAGAACGCCGTAATGTGGGCTCAAACAGAACCAGACCCGGCCCGTGCCTGGGCAACGTAGATCGGCCGTAACAAAACCAGAGCCACACATGCGGACGGCGCCAGATCTGGCACTCGCTTCTGGGCCGGTTCCGGCTTGTCCGGGCAGCCTCATTCCGGCCGGCAACCGGCCATAAGATTGAGGTTTGCTGGGTTGCGTTTGGGGGTTGAAGGACGGGTGAGTTGTGCATGGGGGTGAAATTTTTCACTTATTGTGTTGAAGCGTTTTTTTGATGATCTTAATCTACCTTCACGGGTTCAGGCACTCAGGCAGACACAAAATTAATTTTTTCGTCGATCGTACCTACTAGAAACGTCACATTCTTGACATGCAATTATCATCCGAAAGCGATCGAAGAAAAAATAGTATGTAGGAAAATATATATCCGGGATTCTGATGGTTACTTTACTCGGCTGTGCCTCGTCCAGCAATCTTCCATCATCGTCCCGGAATATAATATTTTTCCTACTAGTTACACAATATACTATTACGATAAGTACCACAAAATAATTAGCGCGTAACTTATTACAACAATAATTACTAAACTATTTAGAAGTGCTACAACGCATGCTCCTACTTGTTTATGATAATTTTGTCAAATTTCGAGAAGTGGTATTGCAGGAATCTTACTGTCAGCGCAATTTCATGAATTGCGTGCTTATTTTATCGTATCGTAAATTTTATATCGTCAATTGAAATTCCAGTTTCGAGCAGAATTTGCATCAAGGTTTGCACTTTAGTACTTTTTGAGTTTATGTAACCGAAAGGAGCCAGACGACGGTGAAAACAGTTTTAAAATTGGTATACATAACATAGGGAGGGGAGACGCCGGATAAATTGTAACAGATTTTAGTCTTTTGGTTTTAACTCTGCAAACAAACATCTAATTCTTAGGTAAAATACACATTTATCAATTAAAGGAAAAAGGGCACATTAATGTAAATTCAAACATTTTTGCAGAAAAAAATTTTGTCGCCAAAAACAAAGTGTTATTATTGACACCGTGATGATGTCTGATAATACGTAAACCTAAAAATTCCAACCAACATTACTGGATGAAAGTGAAAATTGCAAATATTAGTGCCGTAGCAGAATGCGGAGGTACTCTTGCCTTAGCTTATTCGCTCGCTCGCTCGCTCCTCAGCCTGTCCGTCAGATAACTTGAGAACGGATTGAGATATCGAGCTGAAACTTGGCATACGGCTTTGCCTCCTAAAAAGTAAGGCGGGGATTGCTTTTGGGCCATATCGGACCAAGGGGGTGGGAGTTAGGGGTGAAAAACCGAGAAACTATTAATTGCAATAACTCGAGAACTACTGGAGCTATCTTACTGAAACTTGGTATGCATGTTCTTCCTTCAAGTCCGTTGAAAGTGAGAGGGGTGCCAATTTCGGGGGATGAAATTTAGGGGATGAAAATCACAAAAAATGTGATAATTCCGCGAGGGTTGCACGCATCCATCTAAAACTCAACATACACATATATTTCGATGAAACCTTACGGGGGATGTTTTTTCCGCAAACTCGGATTGAGGGTGTGGAAATTTGGGGTTGTAACTCAAAATTTTGCTTAATAAGTATTGGTCGAAATTGGCGTTATTCGATAGCTTTTCGTTAATGGTTCAAAAAAGGTGTTACTCATATTTTACGAAAAACCACCCTTAAAGGCGCTACAACCCCTAACATGCAAAAATACAAAAATACGAGAACTCAACAACCACTCAGCGTATCAACGCAGAATTTGATGCGGTAATTTTCAGTGACTCTGGAGGGGGATGGACGAATTTTTACTAACATCCAATAAAGGGGATGAAATTTAGGGGTTGAAACTTGAAATTTCTTCAAGTAAATGGTAGTATAAAATTACGGGGTTCGATAGATTTCTATCAACCATTGAAAAAAGTCTTATGAGTTTTCAACCTAAAATCAACCCCTAGGCTAGTAACAACCCCTAACGCTTTGTCAGTGGTTAAATAGGTTTTATTTATTTTTACTGAAATTCTATTGACTTATTTATGAACAACCGAAGTAAGCAAATACACAAAGAGTTATGTAAAAATAAATTCACCCCTGTAAATCATAAAGGGGTGAAATCTTAGGGGATTGAAACTGAAAATCTATTAATTGCTATAACTCGAGAACTGCTGAAGGTATCTTACTGAAACTTGGTACGCATGTTCGACCTTCAAGTCTATTGAACGTGAGGGGGTCCCTAGTTGGGGGATGAAATTTAGGGGATGAAAATCTCAAAAAAAGTAATAACTCCGCAAGTGTTGCACGCATCCATCTGAAACTCAACATACACATATATTTCGATGAAACCTTACAGGGGATGTTTTTTTCGCAAAATCGGAAGGAGGGGGTGGAAATTGGGGGTTGTAACTTAAAATGCTGCTTAATAAGTATCGGTCGAAATTGGCGTCATTCGATAGCTTTCCGTTAATGATTCAAAAAACGTGTTAATCATATTTTACCAAAAACCACCCTTAAAGGCGCTACAACCCTTAACATTCAGAAATACAAAACGTCGGATAACTTGAGAACATTGAATGAGGTGTCGAGATCAAATTTACTATACGGCTTTGTGCCCTAAAAGTAAGGCGGGGATTGCTTTTGGGCCATATCGGACCAAGGGGGTGGAAATTAGGGGTTGTAACCCACAATTCCGATCTATAAGTACTGGTCGAAATTAGCGTCATTCGATAGCTTACCGTTAATGATTTAAAAAAGGTGTTATTCATACTTTGCAAAAAAGCACCCTCAAAGGCGCTACAACCCCTAATATGCGGAAACACAAAAATACCAGAACTTAAAAACTGTTCGACGTATCAATGCAGGATTTGGTGTTCTAATCTACAGTGACATTGTAGGTGGATGAGCAAATTTTCATTACGATCTAACAAAGGGGGTTAAATTTAAGGGTTGAAACTGGAAATTTCTTCAGATAAGTGTTGTATTAAATCACAGGGTTCAAAAGACTTCGTTAATCATTGAAAAAAGGTCTTATGAGTCTTCAACCTAAAACCAATCCTTAGGCTACTAACACCCCTAACCTCGATATGTGAACCCACAAAAAGCAAAATTTCCGCAGACCGCTTCTTTTTAGTGTAATTTTCGAAAGTTCTACTTTACTACAGTCACTTTTCACCCCCTTAACTTTTCATCCCCCTTCACAATTTTGCAACCCCTCGAACGTTAAATTGGCCAAATTCGTGCAATTTTGTCTTTCTTCGGTAATAAATTTTACTCTTTTGGATAATATTTACATTTTTCACTTTTTCAACCCCCTCGCAATATTTCAACCCTCCAAGGGCTTTTGCATAATTGTCTTATTTTAACCTCCCCAACCCCATCACAATTTAAATAAAATGGGAGGTTACTGCAATCACTAAAATTTTCGAATTTGAGATACCACCAGATCTTTACGTTTTGAGGTCTCAGGAACCCAAAAAAGGGGTTTTTAAAATGTGTCTGTGTGTATGTACGTACGTACGTTTGTACGTTTGTACGTACGTACGTTCGTACGTACGTTCGTACGTACGTACGTTCGTTTGTAATCACGCCACAGCCAAAACTACTAGACCGATTTGGTTGAAATTAGGAAAATAGGCATCTCGTAACCTAACTTAGATCTGAAAAGCTTTTGGAGCCAATCGTGCAACCGGAAATGCCATTTTGGCACATCAACTTTTAAATTTTAAATGCAAACCCCCATTTTTCACGTCACCATTAGCAAGACCTTCAAATTCTGCTTCTAAAAGTGTATTCATTCTTAGTGCCCTTTTGACCAAAAATTAAAAAAAAGTGATTTTTATCGGACTTTAAAATCGCGGTACAGCCCAAGTCCCTGAACCGATTTGGCTGAAATTTTGCACATGGGGATTGTATTACACGTCGAAGAGCTGAACAAATTTTGAATTCAATCGACTCACGGAAAGTGCCGTTTTGGCACACCAATTTCCAAATTTAAAATTATTCTCTCATTTGACCATTAAAAACAAGTTTTTGAAAGATTTATTGTCACCATCAGAAAGGTCTTCAAATTTTGGTTTTAAATAGGACAAGATTAATTCGCATTTAGCGCTGTTTGGTTCAAAAAATCGAAATTTTACAATAACAGTAAAAATATATTATAGCCCAAATTACTGAATCGATTTGGCTGAAATTTGGTACATGGAAATTGGGTGACCCGTTGAAGACCTGAAAGGCTTTTGAAAGCAATTGGCCCACGGGAAGTCCCATTTAAGCACATCAACTTAAAATTTTAAATACAAGACCTCCTTTTTTATGTCGCCATTAGAAAGGCGATCAAATTCTGGTTCTAAAAATGTGTTCACAGTTTCTGCCATTTCAGTGGAAAATAGAGAAAAAATTCTTTCTCATTAAAAGGGAGCGGGCTGACAGTGGATGACATAAAGTGGCAGTTATTGTCAAAAAGGTGGCGAAAGATTAACCTTTAAAAAGAACATATTGTCAAACGTGATGGGTGATGTCCGAGGTCACGTCCAACAATGATTCGCCATGGAAATAGGGTGAATCTTGGTCGTGTGGATCACTGACAGACCATAGTATTATTCAAGGATTAAAAAAATTCTGTTGAATTGACTACTATCTACACAGAATACAAAGATCCACGCGATGGGGAGGTTCCAGCCGCTTCTCTGCTGCATTTTTTTGTATTATTTTCTGTAATTCTACTTAACTTGGGTTAATTTTCACCCTCTTTGACTTTTCATCCCCCTTTACAATTTTTCAACCCCCTAAGCACCCATTTTACTAAATTCAATATTTCAACCCTCCAAGGGCTAAATTTGCATAATTGTCTTATTTTTGTATTATTTTCTGTAATTCTACTTAACTTGGGTTAATTTTCACCCTCTTTGACTTTTCATCCCCCTTTACAATTTTTGAACCCCCTAAGCACCCATTTTACTAAATTCGTCCAATTTAGTTTTTTCTTTGGCCATAAGTTGAATTTATATAAGTAGCTTGTGTTTTCCTTTTTCACTTTTTCCACCCCACTTGCAATATTTCAACCCCCCAGAAGAAACATAAAAATACCAGAACTTAAAAACTGTTCCACGTATCAATGCATCAGGATTTCGTGTTCTAATTTATAGTGACATTGTAGGTGGATGAGCAAATTCTCATTACAATCTAACAAAGGGGGTGAAATTTAAAGGTTGAAACTGGAAATTTCTTAAGATAAATGTTGGTATTAAATCACAGGGTTCAAAAGACTTCATTAACCATTGAAAAAAGGTCTTATGAGTCTTTAACTTAAAACGAACCCTTAGGCTACTAACAACCCCTAACCCTGATATCTGAACCCACAATAAGCAAAATTTACGCAGACCGCTTCTTTTTCGTGTAATTTTCGAAAGTTCTACTTTACTACAGTCATTTTTCACCCCCTTAACTTTTCATCCCCCTTCACAATTTTGCAACCCCTCGAACGTTAAATTGGCGAAATTCGTGCAATTTTGTCTTTCTTCAGTAATAAAGTTTACTCTTTTGGATAATATTTACATTTTTCACTTTTTCAACCCTCTCTCAACCTCGCAATATTTCAACCCTTTAAGGGTTAAATTTGCATAATTGCCTTATTTTTGTGGTATTTTCTGTAATTCCAGTTAACTTCAGTTAATTTTCACCCCACTGACTTTTCATCCCTCTTTACAATTTTTCAACTCGCTAAGCACCCATTTTACTAAATTCGCCTAATTTAGTTTTTTTCTTTGGCAATAAGTTGAATTCATATAGTTTATGTTTTCCTTTTTCACTTTTTCCAGCCCAATCGCAATATTTCAACCCCACAGAAGCTAAATTTGCATAATTGCCTTATTTTCGTGTTATTTTCTATAATTCTACTTAACTACGGTCAATTTTCACCCCCTTTGACTTTTCATTCCCCTTTACAAATTTTCAACCCTCTAAGCACCCATTTTGCTAAATTCGCCTAATTTCGTTTTTCTTTGGCCATAAGTTGAACTTATACATATAGCTTATGTTTACCTTTTTCACTTTTTGTTAACTCTCTACTGTTTAATTATGTACGGCCAATTTTCATAATTTCGTCTTTTTAACGCCACTGTGCGTCTGCGGAGGCACTACTACTAGGTGCAGATTTATAAAATCTGCACCCGACTCCACCAGTAAATTCAGCTCGCCCCTACATACACATTAACAAGGTAAACATCTACAGGGACACACATCGCATTGATATACATCTTTCGTTGGCTTTTAAGAAAAGAGGGTCCTCGCAGAATATATCTAGCTTTCTCCTCGGTTTTCTCAATTAAATCCTTAATCAGAATCCCAACAATTATTGCAAATATACAAATACCTAGTCCTCCGTACTTTTATTACATGTGTTCGTTCTTTTAGTTTAGTGTTAATCGGCGTAATTCTGAACGTAATTAGGGTTTCCAATTAAAAGAGATAGACAATAATTGGATGGAGGCAAAGTTTGACAAAGCCCGGTATGAAAAGGCTTTCGTTGTCAAATTTTGCCTCCATATTACGTCACGAATAATCACGAAATAAAGAGAGATAGGTATACAAGTTTGGAAACCTTCATTTATTGATATTTGTCAATATTGAAATCAATTGAGAGAACTGGATTGCCCAATGTGACTATTGTTCACGCTGTTGTCTTGGAGATATCAATATTTTCAATTGACTTGTAAAAATATTGATATAAAATTGATATCTCCAAAGAAACGATGTAAACAATGCTTACGCCTCCAATCAGCTTTCGCAATTGATTTCAATATTCACTATTTAGTGAAAAATGAGCCTTAATTCATGGGTAAAGGGTGATTCTTAAATAGCGGCAGAAAATTCAAGAGGTGATTATGCTACAAAAAGAAAAAGTTAAACAAATTTTTCCATCACCCCAACAAAACAAATCACCCAATCAAAGCTTTTCTAAACTAAAAAACCCCAACAAAAAGAAAATGTAAAACTCTATAGGGTCTTCTCGTCTTACATAAACCCTCAACCTTCTCACACATAAAAAAAAAGAACAGAAAACTCAAAACCCTAAAAAAAAGAATACAAAACCAAATAAATAAAGAAATAAACAAACTGAAAAACAGGAGAAAAACAATGCTTCATAAGGGAGCTACGACCCTTCAAAGGGGTACTCGAAAAGTTAGTTTAAAAATCTGTCATTCACATTTTCCGAGTAATTTTAAGAAAAACTAACTTTTCGAGTAGGTAGGTACCCCTTTGAAGAGGCTTAGCTCCGTTATGAAGCATTTTGTCCATAGAAACCTTTCTTCTTAGAATAGTCTGGGGAATCACTCCTTGAATTGTCTGCCACTATTTAAGGATTACCCTGTATATTCATGTACAGGGTTTTTTTTATTATTGTTCCACTTTTAAATTGGGATATCTCCTTTATTACTTCAGATATTCGCCTGAACTAAAAACAGGATAGCAGAACAAAAGTTTTGTTCTGGACCTTAGTCTTAGCGATCACCGTCGGATCTTACGCGCTATGGATGCAACTTGCTTCTTTTAAAATTGGACACCCGGTAGATTTTTACACAGATCGATAGAGAATTTTTTTCTGATTTCATTGTTACAGGGCAGTTGATACCTGGGGTTGATAGTTTTCGAGGAAAATAATCCTAATCTACGAAAAATGTCCGAATAAAAATGGCAATCATGTTGAAATTTTTAATTTGTAATGTTTTAAGGTGAATAAATAAGTTAAAACTATCGATAGTAACAAAGTAAATAACTTATTTATTCACCTTGAAGCATTACAAATTAAAAATTTCAACATTGCCATTTTTTTTCATTCAGACATTTCTCGTAGTTCAGGATTTTTTTTCTTCAAAACTATCAACTACATAGTCTATAGGGAGAACTAAAAACAGGATAGTAGACCGTATCCCGTTTTTAGTAATAAAGGAGTAATAAAGGAGATATTTCAATTTGAAAGTGGGACAATAATAAAAAAAGACTGTACAACGAGAGAAAGATTCAAATAGCTTGTAATAAATTCACTGCTACCAAAAGAATCTGACAGAAAAAAATTACTTTAGAGGAGAAAATCCAACATCTTAACATAAACAACACCCTTGGATTATTTGCCAAATATAAACTACCCCTCCTTTTGAGAGAGAACCAAAATACTGTTTTACCATGCAAGCAGTTGCCATTATTAGGTGGCAGTAAAAAACGCCATGTTACAATTAACCCATGTTACAATCGTCACCGGTCTCCCCTACCTAGGTATAAAATTCAGTCGGGGTCGGGATTAACGGTGCCCTCAATCACAGACACCTAATTAGGCTGCAATATGTTACCAGTGCGTTCTACGATCAAAATTAGTACTAAAAGTTTAGTAAACATTTTTCGAAAAATCCAACCTAAGGGAGCTAGGACCCCCCAAACGGAGTAAAAAAATTGTTATTTTTTCAATTTCTGAGGAACTGCTTACGATAGGGTCACGGAATTTTGAACTTTGCCGTAGATTTTTGTGCTGAACAAGACTGATGTAATGGTTTTTGGCAAAAGTTTCAGGGGCGTGCTGAGTGGAGGGGCCGCGGACATTTTTTTATCGACCTTTTTTGTACGACATCTTGGGTCAACTATGAACACAAATTTGAATTCCTTGTACAATTTTACGTAAAAAAGGTGCTCTAGTTGAACCTCGATAGCTCAGGCCGTTTTTGAGGAAAATCGATTTGAAGTTCTTTTTCCACGCCGAAAATGTGCAAAATTGATGGGATAGAGTATGGAAAATCCATTTTCTTGTGATTTTCTTTGGAATTTCGAGCATACGAGATGCAAGTAGGTTAAACTTGTTTGTTTTTTGCTGATAATTTTAGGTATTTTGAGTGCCTCAGTTACCCACTTTTATACCACGAAATTGAACTTTCAAATCGATTTTCCCCGAAAACGGCTTCAGCTATCGAGTTTCAACTAGAGCACCTTTTTTACGTAAAAATGTACGGGGAATTCAAATTTGTGCTTACAATTGACCCAAGGTGTCGTACAAAAAAGTTTGATACAAAAATGTCCGCGACCCTTCCACTCACGCACGTCCCTGAAGCTTTTGCCAAAAACCGTTACATTAGTCTTGTTCAGCACAAAAATCTACGACAAAGTTCAAAATTTCGTGACCCTATCGTAAGCCGTTTCCAAGAAATTAAAAAAATAACTATTTTTTTACCCCCTTTGAGGGGCCCTAGCTCCTTTAGGATGGATTTTCCGAAAAATGTTTACTAAACTTTTAGCCCTAATTTTGATCGTAGAACGCACTGGTAAAATATTGCAGCCACCCATACTTACTTAAAATATTTGTTAAATATTTGCAAGAGAAAAAGCATTATTCTTTAGGAACGTAGGTAGGAATGTTTTATGCCATTTTATTTTCTGTCCTAATAATCGAAAAATTTAAAACGCGATTAATTTTTGAACATACTGAGCCGCGGTTGAGAGCAAATTTTGCCTCCTGCGTGAATACTTAATTCAAAAAAATAATTAAAAAGCCTCGTATCTCTCTTCTCCTCCCCACAATAGTGATTTTTTTATAAACCCATCACATACCTACTTTTTAATGCGATGCCTCCCTCGCCTACGAGAAAAGCATTCCAAAGATTGGGGTCAGTAAAATTGGAAAGACAGGGACAAAACTACCCACGCAGAGACGAAGAGGGGCAAATTCTATTGATCCAGTTAGACGTGCGTTTAACCTTACTAGTTGAATGCATTCTACTACAATCAAAAATGAGATTTTACATGAAAATCCTCCCCAGGTTTCTGTGAATCACACAGTTTTGATGTATGTTTCATTTACGGTTATGCAACTGTGCAGTCGGACGTGCAAATCTTGTAACATAACAGAAAAGGGAAGAGATGAGATACGTACGTTTTCTTTTCCAACAAGTTAATTGAAGTTTCAGTAAAAAAACTGGAAAAACTCGCGACACCGCTTCTAACAGGACAATGAAATCGTGGTGGTTTTCAGAAAGCGGCTACGAGAGCGCCTTTCCGGAATGAAACTGACAATAAGTTGCCGGTCGATACAAACAGAGCTGCCTCCGGTGGCGGTTGGAGGCAGTAGAGGAATTTTAACCGCCAGACATACGAGTGTTTTTTAAAAACGGTGAGCTTTTAATCGTTATTTATGATATAAGTGTTAAAAGTGGTTTTTTATTTGTGAGAAGGAAGTACACGACGCGCAGCCGAGTGGCCCAGCCCTTCGAACAAAATAAAATCACTTTTAACACGCATATTCATACACTATTTTTTCTACAAATTTAATAAATCCTAATAAATCCTCATAAATCCGCATAAATCCCCATAGATCCTGGTAAATCCTCATAAAACCTCGTAAATCCCCATAAATCCTCGTAAATCCCTATACATCCTCGTAAATCCACATAAATCCTGGTAAATCCCCATAAAACCTCGTAAATCCCCATAAATCCTCGTAAATCCCTATAAATCCTCGTAAATCCCCATCAGACAAAAACTTCGCAAAATTTATTATTTTCGAAGCGAAACTGCTATTGTATGCCTAGGTATTTCTTCCAAATAATATATTTACTCTTGCACTAAATATCGAGGTCTCATATTGTCTAGAACACATATTAGCAATAGTATTTCAACACATTTTTAAAAACGTTTATGAAAAATCTGCATTGATCTATTAGTTTTCGACTAATTCTGTGTAGAAGGGGTAGCAATTCAATAAATTCATAAACTCGCCCATAACATAAAGAAACATAGGTAGGTAAGTAAACATTTTATTACGTAATACATGGTAATACAGTACAGCACCTAAAGTGCGCATGCGCCGGGGCATGCGCCAAAGAGCACGTGGCTTCAATAATTCCTCGATAAATCCCCGTACATCCTCATAAATCCCAATAAATCCTCGTAAATCCCAATAAATCCCCGTAAATCTGGTAAATTCTTAGACTTGTACACCATAAATCCTAAGTTGTCTTCCGCTCGCGTAATAACTACAAATCTACGAATGTTCGTTCACGCAAATAAAAATTAAAATAATACGATACGAATAAAATTATTCTCAAGTCACACTGAAACTTAAACCAATCTATCACTTTTGTTCTCCGAACTGCGATATCTATTCACAAAGTTAGTCTTGCCAGACCTTCAAGAAATAAACAACCCGCTTTACCCGTTCAAAGAATGCTTTGGGATGTAATATAATTCTATGTCATCAGCACCTAATTTCATAATTTGGGGTAGGTAAAAAAACGTAATACTTATTAAGACGCAATAACTAATGACTATTAACTAATTTGTGTTAACTTATCTTAGAAAGAAAATTTACCAAAAGTTTCATTACTTACCTATACTTACCAAAACCAAGACTCCACGAGAGCAAGACCAAGACCAGTGCGTTCTTGCCTTGGTCTTAGGGTCTCAATACCAAGACCATACATTCAAGACTACAGCAAGACCAAGACCAAGACCACCCCATTTATCGTCTTGCAGTGGCGGCCCGGGGGTTTTTGGAACGAGGAGGCTAGTAGGGGTGGATAATTGGAGGCGAGTGCGAAAAACTGCTTGGTAATGGGGGGTGCAGTAGCTCCCCGCGAAAATGTTTCGCCCCCCCCCCCCCCCGATGGTCCCAGAAGTCATGTATTCCGTGAAAATTGTTGATAAAAATGAACTGGATTTGAAGGGAGGAATTGCCTTAAGCGGCCCTTGCGCCCCCGGGCTAGTCGAGCTCTGGAGACAAGAAGGAATTCATGCAATCTTATGTTTTAAGGCAATTCGTCGGTTATTTCGTCGTAAAATGTTTGGCATTTGGACAGGTCTTTAATAAATTCATGTTCTATAGCAATGAATGCGCCATATCTTTCAACCGATTCTGACTGATAGTATTTCGAGAATAGGTTTTGATTCTCTTCATGGTAGAAAAAGTTCTTTCAACCGAGGTCGATGCCAGTGGAATGGATACGGCTAGAGCTAAATACTTAAAAATTTCTGGAAGTCGATGTTGCAGTTCGGGAAAAACTACTTAAATTATAGGTACTTATCTTAATTAATAAAGGTAACGAAAAGTTGTCTCTGTAACTGTAACTAGGAATAAACAATGCCGGCTGGCGCCGGCGCGGCGGCGTGATCGATGGCGGCGAACGTCCACCAATCACCAAAATCACCACGTTCAACAAACCCACAAAACTCAATAAAAAATGTCACATTCTGTTAACATTAGGTAACCAAACCTTAACGTCGAACGTCCCTCAACAAAAATACGGCACTAAAAATCACTGAAATAAAAAATGAAATCCGAAGCTGTTGATGCAGTGCAGTTTGTTTTGATTACAATGTTCATTGTTCCATGCACGTGTGATGAGCACGTGATAAGAGAATCATAGTCGACCCTGTCTCGGCCAATCACGGCGACCCGGCGGCTGAGCTCCAGCCAGCCTCCGCGTCATAAAAAAATCTTGGAGGGGGTCAGTTACATCCCAAAAAAATTAGGATTCGTTAACTGCTTGCGTCTCTCTCTATCTGTCATGTTTTGTGTTACGTCAATATCGGCGTGGAGATTTCTTGTCGCACAGCCTCCGTGCTGTGCATCGCGCGGTCCTCTAACTCTAGCATTCGAATCTCGCGCGTTCAGTGGCGTTACCGTTCTCGCGCACGCCGCTCAGCAGTGGCGTAACAGTTTCGTCAAACTTTTAGGTGGCAGAGCGCAGGAAATTAAAAACATTTCTAACATGCAGTTTTGCAGTAAATAAAATAAAATCATGGAAATTTAAACAGTTAAATAGATTTACAACTTGTCACACGATAGTTTTGAGGAGGCTTAGCCTCCTTAGCCTCCCCTGACCAGCCGCCACTGTCGTCTTGTCTTTTTCTTGCGAAACCCTACAGTTACTGCGGATACATGCACACACTTAGTTCGAGCTAACTACTAAGCTCGGTACTTTTTAAACAGCGTCCCACGAGATTTTGCGGCGGTGACAGCCTTTGAAATATAGTTTACCCCTTTAATTTCGAAGGGAAAACTATATTTCAAAGGCCACCACCGCCAAAAAGTCTCCTGAACGCTGTTTAAAAAGTATCGAGCTTAGTTAGATCGAGCTAAGTGTGTGCATGTATCCGCAGTAAGTGTGTACCTAATATACAGGGTATCCCTCGACGAGAGTCAGTTAACCGTATCTGGAGCCTACTGTTTCTAGCATCGTCTTGAAAATTTGTACACAGGGGTTTCAATTAATTTTGAATCGACGTAAAATATTTTCATCAATGGCGCACTTCCGGCTATACCGGAAATATGTACTAACTTCTTTATTTGAAATGGAACACCCTGTATATTATGATATTTTTGGATTCTACGTTTCGTTCTAGGTAAACTTTTACTAAGAATTGCTATGCCAAAAATCAACCATTTTTGAGAAAATCGAGAATTTCGCTTTTTTATGCCAAGTGCAGGCCTAACTTCAAAAAGATGTAACATTCTTACAGTATGAAATGAGAAAACAATATTAATTTGGAATGAAGTCTAATGTGGGATGTATCCGCCTCTGGACTCAAATTGCGTCAAATACATACAGGGTGTTCTCTGCAAATTTTTAAACATCATCAACTTCATTGGTCAAAAAGTCAATTTCTCCAAATGGAAGGCCTCAATTATTTTATGTCACATTGACGCATAATTTAATTGTCTATCATTTTAGTCTACATGTTTGCCATATTTAAATAAACAGTTTTTGTGATATTTCTATGTATTTGGAATTTGACTAAAATTTCATATTTAGCACGATTTAATAACCAAAGTTAGCTATGATTTTAGGAGCCTTTAGAGTTCCTTAAGGCTGCTCAAATGAAAATTTAATCCTATTTTAATCCTGTTTTAAAATATGAAATTTTGGTCAAATTCCAAATACTTAGAAATATCACAAAAACTGTTTATTTAAATATGGCAAACATATAGACTAAAATGATAGACAATTAAATTCTGCATCGATGTGCCATAAAATAGTTGGGGCATTCCATTTGAAAAAATTGACTTTCTGACCAATGAAGTTGATGATGTTCAAAAATTTGCAGAGAACAGCCTGTATGTATTTGACGCAATTTGAGTCCAGGGACGGACACACCCTACATTAGTCTTCATGCCAAATTAATATCGTTTTCTCATTTCATAAGGATGTTACAGCTTTTTGAAGTTAAGCCTGCAGTTGACATAAAAAAGCGTCATTCTCGATTTTCTCAAAAATGGTTGATTTTTGGCATAGCAATTCTTAGTAAAAGTTTACCTAGAATGAAACGTAGAATCCACAAATACCATAATATACAGGATGTTCCATTTAAAATAAGGAAGTTAATACCTATTTCCGGTATAACCGGAAGTGCGCCATTCATGAAAATATTTTACGTCGATTCAAAATTAATTGAAACCCCTGTATACAAATTTTCAAGACGATGCTAGAAACAGTTCTCCAGATACGGCTAACTGACGCTCGTCGAGGGATACCCTGTATTCACTAGATATAGGTAAGCAAAGACCTCTTCTGGAAAAGTCTCCAAAATGTCTTCTTTGATATCTTTCGGGTATATACGTTAGACATCTTCTGGAGTCCGAGATTTGTGACAAATGATGATCTAGTGAGGGATATCCACTGGATGGACCCGGCTAATAAACAGACATGTTGTGGATATTGGAATGTCATACAAAAACGTCCACTGGATATTATCCACAAGATGAATTTGTGTTGTGTGGGATAGGTATTTACTAAGTCGATGGAGACACTGTTCAGCTTCGGTGGAAAACTAGGTATCTAAGTATTACTAAGACGGTTTAAGAAAACTAACATTTTCTGAAATATTCCCATTATTGTTCATTTAATATTATATTTCCACAAATCTTTGTTATTCAATCTCAATCATCTTGGTTTGGGTCATGGATTAATGCAGGGATATATTATTCACGGCTTGTCGGCAACACGTGCTGCGGCACAACTAACGCATGGGTTGCATATTGCATCATAGCTGCATCCTAATTCTAACTAACCGCGTCGGGTTCATCCATCCAATTTAATACGAACTATTAGCGTGACGTCTTTGTTGGGCTAGGTTGAGATTGTTACCATGGCAATGAAGCTAAACAAAGTGAGAATTTCATTGGGTAGATTCAATTATTTCAGCACAAAACCCAATGTAGACATGATGTAACGATTTAATCGATAACAATTCTTCAAATAATTATCGATATTAATGTCTTAAAATGCAGCACACTAACTGTAAATGAAGAATATGGAGAAAAATGCCATTTCTTTGAATTTGCACATTGAAATTTCGATTTGTTTGGCTTCAGTGACTATCACCATACACAACAAAGATGGCGGTTGCACGTCATCGCTGATATGGCGTATTTAAATCTGCCCTCAACCAATTTTTAAAAAAGGCAGCAGAGTAGCGGCTAGAACCTCCCCATCGTGTGGGTCTTTCATTTCCGTGTCTTGTGTTTAAAATTTTAAAGTTGATATGCCTAAATGTAGTTTGGACTTAGTGTTATTTCAAAATTTCGATTTTTCTACCCAAAGGCCGGGTACTAAAAGCGAATGAATTTTGTCTTATTTAAAACTAGAATTTGAAGACAATAAATTTGACAATAAATCTTGTTTTGGATGGTTAAATGAGAGAATAGTTTTAAATTTGGAAATTGGTGTGGCAAAACGGCTCTTTCCGTGGACCAATTGAACCCAAAATTTGTTCAGCTCTTCAACGTCTAATACAATCCTCATGTGCAAAATTTCAGTGGAATCGGTTCAGTGGCTTGGGCTATACCGCGATTTTAAAGTCCGACAAAATCTCAATTTTTTTAGTTTTTGGTCAAAAGCGCATTGAGAGTGAATACATTTTTAGAAACAGAATTTGAAGGCTTTTCCTATCGTGACGTGAAAAATGGGGGTTTGCATTTAAAATTTAAAAGCTGATGTGCACAATTGGCTCCAAAAGCTTTTCAGATCTAAGTTGGGTTATGGGATGCCTACGTACCAAATTTCAGCCAAATCGGTGTAGTAGTTTGGGCTGTGGCGTGTTTACGAACGTACGTACGTACATAGGGGAGACTAGGGACGGTTGAATTTCTTTCACCCAATAACAGAGAAGTAAATTCTAGGTCGACTTTATTAACAAATAGCTATATACCTAAATAGCATGTTTTTCAAATTATCACCAGTTTTAGGTCTGTGTTGTGGTTTTATTCGTTTCCGAGTTACTGATAAGAGTGACAGAACAAGTGAATGTCTTTAAAACGATAAACTCTACGGTGTATAACAACGTATAATTCAAAATAATACGGTTAACGGATGTTTGCAATATATTTTTTAACAAAAACCGGGTGAAGCAATTTGCAATAGGGAAAAATGGTAATTAATTCGGCAATATTTTCTAAAGTAAAGTAAAGTTGAGAGATTGTTGAGAGAGGGTTGAGAGAAGGTTGAGAGAGGGTTGAGAGAGGGTTAAGAGTGGGTTGAGAGATGGTTGAAAGAAGGTTGAAAGAGGGTTGAGAGAGGGCTGAGAGAGGATTGAGAGAGGGTTGAGGAAGGATTGAGGGAGAGTTGAAAGTTTGTGAAGAGAGGGTTGAGAACGGGTTGAGAGAGGGTTGAGAGAAGGTTGAGAGAGGGATAAAACAGGGTTGAGAGAAGTTTGAGAGAGGGTTGAGAAGGGGTTAAGAGAGGGTTAAGAGTGAGTTGAGAGATGGTTGACAAATGCTTGAAAGAGGGTTGAAAGAGGATTGAGAGTGGGTTGAGAGAGAGAGAGTTGAGAGAGGGTTGAGAGATTGTTGAGACAGGGTTGAAAAAGGGTTGAGAGGGGTTAAGAGAGGGTTAAGAGTGGGTTGAGAGATGGTTGAAAGAGGATTGAAAGAGGGTTGAGAGAGGGTTAAGAGTGGGTTGATGTTAATACCAAAGTCAATTAACAAAATCATTTCTAACCGCGATAGTGACAATAAGATCGATATTTCAATTAAAGGTGTTTATTAACTCCAGACGGATTAAGCTATAAACCCAAAAATTTGAAGTAACTTGGAAAGGATGCCATTTAGGTATAGGGATTTTGTTAACAAAATTGACCTATAATTTAATTCTTTATTAGACGGCGAAAAACTTTCAAGGTCATTCCATTTGAAATTTTTGAGATTTTGTCTTTTCAATTTCTGTTAATTTGAAATTTTATCGGGGACACTCTGTGCATGAAATTTGACACCCGAGTGTGTCACCGGGTAGCCCTGGCCTTTCTTTAGGATGTGCCATAAATTCCGAAGGGAAAAACTTCAAGGCTTCGAAAGTATTAATTTTTAACTGAAGTCTTATTTTCGCCAAGTTCTACACATTTTATTAAATAACTCAAAAACGATTTAATTTAAGTATGGGGCACACCTGACAAAAGTTGCACAGAATGACACGTAGAAACCAAAAATGCATTGATATATGGGGTGTTCTATTTAACAAAATGTAATTTTGTGCTGCCCCCCCTACACGAGCCGCCCATGTGAGTTCATAGTAATATTGGATTATGCACATTTTCAGTCACTAACGATTGGCGTACACAGATTTTCGATATTATTAATGACGGGGACATAAATGGACTTTGTCTCACGGTTGGGACACCCTGTACTTACAACCGGAAGATACTAATTGAACGCAAAAAATTCATCAATTGATACAACCTCACGTATTTTTTATCGTGAGCATATGCTTCGGCACTACTACTAGGTGCAGATTCCCCAAACCACCAAGTTCAACTCGATATATGAATTCACGGTGAATAAACATCTACGGGATACACATTGCATTGATATACATCTTCCATTGGCTTTTTTCTGCAATGCACCGGTAGCACGAAACCGGCACTTATCAAAAAAGTGAAAAAATTAGTGTCAATTTGAAAGAATAAAAATTTCGAGAAAAATGCTCACTCATATGTACCAATGACTGATAATACTGCGACAGAAATAAATATTTTAGACTCCATACCTGCAATAATAACTATTGTTAGCTAATGTTTTATTTTTATTGCTTTGTTGTTTTGCTTTTGAATTTATTTTTTAAAACCGAACAAAATTAATGACGCGCCATTAATATTTGGTGCTATCATAAAGCTAATCTGTCCCGTAAACTATGCTTTGGAATAAATAGCCAGCAATGTGATACCATCAATTTACATTGCCCCCTATGCCTCTACACCATAAAGCCCGACTTCTCTTCTTTGCATCATTGTGAGAAAATTATTATTGATATCACCTGTTTACCTGTAGGTATACATGCGGTGATATCAAAACCGACTTCCAGAGATCCCAATGCTAGCGTAGACGGTCAACCTGACTTTCATTCCAGTTAAATTAACACAAGCGCAATGTTCTGCTCTTTTTGATGCTTAACGCCGACGTGTGGTTCAAGAAGTGACTCGAGTGACATGTGATATTTTGAAAATTTTCGGATTCCAACAAATCGTTTTGAAAATGGCCCATTGCTGTGTTGGTTTGCGACGAATTCGCTGGATTTTACTGACTTTTTGTTTGGTTGGCTGTCTACCTAAGGTAAGAGTCGGAATGACGAATTTTCCTCGAAAATGATTTGTCATTGGCATTTACAAGAAAGGGTTAAATATTAACAATTATTTTTTTGATTGTATTTATTAGAATTTTTCATACAAACACATTTGCATATTTATTCGCCACTTTCTCTCTGCTCGTCATATTACATAAAAGCGTAGGTATTCTTTGTTGAACAAACACATGTGACTACAACTTTTATTTTCAACGAGCATTAGAATTTCAAATTATTTTACGGTACCAATATTGACCCAGTTTAAGAAACACTGCAGGATTTTGGGCAATATAATTTTGGCAGTTATTTATTATAATCACTTCCTTCCGAAAAAAATACAGGGTGAGTCTGAAAGACTCCACATCCTTTATACCAAAGAATCTACTGTTCAAATGATGAAGCTTGGTGCAAAAATTATTGGTCAATTGTGATTCCTCTTGATGTTATAAGCCGCCAAAGATCTTCATTTTTAAACGTTCTTTTTAAATATCTTTCAAAAGGTGTATTGTAGGATTTTTGCACAGCATTGTTACAGGCCAAGATGCAGCTACTGATGGTACTTAAGACATCATCCAAAAAGCGGATCCGTGTTATACAGGGTGGCCCCGATGTTATTTGCCCTTGAACTTTTTTATGTTTGAAAATGTTGCTAATTTGCCTAAGCGGCCGTATTCCCCGTTCAATTCTAAAACTTTTCTGGCTCTTAAAATTTTTCGAAGAAACTAACCACTCATGAGGAAAATTGAAAAAACCGAAAACGTGATCATCGTGATAAACCTACAATTTCAATAAAAATCAAAGTCACATTTCAACTGTTTTTTTGCATTGAAGGTGTCCTACATCTGTGCCCAGAACCATTGCTCACAACTGAAGAGAAAACATTGATGGTAATTTCACTTTTTTATGAGGTAGACTCATTGGTTTTAAGGTGATTACCTGCATCATGTTTTCGGTTTTTTCAATTTTTCTCGTGAGTGGTTAGTTTTTTCGAAAAATTTTAAGAGCCAAAAAAGTTTTAGAATTGAACGGGGAATACGGCCGCTTAGGCAAATTAGCAATATTTTCAAACATAAAAAAGTTCAAGGGCAAATAACATCGGGGCCACCCTGTAATAGAGATCCGCTTTTTGGATAATGTCTTAAGTACCATCAGCAGTTGCATTTTGGTCTGTAACAATGCTGTGCAAAAATTCAAAATCCTACGATACACTTTTCGAAAGATATTTAAAAAAACTTTTAAAAATGAAGATCTTTGGCGACTTATAACATCAAGAGGAATCGCAATTGACCAATAATTTTTGCACCAAGCTTCATCAATTTGAACAATAGATTCTGTATTATAAAGGATGTGGAGTCTTTCAGACTCACCCTGTATAAAAAGATAAATAAAATTTTTAAATATAGAAATTTCGAAAACGAATTTTGATTCCTCCATAAGTAAATTCTGAACATTTGTTGTGAATATTTCACTCGCAAGGATACCTCTCGAGATAATTTCCATTCTTAGACACACCTGGACAATTACTTTTGCAGTGGGCAAGGCAGTCATGCCGAAGATCATAACACTGTTGCTTATCGCAAAATCAAGTTTTTTCTGCAATTAAATTTTTAAATGTTATCCTTCTTGGAAGTACTTTTGTTATCGCGGATCTTAAAATATTTTTCACACGATCGTAGATTGGCAGCAATGTCTTTTTATTTAACTGCCATAATTTAGTCGATTTTTAGTGATAATTGTTGCTTCGTGTGGGTTTTAAAAGGAATTTTTGCAATTAGTCATTCATATTTTGTTCCTGCTTAGGTGTGAGCCTTGATAATTAAATGGAGTTATCGCAAAATATTTAATTATCGTTCGAAAGCGGTAAACAATTAAAATATTCGTCATCTTTTAAATATGAAAAATTACCTACCCTCTAATTGACGTACGTCTGGTATTTACACTAGACTGCAAGTGAATGTTAACGATTCGTCAAAATTACTATAGGCAATGACGTATGGAAATACCTACCTATACAGGGTGTTCCTAAATCAATAATCCTGACTCCTGGACGTTATTCCTTACATAATTCTAGGAAGAAACGTCCCTATGGACATCATAATTCGGAAATGCTTTATAGGGGAGTTACGCAAAGAGGTACTCAAAAAGTCAAATTTTCTAAAGTTTCTCGAAAAAAATTAAAAATTCAATTTTGAAATTTAGATAAAGGGCTTTCTTCTAATTTTTTTCAGATTTTTAAGAACATCACATTTTTTTACATTTTTTTTTGTTTTAGTCATTTTTTAAGTAAGATAAGTAGACTACGAATTTAGGAACAGCCTGTATGGCGAGTTTTCACTACCTACTGATTAGTTCAGCAGTTATGAAGAAATAGCCTAGTTAACGAAGTGAAAATAAAAACAAAAATTACTGCAATTCAGCTCGAGCCACCATACATGGCGAAGAGGTGCAGTTTTTGTTAACTTTGCAAATATCTTATGAAATATTGATTTTATCGAAAAATTTAAGAGCGTAAAGTTCTCTAGAAAAAGGGTTATACAGGGTGTTTTGCAACCGCGTGTAAGTTTTTTAACCACAGATTGCCCATCGAAAATGGTAACGATTGGCACAAAATTGTTTAGGTCGAAGTCGTCTCCTAAGGAAGTTATAGGTCTTTAAAGTCAGCCATCGGGAGCAGTTTTTCTTAGTTATCTCAGGAACGGATTAACGGATTTGAATGAAATTTGGTGGACACTAGTAGCCATTGAATATACATCTACATGGGGAATTTCGTTGGATTATGACCACGGGATCACCAGAAAACGGAGACACCTTTGACATTTTTCTTCCGGAAAATGTTTGACGGTCACGCGTTTTAAAAATGGTGGTGCCTGCTGTAAAGAGCAGCTTAAACTGCAACTTTTACTATTCTTGGTATTTTTTAATTTAATGAGTGGTTTTAGAGATACCCAAATAAGAAAAACTGCTCCCTATGGTAAAGCCCTAACTTCCTTAGGAGACGACTTCGACCTAAACAATTTTGTGCCAATCGTCACCGTTCTTGATGGGCAATCTAATGTTAAAAAACTTACACGCGGTTGCAAAACACCCTGTATACATTTTTTGCTGACATTAAAATTTAAGCAGTCTATTTGGTCCAACGGTGTCGTCCCCATGAATTTGGGCAGGTTTATACCAAAACAGAAATCAAAAATATATTAATATTTAGTCAAGTATACAGTGTTAACCAAAAGTAGGGCACGGTTCTTATAAAACTTGAATACTACTGTTAAGCGCATTTTAACGTCAATGATTTTTTTTTACTTTTCGTCACGAAGTGATATAAATATGATTTCATCGACATTTTTCTTATTAACTAAATAGTTCCACTTCGGTGGTGTCATTAAAAAGGAAAATTTTTTCTCTTTATGATGCGCGAAATATTGCAGACTTTTAATTGATAATACCTTTTTTCTTTTTTTTTTGAATAATATCTCTCGTGAAATAATGACTTTATCAAGAAAGCCATTGAGTAATGAATTGAAGAGCATAAAACTCTCTATAAAAAAATCTATTTATTTTTCTCCTTACCCTACCTTCCTCATCATCCCGAAAAAAAACCGGACAAAATATTTTTGGGAATAAGTCAGCCATTTCTTAACAGATTTGGATGAACGTGGTCTTAAATTAAAGTTAAGGAATCAGGCTTTCTGACTCTCTAAGAAACTACGACAGATGGCGCTGTCGTAGTATTCCTATTAATAGTTGTCTTTAAGGCTTATTTTAAGTGCGTGGGGATTGGTGAAAAAACAACCAATCGTTATGAGACTTGGAAATCCTTGAAGACCGTTCTTTTGTCTTCAGAAACCTTTTTTCAGAAGTTGATTTGGTATAAGCATTAATTTTAAGTGATTTTTTGAAAAAATGTGTTTTCCAGTATTTTGACGCTTTTATACGACTAAAGTAACAGTGATGCAAAAACAGCTTAATTTTCAGTAATAGCGTTCCAATTTGTCCCTCATTGGCAGTCACCTCTGTTTTCATCAATTTCGATAATTTGTAACTAAAAATTATACTGTTTCTGCGTCACTAACTTTACTCATCAGTTATTAGGGCGTAACAAGACATATTTTTTAAAAATCGCAGAAAATGAATGCGTAAACCAAATCTACTTTTGAAAAAAGATTTTTGCAGAAAAAAGAACGATCTTCAAGGCCATTTGAGCCACATAACGATTGGCTCTTATCTGACCAATCCCCAAGCCCCTAAAAAAGCCTTAAAAATAAGTGTCAATAGGGTCCCTACGGCAGCGCCATCTGTCGGAGTTTCTTGCATGATTCGAAAGCTTGGTTCTTTAGCTTTCATTTAAGACAAGGTTCATCCCAATCGGTTGAGAAATGGCTGACTTATTCCTAAAAATATTTTGTCCGGTTTTTTTGGGACACCCGATATAATACTTCAATGAAATTTGGCAAACATATATTACACGATAAACCGCATTCTTCGACATTTAGAGGCATTTTGAATCACTTCCGGTTACAGCGAAAATGAACCTACCATTGAATTTTTTAATGGGACACCCTGCCTATCTTAATATTTTCGAGTTCTGTATTAAATTCGGAGTATGGCAGATTTTTTTTCAAACTTTCTTTGTTTTCAAATCTTCAACTTCATCATCTAGAATACTCTCTATGACCCTTCAAATCGAATCTAGATTCTAGAGCCATTAATCAAGATTTATTTTAGTCTTCTGATTCGTTTAAAAGGATGAAACGCAGCTTTTTCGAAATTACTTAATTCATCAAGGGATACTCATGGTTTTCTGGAAAGTAAATTTTCACTTATAATCTCATAAGAGCATTAATTCTTTCCGGAAATTTTTGGAGTGCATTCCAACAACGTATTAATCGGCCCGAGTGGAACACGAGGGCCCGATTACGTTGTTGGGATGCACGACTTAAATTTCCAGGAAAAGATTAATGCTCGAATGCAGATTTGGTAAGAAAATAGCAACGATACAGCCGCAGAAGCTGAATAGAAATGATTTTTGACATATAATTTGACATAAAAATTTCCACTTATTAATTTCGTTTAGGTTGGTTTAGGTAGGTATCAAAAATTTCCAGGAAATCCTCGAGTTGCCATGGTAAACACAAAAATCAATTTTTCTATTGGCTAATGCTTAGTATATAGTGCGATTTTCTTAGAAATAAAATGGTGTAAGATTCGAATGATTTAAAATTAAACATGTAACCAATGGATAAAGAATGAAATTCTTGTTTTTTGAATTGACCATTAGGCGTAAATCGTAGTAGGCTATTGTAAAATAAAAACAATTGCCATCTAACTTGGTTCTGTTTAACCCATAGGTCCAGATTAGTATGCGAGGTCATAGCACTCTAGATGAAGAAACATGAAATCGAAACTCTGTCATACTCAGAATTGAATACAGAACTCTAAAATATTAAGATATACAAGGTGCCCCATTTAAAAATTTAATGGTAGGTCCATTTCCGCTGTAACCGGAAGTGATTTAAAACTTAAAAGGTCTCTAAATGTCAGTGCAGTTTATCGTATATTTGCTTGCCAAATTTCATTGAAGTATTTTAATAAGTGCCTGGTTTCGTTAACACCCGGTATACAGGTTTTCAAGGTGATTAAGAATCTGTAAAGAATTCTCCTTTATCTTGATTCGTTCCTGAGTTATCCCGGAAAAATTGAAAATCGCCTTTTTAAAGAACAATTGATGTCTTTTTAACGATTGGTGGTAATCAAATGAAACTTGGAACTCTTATATTTTTGACAGTTGTCAACTCATCAGCATTGACTTAAATTTTCTAGGCCTTCTAGATTTTGAACAACAACATTCAACTTTTATTCTTCTTATGGCCGCCTAATTAGATTTTAACACAGTTAAATGCACAAAAAAATTATCTTTTCAAAAATGTATCCAACATGGACTTTTTTGACAGGTCGTCAAAATTGTTATGACTAATTTACAAATCTCCCACTGACACACAGACAGACATTTTTTCAAAAACCACTTATTTAGGTTCCCAGGACCCTAAAACGTAAAGATTTCATGTTTTTGGCAATTCGATTTTTTTGACTTAAATTCTGATCGATTCCAGTAACTGCTTTGCGCTGCGTAGAAGTTAAAATCGTTAACGTCAAAATGCGCTTTACACTCGTGTTCATTTTTTATAGGAACGTTTTTCGATAATGTCAATATTTTGCCAAATGGACTACCCGTTCCGCACTTTTGGTAGAGATTTTTTTTTTGGAAATTTTGGCTAAATATTAGGTAATATACCTACATATTTTTGATTTCGGCTTTGGCACAAACCTGCCCAACTTCAGGGGGGTGTCTTCATTGGACCAATAGACTGCTTTAGCTGCCGATTTGGCGATTAAATCTTAGTATTAGCAAAAAATTTATAAAACCTTTTTCCTAGAGAATTTGACGCTATTAAATTTGTTATATGGCAATGTTTTCGGTAAAATGATATTTCATGAGATATTTGCAAAGTTAACAGCTCACACCCCATTCTTGGGGACTTTTAGTATGTTCAATAGAATGGTTTAAGCTATATTTTCGGCCAATTTGCAGAACTGCAGTAATTTTTGTTTCTATTTGATTTGCCAAATTCAGGGCTAAAAAATGTAAACTTTGATAATCCCCAATTTTAGAAAGTAACTTTTGGGAACTCTCTTTTTGCAAAATTTTACACAACCATAGCATGACCTTCCCGTCAGTTCTGCCAATTTCAATTTACCTAAATAATTTTTTCGCCGGTAGTCATTAAAAGTGCGTTTTTACTGCCTCTTTTGCGGCAGTAAATTTCGAGCAGTAAAAATGCACGTTTTTGATGACAGTCGGTGAAAAAATTATGTGTTCAACACGACAAAAAAACAAATTTACTGCCTCGGCTATGACACTTCAGCGGCGGCAGTAAATCTGCAATTTTTTTTGCCTTGTTAAACAAATAACTATTTTAACATCCATAAATTTTTCTATTTTTATTTTATTTCCAGCTATATTTTTTAAGTTCTTTTTAGAGCGTAAACGTAATATCTTAAAAAACTTGTAACCGGCAATAGCAATTTTCCAGCAACTATTTCTGGAATTATTTTAATATCGTTTGCGAGCTCTTGCTCAAAAATTTTTAATTGCTTCTTATATGGGGGCTAATGACCATCGGGTAAATTCCCCTGCGGCCTAATTACGGTTCGCCGTAAAATTATCCTTTCAGCGAAAATACTCACAAAATTATAATTTTCTAACAATCCCCCTAATCTCTTCGGCAAGGCGTTCATCAATAATTTCCGTAACTACTTAATAAGCCTTATAAATCACTTTTCTTCCAACATGATTTAAATTTTAGCGGTCGTTAGCCAATGCTAATGTCACTTGGCCTAGTTTAAGAGCTTTTTCAAATACGACCACAATTTAATTAATTAAATAATCAGGATAATATCTCACGGGACTCGTGAGAACCAAATCCGATTTAGAAATAAATTAGGTAGAGCAGTCTTGAACGGGAGTGGCCGAAGATATCATCGACAAGCTAATTTGAAACAATCAATTTTATTCCATGTTCTCACTTTCTCTGTCCGACAATTTTTTATGTGAAGTAAAAGTTATTATTGCAAGTTATGGTCACGTTTGGTATTTATACAATGTGCTCATCAAAGATTTTTTGTTGCATTATAGAATCCTTTTAATTTTTTTGCAGCGGTACTGAATGAATAATAGCAACTTTTCCTTGCGCTCGTATGGGTAAATGATAATCGATATTAATCGAAGCCATAAACTTGCTTTCATTATTGAAGCGATGCTGGTGTCCTGGAAAATTGGAACGGTTTATCAAACTCTCACTTTGAGAACTGCGACAATATTTTATTTTTGCGCGGAGTACAAGTTAGTAAAACGTAAAAAATATGCAGTGACTTCTACCGAATCTGTACCACATTTTGTATCAAGTTCGAAATTCAAGTTTGAACTTACAGACTATATACATTTTCTAAGATGTATAGGTATTGCGCAAGTACACATTATGGTGGGCGAAATGTCCTCGGGGGCGAAATGTGGGGGGTGCAATGTCCGGGGGCGAAATGTCCTATAACCTAACTCACCAAAATATGCTCTAAAGTTCCAAGTTTGGATTGAAATTACAGCACTACCATTGTGCGAGTATTTCTTTGATATAATGGTTAATTTTGGACCTTGGCGAAAATAACTTAAATTATTTTTAATTTCAGTATAGCTGCTGACTCAAGTTGCCAACTTTTCGCTTCCATATTATGGAGACTTCATCAAGACATATACATTTTAATTTTATCCATATGGTACGAATTTATAATTAAAATGTTCAACTGTTTCGCTCATTCCTTCTTTAATTCTGTATAAGCATTAATTTTTATCAAGCTGTGCAGTCTTTCATTAATTCTTCGTATACCAAAACCGCTGTTTTTTCCAACAAGAAAGCTAAGAGAGAGTTATCTGGTGTAATAGAGTAATTCGCAATTAAACCCCTGTAGTGTTGGCGTCGCTAATGAATAATTAAGTGCATTTCAGCTTGAAATTAGCAAAGAGTTGAATAATTTCTCGTAAATTATTATAAAATTATACCACTCATTTGGAGGATTCAATGAGTTTTCTAATGTGCTTTATCTTAAGAACGAAATTAAATACACTCTTTTCGCTAATTTACTGACTATTTTTTTTAAACAGTCCAGTCAAATTAGGTTTTTTAGAAGAAATAGTTTATATATTTTTGAAATGGGTACGGACTCCTATTGGCACCTGAAATGAAGGGCCGAAAAGTTCCCACCCCCCAAGTGGGCGCTTCATCCCTTATTTGGCGAAAACCACCCCCAAAGGTGACGTGGCGCTATAGTTTTTAGCATTTTTCGGCGAAACTATCCATCTGACAAAAAATATTCTCATCAAAAACATTTCTTATGAAATTCTATATTAAAAAAGTCCTTTGGTTATTTTGCTTATCCTCACCTAATTCTCGCAAACGACGGACGTCCGAAATTGTAGAACAGTCAAAATAGATTCTTGAGTAGAACTTATTTATATATTTATGAAACTTTGGCTACGGATGGACCCTGAAATAAAGAGCCGCAAACTTAACATCCCCCAAGTGTAAGCTTCAGCCCTCTTTTGGCGAAAACCTACTCCCAGACGAGTTTTTAGCATTTTTCGGCTAAACTATCAAACGGACAAAAAAATAATCTAATCAAGAATATTCCTCGTGAAATTCTGCATTAAGAAGTCCTTTTCATCATTTTGCTTATCCTCACCTAATTTTTGCAAACGACGTCCGAAGTTGAGGGTTGTTTATCGGTGCGAGCCCAAACTACTCGACCGATTTGGCTGAAATTTGAAATTTGAAACACAAGTCACGCATTGGGGAGGTTCCAGCCGCTTCACTGCTGCCATTTTTAATACAATTTTAGTACCAACTTTGAAATTCTTTTTTTGTAATATAAAGAAAATTTGGACTAACTGTGAAACGGTTTGTTACAATTGGCAAAATAAGTGACACTTGAACCATCATTGTATTCAGACTGAACCATATAACGTAAGAAATGGCAAATAAAATTGATTTGAAGGAAATTGCGAACATATTTTATGTCTTTGTTTTTGTCTCGTTTTATTTTGTTTGTTTTTTGTCTATCCGCACAACTCCTGACAATATGTGCATTCCTACCATTTAGGTGATGAAAATTTTATTTCTATACAGGGTGTTTTACGAATATGGAACAGTATTGGAATCTTTCAACTTAAACGAGGTGCCAGTTATAAGATTTTAGTGCTGCGGATAGAGCTCTGAAATGTGTCGAAAAAATTTTTTGAGAGTATAAAAATATGGGACCTGCGGCATGTTGTTAAGGACACTTTGGACCATCGAAATCTCTTTTTACGACTTTTTTCGGTGGTATCGAAAAAAGTTACGGTCGATGAAACTCATAAAATTGATATTTCTTCGCGGCACGAGATTGTACAAATTTAATTTTTTTTCACAAAGCCTAAAACAGATAGGAAAGTCATTCCTTTTCTGGTCGATAGAGAATTTTTCGTAGAATAACGTGATATTTATGTGTTAAAATAATACAATCGATTTCATTCCAGACAGAGCTTTTTTTTAAACGAAGCATGACGAAATCGGTAAATGTCTGAGTTTAATAATCCATAACTTTTGTTTTCACGATATCGATTTCATCTTTTCTAGTAACAATGGATGCGCTGAAGTCTTAGCAACATTTCATCTCGCATAACTATATGTTGCGTTTCAAAAATAAACTTTTTACAGCCATTTTAAGGAAACTGTGACACTCGCGCTGATCGCGTCGAGAGAGAGACAGCTACTACAAACGTGTCGCGCTAAACGAAGAGCGCGAACACATTACAAAGCGCCACTCCTATAGTTTACCATATTTTGTATTATCTTAAGCCTTTCTGGTTTCTGGGTCCGCAATATCAATATTTCAACATTATATTTTTTGTAATGCACATATATGACATCAATTACAGCTGTTAATTATTAGGCGCTGCAGCAAACATTTTGATGGAGGTGCAAAGAACGGCCCTAGTGTTTAGTATTTTAGACCAGTGATCTTAGATAAAGGTATAGTTATTTACGTAATTAGTTATGAAAAGCCCTATATTGTTCGACGAGCCGTAATATTTGCCAAAACGAGCGATAGCGAGTTTTGCGACATTATGCGAGTCAAACAATCTAGGCTTTTCATAACGTATTCCGAACAACATTTTACCTAATTGTGTAAAATCCAACTTTTCAAAACGCAATTTAAGTCCGTTCATTTTTCTATAGCAGAGCTAAAATTTTTCAGGAACTGTACAACCCTAATTTGTAACGTCGTGTACTTTTGACAATTTGATCGAAGGCGGCAAAGCACAAACATGACAAGCCAAATCTTCTGGGGTTTATTTTTATTGTTAGCAACAGTAAGCGTACCTGACGCCTTTTCATGAATATTTTTCTTTGCACTTTACTCAAAACTGCACGCACACAAAGGCCATTTTGGGCAAATTCAGAGCAATTGCAAAATTTTGACATTTGTCATGTTTTCTGACGTACCGCATTGAAATCAGTTCTACCAACTCACTTGTTAGTAAAATTCCTTGCAAAATCCCCTCATACCAACCTAAAATTCAAATTTTGACGTTCTGTCACTTCAATAGAAAATGAATGGAGAAGTTTTGGCGAATATTATTTAAGCTTGAGGAGTTAGGCTGTTTGTACAAAGTTTCTACAAAATGCCAGGCCATATTTACGGCATCATCCCTCTCTCTGAAAAAGCGAAATTTTGTAGATTTGATAAAAAAAAACTAACCATGAATCGAAATTTGTAGCTGTACTGTGCCGTTTGCAAAAATATTTTCCTTTTCCTCAAGAATACGTGATTCGAAATAAAGTAACAAAACTTGACATCTGGGTCGTCGGATTTTATAATGAAATCATCTACGTTTTTAGCTTCTTAAAGAAGATATGTATTCTCTCGAAAGATTTCAGCGACACTTTTTTGTCGTAACGGTCAAATAAAATAACGACATTTTTAACCTCCCCAATCCACTTCACCACTTATAAAAAAAGGGAGGTTACTGCAATCACTAAAATTTTCGAATTTGAGATAGCACCAGATCTTCACGTTTCGAGATCTCAGGAACCCAAAAAAGTGGTTTTAAAAATGTGTCTGTGTGTATGTGCGTACGTACGTACGTACGTACGTACGTGCGTACGTACGTTTGTAAACACGCCACAGCCAAAACTACTAGACCGATTTGGCTGAAATTTGCTACGTGTGCATGTGATAACCCAACTTAGATCTGAAAAGCTTTTGGAGCCAATCGTACAACTAGAAATGCCATTTTGGCACATAAACTTTTAAATTTTAAATGCAAACCCCCATTTTTCACATCACGATAGGAAAGGCCCTCAAATTCTGCTTCTAAAAATGCATTCATTCTTAGTGCCCTTTTGACCAACAATAGAAAAAAAATTGATTTTTATCGGACTTTAAAATCGCGGTACAGCCCAAGCCCCTGAACCGATTTGGCTGAAATTTTGCACTTGGGGATTGTATTACACTTCGAAGAGCTGAACAAATTTTGGATTCAATCGGCCCACGGAAAGTGCCGTTTTGGCACACCAATTTCCAACTTTAAAATTATTCACTCATTTAACCATCCAAAACAAGTTTTTGAAAGATTTATTGTCACCATCAGAAAGGTTTGCAAATTCTGGTTTTAAATAAGACAAAATTCGTTCGCATTTATTGCTCTTTGGGTCAAAAAATCGAAATTTTGTAATAACACTAAAAATCCATTATAGCCCAAATCAGTGAATCGATTTGGATGAAATTTGCTACATGGAGATTGGGTGACCCGTTGAAGACCTGAAAGGCTTTTGGAAGCAATTGGTCCACCCGAAGTGCCATTTAAGCATATCAATATTAAATTTTAAATACAAGACCTCCTTTTTTATGTCGCCATTAGAAAGACGATCAAATTCTGGTTCTAAAAATGTATTCATAGTTTCTGCCATTTCAGTGGAAAAAAATGCAGCAGAGAAGCGGCTGGAACCTCCCCATCGCGTGGATCTTTGTATTCTGTGTAGATATAGTGGTCAATTCAACAGAAATTTTTTACTCTTATCGACTGTGACTAATTTTGCAATTTTCTGACAAATACCGACACCACCTCGGACATCACCCATCACATTTGACAATATGTTCCTTTTGAGGTTAATCTTTTGCCACCTTTTTGACAACAACTGCCACTTTATGTCATGCTTGGGGTGGGATTCCGGGCGAGCTGTAGAGGTCTATTTCGAAAGGGAAATGTCTTGACATTACCATGTATATATATATACCAAATGCTAATGCATGCCAGGGGAATATACAGAATCTAAATAAGACGACTGATTATCATAAATACGACACTAGAAACAAAAATCTATTGGAGATTCCTATGCACCGAATGACTATGTATGAACACAGCCCACACTATAGAACGATACTGTTGTACAATAAATTGCCACTATGGTATAAAAACTTAAATGATCTCAAATTTAAAAAAGCAATAAAATGTCTATTGATCTCTAAAGAATATTACAGTGTACAAGATTATTTAAGTGACTGCCTTGCTGATAAAGAGGGAGGGGAATGATTGTTTGTAAAATTTGTTAAATGTATATATAATGACGTGTTCTATACAAAAAAAAAATATTTGTCCAAGAATGAATAAATATATTATTATTATTATTATTATTATCCACTGTCAGCTCGCTCCCTTTTAATGAGAAAGAATTTTTTCTCTATTTTCCACTGAAATGGCAGAAACTGTGAATACATTTTTAGAACGAGAATTTGATCGTCTTTCTAATGGCGACATAAAAAAGGAGACCTTTGTATTTAAAATTTAAAATTGATATGCCTAAATGGCACTTCCCGTGGACCAATTGCTTCCAAAAGCCTTTCAGGTCTTCAACGGGTCACCCAATCTCCATGTACCAAATTTCAGCTAAATCGATTCGCTAATTTGGGCTATAATGTATTTTTAGTGTTATTATGAAATTTCGATTTTTTGACCCAAAGAGCACTAAATGCGAACGAATTTTGTCTTACTTAAAACCAGAATTTAAAGACCTTTTTGATGGTGACAATAAATCTTTCAAAAACTTGTTTTGGATGGTTAAATGAGTGAAATATTTTAAAGTTACAAATTGGTGTGTCAAAACGGCAGTTTCCGTGGGCCGATTGAATCCAAAATTTGTTCAGCTCTTCGACGTGCAATACAATCCCCGTGTGCAAAATTTCAGCCAAATCGGTTCAGGGGCTTGGGCTGTACCGCGATTTTAAAGTCGGATAAAAATAATTTTTTTTTTAATTTTTGATCAAAAGGGCACTAAGAATGAATACATTTTTAGAAGCAGAATTTGAAGGCCTTTTCTATCGTGAGGTGAAAAATGGGGGTTTGCATTTAAAATTTAAAAGTTGATGTGCCAAAATGGCATTTCTAGTTGCACGATTGGCTCCAAAAGCTTTTCAGATCTAAGTTGGGTTATCACATGTACACGTACCAAATTTCAGGTAAATCTGTCTAGTAGTTTGGGCTGTGGCGTGTTTACGAACGTACGTACGTACGTACATACATACAGACACATTTTAAAAACCACTTTTTTGGGCTCCTGAGACCTCAAAACGTATAGATCCGGTCTTATCTCAAATTCGAAAATTTTAGTGATTGCAGTAACCTCCCTTTTTTTTAAATGGTGAAGTGGAGTGGGGAGGTTAATAGAGAAAAAATTCTTTTTCATTAAAAGGGAGCTGGCTGACAGTGGATGACATAAAGTATCAGTTATTGTCAAAAGGGTGGCAAACTGTTAACCTTAATATTGTCAAACGTGATGGGTGATGTCCGAGGTGATGTCGGTATTTGTCAGAAAATTGCGAAATTAGTCACAGATGATAAGCACAAAAAAAAATGTTGAATTGACTACCATCTACACAGAATACAAATGTCCACGCGATGGGGAGGTTCCAGCCGCTTCTCTGCTGCATTTTTATATTTAAAGTGTTCCTTAAATGCAGTACTTTTTGCAAAATTGTATTCCCAAGGTCGTTAAATGTTCTTCTTTTTTCATTGATTTCCTGGAGCATCGCCATTCCATCATCTATCAGTTTGTACGTCTTTAGGATATTCGTAAGAAATAGAAGCAGTATTAATTGCTCCGTCTTCATGAAATATCCTAGTTGTTATCCTAGGTTGGGAGGAGGAGCGCATTCTAATGAGTTCGCGGTCCTCGTTCAGCGCGTACGTTCGTAATAAGCTGTCTCTCTCTCGACGCGATCAGGGGCTAGTGTCACAGTTTCCTTAAAATGGATGTAAAAAGTTTATTTTTGAAACGCGACATATAGTTATGCGAGATCAAATGTTGCTAAAACTTCAGCGCATCTATTGGTACTAGAAAAAATAAAATCGATATCGTGAAAACAAAAGTTATGGATTATTAAACTAAGACATTTACCAATTTCGTCATGGATCGTTTAAGGAAAAGCTCTGTGTGGAATGAAATCGATTGTATTATTTTAACACATGAATATCACGTTATTCTACGAAAAATTCTCTATAGAACAGAAGAAGAATGAGTTTTATATCTGTTTTAGGCTTTGAGAAAAAAAATTAAATTTGTACAATCTCGCGCCGCGAAGAAATATCAATTTTACGTGTTTCATCGGCTATAACTTTTTTCTATACCACCCAAAAAAGTCGTAAAAAGAGATATTGGTGGCCCAAAGGGTCCCTAACAAGATGGCACAAGTCCCATATTTTTATACTCCTAAAAAATTTTCTGCCTTAAATAAGCGTCTTTCAAGCGTCTATCCGCAGCACTATTTGGCTCTTACAGAAATTGATGCATCCGGAATCTATTTAAATTATTGGCGGAAGTAAGGTCCAATTTTGAAATTTTAAATAGCAACCCCCATTTTTCATTGCAGATCCGGATAGAGGAAGAACAATTAAGCCTAAAACACCTAACATGTAACTCGCTTAAGCCAGCCGCCTGAGTTTCTGGAAAAATAGTTATAACTTTTAAATCACAGACAATAAAAAGAAGAATGACACACCGAGTGTAAAGTAGAGAGACTGTTCTACGTTATGCATGCCAAAAAGTCCTAAGAAAATTGATTCAAAATTGATTTATAGAAATTGCAATAGTGGAAATTTGAAACCCGAATAAAATTTTTCTCTTAAATGGCACCCTAAAAGTTTTTCTACATGGATGGGTGCAGAATTATATACCCTTTAAAAAAAAAATTGCGCTTTTTTCCGTAAGAAAAAAATGATTATATTCGGGTTTTAAATTTCCAACATTTCAATTTCTTTAAATCGACTTACTATTATCATTATCGCCCGTGATGGCTTAAAAGTTATAGCTACTTTTCCACAGCACTGCTTTGCACATTATTTTTTCTAAAAATGTTAATATATAATATATAATAATAATGTTAGGTAATAATAAAAAAGGCGGCGGCTGATGTAAGCAAGTTACAAGTTATTTTGTTTTATGCTTAGTTTCTCTTCCTCTATCAAAATCTACAATGAAAAATGGCGGGGTAGCTATTTAAAATTTCAAAGTTGGACCCTTCTTCCGGTATAACCGGAAGTGCCCCATAGCCGCCAATAATTTTAATAGATTCTGGATGGGCTAGTTTCTGTAACTGCCAAATCTTGTAACTGTACTTTGCTGAAGTCCAGACATCAATACTGTTTCATATTCGTAAGACACCCTGTATAGTCTGGGTGTCAAACAATGAGCCTTTCCAACAATTTTTCAAAATTATGAAATAATAAGGAATACCTACACTTCGTCAAGACTCTTCGCAAATAAGTTTATTCAAAATTTGGCAGTTTTTTAATAAAAAAAGTGGCAGTCTCGGAGACAGTAGAAACTTCTACTTTTTCACAGAATTTGAAAATGTAGCAGAAGCAATAAATTAACTTGTGACGATATTTTTCACCCCTAAAGTGACATTTGGCATTAAGGTTTTTGATCCAACAATACAACAGCTATCGAACTCAATAACAATAATATGCCCTTTTGCTAAGAAAAATTCAAAAAGGGGCAGGTTTGCTAATAAAATATCAATTTTCGAAAAAATGGCACTAGGGTTTTTGATCCATGAATACAATAGCCATCAAATCATGTAGTAGGAAAATACAATTTTGCTAAGAGAAATTAAAAAAAGAGCCTTTTTGCCACTAAAATGGAATTTTTCGAAAAAATGGGACTAAGGTTTTCGACTTGAAAAAAAATACCGCTATACCGTTCGGTAATAAAAATTTACAGTTATACATAGGTTTTTTTCACGGCACCGATTTTTGGCCAAAAGGGCACCAAGTGAGAGTTTTCATTTGGTAATGCGAAAAATGGGGGTTTGTATTTAATTTCTTAAAGTTGATGTGCCAAAAAGGCACTTTGCATGAACCGTTGTGACCCAAATTCTAATCAGCACCTACAAATTGCCCACAGAATATGTGTGCCAAATTTCATCTCGATACGTTCAGTAGTTTGAGCTGTAGCTTGATCACACAGACAGACATTTTTCAAAAACCACTTTTTCGGATTCCCAGGACCCTGAAACGTAAAGATTTGATGTTTTTGGCGATTCGATTTTTCGATCGATTTTATCGGGGATTTTATTAACTTGCTTCGCGAAGCGTAGAAGTTAAAAATCGATTCAGCATAATTATATGACGTCAGATATGCCGACAAATGTCTGCATGTACATAGCTAGTGGGCGGAGCTTCTCGCATGTCCTGTTCTAAGTGGCTGAATTTCATTTAAACACCAATTACAGTATACAGTTACAATCTGTTTTTATTTATTTAAATAATGTAGAAACATTTATATTGCACACTACTTGAGCAAACATCATAGACTGTAGTTAAGTGTAGCAAAAGAGAGTGCTGCTTTTTAACCTCCCCACTCCACTTCACCATTTAAAAAAAAGGGAGGTTACTGCAATCACTAAAATTTTCGAATTCGAGATAAGACCGGATCTATACGTTTTGAGGTCTCACGAACCCAAAAAAGTGGTTTTTAAAATGTGTCTGTATGTATGTACGTACGTACGTTCGTACGTTTGTACGTTCGTAAACACGCCACAGCCCAAAGTACTCGACCGATTTGGCTGAAATTTGGTACGTGTGCATATGACAACCCAACTTAGATCTGAAAAGCTTTTGCAGCCAATCGTGCAACCAGAAGTGCCATTTTGGCACATCAACTTTTAAATTTTAAATATAAACCCCCATTTTTCAGGTCACCATAAGAAAGGCTTTCAGATTCTGCTTCCAAAGATGTATTCACTGTCAGTGCCCTTTTGACCAAAAACTAACAAAATCGAGATTTTTATCGGACTTCAAGATCGCGGTACAGCCCAAGCCCCTGAACCGATTTGGCTGAAATTTTGCACATGGTGATTGTATCACACGTCGAAGAGGTGAACAAATTTTGGATTCAATCGGCTCACGGAAAGTGCCATTTAGGCATATCAACTTTAAAATCTTAAACACAAGTCACGGAAATCAAAGACCTACGCGTTGGGGAGGTTCCAGCCGCTTCTCTGCTGCCTTTTTTTTTGATTGGAAAGGCCTATTGGCTAGAAAACAAGAAAACTTTAAAACTATGCAAAATATATTCAGCCCAAATTTTAAAAATTTTATATTTACTTAGTAGGGTTTTTCGTACCTACTGCGAACAGTGCTCATATACCTAACTCTAAAAGGGTTATTTACTGCTACGAAAAAAATTCGAGATACCATGGTAATGAGAAATCGAAAAATTTACCACCCTGTATAGGACCTAATGGCAATTAATATATAACATAACTGATAAAAGAACCTAAAGAATCAAGCAATTAAAAGATATGTCTCAAATTGGGATCAGTTTTAATGGCATTTCATTGTCTCACGTCACCGGACTAATTACGTACATGGATAGGAAATTAACTTGAGAAAGCCGATTAATCCCGAGATTAATCCTCTATTTGACATATAAGTAAGCCGATCCTAACAAGATAAAATGTTTTCTTAATAATCTCCAGGACCATTACGAAGTCCAGCCCAGGTGATCAGACGTTTCACATTCCCACACTTCAAGTCAAGTGTAAAATTTAATTTAGAAGTTTTTTGTGAAAAAAGATGAATTAAATGAAATGGAAAGTTATCGCTTTCAATTTTCGAATTTTCGCTGTAAATCAATTTCGCATTCCGGAATTGAACTCCTGCGAGTGTAATTACAAGGTTATGACTTTCCATTTCTTCCAACAAAACCGAGGCGTGTCTTCATTTTTGTACCCATACCTACCACCACGTGTTAATCGAATTGGAATGAAGCCGACTGTAAAGTACGGCCTCAACAATAAATGATAATTGTATAGATAAATTAGAATAATTATTTATAGCTGGGGGATATGCTACAACCACCATATATCACAATTTTCCAATTCATGGTTGTGCAGCGAATTAATAATGGAGTTTTCAAGAGCTCCTGACGTATAACGCTAATTTATGGTACAATTTCTGCGAGTTAATTCGAAAATCATACGAGACCTCTTTTCTTTTCTGATCTTTCAACAATATTTTTTTATTATTTAATTTACCTACCTATATTTAAGCGTTATTACCGATACTTCAAGAATGTGTGACAAACAAAAATTCAGAGAAATATAAATAATAGGATCCTCGAGAATCGAGATTGATTATCCTCATTTGAGTTACATGCCTTTCGTATTACGGACTGATGACGAACATGCATGAATTTTATGTGTTTTGGTCATTTTTGCTAGTGTTTGAAGGATATATTACTAAGCTGTACAAATAAAGGTGTCCCAAAAAAACCGAACCATATATTTTTGGTTATAACTTTATTATTATTAGACCGATTTTCCTCAATTTTTTACAGGACGTAGTCAAAAGATGAGGCTTTTGGAATCCGTAACCATTTTCTAGATGGCGCCACTAATAAATTTCTTGTGGCAGTTTTATTACAAGAATAATTTTATTTAATTGTTTTCACATATCATAAGAAATTGATAAAGTACGTGTACATTTGTGCAATTATTTCTCCCCTAAGTTTAGGCTGATTACACAAATCTTTCATAATAAATTTCAAATTTTGACGATCCGTCAAAAAAGTTCATGTTGGCTACATCTTTGATAGCTAATTGTTTATGAATGCTATGGTATCAAAATAATGACGTGCTATTCAGAAAATATGTGATAACGGGTGGCTAGAAACAAATGAATCGAAAGAACGTTTGTCCAAAGTTAGTTCGTACACGCATGTCATCTGTCATTTTACCGGGGACTTCTTTGAGGACATGACATCTGTCGTTTTAACTGGGAGCTGTACGAATTAACTTTAGACAAACGTCCTTTCGACAGATTGCGATTCACTTATTGTTCTTGTTCCCATCACAACCTACCGCCATCATATATTTTCTGAATAGTACTGTATGTGGCGGCCATAACAAAAAATAACGAAATGCTTACAAAAGTTTGAGTATTCAAAAATTCAATGACAATCATTATTGTGTGGAAAATAAAAATGAAAAACCTTCAAAAAAACTACCCGATGTTATAAGAAATTATTGCACAATTATTGCTATAGACCCTATTTTAGCATTGTTAAGAGGAATAGCATTGACAATGAGACTGATTACGTCACCAGCACTTATATGTGGATCAAACAGGTGTAACGAATTAAGAATACGCAATTACCAAATACCCACAATGATCATGTCATGAATTATTTAAATAACATTATGTAATTTGGATAATTTATTGAAATATTTTGGGCAAAATTAATATTGTACGTGGGTCGTTTAATCACAATGGTTTCAAACAAATTAAAATTTTTAATTCAGCTTGTGCTAGAAATTATCCGTAACGCTTCCGGATCCGATCTGTTGAACAACGTTAGATTTAACGGGCATCTTGAAGCAGTTCACCAAAATTCAAAACTGGCTTTTCCATTATCGCGACTACCGTTTTTCTCGCAAACGGTTGACCCAAAATTTGATTATTTTTTATGTAAATAAACAGTGTCACTGCTATTTCAGAAAAAATTGCGCAACAGTTCGTTGAGCTGCGGAAATTCACGCGGAAATGCATCCTAGCGAATATTTGCGTATAATAGCACGGTTAATGTGGTAATAATAAATCGACTTCACTTAATCATAATTATTTACACTGTAACGTCGGTTGGTTCGTGCAAATGTACCGTAAAGTGTGGAAAATGTCCTATTCTGGCTTGCTTTATGCCCGCTAAAAAAATAGCTCTAATGTCACGCTCCCTTTGTCGGTTTGTCACTAATTCTACTGGCACCCTACTTTTGATACTTCAAAGGAAAACCTAACTAGTAGTATAATAGTTAATAATTCGTACATAAAATTATACTTACCTATAGGCACTTCAGTGATTTGTTAATTTCTTGCTCGATTTTTTTTTCATTGAATTGGCAAACTTTACTATACTGAAAATAAATCCCAAGTTTCTTTAAAAAGTTGGTAATACTGTACTTATAATAGTTTTATAAAGTCCAGACACTTTCTAACCTTCCATCAAAATTCCTGATGTTACATGTTTTGGTGTAGTTTTCTTTTTTTTTCTTCTTCGGCTACTTCTTTCTCTCTCGGTTGTCTTCTGTTTTCTCTTCTCCCCCTATTCTTTCTCTCGCTCTCTCGACTTCCTTCATCCATTCTATTCCCTCTCCCATTCGTTCAGAATACTCTTTCTCTCCCTTTCCTCCTCTCTCATTCCCACACACTCTTTCAGCAGGTGATCTACCGTCTCTCTCTCCTCTCCACATACTCTGTACTTTCTCTCTTCTTCCTTCAGCCAGAACTTGTTTTCCCTCTCCTCATTCCCGCATCTAAATCTCGCTATCATTCTTTTTTCTTTCCCACTCTCCCTGTCCAAGTAACTTGGCAACCCTTCACTCATATTCTCATATTTTGCGTTATATCTTGATTCCCTGATTTTTGTTCTTCTTTCCTGTACATCTATGTCTCTATCTCTTTCCCACATCGCTCCATTCATCCGTCTCCCCTGTTCCCTGCGTCTTTCTATATCCTCCCTTGCGTATCCGTTCCTCTCGTAATATCTTTGCCTTTCTTTCCCTTTTTCTTTCTCTCTCTTTTTCTCTTTCTAGCACTCCTGTAATATCTTACCCTCTCCTCTTTCTCCCATTCTGTAATCATATTTCACCGCCCTTTTCCCTGTCTCCACTCTTAATTTACTCCTTTCCGTTTCTTCCAACTGTCCCTTCTTTCACTCGCCCTTTCTTCTTCCCCCTTTAGCAACTCTATAAAGTGCCTTCTCCATTCCTCCATCTCTATCTTCCCCTCTCCACCTTCTCGCCTTTTTTTCCTCTCTTGATTTATGTATTTCCATGCTTCTTTTTCGGTCGTTATACTTCTTATTTCTTGTTCCTCTTCTTCCTTCATTTGTCTCTTCCTTTCCTTGCATTTGTTCTTGTATTTTCCTTTGGCCCTTATGTATTCTTCCCTTGTCGTTTTTCCTTTTTTCCATTTCCTTAATTCTCTCCTCGTCTATCTTTTTGCCCTCTTACATTCTATATCAAACCATCCCCTACCACTTCCTTGACTCTCTCCCTTTAGTGTTATTTAGTCTCTTGTTACTGCCCCTTCTATAATTCTCTCCAGCTCTATAATTTTTTTCTTCTACTCCCTTTGCTTTTCCCAGATTTTGCCTGTATTCTTTGATTGTCTCTCCATCCCATCTTTCTTTCTTTATTACCCCCCTTGTTCCTCTGCCTCTGTTTTTTTTCTTTCCTCCTCTCTTCTTATTGCCCCCTCTAACGGCATATGCTCTGATTCTACCATTTCCCCTATTCTGAACCTCTCTACTTCTTCCCATGCTTCTTCATTCACTATTACGTAATCTATTACAAATTCCCCATTTGCTCCTACATATGTAAACTCCTCCTTTTCATCCCCTTCTTTATTTCCATTTAATACTTCCCACCCCCTTTCTTCTACAAGTTCTTCTAGGATTGTTCCTTCTTTATTCTTTGCTTTGTCTTTTGTTTCTCTTCTTGCGGTTCCTCTGTTTTCTGTCCATGTTCTTGCTCCCCTTTCGCCCAGTCTTGCGTTGAAATCCCCCCTTTAAGTATGCGTTCTCCTTTCCTTTCGTCTATCCTCTCTTCTATTTTCTATTTCATTGTTTTCATGTCTCTGCTGTACACTATCATTATTCTCCATTATTGTCTATTATCACTTTTTTATCCAATGTACCTTCTTCCTCCCTTGTTTTTTCTTCTTTTATTTCCTTGATTCCCTTTTTTATTCCCAACAGAATTCCCTCCATCGCTCTGCCCCTTCTCTTTTGCCATTCCCAGTTTATTAGGAGGATGAAATTTGGACTTAACTGTATGAACGAAACTATATATTATTAATTTCATTTAGCAACAATATGTTTCCATGGATTTCGATTAAGAAACAACACAAAACGAACTGAATTAGGCAACGTTAGGAAGGCGCAAATATTACGCATCATATGTTTATCTTGATGGACTGATTCTTTATTGCTCCAAGCTTATTGTTAACATGCAAAACGTGTTTAAAAATCCATTTGATGCTTCAGCCTGTAGCACTTTGTTTTTGTAATAATTTTATTTCATTTATCCCGCATAACAATTGCTTGTTTTAGATTTATAAATTATTTGGCATTTAACTGACAGGCTGCTTTTAATTTAGCAATGTGTTCTGGGAGCGACATTTCTGCACACTTTCACTGATACAATTTTGAACGGACGAATTTTAATTCCCGTTTCAATTAAGCGAAAAAAAAATTGAAATAGTTGCAGTAAGATAAAGCGGATACGTAAGTTTAACAAAAGCAAAAAGGATCGAGTTATTAAGTTAAGTAGTTGTAATGCCCATGAAAAGTTCTTACAATAAAATGCCAATCTCGGGTTTTACAACGCACGCTCAAGCATGACACGAATTAATCTTATCGCGCATTTCAAAAAATTATAAACGCAATTTATGCAAATTAGTCGGGATTTTTGTTGTAAATTATGAAATGTAATGGATTGCTTCACAGCACGGAAGTGGCGTTGCAGAAGAACTTCGAAATTTACTGAAACATAAAATCAATGTGGTCTAGAACAAAGGTTTCGGTTCGGTCATTTTTATCAATTTCTTTTGTTGATGTTTCACAGTAATAATTATTATTGTTAGGAGTTAGGATCAATTTGTGGCAATGGGTCGTAGGTACTCTTGAAGTAGGCGCATTCACCATTTTCATACTTTTGGCTTTACGTTTTAACATGTTAGCATCAGCCATAATAGGTACTGATTTTGATAATTTACAAAAAAAAATGTTTTTTATTCCTGGAGGGGTTTAAAGCTCGAAATAAAATCGAGGGCTTTAAATATCTAAAGGAACAGAAACAGTTTAGTCCTGCGTTACTTATATCACAGCATTGTATTATTTTTTTCCAATATCGACCGATTTATACTAAATTCAATTCTGAAATATGTCGCCAACCACAAACCAAAATGAAGCCATTTAATGGGTGGAATTAATAAAGTGTCGCCACATGCTATTTATGCTTAAACGTGAATTAATAAAACATAAAAGTGCAATTTTTTCTTGTTAAGTACTGGTTTATTAACACAACGCTTGTCTAATGTCAAAAAAACGGGGCATTAAATTTTTTTTCTACAAACACTAGGTAAATTTTCGCGATTTTATGGTTTGAACCACAAATACTTAACTCTTATTGGTGTTTTCATCCATTATCGAAACTGTTGCCTAACGACAGCGTCATAATTCTGTAAAATTACAGGCATGCCTGTTTGAAACTGACAGTAGTTTGACTATTTTATCAAACAACTTTCTAGGAAATTTGGTAAATGAACCAATAGCAGTTAAGCATTTGTGGTTTGAATCACAAAATCGAGAAAAATTACCTACTATTAAAAACAGTTGTTTTAACATTTGTTGACAACTGTAAAAAATGGCACCATCATACTTATTAAAAGTCGTTTACTTTTTACATTCAGTGTTAAGTGACAATGCAAAAACAATTATGTAAACAAGTCGCGGCAACAAATTGTCACTATAGGCACCTACTTTAGTTACAGCGAAATTCATGAAAGTTTTTAACTAAAAATTTGAAAACTTTTGCTTTGAAACTCGACATGCACACATATTTCGATGATATCTTACGGGGGAAGTTAGGAAAATTCGTCGCCAGCAATTCGTCGCCAGCAATTCGTCGCCTACAATTCGTCGCCAACAATTCGTCGCCGCAGCAATTCGTCGCCTCAACAATTCATCGCCAGCAATTCATCGCCACAACAATTCGTCGCCAGCAATTGGTCGCCGACTTAATTCGTCGCCACAGCAATTCGTCGCCGCAACAATTTATCGCCAAGGAAAAAGAAGCATAAGATTTTCAAAATGTTATTCTTATTTCATTACATTCCATAATTTATTTAGTATCTTACATTGTGGGCGATTCCACGCAAATAATCGACCGTGATCGTTTCGTGATACAATTTAACATTTTGTAGACGTTCAGCGCAGTCCCGATATTTATTCTTCGTCTGTGGTCTTTCCCCGCTTAAATCGATATTTTATCTTATTTTAAAATTAATTGATTGTAATTAGTTGTGTACCAAATAGGTAACAGTAATTTATCCGATCTACAAATTATTCAGTTCCAGGTAGTGATTAAGGCATTTTTACCCTATAACAGCGAACTATGGATAATGGCTGATTGCTGATTCCATAAGTAGAACTCGGATTTGATGCAAAAGAAATGTTTTTGCATGTTATCATGTTTAAATAACTTTTAGCATATTCTGCAAACTTTATTTCTTCAGAAAACGACCACAGAAAGGCAGGTACCTACCTGGGGTTTTATCAGAATTTATTTAGGGTCGCGTCTGTCTAATCCTTTAACGACGTAAGCAGGATATTATCCAAAAATATACTTCCAAGAAAGAAATGATCGTAATTGGTTTGTACGCTACTAAAATGCAGAGGGATGTTTACTTTTACTAATCCGACCTAACAGCACAAGGGGGCTCGTAAGCAGGAAGCCAAAACGGAATTTATTTGCTTATAAAATTTAATTTTGCCTTTCTACGCACATTACGTAACCAAATATCAGTTTAAGCATCAAACCAACTTTTGACTGTCTGAAGTCCATACATAGCTATAAGTTGGGCTATAAGTATATTATCTGAAAAGATCCGCCGGACGTCAAAATATAGGTGCTCATGCTAAAATTCAGAATTATTTAACTTCTGGTCACGATGGAGATATTGCCCGTCACATTGAATCTGCGACACTCTGTATATGTAAAACTAGCTCAGGATAGAGGACACAGTCAGACCAAGAATAAAATATCGGGATTCGCTGGACGTCACTACAAATGTTGCAAAATTGTACCATGAGATTATTGATTATTTGCATGGAATCTCAACATTGTAAGAATAATACGGAAGCGGCTAGAACCTCCCCACTTGGTGAATGATTCAATCCTACCACCCATAAATTTCAATTCAGTTTCTACCTGTGTTTGGTAATTTTTAAAATTTTTTATTACTTATTGCCAAAAGGGAACTAAATTTAATTGAATTTTTGAAAACAAAATTCGAAGACTTTTCATGTGCTGATAAAACAAATGGTGGTCATATCTCAAATTTCATAGACGCCATGCTAAAAGGCACTTGTTATTGGTCGTTTGCCACCAAAATTAAATCAGCTCTTAGGGGGGTACTGTGTGTCCCTACCTACCAAATTTCAGCCAAATCGATTAAGCAGTTTGGGCTGTAGCGTATTATCTAATGTTGCTTCGAAATTTCGAATTTTTCGATTTTATGCCAAAAAGGCGCCAAGTGTGAATACATTTTTAGACACAGAATTTGAAGACCTTTCACATGCTTATAAGAAAAATTGGTGTTCATCAGTCAAATTTCTTAGTTGATACGCCAAAAAGGCACTTGGCGTTTGTAGATTGGCAACAAAATTAACTGGGCTCACCAGAAAGCCAACACTAATCTCCATACCAAATTTCGTGAAAATCTGTTCGGTAGTTTTCGAGGAATCTTGCTCACATACGTACATACATACGTACATACGTACATCCGTACATACACACAGACATTTTTTAAAAACCATTTTTTTGTGATCCTGGGACCTTGAAACGTAAAGATCTGGTGTTATCTCAATTTCGAATTTTGGAGTGATTGCAGTAACCTCCCATTTTTATATGGTTGTGGGGAGGTTAAAATATAAAATCTCACGCGGCATTTTTTTCCTTGGCGATGAATTGTTGCGGCGACGAATTGCTGTGGCAACGAATTAAGTCGGCGACCAATTGCTGGCGACGAATTGTTGTGGCGATGAATTGCTGGCGATGAATTGTTGAGGCGACGAATTGCTGGGGCGACGAATTGCTGGCGACGAATTGTTGGCGACGAATTGCTGGCGACGAATTGCTGGCGACGAATTTACCGGACACCCTTACGGGGGATGCATTTTCGATAGATTGCAAGAGGATTAAATACATTGTATTTATTTTTTCTGAAACCCTGTCGATTATTTATTAACAACAGAAGCAACTAAAAACGCAAGAAATTATATAACACCATAAAAATAAAATCACCCCTGTAAATCATAAAGGGGTGGAGTTTAGGGGTTGAAACGTTCATAGAAATCGTGTAACTTGGCACAGAGAAGGTTATCTTGTTTTTGTTTAATAATTTTAACACATACGGATTTTAGGCCATTTTGAACATTGTCCAAAATTCGCGATACTCATCTAATTCTTGGCTATAATCTTTTAGCCTCACCTAGTAAACTTTAATGTGCACATCGATTCTAATAGAAAATTTAATGCTCTTTCAGACCATGCCATCCACAATCGGCCCAAAGTACATTTCTCCATCAAAATTGCAACCAACTCAAAAAAATGCAATTTTCAAAAAACATTACACTTTTTTTTTCGACTTAACTGGTCTTAAAAAAGAGTTTATTATCTTGGCTTTTCAGCAACCAAAGCATTATATAGTTGGGATCTCCTTTCAATTTCATGCTATGATTTTTTTGCTTATATAATATGTAGGTAAGTATAAGTGCATAGTGCGTGTTTTCCAAAGAAATAGATTTTTGCCTATGAGTTTCTTATATTTTATTTTGAACTTAGAACTGATTAAATAGATGAAAATTGAAATTCCCCGTGGGGCAAAATTTAGAAAGATGAGCGTTTTCACCCCAAAAACACGAAATTAGGTCGCATTTCCTGTTAAACCGGAAGTGGAAAGAAATTTTTCGGCATCACCCATAAATACGCATAAAAGAGAGACAATGTCTAAGGGTTTCTCGGAAACTCTTCTATATAACAAATTATTTGACACATTTTTTGTTTTTGAAAAACACACTATTCACTATTACGACTTACATATTATGTCAATAAAAAAATCATAGCAGAAAATTTAAAGGAGATCCAAACATAATGTTTTGGTTGCTGAAAAGCCAAGACAATAAGCTGCTTTTTAGGACCAATCAAGTCGAAAAAAAGTATCATGTTTTTTGAAAATTGGATTTTTTTGAGTTGGTTGCAATTTTGATGCAGAAACTGTACCTTGGGCCGTTTGCGGATGGCATGGTCTGAGAGAGCATTAAATTTTCTATCAGAATCGGTGTGCACATTAAGTTTATTAGGTTAGGCTAAAAAATTATAGCCAAGAATTTGATGAGTATCGCGAATTTTGGACGATATTCAAAATGGGCTAAAATCCGTATGTGTCAATATTAAACAAAAATAAGATAGCCATTAATCATAGAAAATAGGTATCTACCTCATGTCCAAATTTCAATGGAATCGATTTCTATGGGGTCCGGATGTGGTTGATTTGAAGTGGAATCCCCCATCTTTAAAAAAGGGGTAGCGTATTTTATAAAAAATGTATCCAAGGACATGAAATTTAGGGGTGAAAACTCGAATTTTCACTGAATAATGTCCGATTGAAATTAATACCATTATACAGCTTTCTATCGGTGGTATAAAAAAGGTCTTAACCATCATTAGTGAAAAACCACCCTCAACATGTAGAAATACGTAATAAAGCATAGCTAATAATGATCATTATTTAAGATGTTATGGTAGAATTTAGGTGATAATTTACAACGATAATGTAGAAATTGAAGAACAAAATTTTACAATTTCGCGCATTTTTGGTATATTTGGGCAATTCAAAGTTATTTTTATTATTTTTGATTTCCCAAAAATTTTTGAACCTCTTTCACGATATTGTGATTTTTTCAAAAATCTACAGGGTGAGTCTAGTTGGACAAATCAGTCGCTCTAGCGCTTAAGATATTCAAATCAAATTCAAATCAAAGACAAAGAAGCGGTGAGCCAAGCGAAACCAAGAAAATTCAACTCGAAGGGTGTAAACTTTAACTTGTCCTAATCGGGCCCCTCCAGTGTGAGAACCCGAGACACTTGTATTCGACGAATTTAGCAAAACATCCATCAAGCAATAAAAATTACCTAATTATCTGTAAAGAAAAGGGCAAAAACCCGTAGTTTTGCATTATTTTTTCACAAACGACCTCAAATGACATTTCCAACTGACACTTGTCGTTCTGGGTACAGTCTGCAGTATAAGCTAGACTGCCTTTCAGTTGTTCAAATCACGGCATGCGTGGCTTTCTTTAGGAAATAATTAAAATTCTTTATTATTTAAATAATTTGTCTCTCTGAGATTATTAACTTTTTTCTGCAAAAAATTATGTTTCCATAAAGAGAAAATGATTCTCTAACGAAATAACCTTAAAAAATTCAACAATATCGAAAAAGAATTTTTTAGGCCTTCGTTTTTATTTAATAATTTCGGTTTGAATAAAACTGGAGCTTTCTTTATGGGTCCCATGCGTAGGGGACCATCTCAGCTACAACATATCCAAAAATTGAATTTCCAATTTCAATATTTTAAACGCTAGGCGACTGATTTGTCCAACTAGACTCACCCTGTATATTTACACAGATGACAGATGCCTTATTCTTCGTGTTATTTTCGCTAGTTCTACTTAGTCAATTTTCAGTTCCCACTTCACAAATTTTCAACCCCCCGACCGTTAATTCGACCAAATTCGCGCAATTTTGTCTTCAGCAACAAATTTTACGCTTATAATTGTTCACTTTATCCTTTCCTTATTTCAACGTTACAAAATCAATAACCCTGCGAGGTTGACGTCCCATTTTTTTGTTCAATAAAAAAAAAATCAAAATTTCTGTAATTCAACTTAACTACGGTTAATTTTCACCCCTTTTAACTTTTCATCCCCCCTTTCCAATTTTTCAGCCTCCTAGGCGTCTATTTTGTTAATTTCGCACAATTTCGTTTTTCTTCGGTAATAAATTGGACTCATTCGGATTATGTTTATCTTTTTCATTTTTTCCCCTTCGAAATATTTCACCTCCCGAAAGCTTAATTTGCGTAATTGGCTTATTTACCGCCAATGGCTTAATTTGCGTTATTGGCTCATTTTCGTGTTATTTTTTGTAATTTTATTTACTTAGCCACGGATAATTGTCACCCCTTTGACTTATTATGCCCCTTTACAATTTTTCAAACCCCTGAGCGTCTATTTCGCTTAATTACGTATTTCTTCGACAATTCAACTTTTGCTTTATAAACTAATATGAATTAACCGCTTAAGCCAATCACAGCGTGACTAATTTGGCAATTTGTACATGTGGTGATTGCCAGGCAGTTGTCAAAAACGAGAAACGTCAAGTCGCTGAATTGTCTTGCCGAATACAACTCATGGTCTCAATATCTTGGTAATTTTTGTCACTTTGATTATGACTCGTAGGCGTTGTTTTTGGAAAATTATCACTCGCGCAAGCGCTCGCGATAATTTTCGTCCCAACGCCTGCTCGTTGCATCAAAGTGACAAAAATTGCCGGCAATATTGAGACCACTTGTTGTATTATATACGACAACAAATTCAACTCTTTCAGGATTCAGTTTGCCTTTTCTCCCTTCGGCTTTTGTTAAGGTTTTAAAAACGCCACTCGGAATAAAAGAAGAATAAACGAAGCTCTGTGTGCTATGTACCTGTTGTTTATTAAAGATCAGCATGGATTGAACCGCAGATTGAAAACCTCTCGTCAGGGCAATAAACTTCCAAACAATAATTCAGTAGACATAATAACCGCTTGCCAAAAAAATATTACGAACCTCCTAATCTCAAATTTTTGAACCCCTTCAATTATAGGAATTTTTAAAACAATCCTGAGAATGTAACATTTAATGAAGCATCCAACTCGTCAACAAACAACTGGCAATTTGCAATTATTCTGAAAAGGTCTTTTTCACAGACATTTAATAATAATAGTAATTATCGATCTTCCTCATTTTATGCAAACATAAGATCTTGCACGTACCATTTAAGAATAATGGAAGAATTAATTAATCACTTAAGCAATTAATCAGCGTTTTGCAAAAATAAAGCGAGATTTTTTTTCCTGCGTTATGCATTTACCTGATACCGTTATAGCTCTGCTAACGACGTAATTGTCGGAACAATTATTTTGTACTTGAGAGATCTTAAATTTTCTTCTAGGTCGCTTGTTATGTTAATGTAAAAATTGCGATCGCATATAGAATTTCTCTCAAGTTTCTCTTTCACTAGAATTACTGTCCTTTCAACAGCCTTGGTGAGCGCGGACCAAATCTATAATTTCCGTAATAATTATTATCCTTAATTATTTGTCAAATTTGCAAACAAAAACTTGAACCTTGAAGGCGCAGCAGCAACACCCATAAACCCGGTTAAGTAATAAATACACTCACGTGCTCGCCCATTGAATAGCTTACGGTTGTTTCTATTTAAATGCAAAAAAAATATAAAACGTGACTTATCGCTGACACATTTTTCAGGCATTAGGACAACTTGCGGACACGGACTTCCTTCCTCAAGTCACAGCCACATGCAAAGCTGGTCATATGAACATCAAAGTGGCCTTTAACAGCAGTTTTGTAGGGGTAGTCCACGCCAGGGACTTCAGAACTCCAGCTTGCATGGCCCAAGGAGATGGCAGTAAATTGGTAACGTTGGACATAAATTTATTGGCCCAACCTGGATCACCGGATTACTGCGGCTTGCTAGTCAACAATGTGAGTTAAAATTTATGCGGGAATGTGGTAAATGCTTGGACACGTGTTAATTGACATTTTTCTTGAGAGTACCATACTAACAAAAGAATTTGTTATTGACAATTTCCATTTGGTGAAGGTCGCGACGATGCTCTTCGGTTTGCAGAATGAACCCAAGGTTCGAGTGACCAATTCCAAATATGTACTTTGGCTGTATGCACGGCGCGTAGGTTCCAAGAACATAACGTAGGCACATAAACCGGTGACGTAGTGCATAACTTCAGCTCTTTCGCCATGGGTGTTAACGTCCACGCCTTCGGCTTAATAAAGTCGCTTTTCTGCCACTACTAGGAAATTCAGAAAAGCATAAAAGCACTACCTGTAAATTATTCGTCATATGCTAGATCAATTTTTTACCGTCAGATAATGTTTGCTGAATTACACCGAATCCTGCTTATAACCGGTAGTCTGGTACAATAATAGCGGCCAGTGTTATAGTGCTTTGTTTTGAAAGTGGACTCAACGGCAGAATTCTCGTTGCAAGCATTAAAGAAAATTTTTCTCGATATTAATCTTACATAATCTTTATTCTATTGTACTGGTTAAGAACCAGTATTCGAAATAGGTACCTACACTATATTAATAATTTAAAGCAAAAGAAAGTTCTATTATGTACCAGTATTTCTTTTGTAAATCTTTTCCAATCATTTCTGTTTCTCACTATTCCTCCTGTTTCTTCTACGTTCATCCTCGTTTTCTTACTGCTTTGTTGATGTTTTCATTCCAGGTCTGTCTGGGTTTTCTTTTTTTCCTTTTTCCTAATGCCTTACACATTATTGTATACTCTCTTGGCTGCTCTTTCTTCCTCCATTCTGAGGACGTGACCATACCATCTGAGTTGATTTTCTTCTCTCGTGCATGTCCGGTTTGATGTCTAGTTTTATTCTGATTTTTTCATTCTTTATTTTCTTTCTTCTGCACCTAATTAATATTTTCGAAACCTTGAGGTTGTAGGTACTCTTCCAAACTCATCTCACATCCTAAAGTAAGGTCAAGGCTATATGATGACTAGGGCGCGGATTGATATGCACAGAAAACTGAGAAAATATGCGTACCTATATAAAGGATGTCCCAAAAAAAACCGAACGATTTATTTTTGGTTATAACTTTATTATTATTGGAGCGATTTTCCCCAATCTTGTGCGAGACGTAGTCAAAAGATAAGGCTTTTAGAATCGACAACCATTTTCCAGATGGCGCCAGTAATAAATTTTTTATGGCAGTTTTCTACAAGGCCACTTTTTGATAGGCTGGAGTTGAACCATCTGTGAAGCGATCAAAATGAAAATAGTGTGAGCTTAAAGCTGATGCTTTTGTCTTCCAAAGCAACTTTACAAAATTTTATTCTGAACGTTCTTGATTAATTTACAAATTTTTGTGCGATGCTCTAAAACAGATTTTTTTTGATTTATTTGATATTAATTCGCTACCGATCTTGACAAAATTTTCAGAATCCTTAGTAACACCATTAATCTTTCGTAAAATAACGTTAGGTACTTTGTGCAGGAATTTAACTTAGGTACTATTTCGTTATACAAAATGTTAAAATAAATGAAACCCAAAAAAAATGGTCTAACATTGACTTGTTTGTGAACTCGACAAGTTGTTCTTCAGCTTATGACTGTTATAATTTATAAAGCACATATTTGGTTTATTTTAAAATCCAGAATTGTTGTTTATTCAATTGCAGCCTGTTGTCTGAAGCCGCTTTTAGTGCTAACATTTATTACTAATTACACATTCATAATATTCTCGTTAATTTTTTAATCAAATGTGTTCATAAAAATTTGCTAGGGTGGCGCCATCTGCAAAGTGACATCATTTTGTGAATTATTGATGGTGTTACTTAGAATTCTGCAAATTTTGTCAAGATCGGTGACCAAATAAAAAATAAATCTTCACAAATCCTTGTTTTAAAGCATTACAAAAAAAATTATAAATGAATCAAGAACGGTCAGAATAAAATTTTGTAAAGTTGTTTTAGAAAAGAAAAGCATTCGCTTTCATCCTACACTAATTTCATTTTGATCGGTTCACAGATGGTTCAACTCCAGCCAATCAAAAAGTGTTCTTGTAAAAAACTGCCACAAAAAATTTATTAGTGGCGCCATCTGCAAAATGGTTGCAGATTCTAAAAGCCTCATCTTTTGGCTACATCCCGTATAAAATTGAGGAAAATCGGTCCCACAATAATAAAGTTATAACCAAAAATAAATCGTTCGTTTTTTTTTGGGACACCCTTTATATGCATCGAAAGCAAACAAAATGGTCACAAAATATGCACTTATATGTCTAAAAATGCACGCATTATGCACAAAATAGGAAATATGCCGATAACTGAGAAGATCCATTGAACCATTTGATTTGAACCATCTATGGTCTGTCCGGGATCCACACGACCGGGATTCACCCTATTTCCATGGCGAATCATTGTTGTCAACAATGAATCGCCATGGAAATCGGGTGAATCTCGGTCGTGTGGATCCCGGACAGACTATAGGTATATTATTATTATATTTGTGGTAATTGGAAAAGTTTTAATAAACTGCCCGACAATTGAAATGGTCCACCCGAAAATTTGACTCACATTCAAAATGCCATAACTCCTAAAGGAGTCGATGGATTTGAATGGCCTTTTTACGTCGGATGGTAAATTTAATTGGCTATCACACAGTATATTGTACGTTTTATTTATACCTCCCTTTATTTGTATACAGGGTGTCAAATGCAGGTACTGCAAACTAGCGGAAGTTTAGACCACTCCGTATTCTTCAATGAAATTTTCTGGTTTTTTTTAACTGGTTCAGGGAACGCAAGAGGTTCATCCCTCGAAACGTTTTTTTGAATTTTCCTCTAGCCCTCCTAGTTAGGGCGCAGTTCCAAAATATCTGTATTTTCGTTGATGGTTAATAGCGGCATTAGCTTTAAAGAGATTTTTAATTTATTGGAGGTATTGTAATCCAAAAACATCACTCAAGAACACCATGGATTTGAAATTGGCATGAGACAAAATTTCCTAGAAAAGGGGGCTCATTGAAGCGGACCCAAACTTATTCTGTCTCCCAAAATGATCTTCAATTGACGCACCCTAAAGGTCAAGCGATGTCCTCATAGAGGCATTTCTTCTGAACATTTTGAAATGCTCCTTGCTGGAATCCGATTACAATTGCCTATGTTGATACCAATTCCTTTGATGACGGTTTTAGGATAAAATGTTCGTCTATAAATTCATGAAGTCAAGGAGACGAAAATTGAAACAAAGGGTCGTACCTTCGTTGACCAAGTAACCATCCTTCAGGCCATGTGACAGTTTTGTCAAAATTTACATCGCCTTAGTTTCATGAAAATACAGGCATGCGAAATGACTGCAATCTGTCCGAAAACCGTCAGACAAAGCGCTGGTATCAACACCGGCAATTGTAACCGGATTTAATCAGGGAGCATCTTAAAATGTTCAGAAGAAATGCCTCCATGAGGACATCATTTAAACTTTAAGGCGCGTCAGTTAAAGATTATTTTGGGAGATAATATAAGTTTGGATCCGTTTCAATGGGCCCCCTTTTCTAGGAAATCTTGTCTAAGGCTAATTTCAAATCCATGGTGTCCTTGAGTGATGTTTTTGTGTTACAATGCCCACAACAAATTAAAAATTTGTCAAAAGCTAAGGCCGCTATTAACGATCCACGAAAAAACTGATTTTTTGGCACTGCGGCCTAACTAGGGGGGCTGGAGGAAAATTAAAAAAAACGTCCCGAGGGTTGGACCTAATACGTTCCCTGAATCGGTCAAAAAAAATTAGATATTTTTTTTCAAGAATTGGGAGTGGTCTAAACTTCCGCTAGTTTGCAGTATCTGCATTTGACGCCCTGTATACAAATAAAGGGAAGTCATAATGAAACCGACAACATACTGTGTGGTAGGCAATGAAATTTACTATACGATATAAAAAGGCCATACAAATCCATCAACTGTTTTCGAAGTTATGGCATTTTGAATGCGACTCAAATTTCCGGGTGGACCATTTCAACTGTCGGGCAGTTTATTTAAGAACCAAAAACATTTTTTTACAGAATGTGAATTGTAGTGTTACAATATCTTTTGGCTTATAAATATATAAAGAAATCTTCACAATACTACACACAAACGGGAAAAACTGAAGATGTGACCCATGCGAGCACCCGTATGAATAAACAGCTATATAAACGGAATCAAAATTGTGGCCAAAAAGTTAATCCACCCCTTTAATTCGACCCTGGCAGGTAGGTATCTACAAATTCAATTATTTTTTGAGAGAAAAGAAGAGTACCTACCTACACATTATGTTTAAATCTGAACGCGTAAAATAGGATAACAATGCGATTCGCGCGCACTTGGAGGCTATCGAGAGAGACCGATATTCCTTTCTTTAATGGGCGGGAGAGGGAGAAATAATAATGTTTGAACCTCCAAATGGCCGTCGCATGACGTCACTCAGGAAATAGGCGAATTGTCGCAATCAATCACCTACAAGTAGGGGAAATTAAAGACTGATGAGAGGTAGAAAATTCAAGGAATTGGGATTAACAAGCAAGTACGAAACACGGTCGTGCACTCACACACATCGATTTTGAAATACTTTTTTCATTTGGCCAAGCAAGCTATTCGAAGAAAGAAATTGGAAATATAGGAATTTAATAAAATATGCAAAAATATTCCCTTTTTTTTTAATATGCTCCGTGCACTAAAATATGCTTTACGTCAAATCACTCCTTTTAGTGAGATTCGTACACATTTCGAAGATTTTCCTCGAATTTTTATCCGTTTCTAACATGCATTTTGCATAAAATCCGCGCCCTAATGATGACACACTTAGATGTCAAATTTCATGCACAGGGTGTCTGCGGCAAATTTTCAAATTTACAGAAATTAAAAAGGCAAAATCCCTAAAATTTCAAATGGAATGACCTTGAATTTTTTTCGCCATCTAATAGAGAAGTAAATTCTAGATCAACTTTCTTAACAAATCGCTATACCTAAATTGCATGTTTTTCAAATTATCACCAGTTTTAGGTGAGCGCTGTGATTTTATTCGTTTCCGAGTTACTGATGATGAGAGTGACAGAACAAGTGCATGTCTCTGAAACGACAAATTCTACAGTGTATAATAACTTATATTCGAAATATGAAGGTTAACGGATGTTTTGCAAAATATTTTTAACAAAAACCGAATGAAGCAATTCAGAATAGGGAAAAAATTGATTAGTTCAACAAAAATGATTTTAATAGCAATGTCAATTAGTAAATTCATTTTTAACCGTGATAGTGACAATCGGGTCTTATTTTGTATGCCAGTTGGATTTCTCAATATTGGAAATTAGATAATTCTGTCATAATGTGACAGCTGGTTCGTTTATTCTGTATGATCCATTCCATTGACATTCTGAACTGGATTTATATTAAAAAGAAGCAATTGAAAATTGGAAGGTTTCAATTATTGAAAATTCCAATCCAATTGGGAATTCCAGCCAATTGAAAATTCCAATGGCATACAGAATAAGACTGAATAAGATCGATATTTTAATTAAAGGAGGTGATTAACTCCAGACTGGTTAAGCTATAAACCCAAAAATTTTATGTATCTTGGAAAGGATGCCGTTTAGGTATAGGTTAAGATAGTTATGATCTAGAATTTAATTCTCCATTGGATAGCGAAAAAATCTCATGGTCATTCAATTTTGAATTTTTGGGATTTTGTCTCTTTAATATCTGTTACTTTAGGATGTGAGACAAGTTTGGAAGAGAAAAACTTCAAAGCTTCGAAAATATTAACTTTTAACTGAAGCCTTGTTTTCGCCAAGTTCTGCACATTTTATTAAAGAACTCACAATTTAAGTATGGGGCCCATGTTGGTTCCCTTGCGTGCTCACTCATTGGCTGGAGGTCTGTCAGAGCTGATTTTTACCCAATGAGATCTTTTTTGCCTATGTATTTCGATGGAAACTTGGAAACCAACCTACGCGTGCATTATATTCTTATTCATGTTGACACATTAGACGCTGTGTTAGCATCCTCTTTATCTTATACAATCTGAAGACGTGTATTGCGAAATTAGTCACAGACGATAAGCATAAAAAACTTTCTGTTGAATTGACTACTATCTACACAGACGTTCCAGCCGCTTCTCTGCTGCATTTTTTTTTGTTTGAAACATTGTGTTGTGAGTTGAAATTGATTTATATAATTATTGTTCATGCTAATTTGTTTTCAATTTTTGAGTAAAAAACGAGATAATAGTTATTTATGGTATACGTTTGTTTTATACAAACAAGAAAAGTTTAGGCATGAGACCGAAGGTCGAGTTGCTTTGTATAGGTTTAAACGAAATAATTCAAGTTTTGATTGTCGAAAACTATTACTTGTAGGCAGTAGTATCGGGTGTCCAAAAAAAAAACCGGTCAAAATATTTTTGGGAATAAGTCTGCCATTTCTTAACCGATTTGGGTGAGCGTGGTCTTAAATTAAAGCCAAAGAATCAGGCTTTTGACTGTATGAGAAACTACGGCAGATGGCGCTGCCTTAGTAGTCCTATTGATACTTGCTTCAAAGGTTTATTTTAGCTGCATGCATGGGGATTGGTCATCAACGACCAATCGGTATGACACTCGAATAGCCTTGAAGATCTTTCTTTCTTTTTCAAAAAACTTTTTTCAGAAGTCGAGTTGGCTTAAACATTAATTTTCTGTAATTTTTTTAAAAAATGTGTTTTTGAATATTTTCACGTACCTACTTATTAACAGTAATGCATATAAATCTAAATTTTCAGTTATAAATGAACGAATATGATGAGAACAGTGGCGCGGATGCCAGTGGGGGGCAATTGAACAGTAATCATTGAAAATTAAGCCCTATGTGCATCAATGTTACTTTAGTCGTTGTTATGGAAGCATGAAAATACGCAAAAACACTTTGTTTAGAAAAATCACAGAAAATTAATGCTTACGCCAAATGGACTTCTGAAAAAAGATTTTTCAAAAAAAAAGAAAAATCTTCAAGGCTATTTGGGTCTCATAACCATTGGTTGTTGCCCGACCAATCCCCACGCACCTAAAATAAGCCTTAAAGACAAGTATCAATAAGGCTACCACAGCAGCGCCATCCGCCGACGTTTCTTACAAAGTTCGAAAGCCTGATTCTGTAGCTTCAATTTAAGACCAAGTCTATCCAAATCGGCTAAGAAGTGGCTGACTTATTTCAAAGACTATTTTGTCCGGTTTTTTTTATGACACCTGACTGCGCATAATTAACTCGCATAATTTTGCAAAACTCGCTATCGCTCGTTTTGGCAAATATTGCGCCTCGTCGAACAATTTAAAACTTTTCATAACTAATTACGTAAATAACTATTATACGTAACGAGAGTTGTAAGAAGCATATTACGCATCAAGTGCGGAAGTTGTACACGAGCCGCGTAGCGGCGAGTGTATAATTCCACAGTGCGTAATTGCCTTAAAACTCGAGTTGCGTACGATACTTTTTCTACGACCACACACTAGGTACATAACTTTTCAAAAGTAGGTAATAAATTCAAGATTCGGAATAATCTACGGTTTTTTCTGAGTGCATCTCTCACAAAAAATGTTATGCAAATTTACTCTGCAATATTTGGTTCCTGAAACGCTTTTTTCCAGCATAAATAATTGGTTCATGCTTATACAATAATGGAATTACCTTTCTTAAAGTCAATTAAATTAACGGTTTATTGTTCCTGGTTACCAAAAACCTGCCAGTATTCTATATTGTGAGTATTAATCAAGCCACATTTAAAAGTTTAATGAAAAAAGGTTATAAACAATAAATTTGTTAATTAACAATAATTGGAAATAATAACGTTGAGTCTGGGGTGAAGAGAGAGGTGCAAAAACCGTCGTCTTTAGCGTCTTTCCTCACCGGTAATAATACAAGACGAAAATTCCCGAGAAAGTTTTTCCTAGGGTCATTAATAACGGAGTTAGGGGTGGCCACAGTGGAGGGATATGATGCATAACGGTTTTAGGACCTCGCAGTTCGCACGTACCACATTGAAGGCGATTTGAAAGGAAAGGAGTGCCCAAATGAAAAAAAATTAAGAGACAGAAAACACTAGCAAAAGTGATAATTCAAACGCTGTATCTTTTCTAATTGAATTTAACGTAGCTCCAGATGAAAAACCATTTTCTTCTTTGTCGTTTTTGGTGAAATTTTTACTTGTTGTGTCTAATAATAAGATAAACGTATAGCCAAAAAATAATTTATTAATTAATATTATTTCCGGAGTTATTCTAAAAAAAAACTTTATCCATCTCTCAACTTCGGCCAGCCCTACCTCCGTTATTAATAACCTTAGGAAAAACTTTCTCGGCAATTTTCGTCTTGTATTTTTGCGGATAACACGCGGTTAAAATATTGCCGTATGTTTCTGTTACACCCTGTATAATTATGACAATTTCTTTAAAATACCTGCTCAAAAGTTTAAGACGATATGAAGAAATACAACTTGCCGGTCCCAAGTCATTTTCAGATAAAAAGGTCCTGCGATATAACCTAACTTTTGCACAGAAGATTTTCATTGATTTTACCTTGGATTTTACTTTGCCGTTGGACTCCGAATTTTATCCTGGAAGAGGAGTAGTCGAAATTAGAGATGAAACGGATATCCGGTTACTATCCGGCCCCTTTTTTACTATCCGGCCGGATACCGGATAGTGACCTGGTATCCGGCCGCAGCCGGATACTTACATCAAAAATAAAAAAGGCTACAAAATCAACTTTTATTTTTAATTTTACAAGTTTAGTATTTGATATTTAATAGTGGCAAATTATGATGGATAAATTTTTTATGATTCAGCGATGCCATTGCACGCTCGTACACTTTTCTGGAATTTTTAGATAAAATTGTATTGTACACCACCACGCACGACCATTACTCTCTTTATCACCTGTTAGCATTTCCTTTTCAGGGACAACTGGGCTGGGATTACCCGCTTAACCCGCTCACCACACACGATTCAGATGATGGAGTTGCATCGTGTTATCTCGCGCTGCGCCGGCTGTACTCTACCTACTCATGCCTCGAGTTCACATATTTTTGCGCGCTTAATTCAAACCGTATAGTTGGCCTGATATCCGGCGGCCGGATATCCGGCTATCCGGCCAGAGCCTCGGCCGGATATCCGGTATCCGGTATCCGGCCAAAATCACTATCCGTTGCATCTCTAGTCGAAATATTGCTTTAAAAATATCGTAATTAATAAGGGGAGAACGATAAATTTAACAAAAATTTGTGAAAAATGAAATTTGACAAATGACAATTCAAACCTGTGCGATTTTCACTCTATACTTACACAGTTTTAGATTTGCGTGCGTAAGGAACGGCTTACTTACTTAGTTTGTAGGTACATTGTACAAAATTGGCTATTTACAATACTGCCGTGTTAATTTGAAAGGGCGTAAACTGCTGTTCCTTGACAGTATTTTTCAGCTTTAAAACGCTGCCTGCTTATTTAATTCAGTCTAAGTTCAATTTGTAAAATATTACTTAACCCTTTGCTGATTAGGTATTTGAGGCGTTCGTGGGAAATCTATACATATAAATTCATAAAGCGCTCAAAGATTTTTTGATCTATGGTGATAATATGCCGAGTATTGATGTTTCACTTTTCTAATATTCTAAACCTTGTAGTTGAGTAGAATATTCTTATAAATTATGTATCAACTTATGTGCGTATTGTAAAGCGTTATGATTTAGTTTTCAGGGTGGGATTAAAATCAGATTTTATCTGTTCCTATCCTATTGAATGTACTGTTTATTATTACTTATTACTTATTATTTATATTTTCGGTTGGGCATTTCAATACAATTATTATTATTATTATTATTATTATTTATAGGGTCATTTGCCACAAGTCTACAATTTTTAAGATACGCCCTTTCAAATTAGGTAACACGGCAAAATAGTGGCCGTAGAAAAAGTATAGTATTTGGTACGCCTACGGCTCGTATTATAAACTTCATCCTCGTTTAATATACCCTACATTATACACTCATTAAGTAATATACCATTAATTAATGCAAGTTGCAAGCTCTCTGAGATTCACGTAATCAATTCTATGAAAAATTGGCAGCAAGGAATCGGCTGGAACCTCCCCATCGCGTAAGTCTTTGATTTCCGTGTCTTATTGTATTTAAAATTTTAAAGTTGATATGCCTAAATGGCATCGTTTACCAACTGCTTCCAAAAGCTTTTCAACTCTTCAACTGGTCACCCCATCTCCATGTACCAAATTTCAGTTTTTTTTACCCAAAGGGCAGTAAAGACTAAATTTTGTCTTATTTAGAACAAGTATTTGAAGACCTTCCTGATGCTGACAATAAATTTAAAAAAACAATACCTCTTCAGGCTATATTAGAAGTTTTATTATTATTACTATAGTATCGGGTGTCCCAAAAAAAAGCGTACAAAATAGTCTTTGAAATAAGTCAGCCATTTCTTAACCGATTTAGACAGACTTGGTCTTAAATTAAAGCTAAAGAATCAGGCTTCCGAACTTTGCAAGAAACGTCGACAGATGGAGCTGCTGTAGTAGCCTTATTGATACTTGTCTTTAAGGCTTATTTTAGGTGCGTGGGGATTGGTCGGGCAACAACCAATGGTTATGAGACCCAAATAGCCTTGAAGATCTTTCTTTTTTCTTCAAAAATCTTTCTTCAGAAGTCCATTTGGCGTAAGCCTTAATTTTCTGTTATTTTTCTAAAAAAGTGTTTTTGCATATTTTCATGCTTCCATAACCATGCCTAAAGTAACATTGATGCACATAGGGCTTAATTTTCAATGATAACTGTTCAGTTGCCCGCCACTGGCACCCACACCCCTGTTTTCACCATATTCCTTCATTTATAACTAAAAATTAAGATTTATATGCATTACTGTTCTTTGGCCATGGCCATTAATGCGTGAAAATACTTAAAAACAGATTTTTTAAAAAAATTACAGGAAGTTAATGCTTAGGCCAAATCGACTTCTGAAAAAGGATTTTTGAACAAGAAAGAAAGATCTTCAAGGCCATTCGAGTGTCATACCGATTGATCGTTGACTGACCAATCCCCATGCAGCTAAAATAAACCTTTAAAACAAGTATCAATAGGACTACTACGGCAAATCTGCCGTAGTTTCTCATACAGTCGAAAGCCTGATTCTTTGGCTTTAATTTAAGACCACGCTCATCGAAATCGGTTAAGAAGTGGCGGATTTATTCCCAAAAATTTCTTGTCCGCTTTTTTTTGGGACACGATACGTTATGCATAATAACAATCAACAAATTATACAGAAATCGAATTGTCAGAATTATAAGTTACTTCGCGCCAGGCAAGGGATGCGGAGGGGCGCAGAAGGGACATGCGAGAGTGCGAGAGTCATCGCCCGCGCCGATGAACTGGCGATTTTGCATTGGCTTTTATTTAGTTAATTATCTCGGTTATCACTAATCCAAAAGATCCAAATCAAACGCTGTACGCATCCTCATGAATTGTTCTATAATTAATCAAGAACACATATTCTTGATAAATGTAATATTTAAGGAGATAGGACCGTGGAAAGGAGACAATCTCCAAAAATGAGAAAACGAGAAGAAACTGTCTTTGCGTCCCATATATACGGAAGCGTAAAAGTGCCACATTTTTCTCTTTTTTTATTTCCAAATTACCACAAAAAATGTGTGAATTTCTGAAGAAAAAACTGTAAATTTACACAAAAACTGTAAATTTACACAAAAACTGTAAATTTACTCAAAAGCTGTAAATTTACACAAAAACTGTCAATTTACAGAAAAACTGTAAATTTACACTTGCAGCATCCACTCTACAAAAAAAGAGAAAAATGTGGCACTTCTACGCTTCCGTACATATACGCCCGTGCAACTGATGTATTTTGATAATAAAAAAAAAATACAAATCGTAAAGAGAGTTTGAAATTTTAACAGTAGGTAAAACTTGATGTCTTCTTTCTGATTTTGCGCTTAACTCGAATTTTTTGGATAGTGCCCTTACGTACTGGACGATTTTTGGACAACTTACTGATTTTTGATCTTTAGGGCATAGCCTACAATTCTGGCTAGGTCATACATTTTTACTTTGAGGTGTGCCTGTGCATAAGCTTCGCACTAATTTTCTTTCGGGTAATTACGGTAATTAGGTATAGCTAGGTAAGTACATACCTACCATCCTATACAAAGAATCCACTTGCAATATTCTTACGATTCCAAGGATACATGCGGATATTTCTCTTCTATCGAGTTCCATCCAAGCATTTACCACTTTATTGATGACCTTTGAAAATGAAAGCACTTGACATTATCACTTTCATTTTCCAGAAAACCGAGGAGCGATCAGTTCCAGTGGCCGTCCGCATCCACAAGACCCTGGAATTGGCCGACGACAAGTTCTACGTAATAACTTGCGGCAAAGTCAGCTTCAAGAACGCAAAAAACGAAACTTCGATCGTCTCCCTGAAACTTCTTGACGGCAACAGAAAAGTAACCCGAGCCGTCTACAGCCGACCTTATACGCTCCGAGCTGAGTTATCACCAGCCGACGGGTCCTACAACTTCCGAGTTAAATCCTGTTTGGCATTCAATAAAGTTAACAGCAGCGTCCCTTTAATCGACGATAGGGGGTGTCCCGTCAATTCGGACGTGATTGGACCCTTCGTCTACAATGACGACAAGAGCAGTGCCGTCGCACCCCTTAGGTCCATGTTCCGGTTTCCTGATAGCTCTGAAGTACAATTTCAGGTGAGTTTTGGCAAAAGCTCATTTTGTGCTTTGGAGGGTGGTGAAGACACCATTAGAAGACAAAAATAAGAAGACTGATTTGACAGCAATTTCAAATGCAGCACCTCTTAGGCTACATGTTTCAAATTTTCTTCTCTTTTCCGTCTTTTGCTTCTGCAGGGCTTTATTCTTCTATCCATTTTTGCTAAACTTTTCGGGTGTATTAGATAATTTTCAATTCCTCTAATGATCTTGGCATTTCCTGTATCTTTTAAGTCAGTTCTTTCAGGGCCGTGATACTACTGTATCTGTTCTTGTTACTCATAGCGCAAATGTAGGCTACAGCCTAGGGCGCGAGGTCGGGCCGAAGCATATGCGGGGCCCTATAGTTTTAATCCTTATTTGGGGCGTCTGTCTAGATCAGTGGCGTAGCTAGAGTCTTTTCCACCCTGGGCGATCTCTGAGATAGCTAGATATCCTCCCCACAGAAGGGGGGGGGGGGGGGTGAGCGACAGCCCCCTGCGAAAATTTTGTACCCTCCTTCTTCTTGGTTTAAAATTACCAACCCCTTGCTTCGCCTCTGATCAAAAAAGCCACCGGAAGATGCACATCAATGCGATGTGTATCCCTGTAGATGTTTATCATGTTAATATGTATGCAGGGGCGGCTGGTCTTACTGGTGGAATCGAGTGCAGATTTTATCAATCTGCACCTAGTAGTAGTGCCTCCGCAGACGCACAGATGTGTCAAAAAGGCGAAATGTTAAAAATTTCTTGGTGAAAATCTTCCAATTATATTAAAGCTTTTGTGGGTGTTGAAATATGTTAATACCTACCTATTGCGACGGAAACTGGAAAATTGTAAAAGGTAAACTGAATTTCAAATGAGTTTAATTTATTACCGACGAAAAACGAAATTACGCGAATGTTACAAAATTAGCACTTAAATGGTTGAAAAATCGTAAAGAGGGCTGAAAAGTCAAAGAGTAGGAGAATAAACCGCTGTTAAGTACAAAATTGCAGAAAATAACCCAATTATGTAAATTTAGAATTAGAGTTTGGAGAGCTGAAATATTGAGAATGGGATTAAAAAAAGTGAAAGAGGTAAACTGAGTTCAATTTATTACCGAAGAAAAGCGCGAAATAACGCAAATTTTGCAAAATTAACACTTGGGGGGTTGAAAATTCGTAAAGGGGGATGAAGAGTCATAGGGTATGAAAATTTATTACCGCAGAAAGTCAAAATTACGCTTTTACAAAATTAACGATCGCGGGGTTGAAAAATTGTGAAGCGGTCTGCGTAAATTTTGCTTTTTGTCCGTTTTGAGGGTGCAAGGGGTTATAGCTTAAGAGTTAATTAAAATGACTTTGAATTACCTACAGAGGAAGCACATAAAAACCCGAAAAAATAAATAAAAAATGTATTTATTCCGCTTGCCAAGGGTAGGGGTTATTGGTAGCCTAAGTGTTAGTATTAGACTTGTAAGACTTTTTCAGTAGTTGACGGAAATCTTTCGAACCCCATAATTTTATTCCACTATTTACCAGAAAAATTTCCCAGTTTCAACCCTTAGATTTCATCCCCCTTGTTAGATCATAATGAAAATTTGCCCATCCGCCTACAGTGTCGCTGTAAATTAACACACCAAATCCAGCCTTGATAAGCTGAGCACTTTTTAAGTTTTCGCATTTTTGTGTTTCGGCATTATGAATAATACCTTTTTTGTACCATCAGTAGAAAGTTTTCGAATTGTATTAATTTAAAATCCACCCTTAAGGCGGCCCCTCCGCCGGTTCCCGCCAAAATAGTGTTTTTTGCTTCTAATGTAAATTTTAAAAGGATTATCAGCTTACAATTGCTATTTCACCTTCACGTTTATTCCTGTAACACGTTGTTTAGCAAATTATTGTTAAAACTGCACTGGTTTTTCAAATTTGTACAATAATGTTGTGTTTTGGTGCGAAATCGGGAAATTGTACAAATTTGAAAAACCAGTGTAGTTTTAACAATAATATAATAACCAACGTGTTAGAGGAGTAAACGTGCAGGTAAAATAGCAATTGTAAACTGATAATCCTTCTCAAATTTAAATTAGAGGCAAAAAACACTATTTTGGCGGGAACCGGTCGAGGGGCCGCCTTAACTTTCATCCCCTTCGATAAATTTGTCTTAAAATTCACTCCTCCTTTCTTGACGATACAGTGTGTAAGACCTCACAGTTTCACATCAGATATTGTTTCTCTGTGTAAAGTTACAAAGCTTCATGAACATTTCAACCCCTAAACTCCAACCCCCTATTTTACCACCTTCACATGCTCTAAAGAAAGATGTGGTTTCAATTTCACCATCCTAATCCAATTCCTTGAAAAATTGCGATAATTTAGAGATTCATCTTTTCACCCCCTCATTACTTCACCACTGATTTACATGGGTGAGTTTATTTCTAACTGTGTGTCGGGTTCCAGACCTCCACGTGCAACAATTCAGTGATGGGCAATTGCATGTAGACAATTATTGTCTACATTTTATGTAGACAATTGTAGAGAATTGTAGACAAATGTAGACAATAGTAGACAATTCTTTTGAGGTTATGCTTAGGTTAGAATCCTTGCCGGTCGCAGTCTTTCCAATGTCTTTACACACGAATGACACGATAAAGCAAAATAATGGCATCTCGGGGTCGTCCACGCAACAAAAGCTTTTCCTTAGGTTTCGATTTGAAGAAAAAAAAGGGCGGCATGTGGCCTATTCAGTGATGGACGCGTAGACAATCAAAATGTAGAGAATTGTAGACAAATCTTGTGTAGACAATTCGAATAGTCTACGTGTAGACAATTAATTGTCTACATTCTAATTGTCTACGCGCCCATCACTGTGCAACATATTTGAGTGGTTTTCGTACTTTTGTGATTTTCAACACTTAAATTTCATCCCCCAAAATTGGCACCCCTTCACCTTCAGCAGACATAATGGTACAACTCGAAAACCAAGTTTCAGTAAGATGCCTCCACTCGTGCTCGAGTTATTACAATTAATAATTTTCGCTCCCGGGAAAAAAACGCGGCGAGATTTTCGGGGTGTACACCTGTGTACAAAATCTCAGCTCGATATCTGCTTTCGTTCTCAAGTTATGCGACGGATTTCACTAACACTACAGTACCTCCGCATTCTGCTACGGCAATAATAGGTATTGATCAAAGTCTTGCCACAAGAAGTATATTAAAATTATTTGCAGGAGGTGGCAACATGTTTCGACTCTCAGAGTCATCATCAGGCTGGAAAAAACACAAAGGTCTATATGATCGTAAATTTATTCTTACCTAATAATTACATTAGTTGAATAACAAGTAAGGTAAGACCAAAATGATCACGTAGTCCAGCTTGATGATGACTCTGGAGAGTCGAAACATGTTACACTTCCTGTAAATGATTAATATATTTTTTGTGACAAGACTTTGATCAATAGGACTTACTTATTTTCATCATTATTAATGCCACTTCGAGAATGGATTTGTACTTTAAATTAAAATCGCCTCTGATCAGTCTAGATAGAAAAAGATAAAAAAATGCAGCAGAGAAGCGGCTGGAACCTCCCCATCGCGTGGATCTTTGTATTCTGTGTAGATAGTAGTCAATTCAACAGATTTTTTTTTATCCTTATCGTCTGACGTCAGTGACTAATTTCGCAATTTTCTGACAAATACCGACATCACCTCGTACATCACCCATCACATTTGACAATATGTTCCTTTTAAGGTTAATCTTTTGCCACCTTTTTGACAATAACTGCCACTTTATGTCATCCACTGTCAGCCTGCTCCCTTTTAATGAGAAAGAATTTTTTCTCTATTTTCCACTGAAATGGCAGAAACTGTGAGTACATTTTTAGAACCAGAATTTGATCGTCTTTCTAATGGCGACATAAAAAAGAGGCCTTGTATTTAAAATTTTAAGTTGATATGCTTAAATGGCAGTTCGCGTGGGCCAATTGCTCCCAAAAGCCTTTCAGGTCTTCAACGGGTCACCTAATCTCCATGTACCAAATTTCAGCCAAATCGATTCAGTAATTTGGGCTATAATGTATTTTTACTGTTATTATAAAATTTCGATTTTTGAACCAAACAGCGCTAAATGCGAATTAATTTTGTCCTATTTAAAACCAGAATTTGAAGACCTTTCTGATGGTGACAATAAATCTTTCAAAAACCTGTTTTTAATGGTCAAATGAGAGAATAATTTTAAATTTGGAAATTGGTATGCCAAAACAGCACTTTCCGTGAGTCGATTGAATTCAAAATTTGTTCAGCTCTTCGACGTGTAATACAATCTCCATATGCAAAATTTCGGCCAAATCGGTTCAGGGGCTTGGGCTGTACCGCGATTTTAAAGTCCGATAAAAATCAATTTTTTTTTAATTTTTGGTCAAAAGGGCACTAAGAATGAATACATTTTTAGAAGCAGAATTTGAAGGTCTTTCTTATGGTGACGTGAAAAATGGGGGTTTGCATTTAAAATTTAAAAGTTGATGTGCCAAAATGGCATTTCCGGTTGCACGATTGGCTCCAAAAGCTTTTCAGATCTAAGTTGGGTTATGAGATGCCTACGCACCAAATTACAGCCAAATCGGCCCAGTAGTTTTGGCTGTGGCGTGTTTACAAACGTACGAACGTACGTACGTACGAACGTACGAACGTACGAACGTACGAACGTACGTACGAACGTACGTACGAACATACACACAGACACATTTTAAAAACCACTTTTCTGGGTTCCTGAGACCTCAAAACGTGGAGATCTGGTGCTATCTCAAATTCGAAAATTTTAGTGATTGCAGTAACCTCCCATTTTTTTAAAATTGTGATGGGGTTGGGGAGGTTAAAAAAAGGGGTTAAAAAATTGATGAACTTAATTTTAAAAAGCTCGACGTGCCCAGATTTACATACGTAGCTGAGTAGGTAGGTACGAAATTTTGATTCGAAAAAGTTGTGGTGTGCTATGTTTTTTGGTATCTCAGATCCTTTTGACATTAAGGTCTTCAATTTCTTGCATCAGTCAACTTTAGGCCAACAAAAGCTCACGATTCTAGCACTTTTGTTTAATGAGAGTGACTTCTAGCAAAATTTAAAAAAAGCATTAAAAAACAAGTGTTTTGATCAGTTCTTCTATCTGCTTTTTTCCTCTGTGGTGCTAATTTTAGTCAATTTTAAACCCAATACTAGCAAAATAGATCAAATACGGTTACAGTTATTTCTAGTTTCTTGTGTTGTTATAATTAAGCATCATGGCCCTGCTTTACTTTTGTGAACGTCGATTTCCTCCAAGTGCTACTAAGTAATCTCTTTTATTATTTGATGCGAAAATCTGCAGACAATATGCCATTAACGACATTTTCCATTCTTGTCGAGGTTGATTTTTTGTATTTTCTATATTTTATTTTTACCCCCGTGGCTATACCATTCCTATATAACTTCCCCTAACCACTACAACAACTAATGGCAGATTACTTGTTAACCAATAAATTCTCAAACTACTTAGAACAGTGAATGAAATTTTTCAAGAGCCTTCATAGGCTTCACAGCTTCTATTGTTTGCTTATGTAACCTACTGCTCACCACATTCTAATTTCAAAAAAAATGCAGCAGAGAAGCGGCTGGAACCTCCCCATCGCGTGGATCTTTGTATTCTGTGTAGATAGTAGTCAATTCAACAAAAATTTTTTTATGATTTTCGTCTGTGGCCATAATTTCGCAATTCTCATCACATTTGACAATATGTTCTTTTTAAGGTTAATATTTTGCCACATTTTTGACAATAACTGCCACTTTGTCATCCACTGTCAGCCCGCTTTCTTTTAATGAGAAAGAATTTTTTCTCTATTTTCCACTGAAATGGCAGAAACCGTGAATACATTTTTAGAACCAGAATTTGATCATCTTTCTAATGGCGACATATAAAAGGAGGCCTTGTATTTAAAATTTTAAGTTGATATGCCTAAATGGCACTTCCCGTTTACCGATTGCTTCCAAATGCCTTTCAGGTCTTCAACGGGCCACCCAATCTCCATGTACCAAATTTCAGTCAAATCGATCAGGTAGTTTGGGCCATAATGTGTTTTTAGTGTTATTACAAATTTTCAACTTTTTCTACCCAAAGGGCAGTAAATGCGAATGAATTTTGTCTTACTTAGAACAAGTATTTGAAGGCCTTCCTGATGCTGGCAATAATTTTTTTTAAAAGTTGTTTAGGATGGTAAAATGAGAGTATATTTAACATTGAAAATTGATGTGCCAAAACGGCACTTTCTGTGGGTCGATTGCCTCCAAACTTATTTCAGCTCTTCGACGTTATAATACAGTCTCCATGTTCAAAATCGGTTCAGAGGTTTCGGCTGTATCGTGTTTTTAAAGTACGTTAACAATCCCGAATATTTCAATTTTTGTCAAAAAGGCACTAAGAGTGAATACATTTTTAGAAGCAGAATTTGAAGGCCTTTCTTATAGTGACGTGAAAAGTGGGGGTTTGCATTTAAAATTTAAAAGTTGATGTGCCAAAATGGCATTTCCGGTTGCACGATTGGCTCCAAAAGCTTTTCAGATCTAAGTTGGGTTATGAGATGCCTACGTACCAAATTTCAGCCAAATCGGTCTAGTAGTTTTGGCTGTGGCGTGTTTACAAACGTACGAACATACACACAGACACATTTAAAAAACCCCTTTTTTGGGTTCCTGAGACCTCAAAACGCATAGATCCGGTCTTATCTCGAATTCGAAAATTTTAGTGATTGCAGTAACCTCCCATTTTTTTTAAATTGTGATGGGGTTGGGGAGGTTAAAAAGGGAGGTTGCTGTATTATTTCAAACTAAAATTTTTGTCCATCCTTTTCCTTTTGTTTACTAGGGTGAAATGCCAAGTCAGTTTATATCAGTCACGTGATGACATAAGTCTAGTTAGGTGCACAACTCAGCAGGGGTCGTTGCTCGGGTCGCTGCTTGGAAATATTTGCAGATTTTTGCAATATTACATCTCACTGGCAACTATTTTCATCTTATAACCATATATACACGCAGGTGCCTTGACAAATTGTGTGCGTTTATATATATGGTTATAGGATGAAAATTGTTGCCAGTGAGGTATGTAATATTGCAGAAATCTGCAAAAATTTGCAAGCAACGACCCCTGCTGAGTTGCGCACCTAACGTGACTGACATCAACTGACTTGGAATTATACCCTTATTTGTTGTTTGATTTTAGATTGAACACTTAATAAAAAAATCTAACTTTGACAATTTCAGTGCGACATTGGTTTCTGCAGAGGTCCCTGCCCGGAACCTTCCTGCAGCGATTCCATCAAGTCCAAAGCCCTCACCACAGACGAAGGTGTCTTGATGGCAGTCACAACCGTGTTTGTGGTGGATCCAGGCGAGGCACCACTTGTCCAAGAATTGTGCGATGAAAGCGGTGTCCACCCTTCGTGGCTTCTTTGGCTGTGCGTCGCATTGGGCATTTTGTTCCTCATAATGTTGATCATCAACATTTTCTTGTGTTCAGCAATGACTTGCGCCTGTGCAAGAACCGAAATAATCGAAAAGGATCCTAGCATAATCGAAGATTACGATCCTTACAGATCCTGGCACGGCAGCCAATATGGATCGAGGTAATTATCACCTCAACAAAGAAGACTAAAACTAGGGTTGCAGCGAATGTTCGGAATTATTCGGTTATTCGGCCAAAAATTCCAAGTTTCTTTCTACCATCACTTATAACACATTACTAGAAGTTGGAACGTTTAATAAAAATAGAGTAAAATTGAAATAATGAAACAATACAAAACAAAACAAGAACTTAAAACTACAAAATACTTTTTGTTAACAAAATACATAATTCACATTCTGGTTTAGACTGTTTTGTCTGAAACTATGTAGAATTCAGCCGAATATCCGAAAATCACTATTCGGTGGAACCCTAACTAAAACCACTAATCCTATAACTCGCTAACGTTTGATGATATAGGATTGGACAATCCATTTAAATGCTTGTATGACTCAGTACTGTTTCAGGTACTCGCTAAACGGGGCTCCGCAACATCCGAAGGGGTACACTTCCGGGGGCTCGACGATGAACTCCAATCGATCTGTGTCCTCGCACAGTGACCACTACGCCATCGTACATTCGCGACCGGGGAGTAGGTACAAACACAGAGGACCACCCTCGCACATAGGAAGCCATTATAGTGGAAAGTAGTCACCCGTGTTCATAATTTTCTTATTACTTACCGTAGCAATAATACTGATCAAAGCTCTTGTGCAATTTCCAAGATTCTAATCATCCATTTCGTCCCCCATTTCATACCCAGATTATTTAATCAGCAAAGACAGCTTTATAAAAAATCTTGACTAGTTTTAAGTGCCTAGATTTAAGTTACGATGTAAAGAACAAAACATTAATTATTGTAAAAACAAGTGATAAAATTAAAACTATTGTAAATATGTAAGAACTACTATTTTGCTTTACCTGAACGCCTGACTTGCCTCACAGGAGACTCTCTGTTAGTTAAATGTGTTATTTATTTTTGAGTTACCATTATAATTAATACCAATCAACAATTCTGTGATAATTATGTTTCAGCGATATAGTGCTAAAGGAACCAAAAGTATGTAGCATAGTTACATACATGCTTCATTGCAGTTACATCACAAAATGAAACGTTCACTGACAACATTAACAGACTATAGTTGTTACGTTAGCTTGTAGTATTTCATAGTTATTAACAAACCAAAGGTATGTAGCATAGTTACATACATGCTTCGTTGCAGTTACATCACAAAATGAAACGTTCACTGACAACATTAACAGACTATAGTTGTTACGTTAGCTTGTAGTATTTCATAGTTATTAACAAACCAAAGGTATGTAGCATAGTTACATACATGCTTCGTTGCAGTTACATCACAAAATTAAACGTTCACTGACAACATTAACAGACTATAGTTGTTACGTTAGCTTGTAATATTTCATAGTTATCAACAAATCAAAGGTATGTAGCATAGTTACATACATGCTTCGTTGCAGTTACATCACAAAATGAAACGTTCACTGACAACATTAACAGACTATAGTTCCGTTAGCTTGTAATATTTCATAGTTATTAACAAATTAAAGGTATGTAGCATAGTTACATACATGCTTCGTTGCAGTTACATCACAAAATGAAACGTTCACTGACAACATTAACAGACTATAGTTGTTACGTTAGCTTGTAATATTTCATAGTTATCAACAAATCAAAGGTATGTAGCATAGTTACATACATGCTTCATTGCAGTTACATCACAAAATGAAATGCAGCAGAGAAGCGGCTGGAACCTCCCCATCGCGTGGATCTTTGTATTCTGTGTAGTGTGTAGATAGTAGTCATCGTCTTTCTAATGGCGACATAAAAAAGGAGGCCTTGTGTGTAAAATTTTAAATTGATATGCTAAAATGGCACTTCCAGTTTACCAATTGCTTCCAAAAGCCTTTCAGGTCTTCAACGGGTGACCTAATCTCCATGTACCAAATTTCAGTCAAATCGATCCATTAGTTTGGGCTATAATGTGTTTTTATTGTTTACAAAATTTCAATTTTTTTACCCAAAGGGCAGTAAATGCGAATGAATTTTGTCTTATTTAGAACAAGTATTTGAAGACCTTCCTGATGCTGACAATATTTTTTTAAAAAGTTGTTTAGGATGGTAAAATGGGAGTATATTTAAAATTGAAAATTGATGTGACAAAACGGCACTTTCTGTGGGTCGACTTCCTCCAAACATTTTTTAGCTCTTCGACGTATAATACAGTCTCCATGTACAAAATTTCAGGCAAATCGCTCCAGACGTTTCGGCTGCATCGTGTTTTTAAAGTACGTTAATAATCCCGAATATTTAAATTTTTGTCAAAAAGGCACTAAGAGTGAATACATTTTTTGAAGCAGAATTTGAAGGTCTTTCTTATGGTGACGTGAAAAATGGGGCTTTGCATTTAAAATTTAAAAGTTGATGTGCCAAAATGGCATTTCCGGCTGCACGATTGGCTCCAAAAGCTTTTCAGATCTAAGTTGGATTATGAGATGTCTACGTACCAAATTTCAGCAAAATCGGCCTAGTAGTTTTGGCTGTGGCGTGTTTACAAACGTACGTACAAACGTACGTACGAACGTACGTACGTACGAACATACACACAGACACATTTTAAAAACCACTTTTTTGGGTTCGTGAGACCCCAAAACGCATAGATCCGGTCTTATTTCGATTTCGAAAATTTTAGTGATTGCAGTAACCTCCCATTTTTTTAAAATTGTGATGGGGTTGGGGAGGTTAAAACGTTCACTGACAACATTAACAGACTATAGTTGTTACGTTAGCTTGTAATATTTCATAGTTATCAACAAATCAAAGGTATGTAGCATAGTTACATACATGCTTCGTTGCAGTTACATCACAAAATGAAACGTTCACTGACAACATTAACAGACTATAGTTCCGTTAGCTTGTAATATTTCATAGTTATTAACAAATTAAAGGTATGTAGCATAGTTACATACATGCTTCGTTGCAGTTACATCACAAAATGAAACGTTCACTGACAACATTAACAGACTATAGTTGTTACGTTAGCTTGTAATATTTCATAGTTATCAACAAATCAAAGGTATGTAGCATAGTTACATACATGCTTCGTTGCAGTTACATCACAAAATGAAACGTTCACTGACAACATTCACAGGCTATAGTTGTTACGTTAGCTTGTAATATTTCATAGTTATTAACAAATCAACGTATCTAACATGTGACATGTGAGTGCGTGACGGTTATGTTAGACACATATGCCTTATATAGTACATCGCTGTGACAAATTATGTTAGCAGTGTTATGTAACTGTTACATGCTCAAAACGTAACATTGTTGACTGGGTCGGTTTCTAGGCTGCCTGTTTCGTAATTCGCAACTAATTGTAGGTATTGATTTGGGTTCGGATTTGGGGTATAGATCGGTAGACCCAAAATGTAAATATTTAAGTATAGGTAAAGGTAAAACTAACTAAATCTAATTAAAAAACAAGCACAAGTTTTATTTTTCCAATAAATTATATTTTTTATTTCTTATGATATGACGATAGTAAACAAACCATTTCATTCTACATAGTCCACAGATGTTTTCTCAAGACAATAGTTAATTAAGTAAGAAAAATATACCTAAAACGAATAGGAACATTTCCCATTGAGGCGTTCACGTCTTCCATGGAAGGATCAACTTTAAGTCCTGCATCACAACACTATCATCGCTCTATTAACTTATCACATTCATATTTTTACGGTCAGTAGGTACCTACTCTTCGAAGCAAAAACACTTGTCGACTGGACATCTCGAGGGGTACACAATACATTCATGCATACAGTTCAAATCGGCACCTTGATTGCCTGCATATTCCCCAACAGCTTCACATGCCGTCCTAGAATCACCAGTATTAGTTAATACTAAAGACATTAGGTACTATGTTTTTAGGAAAAGATCCACATGTATCGGTTGTCCCAAAAAAACCGGACAAAATATTTTTGGGAATAAGTCTGCCATTTCTTAACCGATTTGGATGAACTGGGTCTTAAATTAAAGCCAAAGAATCAGGCTCTCGACTGTATGAGAAATTACGGCAGATGGCGCTGCCGTAGTAGTCCTATTGATACTTGCTTTAAAGGTTTATTTTGGCTGCATGGGGATTGGTCAGTTAACGACCAATCGGTATGACACTCGAATAGCCTTGAAGATCTTTCTTTTGTGTTCAAAAATCCTTTTTCAGAAGTCGATTTGGCTTAAGCATTAATTTTCTGTAATTTTTTTAAAAAATGTGTTTTTGAGTATTTTCACCCATTAATGGCCATGACCAAAGAACAGTAATGCATATAAATCTTAATTTTCAGTTATAAATGAACGAATATCGTGAAAACAGTGGCGCGGATGCCAGTGGGGGGCAACAAAACAGTTATTATTGAAAATGAAGCCCTATGTGCATCAATGTTACTTTGGTCATGGCTATGGACGCATGAAAATAAAAAAATAAAAAAAAAGAAAGATCTTCAAGGCTATTTGGGTCTCATAACCATTGGTTGTTGTCCGACCAATCCCCACGCACCTAAAATAAGCCTTAAAGACAAGTATCAGTAAGGCTGCTACAGCAGCGCCATCTGTCGACGTTTCTTTTTTTAATTTATTTTTTAATTCAAGACTAAGTCTATCCAAATCGGTTAAGAAATGGCTGACTTATTTCAAAGACTATTTTGTCGGTTTTTTTTTGGGACACCCGATAGTTTGTCAACAACGTCCATGGAACAGGCGGCTGAACGCTTTCTACCCCTAGTCCAGTCATTATAGAATTTTACTTAGGAAAAATTATCGTCAGAGGACTGAATTTTTGAACACACTTTCCTTTGATACTAAAATGCTAAAAGTCCCCTATAGAATCCGAGTTCGGCTTCCGATGATATACCACCAAGAAATGTTAAAAATGTTTTTCAACAAATATATCCTAAAACATTGGCTTTTGGGCAAAAGGGGTGGTTTACAAAATTGAAGCCAGTCTCAGGCTCTACAAAAAAGTTGCTATTCACTAGTTTTGTAGAGTCGACGGTGTGGCCGTAACGCGAAGCAAAAGGAGTGCGCGACGCATGTCTGCGCGCGTCGCGTAATTATTTAATACAAATGTTGTTTAGTATTCATACCAATTTTCGAATTCTGTCATCTGTCAAGAAAGTTCACGTTAAATATATTTTTGAAAAGCCAATTTTTTTGTGTATTTGATGGTGTCAAAATTCAATATGGCGGTCATAAAAGAATCAAAAGTTGACTGTCGTTGCTCAAAATCTAGAAGGCCTAGAAAGTTTCTGTCAATTTCAATCAATTGACAGCTGTCAAAAATATAAAAGTTCCAAGTTTCATTTAAGTAACATCAAATGTTAGGAAGATATTAATTGGCAATTTTCAAATTTTTTGTGATAACTCAGAAACGAATCGAAAATATCCCGGAATTCTCTTCAGATTCTTAATCACCAAGAAACAGCACAACTTTTCTCCAATTTAAACTACTCTCCATCTATTATGGTTTCCAACTTTCCAAGATACTAATGCATCGAAAAATTACCCACCCTGTATAATACATGATCAAATGTGCCCCAATTGATTATGTCAAATGTACCCCCTCGCTACAAAAATTAAATGTTGTTGATTGATGTTGATGATATGAAAACTGAAAATTATTTTCAGATTCTGTGGATATAAATATCGTAGGCCTCATTTAAAATAATACATAGGTAGGAATAAGAAAGATTCAACAAGAAAATGTCATGCACCAAAGGACACCTACATCAAAAATAATTCAGTTCCGCAAGGTTTAAGAAAAATATCCACCAAAATTGCAAAACTGTCTCTACCACTGCCAAAATTGAACCAAACGAAGTTAAGCACTTAAGCTAAGATATGAATAAAGCTTGAACGATAAAGCTGATATTTGGGCGGAAATTTTAAACTTGACAAAACTGCCCCACTGTTAAATGTGGCCCACTCTCACCTACACCTATTCGTATCCTACTATATTTTCTTTTCAATCTTGTAGTTTTCCATAGCCTACAAAAGCAGTGTACATTTTTATGTATTAAATGTTGTTTAAAAACAAACAAACATCTCATAAAAATTAATAAACATCTCTTTGGTACATTTCACGTGAACTTGGCCACCATTTGGCAGCCAATTTTATTTTCTAACCGATTGTGCGTTTTGCGTTTTGGAATGACCAAATGACACATTTTCGCCATTCGTAACTTAATTGATGGTGATATACAGGGTGGATTTTTTTGAAACATTGATTACGGAAAAAGTTTTTTCTCAAAAATTTTCAAAATAAAGGAAAGATCTTTTAAGTGATTCTTATAAAAGAATAGACGCTCTTTTCGAATAGTGTAAGCATTTTTTGGAAAATTTTTGAATAATATTTGAAAATGTTGTTTTTTTCAATTGCGATTTTTCACAAAGTACGTCGTTTTTATTCGATTTAAAACTTACTCAAAATGAAGCTTATTTTATGTAAATTTAACCCATGGGCAAACATTTTATAAGAGAGCTGCAATTTTTTTTCTATTGTCATGTTATACTAATTTTTAAGGAGATCGAGAAATAGCAACAATTTTCCAAAAATAATCCAAGTAAATCAATAGTTTGAATTAAATTTTACTTCAGATTATGAAAAATTACAACTACATTGTTGTTATTCCTCGATCTTCTTAAAAATCAGTATAACATGACAATAGAAAAAAAATTGAAGCTCTCTTATGAAATGTTTGCCCAACGCAAAAACCGACAATAGCGAATCGAAAAAGTGTAAAACATTTCAAATACCTACCCCGTTCGTCCTTAGTTGCATGTTAATGAAATATTATAAAAAACCAATAAAAATCAGTAAACAACATTTGTATTAAATAATTACGCGACGCGCGCAGACATTTTGTAGAGCATGAGACGGGCTTCGATTTTGTACACTACCTCTTTTGTCCAAAAGCCAATATTTTAGGAGATATTAGTTTAAAACCATTTTAACAGTTTTTTTTTACACTTTTAACACGTCTTGGTGGCATATCAAAGCAACGTGTGTGCAAAAATTCAACCCTCTGATAATTTTTCCGAAATTCATATGGGTTTTTTTCTAAATGACTGGACTATCCGAAGACATTGTAGACAAATAGATGTGCATAATAGCATATTATTAAACGAGCATTATGAAGGCCATTATTCACGCGGTAAACAACCAAGTGAATAATGGCTCATAATGTGCGAGTTGAATACGACGTTTTATCCACGATTATTGAAATATGTGTATCCAAGATTATTGAAATTCTTCAAATCTTGTCACTTGATATTTGCTGTAAACATAAACCAACAAAAACAAAATGTTGACAAATGATAGGAACAGCTTGATGCTTGATCTACTTTGGCACAGTTTCGCTTGATTTTGAAACATTTTGAAAAATGATGTTTATTGGATAGGTAGCCAACATTACAGCTGCTATGAAATAATGTGACAGAAGCTCCCACTCCCAACTCTCCGTCAATCCTCCCTCAACCCTCTTTCAACCATCTCCCAATTATCTCTCAACTTAATTTTTACCCCTGTTTTAACTATCTTCCTTATCTACCCTCTATCTACCCTTTATCAACCCTCTCTCAACCTTCTCTCAACCTACTCTTCACCCTATCTCAACTTTCTATCAACCCTCTCTCAACCTTCTCTCAACTTTCTCTCAACCCTCCCCCAACCCACTCTCAACCCTCCCCCAACCCACTCTCAACCTTCCCTCAACCCTCTCTCGACCCTTTCTCAATCCTCTCTCAACCCTCTTTCGACAATCTCTCAACCCACTCTTAACCCTCCCTTAACCCCCTCTCAACCCTCTCTCAACCCTCTCTTAACCATCTCTCAACCCTTTCTCCACCCATTCTTAATCCTTTCTCAACCCTCTTTCAACCATCTCTCAACCCACTTTTAACCCTGTTTTAACCCCCTCTCAACCCTCTCTCAACCCTCTCTAAACCCTCTCTAAACCTTCCCTCAACTCTCCCTTCACCCACTTTCAACTCTCCCTCAATTCTTCCTCAACCCTATTTCAACCCTCTTTCAACCCTCTCTCAAGCGTGGCTTATGACCATAAGTCACGCTGTATTTGATGAGCAGGATTACGTATCCATAGCTACGTACATAACAATGACATTATTTAATAATCGTGGATAAAAATTTAAAATTTGGTCTGAAGTGAAAATTTTTGCAATACTTACGGACACTGGCAGATTTTTGCTGGGCAGTTTGGGGGGTACATCAGACAGTTGACTTGACACCAACCGTCCATCCCTGGGATCACCCTGTAGAGAGATTGCGGGACGCAAACCTGTTCCCGAACCACCAATGGGTAGACATTGTACGGGGATGGCCTTGAAAGATCTTTGTAATACAGTAAATAAGGGTAGTAATCTTCGACGAAAAGGGGTGGTACTGCCGCCCCAGCACTTGTTTGAATGGCCACATCTGCGCAGTTTCGGAACGTTTCGGACTTTCCACAACCCTGAGCTTCAGTCCCATTCGGACAACTCCCCCACTGATTTCCAGTGTAGTAACTCCACTGAAGGACACACTGCGTACATGTGAGATAAGGCGGTAATTGTACTTTATATCGAAAAATAGCCTTCTTTTTACCGTCCTCGGGGATCTGATAGGCGAATTCTCTACTCCCCGATATGTACAAAGGGAACCTCTTCAAGCAATCTTCGGTGATTTCCTGGTTGGGGTTGTTGTTGGGGCATAAAAAAATTTCGAATCGTCCGTAATGATTCGCCGTTAATTCCACTTCGATATCGATTTCTTGTCCTACACTGTAGTGTCTTGAAATAATTCCTTTTGCGTACAAGCCGCCGGCTTCGTGTGGCCGAGGTTCTTTGACTTGGTGAGGGTCGCCACATATTCCACATTTTCCCTCGTTCTGCTCCCATTGTACTGAAATAAGGAAATTATTGAAAGCTTCTGCAGGCGCAAGGTTTTTAAAGTACGATGGCGTAGAAGAACACTGACTCAACGACTTCTTTGAACAATTTTTTGGTTATTATTTCTTCTACATTTTGAAGCCATTTTATCTTTTTCAAGCACAGTAAACTAAAAAACCATGTATTTTTTATTGCATAAAAGAACAGAAGATTACTGGCAACGAGCGCTAACATGGCCGCAAAAAGAAAATTTTATTTTCAACTCAAAACAGCGCCGCAAAAATCCATCATGACGTCACGTGTGATACGCCGCTTGTGCTTGCACTTGGAAAGCATTTCCTAATTTCAAGCGGCAACCCCTCACTTGCAATACATCATTTGAAAGATAATTTCAGTACCAATCCAATGCTGCAAATATTTTTTTCTACGACCACTATTAAAAACACTTGTTTTAACGTTTGTTGACAATTGTTAAAAATGGCGTTTTCTGACACCAGTATTAAAAGTAATTTCCTTTTGACACTGGTGTTAAAAGTGATTTACTTTTAACACGCAGTGTTAAAAGTGACAAAGCAACAACAATTAAACAAGTCGCGGCAACAAATTGTCACTATACCTTAGTTACGGCGAATTTCATGGACGTTTTCAATTAATAATTTGAAAACTTCTGCTTTTAATCGTGTTTGTAGAAAAAATAGCGTATGATATGCGTGTGAAAAGTGATTTTATTTTGTTCCCTTCTCACAAAATAAAATACGACTTTTAACACTTATATCATAAATAACTATTAATATCCGTCTACCTTCCAACCCGATCAACAGTAAAATTTCAAATTACATTTGGACCTTTTGTGATGCATCATTTTAAAGAGCATGAAATCCTCTGTAAATCAATGCAACAATTTTTGAAATCCATCCACCCGTTCAAAAGTTACAGAAGAAACAATAATTATTTCTACGGCGCTAGATCCATAAGATCACTGCAGGCTGGCAAACACGAGCGGGCAACTGTATCACAAATGACGTCACGAGGCTCACTCAAACCGATTCTAGCACCGAATTAAAGTTCTTTGGGGCAATTTTATTTACGGCAACATTTATAAAATGCTATAAACTATTAATTACACCAATTTTTGAAAAATTAATATTTTTAAGTTTACTGTTCCTTTAAGGAAACATAGATTCGAATTTTAGATAACTAAAAGAGGTCATATCTTCTTTATAGTCCGGGAGACAGTGACGTTTTTGGGTACCTACGTCATTTCAGTAAATTTGGTTTGGCAATTTTATAGTTATTTTCATACTGCAGATTACTAAAACAAAAGCCTGTCATAAATCTTGCGGGACAGGGGCTAGTGGCAGTGATTTCAGTTTCTCAAAAATTTACATCTTGGATACGGTAATAACGGGTGTCCTAAAAAAAACCGAACGAAATATTTTCGGTAATAACTCGTGCATTTCTTATCCGATTTGGATGAACCTGGCCTTAAATTGAAGCCAAGGAATCAGGCTTTCGAACTGTCTAAGAACTTACGACAGATGGTGCTGCAATAGATCTCTTAGTGATACTTGTCTCAAAGGTTCATTTCAGGGGCTTGGGGATTGATCAATTATCAACCAGTCGTTATGAGACTCACATGATTTTGAAGGACGTTCATTTTTCTTTAAGAACGTTGTTTCAGAAGTTAATTTGGTTCACGCATTGACTTTCTGTGATTATTTAAAAAATATGTGTTTTCACATTTTTTCATGCAGAATGAACATGACTAAAGTGACAATGAAGCAACAAGAGCTTAATTCTCAGTAATAACCTTTAAATTTCCTACAGTTCTCATCCGCTTGTGGTTTTCATTCAATTAGATCGTGTATTACCGAAAATGCATCACTGTTACTTCAGTTATGGTCATTAGGCGTGAAAATAAGGGAAAACATATGATTTTTAAAAAATCACAGAAAATTAATTTGTGAATCAAAACGAACTTCTGAAAGAAGCTTTTTGAAGAAAAGTAAACGTGCTTCAAGGTTATTTTTATCTCATAACCATTGGTTGTTAACTGACCAATCCCCATGCACGTAAAGTAAGCCTTTAAAACAAGCATGGCTAAGGCTACTACGGCAGCGCCATCTCAGATCAAGAATCTGTAAAGAAATTCAAGATATCTTGTTTAGTTCCTGAAATATACTGAAAAAACTGAAAAATGTCATATTTGAATCTAGAAGGCTTAGAAAACTTTCCCTCGTTTCACTTTGCCCTTTAAGTAAGATAATGTAATTGAACCAAATTTCATAATGATCTTCCGATTAGTAACCAAGTTATAACACGTTGTCAATTTTCAGTATTTTCAGTATATTTCAGTAACCAATCTAGATATCTTAGATTTATTTTCAGATTTTTAATCTACATTGAAAAACACAACTTTTTTCTAATTGAATAAAATTTCGTATCTGTTACCGTCTTCAAGATGTCAATTTTTGAAAAATTGAAATGGCCGCCATTTTAGCCCTTGTCACACAAGATTTATGGCAGATCTTCATTTTAGAAATCTCCAGCATGAAAATAACTATAAAAGTGCTAAACCAAATTTGGAATTAACTGGAATTATTATGGAATTATTTGGAATTGATATGTACATCATTTAAAAGAAATTAAAGGAATTAGTTGGAATTAGCTGGAATTAATACGGAATTGGCGCGGAATTGATTGGAATTATTTTTAAGTACAGCATTATACCTATACCCAATATAAGTTATTGAATATGCCCCCAAATGTACACGTGAAGTGCATGGCACAACTTTTTTCGATTAAATTAGAAAAAAGTTGCACTATTTCTTGGTGATTACGAATCTGAAGAAAATTCTACGGTATCTTGATTCGTTCCTGAATTATCCCAAAAAATCTGTTAAAAATATAAAAGTTCAAAGTTTCAATTAAATAACATCAATAAGAAAGATATGAACTTTTCTTGAAAGTCGCATTCTTCAGTTTTTTCGGGATAACTCAAGAACGAATCAAGATATCGGAAAATATCGGATTCTTAATCGACAAGAAACAGTGCAACTTTTTTCTAATTTAACCTAATTCCTACATCTTACGTTTAGGAGATGCCAATGGTGAGCAGTGAAAAAGGAACCACCCTGTATTGGAAAAGAATTAAATTAACTAATGGAATTAATAAGGAATTAATCTGAAATTGATGGAATTAATCGGGAATTGATGGAATTAATCTGGAATTGATGGAATTAATCTGTAATTAACCTGGAATTGATCTGGAATTGACGGAATTAATGAAATTAATGGAACTAAACTGGAATTATTGGAATTAATTTCCGATTGGAATTAATTGTACACAATTTTTTTGAGTGATCAGCCCCCCAGTTTTCAGTACGCACGACCATCCACTATTTACTCATTTGTTTTAAACACATTTTTCTAACATAGCTTGTCTATAAAAGTCATTCAGTCTTTATTCTTATCTTACCCCTTAAGTAAATATGAATTTCCATTGAAATAAAAATATCAAGAAATATCAAGATTTCTTGATAAAATCGTCAAGAATCTTGAGTCTTGAAACGGTACCTACGTCTTGTCTTGTATTGAATTGCGAAATCTCATCTTGTCCCAATCTTGTCTTGATTTTTTATCAAGATCAAGACAAGATCAAGAAATTGTCTTGATCTTGATGAAACACTAGTACTTATAGTAGCGCTACATTTATAAGAATTCGAACGAAGTTAGACGGTTAGCACCCCGCTGTTTAAGAGGGGTCGTATGAGATATTAGCACAGAGAACCAGGCAGTTTTAACACCTTCACAGAGTTCATTTATTCGCGTCAGGTCTTAAAATTGTCTGGTTCTCTGTGCAAATATCATAAACGACCCCTATTAAATAGCGGGGTTCTAATCATTTATATAGCCTCGTTACTATCCTCGTTCACCTTCTTATAAATATACGGCTACTACCTTTTTGGGCTGTTTCATGGGCCGAACCGTAAGGATGGTAAACCTGCTACGCACTTTGGACAGGACAGAATCATATTTTGGATCCTCGCTTTGGATCCAAACGCAGCATCAGCCGAAACGTTCAATTATGTGATTGGAAAAAACCGCACCCCCAAGTCCCAAGTAAAATTTTGTCTTCCCCGACCTTGAAGAAGAGGTTCCCATGTCCCAAGACAAAATGTATTGAGAGGAGCCGTTAATAATTCCAATCATCTTCCCAAGCTAAATGGAGAGCTGATAATGATGTTTTTTTTGCGATATGAGCAATAATTCGCAAAGGACCGTGTTTCCCCCGTGGTTTTCCCAGATGATGGAAAATTGTACCATTATAATTTAAGATGTCGTTATGCCTACTTTGAGCTGAACGTCTGTCCAAATGTCCGTACCTGCCCATTTTTTTTGTGTAGCTGATGCCTTATTTTGTTTAATAAGATCCTTAATTAAGAGCCCATGAATCAAAATGTATTGTATTTATCGATTTTGTGCCAAATTTGTAAGGCCAAATTTTGCTTTCCACCGAAATTTTTTTCACTTTTTAACTACTTTTTGTTCGAAAAAAAGCAAAATTTAGTTTTTTTCTAATGTTAGAACCGGGGACCGGTTCTTGTCGGCGAGGGGGTGATGTCACATAGTGGAGTTTTGTGCTTATTCAACAATAAATGTGTCATCGCTTCCTTCGAGGTACATCACGTACAACTGGGGAGTCGGTGGCCTGCCAAGCCACTGGCCGGTTGTGCGTGGAGTATCTCCCCTTAGGGTAAGTACTCTGTCCTTTTGATAAATTATTTGATAATAATTATTTGTTCCAATTGATTGCCTCCTTGTGTTAATAAGTAAATCATTTCATTTTTATCTTGTCTTTTGCGGATGTCCTTTTAGTCCTCTCCCATTTTCCCCCCATACAACCCCGGTACCAGCTCTGGACCCAAAAGGGCCAGATGCGACAATATACCTACAATAATGTGCTAAGAAAATTAGAGATGATTAGCTAATCGACTGATCAATCACAGAATGAGGAATAAAACAAAAAAAACGGATACAAGTAGAGCCAACAACTTAAACAAACGTAACAGTAAAAAGAGGCGAAAAATAGGATAATAATTTTGAGGTACCTGCATATCCTCCGCAGAAGAGTTCATTGTCATTATAGTTAACTGGATTAGGAAAGCCAAACCTCCACATGGAATTCCGGGCAGGAGGGTCCATCAATCTGCCGTGACTCCTAACGAAATGGTACAACTGTACCAACAGCAAAAGCCTCGTCAGTTTCATGTTTTCTGCAAAAGCCAACAAACTTCATCAAAACAAATCAAAGTTTGGTGTTATATTCACAATGAATCCTACAAGGATGGGATGGATTATGAATATAAATTTAGTTATTCATCGACTGCCGGTCACCGCAGACAGTTTGGTACGATAAAGAACAGGTTAATCATAGGTAGATATTTTTAAAGGACGTTGCCGTTTGACATTTCTGAAAATTTACTTAAACGCTATAATATTTAATGTAAATTATCAACAACGTGTTCAATTATGTTTATCTTGTGGCTGTGTTGTCTTCGAGAAGAATGCGTTGACGTGACATGGCACTTCTCGTTTGTAAATGTAATTTTCTGGATCACCTTTTAAAGTGGTTTTTAAATATATCAAATTAATATTAATAGTTTCTAATTGCCGTATGTAAATTTTGTCCGAATTGTTCAAGCCTAAATAGTTGCGGTATTATTTTGCAGACGTTCAAAAAAACAGCGTGGACAAGTTTGTAAATGGCAAAAACAACAAAAGGAAATAAGTTCACCTTCAAAGCAGTGGACCTAATAAGATAATAAATTAACAACGTTTATAGGTATTGTTAATTTATTACTTTTTTTTAAGTACCTACCTACCTACAAGTAGGCAGTTCACTCGCTAAAACAATTGTCGACGTATTTTGAGTGGTACCTACTTCGAATGCTTCGGCAATTACATTGATTGCTTCACTAATATTTCAAATATTTTGAGCTTTATTATATAGGGTGTAACAGGGTTGTGTGCAAGAAACTTCGGGAGTAGATTTGGGAGGAAGTGGGGTGGCTTTGGCACTCGGTGTGAGATTGGCCACTTTTTAGAATTTGTTAGTGGAGCTCTGTACAATTTTGATGTCTTACCTCCAGTATAATTTTTTTCGTAATCAATTGCTTGGTTATTGCAAAAGAAAACATTTTTCAGACTACAAAAATTCTACCAAAATTGAAGGTCAAAAAACTTCTCCTGCCCCCACTAGGTAAGTGACTGTAGCGGAAATTCTTCACCGCCCTTGTGATTATACATCCTTCCCCTTGTAGTACCACCCAAATTTAATGGGGGTAAATCACCCCCCTGGCTCCTAGAGGGTGGCCAAACTTAGACCGACATTTTTACAGGTTGGGAGGGTAAGTTTGGCCGCCCTAGGAGCCAGGGGGGTGATTTACCCCCACAAAATTTGGGTGGTACTACAAGGGGAAAGATGTACAATAACAAGGGCAGTGAAGAATTTCCGCTCCAGTCACTTATTTAGTGAAGTTGAGACAGAAGTTGGGAATGAAATTTGAGAGAAATTTGTTTATTTTTATATGAATATTGTCTATTTTTAAAAATAAAGTATCTTTTTGACGTTCAATAGAATATAATGCATGTATCACACAGAAAATATGCGTTACAAGGGTTTTATACCCTACAAAATTGGCAAATGCTAAAAAAAAAATATTTTGTGTTGTAGTCAATCTTAAACCTAAGATGGTTTAAATTGATTTAACATGCAAAATGAACAAGTGGCCAATTTGACCCCCACTTGCCAGGTAATTTGGTAAATTAAATAAAATCATCTGCGACAAATTTTCGGGTTCTAAAACGAATATAGTCAATTTATTCGAAAACGCTGCTTCGATCCTACCGATTATTTTTTAGAGCACCTTTTATATGTTGTCTTATGTACGAAAGCGTAGAGCTGACTTTTTTATTTTGTAATATAAAGAAAAAGTGTAAATTTACAGAAAAAAGTATAAATTTATAGAAAAAGTGTAAGTTTACAGAAAAAGTGTAACTTTACAGAAAAAGTGTAACTACAGAAAAAGTGTAACTTTACAGAAAAAGTGTAAATTTACAGAAAAAGTGTACATTTACAGAAAAAGTGTAAATTTACAGAAAAAGTGTAACTTTCCAGAAAAAGTGTAAATTTACAGAAAATAGTATAAATTTACAGAAAAAGTGTAAAACAGAAAAAGTGTAACTTTACGGAAAACGTGTAAAACAGAAAAAAGAATTTTGCAGAAAAAGTGTAAAACAGAAAAAGTATAAATTTACAGAAAAAAGTATAAATTTACAGAAAAAGTGTAACTTTACAGAAAAAGTGTAAAACAGAAAAAAGTGTAAATTTGCAGAAAAAGTGTAAAACAGAAAAAGTGTAAATTTACTGAAAAGGTGTAAATTTACAGAAAAAGTGTAAATTTACAGAAAAAGTGTTTTACAGGAAAAGTGCAACTTCACAGAAAAAGTGTAAATTTACAGAAAAAAGTATAAATTTACAGAAAAAGTGTAAATTTACAGAAAAAGTGTAACTTTACAGAAAAAGTGTAAAACAGAAAAAAGTATAAATTAGCAGAAAAAGTGTAAATTTACAGAAAAAGTGTAAATTTATATTTTCGTTTTGAGAACACCGTTACCGAGTTGTACAGGGTAGTCCAAAAGCATTAATATACGGCTCTACGGCCAAATTTTTAGATGAATAGAATAAGAAATCCATGGTAAATGGTTGTAGGTATAATTTAGCAATAAACAAAAATTACATAAATTGAGCAATAAATTTTTAAATTTAAGTTTTCAATATTAAGGATGTTTCTTCAGAATGCAAGATTTGTAATTTTTGGTCATTTTATTAATTAACATCCTCGCAACAGATGATGAAATAAAAATTTGAAAAAATTAATTAAAAATTAAGTCATATTTTGTTATTATGAATAATTTCCAGCTCTACCTATACTTCTCTAAAAAATTAAATGAAAAATGAAACTGCCCATAATTTGGGTTTGAAAAAACTTGATAAACTTTTCAGAACCTGTTCAAGGCAGTAAGATAGGTATTGCTCGAGGTCTAATTCTCCACCAATTTATTCTTAAGTATAAACCTTTTAGCATTTCAAGTGCGACGTTGAAAAGATCGATGAATTAAATAAGAATTTCGAATAAAAGGCACGAAAAGTTACACTAACACAAATAATAATCCACAAAACGAGGGCAATTGTGTTTAAAATTCAGCCGCAAACTTTCGGTTTCATAATCGGCATTACATGTCAAGCAGTTAAATTATTTTGGATTGTCTGCCATCGCAGAATAACTGTTGAATTTTGCGCGTCGATCTAAGCAAACAAAAATATTTCAAGCAGGTGGAATGTACAGTTATTATACCATAGGTGGACCTGGGCACCTTCAAATATCTTTCCTGTTAAATTTCAACGATTGTCATAAATCAGTGATGATGCCGGGTCATTGATTCTTTTTAACAAATATTTTTCAGTCAATTTTTGGAATTTTTTTTATCGTATACATAATTAAAATGTTTTTAAGAACTCATCAAATTTTGATAAACTGATCATTTGAGAAAATTTGACAAAAAAATTATAAATATATTCTACTAAATTAAATATTATTACATAAAAAGGGTAAATTAGCATTTAGCAGGAAATAATCAATATGAAATGGTTAATTTTAAGATTATGCAAGATATATTTGGCTTACTTGAACTGGAGCAGGAACTGAAGCTTTACAGTGGTTGTTAGCAGGAGCGCGCACGTTTTCAGACTGACGTCCTGTCTTAGGGAAGCTCTTCGCGTCCGACGACATCTACCAGAAGGTCGTGTTTGTGATCATTAGCCTTTGGTTGCACCCATGTGTCATCTTCCAAAAATTTAAATTGGTCGCGACGGATTCGAAGACAACATTTTTAAGTCCCATTTTACGGTTCGTCTCATCTGGCTCGGACATCAAAACAGATAATATTCTCAGAACCAATTAATTCGTCTTCAAATTTGTTTTAGTTGTTACATGCCTGAAAATATCTCGAAACACAGTTTTGCCTGATTATTTTATACGTTAAGTATTGAACCAATCCAAAACAGCATTTAGTACGCCAGTAACCAATCAAATCCTGATTACAGCGATAATACTACAACCTCAACTTGACACTACTTACCCAATACTTTAATTTATAAAATAATCTGCAAAATATGATTCGTAGTCTCTTGGTTGGCTTGTTGAGTCTTCATGGATACATTACTTGTTAAATGGTAGATCTTTTTCGGCCAAAGAGGACTCGAGAAAGCTCTCTTCCTCTTTTTAGCCTAAAAAAAATCTACCATTTTGACTCTTAGTTGATTCGGACGTCAAAACCCGCGGCAATCAAGAGAGTACTCGGCGTATTACTATTGATAATTCACAGCCTAAGAATCCTGGTAGATAAAGAGAGAGGGTTTAAGTAATCTGGTATAAAACAATGAACCCTGTGGAAGCTGTCCTTGCCCTGATGCAGACTTCTTTAGGGTAGGTACTTGATATTTTGTTCCATTTTCTTTGAAGAAAAACCAAAACAGCTATTCCGTAGGATAAATGGCAAATTGCCTTACTTATTTTTGACCAAGTCTTAACGTAACATTCTCAAAAGACGCATCAAAATACTCCTCGAGAAAGTCTTTTCTAGCTGTAGACGGGAAAATGAAGATTCGTTGTAAATGTTCCACATAAAATGTGTTTAAAATTTTATGGTGATTTCTTTACCTCCTACCATTTTACATTTTTGTGCTAGGAGACTTCTTTGCAGGTTTTCTGTTTAGCCAATCTTGTATGGTTACAAAGAGCCCACGACCTTGAAAATTGGTTGATGAATGAAGAAGTTATCAGGGAGTCAATGAAATAAAAGTTATTTTTTAATTCCTGGGGGAAGAAGTGTTATCGGCAAAAAACGACAAAAGGGTTTCGAGATATTGATCCTGGGCACCTGTTCCACTCATTAAAAAAATAAAAAAAATTTTTTCTTGGAATTGGGGATGGTCTAAAACTTCACATTTTTGCAAGTTGCTTGGAAACAACCATGTCGAGCCATGGATGAAAACACCAACACTCTTGTGGTAACACTGGAATGAAGCCAATAAAATGATCTTTCTAACGTAAGAAAGCGATTCACAATTGCGGCGCTGTGTGAAAAGTTATTGTGATTTGAACAGACGGGAGAATTTTAGCCTGAAAGGTTCATTTGGCCGCCAGTTTATATTATTTATTTTTTCTGGAATCCTATTGATTTATTTATGAACAACCCTCGGAACAACCGAAGTAAGTAAATACGCAAGAAGTTATGTAACACTTTAGGAATAAATTCACCCCTGCAAATCATAAAGGGGTGAACTCATGAGGGGTTGAATATGCGAATTTCTAAATAGCCGCAATTTTTGAACGAATTGAATTAGGGTGGTGAAATTGAAAGCACAACTTTCTTTAGAGTATGTGGGGGCGGTGAAATTGGGAGTTGGAGTTTAGGGGTTTGAACGTCTATAAAGCCTTGTAATTTGATACAGAGAAGTAATATCTGCTGTGAAATTGTGAGGCCTTACACATTGTGTCTTCGAAAAGGGAGGAGTGAATAGGCTACTTGCACATTTCGTAATTTCGGGATATTTTAATGTAAATGCATCAATAAAGATACAAGGAATCGTCAGCGAACATCAATTTTATTTAAAAAACGTTTGTTTATTTGTAAATAAATAAATAATTCAGAAACGCCGTTGTACGACTTGTGACGTCATAAATCGTACAGCGGATGCAATTTGACAACAGTTTATTTGAGGGTGACGTTTAATAATTAATTTGAAAAGTCAGCCTTAGCAGTTGGCAATAAGAGGGATCAAAAGTAACCTCTAACGTTGTAAAAGGAGGTAAGTACAATGTTATTAGTTGTTTGGGTTGGCATCTTGTACCTTTGTACCCACTGGCAAAGAGTACTGGTGACTACTATAAAATATTTAAGATTTATGAATGAAAGACGTCGGGTCAGGTTAGACAGCGACGTTGTCACATGTAAGAAAATTATGTTCGAATGGCTGGGCTGGTCTTTTGGCGGGAAGTTTGGAAATGCTACTTTCTCATTTTTTTTTGAGCTCCACCGACAAGATATTGGAATTTAAGGTATCTGGAAGGATCAGATATATCCCGAACTTCAATTTAACATCAAAAACAAAATTGATGCAAGATGCCTATTCTAGGAGTTTATCGAAAAACCACTCTTAAAGGCGCTACAACCCCCAACGTGAAGAAACACAATAATACGATAACTTAAAACTGGTCAACGTATCAAGGCCGAATTTAATGTGTCAGTGACAGGGGTGGAGGGATGACCAATTTTTCATTATGATCTAACAAGGGGGATGAAATTTAAGGGTTGAAACTAGAATTTTTTCTGGAAAATGGTAGCATAAAATTAAAAGATTCGATAGATTTCGATCAACCCTTAAACCCTAGCGAGAGTAAAGAAAGTACATTCTATTTACTTTTTTGGGCTTTTTCAAAGTCATTTTCATTATTCGATAGATCTGCTTGACTACAGTTACTTTTCACCCCTTTTAATGTTTCATCGCCGTTCACAATTTTGCAACACCCCAAGCGTTAATTTGTATAATTGCCTTATTTTTGTGTTATTTTTTGTAAATCGACTTAACTTCGGTTAATTTTCACCACCTTTCACTTTTCATCCCCGTTTACAATTTTTCAACCCCCTAAGCATTTGGATTACGTTTACCCTTTTCACTTTTTCAAGCCTCTTCGCAATATTTCAACCCTCCTAAAGCGAAGTTTGCGTAATTGGGTTATTTTCGTCTTATTTTCTCTAATTCGACTTAACCGCGGTTAATTTTCACCCCTCTTATATCTTTTCATACCCCTTTACAATTTTTCAACACTCTGAGCGACAATTTTACAAAATTGCCTTATTTTCCACGTTACTTATGTGGAAATTCTTGTAACTGCAGTATTTCATTGTTTTGGACTTCTCATCGCCTCCATAATTTTTCAAACCTTCAGAGTTCGCAAGTTTTTATGCTTCTTGTCACAGTCAGTTCTCGCAGGGAGTAGGGTAGGCCCACTGGTCAAGAGGGCCCACAGCTGACAAGTGTGCACTCAAAAAAAGGAGTTCTGAAAAATAAAACGCAAGCCCGATCCCAGGGCGGTGGATCTTCTCCCGTACGGGAGGTAGGTAGCGAATAGGCAGGCTACTAATTGAAGTTGGTAATTAAGGACGCCACTGGCTTTATTTACCCTGATGCGACGACGTCGAAAGCCAGAAATCACAAGATAAATCTCCTATAAACTGAGGGGAGTGGCTAGCTTTAGCAATAACACACAAACATAAAAACTATGTACATTTATATATATATCAGTTTGATACAAAAATTCGTTTACAAGTTATAATGGTGATAATTTCATAACTTAAAATGATGACAGCAGAATCGTACCGCAATCCGGACGAAACAGAGCCTTAACGGAGCTCCAACTTAGTTGACCGGTAAATTTCGAGCGCAAATTGGACGGCCGCAGGTACCTACTAATCCGCAAAATGACGCAAATGATCGCGCAAGTTAGTGAAGGGTCGAATTAAGCGGAGGCCATAAACGGCCACACGTAAAGTACCGCCACGAACGGATATTTTTGGTACTAAACGGCTGAAGGCCAAATTAATAACAGTTAAAGATTATGAGTTTACAATTAAATGGCAAAATTTGAGTAATGTAGCAGAAAAAGACAAATTCGTACTGAATAAAACAAATTAAAGGGGGTGAAGCCCAAATACACAATTCAAAATAACTCAAGGGGGTGCAGATTGTGTTCACACCCTCCAATCCTGAGTCGGAGGGACAGTTCCGGATGTGGCGAAGCCCCTCGGTGAAAATATGGAACGGACTCACCGAATACAGCTCCGAAGGAAGGCAAGGACTGAGCGAACAGCTGTGCTGAGCCAAGATCGTCGCCCCCTAGCCTGGGGGTGGCCTCGAGCAGATATGGCCGGTCCTGTCTCAATCTCTCGATACCTCCAGCCGGGGAAGGAAAATATCCGCCACAGTGGTTGGACTGAACGAGTGCTTCAACAATCCACAATATTCTAACCGGAACAACACGAAGATGGGGGGAGAATCTCCAACCCTATAAATATAACCAACACAGGGTGGTCTTCAAACCCCTCGAAAAACACTGAAGGAAGGGTACTCCAATTCCCACCCGAAAAATGCTAAGGCACTTAAGCCCTACCCAAACAAAATAGGAGCGTTCAAGCCCTATCCGAAAACCCTAAAATAAATATTAGAACAAGAAATCTTTCATTAAAGTTTTACCTCGTGGTAGAGGGCGTACTGTCAAACAACCGACGAAGAAATTCTGCTTTGAGGTCAACAAAACCCGACAAACGGTATGTTGGGGCACCGATCAAGGGCACTTCACCAACCTGGGGCGGAATCCTGCAATCTCCCGAGGGAATTCACACAAATACCAGGACGCCGTCTACGACCTCTTGTTACGTCAATTGCCTGACCGGAAAGGAGGTCAGAAAATGGCCGGAAGCCTGACGGAAGACACAGCGCCCTCTCTGGCACCTTCCGGAACCAAAATTCCCCCAGACAGATTAACATTGGTAGCCCAAATTCCCCCGCTCGTAGATAAAACTAACTTAACCTCGAAATCTGACAGTTGTTGATATTCCGCAATTTAATGATAATTCGGCCAAATTGGCCGTGAAACCCAGATTTAAATACCGAAACGGGGTTACGGATCCCTAATAAACCACCAGGTAAGTAATTCTTTACCATGTGACTTATTTACCGACACTAAACTTTGAGACACAAACGTCATCCGAAGCGCCCCCAAAAGACGCCGATCTTCCGCTGCCACCACACGACCCCTGCAGAGGGAGGCCGAGAATTATAACCGATGATGCAAAATAGCAGCGGAGAAGGAGAAACCGAGCAATATCCACCCTTGAAAGTGGAGCAGCTCGGGGGCTCGAAAATGAACGTGACATTCTTTATTCATTTTCTACTGTTTAATTCTGTACGGCCAATTTTCAACATTTTGCCTTTTTGACACCACTGTGCTTCTGCGAAGACGCTACTACTAGGTGCAGATTGATTAAATCTGCACCAGATTGCACCAGTAGATTCAGTCCACCCACCATTACATTCACATTAACATGATAGACATCTACAGGGATACACGTCGCATTGATGTACATCTTCCGGTGACTTTTTTATCGGGGGTGAATTTAATTTTATTACTGCCAATTTAAATGCGATTGCAGTTTCTAATAAATACAGGTCAATGCGCAATACGAAGTTCGACAAACCTTGAAAATTTCAAAAAAAATTGCCGCAGTCTTGAATTCCCCCCGAACGCCGTTTTGCACTTCAAATATTTCATAGTTGTTGGGGTTGCTATACAGGGTGTTTTGCAACCGCGTGTAAGTTTTTTAACATTAGATTGCCCATCAAAAATGGTGACGATTGGCACAAAATTGTTTAGGTCGAAATCGTCTCCTAAGGAAGTTAGGGCTTTACCATAGGGAGCAGTTTTTCTTATTTGGATATCTCTAAAACCACTCATTAAATAAAAAAATACCAAGAATAGTAAAAGTTGCAGTTCAAGCTGCTCTTTACAACAGGCACTACCATTTGTAAAATGCGTAACCTTGAAAAATTTTCCAGTTACCTTAGGTACGGATATCTCTAAAACCACGCATTAAATCAAAAAATACCAAGTATAGTAAAAGTTGCAGTTTGAATTGCCCTTTCTAACGGACACCACCATTTTTAAAGCGCGTGACCTTCAAACATTTTCCGGAAGAAAATGTCAAAGGTGTCTCCGTTTTCTGGGGATCCCGTGGTCATAATCCAACGAAATTCCCCACGTAGATGTATATTCACTAGCTACTAGTGTCCACCAAATTTCAATCAAATCCGTTAATCCGTTCCTGAGATAACTAAGAAAAACTGCTCCCGATGGCTGACTTTATAGCCCTATAACTTCCTTAGGAGACGACTTCGACCTAAACAATTTTGTGCCAATCATTACCATTTTCGATGGGCAATCTGAGGTTAAAAAACTTACACGCGGTTGCAAAACACCCTGTATATCAATCCGCCCAAAATTGTTTGGTCTAAATTCTATTTAATCTCCAACATTCGCTAATTATTAATCACTCCAAGGCATCGGATTTGGTTTATTTTAAATCATATATTGACAAAATTTCGATAATCAGTCAGATCAGAATAAAAGTGGTTCACAGACCTAAATTTAGTTTATGACAAAAGAAAAATGAAACGATTCGGCAACAGATTGTTTTTTCCCCGTTTTTTAACAGGTTTTACCAAAATTATTAAGGACGGCGCCTGAAACCATTAGACGAAACAACAAAACAATTTATTTTTTAGTTTTATAACAAATAACAATTCAAAGAAAAAACTTCAATCAACAACACGGCACTTCCAACTTTTCCTCCTCCTTCAGATTAACGTACTCCTCAGTCTTGTCCCAAACTTCCTTGCAAAATTCAGTATTCCATGTTTTTGGTGGTGGAAGGAAAGTTTTGCAATCCCAAAAGTGCTTCCCAGTGACCTCCTTTAGTTTATTTGAAACTGCCAAAGCAATCGTGGTCTGCGCCCCCTCTTCCGGACTCTGCAAAATTTAGAATTATTTTCTTCATCTCCAATATAACTTCAGGACATCTACCTTTCCGTATAAGAATAATACTGTGTTAACAACAAGTTTGCCCAGGAATTCAAACCCTAAAATCCTCGAGGACTTCAGATAAATCTCGGTATTGACCATTCCTGGGTGCAAGGAGTTTGAAGTAATCCCAAATTGCCTCAGTCGCTCTGCAAAGCCATACGCGGCGATAATGTTGCACAGTTTTGAATTGCCGTAAACTAGGGTTGAGTTCCAGAAGGTTAGTTTGTGATCTCTTGGATAATTGAGATTTTCTGTTGTGAGATTGTGCCAGAAGAACGCAGTTGCAGAACTGACAAAAACAATTCTACTTGGAGCTGACTTTTTCAGTAAACCTAGAAGAATTTTCAAAATTTTTGATGGAAACTATTATAAAAATCCTAGCATACTCTCCATTCATTTTCTATTGAAGTGACAGAACGTCAAAATCTAATGTTGGTACACTTACTCGCAAAAAAATCGGGACAACCGAAAAAAATTTCAACCCCAAAACTCACCCCTTTCAGCCCCCTAACTCAAAAAATGGACAAAGAGGAAATTGAGTGTCCCGATTTTTTTGTGAGTAAGTGTACGAGGAAATTTTGCAAAGAATTTTACTAACATGTGAGTTGATAGAAGCGATTCCAATGCGATACGTCAGAAAACATGACAAATGTCAAAATTTTGCAATTGCTCTGAATTGGCCCAAAATGGCCTTTGTGTGCGTGCAGTTTTGAGTAAAGTGCAAGGAAAAATATTCACGATAAAGCCTCAGGTACGTTTATCTGTGACACTGCTTCTAACAATAAAAATAAACCCTAGAAGATTTGGTTTATGCAATGTTTTTGCTTTCCCGCTAAATTTCTATCAAATTGTCAAAAGTACAGGCCCTTACAAATTAGGGTTGTACAGTTCCAGAAAAATTTTAGATCTTCAATAGAAAATAAATGGAGTTTAGAATTTTAAGCTTACCAACAAGTAGATGAGTAAGAAGAAAAGGTCCGAAATGATTTATCTGCATGGTGGGGTGGAGACCATCGTCAGTATATTTATTTTCAACAGCAGCAACACCCGCATTGTTGATCAAAATATCGAGTCTGTCCTCCTTTTCGTTTATTCCTTTGGCAAACTTTCTGATTGATTGAAGGCAAGCCAGGTCTAGAGTTTTTGTTTCTATATCGGTATTGTTTGTTATTTGTGTTATTTTAGTTTTAGCTTTTATTGCATTCTCCGGGTCTTTGTCTGCTATGATTACACGGCATCCTCTTGACGCTAAGTTTAAAGCTGTTTCATAACCAATTCCTGAAAAAAATAAAAAGTTTAGCAGATGTACCTATTGTCCAATCCAGAGTATGTACTTAGTTACTCCCCTATCTACTTTTAGGGGGCTGTAACTACCCTAGAAAGCTAAATTCGATTTCTTTTATAGAAGTACATATGTAGTTAATTTTGTTTTGGACCAAAGAATAGGAGCAGAAAATTTTGTGGTAACCTCGTAGGATAATCCTCACTTTAATAAATAATTTAATATTCAAGAAAGAAGAAGATGGATATCAAATTTCAATTTTGGTCAGTTATCTACAAGCACAAAGAACACGTTTTCTGCATGTAGATCATAAAAATAATGAAAGTTAATAATTTTCGCTAAAGACTAGTAGGTAGGTATGCAGGGTCGTTCAACCAAAACAAAAAAAATGGGCAGCTGCGGAAGTGGCTGGAACCTCGTCACTTGGGAAACAGAATTTAAAGACCTTTCATGTGCTGACAAAACAAATTAATTGTGGTCATCTCTCAAATTTCACAGTTGACATGCCATTGACCGTCTGTCACTAAAATCAAGTAAATTTTCCTACTTTCTAAACTTACGTTTTTTCTCTACCAACCTTAAAGCGTTTTCTGAGATTTTTCAAAACTTTACGAACTTTTGATAGAATAGTCTTACTCTGTTTGAAAGCATTTTTGGGAACATTTGAAGACTTTTCATGCTGTGATAAAGAAAATGGAAATAGGAATAATAGTACCTATCTACAAGAAAGGAGACATAAAGGACTGTAACAATTATAGGGGAATTACCCTGCTCAGCTCAGTGGCGAAAGTATACGCGAGGATACTAGACAAAAGGATAAGGGAGCAAATAGAAGAAACTTTAGAAGACACGCAGTATGGGTTCAGACCAAACAGAGGAGTTACAGACGCTAATTTTATTCTAAGGCAAATAAGTGAGAAAACTATAAGAGAAGCTGGAGAAATATATCTATGTTTCGTAGATCTGGAGAAAGCCTTTGACAGGGTAAATAGAGAAGATATTTGGAGAGCACTGAAGAAGAGAGGAGTAGACAAAATCTTAATCAGAGGGGTGAAAAGCCTGTACAAAGGAACGAAAAACTTTGTAAGATCAGGACACGAAAAATCAAGCTTATTTGAAACGACGAAAGACGTGAAGCAGGGATGTATACTGAGCCCACAACTATTTGCCTTAGTCCTAGATGAAGCAATTAAGGAAGCAAAAGAGAATGTGAAACAATACCAAATAGGATACTGGAGAATGAAAGAAGTAAAGATATCGGAAATATGCTACGCCGACGATATGATGCTAATAGCCAAGGATGAAAAAACACTTAACGAAAACATAGAAAGATACAACCAAAGTTTGAGCAACAAAAGCATGAAGATAAACACGAACAAAACTAAATCAATGATAATAAACAACTCAGAAAAAGAACACAAAATAAGGGTAGACAATGTGATTCTGGAACAAGTAAAAAAGTTTAAGTACCTAGGAACGATGATAGCACAGGATGGAAGTTTAATAGAAGAAATAATAGAAAGAACGGGAGCAGCAGGGAGGCTATTTAATGGTATAAAAAACTCCTTTCTGGCGAACAAAGAAATACCGAAACAAACGAAAGTACAAATTTTTGAAAAAGTAGCAAAGCCAATCTTAGTCTATGGTTCAGAAGCGTGGACGATAACTGAAACTCAGAAAAACAGAATGCAGAGTATAGAAATGAGATACCTAAGGAAGATAGAGGGAAAGACAAGATTAGATAAAATCAGGAACACAACATTCAGAGAAAATCTCAATACAAGCAAGCAAGCAAGCAAGCAAGCAAGCAAGCAAGTTGATATGCCAAAATGGCACTATGCAATCAAACTTAGTGCCTTCTTGGCAAAAAATTATAAAATATTTCGAATGTGGATTGCAATTTATAGGTGATTGGATGATGATTCACCACGAGGGGAGGTTCTAGCCGCTTCCGTAACTGCCCATCTTTTAAAATGCAAATTAAGTACCTCGGCACCTAATGGGCGATTACAGTATATTACAAATTTACTCCCGACACCTGACGGTAAAAGGGAACCCGATTATATCGGGTGGACCAACACTATTGCCCACCTCAATAATTGCCCTTTACCTTGAAGCTAGAGTTTTGATTTTTTTACAGGGTGTATGGGTACTAAAAACCCTTCAGAGGACGTAAAAATTTTTTTGATTGGCCCAAAAATGTGACGTCACGAAATTTTCAATGGGGCTATTTTCATGAAATAAATAATTTTTGCCCACAGGTTGGTTATTTAGGGCCTTAGGATCACGCTAAACTGATTATTTAATTTTTTGGACATCAGGTTACCAAACTGCAGAAGCTAAAAATCACGTCAATTTTTCTCACAAGTCGCCCATGAAACAACACCTAATCATTGCGAGGTATGTCCTTTATCGATCGGCGGATATTCAGAAATGTCAGTGTCAGCTTGTCATGTCGGCAGGGTCATCAAACCACATTATTCTTAATTTTCGAATTCATTCAATTAATCAATTAATTTTCCCGGAAAATTATTCAAACAAAACGCCCAAAGTTTGTTTAAGCGCGTGCGTAGTGTTCCACATTGCGCGTCAAATTAAATCAGACATAACCTCGTTTTGGAGAAATTTATCCAAATTTAAATTACAACCAGCACCAAGTACGTTTACCCATTACCCATTTGAAGGGCCTTCTGATTTGGTAAGTTTTTGGAATTTCGGTCGATTTATTTAATTGTAAAATTGAAAATTTTAGGTGACGAAGATGATATGTGTGAATCCAAAACCTAGTAGCTGGTAGCATTGTTGGTGGTATCTACTCTGCAGAAGGTCCATTAGATAATAAAGAAGCTTACTTTCAAGTGTGGAAGATTGGTCCACTGAAATTGTTGATAAAATTGAGACTGTTCCTGTTACGTTGTTAGATTTGACTCCTGATAATAAAAGCTATTCAAAGTATTTTGTAACTTAAGTAAATTGTTGAAATTCATGATGTGACAGTGCTCTGGATTTACTTAATTTCATAACGATGGGTAAGTATTAACCTACCTCCAGAAATATCAAAAATTAAGACCACACGACAGATTTTTTAACAATTTTTATTATTTTATTAATCAATTTAATCAGACAACTTGCAGCTTTGCTGTGTTTACGGACAAAGCGTGACTAATTTGGCACTGTTCATAGGTGGTACACTTGCACTGAGAAGAATAGTCCTGGTTTGTCGATTAGCTGACACTCTCCGTGATAACATTTTTGAGAATCAATTATTATGTTGCAAACAGGCTGTCTGATGAGGCTTGCAGAGAACCTACCAACAGGCCAGACACTGCCATTATTAGATTTTGGGTTCACAAAAGGGCCCCATCGTTTTATTAAACATTTTTGGTCTCCATCTAAAATTTTCAATTTTACAATTAAATAAATCGACCTAAATTCCAAAAACTTACCAAATCAGAAAGCGTACAATGGGGAAACGTACTTGGTGCTGGTTGTAAATTACATTTGGAAAAATTTCACCAAAACGAGGTTATGTGCGTTATGTGTCATTTTATCGATATGGAATTACGCACGCGCTTGTCTCACACAAACCCTATGCTTCAGGGGTTTTGTTTGAATAATTTTCCGGGAAAATTAATTAATTAATTGAATGAATTCGAAAATTAAGAATAATGTGGTTTGATGACCCTGCCGACATGACAAGCTGATACTGACATTTCTGAATATCCGCCGATCGATAAAGGACATACCTCGCAATGATTAGGTGTTGTTTCATAGGCGACTTGTGAGAAAAATTGACGAGATTTTTAGGTTCTGCAGTTTGGTAACCTGATGTCCAAAAAATTAAATAATCAGTTTAGTGTGATCCTAAGACCCTAAATAACCAACCTGTGGGCAAAAGTTATTTATTTCATGAAAATAGCCCAATTGAAAATCTCGTGACGTCACATTTTTGGGCCAATCAAAAAAATTTTTGCGTCATCTGAAGGGTTTTTAGTACCCATACACCCCGTAGAAAAATCAAAATTCTAGCTTCAAGGTAAAGGGCAATTATTGAGGTGGGCAATATTGTTGGTCCAGCCTGTATATACAATAATAATAATAAATTTGTAATATACTGTAATCGCCCATTAGGTGCCGAGGTACTTAATTTGCATTTTAAAAGATGGGCAGTTACGGAAGCGGCTAGAACCTCCCCTCGTGGTGAATCATCATCCAATCAAAAGACGTTTGTTTTGGAATAATTGACTTTTCTTCAAAAAGCTGGAGAGGCCAACACGTGATCCGATTGCCCATCAAGTTCCTTTTCCCTTCATCCGTACTTCTCAGAAGCAGAAAATGGTAAAAAACAGGCGTTTAAAAAATCCTTAATTAAGGAAAAAAATTCGTAATTACTACCAAAAATCAGTGATTACAGATTTTTTAAACACCTGCTTTTTACAATTTTCTAATTGTTCCAAAATAAAAAGGCGCCCTTGAGCACGCCCAAGCAGGGTTTGATTTTTATTTTCTAAACAAAATCATTACAACCATCAATCAAACCGATACAAAAAAAAATCACAGCAGGGAAGCGGCTGGAACCTCCCCATCGCGTGGATTTTTTATTTCCATGTAAGTAGTAATCAATCGAACAAGAAAATTTTCAGATCGTCCGGGATAACACACGCTTCACTTACGGACGCAGCAAGTTTTCTAACAGATTTGCCGCACGTTGAACATTGTGGTTTGAACTAGACACGCCCGGTATCGCCCATACTCATCCGCAAAAGTCATCGAGAAATACTATAGGCCCTGTGCGTACCTATTGATTGACACTTGATAGTTTTGGAAAGTGTTAAGGAATCGGTTTTTCAATATTATCTCTCTTTCTTTTCTTTTGACTTAGCGACTGAAATCGAGAGAATTCTCCCCAAATAAGGTATCTTGTTAATTTTTCCTACAATCAGTCGTTTTCCCGGAACGAAAAAAACGTCAACATTTTTCAGTGTAATATAACGCAACAATTTGTTCATAATACCAGAAAAATATTCAATAAAATACAGGGTGGGTGATTTTTCGATGCTCACCATTAGTATCTCGCAAACCATAATAGACAGAGAGTAGTTTAAATCGGAGAAAAAAGTTGGGCTATTTCTTGGTGATTAAGATTCTGAAGAGAATTTCCCAATATTTTGATTTCTTCCTGAGTTATCACAAAACATCTGCAAATTGGCGATTTATAGAAAAACGAAAGCAAAGGACCCCCCCGCACGATTTAAATGGAAAAGTGGTTTCGGTGGATTTGCCTGAATTTTTGATATTTTGTATCCCATAGGTGACTTGTCTGGGAGGCGCGCCGAATTTTTGTTTTTAAGACAAGTAGGTAGACCTATGTATATTTTGCGGACTGAAAAAGATACTCGGAACGACAATCCAGACTTTCACTTCGCGTCAATATACAGGATGTTCTTTTAAAGAAAAATTGAATATTAAAACGACTGAGTCCTAAATTAAATTAAAAATGTTAAATCGTTGGAAAAGAAGTTGAAATATTCTTATATGTTGTCTAAAATTCTAAAGCTTCGTCAAGTTCACAGATTTTTATTAAAATATTGCGGCTGCTTCTCCTTCTGCTCTCCAAGTGTATGTTTTACAACTAATGAGATAATTATGTCTAATCTCGCAATGATTATAATCTCGTCAATCAATTAAAAATTTAATTGAGTTTAATATTAATTTTTTTCTTTAAAATAACGCCCTGTATATTGCTGTGAAGTGAAAGTCTGGATGCTCATTCCGAGCGACTGCTTTTTCAATCCGGAAAATATGTATAGGTACTAAGTAATTGCCTATCTTAAAAAAAACTTACTCTTTATCATCGAAGACAAGCTGGTACACCCTTTAAAGATTGCATCTAACAAAAAGTGTAACTGAAAGTCGAGGAGAAAAATCGAGAAAAATATGGAAAAATCACGATTTTGACGACCTCTAACGGAAAATTTTCAAAACCAAAGGTTGAAAATTGGTTGTGGGGTGATTTTCCAAAATAAGTACAGCAAAAGTAATATTTCCCGCAAAATTGCCAATATCTTCTAAACCATTCGCTTCCGATGGAAACATGATTAATGAATGGTACTTATAATTCATCATAGAATCCAATAAAAAATTAAAATACAGGATGTTCCGTTTAAAAAAAATATTTTTGTATTGTTATTCCATAGTGGGACAGCCTCTATACAGCTATACAACTTTGTATTTAACAAATTTTCGCTAACTCTAATAGTAATGGAGATATCGACCGAATGCAGACAATTGGGACGCCCTGTACATATATTCTTTGTAGAGAATTCTCTTGGCTTTATTTTTACATATAAGTGATTTGGCCGTAAAGTCAATACAAAGGGAGATATGACTGAAAACCCGATTTCTTAACATTTTTAAAAGCTCTAAAACATTACGCACAGGGTCTATCGTTGGGGACTTTTGATCTGTTGCTTGTAATCAGTATCACTATGTAAGGGTGTGTACCAATTTTCAGCTTTCTTGTAATTTTTCAGAAGTTTTGCCGTATTTTTGTCTAAAGTTCCTGGAGATTTTCAACACTTACCCGAGCTGCCTCCAGTAACTATCGCCGTTTTGCCCTTCAAGCAAGCGAGACTCCTGCACCGTCCCAGAGTGACCTTTTGAAAAATTTTTAAAACTACCAATCCTATCACGGGCAGCAAAGCTGCAACAACCACAAACGCCAGGTACTTCAAATACGTATAATAGACGATCATCGCGATACCTGCAGCTGAAGCGCTAGCATTAAACTGATCGAGAGAAAGTAATGGCACCAGCTATATAAAACTTTCTTCAACCATCAAACGGAACTTGTTATTAGAATTGTGGAATGGAAAAAATAACTTTCCACGTTTTCTATTCCTCACTCATTATTGCAGTTTGCAGTGCCGTAGCGAGGTAGAAAAGCGCCTGGTGCGAATTGTGCGTTTGGCGCCTATCCAAAGCGGGGTGAGGGGGGCGGACACTAATTTTTTTTCACCCCTCCCCCTTTGATGGGCACGTTTTTCAGTAAATTAAATTATCTTTTTAGCTTTTCGGGGTAGGTAGACTATAAATTATTACCAAAAAATCGCAAATTTAACAAGCAACTAAGAACAAAGACTATAAAAATATAAAACAACACAAGCAAACAAAAAATTATGCAAACCGTTCAAAGAATTTTTACTTGTCCCGCCTTAAGAGCTGAAAAATCTCTTTATATACCTATCATCATCATATACTTACTCCGTATACACTTAGCTCGAGCTAACTAAGCTCAGTATGTTTCACGAGATTTTGCGGCGGTGCTAGCCTTTGAATTATAGCTTGCCTATCTGATTTCTATGGAACGCCGTTTTGCTATTTATTCACAGAGACATACAAGTTTGTGTGATGTACTTCTTAGCATCAATGAAAACAAAACCCTACAGCCCATGAAACACACTTGCCTACATATTGCTCTAATTTTATCAATATCGTCCTATTGTTTTGTACGAAAACTTCGAATATTGTAACGTACTCAGCTGTAGATGATTAAGAAGAAAGGAAGTAAGAGCTTATACTATACTTTCGTCCTTTTTCCTCCCACTAAAAATCTGTTTCCTTCCTTTTTTGACTTAAGTAAGAACATTTTGATACTTCTTGGTATTCGTAGGTTCCAATGGGTAATAATTGCATGTTTACCATACCCCCTTAACGATTTTGAGCAATGGCAAGGGTAATTCAATATTTACAACAATACATGATGATAGCTCTAGCTTATGCTATTAAGGTATTGTAGGAAGTAAACACTAATTTCCACACAAAATACTGATATAATTTTTTACAGAAGCTAGATGATAAATTTCTTCAACTATAATTAAAATGTTAGGCAAACTTTCCGACATAAATAATTAATATGTATTGATGTTAGACGAATCATGAAGTAAGAGAAGGTTTTACACAAGAATATATTTGTTCCTAATTTTTGCAAAACCATTCATTCGTTTGTTGAACACTACCTTGAAGTTGTGTCAAAATGACATGAATTTCTTCGACACTGAGGTACTGTTAATATCCAAGGCAAAGGCTTTTAACTTGTACAGTGCAATACCATCACAATGTATTTTGCATCGAGACATAAGGTTTTGTCTTAATTTAAAAGGCATTTTTCGAATATCCCGGCCCTATATGGAAAACATAAATCAAGGATGAATTTAAAGTTATGTATTGCTGCAAAAATTGAAAGCAACACATGCATGTTGTTTTAATTCGAACTAATTTTTGCAATACACCCGGTATTGTGTTAAATGTAGCGATTAATGTAATAGTCATGCTTTGCTATAAATAATTTAAAGCAATCCATACTATTTCTAATTCTTACAACTCCCGGGTATTGTATGAAATATGGAATTATTGCAATTGTCATGTGTTGCTGCAAATGATTTAAGGCAATACATGCATATTGTGAATTGTTACAACACCCAGTAATTGTATTAAATGTGGAATTATTACAATTGCCATGTGTTGTTGGAAATGATTTGAAGCAATATAGACATATTGTTTTAATCCTTACAATGTCCGGTTGTTGCTTTACACCTGGAATTATTGCAGTTCCCAGCTACGTTAAAGTTACAGTTAGTTACAGCAATAGTCACCTATTGCATTTGAGCAATACCCGGGTATTGTATTAATAGCGTCCTGCATTTAGCCCAAGGCCAGCGCCCCAAATTTAGGATATTTCCTTATATCAGGTTGGTTACGGCGGAGATAGACGGCGACGGGCGACGGCGTCGGAAGGGGAAGGGCGAGTCGCTAAATGCAGGACGCTATTAATACAATACTCGGGTATTGCTCAAATTCCAGGCAATAGGCGACTATTGCTGTAATACCTAGGTATAACTTCAATGTAACTGGTAACTGCAATAATTCCAGGGGTAAAGCAACAGCCGGGCATTGTAAGAATTAAAACAATATGTGTATATTGCTTTAAATCATTTCCAACAACACATGGCAATTGTAATAATTCCACATTTAATACATCAATAACTGGGTGTTGTAACAATTGACAATATGCACGTATTGCTTTAAATCATTTGCAGCAACGCATGACAATTGCTATTATTCCATATTTCATATTCATACAATACCCGGGAGTTGTAAGAATTGCCAATATGTATGGATTGCTTAAATTATTTCTAGCAAAGCATGACTATTACACTAATCCCCACATTTAACACAATATCGGTGTATTGCAAAACTTAGTTCGAATTATAACAATATGCATGTGTTGCTTTCCATTTTTGCAGCAAAATACAGCCATTGCATTGATTATCCATTTAACACAACAACATTTAACAAAATATAATAATTGGAAACATCGTTTCTACCAAAATAAAATCATAGCGTTGCGCCAAATGCTTCACTTAGGCATTACTGGTTGATATACGATTTTGTAATGTGTTTGTTAATTACAATAATCGGACATTGCAAAAATTCGTCTTTCTTTCACCAACATCTAGATATGTTAGAGGTGATAGGTCACGCAATTGCTCCAAATAAAAACAAACTTGGTGTTGAAGTAAGAGTATTTTTCGAAGTGGTGGCGCCTTACATTCGCACAATGGCAATACGCAACAATTATGCTCGCTAAACGGCTTCACTAATGTTTTTATTTATTATAAAATTAAGAAACTAACATTAGCGGTAAACTTGTTTCTTCCGTCACATATAAATAGCAAAACGGCGTTCCATAGATTTCGAAGGTAAAACTATATTTCGAAGGCTACCATACTGCCGTAAAATCTCGTGGAACGCAGTTTAAAAGGTTCGTTAAAAGGTATCGAGGGTATTTAAGAGGACCTTTGTGGGGGGAGAGGAGCTTCATAAATTTGCCAACTACTCGTTGAAGATTTGCCAACTACCCAATGAAAATTTCCCGACTCAAAAATTTTTGTGCGATTTTGTAGAACAAAGGAAAAAAATTAACAAAGCAAAGGTGAATGGCGCCGCAGGGCAACTTTTTTAGAACTTTCAAGGTCATGCATTTTCCAAGCACTTTATTATATTAACTGGGCCCCTGAAATTGCCTGAGCATGTGTTTTTGGAACACCCTGAACATCCCCACAATGCGCCCCTGAATTAAAAAGGGTGTTGGGCGTTTAAATTTTAAAATCACAAGGATATTTTTTCCATGGTTTAAGCGCCATTTCGTCAATTTAAGCGCAGGTTAAGCTTAAAAGCGACGCGAAAGCCGAAAGCAATGTTCCGACTGGTGCAAAATTTAACATAGGCATATAAAATAAATAAAATAGTTATATGAGATTTCCCAAAAAATTGCCAAAATTGCCAAAATTGTATGGGGGGAGAGTACTTAGCTCGAGCTAAGTGTGTTAGTACATGTATACGGCGTAATAATTTAGTTCCTTGGCCAAATCGATTTCTATAGAAATAATAGACAAATCTGTTTTCCCTCTTAGTGCCGGAGCAAAATGCGAGGCACTCTTGTTTTAGCTTATTCGCTCGCTCGCTCGCTCGCTCCTCAAGTCTGTATGTCGGATAACTTGAGAACGAAAGCAGATATCGAGTTGAAATTTTTACACGGGTGTCTACCCGGATTGCTTTTGGGCCATATCGGATCACGGGGGTGGGAGTTAGGGGTGAAAAACCGAAAAATTATTAATTGCAATAACTTGAGAACTAGTGGACGTATCTTTCTGAAACTTGGTATGTACGTTCGACCCTCAAGTCTGTTAATTGAAGGTAAAGGGGTGCTAATTTTGGGGGGACGAAATTTAGGGGATGGAAACCACAAAAAATATGTTAATTCCGCCAGGGTTGCACGTAGCTGTCGGAAACTCCCCAGGCAACACACGATGGTATAATAAACGTTTAATAAACGTAATAATGGTATATTTTTCGTAAGGGATATGGTGGAAACGTATATTGTAAACGATTTTTACAGAATCCGTATAATATATATTCATGAAACGTATATTTTATACGCTTTTCATATACATTGTGTATAATATCGTCCAATAATAAACGATTATTGCCACAATTATTCAACGTTTTTCTTAAACGTAATATAAAGGTTTACAAATTTTGTACTATATTATTAATCGTTTTATTGAAACGTATAAATCGCCTTGTATTTAAATGGTTTCAAATATACCATTATACACTATAATATTTATCATAATTTATTCGTTTGATAAAGGTTTCATTTGAATATACAAATTGTTGGTAAACTAAGTACGTGTTTTAAAGGTTTTAACATTTACATACGTTTATTTCACATATAAAATAAACGTTTAAATTTCGTTTATGTTATTCGTTCTTGTGATCGCTTAAGTTCGGCCGAAATCGAGAAAGTTCTGCTCTGCTATTGGCTGCACATCCTGAAAATGTCCTGCGCGCGCAGTCCCCTCACAGATCACGACAAGACGTCAAGCCTCAACCTCAACTCCTCAACAACACAACTGCCGCCGCCATCATTGTACAGTAACATAAAAATTAAGTGCGTGCCGACCAGATTAATTTAGGTAAAGTTAAAATAGCATTGGGTGCTTTTTATTGCTCCACCGCTTTGGTAGGTATGGTATCTAATTCTTTTAACAGCTTTATTAATTAGATTATTGTGTTATAGAAGTGCAGTTTGGCTTGTATCAGAGGAACGGGATGCAGTTATGAATATGACCAAATTTCTAAGTGACTGCATGACAAAGTAGCCGTAAAATTTAATTGGACCTTTAAAGACATACGTATGGCCATGCTCAAGGTAATTTTTATTTCAAATAATTTAACATTGATCTTTATTTCATTTTTTAGAGCAACGATGACGGCATGCAGGAGGTCGTACGGACCTACACCTAACCGATATACGATAAGTACATCTAGGATGCATTAAAGGTCTGGGTAAAGTTGGCCAAACATCTTTATAGTGAGCAAAAATTACTGTTAACTTTAGGTTACATACATTAAACGCATAATAAAATTATACGTGTATTAAAATAGTTATTGGGAGGTATTATACACGTAACAGTAAACGTTAAATTAAGTGTCATTTGCAACGTTAAACAAAAGTAAATAACTGGGGTATTATATACGTCAAATATATATGTTTTGATTTAATATCAAATATACGTATAAAATATGTTGAATTGTACCGTTTATTAATCGTGTCCCTTAAACGAATAATACTCTAATACAGGATACTATAAAAAAACGTCTACCGCGCGGACATTTTTCCAAAAATTTAACGTTTCTCTTAAATCGTATATATACGCAGGATTGAGAATAACTATAAACGTTTAATACACTATCGTGTTATATATATTATAGGCGCTACAACCCCTAACATGCAGAAACACAAAAATACGAGAACTCAAAAACTACTCAACGTATCAAGGCAGAATTTGGTGTGCTAATTTTCAGTGACATCTTAGCTGGACGAACAAACTTTCACTAAGATCTAACAAGAGGGATGAAATTTAAGGGTTGAAACTTGGAATTTTTTCAAGTAAATGGTAGCATAAAATTCCGGGGTTCGGTAGATTTCGGTCAACTATTGAAAAAAGGTCTTATGAGTTTTCAACCTAAAACCAACCCCTAGGCTATTAGCCACCCCTAACTCTTTGCAAGCGGATAAATATTTTATTACTTTTTTCTGAAATCCTACTGATTTATTTATGAACAACTGAAGTCAGTAAATACGCATGAAGTTATGTAACACCGGAAAAGTAAACACCCCGGTAAATCATATAGGGGTGAAATCATGAGGGGTTGAAAACATGAATCCACAAATCACCGGAATTTTTCAACGAATTGGGTTAGGGTGGTGAAATTGAAAACACAACTTCCTTTAGGGCATGTGGGGGTGGAGAAATAGGGGGTTGGAGTTTAGGGGTGAAACGTCCGTAAAATCCTGCAATTTGCCACAGAGAAGCAATATCTTCTGCGATACCGTGACATCTGACACACTGCATCTTCGAGAAGGGAAGAGTGAATTTTAGGAGAAATTTATCGAAAGGGATGAAAGTTAGGGGTGGAAACTCGAATTTTCACTGAATAATGTAGAGTTGAAAATAATACCATTCGATATTTTTCTATTGATGTTACATAATTCGCGAAAAACGACCCTTAGAGGCGGTACAACACCCTAACATGCCGAAACACAAAAATGCGAGAACTCAAAAACTGCTCAACGCATCAGGGCTGGATTTGTGTAGCAATTTACAGCGACACTGTAGGTGGATGGGCAAATTTTCATTATGATTTAACAACGGGGATGAAATTGAAAGGTTGAAACTGGGAATTTTTTCATGTAAGTGGTGGAATAAAATTATGGAGCTCGATAAATTTCGATCAATTATTGAAAAAGTCTTATGAATCTTTAACCTAAAACCAACCTTTACGCTACTAACAACCCCTTAGCCCTAGCAAGCGAAGTAAATACATTTTATTTATGTTTTTGGGCTTTCTTCTAATTTTTGGATAAGTCAAAGTCATTTTCATTAATTTTGAATCCATCCACAATTTTTCAACCCCTTTCATGATATGTGAACCCTCAAAAAGCAAAGACCGTTTCTTCTTAACTACAGTTCATTTCCATCCCTCTTGACTTTTCATCTCCCTTATCAATTTCTTAACCCCCCGAGCGTTAATTTCGTAAAATTCGCGCAGTTTTGCCTTTTTTCGGTAATAAATTTTACTCATAATATACAGTGTTCTTGCCTTTTTCACTTTTTCGACTCTCTTCGCAATATTTCAACCTCTAAAAGCCAAATTTTCATCCATAATTAACTTATCTTCGTGTTATTTTCTGTAATTCTGTTTAACTGCGATTAATTTTCATCCCTTTTGACTTCTCATCCCCCTTTATACGATTTTTCAACCCCCGAAGTGCTAATTTTTCAAAATTTGCGTAATTTCGTTTACCTAATTGCGTTTTGAAAAGTTGGATTTTACACAATTAGGTAAAATGTTGTACGGAATATGTTATGAAAAGCCTAAATTGTTTGACTCGCATAATGTTGCAAAACTCGCTATCGCTCGTTTTGGCAAATATTACGACTCGTCAAACAATATAGGACTTTTCATAACTAATTACGTAATAGTTATTAAAATCCAACTTTTCAAAACGCAATTAGGTAAATAACTATTACCTAATTGCGTTTTGAAAAGTTGGATTTTACACAATTAGGTAAAATGTTGTACGGAATATGTTATGAAAAGCCTAAATTGTTTGACTCGCATAATGTTGCAAAACTCGCTATCGCTCGTTTTGGCAAATATTACGACTCGTCAAACAATATAGGACTTTTCATAACTAATTACGTAATAGTTATTAAAATCCAACTTTTCAAAACGCAATTAGGTAAATAACTATTACCTAATTGCGTTTTGAAAAGTTGGATTTTACGCAATTAGGCAGAATGTTGTACTTAACACGTTATGAAAAGCCTAAATTATTTGACTGGCATAATTTATCAAAACTCGCTATCGCTCGTTTTGGCAATATTACGGCTCCTCAAACAATATAGGACTTTTCATAACTAATTAAATAACTATTGTATTCGGTAATAGATGAACTCAATTGGATGATAATTACATTTTTTTCACTTTTTTCATCCCCCTTCGCAATATTTCAACTCTTCAAACGCTAAATTTACATTATTGGGTTATTTTGGTGTTATATCTTTTAACTTTTCATCCACCATTACGAATTTTCAACCCCCTAAGTAGTTTACCTTTTACAATTTTCCAGTTTCCTTTGCAATAAGTGTTAATTTCAACCCAAAAGTTTTAATTGCATAATTTGGTTATTTTCGTGTTATGTTTCGTAATTCTACTTAATCACATTCCTCTTGATTTTTCATCCCCTTTCGCAATTTTTCAGCCCCCAGTGTTAATTTTTCAAAATTCGCCAAATTTTGTTTTGATTCCCACAATTCTTTTCATTTACTCATTCCTGTTCATTTTCTATTTTTAAATTTTGTAAACATTTTTACCGGTTTCAGGCGATTAAAGCGTTCTTAACATGCATAAAAATAGGCTGGTAAGCAGATCATAACGTTATCTAATGGTTTCTAGACAACAAGCCCATTAACCATTCATGACAACAATGACCCCATTCAAATGCTGTCATCTCGATTGTCAAAATGACGCGAATTCACGCAACATTTTTTTAACTTTGGCTTTAATCGCTTTAAACCGATAAACTATTGAACAAACCTCGGATGTTATGAATCATAACAGACTTAGATGTCTTAAAATCCTCGCTCTCCGAGCTCGGATTTCAATTGACATCTGCGTCTGTTATGATAGTCATAACATTCCTAGGTATGTTAATAGCTATTAAAAATTTCGTCTTTTTGACACATCTGTGCGTTTGCGGAGGCACTACTACTAGGTGCAGATTGATAAAATCTGCACCCGATTCCACCAGTAAGACCAGCCGCCTCTACCTACACATTAACGTGATAAACATCTACAGGGATACACATCGCATTGATATACATCTTCCGTTGGCTTTTTAAATTGAAATTTAAATTTATATGTTTCAAAAGTTGTACTGTCTACAACTGCAACATAATGCCAAATTGTGGAAACAAGCTCGCTTTTTTGGCGCCCCTGGCGCACCACCATTGCTACGGCCCTGCATTGTTGTCCTCAGGGGCTTCCATTGATCGATCTTCAGCACGGGTTCCCAAGTTTGTATCGATTCGTTGCTAAGCAAATTATTATCTGACTCATGCCCATATGCTGGGGGTAGTCAAAGCGAACCGGAGACAATAAGAGCAAAACCTTGGTTTTTGAATATATTTTTGTTGGTGCATTGATGCGTAAGCCGGAAGCGGAAAATCTGGTGTCATTGTTAGGTACACTTTTACAGAACACTAATGTGTTTCAATTATTATTAATTCAAGTGCAATGAATTTTCATCGAATCGCAGTAATAATCGTTGCAATAGTTGCGAGTGAAGCTAAAGAAGTGTTTCGCAGTGACGGAGATTTCAACGTTGCAGTACTGGTGCGGAAATGTAAAAACAGCACCTTCGAGGAGCAACTAATCGAACAATCTTCCATCAACTCCGCAATTTGGACCACTGAAAGGATCAATTTCTTGGAGATTGCGTCCCCATTTCGCTTTGGTTTAACAGTGTTTGAGGTTTGCGGTGAAAACGAGTGCTTAGAGACAATTTTTGCTTTGCATCGAAATGGAAAACACCCCTTCTACGTTGGAGTCATCACGAATTTCGAAGCTACCCCCAAGCTGAAAGAATTTTCGAACGCTTTGGATTTGAAATTCAGGCCAGTTGTTAGGTGTTTAGGCTTCTTGGTTAAAGCCGTCGTTTCGTTTTTGGGCGCCTTCAACTGGAGAGACAATGTCACGGTGGTGGTACCTAACAGGTTCTTAGCTGAGGCCTTTTCTGAGGTTTCCAGAAGAGAATGGATTTGTGTTAAAGATTTTTTGGTGATTAGCGAAGGTTTCAAGGTCTTGAGGAATTCGACGGGGACACTGGTTGTTTTTGGAAATCACTTCCAGATGGAAGCCATTGCCAAATATTTATACGAGTTGAACCAGGACGATCCAAATTTGATACTGGTCCCTACAGATGGAGTAACAGTTAATGGTAATAACAAATTTGAACAGAAAAGCATGATTTGTGCTTAAATGGCGCCAAAAACGCTTTTTTGTACTATATTAAGCTGAAAATCGCACGATTCTAATGATTAGCCAATAGAAAAATTGATTTCTATGTGTTTACCATGGCAACTCGATGATTTCCTGGAAATTTTTGATACCTACCTAGACCAACCTAAACGAAATTAATAAGTGGAAATTTTTATGTCAAATTAAATGTCAAAAATCATTTTTATTAAATTTCTGTGGCTGTATCGTTGCTATTTTCTTACCGAATCTGCATTCGAGCATTAATTCATTTCCTGGAAATTTTAGTCGTGCATCCCAACAACGTAATCGGGCCCTCGTGTTCCACTCGGGCCGATTAATACGTTGTTGGAATGCACTCCAAAAATTTCCGGAAAGAATTAATGCTCTTATGAGATTATAAGTGAAAATCACGATTTGTGCTAAAATAGCGTCAAAAATGCGTTTTTGTACCATTTTGAACAGAAAAGCACGACTTGTACTTAAGTACCTACTGTCAAAAACGAGTTACCTATCTGTTGTACTATTTACAGAAAAACACGACTTATTTGTGTTTAAATAGTGTCACAAACGCGTTATTGTACTATTTTGAACTGAATAGCGTCAAAAACGCGTTTTTATAGTATTTTGAACAGGAAAAGCACGATTCGTGCTTTAAATAGCGTCAAAAATGCGCTTTTGTACCATTTTGAACAGAAAAGCACGACTTGTACCATCGTGATCAGAAAAAACCCGTACAGCGAATGACTTTAAGCACAAGCATTTTCTAGCATTTTAGATAGAAAAACGTGTCTAAAATCACGACACTGTACTCGTTTTTTCTGATCACGATGGTACTTAAGTACATACAGTCAAAAACGAGTTGCCTGTTTACTGCCTATTTTGAACCGAAAAGCACGATCTGTGCTTGCGTAACGTCAAACACGCGCTTTTGAACTATTTTGAGGTTAAAAGCACAAATTGTCCTTAAACGCGTTTTATCTCCTCACTCCACTTCACCATATCAACTTTAAAATTTTAAATACAGGGTGTCTCAAAACTCACATATAAGCCAGTAATGGCAGATCCCTGAAGACGAATTTTCCTATACAAAAATTGCTCCAATCAGAATACGTCCCTTAATTAAAGAGTAAGGTACAATAAGGATGTGCAGGTTGTGTGCAATGTGAAGTGGAAAAATCGGTTACCGAGAGCAGACGCTGTCAGTTTCAAGCTAAAGTTAACAAAAGGAGGGAAAAAAAGGCAGCAGAGAAGCGGCTGGAACCTCCCCAACACGTAGGTCTTTGATTTCCGTGACTTGTGTTTGAGATTTTAAAGTTGATATGCCTAAATGGCACTTGCCGTGGACCAATTGCTCCCAAAAGCCTTTCAGCTCTTCAACGGGTCACCTCACCGCCATGTACCAAATTTCGGACAAATCGATCCAGTAGTTTGGACTATAACGTGGTTTCTGTATTATTACAAAATTGAGATTTTTCTACCCAAAGGGTACTAAATGCGAATAAATTTTGTCTCATTTAAGACCAGAATTTGAAAACCTTTCTGATGGTGACAATAAATCGTTAAAAGACTTGTTTTGGATGGGTAAATGAGACAATAATTTTAAATTTCGAAATTTGTGGGCCAAAACGGCACTTTCCGTGGGCCAATTGAATTGAAATTTGTTCACCTCTTCGACGTGTAATACCGTTTTCGAGAAAAGTCGAATCAAAAATTTATCTGTATTGACCGAGCTGATCAAGAAGGGACAATGTATTTTTATTAAATTACAAAACTGAACGGATCCTAAAAATTAGTAACTAAAGTAATCTGGTAATGCTTAATAATGTCAGATAGTATGCAAAAACATAATGAGTGACTAAATAAAAATCGAATTTTTGACGCCCCCTTCACGGGGTCGTAGTACATACCCTTAGGAGCGATTTTCGGACACTTGTTTATAGGAACTTTTCTTCATATTTTTCGACGTAGAATCACCCCAGAAAATTAATGACTGCATACCAGAATCACCCTGTATATAAATATGTTCTACTAAAAAATCTAATTTGACGGTTCTACAACTTCGGCCGTCGTTTGCGAGAATTAGGTGGGTATAAGCAAAATAATCAAAAGGACTTTTTTAATGCAGAATTTCATAAGAAATACTTTTGATTAGAATAAATTTTTTGTCAGATGTATAGTTTCGCCGAAAACTGCTAAAAACTAGCGCCATGTTACGTTATTTCACAAACTACTAATATTATTAAAAAATATTATTCCAATAGAAGTTTAGTGGATGTGAAGTTTGCTCCGCTAAATTGCTCCGAAAAATGGATGCCGTTTACGTCCGGCAACGCAGCAAATTCACCTGCCTGATTGTTGTAAACCAAGATGACAATTAAATCTCAAAATTAAAAACGCAATTTATCACGATATAGAGGACTTTTAGGCAATTACCTCACTGAAAATGGTTCCATTTGAACATTATGGATCATACCACGTCCACTTTCGTAGGTGTCTTGCAAAAATTACTTAACAAAATCACTGCTTAAAGTTGCTCGTGTCAGGGCCCCAAATCTGCGTAATAAGGTCAACGTAGATCAAACCAATGTCCAAAACATTTAGGTGCATTGCCTATGACGGCATTTTCATAAAGAAAATTACAAAAAAAATAAGGGAACCATCTGCTCCCTGGCAAAATATGTTCATAGAATCGAGAGTATGGGGGCGGCCCCAAACAGGATACGGAGGTCAACGTAGATCAAACCAATGCGCGGAACACTTAGAGGCAACGCCTACAATTAGATTTAGAGAAAGAAAATTAAAAAAAAATAATGGGAACCTCCTGCTCCCTCGCAAAATATAGTTGATAGAATCGAGACATGGGGGCGGCCCCAAAGAGGTCAAGGAGGTCAACGTAGATCAAGGCAATGCGTGAAACACTTAGAGGCAACGCCAACGATTAGATTTACGGAAAAAAAAAATTTAAAAAAATAATGGGAACCACCTGCTCCCTCGCAAAATATGTCGATAAAATCGAAGACATGGGGGCGGCCCCAAAACAGGATAAGGAGGTCAACGTAGATCAAAGCAATGCGCAGAATACTTAGAGACAACGCCAACGATTAGATTTAGAGAGAAAAAATTTAAAAATATAATGGAAACCACCTGCTCCCTCGCAAAATATGTCGATAAAATCGAAGACATGGGGGCGGCCCCAAAACAGGATAAGGAGGTCAACGTAGATCAAACCAATGCACAGAACACTTAGAGGCAACACCTACGATTAGATTTAGAGGAAGAAAATTAAAAAAAAATAATGGGAACCGCCTGCTCCCTCGCAAAATATGCTGATAGGATTTAGACATGGGGGTGGTCCCAAACAGGACAAATGAGGTCAACGTAGATCAAACCAATGCACGAAACACTTAGAGGCAACACCTACGATGAGATTGACTTAAAGAAAATTAAAAAAAAATAATGGGAACCACCTGCTCCCTCGCAAAATATGTTAATAAAATTGAGATATGGGGGTGGCATATTTTGCGAGGGAGCAGATGGTTGCCATTAATTTTTTTAAATTTTCCTTACCTCAATCCCATCGTAGGCATTGCCTCAAGTGTTTCGCGCATCGGTTTGATCTACGTTGACCTCCTTATCCTGTTTTGGAGCCGCCCCCATGTCTTCGACTCTATCAACTATATTTTGCGAGGGAGCAGGAGGTTCCCATTATTTTTTTTAAATTTTCTTTCTCTAAATCTAATCGTTGGCGTTGCCTCTAAGTGTTTCACGCATTGCCTTGATCTGCGTTGACCTCCTTGTCCGGTTTGGGGCCGCCCCCTTGTCTTCGACTCTATCAATTATATTTTGCGAGGGAGCAGGAGGTTCCCATTATTTTTTTTAAATTTTCTTTCTCTAAATCTAATCGTTGGCGTTGCCTCTAAGTGTTTCACGCATTGCCTTGATCTGCGTTGACCTCCTTGTCCTGTTTGGGGCCGCCCCCATGTCTTCGACTCTATCAACACATTTTGCGAGGGAGCAGGAGGTTCCCATTATTTTTTTTAAATTTTCTTTCTCTAAATCTAATCGTTGGCGTTGCCTCTAAGTGTTTCACGCATTGCCTTGATCTACGTTGACCTCCTTGTCCTGTTTGGGGCCGCCCCCATGTCTTGATTCTATCAACCATATTTTGCGATGGAGCAGGAGGTTCCCATTAATTTTTTTTTATTTTCTTTCTCTAAATCTAATCGTTGGCGTTGCCTCTAAGTGTTTCACGCATTGCCTTGATCTACGTTGACCTCCTTGTCCTGTTTGGGGCCGCCCCCATGTTTTCGACTCTATCAACTATATTTTGCGAGGGAGCAGGAGGTTCCCATTATTTTTTTTAAATTTTCTTTCTCTAAATCTAATCGTTGGCGTTGCCTCTAAGTGTTTCGCGCATTGCCTTGATCTACGTTGACCTCCTTGTCCTGTTTGGGGCCGCCCCCATGTCTTCGACTCTATCAACTATATTTTGCGAGGGAGCAGGAGGTTCCCATTATTTTTTTTAAATTTTCTTTCTCTAAATCTAATCGTTGGCGTTGCCTCTAAGTGTTTCGCGCATTGCCTTGATCTACGTTGACCTCCTTGTCCTGTTTGGGGCCGCCCCCATGTCTTTGACTCTATCAACACATTTTGCGAGAGAGCAGGAGGTTCCCATTATTTTTTTTTTATTTTCTTTCTCTAAATCTAATCGTAGGCGTTGCCTCTAAGTGTTCCGCGCATTGGTTTGATCTACGTTGACCTCCGTATCCTGTTTGGGGCCGCCCCCATACTCTCGATTCTATGAACATATTTTGCCAGGGAGCAGATGGTTCCCATATTTTTTTTGTAATTTTCTTTATGAAAATGCCGTCATAGGCAATGCACCTAAATGTTTTGGACATTGGTTTGATCTACGTTGACCTTATTACGCAGATTTGGGGCCCTGACACGAGCAACTTTAAGCAGTGATTTTGTTAAGTAATTTTTGCAAGACACCTACGAAAGTGGACTTGGTATGATCCATAATGTTAAAATGGAACCATTTTCAGTGAGGTAATTGCCTAAAAGTCCTATATATCGTGATAAATTGCGTTTTTAATTTTGACATTTAATTGTCATCTTGGTTTACAACAATCAGGCAGGTGAATTTGCTGCGTTGCCGGACGTAAACGGCATCCATTTTTCGGAGCAATTTAGCGGAGCAAACTTCACATCCACAGAAGTTTAAAGGTAAATGTGGGCTTGGCGCAATCTTTTGATGTGATTAACTTTTCTCTTCACTGAACCTGAACACCGAAAACTGAACATATTCAATTGACATTATGTAAAAAAATAGGTATCTACTTATGATTTTTTCACACCGTTCGTTGTGAATGATATCATGGAATGATAGTAAGTACGAATCATAGAGGTACGAATATTTGAGTCGTTTGACACATTCTGTCATTTAAAAGGAAATGTATAGATGACGTAATTGCTCCGTAACAACTGTGTGAAAAAAATTTATGAACTTCTACCTAATATGAACTGGGAGAATACCTTACCTACGCTTTAGCTACGTATACAACCTATATCAATCAAAATTCTAACAAATAAAATCTTAAAATTAGTGAGAAACATATTAAGTATAAAGTATAAGCAAACCATTGAGATTGAGATATTGGGCGGAATGATTAAACATAGGCTGCATTCAGCCGACGAATCTAAAACGGTTGTCACTACCGTTGTGACGCAACAGTTGCGCATTGGCTGCGAATTGTGTCAAACTGTTGCACAACCGTTGTATCGGCTTAAACTCGCGTTAATAAAGGATAGAAATACAAGTTCTTCTTGCATAAGATAGGGATAGAACTATTAGCAAATGCTCGGTTACCGTTTATTGATAACAACCATTGATTGGTGAAAAATAAATAGGTACCTACATACCCGAACTTGAATTTGAGTCATTTGATATTTTCGATTTTAGAGCAAAATTCGAACTGTTGAGCGAAATCTTCCAGTGAAATAGGTACTTAGGAAATACTATAAAACTTACGGTATCTTTTGCTATTAATAGGTACATAGTTTGAGGTTTTGTCGAAATTTTGAGGAAATCTTGATGTCGAAACTATCGATCCCAAAAATTTCAATATTGATTTATTCCACTACAAGTTTCCCTTTCTTCTGTGTTTTTATAGTATTTTGTCAATTTATTTCACCTTAAATTAGTAAAATTTTTAAAACTTTTCAGATTTGTCAGTTGACATCGAACATCACTTTTTAATTCTTCATTAGCAAATTATGCCCGAGTGGAACACGAGCGGAACACGTCCTTGGAATGCATGAGGGAAATTTTCCTGCTACAATAAATCCACAAAGAAGGAATCATTTATAAAATTGTGTCCAATCGCTTTATTCCATTTTCACGGTAGTAACCAATCCTGTAAGAATTTAGTTAGAAATCATTGAACGGTGCAAAAATTTCCGGAAATCTTTGCAGTGATTTCTAATAATTAATAATAATGAATGCACTCGTGATATTATAACTGATTATTAGTAAGCGGATTTTTATGTCGTTAAAAACTCGAAATACCTATGTGGTTAAAACATCATGTCAAATAGATCACAAACGCACTATTTTATAATGCACAAATGTTTATTTTCTGTCATCAAATGACGCCTCCAAAACTGATGCCTTTTTTTACCGGGCGTACAAAATAGTATATTAAAAAACACGTTTCATAAGGCCAATTATTATCGTACGAGGATGTTTGGACAACGAGGGCGAAAAGCCCGAGTTTTACAAAATCCGAGTGCGATAAAAGCCTAAAGCCTTATGAAACACGTTTTTTATACAATTTTTTCTATTTCGGATACCCATAATCAGTTAGAAAAAAATCGGTTTTCCATTTTCATAGACAGGTCAATGTTCGCTTGACAGTTGGTGATTGTTGGACACAATCGTTGTCTAGGTTACAATGTAAACAAAAGCCGTGCTCTAATAGAGCACATTAGAGAACGCGTTTGGGTGCTATAAAGTGCTCATTAGGAAACCGAAATAGAAAAAACATATTTTAGGTTCCTAAAATTTTCAACCAGTCCGAAAATAGTCGTTTAGGCCGTGTAATGTTAAAATAGGCGTTTTAGGCAATACCAAATAGCCGTCAAATAACTCAATTTTTCTCAAAACGTACTTATATTTTGAGTTTCAGCAATGCACCGGCAATGCCCACAAATATCTAAACACCCTAAAGTACCTACTGATTATCACTAATTTTTTGCTTTTTATTTTCACTTTATGCTAAGAAAATTCTCTGTTTCAGAAATGCCAATCAACAGCTACGTGTTGCTTCCGCCACAATCGCCGTTTCCAACCAAAAACAAAAAAAACTCAGGTTTCCTGCCAACTCCTCTTCTTTTCGACATCGCCATTCCCCTCATCAGCTACGCCTACCGAGACTTCAACTGCAACGAAACGAACAAAACCCAATGCCTACTAAACAACATTCAAAAAAGCGAAGACAAATTCCTAGAGCCACTCGAGATAACCAAATTGCTGCAAATCGATCCGCTTAAAGAATATTTCGTCTACAACATCCTCAAATTTGAGAATTTCACTCAACCCTACAGGAAACTCTTACACTACAATATGTTTACTCACAATTTGTCTCACAGCAACTTCAGTCGCGTTCAAGCACCCACAAGTGACTGCAAAAATTTTGAATTCGACCTCAATTTCAGTCATTTTCATGCGATGAGCTTCAAGTTTCGAGAAGAATCCTGGGTTTTTGCCTACCTGTCGATTTCCTTGCTCGGAATATTGCTTTGTGTAATAATTTTGATATTCCTCTTCGTGGCTCTATGTCGAGGCGAGATTTTTGACGGCAATCCTGTTTTAACCATCCTTCTAGTGTTTGCCGTAATTCTGATTTTCTCCTCAATCCTTCCACTTGCCATCGAAGGTGATAAATTTACCCAAGAAACAATCTGCTTAACTCGATCTGTAGCTATCACCGAAAGCTTCGCTGCAGTTTTTTCGTTAATGCTTTCGAGAAGTATTTTGATCGCGAGTGCTTCTAAAGAAATCGGGTTTATGTCCCACGTTTCTGGTTCGGTTCAAGCTTTTCTTTGTATGTTTATATTCGGGGTTCAAGCAGCGTTGAGCTTGCAGCTATTCGGAAGGTGTAGAGATATTTTTCGGGAACACTATTTCGTCTATCATCTTTCTTACAACGCCATGCTTCTCGTTCTGCTTCTATCTGTTTCACCGTTGATTTATAAATGTCAGAGGAATTATCGAGAGGGAAAATATTTCACGATTTGTGCAGGGGTGGTTTCCTGTTGCTGGTGTTTATGGATTCCTTGTTATATTTTTTTAGGGAAGGAATATAAAGATGCGGTTTTAGGTTTTGGATTGTTATCTACGGCTGCGATTATAATAGCCGCGATTTTTATACCTCGAACGTATTTGATGACCATTGCTGCAGCTAGGAATAAGATCACGGGGACATTACCCTCATTAACCACAGCCACCAGCACTTTGGATATCTTCAAAACAAGCACGCAGGTACGTTTTTGTTTACGCTTTCTCTTTAACGGCATTGTAGATATTGCGGTAATGCATATGATTGTTTTTTCAGCCAATTTATGACTGTGTGAATGTGGCCGCAATAAACGCCATCACCATTGCTGGATTATCGGCAAGGGTGGATCAAGAAGCAGACATCAATACCGAATACCAGATTCCGGAAGATGAAAATTTTGATAGCGATCGAACATCTCCTGCGTCGGACGATAAAATTACGAGATTTTAGCTCTGTGAACTATTTATGCACTAAGTCATATTTTAATTTGTAGAGTTTTCAACCTGTCTGGTTCTTGATGGCAGAATTCGTACAATAAACGTTCCTGAAGAAAAAAACGTAAACCTGCTTTCTTTCGCAGCTCTTGACAGTGAAAGTTGTAACGCTAAGTAGGCACCAAGCGTTGATGATCACCCACTCCAGGTGAATGCACGAACACGAACGTCTACATTTTTCTAATTTAGCACAAAATTGCATTAGGGATGAGCTGTATAGTGCATATTGTGTTGATGTCGAACATTCTAAAACATTATTTCAATAATATTTAATTTCTCCTTAATTAAACGTTATTGATTTCCCAAGATATTGGGTTGGTGGATAGGGAAAGAAACAACTTCCAAATTTATGCTATTGCCAACGTTTCGGACACTTCTCGTGGCCTTCCACCCAACTCGATATCTTGGTAAATTGTGTACAATTAATTCCAATCGGGAATTAATTCCAATTATTCCAGTTTAATTCCATTAATTCCATTCTAATTCCATAAATTCCGATTTAGTTCCAGAAATTCCATAAATTCCGTCAATTTCAGCTCAATTCCAGATTAATTCCATCAATTTCCGATTAATTCCATCAATTCCAGATTAATTCCATCAATTCCACATTAATTCCATCAATTCGATATTAATTTCAAGTAATTCCATTAGCTAATTAATTCTTTTCCAATACAGGGTGGTTTCTTTTTCACTGCTCACCATTGGCATCTCCTAAACATAAGAGGTAGGAGGTCGGTTAAACTAGACAAAAGTTGCACTATTTCCTGTCAATTAAGAATCTGAGGAGAATTTCCCGATATCTTCATTGGTTCTTGAGTTATCCCGAAAAAACTAGGGGAAAAACTGAAAAATGCGACTTTCAAGTTCATATCTTTCTTACGCAATCAATATGTTATTTAATTGAAACTTTAAACTTTTATATTTTTGACAGATTTCTCGGGATAATTCAAGAACGAATCAAAACACAGGAGAGTTTTCTTCAGTTTATTAATCAAATAGTGCAACTTTTCTCTAATTTAACCGACTCCGTAAAAGATTACTGTTTGACTGTTATACCTTGTCAACATAGTTATTTAAGTAAGTAATTATTGTTAAATGACTAATGGCTATTGTTCAGACTTTTGTTTTTGTTTTAATTTGGTGTAGGACTGAATCCAAGTTCAGTAATTTAAATTTAGCTTTGTTTTTATTTTTAGTTGTTAATTAACCATTTTATTCGGTTTGCTATTTAAAATACCAGGGTATTTTGTTTTGCTTATGACAGCGGTTGGCAGTCCTGGAGCCACTGCTCGCGACACACAAGCTGTTAGTATTCGTATCGAAGAAGAAGTGAAGCAACCTTCGTGAAAACGGAGAATAATTCTCCACGTGAAAAACCCCTTTTTTTCGTGAATTTTGTGTCATTTGACTTTGTTCCCTCGTTGCCACCATCAAAGCCTGCAGATTTAAGGATCTTCGCCGGCCGGCTCAACAATTACCATCGCCAACCACGCTAGATCCAAGGATTCCAAGGTAAAACTAAAATACTCCTGGTTTTTTCGAAAATATTTTGTCGCGTTTAGGATATCTAAAATTTTACAATTACAGTCCACTAACATTTGGTCCTTCGATTTGTCGGATCATTTTTTTCGTTTAATTTCATGCTTAAATTCGCGTTTCGCCACCAAAATTGAATAATTTCGCTCGTGATTAAAGTTCAATTTTGCAATTCGCTCTCGTTCATATCGCTGTCGCTGTCCGCTGTGGATTTTTTGCTTCGCTTCTTCGATTGGCTTATCGCACCTGGAGTGCTCGTCGAGTCGCTTTATTTAATCAATTAATTCAGATGTAAACAAACGTCTTATTGAAAATTTGTAATTTCTAAATTTTCTTGTAATTCGCCATGACTGAAGCAGATTCGAATTTACGTATCGCTAAATACGGTCGGGACTTGGCTAAAAGCCGATTGAGCGAAATTTTTGACTTTGCGACCACTGTTGAATCAGATCGGTCTTTGTTATCGCAATTTTGTTCTCGTTACGAGAGAGTCGAGTCCATTTATGACGAATTCGAAAAATGTCATTCCATAGTCCTTGCTTCAATGCTGAGCTTGGAGGAGGGTGACATTGATTCGAGCAGATTAGCTGCCGAAGATGTAATTCGCGCTACTGTGGATGGTTTATATTACAATATCAAGTCAATCCATAGGGATTTAATAGGGAGTGATGCAGATAGAGCTGATGCTGTGTTCAATTCAACTAATTTATCGGGCAATCGTGCCAGAAGTGCAAAGTTAACTGGACTGCGTTTATTGACTTATTTAATTCATTAATACACAAAAATGACACTCTGTCTGATGTAGAAAAGTTTCAATATTTATTAACCTCGTTGTCAAAGGAGCCGTTGACAATCGTTAAAGGTGTCCCTTTATCGGATCAAAATTACGTCATTGCTTACAAAATGCTCGTAGATCGTTATCAAAATAAACGTCTTCTCGCCACTTTTCATTGGAATGAATTATATAATTCTGCGGTAGTGAAATCAGAATCAGTTTCAGAATTGCGTCGTCTTCTCAATACTTTTAATGAAAATGTTTCAGCTCTTCAAGCGTTAGGATTGCCGACCAATCAGTGGGATTTTGTTTTGTTTAACATGTTAGCACAAAAATTAGATTCGAATACTCGCAAACGTTTTGAACTTCGTCTTGAGGGTGCTAGCGATAAAATTCCCACTTATTTGGAGTTGAAAGAATTTTTAGTAAAACAATGTCAGGCTTTAGATCTAGTTGGTGATTCTGCCTCAAAGAATTTAAGTTCAAAATCTAAAACTTGGTTCGATTCTCAAAACCCAAAACGTAATTCATCGGTCGCATCGCCTATGTCGCTATTTACTAGCACGTCCACTAGTGCCCCTGCTAGTAATAAATGTGTCTTCTGTAACCAAGCTCATGCGGGTTGGAAGTGTAGTATCTTTCAGGATAAAACTCCAAGAGAGAGATTCGCTCTCGTCAAGGAGAAACAATTGTGCATAAATTGCCTTCAATCGTCGCACGGTGTTAGGAATTGTCCCATAATTATGTCTTGTAGATTGTGCAATTCTAGGCATCACACACAATTACATTTCGATCAGTCGAATAAACCTAAACTTTCGCCTTCTCCAAGTACTCTTTGTCCAAGTCCACCTCAGACTTCTGCTGTTGCGTCATCGGTAACCCCATCTGATGAGAGTGTATCGTCACCCTCAACAGTCCAAGCCATGGCTAGTACAGTCACTTCAGCGCGAACAGTCCTCTTAGCCACTGTTCAACTAGAAATTCGGGATAAGTCGGGGAGTTTTAGGAAATTTAGGGCCCTTTTGGACTCTGCCAGCCAGGCAACATTTTTTACAAAACGTTGTGTGGATCTCTTAGGTCTTCATCCAACTAACACTCAGATTCCCATTCAAGGATTAGGTGGAATGTCGGTAGGAGCCTCGAATGGAGTAGTCCATTTTTTAAATTCGTCCGAGAACAAATCCCAGCGCTCTACTTTCGTTAGAAGCAATTGTCGTTCCTAAAATATGTGCAGATTTACCTACTTCTCATGTCGTGCTCCACCATTCATCGCCTTTGCTAGATTTTGACTTAGCTGATCCAGATTTTCAGGTGCCTGCTAGAATCGATTTGTTACTCGGTTGTGATGTATTTCCTTTTATATTACAGGATGGTCATTTTTCGGGTTCTAGCACACAACCTAGCGCCTTCAATACCATTTTTGGATGGGTATTGATAGGTCCTACTAATAATATTGGAAATACTCCTCCAATTACTTCGCTAAACACATTTGTAACTTTAACAGCTCCTCCCTTGGACGCTCTATTGACAAAGTTTTGGGAAGTAGAAGAGGTTCCGCGTGTGTCAGTCACTTCTCCTGAAGACCAATTATGTGAGAAAATTTATTCGTCGACTTTGACTCGTGCGCCAGATGGTCGTTACATAGCTTCGTTGCCTTTAAAGCCTGATCGTCGTCGGCTTGGGGATTCTCGTTCTGGTGCGCTTCGTCGTTTTCTTTCTCTAGAGAAACGCTTAGAAAAGGATGTCGAGCTTCACGCTTCCTATGTAGAATTCATGCAGGACTATCTCAATGCTGGGCACATGTCTCCGGTCCCATTGTGTGACCTTTCGAAAGAGTCCTATTTTATTCCTCACAATTGCGTATTGAGGCCCGAGAGTTCTACAACGAAGTTACGCGTAGTCTTCGATGCTTCATTTAAAAGTAGCAACGGCGTTTCGTTAAATGATATCTTATTGACTGGTCCTAAGCTTCAAAAAGATATTACGACACTTTTGCTGCAATTTCGTTTGCATGCAATTGTGTTTTGTGCCGACGTTCGCCAGATGTATCGGCAAATCCTTGTATGTGCTGAGCATAGGGACTTCCAACGAATCTTATGGAGATTCGATCCTCGTCAACCTGTTCAGGAGTTTGTACTAAACACGGTTACGTACGGCGTCGTGTCTTCGCCCTTTCTAGCACTACGAACTCTTCAACAATTAGCCGATGACTACAACGAGCGTTATCCCTTAGCTGCCCAAGTTGTACTTTCCAATGTATATGTAGATGATGTTGTTACCGGATGGGATAGTTTGGAAAAGGCATTAGAGGTAAAGACTCAATTAATTGACTTGTTGGATCAGGGCGGATTGGAACTTCGAAAGTGGAGTAGTAATAACTCTGAATTTCTTGAGACTATTCCCAGTTCTCATCAGACTTAGTCCATGTCTCTTAGTTTAGATTCTGATAATGTCATCAAAGTCCTGGGCTTGCAATGGAACCCTCATTCAGATTCGTTTTCGTATCAGGTTATCGTCGCGGAGCAACCGTGCTCTAAACGTTTGATTTTGTCAGATATCGCCAAGATTTTCGACCCTATCGGGTTCTTGGCACCCTTAACCTTTTTTGCGAAATTTTTAATTCAACGTCTATGGGCTTTAGGGCTTGATTGGGATGATACGCCACCGCTAGATATCGTCAATCTTTGGGAAGAATTCAAGTCACAATTGTCCTATATACAGTCGTTTCAATTGCCTCGTCGCTTTGCAGTATCCTCGCCCTCATCCGTTGAAGTACATGCCTTTTGTGATGCTTCAGAAAAGGGTTATGCTGCCGTAATTTATTTTAGATTTGTGGATTCTCTCGAAAGAATTTCGGTGTATTTTGTGATAGCGAAATCGAAAGTTTCACCCCTCAAACGCATATCATTGCCTCGTCTTGAGCTTTTAGGAGCCACACTTCTAGCTGATCTGCTGGAATTTGTCACTGAAAGCTTATCGCAAAATTTTACTTGGTCTAAAATCTTCGCCTGGACTGATTCCACCATCGTTTTAACATGGGTTAGGTCTTCTCCACATAGGTGGAAAACCTTTGTTAGCAATCGCGTGACCCATATTCAGGGCAAAGTCAGTCCATCGTGTTGGTGTCACATCAGGGGATCCGAAAATCCTGCGGATTGTGCATCCAGGGGCCTTTTGCCTGTCGAATTAGTTAGTCATCCTTTATGGTGGTCAGGACCTACGTGGTTGTCTCGTCCTCAAAATGAATGGCCTGTGCCATCCAATCCGCTTTCTGATGCATCTCCTGAGCTGTCATCTGAAGAAAAAAAGGTAGTCTTGCTCGAAATCGTTGACCCCGAACCAGATAATTTGGAAGTCTTGATCAATAGACACTCTAAACTGGCCAAATTGAAACGGGTGGTTTCGTATTGTCGTCGTTACCTTCATCACCTAAAGGGAGGGGAAAAGATTACCAGTCCTCCGTCGATAATTGAGCTTAGGGAATCGTTCATGGTTTTGGTGCGTCACGTTCAAACTCTCTCGTTCGCTCATGACATAGACCGAATTAAAACCGGTCAACCCTGTTCAAAACCACTTCGAAAGCTCACTCCATTTGTGGATGAACTAGGTCTTCTCAGGGTGGGCGGTAGAATTCGGCATGCAACCCTCAGATACGATCAGAAATTTCCTATTTTGCTACCTCGTGACCATCGTTTAACTAGACTTCTTATTGAGGAGTTTCATGATTGTTTTCTGCATCCAGGTCTACAACATTTACATTTTCTCTTGGCCCAACAATTTTGGATTTTGGGAGTCAAAGTGGCCATTCGTCAAGTCGTACACAATTGCTATCGTTGTTTTAGGGCTGATCCTCGACCTGCAGTTCCGCCGCTGATGGGCGACTTACCATCAGAACGGATTAATCAAGTGAAGGCTTTCTCGATAGTTGGAGTTGATTTTGCTGGACCATTCTCGATAATTCTTGGTAAGCATAGAGGTGCCAAATCTCACAAGGCCTATATCTGTTTATTTGTTTGTTTCGTAACGAAGGCTCTCCACCTTGAACTCGTTTCTGAGTTGTCCACAGATGCCTTTCTTGCGGCTTTGAGGCGGTTTATAGCTCGACGTGGACGATGCCAAGAAATACATAGCGATTGCGGAACTAATTTTGTAGGTGCAAGTGCGCAATTGAATCAGTTCATGAAAGATGCTGCAGAATCAGAAAATGTGGTATGGAAATTTAACCCTCCCTCGGCGCCACATTTTGGGGGACTATGGGAGGCGGGGATTAAATCCGTAAAGTCCCATTTATTTCGTGTAATCGGTCGTCAGGTCTTGACCTACGAAGAGCTTTACACAGTTTTAGTTCAAATAGAATCGGTTCTAAATTCGCGGCCTCTTTGTGCCATGAGCGCTGATCCTAATGATCTTGCGGCTCTGACCCCAGGTCATTTCTTAACTCTGGAGCCATTGGTACCTCTGCCTGAACCCAATTTAGTTAACAAAAATATCCATAGGTTGGAAAGATGGCAGATGCTACTAAGACTCCATCAAGATTTTTGGAAAAGGTGGCACACTGAATACCTTAACACCCTCAGTCAAAGAGTAAAATGGAACAAGCCTGGAGTCAGTGCCACACCGGGCATGTTAGTAGTTATTAAAGAGGATTCGACACCGCCGCTGCGATGGCGAATCGGACGAATCGTGGCGACTCATCCGGGACGCGACAGCATTTCTCGGGTTGTCACTGTAAGGACAGCCAAGGGCGAATTGCAACGACCCATGGTCAAATTGTGCCCGTTGCCTGTTCAATAAAAAAAATACAGAAATGTTCATATTTTGGTGGGCGGAATGTTCAGACTTTTGTTTTTGTTTTAATTTGGTGTAGGACTGAATCCAAGTTCAGTAATTTAAATTTAGCTTTGTTTTTATTTTTAGTTGTTAATTAACCATTTTATTCGCTTTGCTATTTAAAATACCAGGGTATTTTGTTTTGCTTATGACAGCGGTTGGCAGTCCTGGAGCCACTGCGCGCGACACACAAGCTGTTAGTATTCGTATCGAAGAAGAAGTGAAGCAACCTTCGTGAAAACGGAGAATAATTCTCCACGTGAAAAACCCCTTTTTTTCGTGAATTTTGTGTCATTTGACTTTGTTCCCTCGTTGCCACCATCAAAGCCTGCAGATTTAAGGATCTTCGCCGGCCGGCTCAACAATTACCATCGCCAACCACGCTAGATCCAAGGATTCCAAGGTAAAACTAAAATACTCCTGGTTTTTTCGAAAATATTTTGTCGCGTTTAGGATATCTAAAATTTTACAATTACAGTCCACTAACAGCTATCTTATTTTTGTTTAATTTTGGCGCATACGATTTTAGGCCATTTTGTATTTCGTCCACAAAAGTTGCGATTCTCGTCTCTTTCTTGGCTATAATTTTTTAGCCTCTCCTAGTAAACTTTAATATGCACACCGATTCTGATAGAAAATATAATGCTCTTTCAGACTATGTCATATACAATGAGTCCAAGGTACAGTTTCTGCATAAAAATTGCAAGTAACTCAAAAAAATGCAATTTGCATAAAACATCACACTTTCATTTCCGACTTAATTAAAAGTAATTTCAATCAATTCCAAACAATTCCTTGTTAATTCCATATCAATTCCATAATAATTCCAGTTAATTCCAACTAATTCCAGCTAATTCCCACTAATTCCAACTAATTCCGGCCAATTCCGGCTAATTCCAACTAATTCCATCAATTCCAGAATAATTCCATAATTCCGCCATTAATTTCAAGTCGGATGTACAACTAATTCCACAAGTGATCAGCCCTCCTACTAAAATGGCTTTCGCACACTAAAAATAAAATGCTTCCAACCCTCCAGCACTTCCGATTTTGCCGGAAGTGGCCGTCATCTTTGTTATTTAAAATAATTGATCTGCAATCCCCAATAGAAAATTTTATATCTTCCGAACGATTGAAGGTTGGTACCAAACTGATCGGAAGGGTGAATCTAGAGGGTTTCTTGTTAACGTAACAATATGGTGGAAATTAATTTTCAAAAGTGACGGAATGAAATTGTTCACAACTAATTTTTTCCAAATGCAAATACCACAATTCTACCTATACAGCCAAAAAATACAAAATAAAATTTCCTTTAGACTGCTATTAGCATTCCCTATACCTGTTTTTAATACTTCCAAAGATACTAAAAGTTAACGCGTTTTAAGGTTTAAACAATGCAACTTTAGGAGGCCTTGAAAAGAGGAAATGTTCAAAAAATCTTTACCACCTTTCAAAAACTACTTTTTCTTCACTTTAACCAAGTCAGAATCTGTGAGTCAGAGATCGGGCCTGCGGGTGGTTATTGTCGATCGCTGATGCTGTCGTGTGCATTGCGCCCGGCGCTCGATTGTTTACTAAAATCTAAAACACAAATGTTTTTGGCCCCTAAAATTACATTTTTTGAATAATGGCACTAAGGTTTTCGATCCGGTAATGCAACAGCTATCGTATTCGATAATAATAATTGCTCTTTTGCTGGAAAATACTCAAAAAGGGGCCTTTTCCTTCTAAAGTGTCAATTTTAGAAAAAATGGCACTAAGGTCTTTGAACAGCTGTCGAATCCGATAGTAAGAATATGCTTTTCTGTAAAATAAATTCAAAAAAGGGCCCTTTTGCCACTAAAATGACTAACATATACAATTTTTTTCCGGCACCAATTTTTAGCCAAAAGACACCATTGAACACACGTATATTTGACTAAATAATTGCAAAAATAGGTAGCTCACTTCCTATCATAAGTATGCGCGCTGGGGCTAAAATTTGTATAACGATAAAAAGCCTTGCCGGGATCTTCAAAATTTCATACGATTGCGAAAAGAAAGATTTTCTCATTTTAATTGGGTGTACCTATTGAAAACAATTTCTATTGTTGGTTAACGCAAAGATGCATTTGAATAATTTAATTTCATTCCCTTCTTTATTAAGAGATAGGGAAGAGAAAGGCACATCAAGAATCTCGACTGAACGAACTCCCGAATGGACGGTTCAATACCCACACAACCGTTATAGAAAACAAGCCAAAACCATAATAAAAAAAATAAGCCTCGTCCAGGCTTGAACTCGGGTCAAAAGTACACCATTTTTCTCAGTAGCCACGCTTCGCCAAACACGGCCAGCGATCTTTGGTGAAAGAGCTACTTGAATACGTCCTTCTCCCATCATGGAATTTATCCTTCAAGTTCTGGTTTTAAATGAGACAAAATTCATTCGCATTTAGTACCCTTTGGGTAGAAAGATCGAAATTTTGTATTAGCACCAAAACCACGTTATATAGCCCAAACTACTGCATCGATTTGGTTGAAATTTGGTACATGAAAAGTAGGTGACCCGTTGACTTGCTGAAAGGCTATTGGGAGCAATTGGTCCACGAACCAATTTGGCTGAAATTTTGCAAATGGGGTTTGTAATACACGTCGAAGAGCTGAACAAATTTTGGATTCAATCGGTAACCGGAAAGTGCGGTTTTAGCACACCAATTTCCAAATTTAAAATTATTCTCTCATTTAACCATCCAAAAAAAGTTTTTGAAAGATTTATTATCACCATCAGAAAGGTCTTCAATTTCTGGTTTTAAATAGGACAAAATTCATTCGCATTAAGTAACCTTTGGGTAGAAAAGTCGAGATTTTATAATAAATAGCAAGACCACGTTATAGCCCAAACTACTGGATCGATTTGGCTGAAATTTGGTACCTGGAGATTAGGTGACCCGTTGACGTGCTGAAAGGCTATTGGGAGCAATTGGTCAACTGGAAGTGCCATTTAGGCATATCAACTTTAAAATTTTAAACACAAGACACGGAAATCAAAGACCCACACAATGGGGAGGTTTTAGACTCTTCTCTGCCGCCTTTTTTTTACTAATATAGCAATATAGGTATACCTGAAGAAATTTCCAGTTTCAATCCTTAAACTTCACCCCCTTTGTTAGATAGTAATGAAAATTTGCTCAGCTGCCTATACAGTGTCCTACAGTGTCACTTTAAACTAGCACACCAAATTGTACATTAATAGGTACGTTGCGTTGAGCAGTTTTTAAATTCTCGTACTTATTTTTCTATTTCTGCATGTTAGGGGCTATCGTTATAAACAAACCGTAGTAGAATTATAGAAAATAACACGAAAGAAGCCAGTCATGCAAATTTAGCTTTTGGGGAGTTGAAATATTGCGAATGGGGCGGAAACAATGAAAAGGGTAAACATAAGCCATATGAGTTCAACTTATTGCAAAAGAAAAGCGAAATTAGGCGAATTTAGTAAAATGGGTGCTTAGGGGTTGAATAATTGTAAAGGGGGATGAAAATTAACCGAAGTTAAGCAGATTTGCAGAAAATAACACAAAAATAAGGCAATTATGCAAATTTAGCCTTTGGAGAGTTGAAGTATTGCGAGGGTTGAAAAAGGGAAAAATTTAATCATTATCGAAAAGAGCTAAACTTATTATTGAAGAGAACAAAATTGTGCGAATATGGCCAAATTAGCGCTTGGGGGTGGCAAAATTGTGAAGTGATATGAAAAATTATGGGGGGTGGAAAGTGACTGTAGTCAAGTAGAACTATGGAAAATTACACAAAAAAGAAGCGGTCTTGCGTAAATTTTGCTTTTTGAGGGTTGACATATCGAGAAAGGGGGTGAAAAACTGTGGATGGGTTAAAGAATCACAAAGAAGTCCAAAAAATAAATAATAACAAATAATAAATAATAATGTTAGTAGTCTAGGGGTTGGTTTTAATTTGAAGACTCAAGACTTTTTCATACCTAAGGGTTGATCGAAATCTATGGAACCTTGTAATTTTATCCCACCATCATTTTCCCGAAAAAATTCTTGTTTCAACCCATAGGTAAATTTCATCCCCCGTGTCAGATCATAAGTGAAAAATTGACATTCCCTCTACCCCTGTCACTGTAAATTGGCATACCAAATTCGGCCTAGTTGACCAGTTTTTAAATTATCGTATTATTGTGTTTCAGTCGTAATAAATGTAAAAAAAGATCCGAAAATGGTGTCACTGGTGGTATTATAAGTATGTATACGAAAATTTGCCCATCCACCTATACAGTGTCACTCTAAATTAGCACACCAAATTCTGCCCAGATACGTTGAGTAGTTTTGAAGTTCTCATATTTTTGTGTTTCTGCATTTTAAGGGTGTAGCGCCTTTTAGGGTGATTTTTCGCAGAATATAAATACGTAACACTTTTTTGAATCATTTGGAAAACCATCGAATGACGCCAATTTCGAGCAATAATTATTACGCCTACGCGAAATTTCGAGTTGCAACCCCTAATTTCCACCCTATCTGTCCGATTTTACCGAAAATGCATCCCCCGCAAGATTTCATCATAGTATGAGTGAATTTTTTCTGATTTTTTTTTTCAAATTTTAACTTCTGCTCGCGAAGCAGTTACTGGAATCGATCGGAAAATTCAAAAAAATCGAATCGCTAAAAACATGAAATGTTTACGTTTCAGGGTCCTGGGAACCCAAAAAAGTGATTTTTGAAAAAATGTCTGTGTGTCTGTCTGTCTGTGATCACGCTGCAGCTCAAACTACTAAACGTACCAAGATGAAATTTGGCACACATATTCTGTGGACAATTTGTAGGTGCTGATTAGAATTTGGGTCACATCGGTTCACGGAAAGTGCCTTTTCGGCACATCAACTTTAAAAATTTAAATGCTAAACCCCATTTTTCGCATTACCATATGAATTCTCTTCAAATTCTGCTAAAAATGTATTCACACTTGAGCCCTTTTGACCAAGCAATGGTGCCGTGAAAAAAAAACTATGCATAACTGTATATTTTTATTACCGGATTTGATAACTGATTTTTTTTCAAGCAGAAAACCTTAGTGCCATTTTTTCGAAAAATGTCATTTTGGTAGCAAAAGGGCCCGTGTTTCAATTTATTTTACAAAAAAGCATATTCTTACTATAGGATTTGACAGCTGTTGTATTGCTGGATCAAAAACCTTAGAGCAATTTTTTAGAAAATTTTCATTTTAGGGACAGAAAGGCCCCTTTTTGAATTTTTCTTAGCAAAAGGGCATATCCCGGAGCATATTATCATTATCGAGTTCGATAGCTGTTGCATTGCCGGATCGAAAACTCTAGTGCCATTTTTTCGAAAAATGTCATTTTAGGGGTGAAAAACTTGTATTTTAGATTTTAGTAAATGAGCGCCGGGCGCATCAGCCATCGACAACTTCCTCACGTCCGGGGGGGGACCTTGGTTAAATAAAGTTAAATGCTGCAAATTCTGTGAAAAAGTAGAAGTTTCTACCGTCTCCGAGACTGCCAATTTTTTATTTTCATCACGATCGTGCATTCCTTGGTAGGCTTTGCACATTTACCCTATAATTTTGATCTGTAAGCAATTTTCTCACAAAACAATGTTGAAATCGTCCATTATAGGGATAAAGAACTGCTGTTATTTGAAATCGCTAGGACGCACTGTTTTCGAACGAATTGACCCTCCTAACCGTTTTATAGTCCGAAAATTTATTACAGAAGATTTTATTTTATTCGGAAAATTTTCAAAAGTGAGTTCAAGGGCTGCTTCTTTGCATTATTTTGGGAAGAAAACTTCGTATGGACATACGGCGAAAAATGCTTCCTGGAAAACATAGATTCTTCGAAGTACCCTTAGACTTTTCTTCCTGAAATAATGCAAGAAATCACTTTCGAAAATTTGTTAAATTAAATTAAATTTTCTGCAACAAAATTTTCGGGCTCTAAAACAGTGAGCCGTGCGTCTTAGTGATCTCAAACAAGAGCAGTTTTTTATGTCATATGGATAGTCAACCACGATTTCGAAAGAGCTTTGCGAGAAAATTGCTTACAGATAAAAATTACAGGGTAAATGTGCAAGGCCCCTGATGAAAACAACAATTTGAAAAAAAGTTAGGAAAAAGTTCTTTATGTCGGTATAGTCTTAACTGCAAATTTCAGGACCGTATTAATTATACTTTTCGAATAATTTGAGAAAGACTGAATTTTGGGGGATACTTCAGGTTGCGTAGCTAGCTGCCGTAGAGACAAAATCGGACTCATGTTCATAGGAACTTTTTGACTTTTATTTGGGGAGTCAAGTACGAAGGCGTTAGAGGGGCCACAACAAAGTTTTTAAAATTTGCAGAAAAAAAACTTTGTTGCATCAGCAAATTGTCACTTGTCACTTGTCACTTGTAACTGACAATTGTCACTTGTAACCAGGGATCTGGACCGGAACCCTTTGGAACCCGGAACCGTACCGGAACCCTTTTTATTTTGTGGACCGGAACCGTACCGGAACCTTTTTAAAATACAGGCGTGGAACCGGAACCGAACCGGAACCCTTTTTGAAATGCAGGGATGGAACCGGAACCGAACCGGAACCCTTTCAATTTTCGGGGTTCCATCAATCACTTTTAGCAAAGCATTCAATATTCCCGGGTTTATGACAAGTAGGAAGTAAAGTAAGTAGGTACAAGTAGAAGTAGGTCAACTGTACATGACGTGTCCGACGTCCATATTGGTCGGTCGGTAATCGGTTCAACTCGGTTGGTCCATGGTGTCAGAGCCGTGCGAACAAAAACTTGCGCCCGGGGCTTAACCTGAAATTGGCGCCCCCCCCCCCCCGTCGCACCTGATTTTCGGTATGCCACATTGCTAAATAAAAAAAATTATTTAATCGAGAAATAGAAGTCTTGAGTGGTGAACAAGTTTTTATATAAACTGAACATACCTCTGACAAATCAACACTGGTAGACCGGACGTCACTTACAAATCAAAACAGCACAAGGCACAAGACGTGTTATAAGTAATTTATTTATTTAAGGACACTAGACAGGGAGCAGGGCGCAGGCGGCAGGCGCGCAGGGTGTACTATATTAAAATTTCGCTTAATATAATAATGCAGAATGCAGCCGGTGTCTCAATTGTGTTGTGTGCATTCTGTAGGTACTTACTTCTTCGAAATTCTCGACGTTAAGTTAATTTATTATGATAAACAAAAACAACCCAATACAATACCCGTAATTGCAGTAGATACCGATTACGTGGAGTGTGGAGCCGAGCTGCTACCCGACAGTCGGTTTTCTGTTAGTTCTCTCAGAATGTAATATTAGTTTGATTCTGAAAATACTGAAGCCCGGCAGCGTGACGCCGTCGGCGTTCCTTCTCAGAATTCAATTTGGATGGAAAATTCTGGGGCGCCTTTCGGCGCCCCCTGCCTTTTGGCGCCCGGGGCGGTCGCCCCCTTTGCCCCCCCCTTCGCACGGCTCTGCATGGTGTGATTGTGAACGCGAACGAATGACGAAGAGTAGTGGTAGTGGCAAGTGAAGACGTGCAACGCAACGTGCAAAGCAGCATGGCAGCATGCAATGCAAATTACGGCAATTGAATTGTTAAATGAAATGTAAATGTAATAAATAATTGCGTTGTACACGGTAGTGACTGGTAAGTAGTAAATAAATATATAATAATAAATAAATAGATGAATTGGAAGAATATCTAAAAAACAAAGAAAAAGAACAGAACATAGATGTTATTTTGCAGACGCCAAATACGCTTCCCAGTTATTCAAAGAGAATTGATGTTGATTTAAACCTGTATGATAATCAGCAACAAAGAGTGGCCAGAACTCCGAATTTTTCAATTTTGCAGTTCTGGGATAAAAATAAAATCGAACATCCAGAAATTTACAAACTTGACCAAGTTGTTCTGTCCGTTCCAGCAATAACACAAGTCAGTGTCGAACGCCTCTTCTCTGGATTGAAATTCATTTTGTCCCCATTCAGGAGCAACATAAAAGAAGAACATTTGGAAAGGCAACTATTTATTCGGACCAACAGAATTTTGAACAAAAAGTAAGTAGTCGTTAGGGGTAGGGGGTAGGTATTACTCTGTTTATTTTCTATTACTCATATCATATAATAATTTTAGAAAGGCGCAACCACAAGAATTATCGACCACTAGTCCTTCGAATGCCCACCATACGTCTAGAACGTTTGGAATTGGCACAAAACGGAACAATAGTGATGGCAACGATGGCATTGATATTATTAGCACGAAAAGTACAAGTATCACATCAGAAGTTGACTTTGACTACAGTGAACCAGGCACATCGAGTGCCCCACAGCCTCCACAATCAAAAAAAAAAGAAGTGACAATTTGGAAATATTTGCGGTCATAGTCATTATAATGTATTTTTTTTTATAAATAAACAATAAACTTTGCTTCTGGCCTTCTAGCAAGATAACACGAAAATTTCTCTACTGGAACCCTTTTTGCAAAACCGGCAAGGAACCGGAACCGTACCGGAACCGAAAATTTATTTTGACCCAGAACCGGAACCGTACCGGAACCTATAATTTTTTTCTTTCGAGAACCGGAACCGTACCGGAACCCCTTTTTGAAATGGGTCCAGGTCCCTGCTTGTAACCGACAATTGTCACTTGCAACTGACAATTGTCACTTGCAACTGACAATTGTCACTTGCAACTGACAATTGTCACTTGCAACTGACAATTGTCACTTGTAACTGACAATTGTCACTTGTAGCTGGCGATAATTCGTTAATTGGAACAGACCAAATAGCGAACTGCTTCAGTGGCGTGCGCAGAAATTTGTCATGAAAAGGGGGGGTGTCAAAAGAATAAGGTGTGCAAAAACTACTAAAAGAGCATAAATCCTTACATTTTCGTTATTTTCTAGAAACCGAAAAAAAAACAAAAATTTCTGGAATCACACGAGTTGTAACACCCCTAACCCCCTCCGGCGTAGGCCATTGATAGGTATGTCCCAATTAACGAATTATCGCCAGCTACAAGTGACAATCGTCAGTTACAAGTGACAATTGTCGGTTACAAGTAACAATTGTCAGGTACAAGTGACAATTGTCAGTTACAAGTGACAATAATAAAATTATCGGTTACAAGTGACAATTGTCCGTTACAAGTGACAATTATTGTCGGTTACAAGTGACAATTTGCTATTGCAACAGTTTTTTTTCTGAAAATTTTAAAAACTTTGTTGTGGCCCCTCTACGCCTTCGTAGTCAAGGGTAGGTTCTTGCACACATGTTTCTGAAATATCACGTATACCTAAGTCACATTACCTGCATTCAATATGAAAGTAGATTTTATTTATTTATTACATTTATTTTCAACGAGGAATAAATTCGCAACGCCTGAAAACAAGTGATAAGCTTTATGGCGGTGCCGACAACCGAAGCGACAAATTTCTCATTGAAAACCACTTTACACAACCCTATAATAGCGAACTCGAATCCAGATGTTCCCAACCGCGCCTCCAGGAGACAGTATTAATCGTATCCTCGACCAGAATGCATCCCCTAATCCAGTTTCTGAAAGAATCAAAATCGGTGTTATTTGGAATTGTGTATCTATCGTTTTTTCTTGATAACGTCCTTCTAACTGTGGTTGGTGAGTCAATTTTCGATATCAAACAATTTAATTATACATTTTCAGTTCCAATTATTCCCGACTATTTATTTTCTAATGAAATAAGTAACAGAAACGCTAGACTTGGGCCAGCTTCGCTCAGTCCTCTCCAGCAGAAATATGAAACTTTGGAAAACGAGAATGGTCCTTTGGGAGCTCTGCTGGCGTCTAAAGCTTTTGTACAATTGGCTTTTACCCCTTTCATAGGGTATTTAACCGAAGTTTTAGGCTGTAATATTCCGTTACTTTTAGGCTCGTGCAATATGCTTATAGCAGCTCTGCGTATGAAGCTCTACCCTTAACACTTGAAACTTTTTTTTAATTGCAGTTTTTGCGTATGGAAATTCTTACGGGGTTCTAGTTTTGGCAAGGGCTTTACATGGCAGCTCTTCAGCTGCAATTGCTGTTAGTGGAATGTCGATTTTAGCAAAAAATGTTCCAGTTGATCTAAGAACCAAACTTATGCCCTTAGCTTGTGGAGGGATAGGTTTAGGGGTATTGATGGGCTATCCCTTAGGAGGAGCTGCATACCAACTCTTAGGCAAACCAGCCCCGTTTCTCTTCATTGCCGTTTTAATATCCATCAATATCTGTAAATATGAAATTTTGGTAATCTATAAAAAAATAGTTTTACAAATTTTTTATGTGGAGCCCGAGAAAAGGGTTGAAGTAAAATCGAAAACTAGTTACGCTGACTGGATTTTTTTACTGAAGGAGAAGCAGATGATAATAACTACTTTCGCCATTTGTATTTGTACAACCGCTATGGCCATTTTGGAGCCCTGTGTACCAATGTGGTTGATAGCCCACTTAAATCCGCCACCATCGCGATGGCAATTAGGGGCTGTTTTTATTCCAGACAGCGTAGGATACTTTCTTGGTTCTAATTTCGCTGGTATGGTATTGATTGAAAAATTTCATTTCGTTTTAGAATAAGGGTAGATTTTTATTCCAAAATATAAATTTTGCTTGCAGGTCTTCTTCCGGTTGCTCCTTGGAGGATAGCTTTAAGCGCCTTGGTCTTAGCTGGCTTAAGTTGTTGCGCCTTGCCGCTAGCCTCCTCCATTTACCAACTATCCTTGCCCCATTTTGGCCTTGGTCTAAGCGTAGGAGCTGTTGATGCTGCTCTAGTTCCATTTTTGGCCACCCTCGTGGACGCAAGAGGAAAAAAACACTATGGGCCTGTTTATGCCCTGCAGCAGGTTTTTGTTAGCTTGGCTTACGCCTTTGGTCCACTACTGGGGGGAGAGGCAGTTCACATTTTAGGTTTTCCATGGTTACTGAGAATTATCGGGTTTATGAATTTGTTGTTTTGCCCTTTGTTGGTGGAGTTGCAAAATGTTGAAGTAAGTGCCTATGAAGAATCTAGGATGGTTTATTATATTTCTATTTAAGGTTTACAGCTCATCTGTGTCCTACGATGGATCTTACTCTTCTTTAGATGGGAGTAACTCACCTTTGGAGCCATAGATTCTCAGAAGAAGGGAAAAAATAGTGTTTGACGTCGGTTATAGAAATCATTAATAAAATATTCACTAAAAATGTCCTTAATTTTTGAGCTATACGTTTCGAGGTTCCAGGGTTCCAAAAACGTTTTATAAAATCTGTATGAATGTATGTACGTATAGTAAAGGTCCTTTCGTTGTATCTAGTCATAAATTTTACAATGCCATTAGAAGGGTTTGACTCACAGCGGGTACCTATTAATACTTGCACAATGAAAGAAGGCTAAATTTCCGTAATTGGCTTACCTGCGTCTTTTCGTGCTATTATCTGTACTTCTACTTAACAATAATTCATTTTCACCCTTAATTCTTATTGATATTTCATCTCACTTCATAATTGTTGTAAGTAAGCGTTTTTACAAAATTCACCCAATTAAATTTTCTTTTCGGTTATAAATTTTGGACTATTTCTGTCATTTTCAATTTTTCAACTCCCTTCGCATCAATATTTCAATCGCCCGACGCCCCAAAATTGCGTAATTGTTGACCTAATTTCACGTTATTTTCTGAAATTCTTCCTAACTACTACTTACAGTAAATTTTCATCATCTTTTATACTTCTCAACCCCCTGAGAGTTACTTCTGCAAAATTCGCCAAATTTTGTTCTTCGGTAATTAATCTTCGAAGTAAGTTTGAATTATTTTCAACTTTGAATCCTCCTCCAGTATTTCATCCCCTCCAAAATACGTCTCTACCTACTTAACTGATGCAGGACATTTTTATAGCCTCAGTTTTCATCCCCTCAATAGTTTTTCATTTTGATTTTTTACAACGTCGCTCGCTCGCTGTCCGCCGCATAACTTGAGAACGGATCGAAATATCAATCTTAAACTTGGTAGACAGCTTTATCTTCCGAAAAGCAAGGTGAGGATTGCTTTTGGGCCATATCGGACCAAGGGTTATAGGAGTTACGGGTGAAAAACCGAAAAACTATTAATTGCAATAACTCGAGAACTAGTGGAGATGTTTTGCTTAGTATATACGTTCGACCTTCAAGTCTGCTGAAGATGAAGGGAGGCCAATTTCGGGGGATGAAAATTAGAGGATGAAAACCACAAAAAACTTCATTAATTTTTAGTGCCGTAGCAGAATGCGGAGGTACTCTTGTCTTAGCTTATTCGCTCGCTCGCTGGCTCCTCAGTCTGTCCGTCAGATAACTTGAGAACGGATTGAGATATCGAGCTGAAACTTGGTATACGGCTTTACCTCCCAAAAAGTAAGGCGGGGATTGCTTTTGGGCCATATCGGACCAAGGGGGTGGGAGTTAGGGGTGAAAAACCGAAAAACTATTAATTGCAATAACTCGAGAACTACTGGAGCTATCTTACTGAAACTTGGTATGCATGTTCTTCCTTCAAAGTCCGTTGAAAGTGAGAGGGGTGCCAATTTCGGGGGATGAAATTTAGGGGATGAAAATCACAAAAAATGTGATAATTCCGCGAGGGTTGCACGCATCTATCTAAAACTCAACATACACATATATTTCGATGAAACCTTACGGGGGATGGTTTTTCCGCAAACTCGGATTGAGGGTGTGGAAATTTGGGGTTGTAACTCAAAATTTTGCTTAATAAGTATTGGTCGAAATTGGCGTTATTCGATAGCTTTTCGTTAATGGTTCAAAAAAGGTGTTACTCATATTTTACGAAAAACCACCCTTAAAGGCGCTACAACCCCTAACATGCAAAAATACAAAAATACGAGAACTCAACAACCACTCAGCGTATCAACGCAGAATTTGATGCGGTAATTTTCAGTGACTCTGGAGGGGGATGGACGAATTTTTACTAACATCCAATAAAGGGGATGAAATTTAGGGGTTGAAACTTGAAATTTCTTCAAGTAAATGGTAGTATAAAATTACGGGGTTCGATAGATTTCTATCAACCATTGAAAAAAGTCTTATGAGTTTTCAACCTAAAATCAACCCCTAGGCTACTAACAACCCCTAACGCTTTGTCAGTGGTTAAATAGGTTTTATTTATTTTTACTGAAATTCTATTGACCTATTTATGAACAACCGAAGTAAGCAAATACACAAAGAGTTATGTAACAGCGGAAAAATAAATTCACCCCTGTAAATCATAAAGGGGTGAAATCTTAGGGGATTGAAACTGAAAATCTATTAATTGCTATAACTCGAGAACTGCTGAAGGTATCTTACTGAAACTTGGTACGCATGTTCGACCTTCAAGTCTATTGAACGTGAGGGGGTCCCTAGTTGGGGGATGAAATTTAGGGGATGAAAATCTCAAAAAAAGTAATAACTCCGCAAGTGTTGCACGCATCCAACTGAAACTCAACATACACATATATTTCGATGAAACCTTACAGGGGATGTTTTTTTCGGAAAATCGGAAGGAGGGGGTGGAAATTGGGGGTTGTAACTTAAAATGCTGCTTAATAAGTATCGGTCGAAATTGGCGTCATTCGATAGCTTTCCGTTAATGAATCAAAAAAGGTGTTAATCATATTTTACCAAAAACCACCCTTAAAGGCGCTACAACCCCTAACATGCAGAAATACAAAACGTCGGATAACTTGAGAACATTGAATGAGGTGTCGAGATCAAATTTACTATACGGCTTTGTGCCCTAAAAGTAAGGCGGGGATTGCTTTTGGGCCATATCGGACCAAGGGGGTGGAAATTAGGGGTTGTAACCCACAATTCCGATCTATAAGTATTGGTCGAAATTAGCGTCATTCGATAGCTTACCGTTAATGCTTTAAAAAAGGTGTTATTCATACTTTGCAAAAAAGTACCCTCAAAGGCGCTACAACCCCTAATATGCGGAAACACAAAAATACCAGAACTTCAAAACTGTTCGACGTATCAATGCAGGATTTGGTGTTCTAATCTACAGTGACATTGTAGGTGGATGAGCAAATTTTCATTACGATCTAACAAAGGGGGTTAAATTTAAGGGTTGAAACTGGAAATTTCTTCAGATAAGTGTTGTATTAAATCACAGGGTTCAAAAGACTTCGTTAATCATTGAAAAAAGGTCTTATGAGTCTTCAACCTAAAACCAATCCTTAGGCTACTAACACCCCTAACCTCGATATGTGAACCCACAAAAAGCAAAATTTCCGCAGACCGCTTCTTTTTAGTGTAATTTTCGAAAGTTCTACTTTACTACAGTCACTTTTCACCCCCTTAACTTTTCATCCCCCTTCACAATTTTGCAACCCCTCGAACGTTAAATTGGCCAAATTCGTGCAATTTTGTCTTTCTTCGGTAATAAATTTTACTCTTTTGGATAATATTTACATTTTTCACTTTTTAACACCACTGTGCTTCTGCGGAGGCACTACTACTAGGTGCAGATTTATAAAATCTGCACCCGACTCCACCAGTAAATTCAGCTCGCCCCTACATACACATTAACAAGGTAAACATCTACAGGGACACACATCGCATTGATATACATCTTTCGTTGGCTTTTTCACTTTATCGACCCCCTTCGCAATATTTCAACCCCCAAAATTATCTTATTTTCGTGTTACTTTCTGTAATTCTACTTAGGTAATTACGATTAATTCTAATCCCCTTTTTCTTTTCATCCCTCTTTGCAATTTTTCAACCCTCTAAGTGTTAATTGTGCAAAATTCTGGTAATCTCGTTTTTCTTCAGTAATAAATTGAACGCATTTGGATTCAGTTTACCTTTTTACAATTTTTCAGCCTACTTTGCAATAGGTAAATCAGTGTACAGGGTGAGTCAACATTGCGAGATCGGTCCATAACTGCCGATCCAGTTTTACGAGGAGAACATTGTTGATGCCTTACCATTATCGAGAGAAGAAAATATTGTCATGTCCCTCTTATTTCCGGTTGTTACACCGGAAGTTTAGGTAAACCATTTTTATTATTTTAAATGAAAATGATTTTTCTTCTTTTACGGTTGGAACCGCCACTGAGTGAGTTCATTCACCTGGTTATGCCAAGCTAACTGTCATATTTTTTGACTTATGACAAAAATTTTACAGAAAAATCGATTTGCAAAGATTCTGAAAAAAATTATCTCCGAAACCGTTGAGGATCATGCAGCGTTTTAAAGTAGTATAAATTCTGAGATATCTTTTGGTGAGGACATTCATGCCGGCTCAACAAAAGGCAGCTTATTTTTTCAAATGCAAATAGGTATATCAATTTTATTTCACTAGAAAATAGCAAATCTAATTCAAGTTGGATTTGCATTAGCATAATTTGCTATTTTTTAGTGAAATAAAATTGAAGTACCTACCAAGTTGCAATTGAAAAAATAATGGAGTACCTAATCCGTGATTTTTTTTCGTCATGTTCAAAAATTAATAGGCAACCTATTATTGAGCCGGCATGAAATAGGTTCTCACCACAAGATAGGTCGGACTTTATACTTGAAAACGCTGCATGATTGGTTTCTTGATCTTCAACCATTTCGGAGATATTGATTTTTTTCAGAACCCCTGCATATCGATTTTCCTGTAAACTTTTCGACATAAAAGTCAAAAAATGTGACATAACCTAAGCCAAATTTACTCACACTTCAGTGGCAGTTCCAATACCGTAAATAAAAGAAAATTATTTCCATTTAAAATAACGGAAATGGCTTCCACTTCCGGTATAACGGATAAGCCACCAAATCGCAACGTTCTCGTAGAACGGTGCAACGGCAGTTATGGACCGATCGCGCACTGACTCATCACCCTGTATTTTTCAACCCCACAAAAGTTTAAATTGCATTATTGCCTTATTTTCGTGTTATATTTTGTAAATCTATTTAATCACATCACAGTTAATCTTCACCCCCCTTGATTTTTCATCCCCCATCGCAATTTTTCAACCCATGCACTGAGCGCCATTTTACAAAGTTCGTCGAATTTTGTTTTTTTTTTCGATAATTACGCATGAGTTACTCATTTGGATTATAATGTTCACTCTTTAGAACCTTTGCGCCTTCTTCACAATATTTCATCTCCTCCAAGACATAAATTTTTATTTTTCTTTTCATTTTCTACTGTAAATACTGTAAATGAATATTTCAGATCTCTCATCCCAAGTCTCTTTATTCTTATTATATCTTTCAACAATTCGTCATTTTGGCACATCTGTGTCTCTGCGGAGGTACTACTACTAGGTACAGATTGATAACATTTTCACCCGATTTCACCAGTAAATTCAGGCACATACACATTAACGTGATAAACATCTACAGGGATGTACATTGCACATCGCATTGATGTACATCTTTCGGTGGCATCTGAGTCCAATGTTGTTATCAGAATTTAAAAATTCTTAACGGTTTTGAAGATATTCAGAAAAAACAGCGAGAACGATGACGTCATCTTTCCACAATTTTTTGACCATCTTAAGGATATTTCCAGACGCCGGCTGAGTATTAGTTTGGCCTAGCTCATACGTGTTTCCTACGGAGTTAGGACTGCCGATGTCTGGAAATATCCTCAAAATTGTCAAGAAATCGTGGAAAGATGACGTCATCGTTCCCGCTGTTTGCTGCATACCAAATTTTAGCTCGATATCTCAATGCGTTCTCAAGTTATGCGACGGACAGACTCGACGAGCGATCAAGCGAGCGAGCGAGCGAATAATCAAAGACATAAGAGTACCTCCGCATTCTGATACGGCACTAAAATTCACTTAGAGGAAATGTAACCCTTGGACCACCTATTACCGAAGGAAACTAATTGAAAACAAAAAATTGCACCCCTGAAACTCGTCCCCTTCAACCCCCAACCAGAAAAACTTGACTTGGAGGAAATTTAACCCTTGCACCGCCTACAACCGAAAGTGTTGAATTTAACAAAAAAACTACGCCCCTAAAACTCACCCCCTTCAACCCCGAAACACAAAAAAATGACTTGGACGGAATTTAATCCTTTTACCACTCATTATCCCAGGAGACTATTTTGAACGCAAAAAATTGTACCCCCAAAACCCACAGTTTTCAGCCCTCGAACACAAATAATTGACTTGGATGAAATTGAGCCCTTGGACTTTCTACAACAGAGAAACAGACTAACTGAACGCAAAAAGTTGCAACCCCGAAAACCACCCCCTCCAACCCCCAAATACGATAAATTGACAAACATAAATAATTGACTCGGTGGAAATTTAACCCTTAGACTACTTGTTACTGGAAGATACTAATTGAGCGCAAATGAACTTAAGATTTGGACCACTCTTATTGGAGGATAGGTCCTGAAACCCACCCCCTTCAACCCCTGAGGATAGTAATTGAACGGAAAAAATTGCACCCCCTTCAACCCCCAACACAAAAAATTGATTTGGTGGAAATTTGATGCTTGACCTATATGTACTTACAACCAGAAGATACTAATTGAACGCAAAAAATTCATCAATTGATACACCCTCACGATTTCTTTAACATGAGCATATGCTTCGGCACTACTACTAGGTGCAGATTACATCTGCACCCAAAACCACCAAGTCCAACTCGATATATGAATCATTCACGGTGAATAAACATCGCATTGATATACATCTTCCGTTGGTGTTTTGATGTAGAATCACCCCTGAAAAATAATGGCTGCACACCTGAAACACCCTGCAGTTCCTCATTTCATAATTTATTTTCATTTATGTACCCCATCGTGGCGATTATTACGATTTATACACTCCATTTACTTTACAAACATTCGAAATCTGATGTAATAAAATCCAGTCGGTTTTTGTTTGGCCAAGGGTTTGCTTATTTCCCGGGTGGCGCTCACTAACTTCATTACAGTAACACACCACCCAGTTAACTCGATCTCTTTGTTTGGACTGTAAGTTAAGAAGGATGTTCTCGTGTTTATTTGTCATTTAGCTCGATCTACCACGAAACCACACACCGACACGCTTCTGGAATTAATAACGCTCCCTCTTCACATTATCCTTTTCCACATTTATTTTCACTGTTATATTGCACATTTATAAATAATTTCAACAAATTCTACTGTCTAGGATCGAACCTGCTGTACAAACTGTGTTTGCATTGATCACACTCGCAGAAGCTTGGGACATAGACTGAGCTTGGAATTACGGGTTGAGTGTTGAAAAGGGGTAGAAAAGGGTAGAGGCTGTGCATGAACACCTTTCCACTAGGAATCATCGGAAGAGAAGCTTGATGAAGCGAAGAAAACTTGGAGGTCACTTTGGCCACGGGCTTAAAAGCTGAGCTGTTTTCTTCTTTCTCTCCTTCGGGAGCTTCCGAAGACGAAGAACTGGTTTTAGAACCGTTCATGTTAAAGTGTTCGATAGCTTTCAGCAGATCGTGATTGCACCTCTTCAAGACCAACTCCAAAACGGACCTCTTTTTATTGGGGAAAAGCTTGCTCAACATGTCGATAGAAGCTGGACTGACTAAGACCTCCTCTCCCGGTTCTTGAGGGGGTGGTCTTTTTTCTTCGTCGGGTGTCGGGGAAGTGACTTGCATCCCATAGATTCGCCCCGGGGGTAGGTAGTCATATGTGGTTCCATTTTCAGCAGAGGCTAAGTGAAGGGCGATTGCATCCTCTGCAGCTTGCTGTCTTTTAAGGGCAACCTGAAAGAGGGAGTAATTTATTCATTAGGGCGATTTATCAATTCATTGTTTGCTGAAGAGATACGCGATACCGAGCTAATGGAATATCGATCAAGCACTTCAAGCTGTCACAATATCAAGTTACGAGCACTGCTTGAAGTATTACTCGATCGTGGCTGTACACCGTCGCATGACAAGAAAATCTCTGTTTTTCTTTTTCTTCACGATCTCTTGGACTTAAACGGCAAACTAACTCATCTTCTCAGGAAAGAAACGGTGTTATACATAGGTAAATAGTTAGTTATTTAACAAACAAGAGAGATTAATAACTTAATAAAAGCAATTAAAGTCAATGATCGAGATTAATCGTCGATTGACACAGTCAAGTAAAGTCTTTAACAAATTTTGCTTGCAAAGATATAATTCACTCTCACCTTTTTACAAAATGCTTCAAAATTCGAGATTTTTAAAAATTCAGTAGATTCACCTCTGAACTGATTTGCTTGAAATTTTGTACTTGGAGACAGTGGCGTAGCCACGGGGGTGCGAGGGGGGGGGCGGTCGCCCCCCCCGCCCTTAGGCCTTCGGCGCCCTTGCCGCACTGCTTACAATAAGTTTTTAACTCGCCCACAAATTTATTTCTAAAGCGCTAAGTCGCACGGCCAGAAAAGCAACTTTTATTAGGGCTTTTGTATTTTTATGCCATTACCTCTGCCTTTGGCCGAGGGTCTGCGAAGATTTGAAGGAATTTATTGCTTGATTAGTCCTACGTGACTATGAGGAGGTATATTTCGCATATCTATAACCTTTGCCATCTGGCAAATATTGAATAAACGTTTACAAGAATGGTCTTAGCATGTCAGTATCTCTTTTACACTTCCCGTTTACGTTTGTGATTAAGTACCTATGATCTGTTCTGTTTAAAAAAAATCGGGACAAGGTTGGCGGAAGCCAATAAAAATAACATTTTAGACTAGTTCGCAAAGAATGGTAGTTCACGTGTTTGTACAAGTGGCAGAGTTAGTACTGGTGACTGTAACTTAAGAGAATCAGCAGGTTCAAATAGCGATGAAAATTCTTTCACTAATACGAGGTAAAATTGTATTTTAAATTTTCTATGCGCCTTTTTCCGGGTTGCCCCCCCCCCGCCCTTAATACCTAGCTACGCCACTGCTTGGAGATCATACCAGTCGAAGAGCCAAGAAGTTTTTGGGCAAAATAGACCCACGCAAGTGCCACTTTGGCACATCAATTTGGAAGTTTTAATAGTTATTTCTACAACTAGTACCTACCTAATGAAAGTAATACTTTTTTTCATGAGTTTGAAGTTTGATACACGACGCCGTAGGCGAGTGAAAAAAAGATACTATCATTACATGTTGTATACGTAATTTTTTTGTACATTTCCCCCATACGCGAAAAAGTGGAAAAGATTTTTTTCTGTATGGGGGAGTAATGATTGGCAACACTGGGTAGCCCTTTACTTCCTTGGTGTGATAATATAATGTAACAATGTAAAGACGTAAGATGTAGAGATGAAAAAATGTTAAAATCGTTAAAAAAGTGGTACATTCATTACGATTTTTCATTAAAAAAAATGCAGCAGAGAAGCGGCTGGAACCTCCCCATCGCGTGGATCTTTGTATTCTGTGTAGATAGTAGTCAATTCAACAGATTTTTTTTTATCCTTATCGTCTGACGTCTGTGACTAATTTCGCAATTTTCTGACAAATACCGACATCACCTCGTACATCACCCATCACATTTGACAATATGTTCCTTTTAAGGTTAATCTTTTGCCAACTTTTTGACAATAACTGCCACTTTGTGTCATCCACTGTCAGCCTGCTCCCTTTTAATGAGAAAGAATTTTTTCAATATTTTCCACTGAAATGGCAGAAACTGTGAATACATTTTTAGAACCAGAATTTGATCGTCTTTCTAATGGCGACATAAAAAAGAGGCCTTGTATTTAAAATTTTAAGTTGATATGCTTAAATGGCAGTTCGCGTGGGCCAATTGCTCCCAAAAGCCTTTCAGGTCTTCAACGGGTCACCTAATCTCCATGTACCAAATTTCAGCCAAATCGATTCAGTAATTTGGGCTATAATGTGTTTTTACTGTTATTATAAAATTTCGATTTTTTGAACCAAACAGCGCTAAATGCGAATTAATTTTGTCCTATTTAAAACCAAGATTTGAAGACCCTTCTGATGGTGACAATAAATCTTTCAAAAACTTGTTTTTAATGGTTTAATGATTGAATAATTTTTAATTTGGAAATTGGTGTGCCAAAAGGACACTTTCCGTGAGTCGATGGAATTCAAAATTTGTTCAGCTTTTCGAGGTGTAATACAATCCCTATGTGCAAAATTTCAGCCAAATCGATTCAGGGGCTTGGGCTGTACCGCGATTTTAAAGTTTGATAAAAATCAATTTTTTTTTAAATTTTTGGTCAAAAGGGCACTAAGAATGAATACATTTTTAGAAGCAGAATTTGAAGGTCTTTCTTATGGTGACGTGAAAAATGGGGGTTTGCATTTAAAATTTAAAAGTTGATGTGCCAAAATGGCATTTCCGGTTGCACGATTGGCTCCAAAAGCTTTTCAGATCTAAGTTGGGTTATGAGATGCCTACGTACCAAATTGCAGCCAAATCGGCCCAGTAGTTTTGGCTGTGGCGTGTTTACAAACGTACGTACGAACGTACGTACGAACATACACACAGACACATTTTATAAACCACTTTTCTGGGTTCCTGAGACCTCAAAACGTGGAGGTCTGGTGCTATCTCAAATTCGAAAATTTTAGTGATTGCAGTAACCTCCCATTTTTTTAAAATTGTGATGGGGTTGGGGAGGTTAAAAGACGACTCATTGTAAATATGCAAAAAATAATATTATTGTTTAAAAAACCAAAACAATTTTTTGAAAAATGTAATGTAGTAACATTAAAAACACTATAGCCCCAAACTAAAGTATCGATTTGGTTGAAATTGAACTACTACTCTCCAAGGTGGTCCATAGGGATTTACGTTGGGAGCTCGATTTTATTAACCTCCCCAACCCCATCAAAAATTTAAAAAATGGGAGGTTACTGCAATCACTAAAATTTTCGAAATCGAGATAAGACCAAATCTATACGTTTTAAGGTCTTAGGAAGCCAAAAAAGTTGTTTTTAAAATCTGTCTGTAAGTATGTAAACGCTCTACAGTCCAAACTACTGGAGCGATTTGGCTGAAATTTACTACGTAGGCATCTCATAGCCTAACTTAGATGTGAAAAGCTTTTGAAATCAATCGTGCAACCGGAAGTGCTATTTTGGCCCATCAACTTTGAAATGTTAAATACAAACCCACATTTTTGACAACACCATAAGAAAGACAATGAAATTCTGCTTCCAAAGATGAATTTACACTTAGTGTTCTTTTGTCAAAAAGTTCAAAAATTAAAAATTTGTAGCACACTTTAAAAACTCGCTGCAGTCCAAATCCCTTGACCGATTTGGCTAAAATTTGGTGTGTGAACCTTTCGTAACTGAACTTAGAGCTGAAAAGTTTTTGAAGCCAATCGTGATACCCTAGGTGCCATTTTGGCACATCAACTTTAAAAACCTAAATGCAAAACCTGAATTCTCCATCATCATTAGAAGATCTTCGTATTCAGGTTTTGTAAATGTGGTTACATTTGGTGCTATTAAGACAAAAATTGAAAAAAAAAGGCAGCAGTGAAGCGGCTGGAACCTCCCCATCGCGTGGATCTTAACTTGTGTTTCTAGCCGAATTAGCACAGAAATTGTATAAGACCGGTTTCAATGACGAATTTTGGAATGCTTTTGCGGCCCTGCCGGAAATTGGGACATTCTTGGTATATCTACTCTTCTCTGATGATTTTTTCAATTTGTGCGTTCTAAAAAAGTTCTAAAACCGTCATTGAAACCAGACTTATACATTTTCTGTGCTAATTCGACTAGAAACGCAATGGGGAGGTTCCAGCCGCTTCTCTGCTGCATTTTTTTTCCTGCTTCCCTAACTTAATAATGAACGACTAAATAGTCGAACTTTAGGCTCCACTTGAGAGGGCTGTAGCACACTTAGGGCCGGTTTATCGATGCTCAGTTAAATGAAAATATCTGACAGTTTGCACTGAGAAAAAAGATATCTTCTGGCAAATAAATTTCATTATCTCAAACGATTTTTTTGACAAGGGACAAAAATACTTTGGTTTAACTACAGCCGAATTGAAACAACGATATGCCCATATTTGAATAGAACGTATTGTTATTTTGTCCCATTTATTTAATATAATTATGCATTCAGGTAAATGAAATACTTTGATACCTGTCCTAAATGTGCATTTATTTGAGATAAATAAATCTTAATTTTGGAAGAAATAGCATAGCTTATTACGCACAAGGCTGACATTAACTTGATCCAGATCAGGCATTCTTCCAAAAACCTGGCGTTATTTGTCACAACCATTGTTCAGATTTCTTCGAAACTTATGCGCAATATTTGGATTTGGAGTGCATAGTGATGCATGGGACGTGTAAACTAGAACCGCCATATTGCTCTTTGTGTTTGTGGGTAGTGCGTTACTTTGTATTAGGTAAATTGTATTAAATCTTGAAAAGCGTAATAACGTATAGAGTATATAGGACAGTTGTTACTTATGGACGTAGATACAAATAATGATTCGGACAATCCGGTATTTGGAAAAATTGTGTAACGTAAGACTGTGAAAATAATTTCAATTTCATTTTGGAACCTGCTCAGATTATTGGGTTTGAAAAACATTTTAAATCATAGAATAGACGAGATTTCAGGTGAAGAATTGAAATTTATATTATTTGAAGACTTAATTTCTGTTTTTTCTTTAAGTAGGTATATTCACGTTATACTAGAACTGGAGATAAATTCGTGTCTTCCTGTAACATCATACAAAATGTTTAATAAATTTTATTTTGAACTAAACAAAAGATATTTTTCATCCAAAAACATCATCTGAAATTAATTTAATATAATGATTATTTGAAATATCTATTTATCTAAAACGAAGCTTTCGTACATTAAGACACATATATTACAAATTGGATTAAATAAAATTCATTCGTTTTAGTGAAATGGAATTTTTCTACTGAATAAAACTTGTTTGGGGCAGAAGAGTCATACACTAACTAGAAAACAAGCAATTTGGGACTAAATAAACCCTTCTTTGGGTCGCATATTTCTTAAAATTGTGTCACGTAAGTCATTTATTTGAGGCAACTAAATCTATCAAATATAGGATTTTATTAACTGAAGTACTACATTTATTTCGCCGTATCCAGGTTTAGGATTTATTTGTAGCAAATAAATTCGGGGTTCTTTAAAACAAACCTTTTTCTCAGTGCGTTATCCGATAGTTAAACTGTTTATCGACAGCAAGTTGACTGCAAAGTCTTTGCTAAAGTGCGGGGCAAACTGACTGACAGTTGAAAGTGTCAGCTAGGGCAGAAAACCGACGGTTAGCATCGCCCAGAGTCATTTAAATGACGAAGAAGTTGAATCTTTGGTTTTCTTCAACATGAATCTAACCAATATAAAGTTTAGGAATCTACCTGAAACTATTTTGAGGAATTTGCCAATACTTTAGATTTCCTCAACTTTCTTTCAGACCTCCTGCTTCTACCATCCGTTTTCTTATCCTCAATTACATCTCCTGCCAGTTACTTTTCAAAGCAGCTCTGGATCGTAGGCAGAACAGTTTACTTCTCGTTCTGTTTTGTCACCAATACAAATTTCAACTGCACCAGCACCTGCCACAGTAAACAAAGATCGTAAGGCGTTGCTATGGAAACAGTTGACTATATTAGCGCGAAATTTAAATCTGTTCAATAGAATTCAACTTCCGCTACCCCAAATGTTGCCAACACAACTCAAACTGTCAGGCACGTAACTGATTTATCCAAGGATTTATCTGTCAGCTATAATAAACTGTCAGATAGATAACAGTCAGTTTTGACTGAGCATCGATAAACCGGCCCTTAGGAGCGATTTCTGGGCACAAGTTTAAATAGGAACTTTTTTTTCATATTTTTCGATATGTACACTCACCCCTGAAGATTAATGATAGCTAACTTAAAGACACACCCTGTATATGTACAGACTACATACAGGGTGGGTAATTTTTCGATGCTCACCATTGGGATCTCGGAAACCATAAGAGATAGAGTTAAATTAGAGAAAAGTTGCACCATTTTTCGACGATTAAGAATATGAAGAGAATTTCCCGACATCTTGATTCGTTCCTGAGTTATCCCGAAAAACTGAAAATTTCGATTTCAAAGAGAAATTCATATCTTTCTTACGATTGATGTTATCTTAATGAGAGTTGGCATTTTTATATTTTTGACAGCTGTCAATTGAGTGGCATTGTCAGAAATTTTCTAGGCCTTCTAGATTTTTAGTAACGGTAGTCAACTTTTGATTCTCTTATGGCCACCATATTGAATCTTAATCGGTCACGCAAAAAAACTAGCTTTTCAAAAATGTATTCAAAATGGACTTTTTTGACAGACCGTCAAAATTTAAAACTGATATGAATGATTTATAAAATCAGCCTAAACTTAGAAAAAAATACAAAAAAGGACAACTTTTTTCATCTCTTATGACGTCAAAAACAACTGAATTTTGAACGATGTAATAAAATAGATCTAGAAGTCGTGTCAAGCGAACTTTAATTTGTTTTTTCAAAAAAGTTCATGCTATAGTTACATTTTTGAAAAGTTAATTTTTTTGCGTGTTTAATGGCGCTAAAACTCAATATGGTGGCCATAAGAAATAAGAAAGTTGACTGTCGCAACTCAAAATCTAGAAAGTCAAAAAAATTATTAATTGGACCATCAAATGCCCATACTGAATAATACAAACGTGCCAAGTTTCGTCGATCTTAAATGCAACGTTTCAATTTTCCGCCAATATCTTCAAAAGTTGTCGAGATATTCAAGATATCTCTTCAGATTATTATTCAGCATAAAATCGCTCAACTTTAATTTAACTTACTCTCTATCTCTAATGGTTTCCGAGATTCCAATGGTGACCATCGAAAAATTATCCACTCTGTATACCTGTCTTGTAAAATTGACCTATATATAGGCTGTCCCAACGGTGCGTCAAAGTCCATTTATGTCCGCGTCATTAATAATATCGAAATTTTTTGTTTAGGCCAACCGTTAGTGAAAATTTATCAATGGCGAGAACATTTCAAGGTCATACCATTCGAAATTTTAGAGATTTTGTCTTTTTAATTTCTGTTAATTTGAAAATTTGCCGGAAGACCCTAGGCATTAAATTTGACATCTAAGTGTCCCATCAGGTAGCCGCGACCTTACTTTAGAATGTGAGATAAGCTTGGAAGAGAAGAACTTCAAGCCTTCGAAAATATTCATTTTTAACTGAAGTCACAGTATATCGATGATGTTGGTGTTCCCTTCAGTAGGGACAGCTCGTGTCGGCACCTTTGATCTCGTGGAAATATTCTAAAACTGTCATGGCTGCCATGGGTGTTCGTACAGCTACTCTCCGATAGATGGCGCTGGGCGATTTGAAAATTAGCGCGCAACTTCTCTTTCTTTTCAACCGCCATAATCGTTAAGTTATAAAGGCGAAAACGTAACAAATTAGCATTTTATAAACGGTACTTGTTACCTTTATAACAATTCCAGGTTTTTTACCAACGTTTTATTAACAAAATACTTCTTTGAGATATTGAAACATTTTCAAAGTGATGAGGTTAACAATTGCAAATAAACCATACAATGTGAGAAGCATGCTAGACCATGCTGGAAAGGATTCTCCAATTGAGGGTCGGCAACAATCAGTTCTCCAGATGGTGGAACTGCAAATTGCGGGAAGTTTTTCATGTGGTGGGAGATTTAGTGTGGGAAGACTATTGTCCACCAACCGCTTTGCACTTTCCAGTACCTGAACAATTTAATGACATAAAAAATGAAAAAAGCAGCCTTGCCGTCCTTACCCCATGACTTAAACATTTTTTCCGCAAAATATTTGTAGGTGGCACACTTTATACCTGAATGTATTCAGAGCCGATAGAGGTATAACATTTAGGAGGTATTCGTATGCGGACAATTTTACCCTTTGCTTGCATCTAAAACTTAATTTATTAATTTATTAGAGAAATCCACAATCATGTCCTAAACTCACCTCTTCTCAAAGACATACCTCGTCAAAGACGTAGGTACCTAGTTTTACATCCTCGTACTAGAACTCGAGACACTGCACTTATAACATTGCGGGCTTTTTTCAGCACAGCCATTCGGACTTATTACGGTGTCGGTGACTTTCAAAGATTGATATTATTGAGAAGAAGCGACAGCAGCGCACATTGTTGTAACAATTATATCCATAACAATTTTCCAATTATTAGAAAATTTCCAATGATTGAGTTTGTCAGACGCACACGACTAATGACGAGTGAAGACATGAGCGAGCGCCATCTAGGGGTACAATAGCCAACGAACACCCATGGAGCCTCAAGGTCAACGAAAATAGTTTGCGTTGACAACCGAGCTGTCCCTACTGAAGGGAACACCAACATCATCGATATACTGTGCTGAAGTCTTGTTTTCGTCAAGTTCTACACATTTTATTAAATAACTCAAAAGAGATTAAATTTAAGTATATGGGGCACAGCTGACAAAAGTTGAACAGAATGACACGTAGAAAGCAAAAATGCATTGATATATGGGGTGTTCCATTTTACAAAAATGTTATTTTGTGCTGCTCCCTACACGAGCCGCCCATGTGAGTTCATAGTAATTTCAGATTTTGCACATTTTCAAATCACTAACGGTTGAGTTTTTGTCAAAAAATTAGCGTCACGAAAAACATACTAAAAACTCGCCCTTCGCCTCAGCCTGGAACCCCCAGGTTTTTGCCTCATAAGTCGCTTTTCTTCATCGTACAAAAAATATAGAGGAATACCTACAATATTGAAGACTAATAAATTCTCTACAAAAAAAAATGCAGCAGAGAAGCGGCTGGAACCTCCCCATCGCGTGGATCTTTGTATTCTGTGTAGATAGTAGTCAATTCAACAGAATTTTTTTAATCCTTGACTAATTTCGCAATTTTCTGTCAAATACCTACGTCACCTCGGACATCACCCATCACGTTTGACAATATGTTCCTTTTAAGGTTAATGTTTTGCCACCTTTTTGACAATAACTGCCACTTTATATCATCCACTGTCAGCCCGCTCCCTTTTAATGAGAAAGAATTTTTTCTCTATTTTCCACTGAAATGGCAGAAACTGTGAATACATTTTTAGAACCAGAATATGATCGTCTTTCTAATGGCGACATAAAAAAGGAGGCCTTGTTTTTAAAATTTTAAGTTGATATGCTTAAATGACACTTCCTTTGGACGAATTGCTTCCAAAAGCTTTTCAGGTCTTCAACGGGTCAACCAATCTTTATGTACCAAATTTCAGCCAAATCGATTCAGTAATTTGGGCTATAATGTATTTTTAGTGTTATTATAAAATTTCGATTTTTTGAACCAAACAGTACTAAATGCTAATTAATTTTATCTTATTGAAAACCAGAATTTGAAGACCTTTCTGATGGTGACAGTAAATCTTTCAAAAACTTGTTTTTAATGGTTAAATGAGAGAATAATTTTAAATTTGGAAATTGGTGTGCCAAAACGGCACTTCCCGTGAGCCGATTGAATCCAAAATTTGCTCAGCTCTTTGACGTGTAATGCAATCCCCATGTGCAAAATTTCAGACAAATCGGTTGAGGGGCTTGGGCTGTACCGCGATTTTAAAGTCCGATAAAAATCATTTTTTTTTAAATTTTTGGTCAAAAGGGCACTAAGAATGAATACATTTTTAGACGCAGAATTTGAAGGTCTTTCTTATGGTGATGTGAAAAATGGGGGTTTGCATTTAAAATTTAAAAGTTGATGTGCCAAAATGGCATTTCCGGTTGCACGATTGGCTCCAAAGGCTTTGCGGATCTAAGTTAGGTTACGAGATGCCTATGTACCAAATTTCAGCCAAATCGCTCCAGTAGTTTGGGCTGTAGAGCGTTTACAAACGCACGTACGTACGTACATACATACATACATACAGACAGATTTTAAAAACTACTTTTCTGGGTTCCTGAGACCTCAAAACGTATAGATCCGGTCTTATCTCGATTTCGAGAATTTTAGTGATTGCAGTAACCTCCCATTTTTTTAAAATTTTGATGGGGTTGGGGAGGTTAAAAGTTTATATCTATGCACTTTTCACCTGAGAGCAACGGTTTGACCGCAGCACAAAAAGTCCTCTTGTAAGCTGACATTTTTGAAATTCACCCACTCATTCAGAAGTTACACTGAAGAACATGCCTGCAAATTATTATTGTTTTTCCTGTAACTTTTGAAGGAGTTTATAGATTTCAATTCATTCTTGCATCACTTTACAGAGGATTTTTTGAACTTTAAAACGACGCAACACAAAGGGCCTTTCCGCAGTTTAAAATTTGACCACGGAGGGCGCTAGAGGTGGCCGAATAGAAAAAACTTTACGCCAATGGATTTGTAATGAAAAAAATGCAGCAGAGAAGCGGCTGGAACCTCCCCATCGCATGGATCTTTGTATTCTGTGTATAGTATAGTCAATTCAACAGAATTTTTTTTATCCTTATCGTCTGTGACTAATTTCGCAATTTTCTAACAAATACCGACGTCACCTCGGACATCATCCATCACATTTGACAATATGTTCCTTTTAAGGTTAATAGTTTGCCACCCTTTTGACAATAACTGATACTTTATGTCATCCATACTGTCAGCCCGCTCCCTTTTAATGAGAAAGAATTTTTTCTCTATTTTCCACTGAAATGGCAGAAACTGTGAATATATTTTTAGAACCAGAATTTGATCGTATTTCTAATGGCGACATAAAAAAGGAGGCCTTGTATTTAAAATTTTAAGTTGATATGCTTAAATGGCACTTCCCGTGGGCCAATTGCTTCCAAAAGCCTTTCAGGTCTTCAACGGGTCACCCGATCTAAGTTTCAGCCAAATCGATTCAGTAATTTGGGCTATAATGTATTTTTACTGTTATTATAAAATTTAGCTTTTTTGAACCAAACAGCGCTAAATGCGAATTAATTTTGTCCTATTTAAAACCAGAATTTGAAGACCTTTCTGATTGTGACAATAAATCTTTCAAAAACTTGTTTTTAATGGTCAAATGAAAAAATAATTTTAAATTTGGAAATTGGTATGCCAAAACGGCACTTTCCGTGAGTCGATTGAATTCAAAATTTGTTCAGCTCTTCGACGTGTAATACAATCCCCATGTGCAAAATTTCAGCCAAATCGGTTCAGGGGCTTGGGCTGTACCGCGATTTTAAAGTCTGATAAAAATCAATTTTTTTTTTATTTTTGGTCAAAAGGGCACTAAGAATGAATACACTTTTAGAAGCAGAATTTGAAGGTCTTCCTTATGGTGAAGTGAAGAATGGGGGTTTGCATTTAAAATTTAAAAGTTGATGTGCCAAAATGGCATTTCCGGTTGCACGATTACGAGATCCCTATGTTCCAAATTTCAACTAAATCGGTCTAGTAGTTTTGGCTGTGGCGTGATTACAAACGAACGTACGAACGTACGAACGTACGTACGTACGTACATACACACAGACACATTTTAAAAACCCCTTTTTTGGGTTCCTGAGACCTCAAAACGTGAAGATCTGGTGCTATCTCAAATTCGAAAATTTTAGTGATTGCAGTATAACCTCCCATTTTTTTTACATTGTGATGGGGTTGGGGAGGTTAATAAGTAGGTAAGAAAAAGTTAACCTTGCAGTAATTAAATATAATAAACATCTTAAGTTATCCTCACCTGTGCCGCCATTATACGCTGTCTTTCCTTGATCAAAGAACATTTCTGACACGAACAATTCTTATAAACACATTGCTTCTTGTGTCCTCGCAGTGTTGAGATCATCCCATGATTTCTACACCTGGCGCATTTCGGCACTCTAGCAGACCGATTATTTGATAACATTTTTCTCATTAAATAAAAAAATTTAATGCATGGCTTTGAAGAACTGGCACAAGTAGGTAGAGGATTATGAAAAGCTGTATCACTGTCTCATAAAACACCATTGAATACAAGAATAGAAAGATACGAAGTATTTTAAGATTTTCGCTAATGCAAAGGATACAACATCTTCATGCAACCAATAGCCTGTTGAGATATCCTGGCATGTGCTGTGCAGGGGAGATCAGCCACCAATCCTCTCGGAGTTCGGCCGCAAGTTTACGCCCCGCTTTGGAGAGAATTAGAATAAAATAATATACCTACCTACAAAAAGATAATATTATGTTCCTGATGTTCCTGGTTCCCATCCTGATTTTCTAGCCAAAATAAAAATGCTTATAAAAATATTTGAACCCTATCTAGGGACGATTGCATACGAACACCTATTACAGCGCCATGCGATAATAATGTAGCTACCTTATATCTACCTATCCTATATTTACCTATAATAATTATATAAGTATGTATAGGGTAAACCATAAACTTTTGTTTTTGTCTCCATTGAGAGTAAGAAGTGACGAAAACCGATAAACGAACGTGTAACAATTAAGATATGTATAATTTGTGCAACCAATTGTCTATACCTCCTATATATGGCTCAAAAAGTTTACTTTTGTCATAATTATTTGATAAGTCGCTCGATGTGAATTGGCCATCTCTACCAACCCCTGGTGGATCTGATGGCCATGCTAACATAGGGTGAGTTGGCCCTATGAAAAGCCATATTTTTAAGGAATAACGAGGAAATCATCGATATGCCCGTTTCTTTATCTCTTACAGGGTGCGAGATTAAAACTCCAAAACGCTATAACTTTGTTATTTGTGGTCCGATTTTAGGGAACCAAAAACCAAATGAAATTGCTCATAAACCACTACAAACTCAAGATGGTTTTTATTTTTATCAACTTCAACTTGAATGTTAACTTTTCATTTTCAACTTTTTTAACTCAGTCTAGTAGCTAATTTTTTTCTGCGTCTTCTGATGTACAACAAGTTATGTTTGGTTTATAATTAGTTCTGAAAATAATTATAAATTTTTGTCAAAATTAGAATATTTTTTACTAAAAATTTTCGAATGTGCTGTGGATCTGAAACATCTAAAATATGTTATTTTCTAACACTTAAAATGCATTTCGAGAATTTTTTTCGCAGCACACTTGAAAAGTTAGCATAAAAAGATTGAAATGTTGACAATAATTTTAATTATTTTCAAAATTTATTATGAATCAACTCAACTTATTGTACGTCAGAAGACGCAGAAAAAAATTAGCCATCAAGCTGAATAAAAAAATTGGGTGTGTCAATTTGAAAACGAAAAGTTGGCATCCAGTTGACATTCAAGTTGAAGTTGATAGAAATCAGAACCATCTTTAGTTTGGAGTGTTTTATGAGCAATTTCATTTGGTTTTTAGTTCACTAAAATCGGACCGTATATAAATAACAAAGTTACAGCGTTTTGGAATTTTAATCTCGCACCCTGTATGCGACGTGCAAGTTTACATTCATTTTAATTTCAACATTTGCTGTATTTAACCTTTGATGTTTTGTGTATGGTACTTCGATACAGGGTGTCACAGAGGATCATGGTACACCACCCTTTTTCCATAGTTTTTGCAATATATCATACCTACATCATTTTTGAAATTTTAGTGATTGCAGTGCATAAAATTATTCTTTTGTTGGAATCTGTTCCCTGATGATGCCTTAACGGCGAAACATGTCGCAATTGAATAAAGATTAATAAAAACGACAATTTTATGCACTATAACCACTAAAAAAAACGAATTTCCGTGAATTTCTGTCTATCTACACAGTAAAAAATGCAGCAGAGAAGCGGCTGGAACCTCCCCATCGCGTGGACATTTGTATTCTGTGTAGATGGTAGTCAATTCAACATTTTTTTTTGTGCTTATCATCTGTGACTAATTTCGCAATTTTCTGACAAATACCGACATCACCTCGGACATCACCCATCACGTTTGACAATATTAAGGTTAACAGTTTGCCACCCTTTTGACAATAACTGATACTTTATGTCATCCACTGTCAGCCAGCTCCCTTTTAATGAAAAAGAATTTTTTCTCTATTAACCTCCCCACTCCACTTCACCATTTAAAAAAAAGGGAGGTTACTGCAATCACTAAAATTTTCGAATTTGAGATAAGACCGGATCTATACGTTTTGAGGTCTCAGGAGCCCAAAAAAGTGGTTTTTAAAATGTGTCTGTATGTATGTACGTACGTACGTACGTTCGTAAACACGCCACAGCCCAAACTACTAGACAGATTTACCTGAAATTTGGTACGTGTACATGTGATAACCCAACTTAGATCTGAAAAGCTTTTGGAGCCAATCGTGCAACTAGAAATGCCATTTTGGCACATCAACTTTTAAATTTTAAATGCAAACCCCCATTTTTCACCTCACGATAGAAAAGGCCTTCAAATTCTGCTTCTAAAAATGTATTCATTCTTAGTGCCCTTTTGATCAAAAATTAAAAAAAAAATTATTTTTATCCGACTTTAAAATCGCGGTACAGCCCAAGCCCCTGAACCGATTTGGCTGAAATTTTGCACACGGGGATTGTATTGCACGTCGAAGAGCTGAACAAATTTTGGATTCAATCGGCCCACGGAAACTGCCGTTTTGACACACCAATTTGTAACTTTAAAATATTTCACTCATTTAACCATCCAAAACAAGTTTTTGAAAGATTTATTGTCACCATCAAAAAGGTCTTTAAATTCTGGTTTTAAGTAAGACAAAATTCGTTCGCATTTAGTGCTCTTTGGGTCAAAAAATCGAAATTTCATAATAACACTAAAAATACATTATAGCCCAAATTAGCGAATCGATTTAGCTGAAATTTGGTACATGGAGATTGGGTGACCCGTTGAAGACCTGAAAGGCTTTTGGAAGCAATTGGTCCACGGGAAGTGCCATTTAGGCATATCAATTTTAAATTTTAAATACAAAGGTCTCCTTTTTTATGTCGCCATTAGAAAGACGATCAAATTCTCGTTCTAAAAATGTATTCACAGTTTCTGCCATTTCAGTGGAAAATAGAGAAAAAATTCTTTCTCATTAAAAGGGAGCGAGCTGACAGTGGATAATAATAATAATAATAATAATATATTTATTCATTCTTAGGACAAATATTTTTTTTTTGTATAGAACACGTCATTATATATACATTTAACAAATTTTACAAACAATCATTCCCCTCCCTCTTTATCAGCAAGGCAGTCACTTAAATAATCTTGTACACTGTAATATTCTTTAGAGATCAACAGAGTACAACAGTATCGTTCTATAGTGTGGGCTGTGTTCATACATAGTCATTCGGTGCATAGGAATCTCCAATAGATTTTTGTTTCTAGTGTCGTATTTATGATAATCAGTCGTCTTATTTAGATTCTGTATATTCCCCTGGCATGCATTAGCATTTGGTATATATATATACATGGTAATGTCAAGACATTTCCCTTTCGAAATAGACCTCTACAGCTCGCCCGGAATCCCACCCCAAGCATGACATAAAGTGGCAGTTGTTGTCAAAAAGGTGGCAAAAGATTAACCTTAAAAGGAACATATTGTCAAATGTGATGGGTGATGTCCGAGGTGGTGTCGGTATTTGTCAGAAAATTGCAAAATTAGTCACAGTCGATAAGAGTAAAAAATTTCTGTTGAATTGACCACTATATCTACACAGAATACAAAGATCCACGCGATGGGGAGGTTCCAGCCGCTTCTCTGCTGCATTTTTTTCCACTGAAATGGCAGAAACTATGAATACATTTTTAGAACCAGAATTTGATCGTCTTTCTAATGGCGACATAAAAAAGGAGGTCTTGTATTTAAAATTTAATATTGATATGCTTAAATGGCACTTCGGGTGGACCAATTGCTTCCAAAAGCCTTTCAGGTCTTCAACGGGTCACCCAATCTCCATGTAGCAAATTTCATCCAAATCGATTCACTAATTTGGGCTATAATGGATTTTTAGTGTTATTACAAAATTTCGATTTTTTGACCCAAAGAGCAATAAATGCGAACGAATTTTGTCTTATTTAAAACCAGAATTTGCAAACCTTTCTGATGGTGACAATGAATCTTTCAAAAACTTGTTTTGGATGGTTAAATGAGTGAATAATTTTAAAGTTGGAAATTGGTGTGCCAAAACGGCACTTTCCGTGGGCCGATTGAATCCAAAATTTGTTCAGCTCTTCGAAGTGTAATACAATCCCCAAGTGCAAAATTTCAGCCAAATCGGTTCAGGGGCTTGGGCTGTACCGCGATTTTAAAGTCCGATAAAAATCAATTTTTTTTCTATTGTTGGTCAAAAGGGCACTAAGAATGAATGCATTTTTAGAAGCAGAATTTGAGGGCCTTTCCTATCGTGATGTGAAAAATGGGGGTTTGCATTTAAAATTTAAAAGTTTATGTGCCAAAATGGCATTTCTAGTTGTACGATTGGCTCCAAAAGCTTTTCAGATCTAAGTTGGGTTATCACATGCACACGTACCAAATTTCAGCCAAATCGGTCTAGTAGTTTTGGCTGTGGCGTGTTTACAAACGTACGTACGCACGTACGTACGTACGTACGTACGCACATACACACAGACACATTTTTAAAACCACTTTTTTGGGTTCCTGAGACCTCGAAACGTGAAGATCTGGTGCTATCTCAAATTCGAAAATTTTAGTGATTGCAGTAACCTCCCTTTTTTTATGAGTGGTGAAGTGGATTGGGGAGGTTAAAAATGTTTGTCTAAAGGACCTCGCACACTTTTGCAAATTATCAGAATTTTTAATATGTTCAATGTTCATGGATTTTTTCAATAGTTTACCGAAATCTGTCGAACCCCTTAATTTTATACCATCATGCACCATCATTTACTGGAAGAAATTTCCAGTTTCAACCCTTAAATTTCACCCCCTTGTTGGATCTTAGTGAAAATTTGTCCATCCGCCCACAATATACAATGTCGCAATGTGTTTTTGTGTTACTGCATGTTAACCCGTTCTAGCGCCTTTAAGGGTGGTTTTCGCAAAATATGAATAACACCTTTTTTGATTCATTAACGGAAAGCTATCGAATGACGCCAATTTCAACCAATACTTTATTAAGTGATATTTTGAGCGCAACCCCTAATTTTCCTGCCCTCTGCAGTCCATCAGGCTGACTAGACAAAAAAAGTTGAAATAGGTAAACGAATTATACCTATAGTTCCAAAAGTTTCAGGAATGTGTAGGGGTAGGTCCCCTGAACAACGCAAAATAAAGTTCCATCGATTTTCCTGCTAGCGGCGGGTGGGGTGGAGGTTAAAACTCCCTATTTTCAGTTTTTCGCTGATAATTCGAAAACGGTGCGTCGCACAGTGGTCGATTTACCGAATCTATAACTGGACAAAATTCGGAAAGTGTCTTATCACATAGAAAACAGTACTTGTTTTAAGAAGGAAAGTGCCTAAAAAAGGCCTCAAATCGCTCCATTTTCGAACTATGTTAACAGAATGAAAGAAAAAAAAGCCAACGAAAGATGTATATCAATGCGATGTGTGTCCCTGTAGATGTTTACCTTGTCAATGTGTATGTAGGGGCGAGCTGAATTTACTGGTGGAGTCGGGTGCAGATTTTATAAATCTGCACCTAGTAGTAGTGCCTCCGCAGACGCACAGTGGTGTTAAAAAGACGAAATTATGAAAACTGGCCGTACATAATTAAACAGTAGAGAGTTAACAAAAAAACATCATATTTGCGAAGTAGGTATGTAGAATTAGCACTAAGGGGGTTGAAAAAGGGAATGAGAAGTCCAAGGTAATGAAAATATATTGAAACGTATACTTACCGATATTTTTTATTCTCCATTACGTAACTGCTTTTTGATATTATTGCAACGAACTTGTCAAGCTATTTTTGAAATTGAAAATTTTTGGAACATAGGATAGTTACTTAGGAGGTTAATTATTACATAGGAGGGTAAGAAAAATCTTAATTATATTAATAAGTCATTTAATGAAACAAAATACAAAATTCAATAAAATACTTATGTTATTGGCTACAATTTAAACTGTGTAACTGTGTAAAATAAAGAAACTATACTTGTCACCTAAAATCATGTTGCGTACAAACGAGGGAACAAAGAGGATGAGTTGAGTATAGGTACATATTATTTATACATAAATTAAGGGCTTGTGTGTAGATACTTAGCTACAATAATTTAAAAAAAAGTCAAAGAGGGTGAAAATTAACCCAAGTTAAGTAGAATTACAGAAAATAATACAAAAATAAGACAATTATGCAAATTTAGCCCTTGGAGGGTTGAAATATTGAATTTAGTAAAGTGGGTGCTTAGGGGGTTGAAAAATTGTAAAGGGGGATGAAAAGTCAAAGAGGGTGAAAATTAACCCAAGTTAAGTAGAATTACAGAAAATAATACAAAAATAAGACAATTATGCAAATTTAGCCCTTGGAGGGTTGAAATATTGCGAGGGGGTTGAAAAAGTGAAAAATGTAAATATTATCCAAAAGAGTAAAATTTATTACCGAAGAAAGACAAAATTGCACGAATTTGGCCAATTTAACGTTCGAGGGGTTGCAAAATTGTGAAGGGGGATGAAAAGTTAAGGGGGTGAAAAGTGACTGTAGTAAAGTAGAACTTTCGAAAATTACACTAAAAAGAAGCGGTCTGCGGAAATTTTGCTTTTTGTGGGTTCACATATCGAGGTTAGGGGTGTTAGTAGCCTAAGGATTGGTTTTAGGTTGAAGACTCATAAGACCTTTTTTCAATGATTAACGAAGTCTTTTGAACCCTGTGATTTTATACAACACTTATCTGAAGAAATTTCCAGTTTCAACCCTTAAATTTAACCCCCTTTGTTAGATCGTAATGAAAATTTGCTCATCCACCTACAATGTCACTGTAGATTAGAACACCAAATCCTGCATTGATACGTCGAACAGTTTTTAAGTTCTGGTATTTTTGTGTTTCCGCATATTAGGGGTTGTAGCGCCTTTGAGGGTGCTTTTTTGCAAAGTATGAATAACGCCTTTTTTAAATCATTAACGGTAAGCTATCGAATGACGCTAATTTCGACCAATACTTATAGATCGGAATTGTGGGTTACAACCCCTAATTTCCACCCCCTTGGTCCGATATGGCCCAAAAGCAATCCCCGCCTTACTTTTAGGGCACAAAGCCGTATAGTAAATTTGATCTCGACACCTCATTCAATGTTCTCAAGTTATCCGACGTTTTGTATTTCTGCATGTTAGGGGTTGTAGCGCCTTTAAGGGTGGTTTTTGGTAAAATATGATCAACACCTTTTTTGAATCATTAACGGAAAGCTATCGAATGACGCCAATTTCGACCGATACTTATTAGGCAGCATTTTAAGTTACAACCCCCAATTTCCACCCCCTCCTTCCGATTTTGCGAAAAAAACATCCCCTGTAAGGTTTCATCGAAATATATGTGTATGTTGAGTTTCAGATGGATGCGTGCAACACTTGCGGAGTTATTACTTTTTTTGAGATTTTCATCCCCTAAATTTCATCCCCCAACTAGGGACCCCCTCACGTTCAATAGACTTGAAGGTCGAACATGCGTACCAAGTTTCAGTAAGATACCTTCAGCAGTTCTCGAGTTATAGCAATTAATAGATTTTCAGTTTCAATCCCCTAAGATTTCACCCCTTTATGATTTACAGGGGTGAATTTATTTTTCCGCTGTTACATAACTCTTTGTGTATTTGCTTACTTCGGTTGTTCATAAATAAGTCAATAGAATTTCAGTAAAAATAAATAAAACCTATTTAACCACTGACAAAGCGTTAGGGGTTGTTACTAGCCTAGGGGTTGATTTTAGGTTGAAAACTCATAAGACTTTTTTCAATGGTTGATAGAAATCTATCGAACCCCGTAATTTTATACTATCATTTACTTGAAGAAATTTCAAGTTTCAACCCCTAAATTTCATCCCCTTTATTGGATGTTAGTAAAAATTCGTCCATCCCCCTCCAGAGTCACTGAAAATTACCGCATCAAATTCTGCGTTGATACGCTGAGTGGTTGTTGAGTTCTCGTATTTTTGTATTTTTGCATGTTAGGGGTTGTAGCGCCTTTAAGGGTGGTTTTTCGTAAAATATGAGTAACACCTTTTTTGAACCATTAACGAAAAGCTATCGAATAACGCCAATTTCGACCAATACTTATTAAGCAAAATTTTGAGTTACAACCCCAAATTTCCACACCCTCAATCCGAGTTTGCGGAAATACATCCCCCGTAAGGTTTCATCGAAATATATGTGTATGTTGAGTTTTAGATGGATGCGTGCAACCCTCGCGGAATTATCACATTTTTTGTGATTTTAATCCCCTAAATTTCATCCCCCGAAATTGGCACCCCTCTCACTTTCAACGGACTTGAAGGAAGAACATGCATACCAAGTTTCAGTAAGATAGCTCCAGTAGTTCTCGAGTTATTGCAATTAATAGTTTTTCGGTTTTTCACCCCTAACTCCCACCCCCTTGGTCCGATATGGCCCAAAAGCAATCCCCGCCTTACTTTTTGGGAGGCAAAGCCGTATACCAAGTTTCAGCTCGATATCTCAATCCGTTCTTAAGTTATCTGACGGACAGACTGAGGAGCGAGCGAGCGAGCGAATAAGCTAAGACAAGAGTACCTCCGCATTCTGCTACGGCACTAAAACAGAATATCTGTACAGTTCCATTTATTTTTATTTAAACATTTCAAAATCTAAAGCGTTTTATTTGTAATTATTTACAACTACAATCGTCATCCGACGTGTTCTTCTCTACGGAACTCTTTCCACTATTCGATAGCTAGAATAACAGAATCCGTCTTGAGATATCGCCGGTAAATTTTTATAAAAAAAAATAACTAATTGTGTGGCAGATCGGGGCAGCATATTTTTTATCAGTATTGTATAGCTAATTAATTGCAAAATTCGATGAATAATGTCGTATATGGCCGCCAACTACAGCCATGCAGAGTTACTAATCCTTTGCTTTAAGTTAATCCTTACACATTTTCTGTAAACTTTATTTCGATTGTTTTGAAGTGCTTAAGATTGAGCCGTTAGCAGTCAAATTAAATACACACCTCTAACCACAGCATTCATGGCAAAATAGAGCCTCAAAGTCAAAATTTCCGCGAAACGTTAACTAAAGAAAACGATACTTCAAATGCTAAAACTTACTGAAGAGTCTGTCGCAATCAGACTGTGGTGAGTGATCTCAGCCATATAAAAATGAAGAACGGCACGGGAGCAGGATGAAGGCTTTCAGTTGATACCAACCTACCCTTCTTCTGTCCGTTGACACTAAAGTTGTTAGATTTTACGCTGCTTTTTTAAATTTTTGTCCAGGTATATTCGACAAATCGACCACTGTGCGAGAGAAAAATGAAAGAGGATTAAATTCCCTACAAAATTGTATATGCATGTAAGTATCTGTTTTAGTTTCCGAGACATCCGCCGGCAAAAATGGATAATTTTTGAAAAAACTTGTTTAACGAGACATATTTTTAGACGATTATGTATGTACAGTAGACATCACTTATTCGGGACACATCAGGTCAGGTCGGGACACATCAGGTGGTACCCGTCATTTCCATATTACTCACTTTATACAGGGTATCCCTCGACGCCGAGAGTCAGTTAGTCGTAGGAGGTCCTATATCTGGAAAACTGTTTATAGCATCGTCATTAAAATTGATACACAATTTCAATTAATTTTGAATCAACGTAAAATGTTTTCATTAATGGCGCACTTCCAGTTATAGGTACCTATACCGGAAAAAGGTAGGTACTAATTTCCTTACTTTAAATGGAACACCCTGTATATTATGATATTTTTAGATTCTACGTATAATTCTAGGTGAACTTTTAAACTAAGAATTGCTATGCCAAAAATCAACCGTTTTTGAGAAAATCAAGAATTTCGCTTTTTTATATCAAATGCGGGCCTAAGTTTAAAAAGCTGTGACATCCTTACAGTATGAAATAAGCAAACGATATTAATTTGGCATGCATGAAGTCTAATGTGGGGTATATCCGCCCCTGGACTCAAATTGGGTCAAATACATATTACATAGGCTGTTCTCTGAAATCTTTTAAACATAACATCAACTTCATTGGTCAAAAATTCAATTTTTAACTTCTACGCTCAAGGCGGAGCAGTATATAAAATCGATCAAAAATTCGAAATTGAACTGACATCAAATCTTTACGTTTCGGGGTCCCAGGAACCCAAAAAACCTATTTTTGAAAAATGTGTGTCTGTGTGTCTGTCCGTGTGTCTGTCCGTATGTCTGTGGACACGCTACAGCCGAAACTACTGAACTGATTTTGATGAAATTTGGCACACATATTCAGTGGGAGATTTGTAGGTGCTGATTAGAATCTGGGCTACACCGGCTCACGGAAAGTGCCTTTTTGGCACATCAACTTTAAAAATTTAAATGCAAACCCCCATTTTTCGCATTACCGTATGAATGCTCTTCAAATTCTGCTTCTAAAAATGTATTCACACTTGGGCCCTTTTGACCAAAAAATGGTGCCGTGAAAAAAAAACTATGCATAAATGTATATTTTTATTACCGGATTTGATAACTGATTTTTTTTCAAGCCGAAAACCTTAGTGCCATTTTTTCGAAAAATGTCATTTTAGTGGCAATTTATTTTATTGTCTGTGCGGGAGAGGAGCTGATTAGATTTTGAAGCCGATCAGTCAACCCGAAGTGCCCTTTTGGCATAGCAACTTTCTTATTTTAAATATTTAAAAATTTAATAAATGCTGCTGTTATTAATCCAATGCAGTGCGGCGTAGAAGTTCCTGCCGTCTCCGAGACCGCCTTTTTTTTCAAATGGAATGCCCCAACAATTTTAGGGCAAACATGTAGATTTAAATGATAGACCAGCGGTTCTCAAAGTTTTTTACTTCGCGCCCCCCTTTTTTGACGTTGAATATTTCGGCGCCCCCCTGCATAGTTTGAAATATATAAGAATATATGTATTATGAGAGTACCAAATTTTCTTACTAAGCCCTTGCTCACGCAACACTGTACTGATTTCGTTGCCGAATTTTGATCGCATAACCCGATTCGCCTGGAACTTTCTGAATTGAAAATATGTGACTATTAAAGCAAAAATGTGAAAAAATAATGTCTTGTTCATTTATTCGGCGCCCCCCTTGTGAAGCTTCGGCGCCCCACAGTTTGAGGACCGCTGTGATAGACAATTAAATTCTGCATCGATGTCCCATAAAACAGTTGGTGCATTCAATTTGAAAAAATTGACTTTTTAGCCAATGAAATTGATGATGTTTAAAAATTTTCAGAGAACACCCTCTTATGTATTTGATCCAATTTGAGTCCATCAGGGGCGGATACACCCTACATTAGAATTCATGCCAAATTAATATCGTTTTCTCATTTCATACTGTAAGAATGTTACAGGTTTTTGGAAATTAGGTGAAATTCTTGATTTTCTCAAAAACGGTTGAGTTTTGGCATAGCAATTCTTAGTAAAAGTTCACCTAGAATTAAACGTAGAATCCAAAAATATCATAATATACAGGGTGTTCCATTTAAAATAAGGAAATTAATACATATTTCCGGTATAACCGAAAGTGCGCCATTGATGAAAATATTTTACGTCCTATGTAGATTCAAAATTAATTGAAATCCCTGTGTACAAATTTTCATGACTATGCTAGAAACAGTTCTCCAGATATGGCTAACTGACGCTCCTCGAGGAATACTCTGTATATTACCCGCTGAACCGAAAAATTAATGACTCAAAAGCTCCCGAAGGGGGGGAGGAATTATTCGCATTTGAACTGCAACCCACGCCTTCATCACCCTGAATGGTGAATTTTTTCTCTCATAATGAGCACAAATGCATTTCTAAATAAACAAGAATCCATTAACAGTTCCAATTTCCGACACATGTCGTATATAGAAGAGCCCACCCAAACGCATTTGTATCGGATTTAAACCTTTGTAACAATCAAATGCAATAAGCGCATAATATCATTCCATCTCTCATAACATTGAACAACATTTGCCTTTGTGGGAAATAAAGTAGGTACTTATTGCCGTCCTCGAAGCCACACAAAACGGAATGGTGGCCCAAAGATCAATCCACGGGTTCCCTCATTTGGCCGAGGGCAAGCGTCATCCTATTGAAAAGATTTTATGTATTTTCTTCATATCGGTGGCAGTATATGGGGCTATAGTTGTTAGTGGAATTACGTTAGAAAGATATATGGTCAATCCAATCATAATTTCGATGGAAAGAGACCAATTTTCCTGGAACACCTCTTTTCCAGCAGCCACAATCTGTCCTTCTACCAAAATTAACGAACCAATACTGGATATGTATGTGCAAAATTTTATATCGAGAAATAAAAGTCAACTTAGAGAGTTTTTGACCACACTGGCGAGTGCTACTTATACAAATTTTGACAAAGTAGTTGACTATGATGGCGTTAAGGAGGAGGAGTATATGCAACTACTGTTGGATCTACATTTAGAGTTTAAGCCTAGAGTGTCCAATTCTGGTTCTAACGGCAAGAAATATGTGCTTCAGCAGATTATTACAGAAATGGGGATTTGTTATAGTTTCAATTCTCAACTGGCAATATATAATTCACCAGCGTAAGTAAGAAATATTAGTAGAATTTTAACCTCCCCAATCCAACCACAATTTTTAAAAAATGGGAGGTTACTGCAATTACTAAATTTTTCGAATTTGAGATAAAAGCGGATCTATACGTTTTGAGGTCTCACGAACCCAAAAAAGTTATTTTTAAAATGTGTCTGCGTGTATGTATACGTATGTACCTTATAACGTAAAGTTTGGTCCTTTTTCGAAATTTCAAGTTTATCTTACGGATGAGAAGACACCGAAAATTTTGTATTACAATGGATTTCTGAATTTGGGATATATTTCCACACATTTTACCGCTAATATTTCTTATGTACCAAATGACGTAATTTTTAGCTTTTTTTTCAAAAAAATTATCTTGAAAGCATTTGACCGACAAAATTTTTGTCTTACGAAGCGGTTTCATAACTTGAGTTGCTGAAAAAAATTTTCATGTACCTTATGACGTAAATTTTGGTCATTTTTCGAAATTTCGAAGTTGTCTTATGGATGAAAAGCCCCCAAATACTTCATCTTACAACGGCTTTTTAACTCAAGGGGACCGTTCCACATGTAACGCCGCTCAAACTTTTTATGTACCTTATGACGTAAATTTTGGCCCTTTTTCGATATTTAAAATGTTTACTGCTGCCAAACGCCCCCGGTCCCAGGCTAGGACAAGGGTTTTTTAAATTAGCTTCAAAATGAGCTCTACAGGGTGAGTCTAGTTGGACAAATCAGTCGCCTAGCGTTTAAGTTATTGAAATTGGAAATTCAATTTTTGGATATGTTGTAGCTGATATGGTCCCCTACACATGGGACCCATAAAGAAAGCTCCAGTTTTATTCAAACCGAAATTATTAAATAGAAACGAAGGCTTAAAAATTTTTTTTTCGATATTGTTGAATTTTTTAAGGTTATTTAGTTAGAGAATCATTTTCTCTTTATGGAAACATAATTTTTTGTAGAAATAAGTTAATAATCTCCGAGAGACAAATTATTTAAATAATAAAGATTTTTAATTATTTCCTAAAGAAAGCCACGCATGCCGTGATTTGAACAACTGAAAGGCAGTCTAGCTTATACTGCAGACTGTACCCAGAACGACAAGTGTCAGTTGGAAATGTCATTTGAGGTCGTTTGTGAAAAAATAATCCAAAACTACGGGTTTTTGCCCTTTTCTTTACAGATAATTAGGTAATTTTTATTGCTTGATGGATGTTTTGCTAAATTCGTCGAATACAAGTGTCTCGGGTTCTCACACTGGAGGGGCCCGATTAGGACAAGTTAAAGTTTACACCCTTCGAGTTGAATTTTCTTGGTTTCGCTTGGCTCACCGCTTCTTTGTCTTTGTTCATTATATCAACACGTTGAGTGTCTTCAACATTTGCTGGGCCCCTCAACATCCGATGATAAATCTTCATTTCGTAAGTGTGAAAAAATTGTCAGCAGAAATATTAAATTTTTAATAAAACAACAAAATCACCATATTTGACAGCATGACAGCAATGTAAACTGTTAGCAACTATTGCCAATTGCTTTCTGGCTGACGAGAATAGCTTTTCTTGGTCGAACCATTCGACTCCAAAAAACATCAATCGGGTGACAACCCGAGACACTTGTATTCGGCGAATTTAGCAAAACATCCATCAAGCAATAAAAATTACCTAATTATCTGTAAAGTAAAGGGCAAAAACTCGTAGTTTTGCATTATTTTTCCTTTGATTTTTCCACAAACGAAAGCAAATGACATTTCCAACTGACGCACTTGTCATTCCGGGTACAGTCTGCAGTATAAGCTAGACTGCCTTTCAGTTGTTCAAATCACGGCATGCGTGGCTTTCTTTAGGAAATAATTAAAAATCTTTATTATTTAAATAATTTATCTCTCGGTTATTATTAACTTTTCTCTGCAAAAAATTATGTTTCCATAAAGAGAAAATGATTCTCTAACGAAATAACCTTAAAAAATTCAACAATATCGAAAAAGACTTTTTTAGGCCTTCGTTTTTATTTAATAATTTCGGTTTGAATAAAACTGGAGCTTTCTTTATGGGTCCCATGCGTAGGGGACCATCTCAGCTACAACATATCCAAAAATTGAATTTCCAATTTGAATATCTTAAGCGCTAGAGCGACTGATTTGTCCAACTAGACTCACCCTGTATAATATACCTACTATTGTGGTATATTAAATACCTAGTGCCTATTAGCCTATTTACAAAATAAATTAAAGTGCAATAAAGAAGTGTAACAAAATTGGCAATATTGGCATATTTTTCGTCCATACTAAGAATTTGTTTACAAATTAATCATCGTCCGAAAATCCAGGTATAGGATTTCATGGGTTTAATTATTTTTTTAATACCTCATTTCAAGCCATTATAAAAAATTTATGATTCAAGAGCTCCGAAGGGGGGAGGAATTATTCGCATTTGAACTGAAACCCAAGCCTTCTACACCCAGAATGGTGAATTTTTTCTCTCATAATGAAATGAGCACAAATGCATTTCTAAATAAACAAGAATCCATTAGCAGTTCCAATTTCCGACACATGTCGTATATAGAAGAGCCCACCCAAATATATTTGTATCAGATTTAAACCTTTGTAACAATCGAATGCAATAAGCTCATATCATTCCATCTCCCATAACATTGAACGACATTTGCCTTTGTGGGAAATAAAGTACTTATTGCCGTCCTCGAAGCCACACAAAACGGAATGGTGAAGCACCGAGCTACATTACCGTATTTAACGGAATTTCTGGCCCAAAGCTCAATCCACGGGTTTCCTCATTTGGCAGAGGGCAAGCGTCATCCTATTGAAAAGATTTTATGGATTTTCTTCATATCGGTGGCAGTATATGGGGCTGTAGTTCTTAGTGGAATTACGTTAGAAAGATATATTGTCAATCCAACCGTAATTTCGATGGAAAGAGATCGATTTTCCTGGAACACCTCTTTTCCAGCGGCCACAATCTGTCCTTCTTTCAAAATTAACGAAACAGTACTGGCTGCGTTTGTGGAAAAGTCTCCATCAAGAAATAAAAGTCAAGTTAGAGAGTTCTTGACCACACTGGCGAGTGCTACTTATACAAATTTTGACAAAGTAGTTGACTATGATGGCGTTACTGAGGAGGAGTATATGCACCTCGTGTTGGATCTACATTTACAGTTTAAGCCTACGGTCACCAATTCTGGTTCTAACAGCAAGAGCTATGTGCTTCAGAAGACTATTACAGAAATGGGGATTTGTTATAGTTTCAATTCTCAACTGGCAATATATAATTCACCAGCGTAAGTAAGAAATAGCGGTCAAAAGAATTTTCGAATTTTAACCTCCCCAATACAACCACAATTTTAAAAAAATGGGAGGTTACTGCAATCACTAAAATTTTTTATTTATAAATTAAAAACATTTTTGAAGCGCTTTTGTGAGTATTGAAACGGTATTTCAAAAACTTCTTTCGGGTTGGCGTTTTAAATGTTCCTAGGAATTCTTTATACCTACTAAATGAATTGGAATTTCGATTTTTTTACTCAAGAGGCACTAAATGTGACTGCGTCTTATTTAAAACTGGCATTTGCAAACTTTCTTATGGCGACAATAGTTTTCAAAACCTTGTTTCTGAACGTTAATGAGACTATAACTTAAAATTCTGATAATTGACGTTCCAAAAGGGCACTTGCCGTGTTTCGATTGCTTCCAAAATCTGTTTGGCACTTCAACGGGTAATAAAATCTCAACGTGCAAAATTTCAGCCAAATCGGTCCAGGGATTTGGGCTGCATCGTGTTTTAAAAGCACTTTAAAAAATTCCGAATTTTGAGTTTTATGTCAAAAGAGCAGTAAGAGGGAATACATATCTTTAGAAGCAGAATTTGAAGGTCTCTTTTATGGTGACGTAAAAAATGGGAGTTTATATTTAATATTTCAAAGTTATTGTGACAAAATTTCATTATACTGGTACGATTGACTCAAAATAAGCTTTTCAAATCTAAGTTAGGTTATGAAATGCCCCAAATTTCAGCCAAATAGGTCCAGTAGTTTGAGCTGTGGCGTGTTTACGAACGTACGTGCGCACGTACACAGACACATTGTAAAAAAATGCACTAGAGAAGCGGCTGGAACCTCCCCATCGCGATGGTCTTTAATTTCCGTGTCTTGTATTTAACATTTTAAATTTGATATGCCTAAATTCAGTTGGTTGTTATTAAAAAAATTCGATTTTTTTGCCCAAAGGACACTAAACGCGAATAAATTTTGTCTTATTTAAAACAAAAAATTGAAGACCTTTCTGATTGTGACAATAATTTTTTCAAATACCTACTTGTTTTAAATGGTTAAATTTTAAATTAGAAAATTTATGTGCCAAAACGGCCCTTACTGTTTGTCGATTGCCTCCAAAAAAAATTTCAGCTCTTCGACGTGCAATACCAACTCTGCACAACTGCATAAATCAGATCGATTTTGTTTACAGCTGTTACTGATGCATCTGATTTAGGAAAAATTAAAATTGAGGGTTATTAACTTTGCATATAATATTCACTTTACTATAGTCATAGGAAGTAAGGATGTACACTCTACAGGGTGGTACTGATTTCGTTGCTCACCATTGGAAACTCAGAAACCATTAGTGCTTAACACCGCAGGATAAACAAAAAAAATGATTTTCAGAAATGTAAAAAACATGGGCTTTTTTAACAGATTGTCAAAACTTTAATCTAATATTCTTCAAATACTTATGACTAGAGGGCGGAAAATATGCAGCATTTTTTTCAAAAATATGATCATAAATATGAATCGAATTTTGTCAAAATATGAAACGTTTTCATAAATATATGCACATCTATGCAGTTTCATATGCTTCAAACATTATGAAATAAAACGTTTTCACAAAAATTTTATTTTACGAACACTATACATAATACATTTGACGCTTTTGCAAGAATTCTCACAGCTTTCAATTAGGTCAAGAGACTGACAAATTCATCCCTTGTATCTTAGTAGGGTGCTCGCGAGGAGAAAAGTCGCTTAGTTTAGGAATTATGGGGCACTTGCGAGTGAAAATGTATGGAGTATAAATTTTGGTTTCTAATGCCCTCGGTATGCTACTGTCAAATTCGTCCAAGGGTCGTCCTGTGACAAAGGGCACAAATCAAAATTTTCCAACTAACGCCGCCACGTGAAAGTTCATGTGGAGAAATACCTTTCCTGAAAAATTCATGGTGATGTCTGTGCGGATTGTATTTTTTATTAATTTTGAAAGAAAAATATCTCCATTGAACCATACGGGGCCACGGACCTTTGGAGGCGATTATCTCGGTTCGAGCATCGGCAAAAACGCATCATTTTTAGGGGCATATTTCCTTTCCAACACGATTACTCCAAATCGGGGCGGTTAATCGAAATTAATTATTCTTAATAAAAGATGTGCTATTTTATTTTGTTGACGATCGTCTTTACAGAATATTTTTAGCGCAATCAATAAAGGAGATAATTGTTTAAATCTGAGAGGAAGTAAAGAATTCATGCCATCGTAACGCTCGGATCTCCGCGACCCCACCACGACTTTCGCTGCGTCCCGCCATTCCGCAACCCCTTGAGACGTCCACATCTACAATCTTAGAGAATATCCTGTATTCCTGAAAATAATGGAAATAAGACTTGGAACTCTTGAAAAGCGCTTTTTATTTCATGTAGGTAAGAAAAACAATAATTTTTAATATGAAAATTCTTCGTCGTCCTTCTCGTTGATCGGGGAACCTCCGTGATCGGGGGTCTTCCCTCATTTGAATTTCCTTCATGTTATTTTTACAGGATCGGTTTTCCCATACCGTGGCATGAAAAAATGCAGGAAACCTTATTAACCTCCCCAACCCCATCACAATTTAAAAAAAATGGGAGGTTACTGCAATCACTAAAATTTTCGAATTTGAGATAGCACCAGATCTTCACGTTTTGAGGTCTCAGGAACCCAAAAAAGGGGTTTTTAAAATGTGTCTGTGTGTATGTACGTACGTACGTTTGTACGTACGTTCGTACGTACGTTCGTACGTTCGTTTGTAATCACGCCACAGCCAAAACTACTAGACCGATTTAGTTGAAACTTGGAGCATAGGCATCTCGTAACCTAACTTAGATCTGAAAAGCTTTTGGAGCCAATCGTGCAACCGGAAATGCCATTTTGGCACATCAACTTTTAAATTTTAAATGCAAACCCCCATTTTTCACTTCACCATAAGGAAGACCTTCAAATTCTGCTTCTAAAAGTGTATTCATTCTTAGTGTCCTTTTGACCAAAAATAAAAAAAAAATTGATTTTTATCAGACTTTAAAATCGCGGTATAGCCCAAGCCCCTGAACCGATTTGGCTGAAATTTTGCACATGGGGATTGTATTACACGTCGAACAGCTGAACAAATTTTGAATTCAATCGACTCACGGAAAGTGCCGTTTTGGCACACCAATTTCCAAATTTAAAATTATTTTTTCATTTGACCATTAAAAACAAGTTTTTCAAAGATTTATTGTCACTATCAGAAAGGTCTTCAAATTCTGGTTTTAAATAGGACAAAATTAATTCGCATTTAGCGCTGTTTGGTTCAAAAAAGCGAAATTTTATAATAACAGTAAAAATACATTATAGCCCAAATTACTGAATCGATTTGGCTGAAATTTGGTACATGGAGATCGGGTGACCCGTTGAAGACCTGAAAGACTTTTGAAAGCAATTGGCCCACGAGGAGTCCCATTTAAGCATATCAACTTAAAATTTTAAATACAAGACCTCATTTTTTATGTCGCCATTAGAAAGGCGATTAAATTCTGGTTCTAAAAATGTGTTCACAGTTTCGGCCATTTCAGTAGAAAATAGAGAAAAAATTCTTTCTCAATAAAAGGGAGCGGGCTGACAGTGGATGACATAAAGTGGCAGTTATTGTCAAAAAGGTGGCAAAAGATTAACCTTAAAAGGAACATATTGTCAAGTGTTATGGGTGATGTCCGAGGTGATGTCGGTATTTGTCAGAAAATTGCGAAATTAGTCAAGGATTAAAAAAATTCTGTTGAATTGACTACTATCTACACAGATTACAAAGATCCACGCGATGGGGAGGTTCCAGCCGCTTCTCTGCTGCATTTTTTTATTGCAAATGTAACTCTTGCTTATGCAGTCTTTAAAAATAATTTTTGGACGAATTAGGACAATAATATCTGAAATGGTTTTATGGGACAGCCAGAGCTGGGCAAGCTACTTTTGATTTGGTAGCTAGTTACAAGCTACAGTTACTTGTAATTTTAAGTAGCTAGTTACTACGTATTCAAGCTACTTCATGAATAAAAAGTAGCTAAGCTACTAGTAACTAGTTACTGTATTCGTTTTTGCAGCTACTTTTAACAACTACTTTTTTAAATTTACCGCGCCAAAAATTAAAAACTTAATGGATCGTTTTTGTGTTTGGCCCACGACAGTATAATAGGTACCTAGTTCCCCAACGCTCTTGAAAATGATACATTTAAGGGAATAATGTCTCACATCACGTCACAAAAGCAGACTCAATTATCAATGGTTTCGGTCAAACTGGTGAATAAATTAAAAAATAAATTTGCATAAATTATGAGGTAGGAGGTAGGTAATAATCTTTCAAAGGTATCTCTAGTAGTAGTTTAGCTACTTCGAAGTAGCTTAGCTACTTTGAAGTAGCTTAAGCTACCTCAGTAGCTTTTTTTGGTAACTAGTTACCGAAAAATCGGTAACTTTCGAATACTGAATGAATTTCTCTACAGCTACAGCTACAAGTTACTCAGATACACTAAGTAGCTTAGCTACAGCTACTTTCACAGAAAAAGTAACTAGCTACGTAGCTAAGTTACTTTGTAGCTAGCTACTGCCCAGCTCTGGGGACAGCGGGTTATGTTTGAAGAGCTGGCCCAAGACTGTCACCCACGTCGTTTTTCCCATCTATAACCTTCAGGTGACGGAAAATTACGTCGAGAATTTAATTAATTCAACCAAATTTTGGTCTGAAAGAATAGAACTCTCAAGCAATGCTGCTTCAAACTGCATGCAAGTTCAACTCTTGCTTATGCAGTCTTTAAAAATAATCTATGAACAAATTAATACAATAATAGATGTATCTGAAACGGTTTTATGTTTCCTCAAATCCCACCACCGACTGTTAAGTAGGTAATTCACGGAAGTACCTATTGGTAAATTTTCCAGCCCAGCAAGTTAACTTTCCAAAACCGCTTAGTAGTTTTTCTTTCAAATTAATTTGATGGACTGTGGGTTACTATTTCCAGTTCTTATTCAAACCTCTGGAGTATTCTGGAGATATTCTTTAAAATGCACGAGAATAACTGGCAAGTCTGTATCAGTATCTCGAGTCGACAGAGAATTTATATACAGAGATTTGGATGAGAACTGGAAATAGTAAAGAAACATTCCGGAAGCAAAACTTCCAAAAAATGTATATTTCATGCCCTAACAGAATTTGATGCTACAAGCTAGTTCAGCGGTGTTGGGACGCTAAATTGATGGAAAATTTACAAAAACTTATGTGAATTACTTGGCGATGTAGGATTTGACGAAAAGTTAGACCAAGAGTTGGACAACATTAAATTCAAAAACTCGTTCAAAAATATGGAAACTTTTGTGTTGAACCAACAACGATGAAGTAATTATATGTATCAACGATTTAACGGGCCCTACTTGCGTTAACTAAGTCGCTAGAAAAACTGCCTCCAACCGAAGGCAGTTTGAAGCAGCATTGCTTGAGAGTTCTATTCTTTCAGACCAAAATTTGGTGGAATTAATTAAATTCTCGACTTAATTTTCCGTCACCTGAAGGTTATAGATGGGAAAAACGACGTGGGTGACAGTCTTGGGCCAGCTCTTCAAACATAACCCGCCGTCCCATAAAACCATTTCAGATATTATTGTCCTAATTTGTCCAAAAATTATTTTTAAAGACTGCATAAGCAAGAGTTACATTTGCAATAAAAATAAGGTTTCCTGCATTTTTTCATGCCACGGTATGGGAAAACCGATCTTGTAAAAATAACATGAAGGATGAAGGAAATTCAAATGAGGGAAGACCCCCGATCACGGAGGTTCCCCGATCAACGAGAAGGACGACGAAGAATTTTCAAATTAAAAATTATTGTTTTTCTTACCTACATGAAATAAAAAGTGCTTTTCAAGAGTTCCAAGTCTTATTTCCATTATTTTCAGGAATACAGGATATTCTCTAAGATTGTAGATGTGGACGTCTCAAGGGGTTGCGGAGTGGCGGGACGCAGCGAAAGTCGTGGTGGGGGCGCGGAGATCCGAGCGTTAAACCTCATTCACAACCACTTTACGTACGTGACTTAACAAAGTTTAACAATCATCAACAATGACTAGAAAAGTCAGAAGCTGTCATAAACAATTGTTGACCATTGTTAAAGTTTGTTACGTTACGTACGTAAAGTGGTTGTGAATAAGCTCTTACAATGGCATGAATTCTTTACTTCCTCTCAGATTTAAACAATTATCTCCTTTATTGATTGCTCTAAAAATATTCTGTAGAGACGATCGTCAACAAAATAAAATAGCACATCTTTTATTAAGAATAATTAATTTCGATTAACCGCCCCGATTTGGAGTAATCGTATTGGAAAGGAAATATGCCCCTAAAAATGATGCGTTTTTGCCGATGCTCGAACCGAGATAATCGCCTCCAAAGGTCCGTGGCCCCGTATGGTTCAATGGTGATATTTTTCTTTCAAAATTAATAAAAAATACAATCCGCACAGACATCACCATGAATTTTTCAGGAAAGGTACTTCTCCACATGAACTTTCACGTGGCGGCGTTAGTTGGAAAATTTTGATTTGTGCCCTTTGTCACAGGACGACCCTTGGACGAATTTAACAGTAGCATACCGAGGGCATTAGAAACCAAAATTTATACTCCATACATTTTCACTCGTAAGTGCCCCTTGGTTGAAAGATAAAGTCTAGCTTTTTTAAGATTTCCGGCACAAAGAAATAATTGCATTTTATAAAAACTAAATATTTGTCTTGCGAATGGAGCTTTCGTTAGGTACATTAAAAGGTTTACAATATTTTTGAAGAAATTATTTTAAGTTTGGATCGTTTAGCTTCTTTAACGGAATATTAGCGGCCACGAAGGCTTTGCATAAATCAGCATTGAAAGTTTGTTGGGAGGTTTTTTGACTGGTACTTGCCAAACACTGCTGTCCTTCATCTTTGCGACTTTTCCAGTGTGCAATGGAGTCTTCACATGTTGTTGAATTAGGAACTTACGGTCTGAAGAGATCAATTGACAATATTAAATAAATAATAATTATTAAGGGACAATTCACTATATTTTGGGTAGGAAAAATCAAACTTCTTTGAGTTCTTGGAGCAAGCTTGATAAAATATTTTGTCATTTTCCAGAACAAGCTCGGAGTAAGGTTTTATCCAAGAATTCACTTGATTAATTTTGGATATGTTCACTTTCTTGAGAGGAAACGACACAAATGAAGATAAAATCAAACATGCCCCCTAAAATATCACTATTACCACCACCCCTATTAACTACCTGCTACCAGATATTTGCTAAGAGAGAAGAGATTAGCATTAATGAGGGTGCACCCCAACATTCCACCACAACCTTTCTCTTCTTAAAGATTTCAAACAGAGGGGAATTGGAAAGATAATGAATTTGAATAATATTTTATGAAAATCGACAAATCTGCGCACATAAAATGCAACTTTTTCTAAAATATGAAGCCAACCAGCCGAATATGCAAAATATGAAAATTTCAAATTAGTTTAATCAACTCAAATCATCACGATTCGCGCTTAATTTCAACCAGAAACCTGAAAAATAATGAATATGACAATTTCATAAAATCCGCCCTCTACTTATGACATGTGAAAACAATTGAATTCAACGGTAAAAAACGTCTTGGAATCGTGTTATTCAAGCTTTGAAACGTTTTTTTCAAAAAAGTCTAGGTTGGTTACAAAAAAAAAGGCCTAGAAAATGTCTGTCAATGCCATTGAAGTGACAGTTGACAGAAATATAAAATGTCAATTTTCAGTTTTTTCGGGATAACTCATGAACGAATCAAGGTATCGATTAATTCTTTACAGATTCTTAATCATAAAGCACAACTTTTTTTCTAATTTAACCGATCTTCTATGTCTTATGGTTTCTGAAATCCTAATGGTGAGGAACCAGCCTGTATAGGCATTTCATTTAGTTTGAAATGGTTATACAGGGTGTCCGGAAATAACGATGAAATATTTCGGGGGGTGATTCTGCAGCTCAAAATATGGAAAAAGTTCCTATAAACATGGGTCCGGAAATCGCTCCTAAGGGGGCTAGGGCCCCCTGAAAGGGGCGCTCAAAATTCGATTTTGATTTAGTCAATTTTTAAGTTTTTGCATACTATCTGACATCGATAAGCAACATTAGATTACTTTAGACACTAATTTTTAAAATCCGTTCAGTTTTGTAATTTAATAAAAATCGTTTGATAAGCCTAGGAAATGCAAATGGATCTTTTAATCTAATTTTTTCGAAAACGGTTGATCCTACGGTGTTATAATAAGAGGGGCTTTTTTATGTAATTTTAGTCAGGAAACCATATTCCGGTGAGAAGTTGTCTTAAAAATAACACGTAAAAAAATTTGGGTGGGGAAAGCTGAAGCCCCCCCTATTATCCACACCCCTGGTTGAATATGCTTTTGGTAGATACCATAATCTGATGGCGCTTACTGATGTTAGATAATGTTAGACAATTGCTGGAAATTCATTCTCAAGATCTAGAAACTCAATCAGATATACATGGCTACGCGACAAGATCTGCAAATACAATTAGATTGCCCAGGCATAGATTAGCGGTTTCTCAGAAAAATTCATTAAACATGAAATTGTATAATCACCTCCCTTTGAAGGTTAGAGAGCTGTCTGCGGCCGCATTCAAATTGATTGTGAAGAAACATCTTTTGGCTCATTGTTTTTATTCTGTGAGCGAGTTTTTTGAAGTATCTGTTTTATAAAATACCCACATACCTATTTGTTTCTGTTGTCAATTAGGCATTTAATGCTTTCTGTTGTCTGTTGCTTTTATTTTTATTTTTATATAGCTAAGTATATTTTATTGTATACATCTAATATATTTTCTTTACAATGTTATTTTGACTTGCCACATAAATATATATTCTTTTATGTATATACCGGGTGGACCAACACTATTGCCCACCTCAAAAATTGCCCTTTATTTTAAAGCTGGGACTTCGAAATTTTTACAGTGTATATGGCTACCAAGGACCCTTCAAATGAGGGCAAAAGTTTATCTGTCATGCAAAAACTGTGACGTCACGAAATTTTGAAATGTCGTTTTTCCAAGAAAAAAAAAATTTTTACCCATAAAATCGTTTTTTGGGCTAATACCTTTATGTTAAGCCCATTTTTTTAAACTTCCGTCATCAGATTAGCCAACTGTAGCAAGCTAAAAATGGTCCATTTTAATTCACAAGTCGGCCACGTAAACAATTGACTACTATGCGAGGGCTTTCTTGGATAACAGCGTACGCTTTTTTCATCTGTCACCAGTTGACAGCGACACGACGCGGCCATTGAACTGCGAAATTGTTTTTAATTTTAATAAACGTGGATTTTTGTAACGAATAATGTTGAAATATCGGTTTAAACTGGGCATCCACCATTTAATTCGTCCACCCAAGGTGCCAGGAGAGGTTACGAACACGGACATTTTATCAGATGGCGGTGGCGGCGCGGCGTGAAGAGGGGCTCCAGTTTGTGTGAAGGGCTCCGGTTTGTGTGAGGGGGTTTTTTCAAATAGCCATTTCCATAATTCGCATTATTCCATACTTATGTAATTCCACAGGTAATTATTTTGTTGTTATGGCCTGTTTTTTAGTTGGCATTTTTAGGTTAAGTGAGTCGACTTAGTTTGCCCCGTTGAGACTAATATCGAGGACTAAGATATTCACAGCCCAGAATTTAACAGCAACTCGTGTCAAATAAGGACCAAGGAATCGTTTTGCATAACAAAATTGATATTTACAGCCTCTAAATTTAACATCATCTGATCTAAATAAGGGCAAAGGAATTGTTAAACTATCGTTTCAACTAACATAATTAAAATTCAGAGATAAACTGTAGCCGAAGGTAGAAGAATTATAGCCCGATGCCATTTCTTAACTAGTTGGGTTAAATTGTTTGGTAAATTGTAGGGTGATGTAAAACCAAGTGTTTTTAGCTGGCGAAAGTGTGTTGCTGTAAAGTTGAAGTTGCAATCACAATAATTATAATTTTTCAAGGATATAAATTGAAACTTAAATCCTGTATGATCAAACTAACAACAATAAATTGAATTTGATTGACTGATTGTGTTACATAAACTATGGTCTTTTAGCTGTTTTGGATGTCTCAGAATTGTGGATCCTTCAAATATTGTGAAAGAGCTCTGCTAATCATCATAGACAAAATTGTGTACAAGGAACTTACGGCTTGTACTTACCTAAAGTGATGCATTACTCACTACCACAACCCATCACTACACAATCATCACCAAATTCACTGCACTGCAACCACTATAGCACAGATCACTTCACAAAAAGTACTTACCTGATTACAGGTACTGCTCAAAGTGGTGGCCTTCTCTTTCGATGCACATCTGAGCACGTCGCTGAAATGAATTTTGGACTGTAGCTGCTGTATTTCGTTCATTGATTGTCTGGAAGGCATCTACGAGTCGTTGCTGCATGTCTTGTCTCGTGGTTGGCTGTGTTCTGTACACAATTTCTTGCACAACTCCCCATGTGAAAAAATCCATAGGTGTGAGATCGGGAGATCTAGCTGGCCAAGCAATTGGACCACCACGACCAATCCATTTATCTGGAAACTTTTCATCTGCCACACCACGAGCTTCTCGACTGAAATGTGGAGGCACACCATCTTGCTGAAACCACAAATTTTGGATCACATTTAATGGCACATCTTCTAGTAACTCATCTAATGAATTTCTTAAGAACTCTGCATACATCGCACCAGTCAGATGGCCTTCAAAAAAGAATGGACCAACTAATCGGTTGTCAATAATTCCTCCCCACACGTTCAGTGACCATGTCTTGTGTTTTTTCTTCTCTCATCCAATGTGGGTTAACCACCGACCAATAGTGCATATTATGCCTGTTTACGTGCCCATTAGATTTGAATGTGCATTCATCGGTGAAAAGCACAAACTTGAAGAAGTCCTGATTTTCCTGCAGTTTCTCTTGGGCCCACGTGCAAAATCTCACCCTGTTCATAAAATCCTCTCCATGTAGTTCCTGATGCAGTTCGATGTGATATGCATGGAATTTGTGCCTTTTTAATATTCTTAGAATCGATGACTTACTTATGCCGCTTGATTGCTTCATTTCTCGACTGCTGACTTGGGGATTATTTTCAGCTATGTTCAAAACAATAGCTTGATTGATTTCATGAGTCACAGCGGGATTTATCACTGTCTTTTTCTTGGGCTTCAAACTGCCTGTCTCTCTAAGTTTCTCTACAATTCTTTTAAATGTTCGTCTATCTGGTTGAAGTCTGTCTGGGTAACGTTGGGCATACAATTCTGCTGCTTGCATTGCATTTTGCTGGCATTCTCCAAAAATCAAGATCATGTCGACCTTGTCTGAAAAGGAAAGATGTTGCATCGGCATGATAAAAATTAAATGCACTCCACTAAAATAGAATAAAACTATTAATTAACACTAGGTATAGGAAATTCACCAAGATTCACTTCTACACGTAATTATAATTAACACTCACAACACAGAAAAACGCGTGAAAGCTTCCCTGGAGGGAAACCAGGATAAGAGCTGTGAAAACAGCTAACAAGTAGGTATGTAAAACTAACTTGGAAAACACTTCTCTTCAAGAGGTTGAAGATTTCACAAAATAGCAATTTTTCTCAAAATTAGCAACCTAAACACTGCAACACTATTGTAATTCACACACTAATCACACTAGTGGGTGACTAATGATTAGCTAAAAGGGGTTGGAAGAGTTTGAGCGGGAAATTAACGCGCGTAATGAAATAAATGCGCGAAATTCAAGTAAAAATATGAAAGCTTGATTTATTAAATTTACTTAATAGGCAATTATTGTTTAATAAACGAAAGAATAATCTCAGTATTCTTAGTTCATTCTAATGACAAAAATTGAAACTCAGGCACACACACACATCTTGTTTATGCACTGGATGGCTTGTCGTGTGATCAATGATTAATTAGTCCTTATTTGCCCACCATGATGATGATTATTAAATTCCACATTGCACCTTTTTGCTTCTGCTGTTCAAATAATAACTTGAGCTTCACCAACTTCAAAGCATCAATTATTAACGTCTTGATTTTGTTTAGGAGGTACCTACGAGGTATTTGCCAATCGAAAACTGACACTTGCACCACTTTCGATTACAGTTTATCTTTGAATATGAATTATGTTATGCAAAACGATTCCTTGGTCCTTATTTGACACGAGTTGCTGTTAAATTCTGGGCTGTGAATATCTTAGTCCTCGATATTAGTCTCAACGGGGCAAAGTAAGTCAACTTACTTAACCTAAAAATTCCAACTAAAACACAGGCCATAACAACAAAATAATTACCTGTGGAATTACATAAGTATGGAATAATGCGAATTATGGAAATGGCTATTTGAAAAAACCCCCTCACACAAACCGGAGCCCTTCACACAAACTGGAGCCCCTCTTCACGCCGCCGCGCCACCGCCATTTGATAAAATGTCCGTGTTCGTAACCTCTCCTGGCACCTTGGGTGGGCGAATTAAATGGTGGATGCCCAGTTTAAACCGATATTTTAACATTATTCGTTACAAAAATCCACGTTTATTAAAATTAAAAACAATTTCGCAGTTCAATGGCCGCGTCGTGTCGCTGTCAACTGGTGACAGATGAAAAAAGCGTACGCTGTTATCCAAGAAAGCCCTCGCATAGTAGTCAATTGTTTACGTGGCCGACTTGTGAATTAAAATGGACCATTTTTAGCTTGCTACAGTTGGCTAATCTGATGACGGAAATTTAAAAAAATGGGCTTAACATAAAGGTATTAGCCCAAAAAACGATTTTATGGGTAAAGATTTTTTTTTTTTGGAAAAACGATATTTCAAAATTTCGTGACGTCACAGTTTTTGCATGACAGATAAACTTTTGCCCTCATTTGAAGGGTCCTTGGTAGCCATATACACTGTAAAAATTTCGTAGTCCCAGCATTAAAATAAAGGGCAATTTTTGAGGTGGGCAATAGTGTTGGTCCACCCGGTATATGTAAAAAAAAAGTGGTAAAAAATAAATATCTATCTATCTATCTAATGTGCAAAAAGTCGTCACTGTATCTTAAGCGGTTCCTGATTTATTCAATGAAAACCGAATTTGGGGCACCTCCTTCAGAAGGCCGTAGCCCCCTTAGGAACGATTTCCGGATACATGTTTATAGGAAGTTTTTTGCATATTTTGAGCTGCAGAATCACCCCCCGAAATATTTCATCGTTATTTCCGGACACCCTGTATATGGAAATTGTTGCATTTAGGTACTGGGATGAAGGAAGTTGGCATGTTTGGAAACCAAATGACACCTTCTACGTCAATCCATTGGACGGCGAAGTTTTTGCCAACGTTATGAACATGTCAACGGGATTTGATGTAGTAATTCCTTAATATCATTAAAACCTTAGAAGAAATCTTTCCAGATCTACTTACACGGCCCAAATGAAGTCGCCGATATAGCCAGCAAGAAAATCTCCTCAGCTAACGGCTATTTCCTTCAAATTTACATATCAGCCCTCAGCATTTTTAGCAGTGAGAACATAAAATCTTTAAGAATAAAACAAAGGAAATGCAAATTTAATGACGAAAGCGATTTGCGACATTCGCCAGCATATTCCTACGTACTATGTCGGATGGAGTGTCGAATTTCCTTGGCCAAGAAGTTATGCGGTTGCGTTCCACATTTTTACAGAAAATTATATCGGGAGAAGACTTGCAATGTCGCTGGGTTGCACTGTTTGGCTCAGTATAAAGAAAAGTTGATTTTGTTGAAAGGAGAATGCTCTTGCTTACCAAACTGCGATGATGTCAATTACATGGTTGAAGAAATGGACACGAGGCCCTGGTTTTTGGGGTCGAATTTGCAGTGGGGGTTGAAAGAATGTCCCAAAATGAGGTTGAGGAGGGATATCATTTTCGGGTTTTCTGATTTGCTTGGTAAGGTTTTGGCAGTGGCGGAACTACGGGAGGGACCAAGCGAGGCAAGACATTAAGTCGACTCTAACCTAATTTTATTTAAAATAGGGAGAAATTCGATATTTATCTTATCGCAAGATCAAATATTCCAGTGACGACTTGAGATTTACATACAAATTTTTTTCCGATTAATTGTGATTTTAGAATAATTGACATTTTTTACGAAGGCGCAGAGGGGCCACAACAAAGTTTTTAAAATTTTCTGAAAAAAAACTTTGTCACATCAGCAAATTGTCACTTTCAAGTGACACTTGTCACTTGTAACTGACACTTGTCAGTTGTAAGTGACAATCGTCACTTGTTACTGACGATGTTCACTTGTAACCGACAATTTGTCACTTGCAAGTCTTGCAACTTATAAGTGACAATTGTCAGTTACAAGCGACAATTGTCAGTTACAAGTGACAATTGTCACTTACAACTGACAATTGTCACTTGCAAGTGACAATTTGCTATTGCAACAAAGTTTCTTTTCTGAAAATTTTAAAAACTTTGTTGTGGCCCCTCTACGCCTTCGTACACATTTGATAGATATCGTGGTTTGAATATGCACCACACCAATAATAACAACACCCTGTATAGGACAAAAAAAATATTTTACACATACATACGTTTATACAGGCTGTCCCAACGGCGCGTCAAAGTCCATTTATTTCCACATTATTAGTAGTATCGAAAATTTGTGTACGCCAACCGTTAGTGACTGAAAATGCGCACAATTTAAAATTACTACGAACTCACATGGACGGCTCGTGCATGGGGGGGGAGTAGAAAATTACATTTTGTTAAATGGAACACCCCATAAGTATATCAATGCTTTTTTGGTTTCTACATGTCATTCTTTGCAACTTTTGTCAGGTGTGTCCTATACTTAAATTCAATCGTTTTTGAGTTATTTTATAAAATGTGTAGAATTTGGTGAAAACAAGACTTCAGTTAAAAAATAATATTTTCGAAACCTTGAATTTTTGCTCTTTCAAACTTGTCTCATCCTAAATTTCATGCACAGGGTGTCAAATTGACAAATTAAAAGCCAACGGAAGATGTATATCAATGCGATGTGTATCCCTGTAGATGTTTATTCACCGTGATATATCGAGTTGGACTGGGTAGTTTTCGGTGCAGATGTAATCTGCACCTAGTAGTAGTGCCGAATCATATGCTCATGATAAAGAATTCGTAAGGATGTATCAATTGATGAATTTTTTGCGTTCAATTATTACCTTCCGGTTGTAAGTACCATATAGGTCAAGCATCAAATTTTAACCAAGTCAATTTCTTGGGTTGGGGGTTGAAGGGGGTGAAATTTTTTCCGTTCAATTATAATCCTCAGGGGTTGAAGGGGGCGCTTACTTGGTACCTATACGCCAATAAGAGTGGTCCAAATCTTAAATTCATTTGCGCTCAATTAGTATCTTCCAGTAACAAGTAGTCTAAGGATTAAATTTCCACCGAGTCAATTATTTATGTTTGTCAATTTTTAGTATTTGGGGGTTGAAGGGGGTGGCTTTCGGGGTTGTAACTTTTTGCGTTCAGTTAGTCTGTTTCTGTTGTAGATAGTCCAAGGGCTCAATTTCATCCAAGTCAATTATTTGTGCTCGAGGGTTGAAGACTGTGGGTTTTGGGGGTACAATTTTTTGCGTTCAAAATAGTCTCCTGCGATAATGACTGGTAAAAGGATTAAATTCCGTCCAAGTAGTTTTTTTGTGTTTCGGGGTTGAAGAGGGTGAGTTTTATGGGCGTAGTTTTTTTTGCTCAATTCAACTCTTCAGTTGTAGGCGGTGCAAGGGTTAAGTTTCCTCCAAGTCAAGTTTTTGTGGTTGGGGGTTTAAGGGGGCGATTTCAGGGGTGCAATTTTTTGTGCTTAGTTAGTTTCCTCCGGTAATAGGTGGTCCAAGGGTTACATTTCCTCTAAGTGAATTTTTTGTTTCAAGGTTGAAGGGGTTGAGTTTTAGAGGTGCAATTTTTCTCTTCCTGTCGTAGGTGATCTAAGGGTCTAAGGACTGAATATATGCTCAAAACTTTCTCTGGGCCATTGATTAAAAGTTATCGAATTGCTTGAATTTCAAGCAACACTTATGTGAAATTTCGAGTTTCAACCCCTAATTTGTACCCCTTTCTGTTTCATCTTGCAGAAAAAAACCATCCCTTATCAAATAATATCAAAATATATGTGGTTTCAGACATCCATGTGCAAAATATTTGAGAAGTTTTCATATTTTTGTAATTTTCAACCCCTAAATTTCATCCCCCATAATTGACACCCCCTCACCTTCAACAGACTTGTACGTCAAAAACGCATATCAAGTTTCAGTAAAATATATCCACTGGTTCTCGAGTTATTACAATTAATAGTTTTTCGGTCCCGAAAAAAACCTCGCATTCTTGCGCTTTTACTGCGAACGCTGCCTAAACGCTTGAAGATGGATTAAAATCGTATAAGGGAGAAATGTCGGCAACGAATAGAACTACAAAAAAGTCCGCGACTGCATATAAATATCTGTTACGGATCCGACAATAAGCCACTGAAGCTATTTTCGCCGTAGACGTAGACGTAGACGTAAAAACCAAAAATGCATTGATATATGGGGATATATGGGGATATATGGGGTGTAATTTTATACTGCCCCCCCTGCACGAGCTACCCCTGCCAGTGTAAGTTCATAATAATTTAAAATTATGCACATTTTCATTCATTGACAGTTGGCGTACACGGACGTGGACATAAATGGACTTTGACGCTCCGTTGGGGCACCCTGTACATACATGCATACAGGAAGGTTCCTTTTTCACTGCTCACCATTGGTACCTCCTGAACGGTAAAAGATACGAGGTCGGTCAATTAAGAGAAAAATTGCGCTATCTCTTGATGATTAAGAATCTGAAAAGAATTTCCCGATATCTCGATTCGTTCCTGAGTTATCCCGAAAAATCTGAATATTGCAATTTTAAAGAAAAAATTTATATGGCATTGGCAGAAATTTTCTGGTCCAGATTTTGAGCAATGGCAGTCAACTTTTTTTTTATGGCCGCCATATTAGAATTTATCACTTTTGGATATACAAAAGTTAGCTTTTCAGAAATGTAAACAACTTGGACTGTTTTGACGGATTGTCAAAATTTGAAAATTGAAATCAATAATTAGTAAAAATCAGCCTACACTTAAATGAAAAACAATTGCAAAAAAGTACAATGACTTATTAAAAATCCAATATTGGCCATTCAATTGACAACTGTCCGAAATACAAAAGTTCCAAATTTCATTCAAAGGAATTTTTCTTTAGAATCGCAATTTTAGAATTTTTCACGATAACTCAAGAACGAATCAAGATATTTGAGAACTCTCTTCAGATTCTCAATCACCAAGAAATAGTGCCACTTTTCTCTAATTTAACCGAGTCCGTATCTTTTATTGTTTAGGAGATGCCAATGGTGAGCATCAGTGAAAAAGGAGCCACCACAGCTTAAAAAAATATTGCTTAATTCTTGTAAAAGGAAAAAAATATTCACTAGATAGTTTTTTGACTTTTTTGATAATTTTCCAGAAATCGATCTAAAAATAATTGCCTTCACTGCCTATTTTTCTCTGTGGAGGCCATGTCCTTATTTACACTTTTCAGAAACTCAACTTTTTAGCCTTCCCACTTTAAAAAAATGGGATGTTTCCGCCTGTGCATAGGTCCAAAATCTGTAGTAGTTCCGTCACTGAATTTTGAAATTTTTCTCAATTTTCCTTCTTCAGTGTACATTGGCGGTATGGCTGGATTATTTCTGGGTTGCAGTGTTTTAAGTTTTATCGAAATCATTTATTTTGGAACACTAAGGCTCTACTGGTTCTATAAGAAGCGTTCTCATAGATCTAACACTGCACATTAAGTCATCGCTTTTATTTTATTTTTGTTTTGTTTCTCTTCATAAATTTCCCATCAATTTTTCAACGCTGATGATAAGATAACACACAATAACACAATAGGTGCTAATTACAAAATTATATTTCGACTTCTTTGTCGAGCAATACATCGTGAAACATGCCACCTCAAACTGAACACCCAACAATTTCAGATTTCATAAAAACATGGTTTTCTCTTAGCACCATTCATGGTTTTCCCCACCTAGTGCGAAAAAATCTCCACCCACTTGAAGTATTCTTATGGCTTACATTAGTAATCTCAGCACTTTATGGAGTTATAGTCTTAAGCGGCGTAAGCTTGAGAAGATATCTGGAAAATCCCACAGTCATTTCAATGGAACGAGACAGACTCTCCTGGAATACTTCTTTTCCAGCAGCAACAATTTGCACAAAAACAAGAATCGACGAATTTGAACTTGAACGATTTGTCTCAAATTCAGAAGAAAAGAACAAAACTTTACTCAGAAGTTTTTTGATTAGTTTAGTCAGCGCCACTTACGAAAATCTGGATCAGATTGTTTCTTACGATGGAATATCGGAGGACGAGTATTTGTCGATTCTTTTGAAGCTGAGCTATAAATTTGACCACGTTGTAACCAATTCGGCGAAGGATGCAACGGATAAATTTCAGCTTCGAGAAATTGTGTCCGAAATGGGAATTTGCTATGCTTTCAATTCGCAGTTGGGGATTTACAATTCTCCCAGGTACGTACCTAATGTTCTAAGGATTTTAAGACATCTAAGAATGTTATGATTTATAATATCCGTGGTTTGTTCAATAGTTTGTCCATTTTCAAAAACCATTTTTTTGGGTTCCCGGACGAGTGTTAATTAAATATACAAATACATATGAATTTTTGAATAATTAAGCAGTTTCGTCTTTCTAATCAGCGGGTTAGTAACAAAATTTTTAAATAATCTGCTCCTCTGGCAGACGTTAATAGTTTGATAACATTATCATGACATGATGAACCATAATCAGCGCGCCTTCCAACCCTTCATAGCTGCGTTTTCAATTGACAACCCTTCAAACTTGTTAAAAATCGAGGTCCATTATATGATTTGCCTTTATCACCTGCCAACTTTTCAAAATTGTAAAAAAAGAGGAGGTACTATATCATTTGCTCCCGTCTGCCTCTCAGGCTAATGTTCAGGTTTGTTATAGTGACTCAGAAAATCTCCAAGGCAGACGTCGTGAGCGCAGATTTTGCAGAGACAGACAATTATTTTGTACGTGATACAAATTATCCACTCCGAATATCTCGGAAAATAAATGAAATATGAAAATTCGCTCCGACAGGTCAATTATTATGTCAAGGAGGGCACTGTGAAATTTTACAATGGACCCCTTAAATTATCACCCACCCCAACTTAGAATTTCTAAGGGAGATTTTTCAACTCCTTAGAAAATGTACCTAATATACAGGGTGAGTCAAACAGGATAGGCTACCCTCTATAACTTCCTTCATATCGGATGAATCTGAACCATTTTTGACTTCCACCACATCAGTGGTACCAATTTTTTTTTATTTCATCATTGAGTACGTCATGTCACTTTGTTATTTTAAATGGCACCGTATATATTTTCTTATTGCATCAAGTAGCATTTTTGATTCTCTTCACAATGGTATAATAAAATCACACTTTTACGTAATGTAATATTAATTGAAGTGTTCCCAAAAGAATGTATCTGAAAGTTTATTTCACAATGGAACACAAAATTGGAACAATCTTTTGATAAAGTGAACAGGTAGTAAAATAAAGGCCAGATCCGTACTTTCGGGAAAACTTTCAATTGACATTTTCTCGAAATTTCCATTATGTAAGAGTATGATTTTTTCGTACCGCTGTAGAGAGAATCAAAAATGCTAATAGATACAATAAAGAAATATACAAGGTGTCATTTAAAATAACAGTGGCAAGTCGTTAGCCAATGAAACATTTTGGGACCACTGATATTGTCGAAATGTAGTCCATAGATAACCATTTGACTTCCCCAAAAATGGTTCTGATATGTTGGAAATGAGGGAAGTTATAAGGGGTGGCCGCTTTCGTTTGACTCATCACCCTGTATAAAAGTGGTACAAAAAAATTTGACACGTTAAAGTTGACTTTCTTCTAATGGAAGGCCTGATAGTGTATTTTAGCGTATTTATAACACCTTTTTAGAAGCCCTTGTTCATCCCTAAAATATTACTGCTCTTGAGTCTTCGCGGTTTGATAGAACCGATTATTTTTGAAAAAAATTGGAGTTTATATCGCTCTACTTAACAATTTTTAGGAACCTCTGACCCGATTTTACTTGTTTCCCTATTTACTGGGCTGTTTTAAATTAATTTACATTGAGAATTTCAGAGCAATTTTTTTCAATTTTTTTAAATGTAACATCCTATATATTTTTGGCCAGGTTATTAATGCAGAATTTATAAGCGAATGTTTTTTGTAACACGAAAATATGTTGGTTAATTTCATCCGTTTTCGACTTATTCGCAAATATTGGCAAACAACTTATTTTTGCTTTCAGAATTATAAAATAAGCACCCAAACTCTAATGTAAATGTCCAAACTGTTCTTTATTTTGCTAATTTGCTATTGGAAAGACATTTCAGTGCCTTTAACTTTTATTATAAAAAAATGTATACTAACAAAAATGGTGATTAATCGAGGTCAGGACATTGTATAGGGTCGATGATATAGCATAGGCGTCTGTTGGGGGGGAGGCAAAGGGGGGCACGTGCCCCCCCCTTGGTTTTTGCTCCGAAAAAGCTTTTTTTAAGTTTTTTCTACCGCCCCCCGCACCCCCCATTTCCCTCCCTCCGGCTACTTCAAGACGGAAGAGTTCGATCCTGCCCACCCTGAAAAAATGTGTAACGACGCCCATGCGATACAGTAGGTAAATTTTCGAAATGTCCTCCGTTAGTCTTTAAGAGCACAAATGAACAAGACCTCCTTTACTTTCCCTTTCTCTATTAACATTCATTTTAGCGATTTTAAGAACCTGATATTACGAAAAACTTTTAATTTTGAAATTTGAGATTTTAATGTAATATTTCAATTAATCCCACAATTCACTATGGTATCTGTTCGAAAGCCTTCTACGTTTTTATGTAGTGAATGTGTTCGTTATTAGTTCAAATGAAGTGCTAAGGGCTAAGGGTAGGTATTTAAAGTATTCTCTCATGAGAACATTTTAAATAAATTTATCATAGGCCAAAATGGAAGATATTCTAAACATTATTATGCTATACAATTAGACTATACAATTACCATTAGACTATAGAATTAGACTAATATCTAATTGCTTATAATTGTCTGCAAACAAGAAAAGTATTATTTGCGAATAACTCGAAAATGAATGAAAATCCGTTGGTTTCCTCGAAAAATTAATTTTAATATTTCGATGACAAATTCATCTCCTAAATACCTATGTAATATTAGATGCAAGATGTAGTGACATGAACAAATTTGCTAAGGTAGAAATTATAATCAGAAATGCAAATTCAACCCTTCGTTGAAATATTGTGAATGGGGTTGAAAAGCATTGGTATATTTAATCCAAATTAGTGAAATTACAGAAGAAAAACGAAATTAGACGAATTTTGCAAGATCAGCTATTAGGGGTTCAGAAATTGCTGCCCATTTTAACCTCCCCACACAACTTCACCACTTAAAAAATGGTCTCGGAGACGGTAGAAACATCTACTTTTTCACAGAATATGTAAATGTTTTCCACCACCAAAATGGACATTTTTCGAAAAAATGGCCCTAAGCTTTTCGATCCGGCAATGTAACAGCTATCGAATTCGATAATGATAATATGCCCTTTTGCTAAGAAAAACTCAAAAAGGAGCCTTTTTGTCCAAAACAAGTTTTTGAAACATTTTTTGCCACCATCAGAAAGGTCTTCAAATTCTGGTGTTAAATAAGACAAAATTCATTCGTATTTAGTAGATAGAATACTTTATTACTTTGCCTTTCGGCTTGTAATGAGCCCTGCCCTTACAATATAATTATATATACAAAAATATTTAAAATGAAATTAAGATACTTCTTCTCTTTTTAATCTTCCACTTTTGTCTTCTCTTCCCTCCCCTCTCCTTATTTCCCTCTGCCTCTCTACTTCCCTCATCCATTCTAGTCCTGTTCCCCTTTCGGTCAATATCCATTTTCTCTCCCGTTCCTCTTCTCTCATCCCCTCGCACTCTCTCAACATATGTCCTATCGTCTCTCTTGCCTCTCCACATACTCTGCATACTCTCCCTTCCTCTTCCAACCAGAATCTGTTTTCTCTCTCCTCATTCCCGCATCTAAATCTCGCTATCATTCTTTTTTCTTTCGCACTCACTCTGTTCAAATAACTTGGTAGCCCCGCACATATGATATCCTTATACTTTGCATTATACCGTGATTCTTTTATCCGTGCTCTTCTCTCTTGTATATCTATATCTCTATCTCTTTCGCACATCGCTCCATTCATCCATCTCCCTTGTTCTCTGCGTCGTTCTATGTCTTCCCATGCGTACCCATTTCTCTCATAGTATTTTTGTCTTTCTTTCCATTCTTCTTTTTCTCTCCTTTTCTCCTTCCAACACTCCTGTAATATCATGCAGTCCAATCTTTCTCCCATTCTGTCCTCAAATTTCACCGCCCTTTTACCAGTCTCCACTCTCAACTTGCTCCTTTTCGTTTCTTCTCTTATTATATACCCCGGTGTCTCTCTATCCACGCCCAGCACCCACTTGAAATACTTTTCCTGTACTCTCTCCACTTCCTCTTGTTCTTCCCACCCCCATATTTCTGCCCCATTCATCAACATACTCTTCACTAAACTATCAAACATCATTCCCCTCCTCTTAAAATCATGCCCAAACTTTCGCTCTCCTATTCCCCAGACCATTCGTACCACCTTATTTGCTTTTTTAACCAGTTCTGTTACATGCGCTCTCGTTGTGTTTCTTTCATTAAATACATACCCTAAATATTTGAATTCTCTTTCTTGCTCTATTATGCTCCCGTTCCACTTCCATTCACTTTCTTTTGCCTTCCCTCTTCTTTTCCTGAAAACCATTATCTTGGTTTTTTCCACATTTACTTCCAACTTTTTTCTCTTCATATACTTCTCTGCAATTCTTATCATTTCTCTCATCCCTCTCTCGTCATTCGCTACAATCACCAGGTCATCCGCATACGCCAAACACCACACTTTCTCTTTGCCCACCACAATCCCTCCTGCCTGCCCCTTTTGGAACACATCATCAATATCATTTATAAAAATGGTAAACAGCGTTGGGCTGAGTGGGCACCCCTGTCTTACACCTTTTCTCGTCCAAAAACATTCGCTCTCTATTCCATTCACTCTAACTACATTCTTTGTTTCCTTATATATTTCTTTTATACTTCTTACCAGGTTCCCATTCAATCCTATTTCTCTCATGTGCTCCCACAATCTTCCCCTGTCTACACTATCAAACGCTGCTTTGAGGTCCACGAACAACGCGTACATCTTCCCGTTCTTCTTTTTTATTTCTCTTCTTGCTATATGGTTTAATATGTACACGTTGTCCATGGTACCCCTCCCCATTCTGAAACCTGCCTGGCCATCTGGCAAGCTCTTCATCCGTTCTAATTCCCCTTTCATTCTGTCCCCTAGTATCATTGCATACAATTTGTATAATGTATTCAGGAGGGTTATTCCCCGGTAATTCTTTACTTCTTTTGCATCTCCTTTCTTGTATATAGGACAGATTACGCCCTCTTTCCATTGCCGGGAAAATCCCCCTCCCTTCCACACTCCATTCAAAATCTCTACTACTCTGTCTATCACCTCTTCCGTACTGTAAATCCACGCTTCATTTCTTATCCCATCCCTTCCCGGTGCTTTCTCTTTTTTCAGTTTTTCTATCTGCCTCTTCACTTCTTCTTTTGTTATCTCGGTACTTTCTATGTCATGAATCTCTCTGTCTTCTTCTACCCCTTCTTTTTCTTCTTCTCCCTCTAACAACTCTACGAAATGCCTTCTCCATTCTTCTATCTCTATCTTTCCCATTTCATCTTCTCCCCTTTCTCTCCTCTCTTGGTTTATGTATTTCCACGCTTCTTTTTCTGTTTTTATACTTCTTATCTTTTGTTCTTCTTCTTTCTTCATTTGTTTCTTTCTTTCGCTGCATTTCTTCTTATATTTATCTTTGGCTTTTAAGTATTCTTCCCTTTTCGTTTTCCCTTTTTTCCATTTTCTTAGTACTCTTCTCGTCTCTCTTTTTGCCTTCTTGCATTCTGTGTCGAACCATCTCCTTCCATTTCCCTGACTATTTCCCCTTAGTATTATTTCCTCACTTCTTACTGCCCCTCTTATAATTTTCTCCAGCTCATTGATTTTTTCTTCCACCCCCTTTGCTTCGAATTTTGCTTTTCCCAATTTTTGCCTGTATTCGTTGATAGTCTCTTCATCCCACCTTTCTTTCTTTATTACCTTTTTCGTTATGTCTCCAGTATTTCGTTTTCTCTTCTCCCTTTTAATTTCCCCCTCCAACGGCATGTGGTCTGATTCTACCCTTTCCCCTATTCTGAACTTTTCCACCTCTTCCCACGCTTCTTCGTTTACTAATACGTAGTCTATTACCGATTCTCCATTTGTTGCTGCGTATGTAAACTCCCCCTTTTCATCTCCTTCTTTATTTCCGTTTAACACTTCCCACCCCTTTTCTTCTACCAGTTCTTCTAGGATTCTTCCTTCTTTATTCTTCACTTTGTCTTTTGTTTCCCTTCTTGCGATTCCTCTGTTTTCTGTCCAGGTTCTTGCTCCCCTCTCTCCTAGTCTTGCATTGAAGTCCCCTCCTATGAGTATGCATTCCCCTTTCCTCTCTCCTATTCTCTCTTCTATTTTCTTTTTCGTTGTTTTCATGTCTCTGCTGTACACCGTCATTATTCTCCACTCCTTATTGTCTATTATCACTTTTCTGTCCATTATACCTTCTTCCTCTTTTCTTTTTTCTTCTTTTATTTCTTCAATCCCTTCTTTTATTCCCATCAGAAGTCCCCCTTTCGCTCTCCCCTTTCTTTTTTGTCTTGTCGCTCCCTGCCATTCCCAACTGTAGTCTTTCGGTAATCTCCTTTGTGTATTCTCCCAACCCTCTTCCTCAACCCATGTCTCCGTCAGTCCTACTATTTCAAATTCTTTTATATAATTCCACACCTCTTCATCCTTGTTTCTAATCCCCGCTATATTCCAAAACAGGAATTTATATTCCTTCTTTCCTTTTTCTTCTCGAGTTTCTCCTTCTTCTTCTGTTGTTGTTACATTGTTCCCTTTTCCTTTGCTCCTCTTTTCCTTTTTTTGTTGGTTTACTATTTCTTCCAGATAATTTCTCATGTCCTCTTCATTGCCATTGCCATTGTCGTAGTCCTTTTTGTGCATTCCTTCGTTCCTTAAAAATTTTTTGCACTGGTTTTCGTGATTTTATTTAGTTGCTGTGAAAACATCGCATTTTCGGGGGACCTCTCATTTACCGTTCGTTTCTTGCTTTCACTTATTTGCATACTTTGACCTGCTACTACGTCTCCTCCTTCAAAATCCCCAATTCTGTACGCCTGTCCATTGATAATCAATTTGTTATATTTAACCGTTGCTGTTTTTGCCTGTCTCCGTGCTTCTTTCAATTGGGGTATTAGCTGTTTCCTTTCCATTTGTACCTTTTTCGTATAATCCTCATCTATCCAGATGTCCGAACCTTTCAATGTTTTTGTTTGCCTGAGTATTTCCATCTTCTTCCCTCATGTTATTAATTTCACTATTATTGCTCTTTTGTTGTCACGTCTGAACACTCCAAGTCTTTTTATTTCATCCATTTCTTTTGCTATGTTGATATCTACACCCATTCTCTTCAGCACGCACTCTACCTTTCTCTTCAATTCCTCATGGCCTTCGTCCTCGTTATCTTCTATTCCTTTAATTATTAAATTCCTTCTTCTTAATTCCCTTTCCACCGATTCCAATCTTGTGTCCTGTTCACTAATTACTTGCTTTAATCGTTGATTTTCCTGCCTCAGGAGTTTCGTTTCTTCCATATTTCTATCTAATTTTCCTTCAATTTTCTCCATTTTCTCCTTTAATTTCTCAAACATTTCTCTTATTTTGTCCATAACCTTATTTCAATTTGCGCAGTACGGTCCTGTTCTTTATTACTGTTGTCTATTTGCTGCGCTTGCGGATTGCGGACTCCCCGATGTTAAACCCGTCAAAGGTCAATTGTTTATCAGCTCTTTGGATTTGTGATTACCTCATTCGTATTTAGTATACTTTGGGTAAAAAAATTGAATTTTTTTGATTGCTCTAAGACCACGTTATAGCCCAAACTACTGGATCAATTTGGCTGAAATTTGGTACACGGAGATTAGGTGATCCGCTGACGTCCTGAAAAGTTATTGAGAGCAATTATTCTACGGAAAGTTCCATTTAGGCATATCAACTTTGAAATTTTAAACACAAGACACGGAAATCAAAGACCCACGCGATGGGGAGGTTTCAGCCGCTTCTCTGCTGCCATTTTTTTTATAGAAACATTGCCATTAACAAATAAATCAAAATAATACGCCCCGGGGGCGAAATGTTCGTGAGTGAAAAGTCCCAGGGGCCAAAAGTCCGGGGGTGAAATGTCGGGGGTGAAAGTTCCTAGAAACTGGAAAATGGTCTTCACTAGTTTCTTATTTTAGCTTCTGGTCCCAAAGCAACTGGCAAATACAGAAACCAACCGAAATTCTTGTTATCCACCCTTTAGATGGCGAAGTCTACGCACATTTATCCAACACCACTTCCAGCATTGAGGTAAAAAAGCTTGTCATTGATATCTTCCCATAACCTACGGAAACGTAGAAGTGCCACATTTTTCTCTTTTTTTGAAAAACTGTTTTACGCAAAAGCTGTACATTTACGAAAAACTGTTTTACACAAAAACTAAATATTCACAAAAACTGCAAATTCACAGAAAAACTGTAAATTTACACAAAAACTGTCAATTTACATAATTTTTTTTAAAATTCCCGCCAAACAACGGTCATCGCACGGCACGGACTATGGGTACGGTCGGCACGTGACATGACGGGACTGGGCTAGAGTGGGTGCTGCAAGTGTAAATTTACAGTTTTTGTGTAAATTGACAGTTTTTGTGTTTTACAGTTTTTACATCAGAAATTTACACATTTTTTGTGGTAATTTGGAAATAAAAAACCAGAAAAATGTGGCACTTCTACGCTTCCGTAATAACCAGTTATTTCCAGATCTACCTCCACGGACCATACGAAATTGCCGATAGTGCCACCAAAAAAATAACAGCCCTAGACGATGATTTTTTACAGATCTACGTGGCCCCTTTAACACTGTTTAGCAGCGAAGACATTAGACACTTGACAGTAAATCAAAGGAAATGCAGATATTACGATGAAAGCAACCTGAAGCATTCGCCAGTATATTCCTTCGTCTTGTGTAGATCCGAATGTAGAATGACTGTTGGTTTAAAATTATGCGGATGCATTCCACATTTTTACAGAAAACTGAAGAAAGACAAAACTTGTAACACTTCCGGACTTCTCTGTCTATCTCGATACAAAGAAAAATTGATAACGCTCAGGGATGAATGCTCTTGCCTTCCAAACTGTGAAGAAGTCAGTTATATATTGCAGGAGATTTACAACAAACCCTTTTATTTGAAGGGCAGCGTACAATGGGGAGTGAGGGATTACCCTAAAATCCGGTTAAGACGAGACGTAATTTTTGGATTTACAGACTTGTTAGGTCAGTGACTTCGTTTTTTACGAAAACGTGGAGCTGCCATGATATTTGTTGACTTTTTTTATTTTGTAATTTACAGAAAAAGTGTAAATTTACAGGAAAAAGTGTAATTTACAGAAGTGTAAATTTACAGAAAAAGTGTAAATTTACAGAAAAAGTGTAAGTTTACAGAAGTGTAAATTTACAGAAAAAGTGTAAAACAGAAAAAGTGTAAATTTACAGAAAAAAGTGTAAGTTTACAGAAAAAAGTGTAAATTTACAGAAAAAGTGTAAATTTACAGAAAACAGTGTAAGTTTACAGAGAAAAAGTGTAAAACAGAAAAAGTGTAATTTTATGTTTCCATTCTGAGAGCACCATTACCGAGTTGTACAGGGTAGTTCAAATGTATTAATATACGGCACTCACGGCCAAACAATAAGATAAATAAATAAAATAAAAATGCAGGGTAAATTAGAATACATTAAGTACCTTCATTTCGTCGCAATTTGGAATTTGCATAATTTAACGATAAATAATGAGTAATTTTTTTTTAATGGCACCACCCATGTTTTACTTTTTTTGGATTCCCTGTGAGCCCTTCTTTGTTTATCATTGAAAAGTTAAATTTAAAAATTTACTGGTCAATTTATGTACTTTTTGTTTATTGCTAAATTCTACAAGCATTTACCATGTATTTTTTATTCTATTCATGTTAAAATTTGGCCGTAAGAGCCGTGTATTAATGCGTTTGGACTACCCTGTACAACTCGGTAACGGTGCTCTCAGAACGAAAACATAAATTTACACTTTTTCCTGTAAATTTACACTTTTAGTGCCGGAGCAAAATGCGAGGCACTCTTGTTTTAGCTTATTCGCTCGCTCGCTCGCTCCTCAAGTCTGTCCGTCGGATAACTTGAGAACGAAAGCAGATATCGAGCTGAAATTTTATACCCGGAAAATCTCGGCGGGGATTGCTTTTGAGCTATATTCGGACCACGGGGGTGGGAGTTAGGGGTGAAAAACCGAAAAACTATTAATTGCAATAACTCGAGAACTAGTGGACGTATCTTTCTGAAACTTGGTATGTACGTTCGACCCTCAAGTCTGTTGAAGGTGAAGGGGTGCTAATTTCGGGGGATGAAATTTAGGGGATGAAAACCACAAAAAATATGATAACTCCGCAAGGGTTGCACGCAGCTGTCGGAAACTCAACGTACACACATAGATCGGTGAAATCTTGCGGGGGATGCATTTTTTCGTAAAATCGAACAGATGGGGTGGGAATTAGGGGTCGCAACTCGAAATTCCGCTTAATAAGTATTGGCCGAAATTGGCGTCATTCGATAGCTTTCCATTAATGATTCAAAAAAGGTGTCATTCATATTTTGAGAACCCTTATAGGCGCTACAACCCCTAACATGCAGATACACAAAAATGCGAAAACTCAAAAACTACTCAACGTATCAAGGCATAATTTGGTGTGTTCATTTTCAGTGACATTGTAGGTGGATGGACAAACTTTCACTAAAATCTAACAAGGGGGATGAAATTTAAGGCTTGAAACTTGGAATTTCTTCAAGTAAATGGTAGCATAAAATGCACAAAAATGCGAGAACTCAAAAACTGCTCAACGTATCAGGGCTGAATTTGATGTGGTAATTTACAGCACCACTGTAGGCGGATGGGCAAATTTCCATTAATATCTAACAAGGGGGATGAAATTTAAGGGTTGAAACTGGAAATTTTCTCATGTAAGTGGTGGAATAAAATTAGGGGGTTCCATAGATTTCGGTCAACCATTGAAAAAAGTTTTATGAGTCTTCAACCTAAAAGCAACCCCTACGCTACTAATAACCCCTAAGCCCTAGCAAGCGGAGTAAATACATTTTGTTTTTATTTTGCTTTCTTCTGATTTGTTAATAATTCAAAGTCATTTTCATTAATTTTTAACCCATCCACAATTTTTCAACCCCTTTCATGATATGTGAACCCTCAAAGAGCAAAATTTACCCAGACCGCTTCTTTTTCGTGTGATTTTCGCTAGTTTCTACCTAACTACAGTTCATTTTCGCACCTTTTGATTTTTTATCCCCCTTAACAATTTTTCACCCCCCGAGCGTTAATTTTGTAAAATTTCGGTAATGAATTTTACCGAATTTTACTCATATGGATTGTCCTTGCATTTTTCAATTTTTCGACCCTTTCGCAATGTTTCAACCCCGAAAAGTCAAATTTGCATAATTGGCTTATTTTCGTGTCATTTTCTGTAATTCTACTTAATTGCAATTAATTCTCATCCCCTTTAACTTTTCATCCCCCTTTACAATTTTTCAACCCCCTAAGTGTTTATTTTGCAAAATTCACGTAATTTAGTTTTCCTTCGGTAATAAATTAAACTTATTTGGATTATGTTTATCTTTTTCACTTTTCCAACCCCCTTCGCAACATTTCAACCCCAAAAAGCTAAATTTGCATAATTGGCTAATTACATACAATTAATTCTCATCCACTCTGACATTTCATCCTCCTTTACAAATTTTCAACCCCCTAGGTGTTAATTTTGCCAAATTCGCATATTTTCGTTTTTCTTCGGTAATAAATTGAACCCTTCGCAATGTTTCAACTTTTCAAATGCTAAATTTACATAATTGGGTTATTTTGGTGTTATTTTCCGTAATTTTACTTAGCCACGGTTAATCTTCATTGACTTTTCATCCACCTTTACGATTTTTTAACCCCCTAAGTACTAATTTTGCAAAATTCGCATAATTTCGTTTTTCGTCGGTCATAAAATTGAACGCATTTGGAATTCAGTTTACCTTTTACAATTTTTCAGTTTCCTTCGCAATAGGTAGGTATAAGTGCGTATTTCAACCCCCACAAAAGTTTTAATTGCATAATTTGGTTATTTTCGTGTTATATTTCGTAATTCTACTTAATCACAGTTAATTTTCATTCCTCTTCACTTTTCATCCCCTTTCGTAATTTTTCAGCCCCGAGTGTTAATTTTTCAAAATTCGCCAAACTTTGTTTTAATTCCGGTAATTCTTTTCATTTACTCATTCCTGTTCATTTTCTATTTTTAAGTTCTGTAACAACAACTTTTTAACATTTCGCCTTTTTGACACACTTTTTGGCACTACTATTAGGTGCAGATTTTAATCTGCATCCGATTCCATACCAGTAAGACTAGCCGCCCCTACATACACACTAACGTGATAAACATCTACAGGAGTACACATCGCATTGATATACATCTTCCGTTGGCTTTTTCTGTAAATTTACACTTTTTCTGTAAATTACAAAATAAAAAAAGTCAGCAAATATCATGGCAGCTCTACGCTTTCGTATTTTTGACCGATTCTCTCAATAAATAAATTTCAGTGAGCATCGGAGGAATGGCTGGACTATTTCTGGGTTGCAGCGTGGTCAGTTTTATCGAAATCCTGTACTTTGCCACACTTCGACTTTATTGGTTCAAGAAAGCACCTTCCAGGTAGATCGGATTTAGAAAAAACAAAACTTCATCTCACTGTTGAGTGTGTGGTGGGTGGTCGACATAGTGACATGTGTGTGATGCAACAATCTAATGGACTTCTGTTTATTTAACAAACTGACAGCAATACGTCGCATATCGCACAACACACTGAGACTTTTAGCTTGCAGTGCATTCACTACAGGAAGATTTTATCTCCAATCATTTATTATATTTTCGAAGACTTTTTATTAATTTTTGCCAATTTAATGGTGTTTGATAACTTTCTTGTCTACAAAATTGGTGACTAATAAAATTTGGGGGAAAGCTTTTACGTTGATCGTATTTATTTGTTCCCAACTAGAGATCGTTGCGCTGGAATAAGTAACAGAAAGATTTCTGAAATTAGACTGATTTATTTATGAGTTACACAGTCAATTAGTGTTACAAGTAATGTAAACTCTTTAAATCCTCAAAACAACACATTTCAAATGAATGTCTACTTAAAATGGTTTTTATAGCCGCAGGCGAATGGCGAATTGATTCTCTAAGCTAATGTAAAAGTTCTTAAAATGGGAAAAAATTAAAAATAGGATTAAATGACCACGAAATCAATAAATATCGACAGCTGAAAATGTGAGAAGAGATTTTTCAAAATGTTGATAGTATGAGAAAAATTATTAGTGTAAATAGTCACTGACGATAAATTTAGGTACAAAACGTTCACTTTTTGTAAACCAAACAACAAGTCTAAATAGACAACATACAGGTGTGATGTTATTATTAGTGTAGCACACATGCAATGGTAGTATTGGTAGTGTAGTCCGAATGTGTTAATACACGCTAACCTTCATTTTACCCCAATTTGGAAATTACATTAGGGCCCTTTGTGATACATTATTTGAAAGGGGTTGAAATTCTCTGCAAACTGATGCAAGAATCTTTGAAATCCACCCACTCGTTCAAAAGTTACATTGAAAGACATGAACTGGTTCTGGACCTAGAAATCCTTCAAGTTTATGCTGTAACTTTTGAACGAATAGATGGATTTAAAAAATTCTTACATTAGTTTAATTTCAAACCCTTTCAAATAATGTATCACAAAGGGCCCTAATGTAATTTAAAATTTGACCATAAAGGGCGCTAAAGTTGAACAAATACGAAAAATTGTTACAGCGTTAGATTGGCAATGAAATTAGCTTTCAAATGATGTATCACAAGTGGGGCGTTGCCATTTAAAATTCTGAAGTGGGGGTGAGTTTTGAAATTTCGCCAAGTAAGGATTTAAGTGTCCCCGTCCAAATAAAAATCGACCTGTCCGAGCGAATTTTCATATTTTATTTGGCTTACGAAATATTTGGGGTGGCTCCTTTTCATTGGAACACCCTGTAGATCTAAAGCGCGAATTTTAAATTCAAATCGCCCAGCAGAGCCTACAAGAATTTGAAAATTGTGATTTAAAATTAAATTAGAACTTTTATATTTTTGACAGCTGTTAATCGAATGGCATTGACAAATTTTTTAGGCCTTCTAGATTTTAAGTAATGGCAGTCAACTGTTGATTCTCTAAGGGCCGCCATATCGAATTTTGACACCATAGGATACAGAAAAAAATTAACCTTTCGGAACCGTCAAAATTTTAAAATTTGTCTGAATTGTTTATAAAATTGATATAAATCTTTTTGGAAAAAAGTATGAACTAGGTCACCAGGTATTTTATTCCCCTTCGACGTTTAAAAACAATTGAATTGAAAATTCAATAAAACAGATTGTGAAGTCGTGACACAAACTTTAACATATTTTTTCAAAAAAGTCCATATTGATTACATTTTTGATAAGCTACGTTCTTTCTGTGTCTCATGGTGTCAAAACTCAATATGGCGGCCATAAGAAAATCAAAAGTTGATTATCATAGCTCAAAATGTAGAAGGCATAGAAAATTTCTGTGGATACCATTCGATTGACCTCTATCTAAAATACTAAAACTTCAAGTTTCCTTCAAATAACATCCATCGTTAGGGAGATATTAATTTTTATTTGAAATCACAATTTTTATTTTTTTCGGAATAACTCAAGAAGGGATCAAGAAATTACGGAGAACTCTTCAGATTCTTAATCACAAAGAAATATCGCAACTTTTCTCTAATTTAACCGATTCCGTATCTCTTACCGTTTAGAAGATGCCAATGGTGAGCAGTGAAAAAGGAACCACCCTGTATGGTATTTTTATATGTTTAAAATACGCAGCCGTGTTCATTGGGTCTTATCTCGAATTCGAAAAAGTAATTGCAGTAACCTACCGAAGCTACTGATCCGATTTGGCTGAAATTTAGTATACAGGGTGGTCCAAATGTATTAATACAGGGCTCTCACGGCGAAACGGTAAGATAAATGAGTAAAATAAAAAATCCAGGGTAAATTAGAATTAAATACCTTTATTTTGTCGCAGTTTGGAACTCCCCATCTTATTGTGTAATTTAGCAATAAACAATGAATACATTTTTTTAAAAGGCACCATGCATGTTTCAATTTTTTTTTGGATTCCCTTTGATGCCCTCTTTATGGAAGTGATTTTACTAACCTCCCCAACTCCATCACAATTTTAAAAAAATGGGAGGTTACTACAATCACTAAAATTTTCGAATTTGAGATAGCACCAGATCTTCACGTTTTGGGGTCTCAGGAACCCAAAAAAGCGGTTTTCAAAATGTGTCTGTGTGTGTACGTACGTACGTATGTACGTTTGTAAACACGCCACAGCCAAAACTACTAGACCGATTTAGCTGAAATTTGGTGCGTAGGCATCTCATAACCCAACTTAGATCTGAAAAGCTTTTGGAGCCAATCGCGCAACTAAATGCCATTTTGGCACATCAACTTTTTAATTTTAAATGCAAACCCCCATTTTTCACGTCACGATAGGAAAGGCCTTCAAATTCTGCTTCTAAAAATGTATTCACTCTCAGTGTCCTTTTGACCAAAAATTAGAAAAAAATTGATTTTTATCGGACTTTAAAATCGCGGTACAGCCCAAGCCCCTGGACCGATTTAGCTGAAATTTTGCACATGGGGATTGTATTGCACTTCGAAAAGCTGAACAAATTTTGGATTCAATTGGCCCACGGAAAGTGCCGTTTTGGCACACCAATGTCCAACTTTAAATTATTCACTTATTTAACCATCCAAAACAAGTTTTTGAAAGATTTACTGTCACCATCAGAAAGGTCTTCAAATTCTGGTTTTAAAAAAAATGCAGCAGTGAAGCGGCTGGAACCTCCCCATCGCGTGGATCTTTGACTTGTGTTTCTAGCCGAATTAGCACAGAAATTGTATAAGACTGGTTTCAACGACGGTTTTAGAACTGCCTAAAAAGGACTTACTTATACCTACTTTTCTCTAATGAATGTTTCAATTTGTGTGTTCTAAAAAAGTTCTAAAACCATAATGGAAACCAGTCATACATTTTCTTTGCTAATTCGACTAGAAACCCAAGTCAAAGATCCACGCGATGGGGAGGTTCCAGCCGCTTCACTGCTGCATTTTTTTTTTTGACAAATTGAGCAGTGAACGTAGAAATTTTTGTTGATTCAAATTTCGCTCGGTGATCCGGCAACAATGCGCTTCAATGAAACCACCCTCATCTCACGGAATGTCTCCCACTACAGGGTAGTTGTACATACTGTGTACACGCCCTCTGGAAGAATCTGACCGGGCCTAATAATAAATAGCCTGTTTACTTCATTGTGTACACAGTACAACTAGTGGGAGTCGGAGACATGCGGTGAGACGAGGGTGGTTCCATCGAAGTAATGGTGAAGCGCATTGTTGCCGGATCACCGCGTGAAATTTGAATCAACAAAAATTTCTACCTTTATACTGCTCAATTTATCAAAAAAATAAAATCATTATTTATTGCTAAATTATACAATAAGATGGGGAGTTCCAAATTGCGGCAAAATAAAGGTATTTAATTCTAATTTACCCTGGATTTTTTATTTTACTGATTTATCTTACCGTTTGGCCGTGAGAGCCCTGTATTAATACATTTGGACCACCCTGTATAGACAATTCGTAAGTGTTCGTAACCGAATTTAGGCATGAAAAGCTTGCTATAAGTACCTACACTCGGTTCGCGAGACTTAGCCCCATCGTACCCGGTTATAAAACACGTACGTTTTAAAAGCCGTCTCTCTCCGCATTGTTGCACGTACAACCTAGAAAGTGTGAGCGTAGCACCCTAATAATGTCGCGCGCTGTGTCTCACTCAGACTCGTTTATCTGAGGAAGAAAGTAAACTGAACGTTCGACGTTCCTTGACGCGTCATTGAGGCACGGTTGTTCTCTCCACTTCGAATTTAAACACAATTATTAAACAATTTAATTATTTTAATTATTAATAAATGACATAAGGCGTTTTTTCTCGGTTTTATGTATTCTAATACAAATTAACACAAATGGGCTCTCGTAATTGGTCAGTTTAATGTTTTTTAAAATTTGTATTAAAATACTGCTACTTTTGCTGTCAGTTTTCAAATTTTTTTCGGAACAACGATTCAAATCTATCATTATTTTGAAGGTATTTCAATGCAAGACAAGATTATCTCCTATGCTTCCAAATGCAAGTTTGTATTTGAATACGTAAAACCGAGAAAAAACGCCTTAACATAAATCAATATACTTAATAAATACCTAACTAACATAAATCAAAATAATTATCACATATTTCTAATATAATTCTACTCTTGCGTATCTTCATCACTGTCACTTGTGTCGCCGTCGTCATCACTATCTGTAATTATTAATGGTTGAATTTCTTGTTGGTCTAAAAATTTTTCGCGGTCCCACCACTTCAGTATTTCTGGTTGGACTTTATCAACTGTTGCTGCCCACACTTCGGGTGTTACAGTTGATAACGCCTCTTTCCACATTTCCTTCACATTTTCCTCAGAATAGCCATCACGACCAATGTGACGATCATAATAGTTTTTGCAGATGCCCCATACCATTTCAATTGGGTTAAATTGACAGTGATATGGTGGTAAACGAAGCACTGTATGACCGTGTTCTTTTATAATTTTGATAATTCATGTTGTCATGATAGTCTTGGGATTTACTTTTTCCACAAAAAATAAGCTCGGAACCGCCCACAAACCCGTCTTTTGTTCCCGCGTGGAGAATAATGAATCGTTTTCCTTCACCTTTGCAGTTCTTTACGGATTTGGCATTATCATCTTGCCAAGATCTTTTCACGGCTCCTCGGGAAAATATCCACGTTTCATCTGAGAACACAAACTGGAAAATTCCTTCTTCCAAATACCTTACAAATTCCCTCAAAAATTTGGTTCGAAGAACTGCAACATGCGTTTGTTCACACAATGCCCTTCTACCGTTGTCTTTTTTGAATCGAAAACCAATATCTTTCAACACCAAAGATAAACTTGTCCTCTCTAAAGAAAACATTTGTTTATCTTTTAATACTTTCAGCAAGGTGTTCAACGTAATGTGTTCCCTTTTGGCATACATATTATATATGACATTACGAATCTCCATCTTTTCCGGCTCACTTAGATAGATTCGTTTCTTTTTTTTGGATTTCGATTGGCAATAGCGTTGTCGTTTGGAATGCTTCCATCCACTTCAGGTAAAATTCCGGGTGCACTAGGATCTTGGTTTTCCTTTATTTCGGAATCCTTTTCCCCACTTTCGCTGGTGCGTTTTGTTGCACGGTAAACCGTTTTTCTGTCCACTTTAAGAGCAGCGGTCACTCTTTCTTGCACTTTTAATACAGAAATAAGAGGACCATCATTATCCTTCTCTTTAGTAAAATACTCTACTAAGTTAACAATTAATTCGTCAACTTTTAAAACTTTACGAGGCATTGTATCACTGCGTTCAAATTCAATTGAAATAAAATTTGAAAAATGGTCCATTTTTACATGATCTGATGTCCAACCTTAAAATCCAATGACCAATGATTAAACGTTAAAAGCCATTATCCCAAGATCCATTTCTAAGAATGTGAGAATATTTAAGTAAATAATTGCAATTTCCAGTGCGAACATTAGCCTGAAATCAACATTGTACTTCTAGGAAAAAGGTAAGAAGGATAATTGAATTTAAATCAGATATGTTTACTTTGATTTTATTTTTCACGTTAAAATAGTAGGTTTAAGTACCTATGCTATTAGGATTAAAAGTGGCACTGAATTCAAATAACATAATAGTATTTTAGGTTTAGGGAACAAACCATTTTTTAAGTCAACTTTTAACGATAACTATTATGGTAACAAAATTAGGTCTTTTTTAATCCGGTTAGAGATAAATAAATTCATTCAATCTTAATTTTAAAAACGAATTTTGTAACGGTGGGTTCATGTAAGTAAAAAATAAAAGTTGATTTTTGTGCTCACTCCCGCCTGGCTTTGCTAGCCTTGGTGGAAATACCAAGCATCGCTTGTTACAGACGGCGGTCACTGCGTTGATAACTGCAGCCGCTCGTTCATGGGGCTAAGTCGCGCGAACCGACTTTATGTACCACATGTTAAAAAAATTAATTTATTTCACTCTTGTAGAATCATCGGTCATTATTTCCTAACAATATAATAGCTTACTGCTATTGCAACAGTTGTTTAATAATTAATAAAACTTTCCGTCAGAGATATCAGCTTCGATTTACATTGTGAAACGTTTTCCGATATTATTGTAGTTAGTAGATACTATTATCCCAAAGCAACCCAAATGATCTATAATTGCACGAAATAACCAATTCACAAGATTTAATCATTTTTTATTTCCAAAGCATTGTTACTGAAATTGACCAATCGAATAATTCCTTCCTCGATTTTAGTGCCGGAGAATAAAATTAGGGGGTTCGATAGATTTCGGTCAACTATTGAAAAAAGGTATTATGAGTTTTCAACCTAAAACCAACCACTAGGCTATTAACCACCCCTAACTCTTTGCAAGCGGATAAATATATTTTATTTATTTTTTCTGAAACTTTATTGATTTATTTATGAACAACTGAAGTCAGTAAATACGCAAGGAGTTATGTAACAGCAGAAAAATAAACTCGCCACTGTAAATCATAAAGGGATGAAATCTTGAGGGGTTGAAAACATGAATCTAAAAATCACCGGAATTTTTCAACGAATTGGGTTAAGGTGGTGAAATTGAAAACACAACTTCCTTTAGGGCATGTGGGGGTGGTGAAATAGGGGGTTGGAGTTTATGGGTGAAACGTCCATAAAACCTTGCAATTTGACACAGAGAAGCAATATCTTCTGCGGAGCTGTGATATCTTACACACTGATGCATCTTAGAGAAGGGAGGGAAGGATGAATTTTAGGAAAACATCGAAGGGGGTGAAAATTTTTACTGAATAATGTAGGGTTGAAATTAATACCATTCGATAGCTTTCTATTGATGGTACAAAAAAGGTCTTATTCATAAATCGCGAAAAACGACTCTTAAAGGCGGTAGAACCCCCTAACTTGCCGAAACACCAAAATGCGAGAACTCAAAAACTGCTCAACGTATCAGGGCTGGATTTGGTGTGGTAATTTACAACTACACTGTAGGTGGATGGGCAAATTTTCATTATGATTTGACAAGGGGGATGAAATTTAAGGGTTGAAATTTGAAATCTTCTCATGTAAGTGGTGGAATAAAATTATGGGGTTCCATAGATTTCAGTCAATTATTGAAAAAAAGTCTTATGAGGATTCAACCTAAAACGAACCCCTACGCTAGTAACAACCCCTAAGCCGGGTACGTTAAGTTGGCGGCACCAAGTTGGAATATTTTTTTGAAACTCTAGCGCCAAATTCAGCACACCTAGCGGCAGCTAGCGCCAGTTTGCTCATCGCTAGCGCTTCATTGGTTCGCGAGTTACGGCCCACTGAAAGTGGGTGCCGCCAACTTAACGCTGGCGGCAACAAAGAGTTGAATCGATTTGACACTCTAGCGCTATATTCTATCGACCTAGCGCCAGCTAGCGCCAATAAGAACACAGCTAGCGCTTTGGTATTTTTGAAGGTACGATGCTTCAAATTTTGTACACTTTTTTCCGCCATCTTGAAATTTTAACCTCAAATTTGGCATGGACATTGTGTTGACCTAGCGCCATCTGGCGCCACAATAATCAAAAGGCTTATCTCTCCTGTTTCTCTACTATTCGCGGGTCTAGCTAAGGAGGGCGCCCTCTGGTGTTAATTGCGGAACCTGACCACGTGACGCACAGTAGGGAACGGAGCCAATGGGAAACGCTGAATGTGATATGACAGACATTTTTGATGACCTTTTTAACAAAACATTTCCCATGCTCCCATCTGACGTCACAAACAAATTAGGTTGAATAGTGACTAGATTACGCGAATGGAGCAACATTACCCTCCATCTTGGGGGAACAACATCAGTGTTATTTGCATTGGGTGGGCAGTTTTTTGTGCCCTTTTTTAAGGCTCCCACTCACCTGACAGACCGAGGCGGTCACCGCCACCGCACACAATCCTTGTCATCGCCTTATTTATATAATTTCGATAGCAACGATTGTTTTTGTTCTATGTGAAATTTATCAGGTACCTACCTACATATAGGGTAAGGGTAGGGTAGGTATGTCGTAAACTAATATTGTTTATTGCAACGCACTTTCCCAGGCAAACATGTCGTGCCGCCATGAGTTTCCAAATGAGGTACAGCCGAAGTAATTGAAAATGAACAGGGGCTGAGCCTAGGAGGGTGCACGCTAACATTCTAAGATACCGGATTTACGGCCAGGTGTTCGGTAGCGGCTTGAGTAGACTGTTCTACCTGAATTGAATACCTATCCACTCACCTAACAAAATAATGTAATCTTAGTTATGGAAATGAACTAATGGAAAGGATGGCTTCAATTTTGAAACGTAATCGGAAACATTGCTGGATTTGATTGAAACAAATTAACCGTATTCGTCATTAATGTGCGAATTATTTAATCATCATTGTTAGTTTCATTAATTAATTAAGGATTAAATAAGGGTAACATCCAAACAGCAAGATTCAGAAGTCGAAAATGAATTAGTGGAAACTTTTTCTTTTCTTATAAAAAATATAAACAATCAGAAACTTCCTACACTAGCAACAACAGCTGTCGCTATTTAACCATGACTTATACAGAGTGTCCCCAATATAAGCGATTATTTCCATTACCTCTTACCGAGCAATAACTAATTTCACAATGATTCAAATTGACCAATCCCAAGGAATAGTCCGGGAGGCAGTGAGTATTTTTGGTATGTCAGTTCAGCAAGCTTGTTTTCGAGATATCTGGTTTATTTTCTGAAACATACTGAAAAAACTAAAATATTTCGAATTTTAATCTAGAAAGCTTATGTTTTCGTCGTCCCGCTTTGCTTATCGTGCAAGGGAATGTAATTGAACCAAATTTCATAATGATATGCCGATTAATAACCAAGTTATAACACGTTAATTTTTAGTCTTTTCAGTATACAGGGTGGTCGTTTTATCTTGAGACTGGCAAATATCTCGAAAAGGAAGCATTTTAGAAAAAAATGTTTGTATAAAAGTTTTATCACTTCGAGGGGGAAAATAGATGGCTCATCGCCATTTTGATTCAAGGTCATTTTCAAGGTCAAATGAAGGTCAACTTGATTTTTTTAATGGAAACCTATATTTTTTATTACAGATTCTTATTCCCCGCAAAAAAACAAACAACTTTCATCTAAACTATTTTTAGATCCGATGAATGTAAATTTTAACCTTTTTCGAAATCCCTAGACATTCCCTAGTAACAGCGGCAAAACAAAACAAATGAACAACCGTTGTAACTTAGCAACGATGAATTCTAAATAAATAAACCACAAAAATTGTTGTAGATTTTGTTTTTGCCATGCCGCTGTTGCTAGGGAAGGCCATAATGGATTTCGAAGAAGATTAAAATTTTCATTTAAATATCTGACAAACTATCCATCGGATCCAAAAATAGTTTAGATGAGAGTTGTTTGTTCTTTTACGGGGAATAAGAATCTGTAATAAAAAATGTAGGTTCCCATTAAAAAAAATTAAGTTGACCTTCATTTGACCTTGAATCAAAATGGCGTCGATGCCATCTATTTTCCCCCTCGAAGTCATAAAACTTTTATACAAAACATTTTTTTCTAAAATGCTTCCTTTCCGAGATATTTGCCAGTCTCAAGATAAAACGACCAGTCTGTATATTTCACGAGATATATCTGTAACTGATCTAGATATCAGAATATTAGTTTATGACATACCCTACCCTTATACACACAGATGTCTGCATTCTTCGTATTTGGTTTTACCTAAACCTAGTATTTGGCCGAAAATAAATTCCATCCTTATTACACATCTGTTATGTAGGTAGCTAAACCCCATTCATTTTCTATTAAAGATCTAAAATTTTTCTGGAACTGTACAACCCTAATTTGTAAGGGCCTGTACTTTTGACAATTTGATAGAAATTTTGCGGGAAAGCAAAAACATTGCATAACCCAAATCTTCTAGGGTTTATTTTTATTGTTAGAAGCAGTGTCACAGATAAACGTACCTGAGGCCTTTTCGTGAATATTTTTCTTTGCACTTTACTCAAAATTGCACGCACACAAAGACCATTTTGGGTCAATTCAGATCAGAGCAATTGCAAAATTTTGACATTTGTCATGTTTTCTGACTTATCGCATTGAAATCGCTTATATCCATATATGTACCATTAGAGGTATATGGCTAACTCCCTATTTCAACCCATTGAATGGCCAGGAACCAAAAGAGAGGGACATGTTCGTCTCCGTCTAATGCTTTTTGTATCAAGGATTGCATACTTAGCTTGATTATGACGGGGTTTCTCGGGTATCAAACATAGTGGCGCAAATTTTAAATTCAATCTCAAACTCGCACGCATTTTAATCGCAGCTAATTTGGGCAATTTTTATGGAGTTGAGGTGGTGCAGTCGTAATAAATGATAAATGTCATTTTGACGGTTCACTCTGTGGTAAAAGTCATTCTAATAATCATTTTCGCCTTTTCGTGTGCAATTTAGCAAATTGCTTGCTTCTAAAATGAAAATCAGCTTCCATTTTCTAGGTGGTGATGTAAACTATCATACATTAATATAATTCTGTCAGTTTAGCACAGGTATCGATACTGATGTTTATTATTTTCTGAAGAAGAAGAGTCTTGTAGGTAATAAAGCTAAGTACAAAGTAGTTTTTTAGTTAGGAGGCCCTCGAGTGGCTACAGGTATAAGTAAGTAGGTACACGTACTTACGCCTTTCAGAATTGCGTCCCACTTAACTAGAAAAATTGAAGATTTTTGTCACAATTTTTTGCTTTTGTGAAGACCTAAGAATCATGAAACTTAACTGAATCTTTATTATTTAAATGTACACGATCTACTACATATTTAGGTACCTAGGTACTGATTGTCTAAAAGTTTTCCTCATTTTATTTGTAACTCGTTTCTGTAACCTTCGATTACTTCCTTGGACTTAACTGCTGCCATAGACGAATCATCTGCTGCTTAATTCTTTGAGACTTCATCTTATCTGCTTCTTTGGTAAATTGAATGGTTCTTTTTGCCTTTTTAGGTGAATCAAGATCTAAAACATCAACTTCACTTATAAATCTTGGATTTGCAAATTTACGTTTACCTTGATGTTTATCTGGAGAAATTGTTCTCGGTGGTATTAATTATCTCATTTACATTGGTCAATATCTGTAAAACATGCAGGTACATTAAATATAGAAGTCATGTTGACTTTGATGCTCCAGTTGTGACCGCCTCAACACATTTCAGTCAGTCAGTCTAAACCGCACACTTCCAACCAGGCACTATTAGTTTCAAGGTGCTTTAAAAACCTGAAAAAACAAATAATGAACCATCATAGGCATAATTAAGATAAGCAGGAATTACAGAGGTAGGGTTTGTTCTTTGAGATAAAGGGAGTTATTCTTATTAAGATCAGTACTTACTTGGGTAACCGATCATGTTTCTTCAGCGCCGTTCAGCCTACGCTTTCCTGGTTTTTTATAGCACATATAAACATTGATGAACCATGATTATCTCTTAAAGGTAGATTTTATTAATGTGGAGAAAAAGCAACGAACGAACGTGAGGAGGGCGATAATGACAACACTTTGACAAGTTGTCACTGAAGTAAAATGATAAGTAAAACGCGTTGCTTATGCAACACCACAAGCTTCCAATGGCGATAGAACGGTCGCGACCGGTCGCGTCTATCTCTCTTTTATGTTGCGGCTTCCCGGACTTAATCAGCAATATACCTCTAATACATATATGCTTATATCAATTCACCTATAAGTAAAATTCCTTGCAGAATTTCCTCATACCAACATAAAATTCAAATTTTGACGTTCTGTCACTTCAATAGAAAATGAATGGGGAGTACCTGATAAATTTCACTCAGAACAAAAACAATCGTTGCTATCGAAATTATATAGTAAGGCGATGACAAGGATTGTGTGAGGTGGCGGTGGCGGTATATACCGCCACCGCTTCGGTCTGTCAGGTGAGTGGGAGCCTTGAAAAAGGTCACAAAAAACTGCCCACCCAATGCAAATAACACTGATGTTGTTCCCTCAAGATGGGTGAAGTTGCTCCATTCGCGTAATGTAGTCACTATTCAACCTAATTTTTTTGTGACGTCAGATGGGGGAATGGGAAATGTTTTATTAAAAAAGGTCATCAAAAATGTCTGTTATATCACATTCAGCGTTCCCCATTGACTCCGTTCCCTATACTGTGCGTCATGTGGTCAGGTTCCGCAATTAACACCAGAGGGCGCCCTCCTTAGCTAGACCCGCGAATAGTAGAGAAACCGGAGAGATAAGCCTTTTAATGTTTGTGGCGCCAGATGGCGCTAGGTCAACACAATGTCCATGCCAAATTTGAGGTTAAAATTCCAAGATGGCGGATAAAAGTGTACAAAATTTGAAGCATCGTACCTTCAAAAATACCAAAGCGCTAGCTGTGTTTTTATTGGCGCTAGCTGGCGCTAGGTCGATAGAATATAGCGCTAGAGTGTCAAATCGATTCAACTGTTTGGTGCCGCCAGCGTTAAGTTGGCGGCACCCACTTTCAATGGGCCGTAACTCGCGAACCAATGAAGCGCTAGCGATGAGCAAACTGGCGCTAGCTGCCGCTAGGTGTGCTGAATTTGGCGCTAGAGTTTCAAAAAAATATTCCAACTTGGTGCCGCCAACTTAACGTACCCCCCTAAGCCCTAGCAAGCGGAGTAAATACATTTTATTTATTTTTTTGTTTTTTTTTCTAATTTTTGGATAAGTCTATGTCATCTTAATTAATTTTTAACCCATTCACAATTTTTCAACCTCTTTCATGATATGTGTATTTGGCAAAATTTGCTTAATTTCGTTTTTCTTCGGTAATAAATAAACTCGTTTGGATGATGATTACATTTTTCACTTTTTTCATCCCCCTTCGCAATGTTTCAACTCTTCAAACGCAAAATTTACATAATTGGGTAATTTTGGTGTTATTTTCCGTAATCTTACTTAGCCACAGTTAATCCTCATACCTTTTGACTTTTCACCCACCTTTACGATTTTTCAACCCTCTAAGTGGTAATTTTGCAAAATTCGCATAATTTCGTTTTTCGTCGGTAATAAAATAGAACGCATTGGTATTCAGTTTACCTTTTACAATTTTCCAGTTTCCTTTGCAATAGGTATAGGTATAAGTGTGGTATTTCAACCCCCACAAAAGTTTTAATTGCATAATTTGGTTATTTCCGTGTTAGGTATATTTCGTAATTCTACTTAATCGCACTTAATTTTCATTCCTCTTGATTTTTCATCCCCTTTCAGCCCCGAGTGTTAATTTTTCAAAATTCGCCAAATTTTGTTTTAATTCCTGTAATTCTTTTCATTTACTCATTCCTGTTCATTTCCAATTTTGAAATTCTGTAACAATTTTTTAACATTTCGCCTTTTTGACACATCTGTGCGTCTGCGGAGGCACTACTACTAGGGCAGATTGATAAAATTTGCACTCGATTCCACCAGTAAGACCATATACATTAACGTGATAAACATCTACAGGAATACACATCGCATTGATACACATCTTCCGGGGGCTTTTTTCTTTATGAAATGAGAACAATAAGGTCAAAGGTTATTGATGATTCCCCAATCTATTTTTGTTTGTGTTTCTAGATAAACGATAATTTCTTAGTTGTTGCTAAAAATATTCATTTGCCTTAATAATGAAAATGTTGAAGGTCTGTAGAATATGCTTCGCCCAAAGTAGACGAAACTACGTAAGTTTTTCAAGTTTTCTCAAATTTTCAAAACAGTTTTTTCTGTTTCGGTTTCCTAATGAACACTTTTCATAATCCCGTGCGAAAAACGTTGTTTTTCCCACTAATTTCAGTTAGGAAATGCATCATATTTCCACCCTAGTGCGAAAAGTGAATTACAGTGCGAAAAGTGAATTCATTTCCGTACTAGTGCGAAAAGTAATTATGTTAATATAATTTTTTAAATTTGTTTCAATCAGCACGATCCACATGATCACTAAACATTTCATGCAAGTTATGAAAAAACACCAAATCGTTTTCAGTGCTTCGCCAATTACAATTTTTGAATGTCTCGATCGGGATTATGAAAAATCTTGTATGTAACACGTGGGGAAATGCATCATTTACTTACTTGCGTGCTTACGGAACTCGGCTTCGCCTCGTTCTGCAATAAGCACCCGCGTGAGGAAATAATGTACTTTTCCCACTTGTTACATAATAGTATATTAAAAAACACGTTTCATAAGGCCAAATATTATCGCACGAGGATGTTTGGACAACGAGGGCGAAAAGCCCGAGTTTTACAAAATCCGAGTGCGATAAGAGCCTTATGAAACACGTTTTTTATACAATTTTTTCTATTTCGGATACCCATAACCTGTTAGAAAAAAATTGGTTCTCCATTTTCATAGACAGGTCAATGTTCGCTTGACAGTTGGCGATTGTTGGACACAATCGTTGTCTAGGTTACGATGTACACAAAAGCCGTGCTCTAACAGAGCTCATTAGAGAACGCGTTTGGGTGCTATAAAGTGTTAGGAAACCGAAATAGAAAAACAGCTATTATAGCACCCAAACATGTCTCTTAGAGCACGGCTTTTGTTTACATCGTAATCTAGACAACTATTCTGTCTAACAATCGAATTAACTGCCAAGCCTGTCTTTGAAAATGACAATTTGAATTTTTCTTGAAAATATTAACAAGCTGGGCATCCGAAATAGAAAAAAATTTGTAAAAAAACGTGTTTCATAAGGCTCTTATCGAACTCGGATTTTGTAAAACTCGGGCTTTTCGCCCTCATTGTCCAAACATTCTCGTGAAATAATAATTTTTTTAATATACCTATTCTTTTAGGGCACCAACAGGAAAATAATTGCGATCAGAAGGGAGGATCAGAGCATTTGGGAAAGACGGGCACCATTCTCCCCCAGTCATGTCCGAAAACTAGTAAAAGGAGGGGTTAAAGTCATCGTGCAGCCCAGCAATCGAAGGGCTTACCCTATGCAATCTTACCTAAACGCTGGGGCTGTTGTACAGGAAGACATGTCGGAGGCGAGTGTTATTTTCGGTGTAAAACAAGTACCGGTTGAACAGTTAATTCCCAACAAAACTTACTGCATCTTTTCCCATACAATAAAAGGGCAGGAGTCCAACATGCCTCTTTTGGACGCAATTCTAGAAAAGAGCATTAGACTTATTGATTATGAGAAATTGATGGATGAGAAAGGGCAAAGAGTTGTGGCTTTTGGGAAAATGGCTGGAATTGCAGGAACTGTTAACATCTTCCATGGGGTGGGTTTAAGGCTTCTGGCTCTAGGTCATCACACACCCTTCATGCACATAGGGCCAGCGCATAATTACCGAAACGACAGTATGGCAAAACAAGCTGTGAGAGATGCGGGCTACGAAATAGCCCTTGGGCTAATGCCCAAATCTATAGGACCCTTAACAGTGGTCTTCACTGGTTCTGGTAACGTCTCCCAAGGATCCCAAGAAGTTTTCCAAGAACTACCCCACGAGTACGTCTCTCCAGAACTGCTGAAAAAAGCAGCTGACCATGGAAGTTTAAACAAAATCTACGCCTGTGAAGTTCGTCGAAGACATTACTTAGAGCGAACAGAAGGGGGTGGTTTCGACTCAGCGGAATACGAGGAATTCCCCGAACGTTATATATCAACTTTTAGCAAAAAAATCGCACCATACGCTTCAATTATAATCAACGGAATCTACTGGGCTCGTAACAGCCCAAAATTGTTGACAATTCCAGACGCAAAGCATTTGCTGAAGCCTGCGCATACTCCATGGCTGCCAACGTCAGTAGGAGCGCCAGCTTTGCCTCATCGAATGTTGGCAATTTGTGATATTTCGGCCGATCCTGGGGGTTCAATTGAATTCATGAACGAATGCACCACGATAGATACCCCTTTTTGTCTCTATGATGCTGATAGGAATAAAGACACGAAGAGTTTTAACGGTCCGGGGGTTCTAGTTTGCAGCATTGATAATATGCCCACGCAGATTCCAAGGGAGAGCACGGACTTTTTTGGGGATTTATTGTATCCCTTTACGTTGGATATTATGAAGTCGAATGCTGAATTGCCGCTGGAAAGTCATAATTTCTGTCCGTCCGTTCAAGGGGTTAGTATCTATAATCCGTATAATTGTCAATGTCCGTATGTACCTACTTATACTTTGTGTTTCTGCATGTTAGGGGTTGTAGCGCCTATAAGGGTGGTTTTTCTTAAATGAGGGTGCATTTGAGGAAAATATTTTAAAATATACAGGCTGGTCCAAAAATTTTTGACAGGTCGAAGTTGACTTTGACTAAGATTATTTTCTGGGGTGGGCCTGGGCCCAGGGCTCCCTGTATGAGTTTGGGTGGGGTGTGCATAAAAATTTGTCGACTCAAAACGATTGAATTTCCCAACTGAAAAGGCCGCAGGCGAAATTTTTTTAAAATTTCAAGGTCATGCATTTTCCCAGCACTTCAGACGTACGTGTACAGACGCAAGGAGAACAGTGAAAAACTTAAATTTAGTAGCACCTTGCCTTTCGCGAAAAAAATTATTTCAAATTTTTTGTCAGTATGCTACACTAGAAAATCAAAAGAGAAGAATAACGTACTAACATCCATAGACCAGCTAATAGACATTTCGACATCAAATTCTGCATGTTGTCAGTACTAATAATTAATAATTAGGTCCTTACCGTATTATTATAACGAGGAATCAAAAATTCAAAATTCAAAATTCAGTGTTTTTCGGGCATTTATTGATGTCGATTGGAAAAAAAGTGAACTTTTTTGACAGTGCTTGGAAAAATATTTTGTGAAGTGAGGATTTTTGATTTTCTGCTCCAATTTCTAGGGTGGCTATCCTAGATTCCAGGGGGGGCGTGCCCCCCCCAGGCCCTCCCCTAGTTACGCCAATGAATGCCCTGTATATTTTATCATATTTACAACCCCTTGTGAGCTTTAGTTCATCCCTAAAATATTACGGTTTTTGAGTAGGTTCGGGAACAAAAAAAATGTTTTTGAAAAAAATTTGAGCTTACATCCTGTACTTCCGAGTGTACTTCAGTGCAATTTTTATAAAAAAATAAGATGAGGACCTTGTACATTCTTTTGGGAAGCTCTGGTTTTGTTTTCCTTATTTCCCTATGTACAGGTGTTCAAAATTAATTTTCAAATGGAACACACTGTATATTTTCAGGTAGTGTATTGTAGAATTTATAAACGAATATTTTAACCTCCCCAATCGCCATCACAATTTAAAAGAAACTCACTAAAATCTTCGAATTCGAGATAAGATCCGACTCAGGAAATCAAAAAAGTAGTTTTTAATGTGTCTGTATATTATACAGGGTGGTCGTTTTATCATGAGACTGGCAAATATCTCGAAAAGGAAGCATTCTAGAAAAAAAAGTGTTTTGTATAAAAGTTTTATGACTTCGATGGGGAAAATAGATGGCAACATCGCCATTTTGAATCAAGGTCATTTTCAAGGTCAAATGAAGGTCAACTTCATTTTTTTTAATGGAAACCTGTATTTTTTATTACAGATTCTTATTCCCCGTAAAAGAACAAACAACTTTCATCTAAACTATTTTTGGATCCGATGGATGTAAATTTTAACCTTTTTGGAAATCCCTAGACATTCCCTAGTAACAGCGGCAAGACAAAACAAATGAACAACCGTTGTAACCTATCAACGATGAATTCTAGATAAATAAGCCACAAAAATTGTTGTAGATTTTGTTTTTGCCATGCCGCTGTTGCTAGGGAAGGCAATGGATTTCGAAGAAGATTAAAATTTTTATTTAAATATCTGACAAACTATCCATCGGATCCAAAAATAGTTTAGATGAGAGTTGTTTGTTCTTTTACGGGGAATAAGAATCTGTAATAAAAAATGTAGGTTTCCATTTAAAAAAATTAAGTTGACCTTCATTTAACCTTGAAAATGACCTTGAATCAAGATGGCGTCGATGCCATCTATTTTCCCCCTCGAAGTCATAAAACTTTTATACAAAACATTTTTTTCTAAAATGCTTCCTTTCCGAGATATTTGCCAGTCTCAAGATAAAACAACCACCCTGTATATACGTACGTACGGCGTTCGTACGTATGTTTGTAAACGCTACACAGCTCAACCGATTTGGCAGAAATTTGGTACCCAGGCATTTCATAGGTTAAGTTCGATCTGAAACAAAAAATCGAGTAAAAACGAAGTTACACGAATTTTGTACACTTAATTAACACTTAGGGGGTTGAAAAATTGTAAAGTGGAATGAAAAGTCAAGGAGATGAGTATTAATCGTGGTTAAGTATAGTTACATAAAATAAGACGAAAATAAGCCAATTATGCTCTAACTTTTGGGGGTTGAACTATAGCGAAGCGGGTCGAAAAACCGAAAAAGGCAAACATAATTCAAATAAAGTGACTAGAATTTATTACCGATTAAACAACTCAAGAATTTTAAACTAATCAAACGTCAAAATTTATAGACAGTTGACCAATCATGGCTTTGAACTGAAAAACACCACGAGTGAAAACCAGGACGGTTTTTCAGCGAATAAAATCAAAATTGCGCAAATTTTACAAAATTAACGCTCGGGAGGTTGAATAATCGTGAAGGGGAATGAAAAGACAAGAGGGGTGAAAATGAACTGTAGTTAAGTAAAGCTAGCGAAAATTACACGAAAAATAAGCGGTCTGCGTAAATTTTGTTCTTTGAGGGTTCACAATCACATATGGAAAGGGGTTGAAGAATTGTGGATCGGTAAATAATTAATAGTAGGGTGCTCGCGAGGAGAAAAGTCGCTTAGTTTAGGAATTATGGGGCACTTGCGAGTGAAAATGTATGGAGTATAAATTTTGGTTTCTAATGCCCTCGGTATGCTACTGTCAAATTCGTCCAAGGGTCGTCCTGTGACAAAGGGCACAAATCAAAATTTTCCAACTAACGCCGCCACGTGAAAGTTCATGTGGAGAAGTACCTTTCCTGAAAAATTCATGGTGATGTCTGTGCGGATTGTATTTTTTATTAATTTTGAAAGAAAAATATCTCCATTGAACCATACGGGGCCACGGACCTTTGGAGGCGATTATCTCGGTTCGAGCATCGGCAAAAACGCGTCATTTTTAGGGGCATATTTCCTTTCCAACACGATTACTCCAAATCGGGGCGGTTAATCGAAATTAATTATTCTTAATAAAAGATGTGCTATTTTATTTTGTTGACGATCGTCTTTACAGAATATTTTTAGCGCAATCAATAAAGGAGATAATTGTTTAAATCTGAGAGGAAGTAAAGAATTCATGCCATTGTAACGCTCGGATTTCCGCGCCCCCACCACGACTTTCGCTGCGTCCCGCCACTCCGCAACCCCTTGAGACGTCCACATCTACAATCTTAGAGAATATCCTGTATTCCTGAAAATAATGGAAATAAGACTTGGAACTCTTGAAAAGCGCTTTTTATTTCATGTAGGTAAGAAAAACAATAATTTTTAATTTGAAAATTCTTCGTCGTCCTTCTCGTTGATCGGGGAACCTCCGTGATCGGGGGTCTTCCCTCATTTGAATTTCCTTCATGTTATTTTTACAGGATCGGTTTTCCCATACCGTGGCATGAAAAAATGCAGTAAACCTTATTTTTATTGCAAATGTAACTCTTGCTTATGCAGTCTTTAAAAATAATTTTTGGACAAATTAGGACAATAATATCTGAAATGGTTTTATGGGACGGCGGGTTATGTTTGAAGAGCTGGCCCAAGACTGTCACCCACATCGTTTTTCCCATCTATAACCTTCAGGTGACGGAAAATTAGGTCGAGAATTTAATTAATTCAACCAAATTTTGGTCTGAAAGAATAGAACTCTCAAGCAATGCTGCTTCAAACTGCATGCAAGTGCAACTCTTGCTTATGCAGTCTTTAAAAATAATCTATGGACAAATTAATTAATTTATGTTTCCTCAAATCCCACCACCGACTGTTAAGTAGGTAATTCACGGAAGTACCTATTGGTAAATTTTCCAGCCCAGCAAGTTAACTTTCCAAAACCGCTTAGTAGTTTTTCTTTCAAATTAATTTGATGGACTGTGGGTTGAACGGGAATGTATCTTTACTATTTCCAGTTCTTATTCAAACCTCTGGAGTATTCTGGAGATATTCTTTAAAATGCACGAGAATAACTGGCAAGTCTGTATCAGTATCTCGAGTCGACAGAGAATTTATATACAGAGATTTGGATGAGAACTGGAAATAGTAAAGAAACATTCCGGAAGCAAAACTTCCAAAAAATGTATATTTCATGCCCTAACAGAATTTGATGCTACAAGCTAGTTCAGCGGTGTTGGGACGCTAAATTGATGGAAAATTTACAAAAACTTATGTGAATTACTTGGCGATGTAGGATTTGACGAAAAGTTAGACCAAGAGTTGGACAACATTAAATTCAAAAACTCGTTCAAAAATATGGAAACTTTTGTGTTGAACCAACAACGATGAAGTAATTATATGTATCAACGATTTAACGGGCCCTACTTGCGTTAACTAAGTCGCTAGAAAAACTGCCTCCAACCGAAGGCAGTTTGAGGCAGCATTGCTTGAGAGTTCTATTCTTTCAGACCAAAATTTGGTTGAATTAATTAAATTCTCGACCTAATTTTCCGTCACCTGAAGGTTATAGATGGGAAAAACGACGTGGGCGACGGTCTTGGGCCAGCTCTTCAAACATAATCCGCTGTCCCATAAAACCATTTCAGATATTATTGTCCTAATTTGTACAAAAATTATTTTTAATAATAATAATAATATTTTTATTAGTGCTGTAGATTGTTCAAACATACATACAATATAGCACAAGTCAATGAATATACATATATAGACAAACAATTCGTACACGATCACAGGAACAGTAAAATTAAATTAGACTATTTGTTCATATAGTCTTTTACAGTATAAAAACAGCTTTTTGACAGATAATCGTATAGGCTTTTCTTAAAGTTATACATGTTACTCAGTTTTCTTATATCATCTGGTAATTTATTAAAAATTTGTATACAAGAATAAGCCGGTGCATAAGACTGCATAAGCAAGAGTTACATTTGCAATAAAAATAAGGTCTCCTGCATTTTTTCATGCCACGGTATGGGAAAACCGATCCTGTAAAAATAACATGAAGGAAATTCAAATGAGGGAAGACCCCCGATCACGGAGGTTCCCCGATCAACGAGAAGGACGACGAAGAATTTTCAAATTAAAAATTATTGTTTTTCTTACCTACATGAAATAAAAAGTGCTTTTCAAGAGTTCCAAGTCTTATTTCCATTATTTTCAGGAATACAGGATATTCTCTAAGATTGTAGATGTGGACGTCTCAAGGGGTTGCGAAGTGGCGGGACGCAGCGAAAGTCGTGGTGGGGGCGCGGAGATCCGAGCGTTACAATGGCATGAATTCTTTACTTCCTCTCAGATTTAAACAATTATCTCCTTTATTGATTGCTCTAAAAATATTCTGTAAAGACGATCGTCAACAAAATAAAATAGCACATCTTTTATTAAGAATAATTAATTTCGATTAACCGCCCCGATTTGGAGTAATCGTGTTGGAAAGGAAATATGCCCCTAAAAATGATGCGTTTTTGCCGATGCTCGAACCGAGATAATCGCCTCCAAAGGTCCGTGGCCCCGTATGGTTCAATGGAGATATTTTTCTTTCAAAATTAATAAAAAATACAATCCGCACAGACATCACCATGAATTTTTCAGGAAAGGTACTTCTCCACATGAACTTTCACGTGGCGGCGTTAGTTGGAAAATTTTGATTTGTGCCCTTTGTCACAGGACGACCCTTGGACGAATTTAACAGTAGCATACCGAGGGCATTAGAAACCAAAATTTATACTCCATACATTTTCACTCGTAAGTGCCCCTTGGTTGAAAGATAAAGTCTAGCGAGCACCCTACTATAATGCAAATGACTTTTTTTGCATATTTACAATGAAAGTCGTCTTTTTTTAATGAAAAATCGTAATGAAAGTACCATTTTTTTTAACGAAAAAAGGGTAATAAAAGTATCACTTTTTTTAACGATTTTAACATTTATATAGCAAAATGGCGACGGAGCAGCTAGTTGATCCTTTACCGCTAGATTGTAGAAAGTGTAAAAGGAAAGTAGTTGAAGCGATTAAATGTGCCAAATGTTCAAATAGATTTCATCCTGGTTGTGCGAAACATAATGCCAAGGTTTATAAAGATGATTATTTGATATGTTGTGATTGTGACGTGATACATGATGTGGACGAAGAAACCAATTTCTGGGACGCCATGGAAGATCAGTCACAGACTCCTATGGACGTAAGAGTGTTTTCTTATATCATTAAACAAAAAGACTTATTGATTGAAGAACTTCGTGATAAAATTATTTTATTGAATAAACATATTGAACTTTTGTCAAATACCAAGAACCTTGACCGCGATGCAGATCGTAAAGTTAAAAAACCTAATGTTGAGTCGATAAAAGTTGGCAAAAACACGAAGGCACCAATATCAGCTGATTACAATAACAAACCAATTTGCGAAGACAACGAACGGGTAGTAATTTCAAGTAAAAAGGTTCATCATGCACCATCAAGTAGCAAGGAGTCTGGCAAAGAGCGTGCATCTCGTGCGCTGCAAAATCCTGAATTTCCGGCTACATTGAACAGTGGTTCAGATGAAGTTGCGCAACAGGAATAAAAATGGTCTGACGTCGTTTCGAGGAGGAACCGAAAGAAAACAAAAATTTTCGGCAATCAAGCAAGTTCCCAATCAACATCCGGACACACTTTAATGTCTATTCCGGCTACAACAACGCTTCATGTGTATAGGCTTCAACCTAATACAAATCCTGATGTCTTGAGAGATTTTCTTAAACCACAGTTTCCGGAAGTTGTCTGTGAAGTACTAGAATCCAGAAATTCCCACATCTACTCGTCGTTCAAAGTCACCATACATGCGAGTAATTTTAAGAGGGCAATGGACAGTGAAATGTGGCCAACAGGCGTATGTGTAAGTCGTTTTTTTCAGGCCAGGAAGAAAATAAATGCAACCCAATAGTATTTAATCCAACTTTGATGGTTCTAAATGTCCAAAGTTTAAATAACATAAAAGTGGACGGTATTACGTGTGACTTTCTGTATAATTCGGATATAAAATTTATCTGCCTGTCTGAAACCTGGGCCACTGAACTGTCGATATCATCATTGTGCTTCCCTGGTTTTAAATTAAGCTCGTATTTCTGCAGAGAATTATATAAGGGCGGAGGCGTCGCCATTTGGACGAAATCACACATTAATGTTAAATGTTTGGACTTGAAAAAATACTGTGTAGAAAAATGTATTGAGATCTGTGGCATTTCTTTTAAAAACCACAATTCGAAGGTAGTATTATTAAATTGTTATAGGTCTCCGTGTGGAGACTTGGATGTGTTTTTGAGTAATCTGTCTGACATAATGAAGGGCTTGTTTCAACCACATGTAAAATTTTTATTGGTAGGCGATTTTAATTTAGATTGTGCCTCTGATAATTTTAAGGTCTTGTCAGATTTGTTGTTAAGCTTCGGTCTGACTCCAACAGTCAAATGGCCTACCCGCGTGTCTACGAGTACCTATACGGCGACTTGCTTGGATCAAGTCTTCAGTAATTTTTTTGGAAATGTATGTTGTGTCTTAGATAGTTTTGTATCTGATCATAGAGCTGTATTTGTTGAGACCGAGGGCCTAGCATCTACTGCGCAACCTAATGAAGTTATTAAAATAGGCAGGAGATTTTCTCAAACAGCGATTGCCGGTTTCTCCAAGGCTCTGGAAACTGAGAACTTTGATAAAGTTTTTGAGTGCTCTGAAGTTGACAGTGCTTATAGATGTTTTCATAATATAATCTCTTTGTATTTTAACAACAGTTTTCCCTTAAAGAAGATTCCTAATAAAGCTCAAAGTAAGTTCTGGATAACTGACGAAGTCAGGGGTTCCAGTGCAGATTTGAAGGATCTTTACCATTTGAAATTGGCTTATCCCAATCTTGATGCTATTTACAATGAAAAAAAGGCTTGTCACAGGTCATTACTAAAGGAAACAAAACGGGCTTTTTATAATAATCGTATAATTTCATCTGACAATCCGTCTAAAACAGTTTGGTGTGTGGTGTCCGAACTGACACATAAACAAACCTCCATTAACACTGAAAACCTTAGCATTATGAACAATGGATCAACAGTGACAAACCCTAATTCTATTGCAAACATCTTTAATGAACATTTTCTAAATGAACCTTTGAATATTGCGAATAAAATAAAAACGCAGAAAGATGTCTCATGTAAAATTTCCTTATATGAGAAGACCATATTCTTGCACCCTCTTACTTCGGGGGAAGTTGAGAATATTTTGAAAATGCACCTAAAAAATAAGTGGTCTGCTAGACCAGATGATTTTCCACCAGCCCTGATCAAGAAAGTGGCAAAGTACATAACAAAACCCCTAACACATATTATAAATTTGTCGTTTTTGGAAGGAAAGTTTCCAACAGCATTAAAATTGGGTAAAGTGGTGCCTATCTACAAAAAGGGGAATACTACAGATGTACGAAACTACAGACCTGTGACAATGTCCTCAGTCTTCTCGAAAATTCTTGAGTACGCCTTTTTAATCAGGCTGAAGACATTTCTGAACAAAAACAATATCCTTATGGGCAATCAGCATGGATTCTGTGATGATAAGTCAACTAACACAGCAATTCAGTCTTTTATGGAAAAATTGATAGACTGTGTCGAGGCGGGCGAGTGCCCTGTTGGAGTTTTTTGTGACTTGAGCAGGGCATTTGACTGCGTCGACCACGGGATACTTAAGACAAGCTCTTAGCTTACGGCATACGTGGCAGGGCTCTTGACTGGTTGAGTTCTTTCTTGAGGGGGAGAACACAATATGTGACTGTTTCATCTCTTTCCAGATCGGGTGAGGTTAACGTCACATCCGAGTCTGCGTTTGTGGGGTTGGGCGTTCCGCAGGGATCAGTATTAGGCCCTATCTTATTCCTTCTATACGTTAACGACATTGGCTATCCCTTGCGGGGCGCCCATTTCACTATGTATGCAGATGATACCACAATATTAATTTCAAACCGGAATGCTGAGTTGGTGCAGAGTGATGCATTGGCAATACTAAATTCTGTTAAGAATTGGTTTTCAGCCAACAAACTTTTTTTGAATGCCTCGAAGACACAAGCAGTTTTATTTCACAATGTACAGAAAAAGATAGATTTTCCTGATATAACAATTAACAATGAAAACATTGAATATTCTAACAAGGCTAAATTTCTTGGTGTTACACTTGACCAACATCTAAAATGGAAAGAGCATTGTGAACAGCTAATTTCTAAACTCAATTCAAACTGTTTCGTTTTGAGAACTTTGAAGTCTGTACTTTCGACCCCCTACTTAATTAATATTTATTATGCAATAATAAACTCTCATCTTACCTATGGTATATGTTTCTGGGGAAACTCAGGGATGTCTAAAAAGGTCTTTATAGCTCAAAAAAAAATTTTAAGAGTTATTGCTGGTATACACCCAAGAGCTAGTTGCAAATCAGTTTTTAGGGATCTTGGAGTATTGACAGTCCCTGGATTATACGTTTATGAGCTGTGTACTTATATTTATAAAAACAAAAGTAAATTCTCCTTAAATAGCCATGTACATTCAAGAGACACTCGTCAAAAAAACAAATTTCATGCACCATTTGCTTCCTCCTTGCTGAAGGCTCGGTCAGCTAATTGCTTCGGTCTCAACCTATACAATAGGCTTGCTGACTCAATAACAAAATCTCCTAATGTGAATATTTTTAAAAAGAGATTGAAAAAATTTCTTATTGACAAATGTATATTCGATATACAACAACTGTGTTAAGTAATAATGTGCTTCTGTGATTTTATTGTGTTCTTGTCTTAATTGATTTTATTGTGTAACTTTTGACAATACCCCCACAAAATGTAAATTTTCAATGGGATTAAATACATATTATTATTATTATTATTATTATTATTTTTTCATCTTTACATCTTACATCTTTACATTGTTACATTATATTATCACACCAAGGAAGTAAAGGGCTACCCAGTGTTGCCAATCATTACTGCTTCATATAGAAAAAAAACTCTTTTTCACTTTTTCGCGTATGGGTGGAATATTAAAAAAATTACGTGTACAACACGTAATGAAAGTATATTTTTTTCACTCCTTCAACTTGAAACTCATGAAAAAAAGTATTACTTTCATTACTAGTTGTACAATAACTATGAGTTACCGAAAAATCGTAAAAAACCTCAAAAGATAAATAAAATATATTTACACCGCTTGCTAGGGCTTAGGGGTTGTTAGAAGCCTAGTAGTCCAGTCGGTTCGAGAAATAAAACTGCATTTCATTCTACAAAGGTGCCATTTGGCACAGTTGTCCATGGGACCAATACAAGTGATTTCACCCGCAGTGCCCAAAAAAATTTCCCTTAGGAACAAAATGGCGGCGGTTTTTTCGAAATTTCCGCAAAAATTGCTAATATCTTTACTATTATTAACAATTTGAGGAAGCAACAATTATTTTTCTTGTACATTACAACCAAGAAGAACATTACTTCTCATTTTGGTAATATACCGGGTGGTCGTTTTATCTTGAGACCGCAAGACGCAATCGGAAAGAAAGCATTTTAGAAAAAAATGTTTTGCATAAAAGTTTTATGACTTCGAGGGGGAAAATAGATGGCATCATCGCCATTTTGATTCAAGGTCATTTTCAAGGTCACATGAAGGTCAACTTGATTTTTTTAAATGGAAACCTATATTTTTTATTACAGATTCTTATTCCCCGTAAAAGAACAAACTGCTCTCATTTAAACTATTTTTGGATCCGATGGATACTTTTCCTTAAAAAAAATGAAGTTGAAGTTGACCTTCATTTGACATTGAAAATGACCTTGAATCAAAATGGCCGTGATGCCATCTGTTTTCCCCCTCGCAGTCGTAAAACTTTTATGCAAAACATTTTTTTCTAAAATGCTTTCTTTCCGATTGCGTCTTGCCAGCCTCAAGTTAAAACGACCACAAGGAAAGGTATCCATCGGATCCAAAAATAGTTTAAATGAGAGCAGTTTGTTCTTTTACGGGGAATAAGAATCTGTAATAAAAAATACGTTTCCATTTAAAAAAATGAAATTTACCTTCATTTGACCTTGAAAATGACCTTGAATCAAAATGGGGATGACGCCATCTATTTTCCCCCTCGAAGTCATAAAACTTTTATGCAAAACATTTTTTTCTAAAATGCTTTCTTTCCAATTGCGTCTTGCAGTCTCAAGATAAAACGACCACCCGGTATATTAATAAAATGAGAAGTAATGTTCTGCTTGGTTGTAATGTACAAGAAAAATAATTGTTGCTTCCTCAAATTGTTAATAATAGTAAAGATATTAGCAATTTTTGCGGAAATTTCGAAAAAGCCGTCGCCATTTTGTTCCTAAGGGAAATTTTTTTGGGCACTGCGGGTGAAATCACTTGTATTGGTCCCATGTACAACTGTGCCAAACGGCATCTTTGTAGAATGAAATGCAGTATTCGACCATATATTGTCGCGAACCGACTGGACTATAGGGGTTGCTTTTAGCTTAAAAACTCATAAGACCTTTTTGCAACAGTTGTCCGAAATCTATCGAAGCCCGTAATTTTATATCACCAGAATTAATTTTGCAAACTTCTCACAAAATAGTTTTTTGCTGTTATTTCAAAAGACATATTTTTTTAAATATTTTTCCTGAATTCTGCATAGATTGTTGCGTTATTTTGGACTGAAAAATGTCAGCAACGTTTTTTTCATTTTTTACTGGCAAAACAATTAATCAATTTTAACGCCACATTTTGGGAAAACCACTGATGGCAGCAAAAATTCACAAGATACCTTATTTGTAGAGAATTCTTCTAACTTTATTGACATGATATATACAGGGTGCTACCTTTTTCACTGCTCACCATTGGCATCTTCTAAACCGTAAGAGATACGGAGTTGGTTAAATTAGGGGAAAGTGGCGCTATTTCTTTGTGATTAAGAATCTGAAAAGAATTTACCAATATTTTGATTCGTGCCTCGTGGACTCTTTCGAAAAATCGCCAAAATACAAGAATTTGTATGATTAAATTATGAAATCAGTAGAAAACTTTTTGAAATAAAGTATAAAATAGTTAACCAACTTTTTTGATCCCTTTTAACGTTTAGTACAATTGAATTTCGTTTTTACAAATATTTCTCAATCGTCAATTCTGCAGGCCATCATCGCCAGCAACGGCCGCCTGACCCCAAATTACGAATACATCAACACCCTCAGAAAAGATTCCAAGTGAGTTCCTGCAAAAAAAATTAATTTTCTCACCTCAGCAGATGCAGACACAAGGCGATGTCAAGCGAATCGAACGAAGTTGAAAAACGCGTCGCAGTAATAGGAGCCGGACACGTGGCAGCACCCTTAGTGGAGTACCTCTTCAGAGACGGTACCATTGGCATAACGGTGGCATGCGACAAGAAAGACTTAAGCGATAACCTGGCACGCAGCTTTCCCGGCACTCAAAGCCTCCACTTAAACGCCCTGGAAAACCGCGAACTTCTCGAAGAAATTGCTTCAAAAGCGGACGTGGTGGTGTCCATTCTTCCAGCTAATCTTCACCACTTAGTTGCTGAAGCCTGCATCAAAGTTGGCACTCACATGGTCACGACGAGTTACATGAGCGAAAATATGAAAAATCTGCACAACGACGCCGTTGCCGCTGGAATCACTGTGTTAAACGAATCGGGGTTGGATCCAGGAATTGACCACTTTTTAGCCCTAGAATGCATCGAACAAACACAATCTCTCGGAGGACGAATCACTTCTTTTGAATCCTTCTGCGGAGGTCTTCCAGCGCCAGAATTCAGTGACAATCCTCTGCGTTACAAGTTTTCTTGGTCGCCAAGGGGTGCTCTTCTAAACACTGTTTCTTCAGCGAAATATCTTCGCAAGGGTCAAATCGTCGAGATAAGTCCAGGGGGTGAGCTTATGAACGCAACAAAGCCTCTGGATTTCCTTCCCGGATTCAATCTGGAAGGTTTCCCGAATCGGGATAGCACAATCTACGCAAAATATTACGGGATTGAAGATGCATTCACAATTTTGCGAGGGACCATAAGATACGCGGGATTTGCCCAAGCTGCCAGGGCTTTACAGTTTTTGGGGCTGTTAGATCCAGAACATCACCCTTGCCTTCACACACAAGGACCAGAAATAACTTGGAGGACGTTTATTTGTAACTTGCTTGGTCTCGAGGATCACAACATTTTCTACGACAATTTGAAGAATCACATAGCTGAAAGGACGGGAAACGAATTCGCTGTTGAATTACTGGAAGAACTGGGGTTGATAGATGAGAAAATCTTGTTGAAGTGTGGGACGCCGCTCGACACGCTCACGCATTATTTATCCACGAAACTAAACCTGGAAAAGGGAGAGCGCGATTTAGTTATTCTGAGGCATGAGCTTGGAATAGTTTGGCCGGATAACAAGAAAGAAACCAGAGGAATTAATTTCGTGGTTTACGGAGATTCGAATGGCTATTCTGCGATGGCTAAGACTGTTGGGTATCCAGCTGCAATTGCAACAAAAATGATTTTGGACGGTAGGTGGTGAAATTGTTCGATAAATTGATGATTGTAAAACTTTCAGGTGAAATACAGGAAAAGGGGATGATTTTGCCGTTTGCTGCCGAGATTTATAAGCCTATTTTATCGAGGTTGAGATCTGAAGGGTTGAACAGTACTGAAACCTCCAAATTCCACTAGAGATCTGTTTTGTATAATGCCGAAATACATATTTTGTTTTGATTAAACTAGATCATTTACATACTGAAGCTAACGACATAAAATTTTACGCCCACCTTGTAGATGATAATGCGATTTTGAGCCAAATCGGTTGATTACATTTTATCCATATACGTTTATATGGCGCCCCCATACGTTTACATAGAGAGCGTCTCTTATAAATCAGGAAAAAGTGCGCTTCTTTCGCGAACCCTGTCTAAACGTTTGGAGATGGAACAAAATCTTATACAGAAGAATTGTTGGCAACAAATCGGTCTTCCCTTATTTGTCATCCCTTCTGGTTTGTACTCTACCACTTTTTTGACCACCTCCTCGCAGTCCTCGTCTAGCCTTTTCTTTGTTTTGACCTTGATTAGAGGTCGTTTCGTATTATTTCTATCTCGCATGCAAATTAATGCAAAAATGCTACCCGACGTAATTGATGCCAGGATTACCAGGCGCATTTATGTAGAAGAAATAGTCAGTGAACTTGCTAAATATTTGTATTCTGTATTTATTATAATTTGGCGGGATATTTGAAATTTTACTCTCCTTTATCCAACGCATCAGAAATTAAACAATAATTATTTAAGTAATTAGTTACAAGAAGTCCTATATTGTTTGACGAGCCGTAATATTTGCCAAAACGAGCGATAGCGAGCCCTTTTAGCCCTAGAATGCATCCAACAAGCAAAAAAGCCAGAATTCACTGACAATCCTCTGCGTTACAAGTTTTCTTGGTCGTCAAGGGGTGCTCTTCTCAACACTGTTTCTTCCGCGAAATATCTTCGCAAGGGTCAAATCGTCGAGATAAGTCCAGGGGGTGAGCTTATGAACGCAACAAAGCCTCTGGATTTCCTTCCCGGATTCAATCTGGAAGGTTTCCCGAATCGGGATAGCACAATCTACGCTAAATATTACGGGATTGAAGATGCATTCACAATTTTGCGAGGGACCATAAGATACGCAGGATTTGCCCAAGCTGCCAGGGCTTTACAGTTTTTGGGACTGTTAGACCCAGAACACCACCCTTGCCTTCACACCCAAGGACCAGAAATAACCTGGAGGACGTTTATTTGTAACTTGCTTGGTCTCGAGGATCACAACATTTTCTACGACAATTTGAAGAATCACATAGCTGAAAGGACGGGAAACGAATTCGCTGTTGAATTACTGGAAGAACTGGGGTTGATAGATGAGAAAATCTTGTTGAAGTGTGGGACGCCGCTCGACACGCTCACGCATTATTTATCAACGAAACTAAACCTAGAAAAGGGAGAGCGCGATTTAGTTATTCTGAGGCATGAGCTTGGAATAGTTTGGCCGGATAACAAGAATGAAACCAGAGGAATTAATTTCGTGGTTTACGGAGATTCGAATGGTTATTCTGCGATGGCTAAGACTGTTGGGTATCCAGCTGCAATTGCAACTAAAATGATTTTGGACGGTAGGTGGTGAAATTGCTCGATAACTTTGATGATTGTAAGACTTTCAGGTGAAATACAGGAAAAGGGGATGATTTTGCCGTTTGCTGCCGAGATTTATAAACCTATTTTATCGAGGTTGAGATCTGAAGGTTTGAGCAGTACTGAAACCTCCAAATTCCACTAGAGATCTGTTTTGTAATATGCCGAAATACATATTTTATTTTAATTAAACTAGGTCAAATCGCTTGATTACATTTTATCCATATACGTTTATATTGCGCCCTCATACGTTTACATAGGGAGCGTCTCCTATAAATCCGGAAAAAAGTGCGCTTCTTTCGCGAACGCTGCCTAAACGTTTGGAGATGGAACAAAATCTTATACAGAAGAATTGTTGGCAACAAATCGATCTTCCCTTACTTGTCACCCCTTCTGCTTTGTACTCTACCACTTTTTTGACTACTCTGCTCTCTGTGCCCATTCTCCTTATTTGGCCCGATCACCTCAGAGTGGGTTTTCTCACTGCTTCCAGCACGCTTCGTCCATCGCTTAACTCCAGTAATTCGTGGTTGTACCGTACTCTATACAGGGTGTCCCAGAACGCTCACACCTCCAAAGTATAAATTTGCATAATTGCCTTATTTTCTCTGTCTTATTTTTTGTAAATCTACTTAACTTCGGTTCATTTTCACCATCACCTTTGAGTTTTCATCCCCCTTTATAATAGGCACCTATTTTGCTAAATTCACCTAATTTCGTTCAACTCATATGGCTTATGTTTACCTTTTTCACTTTTTCCACCCCATTAGCAATATTTCAACCCCCCAAAAGCTAAATTTGCATGATTGGCTTATTTTCGTTTTATTTTCTACAATTGTATGTACTATACGGTTAATTTTCATTAACGTAGATTTTTCATCAAAATTTACAATTTTTTAACCCCCTAAACATCTATTAGCTAAATTCGGGTAATTTCGTTTTTCTTCGGTAATAAATTCAAGTCATTTGGATTATGTTTACCCTTTTCACTTTTTCAAGCCTCTTCGCAATATTTCAACCCTCCTCGACTTAGTTTCTATACTGCGACTTAACTACGGTTAATTTTACCCCTCTTACCTTTTCATACCCCTTACCTACAATTTTAGTGCCGTAGCAGAATGCGGAGGTAGGTACTGTAGTGTTAGTGAAATCGCTCGCTCGGCGGTCCGGCCGGCGTTTACTCTGTCCGTCGCATAACTTGAGAACGAAAGCAGATATCGAGCTGAAATTTTGTACACAGGTGTAGGTATATCCCGAAAATCTCGGCTTGTTTTTGGACCATATCGAAACATAGTAGTCGGAGTTGCGGATGAAAAACCGAAATTGCAATTTTCGATGTTTGATCGCGAACGCTGCGTCAACGCTTGAAGATAGATGAAAAGTATGAATAGAGAAATTGTTGGCAATGAAAAGATCTACAAAAAGGTCCGCGACGGCATATAGCTATATCTACGATGGGTAGCCCATTGTGATCGTTTTTGTGTTTTAATTTTTGACGAAAATAGCTTCGGTGGCTTATTGTGGGCTATCCGCAAGAGATATTTATATGCTGTCGCGAACTCTTTTGTAGGTCTATTCCTTGTCGACATTTCTTCCTTATACGATTTTAATCCATCTTCAAGCGGTTAGCCAGCATTCGCAGTAGAGGCGCGAGAAGGAGGGTTTTTTCCCGGGAGCGAAAAATTATTAATTGTAATAACTCGAGAACGAGTGGAGGTATCTTACTGAAACTTGGTTTTCGAGCTCTACCATCAAGTGTGTTGAAGGTATGAAGGGGTATCAATTTTGGGGGGTCAAGTTTAGGGGTTGAAAATCACAGAAATACGAAAACCACACAAATATGTTGGAAATTCAAAGTCATTCTTTTCTTTCACTTTTAAGCTATCCATAATTTTTCGACCCATTTCACCCTTAAAACCCTCAAAAAGCTAAATCTACGCAAACTGCTTCTTTTTTGTTAATTTTCGCCTGTTCTACTTAACTGTAGTTGATTTTTCATCTCCTTTAACAATTTTTCAACCCTCCGAGCGTTAATTTTGTAAAATTCCAGTTTTGCCTTTTTTCAGTAATAAATTTTATTCATATGGATTGTTCTTGCTGTTTTCACTTTTTCGACCCCCTTCGCAATATTTCAAAACCCAAATATCAAATTTGCATAATTCGCTTATTTTCGTGTTATTTTCTGTAATTCTGTTTAACCTAAAAACATCGGATGATGACCCCTAAAATTAAGAGAAAACATTAAAAATTGCTTATTTTATTTAATTCGAACCCCTTACAGAAAAATGTACCAGACGCCCTTCGTACCGACTATTCAAGCGGAACAAAACGACACCAAAGTTCATTCACCGAAAAATATCGGATGACCCTTAAAAATAAGGAGAAACGTTGAAAATTGCTTATTCTATTCAATTTGAAGCCCTACCAGAAAAAAGTACCACACGCCCTTCATACCGACGAAAGCCCTATCGAAGCGGAATAAAATGACACCAAAGTCATCCACCTAATAACATCGGATGAACCTTGAAATTAAGGGAAACCGTTGAGAATTGCTTATTTTATTGCTTATTCTATTTAATTTGAAACCCTTCCAGAAAAATGTAGGTATCACACGCCCTTCATACCGACGAAAGCCCTATTCAAGCGGAATAAAATGACACCAAAGTCATCCACCTAAAAGTATCGGATGACCCTTAAAATTAAGAGAAAACATTAAAAATTGCTTATTTTATTTAATTTGAACCCTTTACAGAAAAATGTACCACACGCCCTTCATACCGACTATTCAAGCGGAACAAAACGACACCAAAATACCCACCTAAAAACATCGGATGACCCTTAAAATTAAGAGAAAACGTTGAGAATTGCTTATTTTATTTAATTTGTACCCCTTCCAGAAAAATGTACCACACGCCCTTCATACCGACGAAACCCCTATTCAAGCGGAGTAAATTGACACCAAAGTCATCCACCTAAAAACATCAGATGACCCTTAAAATTAAGGGAAAACGTTGAGAATGTTTTTTGGTATTATTTTTATCAGTAGAGGGCGGATTTTATGGTAAATGCATATTGTATGCATATTTTACATATTTGGTCATTTTTTGTCATTTTCGCTTATTTGGAGAAAAATCGCATATTTATGCTTATTTGGCAATATTTCTGTTAAAACCACCTTTAAAATTGCGGCGATTTCATGAATTACCTACCTATACCCTTTTATTACTTACATCCCTTTCCTGGTTAGGTTAAGACAACTTCGGACAGGTAAACGGTCATTGCTAATGAATGATAATAATATTAATAATAATATTTATTGATTGCAAATCAAAATTAAATCACAATTCAACAGTGCCACAGGGTTTTCCCTATTTGCAGGTATATGAAAAGGGGGAAGGTGTTATAGTGGGGGGTTGATTTTTGCAGATATTTTAAGTGAATTACTCTCAGTTGTTATCAGCCATGCCTAAGGACAAGATAGCCCTCATTTCCACATGGATCAAAAGCCATTCATTCTGAGTTAATTTTTGCAGATGGAAAAATTTTCTGCAAAACCTGCAGTAAAACTGTAAGTCACAATTTATTTAGTTCTTAATTAGCCATAATTTTATAGTTAATCAATCATTTACTATTTCTATTGATACATATATTGGATAATTTAAATTAGAAATAATGGGTAGGTATTATAAACAAGGCGATTTTTTTTTAGATTTCAACTGACCGAAGATTTTCTGTGACCCGGCATTTCGCAACAGATCTTCACAAATAACCTAAAGTCCCGTCGCATATTAGCGAAAGCGGGGGTTGTGTGTCTCAGGCTTTTTTTCTGGTAGTTTGTAAACGGGATCTCACATTCCTCAAAACTCCCGTCACTCACTGTCAGTGTCAATAAACAGTAAGAATGGAGGTTGAAAGGGGTCTTTGTTGTTAATTATTGTCCACGACAGGAGTTTTGACAGAACTGAAATCCCGTTTACAAACCAGCAGAAAAAAAGCCTGAGACACACAACCCCCGCTTTCGTTAATATGCGGCGGGACTTTAGAAAACCATATGATTGTAATTTATAATAAAAGTTACATCTGGTTTTATACAGGCTGTCCCGTCTCAGAGTGCAAAAATTTCAGCCACAGATTCCTTGCATGGAAATAAAAGACCCGTATTTTTTTGTTTCGCTAAATGGGTCCCCATTTCGTCACTAGGGCTCCTCAAAAGTGAGCCCCAAAAATCGAAAATTAATTCCCACGTCTTAACCATTCAACCGATTTTGCTGAAATTTTCCACAAGACCATTACGAACGATGAAGATTTCAATATTGTAGCCGATGATGTCGTGGTGCTCACCACAGGCGCCCCCTGGGCCGCCCTCGACATTTTCGGCCCATTATCTTTGTTAACGTAATTAAATTTCGTAATTAATTACACACCGATTGAATTTAGAAACAACGCTACCTCTTACACTTTTTCTGTAAAATGCACCATTTCCGAGTAAAATTAAGGAATGTGGAGCCATACACGTGCTTATTGGCAGATTTGTCAAGATAGCTATAGGGCGATTAATGTCAGGGCTTTGTTAAAGTTTTAAATTATTATTTGGAATGAGAACTCTAAGTCTTGCCACCAAAAATTATATTGAAGTACTACATGTTTCGGCTAAAATTAGCCATCATCAGGTACAGAATCAGCAAACGATCATTTAAATTTGAGGTTAATTAAAATTTGAGGTTAGACACTTAATTCATAACTACTGAAACAATTATAATAGAAAAATTTGGAAAAATCCATGAAGGATTATGAAGAATTAAAGAAATTCAAACTTAACGAAAATGCAGTCGCATGATGGCAGATGCGAATCTGTACCTGATGATGGCTAATTTTAGCCGAAACATGTAGTACTTCAATATAATTTTTGGTGGCAAGACTTAGAGTTCTCATTCCAAATAAACTTTTGATGCCACTTTGAGACGATGGATTATTACCTTTTAAATTATTGTTAGTTTTGCACCACTCTGGCACTGTGTTTGGTTTTTTTTGTAAATATTATAATTTCAGCCAATTTTGCTCTTTTTTGTTCTTTGAATCCCGCACACTTCTTATGGGAAATTTAGATCGATAGATTTCTTTTGTTTTATAATATGTTGTAGCCAGAGCGATGCTGATTAAAACGTCTCACGGGCGCAACCTTGTGGGGCCCACGGTTTGGCCTTTAGAGCGTCCCAAAGACAGGGCCGAACTCCATGATTCAAATAATTGAAAAATCGACATCTCGGCTATCTTTGGAGATAGAGCCTTCGTTTAAAAAGTCGTTGGTAGATCTTTTGACAAGTTCTCTTGTCATGGCAAATAGAAAAACAGATGACGGTCTTTGACAAAAAAAGGCAATAATGTATTTTTTAAAAGGCGTTGTACAGGGTGTCTCAGAACGCTCGCACCAAATTCTGATGGAGTATTCAGGATTGAATTTTGAGTCGATTGGCGTTTTTGAACATTTCCAGGGTCCAATAATTCTCAAGTTATAAGCGATTTAAGAGGACCAATCAGATTTCAGCTTTAAGTTGCTTCATAAGGTAATTTAATGCTAGATGCAATATTTCCTAGGTAACAAGATACTATCAATGAAAATTTATACTGTTTGTATCTTGTTACCTAGGAAATAGTGCATCTAACATTAAATTACCTTATGAAGCAATTCAGAGCTGAAATCTGATTGGTCCTCTGAAATCTCTTATAACTCGAGAACTATTGGACCCTAGAAATTTTCAAAAACACGGATGGACTCATAATTTAATCCTGAATACTCCATTTGGTGCGAGCGTTCTGAGACACCCTGTATACTTCCATGCTGGATGTTTGGTAGGGAATCACTTAAAATAGACCAGGATTTATTTGACGGTTCCTTTTTCAATGCTCACCATTTGCGCAGAAATTAATATCTCCCTAACGATTGATGCTATTTAAATGAAACTTGGAAATTTCCCATTTTTGACAGCTGTCAGTCGAATGGCATCGACAGAAATCTTCTAAGCCTTCTAGACTTTGAGCAATGACAGTCAACTTTTGATTCTCTTATGGTCGCCATATTGAATCCTTCGGATACAAAAAGAACTATTATTTTGTCTTGTGCAGTTTTATAACCTGACGTTAAAAAATTAAACAATCTTGTTATCATAATCTTAAGGCTCAAAATAACCAAATAACCACATTATGGACAATAACTATTAATTCTTCGTACCTAGCTTTGTGATTACATCAGACTTCAAATCTATATTTGAAATCCTGTGGAGTCATATGTTTGGTAAAATTAAACATCCAACTTCATCTGAAAGGTTTCTACTAAGTACCCAGTCATGCACCATGCAAAAAAATTAAAACTCTAATATCAATGTAAAGTGTTATTTTGCCGCTGGAAACAGATGTTGGACCACTCTCTGTATGCCGAACTGCATATATTCTTGATATCACCACGCTAATAAAGGAGAAGAACTTCAAATAGAGCAGGCTAAAGTTTCCGCTTGGACGTAGTTATATGTATACAACCCCTTTTAAAAAGTACATAAGTCCTCTTATCAAAGACCGTCATTTGTTTTTCCATGTACATGACAAGATAGTTTGGCAAAATATCTACCAAAGACTTCTTGAGCGGAGGCTCTAACTTCAAAGATAACTGAGATATCGATTTTTTAATTATTTGCCTCATGGAGTTCGGACCTGTCTTTGGGGCGCTCTACCGGCCAAACCGTGGGCCCCACAAGGTTGCGCCCGTGAGACGTTTTAATCAGCATCGCTCTGGCTACAACATATTAAAAAACAGAAAAAATCTATCGATCTGAATTTTGCATAAGAGGTGTGCGGGGTCCTTTGGAGTATACAGATATGCATTTAATTTATGGTGTATGGCTCCACATTTCTTAATTTCACTTGGAAATGGTGCATTTAACAGAAAAAGTGCAAGAGGTAGCGTAGTTTCTAAATTCAATGGAGCATCTGATGGTGTGTAATTAAATAGGAAATTTAATTACGTTAACACAGATATTGGGCCGAAAATGTCGAGGGCGGCCACGGGGGCGCCTATGGTGGGCACCACGAAATCATCAGCTACATTATTGACATCTTCATCGCTCGTAATGGTTTTGTGGAAAATTTCAGCAAAATCGGTTGAATGGTGAAGACGTGGGAATTAATTTTCGATTTTTGGGGCTCACTCTTGAGGAGCCCTCTAGTGACGAAATGGGGACCCATCTAGCGAAACAAAAAAACACTGGTCTTTTATTTCCATGCAAGGAATCTGTGGCTGAAATTTTTGCACTCTGAGACGAGACACCCTGTATATACAGAGTGTTTCAGGTATGCAGTCATTAATTTTCAGGGGTGATTCTACATCAGAAAAGATGAAGAAAACTTCCTATAAACATGTGTCCGAAAATCGCTCCTAAGGGGGCTACGGTCCTCTGAAGGGGGCGCCCAAACTTCGGTTTTTATTGAATAAATCAGGAACCGTTTGGGCTACAGCGACGACTTTTTGCACACTGTCTGATATCAATAAGCTCCATCAGATTATGTTATCAGCAAAAAGCGGATTTTACCAGGGGCGTTCGAAACAGGGGGGGCTGTGGATTTTTTCACCCAAATTTTCTGATGAGCCATTTTTTGACATTTCCTCACCGGAATATGGTTGTCTGAATAAAACTACATAAAAAAGCTCCTCTTACTGTTACTTCGTAGGATTAACCGTTTTCGAGAAAAGTGGAATCAAAAACTTATCTGCATTGATACCGGGCTGATCAAGAAGGGACAACTTATTTTTATTAAATTGCAAAACTGAACGGATTCTAAAAATTAGTAACTAGAGTAATCTGGTGATGCTTAATAATGTCAGATAGTATGCAAAAACTTAATGCGTGACTAAATGAAAATCGAATTTTAGACGCCCTCTTCAGGGGGCCGTAGCACCCTTAGGAGCGATTTTCGGACACTTGTTTATAGGAACTTTTCTTCATCTTTTTTGATGTAGAATCACCCCTAAAAATTAATGACTGCATACCTGAAACACCTTGTATAGAATGTTAGATTTGTTAGTTTAATGTAACTATAATGTTAATGTAGGTTAGCTACTATTAGTTACTGGTAAATAAAATGTTCAAGCTTATAAATGTTTTAACCTCCCCAACCCCATCAAAATTTTAAAAAATGGGAGGGTACTGCAATCACTAAAATTTTCGAAATCGAGATAAGACCGAATCTATACGTTTTGAGGTCTCAGGAACCAAGAAAAGTAGTTTTTAAAATCTGTCTGTATGTATGTACGTACGTACGTGCGTACGTATGTGCGTACGTACGTGCGTTTGTAAACGCTCTACAGCCCAAACTACTGGAGCGATTTGGCTGAAATTTGGTACATAGGCATCTCATAGCCTAACTTAGATCTGAAAAGCTTTTGGAGCCAATCGTGCAACCGGAAATGAAATTTTGGCACATCAACTTTTAAATTTTAAATGCAAACCCCCATTTTTCACGTCACCATAAGAAAGACCTTCAAATTCTGCGTCTAAAAATGCATTCATTCTAAGTGCCCCTTTGACCAAAAATTTAAAAAAAATTGATTTTTATCGGACTTTAAAATCGCGGTACAGCCCAAGCCCCTCAACCGATTTGTCTGAAATTTTGCACATGGGGATTGTATTACACGTCGAAGAGTTGAACATATTTTGGATTCAATCGGCCCACGGAAAGTGCCGTTTTGGCACACCAATTTCCAAATTTAAAATTGTTCTCTCATTTTACCATTAAAAACAAGTTTTTGAAAGATTTACTGTCACCATCAGAAAGGTCTTCAAATTCTGGTTTTAAATAAGACAAAATTAATTCGCATTTAGTGCTGTTTGGTTCAAAAAATCGAAATTTTATAATAACACTAAAAATACATTATAGCCCAAATTACTGAATCGATTTGGCTGAAATTTGGTACGTAAAGATTGGGTGAAAGATTGAAGACCTGAAGGGCTTTTGGAAGCAATTCGTCCAAAGGAAGTGTCATTTAAGCATATCAACTTAAAATTTTAATTACAAGGCCTCTTTTTTTATGTCGCCATTAGAAAGACCATCATATTCTGGTTCTAAAAATGTATTCACAGTTTCTGCCATTTCAGTGGAAAATAGAGAAAAAAATCTTTCTCATTAAAAGGGAGCGGGCTGACAGTGGATGACATAAAGTGGCAGTTATTGTCAAAAAGGTGGCAAAAGATTAACCTTAAAATTAACATGTTGTCAAATGTGATGGATGATGTCCGAGGTGATGTTGGTATTTGTCAGAAAATTGCGAAATTAGTCACAGACGATAAGGATAAAAAAAATTCTGTTGAATTGACTACTATCTACACAGAATACAAAGATCCACGCGATGGGGAGGTTCCAGCCACTTCTTTGCAGCATTTTTTTTTCTAGAATGATAACTCGCTTGCTTATTTACAATTTTACGTGCTTATTTAGTGCTTATTTCGCTATTTTTTGGCGCCCCCGTATGCGCCTATTTGGCGAAACAGTTTAGCATATAAATCCGCCCTTTATTTATATGTATGATGGGCCGCCCTTGGATCGCCGAAAGTAAGATTAATCTGCATTTCTTTGAAAAGGAGTGAAAACTTAAATTATAGTAACATAACCTCAACAGGTAGCTTTAGTTTGACGTGTCTGTCGGCCGCTCTGATTGGTTAGAAAGAAAATGCGCGGTTGCTACATCGTCAAATCTAGGGAAGTCGCCGGGCGCTGGAGAAGGCGCTATTCGCGATTCTAGCTAAGGAGAACGCCCTCTGGGTGTGTGACGTCACACATGGGGAATTGTGGGAACCCAACCAATAAGGAGCGCTGAAATATAATGACAGTCATTTTTGGTGACATTTGATTGGACGCTTTCAACAAAATATTTCTATGTGTGACGTCACAAAGTTAATTTGAATCGCGAATAGCTTCACACACATTTCCACCAGTAAGACCAGCCGCCCTACATAAAGTCGGTTCGCGCGACTTAGCCCCATGAACGAGCGGCTGCAGTTATCAACGCAGTGACCGCCGTCTGTAACAAGCGATGCTTGGTATTTCCACCAAGGCTAGCAAAGCCAGGCGGGAGTGCGCACAAAAATCAACTTTTATTTTTTACTTACATGAACCCACCGTTACAAAATTCGTTTTTAAAATTAAGATTGAATGAATTTATTTATCTCTAACCGGATTAAAAAAGACCTAATTTTGTTACCAATTACCATAATAGTTATCGTTAAAAGTTGACTTAAAAAATGGTTTGTTCCCTAAACCTAAAATACTATTATGTTATTTGAATTCAGTGCCACTTTTAATCCTAATAGCATAGGTACTTAAACCTACTATTTTAATGTGAAAAATAAAATCAAAGTAAACATATCTGATTTAAATTCAATTATCCTTCTTACCCTTTTTCCTAGAAGTACAATGTTGATTTCAGGCTAATGTTCGCACTGGAAATTGCAATTATTTACTTAAATATTCTCACATTCTTAGAAATGGATCTTGGGATAATGGCTTTTAACGTTTAATCATTGGTCATTGGATTTTAAGGTTGGACATCAGATCATGTAAAAATGGACCATTTTTCAAATTTTATTTCAATTGAATTTGAACGCAGTGATACAATACCTCGTAAAGTTTTAAAAGTTGACGAATTAATTGTTAACTTAGTAGAGTATTTTACTAAAGAGAAGGATAATGATGGTCCTCTCCTCTTATTTCTGTATTAAAAGTGCAAGAAAGAGTGACCGCTGCTCTTAAAGTGGACAGAAAAACGGTTTACCGTGCAACAAAACGCACCAGCGAAAGTGGGGAAAAGGATTCCGAAATAAAGGAAAACCAAGATCCTAGTGCACCCGGAATTTTACCTGAAGTGGATGGAAGCATTCCAAACGACAACGCTATTGCCAATCGAAATCCAAAAAAAAAGAAACGAATCTATCTAAGTGAGCCGGAAAAGATGGAGGTTCGTAATGTCATATATAATATGTATGCCAAAAGGGAACACATTGCTGAAAGTATTAAAAGATAAACAAATGTTTTCTTTAGAGAGGACAAGTTTATCTTTGGTGTTGAAAGATATTGGTTTTCGATTCAAAAAAGACAACGGTAGAAGGGCATTGTGTGAACAAACGCATGTTGCAGTTCTTCGAACCAAATTTTTGAGGGAATTTGTAAGGTATTTGGAAGAAGGAATTTTCCAATTTGTGTTCTCAGATGAAACGTGGATATTTTCCCGAGGAGCCGTGAAAAGATCTTGGCAAGATGATAATGCCAAATCCGTAAAGAACTGCAAAGGTGAAGGAAAACGATTCATTATTCTCCACGCGGGAACAAAAGACGGGTTTGTGGGCGGTTCCGAGCTTATTTTTTGTGGAAAAAGTAAATCCCAAGACTATCCCCAGGCAGCACGGAATATTTAGTAAATATTTACCTTATATAAGGGTAATATTCTAATGTTTTCTAATATTTAAAAGATTTGAAAAATATTTGGTATATATGACGAAAATGATATTTGTTCTATAACATTATACAAATAACATTTTTTTATAAAAAATCCAATATTTGTTACATAATATGTTATCTTTACCAGAAATATATTATATGTTTTATATTGCGAATTAAAAGTAAATATGTTTCAAGCAATTTATTGATTAAATATGTTTTCCTTTCATAATTTCTATTTATAAGATTTGTAAAATTATATTTTATGAAAAAAATTTGAATAATTGCTGTACAAGATGTATCCTTTATATGGAATATATTGCAAATATCGGATTAAAGACATATTTGCTGTCATATATTTACTCAATATAGGGTTTATGTTGAGGCAAATCTAAAATTACTAAATTTTTGTTTTTCCTTTTTTTACGAAATATGCAAATCGCAGATTTGTACCTAATAATTATCGTTTAGGTAGAAAGTTCCCGGTACCTAGTAAAAACCTTTTTCAATTCAAACATCTCCACGGAGTGCTTCTGCGCCTGCGCCACCAGATGAGCTGATGGCATCATGGCGGATTGGCGGCTGTTGTGCACGTTTTGTGATTTGGTGTACTTCCACATATTAATTTTACTGTTCATACCGTTCTGATTACTTTTATCCTTGTGCATCTGCCAAATGTGAGAAGTCAACTTAACCTTGTGCTTTGAGGTGAGCTGCTAATGTTAATTTTTAACTGTTTGCAAATTTTGTAGGTTAGGTTAACATTTCCAAGGATATTTGTTCGAGTGGGCCTTAAATGATGCATTCCAGCATACATCTCTTTTGGTAAGAAACACATTAAATTATTGTTTAATGTTGATTTTCAGGAACGCACTGTTCATCAACCTACAGTGCGTTCGCGAGACTTAGCCCCATCGTACCCTGTTATAATACACCTACGTTTTGAAAGCCATCTCTCTCCAGCGTTGTTGCACGTAGACCGAGAAAGTTTGAGCGTAACGCCCTGATCGTGTCGTGCGCTATGTCTCACTCCGACTCGTTTATCTGAGGAAGAAAGTAAACTGAACGTTCGACGTTCGTTGAAGCGTCACTGAGGACCGGTTGATCTCTCCACCACACAATGTACGTCGACGGTTGATTTTTGTACGCGCTCTTACTGGCTTCGCTAACATTTTGGTGGAAATACCAAGCATCGCTTATTACAGACGTCGGTCACATCGTTGATAACTGCAGCCTCTAGCTCATGGGGCTAAGTCTCGCGAACGCACTGCACGACATTTTAGTACCTAGAAGAACTCCGTGATTTCACTCCCCTAGAGTGCGAGTCCAGAAGAGCGTTTATTTTCCGATTTTCTGTACAGGTATGCGTATACCTACCTAGCTACACCTTTGGTAAGAACATTTCAGTTAAATTATTGATTTAAAATGTTTGTTTTTAGGACCAATTATAACTGCTGGGAAGTGCTGAATGTCAGTGCCATAGCCCACAGCCCACTACAAATGAGTTTTTTCTGAAACACAGGATATTGTTTTATGTAGATTTTTTGATAATAAATAAATATTCCGTAAACATCTGCTGCCTATATTTCATTAGCAATATTACCATCATATTCGCAAACAATATTTGAAATATATTCATAATATACATTTGGCATATATATAAAAATCTGTCGTTTTGGATATTATTTAAATATCTTCTAAAATATGTTTTAAAAATATTTCAATGCTGCCTGGGTCATGACAACATGAATTATCAAAATTATAAAAGAACACGGTCATACAGTGCTTCGTTTACCACCATATCACTGTCAATTTAACCCAATTGAAATGGTATGGGGCATCTGCAAAACTATTATGATCGTCACATTGGTCGTGATGGCTCGAGGGGTAACTCGCGACGAGGAATTGGTGTACACTCCGGGGGAATTTACGAGGAATTGCGGGAATTGTGTGGGAATTTTTCAGGAATTGCAGGAATTATGAAGGAATTGCAGGAATTGTGAAGGAATTGCCTAGGAATTAGAGGAATTGTAGGAATTTTCTGCGAGTTGCGCGATAGTAAAAGACCTTACTGAACAACTTAGCCAAATTTAGAATAGGTACTATATTATATCATTTAAATAACATAATGTCTAGAGTAACGTTGAACGTTACCGGCCGGAGTTCCGTCGGATACGTCACAAGAAAAGATTACAGAAATACAGATTTCACGCGCAGTTAAACAAAGCGTTCTTGGCTGTGTGGTAGGAGGCTTTCGTTGACCGTTTTTTGCTAGTGGGTTCGAATCCCGAAGTCGGATAATTTTTCAAATTCGTTTTTTTCAACTTCCATTCAGGTCCATGTCAGATAAAGTCTGTTTTTAATAAAAACCATATTATTCAAGTTCTGCCTTTTCATCTAAACACTTAAAACGACCTAGCGCTCAGTTGATGGAATCCGCCCGATAACGTTTAACGTTACTCTAGCCTCGGCGTTTAAATAAAGTCGAGAATAAACGGGAGAAAAATTTCGACAACAAAATAATCCGAGGCCCAATTTCGGTACCGAGGAATTCTCGACCCTGAGACTCGAAAGCACCGTGAATGGCAGTGATGAACCGTGCGTTGTGGAGTATGAGACATTGTAAATTAATAATACACTGCAATTACCTACCATTTGACCCCTGCATAAAAAAGGAGAAGATGAAATCTTTTCTAAAATGTATTTCTCATGTAATAAAAAGTCCCAAAGAATCCCGCGTCGGTTTTGGCCGTAATGGCCGAAAAAACCGGTTCAACAGTGAAAATTGTCAAATTAAGCCTATTCATCTCACCAATTGTTTTTTATCCTCTACGCTTTGCGGAGCATTTTTTTAAAAAATGTCATGTTAGCGGTCTAGGACGTTTTGGCGCGGCCGTTTTGGCGCGGCCATTTCGGCGCCGCCGTTTTGGCGCGGGCCAGTTTGTCGCCGACCCGTTTCGGCGCCAACCTGTTTTGGCGCGGGCCAGTTTGGCGCCGACCAGTTTCGGCGCGGGCCAGTTTGGCGCTGGGCGTTTTGGCACCAAAAAGTTACACTTTATTCGCGGAACATAGACCGATGATCTGGCAACTTCTTACGCTGTAAGTAAGCCGGATGGGCGGATAATATAATATTTTGTAAGTTATCCCAGATAGAATTTTAACCAACTTACTGTCAGTGAATTCTGACACAAATGGAGCACTTACAACGCAGGTGTTGCAAAAAATCTAACCTTTTCCTGGCTTAATACATCCTGCCCTTCTTCTTGGAAACCAAATCGCCATTCTCCAACAAATATTCTAGTTTCTTCTGTTCTAGGGTGAAACCCGCAATATCTATTACATTTTCAATTTTAATTTGAGACTGCAATCAGTAAATTTAGTTTTTTGAACTGAGAATAAACAGAAAGTCTTTTGCTATTTACAGGGATATTTATTTATACCTTTAAAAATGGGTAGGGATGTATCAGCGACTAATAAACAAGTCATTAAGCCCAGGTACCTATATTTCAAGAAGTGATTATTGCAGCCAAACTTTTAGTTTAAAAGATAACATCAACTTTTATTGTAAGAAACCATAATCCCATAATCCATAATGGTTAATTGATATAAATGAATTTCAAGGTAGAGCGCACATTGCAGAACTCAGATACCTACATATACTTACCTGTAGAGCACGCTTAATGTCTAGAGGTCATACTACAGTAGCACCGACTATTTTAGCCCTCCCATCTTGTTACAGTCTTGTCGATAGTTCTTATCTACCTCGGTCAATAATATAAGTACTATTATTAGTTTATTAGGTAGATATACTTCTTCAATATTTAAGAGGGTACCGATAAACAAAATCAAATTCATTCAATGATTGGCGCCAAAATGTCCCGGCGCCCAAACCGCCAGCGCCAAAACGACCCGGCGCGGCGCCCAAACGGCCAGCGCCAAAACGTCCGCGCGCCAAAGCGGCCCGGCGCCGGAACCGCTAGCGCCAAAACGGCGGCGCCGAAACGGCCGCGCCAAAACGGCCGCGCCAAAATGTCCCATTCCGTGAAACACATTTGTATTTTAAAGTTTAGTAAATGCGCACGTCAGCATCAGTGATCGAGAACCCGCCGGCAGGCCCAACCTCTAACTCACAGATTTTGACTTGGTTAAAGTAAAGTTAAATGTTAACATTTTGAGACATAATTCATTTATTCTGTCGGAAGAATTTCAGTATTCGACTACAGAGTCCGATCTTTTTAACCTCCCCACTCCACTTCACCACTTAAAAAAAAGGGAGGTTAAGTACTGCAATCACTAAAATTTTCGAATCAGAGATAACACCAGATCTTCACGTTTTGAGGTCTCAGGAACCCAAAAAAGTGGTTTTATAAATGTGTCTGCGTGTGAGTACGTATGTACGTACGTTTGTAAACACGCCATTGCCAAAACTACTAGACCGATTTGGCTGAAATTTGGAATGAAAAGATTTTGGAGCCAATCGTGCAACCAAAATTGTGCCATTTTGGCACATCAACTTTTAAATTTTAAATGCAAACCCCCATTTTTCACGTCAAATAGCTTCAAGTCAGCTTCTAAAAATGTATTCACTCTCAGTGCCCTTTTGATCAAAAATTAAAAAAAAATGTGATATTTATCGGACTTTAAGATTGCGGTACAGCCGAAACCCCTGAACCGATTTGGCTGAAATTTTACTCATTGAGATTGTATTACACGTCGAAGAGCTGAACAAATTTTGGATACAATCGTCTCACGGAAAGTGCCGTTTTGGCAATTTCCAAATTTAAAATTATTCTCTCATTTAACCATCCAAAACAAGTTTTTGAAAGATTTATTGTCACCATCAGAAAAGTCTTCAAATTCTGGTTTTAAATAAGACAAAATTCATTGGCATTTAGTATCCTTTGGGTAGAAAAATCGAAATTTTGTAACAACACTAAGATTACGTTATAGCCCAAAGTTACTGGATCGATTTGGCTGAAATTTGGTACATGGAGATTAGATAACCCGTTGACGTGCTGAAAGATTATTGGAACCAATTGGTCCACGGGAAGTGCCATTTAGGCATATCAACCTTAAGATTTTAAACGCAAGACACGGAAATCAAAGACCCACACGATGATGGGGAGATTCCAGCCGCTTCTCTGCTACCAATTTTTCCTTTCGCTGTTATGTCGAAGTTGTTATATGCTCTAGGTGTTCCCCTCAAAATTAATATTAATGAAAAAATTAATTAATTATTGAAAGATAAAAAATCGAACTAGAGTCAGGTCAGTACTGAATTTTTTCGCCAAAACTATTCATCGTAGGAAAAAAATGTACCTATATTAGCTTTTTTGTAGAGAATTAAATATCCATAACATTGCACAAGACATATTTTGTATGTTAAATAGTGCCCCGATCATTTTAGAAAAGATTTCATCTTATTTTTTTTATGCCGGGGTTTCGGCCCCCCTTCTAAGTGCAGTGCAGGGGTGTTTCGGAGAAATGCTTAGACAGGTAACTTTTATTTATTTATTGTAGGCTGAGAGTGTTGTCAAATATTTATTTCCAATTCCGGTTTACCCGGAAGTGAACCTAAAATTGTTTTTTTAAATTGAAAGCCACATCTTTCTCAACGGATTTGGAATTATGATTTTTTTCTGAGTCAAGTCAAAATCTTGTAGCATACTTGAGCCTACATTTTCCAAAATATCGAAGAAATCCGTAAAAAATGAATATTTTTTAAAATATCTGATCAATTTGAGACAATTCATTCTATTCGGTAGACAGGTTTTATACGGTTGAGAAACGAACATAAAATGGGTAATTTAGGGCCGTTTGTACAATTCAAGTTTAGTGATGATTCACCTGAGCCTGAGCTCAACTGCTTAGCAACTGTTGCTGTGATTGGCTGGCGCGTTAGCAATCGAAGCTAACTCAAATTAAACCCCCACTGAACCCGAAATGTGAATACCGTCCTTGGTAGGACTTGCGGGAATTTAATAGGAATTGGGGAATTTAATAGGAATTGGGGAATTTAATAGGAATTGTGGGAATTTAATAGGAATTGCGGGAATTTATTAGGAATTGCGGGAATTTAACAGGAATTGCGGGAATTTAACAGGAATTGCGGGAATTTGTTGGGAATTTGGGGAATTTCTGAAGAAAAGGGAATTGGTGTACAAGATTTTAGGTCGCGGTTTACCACTCGTGATGGCTATTCTGAGGAAAATGTTCCCGCCAGAATAGGGTTTTTTGCTTCTAATTTAAATTTGAGAAAAAATATCAGTTTACAGTTCCTTTAATAATTGCACGTTTATTATTGTAACACATTGGTTAATAAATTATTGTTGGTTTTTCAAATTTGTACAATAAATGTTGTTTTTTGGCGCGAAATCGAAAAAACATTCAAGTTTGAAAAACCAGTGTAGTTTTAACAATAATTTGTTAACCAACGTGTTATTTAAGAACAGCTCATCGAAACTCATTACGAGAGTTTATAGTTCTAGGAAATTTTTGGCCATTCAGAAGGGTGATAGCTGGCCAGATAGCGGATTACTCTTTTCCGGAGATAAACGTTCTCAGGTAACATGTTGGTAAATTTTGTACAAAATTTATTTTAATACTTAAGTACCTACCTACCCTAATTTGAAGCTGCCATTTCAAAAACATGCACAAATTGCAAAATATTATTAAAATATGAAAGAAATTATTAAAATATGAAGGAAATCATTAAATATGAAAGAAATTGAAAAATATGCAAAATATGCAAATTTTTTTAGCGTTTTTTCAACCGAGAATGATGAGATTTGCCCTATTAACATTCAATTTACAACATATATCGTGTTTTACAGAATATGCACTTTGCATAAAATCCGAGCCTTAGATCAACTGTAACACCCGAAGTGTGGGCAGCAACAGTTGATAAAGTCCAACAAGAAATACTGAAGTGGAGGGACCGCGAAAAATGTTTAGACCAACAAGAAATTCAACCATTAATAATTACAGATAGTGATGACGACGGCGACACAAGTGACAGTGATGAAGATACAAGAGTAGAATCATATTAGAAATATGTGATAATTATTTTGATTTATGTTAGTTAGGTATTTATTAAGTATATTGATTTATGTTAAGGCGTTTTTTCTCGGTTTTACGTATTCAAATACAAACTTGCATTTGGAAGCATAGGAGATAATCTTGTCTTGCATTGAAATACCTTCAAAATAATGATAGATTTGAATCGTTGTTCCGAAAAAAATTTGAAAACTGACAGCAAAAGTAGCAGTATTTTAATACAAATTTTAAAAAATATTAAACTGACCAATTACGAGAGCCCATTTGTGTTAATTTGTATTAGAATACATAAAACCGAGAAAAAACGCCTTATGTTATTTATTAATAATTAAAATAATTAAATTGTTTAATAATTGTGTTTAAATTCGAAGTGGAGAGAACAACCGTGCCTCAATGACGCGTCAAGGAACGTCGAACGTTCAGTTTACTTTCTTCCTCAGATAAACGAGTCTGAGTGAGACACAGCGCGCGACATTATTAGGGCGCTACGCTCACACTTTCTAGGTCGTACGTGCAACAATGCGGAGAGAGACGGCTTTTAAAACGTACGTGTTTTATAACCGGGTACGATAGGGCTAAGTCTCGCGAACCGAGTGTACACATTAACGTGATAACGTCTACAGGGATACACATCGCATTGATATACATCTTCCGTTGGCTTTTATTCTAATTCTCAAGTAATCGAAAAAGGCGTGACCTTGAAATTCCCCAAAAAGTTGCATATGCCTGCTATAAAGTGCTATAAGGGTTTAGGTAGTAGGTGGCTGCTTGCACGTGCAACATGCACCTGCCACCAATCCCTCTCCTCACACTAGAACCCCTCACTTAATACCCCGGTTATTGATTTTATTCCCTCCGTTACGGTCGAGTTCCATAGGCAACCAACAAAACCCACTACGTGTGGGATCTCCCCCCCTCAGTTCGCAGCGCACCAAACCTGTCAGCCAGAATCCGGAGCTCCGCAAACTACAGTACCGTAATATCACATTGTTTTTTTGCCCTAAACGCGGTTTTTGTGTGCGTGTGGTGTAATCCGCGACTCCTGAAATGGTGGCCTATGCAGGATCGGCTCGGCGAACCCCCGTCCCGGTTTCCTAGTGCCCCTTTGTGCTTCGTGCTTCGTGCCCCCCGTTTCGCCTTTAATGGAGAACACTTCACATTCGTCCGCTAACCCCATTCCGCAGGGGTGTGGCCCACATTCGCAGATTTCTATCCATGTGAGCCCCACCACAGGGGGCGACTTTTACCTAACTGTGGATCCGGACACTACCGTCGAAAATTTCAAAAAACTAGTGTCCAAGAAACTCAAGGTGCCAAGGGATAGGATCTGCCTTTTGTTTCGCGACAAGTGGGTTCCATATATCACTTGATTGTTGTTTTTTTTTATACCTGTGGTTCTCTTTTCAGACAATTGCAAGATGGTAGCCTACTGTCACATGGAATATCAGATGGGTCCAGGGTCACCCTACTGCCTAATGTTGAGACTGGTCTTATTGTACGTATACGTGGTTTTTATTTACCTTGTAGTTACTTACCTATAATTGATTGAGGTCTGAAACCACACATATTGTGACATTATTTGATAAGGGATGTTTTTTTCGAGACGTATACATGGTTTTTATTTACCTTATATACTTACCTATCATAATTGACGAGATAATTGATTATAAAATCAATAGCAAACACCATTGCCCATCAATAGCAAACGCATCCACTCTTTATTATGTCATCTTAATGTGTGGGAAATTGATGTTTGAAAGCACAGAAAGCTTCATTTGCTTGCAATTGAAATGTGAAATGTACTTTTGATTTGACAAAATTATTGTTATTGCCTTTAATGTCCCAGCAAATGATATGAAAGTGAAAACTGAAAGAAACTGTCTCTTTTCAAATATTAAATAATAAAGAAATGAAAAAATAGTAATAGTAAGAGTGAAATTTTAATGGCACGTCGAGACCTTACTGATACTCACATAATTACATCTCACTAATACTAGTTGAATCCGCGTAAAATATAGAATGGTGATAAAGTAAAGTATGGAATATTCGCAATAATTTTGCAACCAGTAATTTTAGTGCCGAAGCATATGCGCAAGCACTGTAGTTTTAGTGAATTCGCTCGCTCGTTCGTCCATCGCTCAACTTGAGAACGAAAGCAGATATCGAACTGAAATTTTGTACACAAGTGTATACCCCGAAAATCTCGGCGAGGACTGTTTTTGGGCCATATCGGACCAGGGGGGTGGGAGTTAGGGGTGAAAAACTGAAAGAAATTACAATTTTCGACGTTTGATCGCGAACGCTGCCTCAACGCTTGAAGCTAGAGCAAAAGTTTGTAAGGAGGAATTGTCGGCAATGAAAAGATCTACAAAAAAGTCCACGACGGCATATAGCTATCTACGATGGGTAGCCCACCGAGATCGTTTTTGTGTTTTAATTTTTGACGAAAATAGCTTCAGTGGCTTATTGTCGGCTATCCGTAACAGATATTTATATGCTGTTACGGACTTTTTTGTAGGTCTATTCGTTGCCGACATTTCTCCCTTATACGATTTTAATCCATCTTCAAGCATTTAGGCAGCGTTCACAGTAAAAGCGCGAGAATGCGAGGTTTTTTCGGGACCGAAAAACTATTACCTAATTATAATAACTCGAGAACCAGTGGAAATATTTTACTGAAATTTGATATGTGTTTTTGACGTACAAGTCTGTTGAAGGTGAGGAGGTGTCAATTTTAGGGGATAAAATTTAGGGGTTGAAAATCACAAAAATACGAAAACTTCTCAAATATTTTGCACATGGAGGTCTGAAACCACACATATTGTGACATTATTTGATAAGGGATGGTTTTTTTCGAGACGTATACATGGTTTTTATTTACCTTATATACTTACCTATCATAATTGACGAGATAATTGATCATAAAATCAATAGCAAACACCATTGCCCATCAATAACAAACGCATCCACTCTTTATTATGTCGTCTTAATGTGGGGTAAATTGATGTTTGAAAGCACAGAAAGCTTCATTTGCTTGCAATTGAAATGTGAAATGTACTTTTGATTTGACAAAATTATTGTTGCCTTTAATGTCCCAGCAAATGACATGAAAGTGAAAACTGAAAGAAACTACCTATCTCTTTTCAAATATTAAATAATGAAGAAATGAAGTAATAGAAGGAGTTATTAATAATAATTATTGTAGATGTAGTATTTGAACAACAAAACTTGAGACCAAGAGCGCCGCGAAATTTTAATGGCACGTCGAGACCTTACTCACATAATTACATCTCACTAATACTAGTTGAAGCCGCATAAAATGAAGTATGGAATATTTGCAACCAGTAATTTTTGAGAAAATCTGATGGACAGGTCAAATTGATTTAAATTCTTGGGGAACTTTTGACGTAATTTTTAAGTCTCTGACATCAGTCACGTCAAACATATTACGTCATCGATGTTTTTAACCTCCCCACTCCACTTCACCACTTAAAAAAATTCACTAAAATTTTCGGATTCGAGATAACACCAGATCTTCACGTTTTGAGGTCTCAGGAACTCAAAAAAGTAATTTTTAAAATGTGTCTGTGTGTATGTACGCACATTCGTTTGTAATCACGCCACAGCCAAAACTACTAGACCGATTTGGCTGAAATTTGGAACATAGGCATCTCGTAACCTAACTTAGATCTGAAAAGCTTTTGGAGCCAATCGTGCAACCGGAAATGCCATTTTGGCACATCAACTTTTAAATTTTAAATGCAAACCCCCATTTTTCACGTCACCATAAGAAAGACCTTCAATTTCTGCTTCCAAAAATGTATTCATTCCTAGTGCCCTTTTGACCAAAAATTAAAAAAAAAGATTATTATCGGACTTTAAAATCGCGGTACCTACAGCCCAAGCCCCTGAACCGATTTGACTGAAATTTTGCACATGGGTATTGTATTACACGTCGAAGAGCTGAACAAATTTAGGATTTAATCGGCCCGCGGAAAATGCCGTTTTGACACACCAATTTCGAAATTTATAATTATTCTCATTTGACCTTTAAAAACTAGTTTTTGAAAGATTTATTATCACCATCAAAAAGGTCTTCAAATTCTGGTTTGAAAAAAAAAATTTATAATAACACTAAAAATACATTATAGCCCTAATTACTGAATCGATTTGGCTGAAATTTGGTACAAGGAGATTGGGTGACCCGTTGAAGACCTGAAAGGCTTTTGGAAGCAATTGGCCCACGGGAAGTGCCATTTAAGCTCAACTTAAAATTTTAAATACAAGACCTAATTTTTTATGTCGCCATTAAAAAGACAATCAAATTCTGGTTCTAAAAATGTATTCACAGTTTCTGCCATTTCAGTGGAAAATAGAGAAAAAATTCTTTATCATTAAAAGGGAGCGGGATGGCATAAAGTGGGTCCGTTAAGTTGGCCCACCAATTGGAAAATTTCAGTTTTTGCTACATTCGTTTTGAAAGTGCTAAACAAGTGCTGGCGAGTGCTGATGAAAATTCAAAAAGTGCTACGTAAATGTGGCCGTAAAATGCGTTCAAAATTTGCGGGCCAAATTAACGGTAGCCCGCCCACTAGTGCCTTCCGCGATATTTTACATGGCTGTTGTGAAGTGCTTGCGAAGTGCTCTCGAGTGCTAGTGTTTATTTCAAAAGTGCTCCAAATACAGGGCCGCAATAAGCCCTCATTTCCATGGGGGCTAACTTAACGCAGCCCGCCAACTTTGATTTTTATAAAATTTTGTGTGACCATCCTAAAGTGCTTGCCAAGTGCTGGCGAGTGCTGATATTTTATTCAAAAGTGCTGAGAAAACAGGGCCGAAATGAGAGTTTCTTTCCCCGGCTACCGTTAACTTGGCCCGTCCGCTGCGATTTTCAAAATTTTTTGTGTGCCTGCTAGAAAGAACTTGAGAAGTGCTGACGAGTGCTGATATTTTATTTCGAAGGCGCTTCGAAAATAGGGCCCTAATCGAGCTCTGTTTCGATGCGGGCCAAACTAACTTAGAGCAACCCGGCTACTTTGACTTTTATGAAGTTTTATGTGAACGTCATGAAGTGCTTGCCAAGTGCTAGCGAGTGCTCTTACTTTTTTCAAAAGTGCTTGGAAAACAGTGCCGTAATAAGGCTTTCCTCAGCTGGCTACCGTTAACTTGGCCCGCCCACTGCGTCTTTTATCATTTTTTGGTAGCTTCTTATAAAGAACTTGCGAAGTGCTGGCGAGTGCTGAAATTGTTTTCAAAAGTGCTGCGAAAACAGGGCCGTAATATCTAATAAGGCTTTTCTCAGCCGGCTAACCGTTGACTTGCGTCCACTGCGACTTTTGACATTTTTCAAAGGCGCTTCGAGAAAATACGACTGTAATAATACCGACTCTCCAGTTTCGCTTCTTCGCCGAATTACCTGTCATAAACTTATATTGCTCCAGAAGTAGGAATTTTTCGAGGAATTTTTGTTTCTAAAACACGGGAAAATGTCTTAAGACTTGACCTTAATAATAACGCCTGATTGATAATTCACTAATTTTTGTCCTGAAAATGTACGAAACTAAACACTCATTATTGCACTTATCCAAACCATGCCACAGACCACGCTCTTCTAGAAAACCTTCCAATGCTGGTTAATATGTAACCCTTTATACACTTCCTAACATTCAAAATGGACTTGGTCTCCTCGACAATGAGGAGATTTTCACTACAATTTCAAACTTATGGAGTTTAGGCCGTTGTATACTATTGCCTGAAGAGTCCTGAGTAATTAAACTTGCAAAATGTTGCTCTCCAAACCCCAGAGGAACCCTTGAGAATTTTAGGTTAGGAGGTTGCTGTAATCTGGGTTTGATCGACAGGGAACCGTTGTGAATCTCCCAAATAGGAGGTATCTACAAAAGGACCCCTAAATTAATCACGTGTGTTCTGGTTGTTCAACTTCTACGAAACCGTGGAATTGGGGCAGATATATAGGTACTTATTTTATTATCCAATGAGTGTGTAATAAATCATCTGAGGGAGCAATAATCATTACACACGAATAGAATACTATGCTTTATCCACGGGTTTCAAAGCGAAACCATCTCTCACCCATTGTATAATGAGTCCATTCTGTAACACCCATCCCGTTGATAAACATTATATTTCTCCGATAACAATTTATTTACATTGACTCCAAAAATAAAATACAAGAAATAATCACCTCAAGCTGAAAGAGCTTAAGGGAAAATAATTCACAAAATTGCAAAGATAAATTTTCACAAATTAGGAAGCAACCCACAATGCATCAAGCAGAGACAAATTTAAGAGTACTAAATTCAACTAAAGTAGTAGGTGGCGCTGACAGATTCAGTGGCGTAGCGTCCGCTGGGGTTTAACCTGGATGCTTTGCAGAAAATCTGTCAATCTTCATGCAATTTGCAAATTCTGCCGTTGTACAGTTAGTCCAGGCAATGAATGCCCAAAATGGGGTTGTAGAGAGCATGGAAGGGGGGAGAATTTTTCTCTTCGGGAATGTGTTGGGGGTAGTTAGGAGGTAAACATACTAAAAGTCCCCGCCCCTAACCCGTCCGCTTCATGGGGGGAGGGGGGTGGAAAGGTCCCTTTTTTTGTTTTTTTGCTTATAACTCGAAAATGGTGCGTCGTAGCGAAAAAATCCTTGTATAAAAATGAAAGCCTATAAAATTTTCTACAACTCTGCTATTATACATTATCAAGGAAAAATGCACCGTTTTTGAGATATCCGTTCTCAAAAGACGGCAATTGTCAAAATTAACTTTTGCTTCTAATTCCTCAGTCTTTGGTTTTGCAGAAAAGTCGTCAGGAATAAAGTTTTAGAGCGTTCAATTTCCTTCAAGAATATATATACACAGGGTGGTTCCTTTTTCACTGCTCACCACTGGCATCTTCTAAACGGTAAGAGGTTCGAGGTCGGTTAAATTATAGAAATATTGCACTGTTTAAATTTCACTTGGAGCTTTTATATTACTGACAGCTGTCAATTGAATGGCATCGTCAGAAATTTTTTAGGACTTCTAGATTTTGAGTAACGGTAGTCAACTTTTTATTCTCTGAAGGTAGCCAAATTGTAGTTTAACACCATCGGACACATAAAAAATTAGCTTTTTCAAAAATGAAATCAAAATGGACTTTTTTGACAGATCGTCAAAATTTGAAAATTGATATGAGTATGTTGTAAAATGAGCCTAAGCTTATGAAAAAAATTTCAAGAGAGTACACCAACTTTTTTCATCTCTTATGACGTCAAAAACAATTGAATTTTGAACGATAATACAGGCTGAGTCAAGAAGGCGACGGCGGTCCATAACTTCTAAACCCTTCCAGCTAGGAAATCAATTCAAACGCCATTATGTACAACACCGCCAATTCCACAACCAAAAAATACTTTCAACTATACAGGGTGTCCCAAAACACTTGCAACGCATGACAATTTGATTTTTTAAAATGGAACACCATTTTGATGCCATATTCTGGATCACCTATAACATAGTTGTTCCAAAGTAATTAATTCTTTTTGAAAAATTTCGATCATTGCGGGTGCTTCTTAAAAAAAATCCTGAGAACTCAATTTTGTATCTAGAGAGCTGAGATTCGGAACGGATATGAAGGAAGGTCTATTCTATCTATCTAGCATGATAAGTATCATTATCACTATACAGGGTGTTAAAAATTCTGTGTCAAGTTTGGAAAATTTCAAATATGCAAAACTCCATTTTTTCAAAGGCCCCCCCTGTTATTATTGTGCCATGGGCTTCGGCTGTTAAATTACTTTATTTTTTATTAAGTATGTCCTATACCTAAAGTCAATACTTCAAAAGATATTCTTTTTCTTATTTATTTTATTGAAGATTATTACGATCTCAATTAAAGAATGCCATGGACTGTATGACAGTTACGATTAACATTGTTTATTTACATGGTTACCGGACAGTTTGTCACATTTATTGACATAAACAATGAACCTTCAATAAAATAAATAAGACAAAGAATATCTTTTGAAGTATTGACTTTAGGTATAGGACATACTTAATAAAAAATAAAGTAATTCAACAGCACAATGGCACAATAATAACAAGGGGGGCCATTTGAAAAAATGGAGTTTTGCATATTTGGAATTTTCCAAACTTGACACAGAATTTTTAACACCTTGTATAGAGATAATGATACTTATCATGTTAGATAGATAGAATAGACCTTCCTTCATATTCGTTCCGAATCTCAGCTCTCTAGATACAAAATTGAGTTCTCAGGATTTTTTTTAAGAATCACCCGCAATGATCGAAATTTTTCAAAAAGAATTAATTACTTTGGAACAGAGCCTTAAAACATCGAATGTCTTATGTCGATGTAAAGCTATGTTATAGGTGATCCAGAATATGGCATCAAAATGGTGTTCCATTTAAAAAAATCAAGTTGTCATGCGTTGCAAGTGTTTTGGGACACCTGTATAGTTGAAAGTATTTTTTGGTTGTGGAATTGGCGGTGTTGTACATAATGGCGTTTGAATTGATTTCCTAGCTGGAAGGGTTTAGAAGTTATGGACCGCCGTCGCCTTCTTGACTCAGCCTGTATTATCGTTCAAAATTCAATTGTTTTTGACGTCATAAGAGATGAAAAAAGTTGGTGTACTCTCTTGAAATTTTTTTCATAAGCTTAGGCTCATTTTACAACATACTCATATCAATTTTCAAATTTTGACGATCTGTCAAAAAGGTCCATTTTGATTTCATTTTTGAAAAGCTAATTTTTTATGTGTCCGATGGTGTTAAAATACAATTTGGCTACCTTCAGAGAATAAAAAGTTGACTACCGTTACTCAAAATCTAGAAGTCCTAAAAAATTTCTGACGATGCCATTCAATTGACAGCTGTCAGTAATATAAAAGCTCCAAGTGAAATTTAAACAGTGCAATATTTCTGTAATTTAACCGACCTCGAACCTCTTACCGTTTAGAAGATGCCAGTGGTGAGCAGTGAAAAAGGAACCACCCTGTGTATATATATTCTTGAAGGAAATTGAACGCTCTAAAACTTTCTTCCTGACGACTTTTCTGCAAAACCAAAGACTGAGGAATTAGAAGCAAAAGTTAATTTTGACAATTGCCGTCTTTGAGAACGGATATCTCGAAAACGGTGCATTTTTCCTTGATAATGTATAATAGCAAAGTTGTAGAAAATTTTATAGGCTTTCATTTTTATACAAGGATTCTTTCGCTACGACGCACCATTTTCGAGTTATAAGCAAAAAAACAAAAAAAGGGACCTTTCCACCCCCCTCCCCCCATGAAGCGGACGGGTTAGGGGCGGGGACTTTTAGTATGTTTACCTCCTAACTACCCCCAACACATTCCCGAAGAGAAAAATTCTCCCCCCTTCCATGCTCTCTACAACCCCATTTTGGGCATTCATTGCCTGGACTAACTGTACAACGGCAGAATTTGCAAATTGCATGAAGATTGAGATTTTCTGCAAAGCATCCAGGTTAAACCCCAGCGGACGCTACGCCACTGAATCTGTCAGAGCCACCTACTACTTTAGTTGAATTTAGTACTCTTAAAATTGTCTCTGCTTGATGCATTGTGGGTTGCTTCCTAATTTGTGAAAATTTATCTTTGCAATTTTGTGAATTATTTTCCCTTAAGCTCTTTCAGCTTGAGGTGATTATTTCTTGTATTTTATTTTTGGGGTCAATGTAACGGTAGCCAGCTGAGGAAAGCCTTATTACGGCACTGTTTTCCAAGCACTTTTGAAAAAAGTATGAGCACTCGCTAGCACTTGGCAAGCACTTCATGACGTTCACATAAAACTTCATAAAAGTCAAAGTAGCCGGGTTGCTCTAAGTTAGTTTGGCCCGCATCGAAACAGAGCTCGATTAGGGCCCTATTTTCGAAGCGCCTTCGAAATAAAATATCAGCACTCGTCAGCACTTCTCAAGTTCTTTCTAGCAGGCACACAAAAAATTTTGAAAATCGCAGCGGAAAGAAACTCTCATTTCGGCCCTGTTTTCTCAGCACTTTTGAATAAAATATCAGCACTCGCCAGCACTTGGCAAGCACTTTAGGATGGTCACACAAAATTTTATAAAAATCAAAGTTGGCGGGCTGCGTTAAGTTAGCCCCCATGGAAATGAGGGCTTATTGCGGCCCTGTATTTGGAGCACTTTTGAAATAAACACTAGCACTCGAGAGCACTTCGCAAGCACTTCACAACAGCCATGTAAAATATCGCGGAAGGCACTAGTGGGCGGGCTACCGTTAATTTGGCCCGCAAATTTTGAACGCATTTTACGGCCACATTTACGTAGCACTTTTTGAATTTTTATCAGCATTCCCCAGCACTTGTTTAGCACTTTCAAAACGAATGTAGCAAAAACTGAAATTTTCCAATTGGTGGGCCAACTTAACGGACCCGCATAAAGTGGCAGTTATTGTCAAAAGGCTGGCAAAAGATTAACCTTCTGTTGAATTGACTACTATCTACATAGAGATGTTAGTTTTCATGAAAAGTACGTTTGTTGAAACTTTTCATGAAATTTTGAAAAGTTTAAAAAAAAAAATAAAGGTTGTCCTACGGTAATATAAAGTATTTTGGAGAATTAAATAAATCTACAACTACAACAGCTGAATAGGGAACATAAAATAATATTGAATGACAAAAATAGTAAGGGTATAGGTAAACAAGTTATAATAAGTCAAAATAAAAGCAGTAAACATTAAAATTTATTGTTGTTTTCATCTTTTAAGTTTAATTTCACTTCATGTCACTGTTTCCAGTTTTAACAACTGAGCCGCGTGAAATACTGAGCAACTGAACCGAGGTTGTCAGTGTTGTTATTACGCACGCGTGCTCTCTATAAATATACACCTAGATAGCCACATTGATACTTTCATCAACTTTTCAAGAAAAAGTGAAAAGTTTCAACATGGGCTGAAACTTTTCAATGAAATGAAAAGTTTTTGAAATTTTTTTTCAACAAACTTTTCACGCTCACATCTCTATAGCTACTCAGAATACAAAGATCTACGCGATGGGGTGGTTCTAGCCGCTTCTCTGCTGTATTTTTTTTTAATGACACCTGATTTCGATACAATTTAATTCTCTTTCAATCATATAAGAATTTTACCAAAATCATAACGTAAAAAATTGGCAGTCTCGGAGACGGTAGAAACTTCTACTTTTTCACAGAATTTGTAAATGTAGCATTTAACTTTACTTAACCAACGTCGGGCGTGCGGAGCGGTTGGATGGCTGATGCACCCGGCGCTCATTTACTAAAATCTAAAATACAAATCTTTTTCACTTCTAAAATGGACATTTTTTCGAAAAAATGGCACTAAGGTTTTCGATCCGACTATGCAACAGCTATCGAATTCGATAATGATAATATGCCCTTTTTGTACCTAAAATGGAGATTTTCGAAAAAATTGCACTAAAGTTTTTGATCCGGCAATATAACAGCTGTCGAATCCGATAGTAAGAATTTTTTTTTGTAAAGTAAATTGAAACAAGGGCCCTTTTGCCACTAAAATGACATTTTGCGAAAAAATGGCACTAAGGTTTTCGGCTTGAAAAAAAAATCAGCTATCAAATCCGGTACTATTTTTTGGCCAAAAAGGCACAAGTGCGAATACATTTTTAGAAGCAGAATTCGAAGAGCATTCATATGGTAACGCGAAAAGTGGTGGTTTGCATTTAAATTGTTAAAGTTGATGTGCCAAAAAGGCACTTTCCGTGAACCGATGTGGCCCAGATTCTAATCAGCACCTACAAATCCCTCACTGAATATGTGTGCCAAATTTCATCTCGATACGTTCAGTAGTTTGAGCTGCAACGTGATCACAGACAGACAAAACACACAGACAGACATTTTTTCAAAAACCACTTTTTTGGGTTCCCTGAAACGTAAAGATTTCATGTTTTTGGCGATTCGATTTTTTTGAATTTTCCGTTCGATTCCAGTAACTGCTTCGCGAGCAACAGTTTTTCTCAAAAATTGCTGGTTGCAAAGTTATTGCGAATATTCCATACTTTATCACCACCCTGTACAAGGTGGATGGCGTCAAATTTTGTTAGTGAGATGTGACTATGTGAGTATCAGTAAAGTCTCGACGTGCCATCACATAATTTCACGGCTCTCTTGATCCCAAGTTTTGTTGTCATAATGGTAGTTTCAATAGTAATAATAATAATAATAATTTATTTCCAACATGGCTCAAGGCCCAATTACAGGAAATCAAATAAACAAGAAAAAGAAGCGCAACAGTGTTAGTTGTTGAGGATATACAAATATAAATAATATAAGAAACAAATAGTTAAGCCTATAACCCAAAAGATCTAACAATGTACACGGAAATAGACTCAGTGCTGGCGTAATTGACATCACATTCGATAGGAAGTTTATTGAAGTAGCCACACATCAACGAGATTGGCGAACGGCGTAGAACATTGGTTCTGTGGGGTGCAAGATAAAACGTGTTGCAATGACGGGCACTGATTCTAGGAACAAGAAAATTAATACTAGCCAAAAGTGCAGAGCAGTCAACCTCAAACTGAATCAAATTGAAAAGAAAGCGAACAATTAATGTTACACGCCTGGTATAGAGAGAATTCACTTTAAAACGTTTTAACAAGATGTTCTGATCCAAGCCTCGAACAGGATATTGTCCATCCTGTATATAACACACGAATTTTAAGAATTTTCTTTGAACAGATTCAATAGAACTTATATGTACAAGGTAAATAGGACACCATATTAGACAACCATAATCAAGGCGCGAACGTACAAAGGAGAAATACAGTGTGAACAATGTGCGTGTAGACAAGTCATGATAATTTCTATAAATAAAACCGTAAGATTGAAAAGCTTTACTTATAATATGTGCAATATGAGTAGTAAATGCCAATTGAGTATCAAAATGAATGCCTAGATCTTTCACAGTTTCAGTTCGTTCTAATACAATATTGTTAATATTATAATTAAAAGTGACAACATCAAGCTTCTTGGTATAGGTCATAGCAACACACTTAGAAATATTCAGAGCAAGCCTGTTTAAGTTGCACCACTGTAACAACTCATCCAGGTTCCGCTGCAGGAGCTCACAATCATGTTCATTGTAGATTTTGCTGTATAACTTTAAGTCATCGGCAAAAAGCAATTTCTCACATGTCAGGTTTGCAGGTAGGTCGTTAATAAATAACAAAAATAGCAGAGGGCCCAAATTTGAACCCTGTGGTACGCCTGAGGTTGGAGAAAATTGCTTGGACATAAAATTACGATATTTAACAACATTCTTTCTGCCAAATAAATATGAGTTAAGCAAACGCAGTAGGGTGTCACTAAAACCATAGAGTTTTAGTTTTTCAAGCAAGATATAAGAATCCAATTGATCAAAAGCCTTCTGAAAGTCTGTATAGATGACATCAACTTGACCTTTGTTGTCAATTATTTCAGATGGATATTGTGTGAAGGACCCTAAATTGGTGATAGTTGATCTTTTTGCAATAAAGCCATGCTGATGGCTTGACAACAACGGCTTTACAGACGAGTATAATTGCAAGTACAACACGCTTTCAAAAACTTTTGCAAAACTACAAATCAGAGAAATTGGCCTATAATTAATAACATCACAAGGATCGCCTTTTTTAAGTGCGGGCGTAATACAAGCGCTTTTCCAGATGCAAGGGAAAGTTGCGTGCTTTAGACATAAATTAAATAAGTGAAAAAGAGGAGTAGCAAATACACTAGCACAATCCCTGAGTAAAAAGCTAGGAATTCCGTCAGGACCACACGTAAACTTGTTTTTGCTGCGACGTAAAGCATGATAAACATCTTCTTCGGATATATGTGTGACATTTATTGTATGACTGAGAATCCCGAAACTCTGCACGTCCAGGTTGATGTTTGAATTGTCAGAGTCGATGAAGACACTGCTAAAGTAATCAGCAAATGCATCCACAATGGTAGTAGGACTGGAAAATGTGCTGTCAGTATAATGCATAATACCAGGTATTCTGGAGCGTCCCATTTTGGAATGGATGAAGGCCCAGAATTTTTTAGGATCTTGAGTGATGTCAACTTCAATTTTAGAAATATAGGCTCTATATGCTTTTCTTATTAGCAACTTAGTTCGAGCACGATACAGCTTAAACATTTCGTGATTGTGTGGAGTGGGATGGCGTTTAAATATGGTGAACATCTTCGATTTAAGGCGAATACAGCCAATTACTTCCCGGTCAAACCAGGGGGGATAACAACGCTTACGATATTTGGTGTAATATATAGGTACAGTCTGTTCAAATACAACACTTAAAGTATTGTAAAATTCACCACAAGCTACCTCCACATCAACGGCATGTTCCAAAAATGACCAGTCTAAGTTGAGCAAAAGTTCGTATAATAGCGGAAAATTGGCTTTCTTAAAATTAAATTGAGGAAACTCAGGGTTAATGGTGAAGTTTGTAAGTGGTTTGATAAAGGTGTCAAGTTCCACGTCCAGAGCGGGGTGATGGCTATCTTCGCCTAACAGAGGCCTGTCGGACTTACTCACGCTGCATTTCATCGTTGAGAAGACTAAATCCAGCAAACGATTATTGGCATTGAGGACTTCGTTGAATTGTTTCACTCTAAAAAAGCTTTCAAAATTATGAATTGTATGGCGACGTCTTTCATCACAAAATTCAGAGTTCTTATATGATGGGCAGTTGAAGTCACCAAGGATGAATAGGTTGTTATCAATATCACCAAACAGATCATAGAAACGGTCAAAAAATAAATCAAGGTCGTTGGTTGAGGTTGCAGGTGGAATATACAGAACAAACATATACAGTTTCTTAAGGCACTTATCATGTAAAGTAACTCCCACAATATCAATATCCGGAACAAGTGTTGTAAGAGAAGAACAGTCAATAGGCATTGAGGTATACTGTGCACGAACCGCCAGAAGTACTCCACCACCTCGCTGCGCACTGGTATTCCTGTCTTTACGATATACGACATACTCATCACAAAAAAGTTCTTCAGAGTAGACATTTGTTAGCCAGGTTTCCGTGATGGCGATGATATCAAAGACACAGGTTGAAGTAGCGTTGAAAAAAGCAGTAGATTTTGTACGTAATCCTCTCACATTCTGATAGTAGCAGGAATATTTGTAATTGGGCAAAGAATTTAGTTTAAAGAAGAGACATTATTTGGATTAGCAGTTCCATTCACAATGGTGGGAATGCCATTAACATATTTTATTGTAGCTTGATCGTTACCCGAGTCGCGTATAGCCTGTAGTTCACGACGAATTTCCTCAAGATATTTACGTTGGTCAGGACTTTGATCGTTGTAGAGTTTCAAGTTCTTGAAGGCACCAGTACTGAGAATAGCTTTATTTTTGAGCAGATTAATTACCATGTCAGGATGAGAGAGTTGAACTTTTAATAACCTTGGCTTATTCAGACTATTGCCACTGGTTCTAGGTTTGCCAAGCCGTTGAGATCTGACAATAACAGCTGCAGGATTAATTGAATTTAAGATTTCAGTTGCAGATTCATCATCTTTGCCTTGCTCAGCTAGTCCAGAAATGATTACATTGCTCATACGTTTCATCCTCTCGACTGATTCAGCAATCATCTCTTGTTTAACCTTGGGGGGCAATTCAAAAACTTTAGGAGAGGCTATCTGCTTTTCCAGAGCCACAAGCCGTGAGTGGAAATCGTTTTTCATGTCATTCAACATATTGAGCAAAGTGTCCAGTTTGTCTTCGCGAGATGTGCATTTTTGGCATAGAATTTTTACGGAGCTACTGTTTAACTGACGAATATGACGTAATACGTCAGGCTCTTGAAAACACGTAGAATGAATCTTTAACTTACATCCATCACAGATAACAGAAGGATCAGTAAGGTAAATCTCCAGATCACATTCCGGGCATAACGGCATTGTGCGCCCGTGTAAACACACTTAAGAAACCGTGGGTAAACAAACAAATGATAAGGTTGCGGCAAAAACTTGAGAGATGCACCGAGTTATTGTACAAAGTCACCATAAACTGCACCTTACGCACTTCAACTTAACTGCTATTGGGTTTATATTTGCGAAAAATAGTATATTGTATAACTAGAAGGAAAAGTATATTCCGGGATGAGGATGGGATTGCTGGACAAGACGCAGCCGAGTCCAGCAACCATCAGAGTCCCGGAATATATATTTTCCTTCGTGTTGCACATACTATTCGATCGCGCAAATAGACAAAAATAATGAAATTTTGAACTATTTTTTTAGGATTTTGCAGAGATTTGTCAGGTATTGATTAAAAAAAAGGCACATTCAACCCTTTTACATCTCAAGAAAAGTGACATGAATGAGATGTATACAGGCTGTTCCTATGGACACATGTCCGGAAACGCGTCGCTTCGTAAGGGAGTTACGCCCCTATATACAGGATGGTCCAAATGTATTAATACAGGGCTCTCACGGCCAAACGGTAAGATAAATGAGTAAAATAAAAAATCCAGGGTAAATTAGAATTAAGTACCTTTATTTTGTTGCCATTTTGGAACTCCCCATCTTATTGTATAATTGAGCAATAAATAAAAGTACATTTTTTTAAATGGCACCATGCATGTTTCTATTTTTTTTTGGATTCCCTTTGATGCTTTCTTTATTGGGGTGATTTTATTTTTTTGACAAATTGAACAGTAAACGCTAGTAAACGTAGAAATTTTTGTTGATTCAAATTTCGCGCGGTGATCCGGCAACAATGTGCTTCACCATTACTACGATGGAACCACCCTCATCTCACCGTATGTCTCCCACTCCCACTAGTTGTACTGTGTACACAATGAAGTAAACAGGCTATTTATTATTAGGCCCAATCAGATTCTTCCAGAGGGCGTGTACACACTACAACTACCCTGTAGTGGGGAGACATTCGGTGAGGTGAGGGTGGTTTCATCGAAGTGGTGAAGGGCATTGTTGCCGGATCACCGCGCGAAATTTGAATCAACAAAAATTTCTACGTTCACTGCTCAATTTGTCAAAAAAATAAAATCACTACCATAAAGAGCGCATCAAAGGGAATCCAAAAAAAAATTGAAACATGCATGGTGCCATTTAAAAAAATTTATTCATTGTTTATTGCTAAATTATACAATAAGATGGGGTTCCAAATTGCGACAAAATAAAGGTATTTAATTCTAATTTACCCTGGATTTTTTATTTTACTCATTTATCTTACCGTTTCGCCGTGAGAGCCCTGTATTAATACATTTGGACCACCCTGTATGTATCTATGTTCAGTTTTTTTTTAAATTACTCGAAAAATACGAAAATAACTGAATTTTTGAAAACAAAATTCGAAGACTTCATGTGCTGATAAAACAAATGGTGGTCATGTTGTATCAAATTTCATAGACGACATGCCAAAAAGGCATTGTTATTGGTCGTTTGCCACCAAAATTAATTAAATTTTCCTACTTGCTAAAACCTAAATTTTACTACTGCCCAAGTAACACGGGTTCGTCTAAAATATATATATTAGACGTCTACTTCAGATGACTATAGACGATCTACGCTAAACGGTAAATAGTCGTCCAGATGTCCGGGCGCTAGATGGTCTATGCGACGTCGCCCTTTGCGTCTTATAGAACTCCACTTTAGTCGTCGAATGGATGTCTATACTAGACGTAAATCGGTTTGAGATCAGGTTGATCTATAGGACGGCGACTTTTCACTTCTTATAGACCTCTACTTAGCTTTCAAATTGACGTCTTAAAGACGTACATTTTTTTTGGATAAGGTTGGTCTCTACGATGTCATTTTTAATGTCTTATAAATCTCCATTTTAGTTTTCAAATAGACGCCTACTACTTGATGATTTTTTACATCTCATTGATCTCTATGCATTTTAAAAATTAAACTTTGTATTGAATTAGCGTTTCTTATAAGGTTATGTTCTTAAATTAGATAAGATCAAAATAATAACACTATGATTTCACGTATGTCATCTAATAAACTCAAAACATAAAACTTATTATAACATTAAATACAAAACATATCTTTCAAGTTATGTATTACGTATGTCACATCTAATAAACTCAAAACAAAAAACTTATTATAATAACATTAAATACAAAACATATTTTTCATGTTACGTATTAGGTATAGGCACGTATGTTTTAACTAATTTAACTCAAAAAAAAAAATCATAACATTAAATACAAAACATATTTTTCACGTTATTTTTTGTCACATTTGGTCTGGTATCTTTGAGGCGCCAACCGCAGCCAATCCTGGGGACTCCGCCAACCTAAAACAAAAATCAAAAATCACGTGTCTAACTCCAGGTGGCATTCTATAACTTTATTCGCGTGCCATTGTCCTCGAACAATAAACCAAACAATATTTTTAATCAATTTTCCATAAATTAATGGCTGTGTCCAAATGTCAACATTATGATTTATTATTTGAATTTACCGCCAGATAATCCGGTTGGCGGGAAGAGCCCGCGACATAGCCCGCGATTCGCGCTACGCCAATATCTAATATGGCGGATTGGGAGAATAAAATGAGTCAGGAGGGCGGAGGGGCATTTTTAACCCCAACGAAGATTATGGAAATTTCACGTGGTTGATATGATCTTTACGGAAATTCGTCACTAATCATGTGAATTAATTATCTAATTACAATCTCATTACATAAGGTGCATTATAATACTGAGATTTTATTAATATTAATACAAATACATCTTATGTATAGATAACGCCGCGATCACCGAACGACAATTTATTTGTAAAAACGAAAACGTGATCAAATAACAGATTTTAGATGCGGCATTCAGGCTAAACCATACTGAAAAAATTACTTTCACACTTACCTTTTCTTCCCGTACAAAACAACACACTACACTATAGTACACCCCTAATTATTATTAACTTAAATTGAACGCAGACAGACTAAACTGAAACTGAACTGCCTGAACGGGGTGCGTCGTGGACAGTTAGACGAGTCCATTCTGATTTCACCCTCGATCGCCTGCGCTAGCAACCCCCAGCGGTCGGACGGAGCCGAACCAGAAACCGTAAACAACCGAAGTCGTCCTTCTCGCATAGCAACAACCAAGCTGTTGCTCGCATTGCATTCGCATCGCATTACATGGAATCTTACCTCTCACTCTAACATTATACACGCCAGTGTCGAATCAAAAATTTTCTGGATCTATAGTAATGAATTTATGAGTTACCTACACTATTACCTATCTCATTATACCATTATTAAAAATAAACAACTTAGGCCGGCACCAATTGTTTTTGATTGAAATAGGCAGTTTGAATTCACGAATTCACGATGTAATTGCAATGTCTAGGTACCTAATCTATAATAAAAAAAACGTGCATTGTCGTAATACATAATATAGGTACCTTACCTAATGCTTGAATATAATGCATAGGTAGGTGCTTACATAGGTATCTGCTAAATGTCAATTATATGCAATTAGACCACACAACCCCCATGTTCGTTAGAAAAGTAATGGGAGTCAGGATAGTGTCTTATATTGTTGATTCTCGTTAAACACCTAGTCAACGTATACCATTTGACTGAAGGGAACATAGGTACCTAAACTTTATTCCGACTGCACGCATGGCATTTCTACGTATTTTTTGCGCTTAAACATTTTACTGAAATTTTATCACTAAACCAAAACTTTGTGGTTTAATTAGAGTCTAGCCCTCCATATTTAGTATACATCTAACAAATACGTGTACCTAATTAGTCGTAATATAATGCATATCTCTTAAATGTCTATTAAATGTAAGTAATTAGACCTGAAATCACAATAATGCAGGTTGACTCACGTATGTCTATTAGACATTTAGTCAACGTTTGCCAGTAACTCATGGGAAAATAGACCGAAATTCCGATTGCACCCTACGCATTTGTATTTTCGTGGTGTAAAACGCCTCCTTATATTGAAATTTTGCCAGTAAACAAAATTTTGTCACTTTTTGAAAGTCTAGGGTAAACATTCATTAGATATCTAATAAACATGAACAATTAGACGTAAAATAATGCACATCACTTTGACATCTACTAGGTGTACATTGATAGACCAAGATGAGAAATAGACGACTAGACCACGTATAGACATCTATTAGACTAACCTGTGTTACTTGGGTGGGATTTTTCAAAATTTTATGAGTTTTGATAAAAGGGCACTAAATTTGAAGACATTTTTGGAAACGACATTAGAAAATGTTTCATATTCTGATAAAGAAAATGGGAGTTTATTAGTCAAATTTCAAAGTTGATTTGCCAAAATGGCATCAAAACAAGTTTTTGTTTATTGTCACCATTCTGAAACGTCTTCAAATTCTGGTTTTAAATAAAACAAAATTCATTCGCCTTTAGTACCCTTTGTGTAGAAAAATCGAAATTTTGTAATAACATTTAAACCACGTTATAGCCCAAACTACTGGATCGATTTGGCTGAAATTTGCTACATGGAGATTAGGTGGCCCGTTGAAGAGCTGAAAGGCGTTTTTTATACGGGAAGTGTCATTTAGCCTTTAAAATTTTGAACACAAAACACAGAAATCAAAGACCCACGCGATGGGGAGGTTTCAGCCGCTTTTCTGCTGCCAATTTTTTTCTCTAAAATTGCGATTTTCAATTTTTTCGGGATTACTCAGGAACGAATCCAGATAAAGGAAAATTGTTTACATATTCTGAATCACTTTGAAAAAAAAGCGCAACTGTTTTCTACCTCTTAACAGTTTGCAAGTCCCCTCGCAAGTCCCCAATGGTAAGCCGCGAAAAATTCACCACCCTGTATTATTGTTTTTGTTGTTAAAATGAAAATGTTAAAACTTATTGTGGAAATAACAAAAAATTGAATGATCTTTTGGTATTTATAGGTCTAGCTGCCAAATTTTAATCAAGAGTCAATCTCTTGCTGAGGGGCCCTGGTTTAGTTAATATTTTGAACTGTTAAAAATAATTATTTTAATCGGGAAGATGCAGGGGAGATCCGGGGAGATACATGACAAATATTTGATCAGAAAGATCGAGGACATCCCGAGGAGATGTAGAAAAGGATATCCTTTGCCTCAGAAAGTGATGCGTGACCATACAAGTACTTTTTTTTACAAATTAACAGTATCCTCTTCCTAACCATATGGAACAGTCGAGGGAACAGTACAATGAGTAGTGTTTTGTATGACTCAGCCGAGGGGTTGGCCACAGCGCAGTACTTTAGCAATACCGAGTAGTACGAAGCAGTCTCTGGCAGTATAGCTGTGCTTTACACGAAAAATCAGTATGGCCATCTCCTCGCTTGATACACAGGGTGTGCACGAATCTCGTAGCAGAATTCCTACCATTGATTCCAACCAAGTTTTGCGTGAAAAAGGAAAAATTTCTTTGCACTCCCGACATCAGTGACTTTTTTTAGGGACTAAAGCGTAGCATTTCATCTACGACACATTTCAGAGCTCTTAACATAACGATCCGCAAAGCTTTATGCTCTGTTTTACGATGGTTTTAACGAGGTTCTCGTCTCTTTTCAGACTCAACGACCTGAGATAGGAATAATGCAAGCTTTAGAATCTCTTAACGACACTCAAGTGAACGAGTTTCTATGCGGCAAGGCCCCCCTCAACTTGAGCATGCGTTTAGGCGATCACATGATGCTGATCCAACTCCAATTAAGCACCGTTTCGGGAACCAAACCACCTGTAGTCTCCGGAGCACCACCGCCCACCAACCCTCCAAGCCTTCTACAAGCATCTAGAAACCTCCAGCACACACTTCGAAGACTGTCAGCCGACGTTTTCTCCGGACGGGATAGAGGTAAGCTATCTTTTGCCCTTTTTGAAATTTAGAGAAAACACGCTTTTCTTCCTTCAGTTGTTGATTTCAAATAAGATGTTTCGAAAATTCGTGAGTTAATGAGTAAAAATGTACATATTTTGAAAATACTACGCTCACGACTCGTGCAGGTGGAGGTAGCACATTTTGCTAGAATTCAAGTGTGTGCGAATCAACAGATAGTGTTATTCCCAGATGCGTGAAGTTAGTAACAAGATGTAAGCAGGAATGTTGGGACCTATTCCTGCTTTTGCTGCTACGTTCCTGCTTTATCCTGCCGAAAACCCGGAGCCAGCAACACTAACCGTTTTCGAGACACTTTGAAAAATGTTATTGTTGCTAACTTCACATCTTATAACGAACGTTATAACTTTTCAGGGTGGATTAACATCTGAAATGAAATTCAAGATACCTGATGGTAGTCTCTGAAATATTCTCGGAAAAACTTGTTTATCACTCAACTTTGATTATGTACAGCCGGGGACTTTGAAGACTGTATCGCAACTTGCTAAATGTTTGCCAATTCATCAGGCAAACATTAAACGAATTTCAGCGATGCAGACGACCAAGTGGGGTGGGCATTTTCAAAGTCCCCGACTGTACTACTCACATAAAACAAGAAAACTTGGTTGCCAAGAGTGACGTTATCTATCAAGTATCTTGAAAACTGTTGGTGTTGCTCAGTTGGCACTTTAAGCAGGATAATACAGGAATATAATACAACACAAGCAGGAATATGTTGCAATATTACTTCTGCTTATACATTGTTACCAGATGTGAAGTTAGCAACAATATTTTTCGAAATATTTCGAAAACGGTTAGTGTTGCTGGCTCCGGGTTCTCGGCAGGATAAAGCAGGAATGTAGCAGCAAAAGCAGGAATAGGTCCCAACATTCCTGCTTACATCTTGTTGCTGACTTCACGCATCTGTTATTCCCTACTAAATGTGTTGAAAATACCGGAACTTATTAGATACTTAAATTAATGATGAAAACACTTACTTACAACAACTTAAACCGTTCTTTGACTTTATTGTATTTGCATGTTAATCCGACGGCCACGGTGAAAAGAGTGGGTCTTAAAATTTAATATTAAACATTCAAAGTACCTACTACTTTAGTGACGTATAGCATTTAATCGCCAGGGGATTATACCATAGTCCATAGTTACTAAAATTTATTCATTATTGAAATACATTTGTCGGTACATTATCAATTTTTTTACTAACGGGTTTGAAACCGAAAAAAATTCTAATATAAGAAAAGTGTTTGTGAACAGTCCTTTGGTCGTTTTCATTCACGCCGGTACCCAGGCCGGATGTGTTCGGATAGCACGTGTTAGCGACCCTTCTATTATCGTTTTTTAACCTCCCCACTCCACTTCACCATTTAAAAAAAAAGGGAGGTTACTGCAATCACTAAAATTTTCGAATTCGAGATAAGACCGGATCTGTACGTTTTGAGGTCTCAGAAACCCAAAAAAGTGGTTTTTAAAATGTGTCTGTATGTATGTACGTACGTTCGTTCGTACGTACGTTCGTTCGTACGTACGTTCGTTCGTTCGTTCGTTCGTTCGTTCGTAAACACGCCACAGCCCAAACTACTCGACCGATTTGGCTGAAATTTGGTACGTGTGCATGTGATAACCCAACTTAGATCTGAAAAGCTTTTGGAGCCAATCGTGCAACCAGAAATGCCGTTTTGGCACATCAACTTTTAAATTTTAAATGTAAACCCCCATCTTTCACGTCACAATAAGAAAGGCCTTCAGATTCTGCTTCCAAAGATGTATTCACTGTCAGTGCCCTTTTGACCAAAAACTAAAAATATCGAGATTTTTATCGGACTTTAAAATCGCGGTACAGCCCAAGCCCCTGAACCGATTTGGCTAAAATTTTGCACATGGGGATTGTATTACACGTCGAAGAGCTGAACAAATGTTGGATTCAATCGACCCACGGAAAGTGCCGCTTTGGCACACCAATTTCCAAATTTAAAGTATTCTCTCATTTACCCATCCAAAACAAATTTTTGAAAGATTAATTGCCACCATTAGAAGGGTCTTCGAATTCTGGTTTTAAATGAGATAAAATTTATTCGCATTTATTTCCCTTTGGGTAGAAAAATCGAAATTTTGAAGTAACACTGAAACCACGTTATAGCCCAAACTACTGGAAGGATTTGTCTGAAATTTGGTACATGGAGGTCAGGTGACCCGTTGAAGAGCTGAAAGGCTTTTGGGAGCAATTGGTTAACGGGAAGTGCCATTTAGGCATATTAACTTTAAAATCTTAAACACAAGTCACGGAAATCAAAGACCCACGCGTTGGGGAGGTTCCAGCCGCTTCTCTGCTGCCTTTTTGAATTGACTTGGCTGAATAGCCTTAGCTGCTGAGGCAAATGAAAAATTGAAAAAGAATAAGAAGAAACATTTTTTTCTACCTAACCTCACTGCACTTTGTTGGCCTCTGGTTGATAGGAAAACAGCTCCTTCCGGCCAGAACCTATCAATATTTTATCAATTTATTGGCAAAACTCTACCCCGAGAACCTTCTCATCGGCTTCAACGTAGAATCATTATTCACCAACATCCCTATCCCAGATACCACGAATATTTTATCTTCGCTCTTCCACGACTTCCCAATATATCTTCTGATCCTCGTCGAATAATGCCTGTTTTCAACATACGTCCAATTTCTATGTAGGTACATTCTATTCCCATGAGTCCGGTATGGTAAGAGCATCCCCCCTTTCCCCAATAAGGACTCAAATCTTCATGGAAAGCTTCGAAAAACAATCCGTGGATTTTTCTTCCCCTTACAACCCAAATGTTAGTTTATATAGGTACGTCGATGACACGTTCTGAATCAACCCGGTTTAGCGAACCAAGCTGATGATTGTTGACTGATGCATTGACAGTAAAAATTAGAAATTAAAATTATTTATTGCGGTTAAAACACAAATGCAAGATGGGATTTATTAACAAATAATCAAAATATGACTTTTTTGAAGAATTATCAGGGGGCCCCCCTAAAATGTACACAAAAGATGAAGAAGAGCTGGAGCGATCCTTTCTTGGTAGATTTATAGACTTTTGTCCAAGGATGGCGTCGATGAGTGAATATATTCTTTAAAGGCACCTGTAGTCAATATGGAGACGCACAATAGAGATGTTGTCGTTGCGCTAGATTTTTAAAGTCTAAAGTGCAGAGTGGAGCTTGGTTGAGTATAGAAGGTAGTTAGTCATTGCGCACATTTTGGTGATTGCGTCGTGACGTCACTAAGTGTAATCCATTAATCGGTGACTAAACGTAGCATTTCAAGCCGAAAATGACAGACGTTATGGCAAAGCGATGGCGCATTTCAGGCAGGCCAGTGGCTCTCAACTTGTTTTTACACTTGCTCAGAAGATTCTATACTAAACCAAGAAGAGGAATGCGCACGTTGGTAGTTCCACCGCTCACCATGTTGGTTCAGGGCCATGGGCTAGTGGAGCTAGGCAACCAGGGATACGGAAAGGTGTACATGATATAGGAATACTATAGGATAGGGATGAAAAACGTTCGTAATTTGAGAACGTGGTTCGTGAGTCATTAAATCCAAGCATTCAGTTCACCATGGAACGTGAATCCAAGGGATGACTCCTTCTTGGATATCTTCGTCTCTAGGAAAGCTGATGCAACATTAGGTCATGCACGGACCGTTATCTCAACGCCCAGTCACACCATCATTCAGCCCAGAAAGCTTCCTTAGCCCAAAGAGCCTTCTCTCTTAGCAAACCCCAACATCTTCAAGAGGAACTAACCTATCTAATCAAGGTTCTTCAAGCCAACAACTGTAATCCAAGAGATATCCAACGAGTCATTCAAAGACAATGCCTCCCCTCTACCCAGATCCAACATTGTGTAATCGGTTCGAATGGTTCCAGACTCAGGTGTTGTCCCTGCTAGCAAAAGTGATACAAATTAGCCCTTAAAAGATAGTAAGGGGCACCACCTACTTAACAGACTACACCCTGCAGTAGGTGCATTGAGTCTGGGACCTCTCTAAGAATGGATGAGGATTAGCTGTGAGGGATACTAAATAAATACTCCGGATTAAAATCGTATATACAGTATTTATTCCGCGAAACGATGTGCGAGCACAACCCCAACCATGAAAATCTCCTTCAAAGAGCACAACTGCTCGAGTGATCCCTAGTTAACCGCTTGATCAAGATAGCTATCTGAATACTTCGCCGATTAACGCATTTACACCTAACGAGACCTCACGAAGGGTATTGATCCGACACTAGACAATATTATTCATAACGCACTAAATGAATCCGAAATAATCTCAATAACAACAACACGTGGTATAACAAAGGGGTAGCTAACGTAGTTACCCACTAGCTGACTTGATCCCGAAGGATAAAATGAATTATCGTAAAAATCAGACTCGTTCTTAAAATTAGCAATAATAAATCTGGCCCGGCTTGATGGTTCCTTCTTGTCCGATGGCCAACGTCAGGTCGTCCTATCCAAGCCCTTTTGGGAGTCTTTTCAGGAACCCGAGTGGATTCCGAGCCCTGAATTAATGACGAAGTCGTACTACCCTGGAGAGCTTCCTGGAGTGGAATAATGACGTAGTCTTTGAGATAGTGGAATAGTCAAACGTGGTTGATTCACCCCCTAACTGATTAGTTAGCCCCTAGATATCTGCTAGATAACGACCCTAAAATAAAGCCTGAAGCATGCTTTTGACATAACCCCAAATTTACCTTAATCATCGTAAGGGTAACGATTCCAACAATCACTGATAATGAAGCCAACTAAATATCTTCGCCGATTACTTCGATAAATATGGATTTTCTAGTTTAGCCCCACATTAATAAAATCGGAAACATTTCATCGAAGATGAAGATGACCAAACAGGAAGACGAATTCAACACACCATCTGTCAACAGTGTCAATTCAAACCGGAAACACCCACGGCGCAAGTCCAACTAAAACCTAGGCCTGAAAAGTGTGTTGCCTACGTCGCTTCCCATTAATAAATGTTTAGCGTCAAAAGTGACCATTACAATTGATATGGCCCCACCAATTGCCACTACTATTCTACCCTATATTCGTCACCGATAAACTCAGCAAGATTCTTTTCAAATATAACGTCCTCACAAGGTTCGCCCCCCCTCAAAGTTATTCCAGTTCTTAGAACCTGTAGGAGATGTCATCCTCCTGCAGTTGGAAGGGGTGTATGAAGTTCCTTGTTCGGGCAGTCTGTCGTATATCCCCAAAGTTTGGAAAAGTGTTCTTCAGCCCCAGATCCGTTAAAATCACTCGAGCATCACTATAACCAGGGATAACAAGTACGGAGCGTTGCATATTGTAAAGAACCTGTCACGTGGTACGTTTAAATGTAAACCCTGAACGCTACCGGTTTAGGGGTGTGTAAGTGGTGGATAATACAAACATAAGAAACCTACGTATAGACATGGACTATCAGGCGATTGTAAATAAAATGACAAATGGCGAAGATTTTGCTGAAATTGTGAATTTAGTAGTGCCAAATCGACGCAATTTTAGACCAAGAATAAATCACTTTGAAAAATGGACACAATACATTATTGACAAAATTAGAGAAGACATTCCACCAATCGGTAAAGAAATGCGGTTTTATTTCATAGAATGTGTGGACCAATTTAATATTAACCTCCCCAACCCCATCAAAATTTAAAAAAATGGGAGGTTACTGCAATCACTAAAATTTTCGAAATCGAGATAAGACCGAATCTATACGTTTTGAGGTCTTAGGAACCCAGAAAAGTAGTTTTTAAAATCTGTCTGTATGTACGTACGTGTGTTTGTAAACGCTCTACAGCCCAAACTACTGGAGCGATTTGGCTGAAATCTGGTACATAGGCATCTCATAGCCTAACTTAGATCTGAAAAGCTTTTGGAGCCAATCGTGCAACCGGAAATGCCATTTTGACACATCAACTTTTAAATTTTAAATGCAAACCCCCATTTTTCACGTCACCATAAGAAAGACCTTCAAATTCTACGTCTGAAAATGTATTCATTCTTAGTGTCCTTTTGACCAAAAATTTAAAAAATTATTTTTATCGGACTTTAAAATCGCGGTACAGCCCAAGCCCCTCAACCGATTTGTCTGAAATTTTGCACATGGGGATTGTATTGCACGTCGAAGAGTTGAGCAAATTTTGGATTCAATCGGCCCACGGAAAGTGCCGTTTTGGCACATCAATTTCCAAATTTAAAATTGTTCTCTCATTTAACCATTAAAAACAAGTTTTTGAAAGATTTACTGTCACCATCAGAAAGGTCTTCAAATTCTGGTTTTAAATAAGACAAAATTAATTCGCATTTGGTGCTGTTTGGTTCAAAAAATCGAAATTTTATAATACCACTAAAAATACATTATAGCCCAAATTACTGAATCGATTTGGCTGAAATTTGGTACATAAAGATTGGGTGACCCGTTGAAGACCTGAAGGGCTTTTGGAAGCAATTCGTCCAAAAGAAGTGTCATTTAAACATATCAACTTTAAATTTTAAATACAAGGCCTCTTTTTTTATATCGCCATTAGAAAGACGATCATATTCTGGTTTTAAAAATGTATTCACAGTTTCTGCCATTTCAGTAGAAAATAGAGAAAAAAATCTTTCTCATTAAAAGCGAGCGGGCTGACAGTGGATGACATAAAGTGGCAGTTATTGTCAAAAAGATGGCAAAAGATTAACCTTAAAAGGAACATATTGTCAAATGTGATCGATGATGTTCGAGGTGATGTTGGTATTTGTCAGAAAATTGCGAAATTAGTCACAGACGACAAGGATAAAAAAAATTCTGTTGAATTGACTACTATCTACACAGAATACAAAGATCCACGCGATGGGGAGGTTCCAGCCGCTTCTCTGCTGCATTTTTTTTTTTAGAAATCATGCTTTATCAGCAGAACAAATGGTTTTAGGCGCCTTTCGTTTTTTGGCAACAGGGTCAATGCTCCACGTTATTGGCGATCTCAATGGAGCTCATAAGTCAACAGCTATAATAGTCGTCTAATTCCAAAAGTGATTGATAAAATTGCAAGGCTATCTGAGTTTATTGAAATGCCGACTACAGATGAAGAGATGCAAGAAGTGAGACAGGAGTTCTACAATATTGCACGATTCCCTCGTTGCACCCATATAAAAATAAGAAATCCTGGTGGCAATGACGCCGAATTGTATAGAAATAGAAATGATTTCTTCTCTTTTAATGTTCAAGCTGTGTGTGATGCCAATCTTATTATACGAGATATAGTTTGTAGATGGCCCGGATCATCACATGACTCCACAATATTTCGAAATTCACGAGTTAAGGCTGATTTAGAAGGGGGATTGTATGGAGAAGAAATCTGATTCTGGGTGATGGTGGATATTTTTGCTTGTTCCCGTTGTTAATTTCTTTGTACCGGATTGCCTTGCACCAATTCCTAGATTTTTCTCAGCAATGCTAATCTTAAATTACCTTCCGAAAAAGCAGGATTATTACTTTACTCTCTTTAAGAAAACTACCCAAAAGGAATGGCGGAAAATATATCGTTACAATATTTTTGTATAGGGTCGGTTTTGGGAATGCCTAACCATGTCTATACTCAGTGAACTCTATGTTATACAACAACACTGGAATCCCGGATGCTGAATGTACATACACAAAGTGAGGCAGGCCTAAGTATGCAACCTGCAGTACTTTAGTAAATCTATCTCTGTCTGACACAGTACATCGGTGTTCGATTTAAGTAATTCTCATTTTCGGATGACACAACACACTCCGAAGTCAGAGAGTGACACATATACTAAAATAGCGCCTTCTCTATCCCTTCCAGTTTTTGTATAACATAGAGTGCATTGTCTATACAGGTCTATACTGAACCTTAAACATACCTTAAACTCAGTCGCAATTGTAAATTGTTGGTTGCCTATACTAAAATCGTACGTTAATGAACAAAACAGGCTATTAATGTACGATTTGTTATACGATAATGAAACAATCAACCAAAAACCTGTTTCTAATTCTAATTTTATGTAATTGCCACTGTAACTGTCAATTTGCGAGACACAACCCCTCCATTTTGGGGCTGCGGTACTTTCTCGTAACTCTAGGTGCTAAAGTGATCTTTTTCCACCCTTAACTATCGACTTATATTTTATATAAACTGTTGTTTCAGGTCGTCGAGAAAGCGTCTATTCTGGAACGTTCAGTGGCGCGTTAAACCCCGCGTTACAAGACCCCAAAGGGCGTCCGCGTCGCGACGTCGCCACCATAGTCCATATACTAAATGATCTCCTATGTTCAGTACCCGAATTCCGCAGTGTAAAACGGAAAAGATCCGAAGAACCAGCTTCTGTCCCCGAACAGGAAGACGAACCAACCACGTCTACATGCAGTGAGGACCAAAACTTGCGCACGCGCGGCAAACTCGAGCAGCTGCGCCTAGTAATGGGGGAAAGACGCGAACGTAGACGCCAACGTAAACAGAAACCGTACTCGTTGCCTCCTAGTGATACCGACACTGTAACCGCATAAAGATTATCTTCCTTTATATTTGTACATAAATTAATTCTTTCGTACTTCTAAGACTTGCGTTGGAGCTCTTTTGGGGGATTTTCAAAGAGTTTTAATGTGAACCGTGCTGTAATGTGCATTTGTAAGGTCTTTAAGTTTTAGTGAATCCTGTTAGCGTAATTGTTTCTATTTTTTCTGTTTTTTGTTGTAAGTTGTAACTATTTTTAGATATGCAAAGCAATTAAAGGTTTAGATGTTAAGAAGATTCGTTTAATCAGACTTACCGCAATCAGAACCTTTCTTTGTTTCGGATTCTCCACCAACTTGTTTGGTGTAAAATTATTGATTGGTTATGTTATTAAAGTATTTTCGAAAACGGTGGTGCAGTTTTTTTCTTCTCTGTTATTTATAATGTTCCTACCATAATACTAACATTCCAAGTCCCTATGTCTATTGGCTACGTACAGTCGAGAAACTAAATAATGCACTTTTTGTTGATCTGTTGTCCGGATAACTCTTTATCTGCACATGGTCCGAAGTTTCTTGACTTACCAACACAACCCCCAACTGGTGCCGAACCTAATATCAGATAGAAATCACCACTACCGATGGTGGTGTCTCAAATTCTATGCGTAACGCTCAAGACCCGAGTGCATGACTTACTTTCTCGACTGTACCACATCTTAAAAATTTCACAGTTATTTTTGGTAATAATTGTTAGATATAGCCCGTTCTTACAAGTTTACATTTTTTCATAAATATTATGATAGAATCTCATTGGTTGAGGTAAAATGGAAACTAAACAGCTGCCGGAAGACAGTTTTTCATTTTATTTTGTTTTTAAACACATAAAAATACAGAGGTTAAATGAAGGTGTTATCTAATATCTATTGTATTTAATGAGATTATATTAGAGATTTTCTAAAAAAGTGGAAATTTAAAAGAAGGGGCTATATCTAATAATTGCTGCCTAGTAATTGTTAGATATAGCCTATATCTAACTGTTAGATACCTTATTTTTCGCCGACGGTCCGTAATGGGACAGTTTTTGTATAAAAACGCTAATTTTGAAATATTTACAAGCTTTTTGTTACTTCCGGTTTTACCGGAAGTGCCGTTAACTTTGTTATTTTAAATAGCAAAGTGGACGGTTTTTTACGCGATTCGAAAAACATTTTAATTCGCTTTACAATCACCAAAAATGTCACCGTAAGTTTCAAAGATGGCCGCCAGAGGGTCGATATATTTTTAGTCAAGTTGGCTGTGATTTCTGCCATTTTAAGATAAAAGTGGTTATTCAGATTAGTACAGGTGTCCTCTAAAATGTGCCTATTATCTAAATAGTAAACATTTCCATAAATTTTCTAATGCAAAGTTGTTCGTTTTTTGGAAAATGTTCTCAATTCAGATAGCTTATCCCGCTTGGTATATCCTGTTTTTTGCTGTCCATTAGAGAAAGAAAGAATAAAAATTTAGTTTTAGCTCAAAAAACGTACATACCTTTCCATTTAAAATTAAGGTAAAACTTGGTTTAGAAAATCAACGATTTAGCAAAAACAAGGTTAAGAAACGAACAATTTTGCCTTAGAAAATTATGAAAATATTTATTTTTTAGACAATAGGCACATTTTAGAGGATTCTTGCACTAATTCTGAATAGTCACTTTAACATTTAACTTAAAATGGCAGTAATCATAGCCAACTTGACTAAAAGCATTTCGGCCGTCTGGCGGCCATCTTTGAAACTTGTGGTGAGCTTTTTTGATATGATTGTAAAGAGAATTAAAATGTTTTTCGAATAGCATAAAAAAATCGTCACCTTGCTATTTAAAATAACAAAATTAACGTAACTTTCGGTGAAACCGGGAGTAACAAAAAGTTTGTGAATGTGTCAAAATTAACGTTCTTATAGGCATATGTAGGGGAGAGTGGTACAATATGCTCCCCCTAATGGAAGAATCGCTGTAAAATCGAATTAACTGGTTCCTTTAAGCTGATTTTTTTATGAAAACAAGATACAACCTTTTGGTAGCTTACATAATTTTTTTCTATTTCGGTTTCCTAATGAACACTTTATAGCACCCAAACGCGTTCTCTAATGTGCTCTATTAGAGCACGGCTTTTGTTTACATCGTAACCTAGACAACGATTGTGTCCAACAATCGCCAACTGTCAGGCGAACATTGACCAGTCTATGAAAATCGAGAACCAATTTTTATGATGAGTATCCGAAATAGAAGAAATTGTATAAAAAACGTGTTTCATAAGGCTCTTATCGCACTCGGATTTTGTAAAACTCGGGCTTTTCGCCCTCGTTGTCCAAACATCCTCGTGCAATAATAATTGGCCTTATGAAACGTGTTTTTTAATATACTATTTTGTGAATTAAATTTCGAGAAGGACGACGATAAAAATAATTGTACCACGAGCATGCAAAGGGATCATAGACATGGCTGGGGTAAAATGATCACTGCTCTATAATATGTATTTACCTATTGTAAACTATAAAATTTGTCTGTGCCCTTGACTCACCGCTTTAGCACCATTATAGTGGAACCAAAAACTCCTTACTTGCTGGTTTAATGGGTAACATTTCTTTGCTGAACGGCTTCTAAGGCGTTATAAGCATACCACTCTTGTCTGGTAGTTTTTTTCATATAAATGATGATATTAAGTGACACTTTGATTGGAAATAGAAATTTATTTACAGTAATTTTAATATTAAAATATAAAGAACGAAAAAAGTTGGAATCATTTTACCCCAAACATTTGGGGATCGTTTTACCCCAAGTGCATGAACAATACATAAGGCTTTATGTTAACAAAACATATACCTGAGGGAAACTTTTGGAAAATGTTCTGACGCTACGTTCAGCCATAAATTTTAATTTTTTCTTATATGTTAAATAAAATACTTAAAGCAGGTTGAAATAGCACCTACCTTAGACCAGACCTGCAGAATTTAAAAAACCGTGAAGGGTTCTGTCAAAAACAATTGGGCGCATAATCTATCAGCTAGAAAGTCGCCTTACCGACGTAGAGCAACTTTTACAACAATTTTGTGAGATGGCATCATTCATGTTCATTTTAAAGGGAGGGATCATTTGTGGATGTGAAGTTTGCTCCGCTAAATTGCTCCGAAAAATGGATGCCGTTTACGTCCGGCAACGCAGCAAATTCACCTGCCTGATTGTTGTAAACCAAGATGACAATTAAATGTCAAAATTAAAAACGCAATTTATCACGATATAGAGGACTTTTAGGCAATTACCTCACTGAAAATGGTTCCATTTGAACACAATGGATCATACCACGTCCACTTTCGTAGGTGTCTTGCAAAAATTACTTAACAAAATCACTGCTTAAAGTTGCTCGTGTCAGGGCCCCAAATCTGCGTAATAAGGTCAACGTAGATCAAACCAATGTCCAAAACATTTAGGTGCATTGCCTATGATGGCATTTTCATAAAGAAATTTACAAAAAAAATATGGGAACCGTCTGCTCCCTCGCAAAATATAGTTGATAGAATCGAGACATGGGGGCGGCCCCAAACAGGTCAAGGAGGTCAACGTAGATCAAACCAATGCGCGGGACACTTAGAGGCAACGCCTACGATGACATTTAGAGAAAGAAAATTTAAAAAAAATAATGGGAACCTCCTACTCCCTCGCAAAATATGTTGATAGAATCGAAAACATGGGGGCGGCCCCAAACAGAAAACAAGGAGGTCAACGTAGAACAAACCAATACGCGAAACACTTAGAGACAACGCCAACGATTAGATTTAGAGGAAGAAAATTTAAAAAAAATAATGGGAACCTCCTGCTCCCTCGCAAAATATGTTGATATGATTTAGACATGGGAGTGACCCCAAACAGGACAAAGGAGGTCAACGTAGATCAAACCAATGAGCAGAACACTTAGAAGCAACACCTACAATGAGACTGACTTAAAGAAAATTAAAAAAAAATTATGGGAACCACCTACTCCCTCGCAAAATATAGTTGATATAGAGTCGAAGACATGGGGGCGGCCCCAAACAGGACAAGGTGGTCAACGTAGATCAAGGCAATGCGCGAAACACATAGAGGCAACGCCAACGATTAGATTTAGAGAAAGAAAATTTAAAAAAAATAATGGGAACCTCCTGCTCCCTCGCAAAATATAGTTGATAAAGTCGAAGACATGGGGGCGGCCCCAAACAGGACAAGGAGGTCAACGTAGATCAAGGCAATGCGCGAAACACTTAGAGGCAACGCCAACGATTAGATTTAGAGAAAGAAAATTAAAAAAAAATAATGGGAACCTCCTGCTCCCTCACAAAATATAGTTGATAGAGTCGAAGACATGGGGCCGGCCCCAAACAGGATAAGGAGGTCAACGTAGATCAAGGCAATGCGCGAAACACTTAGAGGCAACGCCAACGATTAGATTTAGAGAAAGAAAATTAAAAAAAAATAATGGGAACCTCCTGCTCCCTCACAAAATATAGTTGATAGAGTCGAAGACATGGGGCCGGCCCCAAACACTTAGAGGCAACGCCAACGATTAGATTTAGAGAAAGAAAATTAAAAAAAAATAATGGGAACCTCCTGCTCCCTCGCAAAATATAGTTGATAAAGTCGAAGACATGGGGGCGGCCCCAAACAGGACAAGGAGGTCAACGTAGATCAAGGCAATGCGCGAAACACTTAGAGGCAACGCCAACGATTAGATTTAGAGAAAGAAAATTAAAAAAAAATAATGGGAACCTCCTGCTCCCTCACAAAATATAGTTGATAGAGTCGAAGACATGGGGCCGGCCCCAAACAGGATAAGGAGGTCAACGTAGATCAAACCAATGCGCGAAACACTTAGAGGCAATGCCTACGATAAGATTTAGATAGAGAAAATAAAAAAAATTAGTGGGAACCATCTGCTCCCTTGCAAAATATGTTGATAAAATGGAGACATGGGGGCAGCCCCAAACAGGACAAAGGAGGTCAACGTAGATCAAACCGATGCGCGAAACACTTAGAGGCAATGCCTACGATGGGATTGAGGTAAGGAAAATTTAAAAAAATTAATGGCAACCATCTGCTCTCTCGCAAAATATGCCACCCCCATATCTCAATTTTATTAACATATTTTGCGAGGAAGCAGGTGGTTCCCATTATTTTTTTTAAATTTTTTTACCCTAAATCTAATCGTTGGCGTTGTCTCTAAGTGTTCTGCGTATTGGTTTGATCTACGTTGACCTCCTTATCCTGTTTTGGGGCCGCCCCCATGTCTTCGATTTTATCGACATATTTTGCGAGGGAGCAGGTGGTTCCCATTATTTTTTTTTAATTTTTTTACCCTAAATCTAATCGTTGGCGTTGTCTCTAAGTGTTCTGCGTATTGGTTTGATCTACGGTGACCTCCTTATCCTGTTTTGGGGCCGCCCTCATGTCTTCGATTTTATCGACATATTTTGCGAGGGAGCAGGTGGTTCCCATTATTATTTTTAAATTTTTTTACCCTAAATCTAATCGTTGGCGTTGTTTCTAAGTGCTCTGCGTATTGGTTTGATCTACGTTGACCTCCTTATCCTGTTTTGGGGCCGTCCCCATGTCTTCGATTTTATCGACATATTTTGCGAGGGAGCAGGAGGTTCCCATTATTTTTTTTTAATTTTCTTTCTCTAAATCTAATCGTTGGCGTTGCCTCTAGGTGTTTCGCGCATTGCCTTGATCTACGTTGACCACCTTGTCCTGTTTGGGGCCGCCCCCATGTCTTCGACTCTATCAACTATATTTTGCGAGGGAGTAGGTGGTCCCCATCAATTTTTTTAAATTTTCTTTAAGTCAGTCTCATCGTAGGTGTTGCTTCTAAGTGTTCTGCTCATTGGTCTGATCTACGTTGACCTCCTTTGTCCTGTTTGGGGTCACTCCCATGTCTAAATCCTATCAACATATTTTGCGAGGGAGCAGGTGGTTCCCATTATTTTTTTTAAATTTTTTTACCCTAAATCTAATCGTTGGCGTTGTCTCTAAGTGTTCTGCGCATTGGTTTGATCTACGTTGACCGCCTTATCCTGTTTTGGGGCCGCCCCCATGTCTTCGATTTTATCGACATATTTTGCGAGGGAGCAGGTGGTTCCCATTATTTTTTTTAAATTTTCTTTCTCTAAATCTAATCGTTGGCGTTGCCTCTAAGTGTTTCGCGCATTGGCTTGATCTACGTTGACCTCCTTGTCCTGTTTGGGGCCGCCCCCATGTCTTCGACTCTATCAACTATATTTTGCGAGGGAGCAGGAGGTTCCCATTATTTTTTTTAAATTTTCTTTCTCTAAATGTCATCGTAGGCGTTGCCTCTAAGTGTCCCGCGCATTGGTTTGATCTACGTTGACCTCCTTGACCTGTTTGGGGCCGCTCCCATGTCTCGATTCTATCAACTATATTTTGCGAAGGAGCAGACGGTTCCCATATTTTTTTTGTAAATTTCTTTATGAAAATGCCATCATAGGCAATGCACCTAACTGTTTTGGACATTGGTTTGATCTACGTTGACCTTATTACGCAGATTTGGGGCCCTGACACGAGCAACTTTAAGCAGTGATTTTGTTAAGTAATTTTTGCAAGACACCTACGAAAGTGGACGTGGTATGATCCATTGTGTTCAAATGGAACCATTTTCAGTGAGGTAATTGCCTAAAAGTCCTCTATATCGTGATAAATTGCGTTTTTAATTTTGACATTTAATTGTCATCTTGGTTTACAACAATCAGGCAGGTGAATTTGCTGCGTTGCCGGACGTAAACGGCATCCATTTTTCGGAGCAATTTAGCGGAGCAAACTTCACATCCACGGATCATTTCACCTCGTAGGATCATTTTAGACCACCTTCCCCTACACATAAAATTTTCAAGGTGATATTTCTGAAAATAAGGAAATGGCGGAGTGTTACATGGGTTCGTTGACACCCGGTACATACCTATACAGGGTTAGTACAAAGTCCCGGGACGGTCAGTTATCTCCTTTATTTCTTAAGATTTTCCTTTGAAACTTGGTACCCAGGCACAATTAAATACAGGGAACTTAAAAGTGTTTTTAAAAATTTTCTTGCACTTTCGCTTAAACCGGAAGTGACCCTAAAAATCGTTTTTTCTAATGGAATTATACTTTTTTCTCAACGGATTCGGAATCTAGGAATTTTTTAAAGTTAAAAACATGTATCATACTTGACCAGAAGTCAAGTCGCGGCCACCCTGGATTTTCAAAAACATCGAAGAAATCGGTCAAAAAGCAAGATTTTTCAAAACCGCAAGTACACATCAACCTTATTTTTTTAAAGCAAATTCAACCGACCTATTACATTTTTTAAAAAACTTTTTCCTACATATTTTGACTGATTGTGAACATTAAATAAATTTCAAAAAAACAAAAACAAATAAAGGGAAATGTAATTGGGCAGTTGAATTTGTATTTAAAAAATGAGGTTGGCGTGTACTTGCGGTTTTGAAAAATCTTGCTTTTTCACCGATTTCTTTGATGTTTTTGAAAATCCAGGGTGGCCGCGACTTAATTTCTGGTCAAGTATAATACATGTTTTCAACTTTAAAAAATTCATAGATTCCGAATCCGTTGAGACAAAAGTATGATTCCATTTTAAAAAACGATTTTTAGGGTCACTTCCGGTGTAACCGGAAGTCCAAGAAAATTTTTAAAAACAGTTTTAAGTTCCCTGGGTACCAAGTTTCAAAGGAAAATCTTAAGAAATAACGGGGATAACTGACCGCCCAGGGACTTTGTACTAACCCTGTATAGGTACCGGGTGTCAACGAACCCATGTAACACTCCGCCATTTCCTTATTTTCAGAAATATCAGCTTGAAAATTTTATGTGTAGGGGAAGGTGGTCTAAAATGATCCTAGGAGGTGAAATGATCCCCCCCTTTAAAATGAACATGAATGATGCCATCTCACAAAGTTAATTTAGGGTCTATGTTTCGGCCTTTATTGTAGCCTTCCTCGGGACACTAAATTTAAACTTAATTAATTGATTTTCCTTTAAATCGGCACTCTTCAAATTTTTTGTGATAACTCAGAAACTAGCGTTTGGAGGATTTAGAGGTTGCGTTTCAGCTGTATGAATAACGTCATACCATTCATACTTAGTGTTTTTTTATTCTTGTTTATATATTGTGACGGTTCTGGAATTATTTCTTTCGTGTTAGGAAAATGAGATTTTCCGAAATAATTCTCCGTCACTTTTCTTCACATTTCCTTCCACAAAATTACCTTCCCCACTGGAAGTGGAGGACTCCCGGTTGTGAAAATACAATGCAGCAACCCCTAAAGACACTTTGTGTAGTGCTCCTAGTGATAAAAGACACTTCTGGACGATATCTTCGCCAGTGTTTCTTAGGTTCATGACCTCTCGGCATGTTACAAATTCTCTCCGACAACTCGAACTGCTTTCGACGAATGGGGGAAAACATCTCCTTACAGGCTTCCACAGGGAATGCACACGCCTCAGGGAGGTCCCACGATGACAACAAGGGGGCCCAGACGGAATCCTCGCCTCAAAGGGGGCACCTACTGATAACGAACCGTCTGAGGTAATTATAGCCGAAACAAGACGTACCTGATGTCGTGAAAAATCCGTCACACCAGAGGAAGTCGAATTCAGGATGAATACCCCTCAAAAGGGGCAAAGCACCGCGAGAAGAGTCAACGAATAACCGTGTGAGGTTAGATTCACGAGATTTACACGATTTCCGAGTAGCAATAGGCTACTGGCCGAGCCGTGCACGAACGCTACGAGAGGGCGCCACGCGCAACCCGTCGCAGCGGCTGAAATGCCGGCTTCGAATATAAGACGCGGTTCACTTCATTGCAGATAGTGTTAAGTCACTCGCTCCGGCCCATAGATCTCCGGCCTGCGGGCTTGGACTTGGACATGGACTTGCATCTCGGTAAGAGGTAGTGGAAGCACGATTAGCTCCACGTAGAGTTGGGGAATTGTTATTTTTTTCAGTAACAGTAACAACCTGTTCCTGTTCCGTGGAAGGAACAGTTCTAAATAACAGTTATTTTCGGAACAACTGTTCCTGATTTACGAGCACTTCAATTTTCAATTTGCACAGTACCAACCTAGGAGTAAGGTAGGTAAGTAACAGAACGGGTCCGATCCGATTCCGATTAGTCGATGTTCGGTTATCGGTGTCCTTCTCTAGACATAGACACCTCCCCGTTCTTGCTCCCCGTTCGGGGTCTCACGAGGTCACGAGCTTTTGCGAGAGTCCTCCCTCGTCATATCATATCACAAATGAGTGTGACCGTGAAAAAATTAAATTCTGCTCCCTGTTACAGCCTGCTCCCCGTTCCAGCTTCAAGCCGATGCCGAATCGAGCGTAATCGTAACGGCAATCAGTTAGTCAAGACTCGAGTAGAACCGGTGCGGCGTTGGAGTTCGGCTGCTTCATTATTTCAATCTGTTATTCTGATAACTGTTATTTTCCCATCGTCGGAACAAGTTGTTATTGTTCCTAATCAATAACAGTTCCAAAATAACAGTTCCGTTAAATACTCCCCAACTCTAGCTCCACGAAGATGGCCCAGGACCAGTGTGGCCAGATTGGGCGGATTTATCACAAATTGTGGGCTACTTTTCGAAATATTTATTTTGCGACCATTTTTTAACAGAAATCGCCAAGTCGCAAATTGGGCTACTCTTACAGTACGCTAGTATCACAAAATCACAGTCTTCTCTCCTCTGGTGGCCCTCTAGTTACTCCCAACAAGTCACTCTAATCTGCACCCACCCCATTATTCGAACAGAACACAGAACGTTGTTCGGCTGACATTGACGTTTCGTTGACGTTCGAATTGACATTTTATCCATCCCGCCATTCCCGCCAATTCTGTTTAGGAATTGGGATTGTTGTGTAATAGCTATTAACATACCTAGGAATGTTATGACTATCATAACAGACGCAGATGTCAATTGAAATCCGAGCTCGGAGAGCGAGGATTTTAAGACATCTAAGTCTGTTATGATTCATAACATCCGAGGTTTGTTCAATAGTTTATCGGTTTAAAGCGATTAAAGCCGAAATCAAAAAAATGTTGCGTGAATTCGCGTCATTTTGACAATCGAGATGGCAGCATTTGAATGGGGTCATTGTTGTCATGAATGGTTAATGGGCTTGTTGTCTAGAAACCATTAGATAACGTTATGATCTGCTTACCAGCCTATTTTTATTCATGTTAAGAACGCTTTAATCGCCTGAAACCGGTAAAGACTATAAAGTTGTTTGTTGTGGTGGATTATTTGCCCATTATCGCATTATCATTTGGTGTTTGGTTACATGCTATGCTGACATGGGTAAATGGGGCAAGTATGAAAAGAAACACAAAGTGACATGGGAAAAAGAAAAATTGTTCCAAGGTAGGTACTTAACCTAGCAATTTATAATGTACCTATTGCTGTAGACTGTTAATTGTTCTTCTGTTTATACGCTTACAAATTATTTCTAATCTTATCTAAAATCCTGACTGTTGATGGTTTGGTGGTGGGTGGTTATTAACGGTGGTGGGAATTAATATTTAAGGTTGGCTAACATCCAGTAAAGAGGGTAGCAGCAACAGCTACTGCAAATTGTGTCGGTGTGAATTAAGGGCGCACAGAGGTGACCTCGAGAGGCATGCCCATACAAAAAAGCATTTGGACAGCACTGCAAAAATAGATAAATCTCAGTTGACAATCAAGAATTTTGGTTCGTATCTTATAGTGGTAGGCGTTACCTACTTAATTATTGTTTTGCAGGTGTTTCTGTTGCGAACAATTCAATCAAGAAAAAGGAACTCATTGTGGCTTCTTACATAGCAACCCATACTGCAATTCGTAATGTAGATCATTTGACCGACATAATTAACGATTTAAGCAAAAATGAAAAGTCTGAAAAACTTCATCTTCATAAGACTAAGTGTTCTGCCATAATCAAAGGTGTAATAGCACCTTCTTTGTTGCGTGATTTAATCAAAGATGTGGGTAATTCTCCATTTTCACTAATTGTGGATGAATCAACAGATGTTTCCACCGAAAAAATATTATGCATGAATATCAAGTATTACTCCCATGAAAAAAATTATGTAGTTACCCATTTTCTGTCATTTTTAAGTGTTGTGCAAACTACAGCTCAAGATTTGTACCAAGTTATTGTCGACTGATGACAATGAAGGGATTTAAAGATGAGACTGATTGTGATAATTTTAATTTATGTACTATTAATAAAGTTTGTAATTGCACCAGTTTGGAAGGTTTTATTTGTCTGGCAAATTATACGTTATATAGTAGCGCTACACTTTTGTAAGTCTCATAATTTAAATTTAAAAAATCTCATTGGGATTGGCACTGATGGGGCGTCAAATATGTGTGGGAGACACAATTCACTTTACACCCTTCTCAAAGCAAATTTTCAGCTTGATCATTTAGTATTGGTTAAATGCATATGCCATAGCTTGCATTTATGTGCATCCAAAGCATCTGAAGTTTTTTCGGATGAGGTAGATTTTTTACTCAAAGAAACTTATAATTGGTTTAAGAACAGTTCATTAAGACTAAGTAAATATAAAGAGGTATTCCAGTTAATAAATACTGAAAGTTGCACGTTCAGCAAATTGACTCAATTATCTACAACTAGATGGTTGTCAAGATATCGAGCTGTAGAGAAGATATTGGCACAGTATTTAGAATTGGACACTTTTTTCTTTCTACATGCGCAAAAAGAAAGGTGCCACACTGCCAAGTTATTAAGTGATGCCTATAAAAACAAACAAAACAAGATTGTTTTAACTTTTTTAAGGCCAATTCTAAAACAACAAAAAAAAAAAAAAAACTCAGAAAAGAGCCAGGCCAAGGGCCCCTACTGCTCATCACCTATGTGCATCGTCAAGGCAAGCCTGCAACGTGCGGTGTATCATCATTGTTTATTTTTTGACGTGTCGGGCTGGAGCAAAGCTCCTGAGGTAATTTAAGAAAGGGACTCCTGAGGGGAGTTCCTTAGAGGGGAGACCTGAAGGGTCTGGGGAGCGTTTTGCCTGAGGGGCAAGGAGAGGCATTAGGTGGGAGAGTTCGCTGAAAAAGAAAGTTAACGACGAAATCTTGCTGTGGTCTACCTGCAACATACTAAACATTAGTGGTTCAAGGTGGGTGGATGAGAGCCGTCCTGGGACGACGAATTCTGGAATTCGCTGGGTCGTAGTCGACCGCATCTCTCACTAGCGGATTGGGATGAACCTCTGCTCGAGCAAAGGTTCGTGTGTTTGTTTCAAAGAGGAAGTCTTTGATTGTCGGGAGGTTTGCTTCTTGATGGAGCTGGGTGTTTCGAACGTACCAGGGAGCGTTAAAGGCGTACCTCAGACAACGGTTCTGGATGACTTGGAGTTTTTGGAGTTGCGCGTTAGAGACGTGTCCCCAGGCGCCAGAGCCGTAGGTCATGGCTGGTCTAACCACTGCCTTGTAGAGCCTCAGCTTATTCTCGAAAGATAAGCCGCTGCTTCTACACAGCATTGGATAGAGGTGGCCAACTACCATTTTGGCTTTGGCGACTGAGTAGTCCACGTGAGGAATGAAGCTGAGTCGTCGATCCAGCTTGACCCCGAGGTACTTGACCTCGTTGTGCCACTGAATCTCCTCCTCGTCCATCGTCACATGGCCGTGCGGCACTTCTCTTCTGCGCGAGATGAATAGGGCGGAGCTTTTCTCGGGATTGACGACGATGCGCCAGCGAAGAAAGAAATCGCTCAGGTTGTCAGCTGCTTCCTGAAGGTATTGGGTAAGCAGCTGAGGGCTACGGGAGTGTGCTAGGGTGCACGTGTCGTCGGCGTAGACGGCCAAGGTGGAGTTTGGGCTGCGTGGCATGTCTGCCACGTAGAGGGCGAAGAGAGTTGGTGAGAGTACAGAGCCTTGTGGGACACCTGCCTCGAGAGGGTGCTCCTCTGAGAAGGAGTTTTGAATTTTGGCTCTGAAGGAGCGACCGGACAAGAAGGAGTTGATGATCTGGACCATCGACGCGGGGATTCCGGCATGAGCGAGCTTATAAATAAGTCCCTCATGCCAGACCGTGTCAAAAGCTTTTGAAACATCAAAGAAGGTAGCGCCTACTACGTGACCCCAGTCAAGCCATCGTGAGGAGAGCTCTGTGACTCTGATCAGTTGATCGGTCGTGGAATGTTTGGGTTGAAAGCCGAACTGTTCCTGGGGAATGATACCGAGATCGGAGACAATCTCGGTGAGACGAGAGCGAATGAGGCGTTCAGCAAGTTTGCTGACACCAGAGAGCAGTGAGATTGGCCGATGGTTCTGAGGGAACTTTCGGTCTTTGCCGGGTTTGGGGATGAAGATTACGTTGGCGCATTTCCACCGGGGTGGGAAATAGCGAAGGCGGAACATGGCGTTGAAAATCCCAGTCAGAGCGACGATGGCTTTTTTCGGAAGACCAATTCTAAAACAAATTTATTGCCTAAATTTATATTTTCAAAAGAACACTATTGACTATTACGCAGCATTTGAAGATATTAATACAACTATATGGTCTTTAGCGAGACAAGTAATAAAGCCAGCAATAATCAATCATCTTAATGACAATCTTGAGCTTCTACTCAATTCAATGGAATTTGATCAAAATTACCTACAATTAGACGATTGTGATTTTGGGTATGATTTTGGTCTACAAATAAATGAAGCAAAGTTACCTACAGAACAAGTTACAGAAATAAAAAATAAATGTTTGCAATTTATAAAAAGTCTTTTGCGTGAACTAATTAAAAGAATGCCTGGGCACTTAAATGTTTTTAGCCAAGTAAGTAATTTTAGCCCTAAAATGATTTTGAACCCTATAAGAGCAAAATTCTCAGATTTGCCCTTACATTTTGCGAACTCTGAGAAAATAAGCGACATTGAAACTCAATACAGAAATATCTTGGGTGTTAAATGGACGGAAGTCTTTCCAGATGGAATACCCGATGATCCTGTATTTTGGAAAAAAGTAATAACCTTACAAAATGCATCAGGAGAGTTTTTGTATAAGGAACTTTCTGGCGGACATGTTGTCCAGATTTACTTCAAAAATATATCAGCCAACTGAAAATGATTGTGAAAAAGATATTGATGAAGTATTGTCAGTTTGTCATGATTACTTGTAATTTGTAATACTTAATAGTAAAACTTGTAAATATTTCAATAAACTGTTACATTATCTATTACTTCAACTATTTCAAATCCTTCGCAAGCGACGATTTTTATCAGAGGGGGTCAAAAAATTGTCGGTTGGAGGGGGGGGGGGGCGAAAAATTTTCGCGGGGGGCTTCGTTGGTGCCGGTTGCGATTTTTGGGCGATTTCTTTCGGTGAAGGTGGCGCCACCGCAAAATGAAATCTGGCAACACTGCCCAGGACGCCAAATTTCCTGGTGTACGGCGGAAAGGCGGACTTCTAGCCCCTTTCCTGACCAGCGTCACATAAATCCCCACTAGGTTGGACATAGCCACGATTGGCTCGGCTCGAGTTGGACATGTCATCCACTCGACGCGGGAATTTTGAATGTTTGATGGTTTGTGCGTTTACAAATACGTTGTGCATTTGTTTGATTGGTATTGGTTCGAGTTGGATATGTCGTCCCCTCGACGCGGGAATTTTGAATCTGTTGTTTGATTGTGTGTTTATCACGAGGTTGTGTATTTGTTTTGTAAACGATACTTGTTTGTTAGTTTATCAATGCGTTGTGTATTTGTCCGCGTTCCGGAAATACTCGGTAGTTAGTGTTTTAATTAGTTGTAAGGTCATTTAGGATAATTAGATGTAGGTCCGTACTTTCGTTCATTGTAAATTGCTTGTAACTAGCTCGGCTCTTTCTCTTTCGTTTATTAAACATCTTTTACTTAGTAAATTGTTCGTCTTATTGAGTAAATGGCGTCCGAACTCGTCAACCCCGACCCTTCTCCACTGTCAGCTATGCCGGATAGCAAATAACCCCCCCCTTATAATGCTGCACCGCCTACCACGTTGCTTCCCGGTGCGTTAAAGTAACTCATTTTCTCCTGGTCTTTTGGAGTTGGAATAGCAAAGACCACGGTGGCGCCCTGTTTGGTTGGTTCGATTCGGGAAGTGACGTAATAACGGCGGAAAGGCATTATAATATAGATATCTAATCTTCATAATATTGACTGACGACCTTATATGTAGGTACATACTCATTTGTACCACAGAAGGCAAATACATATTATTATTATTATTAACTACTTATACAGAAAAAATTTATAGACGTAAAGTTAGTTTCCTTTACTTTTGTATTTGCTAATTTTCTTCTAAGGTGAGCCAGATGGAGATATCTTTAAAAAACCACTCCTTAACATAAAATTTTTAAATTCTCCAAATGGATTTCGAAGTCGTAAAAGGGGGAGTTACTTACTAACTACCCGCACACACAATGCCCCAAAAATCAAAATCCTTCAATTTTTTCCAGTGGGACTAAAAAGAGCAACAAGTTAGTGTGAATACATTTTTAGAAGCAAAATTTTAAGAGCTTTACTTTGAAGTTTTGAAGTTGATGTGACAAAATAGCACTTTCTATGGAAATATTTTATTAAATAAAGCAGCAAAATTGCTAGCCTTTCGTTTTAACCTCCCCAACCCCATCACAATTTTAAAAAAATGGGAAGTTACTGCAATCACTAAAATTTTCGAATTTGAGATAGCACCAGATCTTCACGTTTTGAGGTCTCAGGAACCAAAAAAGGGGTTTTTAAAATGTGTCTGTGTATGTACGTACGTACGTTCGTTTGTAATCACGCTACAGCCAAAACTACTAGACCGATTTGGCTGAAATTTGGAACATAGGCATCTCGTAACCTAACTTAGATCTGAAAAGCTTTTGGAGCCAATCGTGCAACCGGAAATGCCATTTTGGCACATCAACTTTTAAATTTTAAATACAAACCCCCATTTTTCCCGTCACCATAAGGAAGACCTTCAAATTCTGCTTCTAAAAATGTATTCATTCTTAGTGCCCTTTTGACCAAAAATTAAAAAAAAACGGACATTATAATCGTGGTACAGCCCAAGCCCCTGAACCGATTTGGCTGAAATTTTGCACATGGGGATTGTATTACACGTCGAAGAGAAAGGTCTTCAAATCCTGGTTTTAAATAAGACAAAATTCGTTCGCATTTAATAATAATAATAATAATAATAAGTTTATTTGCCCAACAGAATTATACATTCCAATTATAGGACAAACTAAGAGACAAAAGATCCAAAAAAATCCAAATTTTTTAATAACACTAGAAATACATTATAGCCCAAATTAGTGAATCGATTTGGCTGAAATTTGGTACATGGAGATTGGGTGACCCGTTGAAGACCTGAAAGGCTATTGGAAGCAATTGGTGCACGGGAAGTGCCATTTCAGCATATCAACTTTAAATTTTAAATACAAGGCCTCCTTTTATATGTCGCCATTAGAAAGACGATCAAATTCTGGTTCTAAAAATGTATTCACAGTTTCTGCCATTTAAGTGGAAAATAGAGAAAAAATTATTTTTCATTAAAAGGGAGCGGGCTGACAGTGGATGACATAAAGTATCAGTTATTGTCAAAAGGGTGGCAAACTATTAACCTTAAAAGGAAAATATTGTCAAATGTGATGGGTGATGTCGGTATTTGTCAGAAAATTGCGCAATTAGTCACAGTCGATAAGCATAAAAAAATTCTGTTGAATTGACTACTATCTACACAGAATACAAAGATCCACGCGATGGGGAGGTTCCAGCCGCTTCTCTGCTGCATTTTTTTACTACTTTTTGTGAAGCTCCTTTTTTCTGTTGTTCGCCCACCATGGGGTAATACATATCTATGGTCTGTCCGGGATCCACACGACCGGGATTCACCCTATTTCCATGGTGAATCATAGTTGTCAACAATGAATCGCCATGGAAATCGGGTGAATCTCGGTCGTGTGGATCCCGGACAGAGTGTATATATCAACTATTATTATTATTATTAAAGTCATCATGCTCTAGCAACATATTGTTGGACCAGTGAGTTACGCAATTGCCATGGATTTTTGATTTTGTGATGTGCCTGTCATCCATCACGTTTGCTTGAGAGACTGCTGCAAAACTTATTTTTGTAACAATATGACATTGAAAATCGCATTTAATTTATTGTACCCAAGGATTGTCGAAGTGGAACGTGTTCGGGTTTTAGTAATTTTCATTTTATTATTCAAATCTGGTGATGTGGCCGATCCAGTAGCGCCTGGTGAGTTACCTTTTAGTTTTTTTTAGTGGCTGTTGTGTGACGTGTTTTATTGTTAAAATATGGTTATAGAACTTAGGTCTACAGGCTGTCTCAAAACTCGCGCACTTCGGGCCCTCTTCGTTGCGGAGGATCATGAATGAACAAAGCATAAAAGTGATAGTAAATTTTTTTTAGAAGCGCCACCACAGAGATAGAATGTTCCAAAAATAAGGAAATCTGGCAACATGTTACATCTTTTACTTTGATATTTACACCAAAAACCAAGGTAACAATCGTAACAAAAAATATTCGAAATATCATTGCCATATGGTTTTTGTCCAATTCGCAGAAAATTGGACGATGAATAACTACAATAATTCGAAAAATTACCCGAATTTTATTAGCAATTATGCTTCACGTTCATTGGATATAACTCATTTTAGAGAAATGTACGTGTAAATTTTGGCCTTTAGAGGGGATGTACCCGTTACAAAGGTACTCTCAAAGGTAATCTCAAGCAGTTTATTTTTCTCTTGGGCTATTCTACCGCGCCTCAGGTCGGAAGTGCGCTAGTTTTGAGACAGCCTGTATATCAAATGTGTATACACCGTAAATGATTTATATTCCGTTTGGTCTTTATATGGTTTCTTCTGGTAGTAACTTAGCAATGCCGAAGCATACAGGGTGTCTCATCAGAATTATAGGGACAACGGTTAATCACACAGTTTCCTTACGTGAAAAAGGGTACCCCAAAAATCAGTTTTATCGAATTTCCTCAAAAAAGTAAACTTAATTACTATCAGTTTGAAAAATTTGGAACATAACTTGGCGGCATAAAAGTCTTCATTCTGATTTTTTTTCCTAATTTTCATTAATATCAGACGCTCTTGCCTTCTTCGTGGGGTCTTACACATTTTTTGCATTATTTATTTCTGTATGCGCTTTTTTTGCAAAGCTCAAAGCTTCTAATTTCAACCCTCCAAGTTTGGTTTCTTAATTTTGAATCGTTTGGAAGATACAAGTTTTTCTATTACTTATTGCAAATCAATTTTTGATACAAATTTTGACATATGTCAAAAACGGTGATGGGTTGGCAAAACGTGGGTGCGATAAACTCACAATTAAGAAACAAATCCGAATCTAATATTAAAACGAGGACTTGCGATTTAAAATAACAAAGATGGCGGCTACTTCCGGTAAAACCGGATGTGCTGGGGGCTTGGGAATATTTTATTTTTGGTGTGCGTTATGGTAGTGCCAAATTTCAAAATTCTACTACAAGTGGATCCTCAAAAGTTTCAAATGAACGGTCTTCGTGAATCATCCTGTATAGTCACAGTTGAAGGTAAGGAATTTCAAAATATTTCTCGAATTTTTTTTCGCACGTCTAGTTTAGCCGAAAGTGACCATGACTTTGTTTTCTTTTCAAATGGAAACTTACCTTTTTCTCAACAAATTCTTAATCTTTTTCACCCCTTTGGCTCCCACCCCCTTGCTCCGATATGGTTCAAAAGCAATCCCCGCCGTATACAAACCTTCAGCTCGATATCTCTATCATGTCTCAAGTTATCTGACGGACAGAGTACACGAGCGAGCGAAGAATTAAACACAAGAGTATATCTCTGCATTCTCCTACCACCCATATTTCAACTTCAGTTAAGATTAATAATAAAATAATACGTTGTCAAAACTCATATACAGGGTGCGAGATTAAAACTCCAGAACGTTTATAACTTTGTTATTTTTCGTCCGATTTTAGTGAAATAAAAACAAAATTTTGATATTTGTCATGTTTTCTGACCTAACGCATACCTGTTAGTAAAATTCCTTGCAAAATCTCCTCATACCAACCTAAAATTCAAATTTTGACGTTCTGTCACTTCAATGGAATGGAAAGTATCTTGAGTTTATAGTGTTTTATAAGCAATTTATTTGGTTTTTAGTTCACTAAAATCAGACCGCAATTATTTGTGGTGGTTATAGCGTTCTGTAGTTATAATCTCGCACCCTGTATAGTGTATAGGTGCTAAATTTAATTTTCTTCCAATCTGTTTTGTTCTATTTGAATAGTTTTTTTTTCTTTTTTGTTATTTTTATATCTTCGAATGCACTCAATAAAGGGTGTTATTATTATTATAAATTTTTTCTTCATTCCAGCACCGACGGATATCATTTGGTAAGACTACTTCTACTACTGCCCGTTTACAAAAACGATTTTTCAGCCCAAGAAATCCAGAATTTACCCAAAAACTTTCATGGCCACCATTCGAAAGCAGAATTTTCTTCATAAAAAATCCGAAAATTTTCGACCCCTATTACACCTACAAGTGGACAATGAGACGCAAAGGTACAATTATTTCTCCCTCTTCATCAAAAAAATTATAAATTTTAGGAAATCGTTCAATTCTTAGAGAATCCAATCACTCTTCCATAGAATTCCCCAAATATTCTTTTGGGGAAGATTCATATGAAGTCGAGCTTTTATTTATTCAAATTTCAAAAAACGTAAGCGATTTTTATACTAGCAACACAACCCTTAAAATATTTTCGAAGGAAAGTCTCCTATTCAAATGCTATTTTGAAATTGTTGAAGAACCTCCCTTACCTGTCATACTCGGTGGTTCATACAGAACTCACCCTGACTCTAACATAATATTTCTCGACGGAAGCAAATCTATCAACAAAAATGAATTCGACAATTCTGGGCTAACTTTTAATTGGACTTGTAGGCAAGACAAATCCGAATTCTGCAAAAACCAAATTGAATCCACCAAAGAAAATTTAACAATTCCCAAAGAACACGTGAAATTTGGCGATAGGATTATCGTCGTTTTGGAATTGAAAACGTCGAGTAATAAATTTGCTACAACCACCCTAACTGTTGACGTAATAAACGCGAATTCAACATTATTGCAAATTGTGCAAAATGCCCCAAACCGTTTAGCAGTGTTTTGCCTCCAAAACTGCGAGGGATTAGATGATTCAAATTTCTTTTGGACAATTGCTGACTTTAGTCAAACCGGTTTGAAATTTTCATTCTTACCGGAAAAATTTATTCCTGGCGATTATCTCGTAACTGTTAGCTTGAAGAATACAACCCTTGAAGGAAGAGCTCAACTGGGGGTTACTTTTTTACCACCCCCAACTGTTGAGCTCTGTTCCATAAGACCACAAGAAGGATTCAGTCTTGAAACTAAATTTACGTTGCTTTGTGGGTACGAAGACGAAACTGGTCATCACTACACTCTATCTACCTCTAAAGGTAAGCGAAATGCCACTGCAAGCTTGTTCTACCCTTATTTAATTCAGGTGAAGTAATAGTTACTGGACCAAGCCCATACATTTTCGAACAATCATTTTTATTACCTGAAATGCAAAATTTAACCCTGATAGTATCTGTATCTTCAACAAAAGGAAGTTCCACTTATGTTACGATCTCATCTCCAACTGTAAAAATATCTGAAGGCAGCCTACAGAAATTAAGAAGCATTTTCGAAGATAATGTTAACAGCATGGAAACTGGTGATACGATGAGAAAAGTTAAAACTCTACAAGCCATTCAAGCAGTAGCTCAGCAATTACATTTTTTTCAAAATAAAAGCAATGTTAGCGAAGTATCAGAGGATTTAACGTACAGGTTCATCAGTTATTTAAGAAGAGTAAGATTTGTCTTTAAATGTATTCTCTCAAAAATAAAGTTTGCAGATAAATATCGCCACAGTTGAAGAAGTTTTACATATTTCTACTTCATTCTTTTACTTGTCTTCCACGAAAATTGTGACGTGGAACTTAACGATGGATTATTTTATTTCTGCTGTTTTTAAAGACTTGGCTTTGAGATCTCTGGAAATGTTCAAAAATGAACGATTCCCTCTTGGTTTATTTGACAAAGCTTCGCAAATTTGTAGGTAAGGCTTTGCTTCTCGATTTTATTAATACATACTATCGTTAATATTATATAAAGAATTATTCTTGAAGATCGAAATATTAAGACATCTTTAGATACATTTTCTATTTTTTTAAAGAAGATTGTTTATAGTGGTGATTAAAGTGCTACTTTTGAAAGGAATAAACCAGAAAAAAATTGAAACGGTTAAAAAGGGAGAACCGTCTAATTGTAAGGAGAAACGAAGAGGTGAAAACCTAACATCCTTATCAGGTATCGAGCAGAAACGGATTTTAATGAGGATAAAAGAAGGGATTAAAGAAATAAAAGGAAACTTAAAGAGGGAGGAAGAAGGTAGATAAGAAATGGCAAATAATGACAGTGTACAGCAGGGACATAAAAACAGTGAAAAAGAAAATAGAAGAAGGGAAACAGGAAAGGGTGCTTATAGACCCCTGTTTCCCTTCTTCTATTTTGTTTTCATTGTTTTCTGCAAGGCTAAGAGAGAGGGGGACAAGAACCTGGACAGAGAGCAGGGAGAGTAAAAAAGGACACTGCAGAGAATAAAGAGGGAAGAATCTTGGAGGAACTGGTAGAAGAAAAGGGGTGAGAGGGTTTAAACGGAAACAAAGAAAGAGGAGTATACTAAATGAAGAGGCGTGCGAAGAGGTGGAGTAGTTCAGAATACGGGAAAGGGTAATCAGGCCACATGCCGTTAGAGGGGGAAATAAAAAGAGAGAAGAAAAAATGGCAGCAGAGAAGCGGCTGGAACCTCCCCAACGCGTGGGTCTTTGATTTCAGGGACTTCTGTTTAAAATTCTAAAGTTGATATGCCTAAATGGCACTTTCTGTTGACCAATTGCTCCCAAAAGCCTTTCAGCTCTTCAACGGGTTACCTCACCTCCATTTACCAAATTTCGGGCAAATCGATCCACTAGTTTGGGCTATAAAGTGGTTTCAGTGTTATTACAAAATTTCGATTTTTCTACCCAAAGGGTTCTAAATGCGAATAAATTTTGTCTCATTTAAAACCAGAAATTGAAGACCTTTCTGATGGTGACCTCGATAGTGACAATAAATCTTTCAAAAACTTGTTTTGGATGGGTAAATTAGAGAATAATTTTAAATTTCGAAATTGGTGTGCCAAAACGGCACTTTCCGTGGGCCGATTGAATCCAAAATTTGTTCACCTCTTCGACGTGTCATACAATCCCCTTGTGCAAAATTTCAGCCAAATCGGTTCAGGGGCTTGGGCTGTACCGCGATTTTAAAGTCCGATAAAAATCTTTTTTTTTTTTATTTTTGGTCAAAAGGGCACTAAGAATGAATGCATTTTTAGAAGCAGAATTTGAAGGTCTTTCCTATCGTGACGTGAAAAATGGGGGTTTGCATTTAAAATTTAAAAGATGATGTGCCAAAATGGCATTTCTGGTTGCACGATTGGCTCTAAAAGCTTTTCAGATCTAAGTTGGGTTATCACATGCACACGTCGAGTGGTTTGGGCTGTGGCGTGTTTACGAACGTACGTACGTACATACATACAGACACATTTTAAAAACCACTTTTTTGGGCTCCTGAGATCTCAAAACGTATAGATCCGGTCTTATCTCGAATTCGAAAATTTTAGTGATTGCAGTAACCTCCCTTTTTTTTTAAATGGTGAAGTGGAGTGGGGAGGTTAAAAACGAAATAAGGGAGGCATAACAAAAAAGACAATAAAGAAAGAAATAAGGTGAAATGAAGAGGCAATCAAGGAATAAGTACAGGCAAAAGTTGAGGAAAACAAAGGCTGTGGAAAAAAAAATCAAAGAGCTAGAGAAAATTATAATATGAAGAGAGGAAATAATAACCAAGGGATGATAAAACAGGCAAAAGGAAGGGAATGGTTTGAGACAGAATGCAAGAAGGCAAAAAGAGAAACTAGAAAAGAATTAAGGGAACGGAAAAAAGGGAAGTATATTTAAAGGCCAAAGAAAGATATTCATCGATAGGAAGGAACAAATGAAGGACAAATGATAAGAAGTTGAACAGAAAAAGAAGCGTTAAAATACTTAAACCAAGATAGAAAAAAAGGGAGAGAAGATGGAGTGGGAAACATGGAATTAGGGGAATGAAGAAAGAGAGATGATATTGATGAAGTATTCAAAAGGGCGCAAGCAGGAGGGATTGTGGTGAAGAAAGTGTGGTGTTTGGCGCAGGTGATAATAGCGAATGAAGAGAGAGGGATGAGGGAAATGATAAGTATTGCAGAGAAATATACAAAGAGAAAAAAGTTGGAAGCAAATGTGGCAATATCAAGATGATGGTTTTCAGGAAAGGAAGATAAAGTGAGTGGAAGTGGAACGAGAGCGTAATAATATTTAAAGAATGAAGGGGGTGGGAAGAAGTGGAGTAGTTCAGAATACGAGAAAGGGTAATCAGGCCACGTGCCCTTAGAGGGGGGAATAAAGAGAGAGAAGAAAAAACGAAATAAGGGAGGCATAACAAAAAAGACAATCAAGCTCCAAACCTTCGATTACAATCAAGAAAGAAGAGTAAGGTAAGATGAATATCAAGGAATAAGTACAGGCAAAAGTTGAGGAAAGCAAAAGCTGTGGAAGAAAAAATCAAAGAGCTAGAGAAAATTATAATATGAAGAGAGGAAATAATACCAAGGGATGATAAAACAAGGAAATGGAAGGGGATGGTTTGATACAGAATGCAAGAAGGCAAAAAGAGAAACTAGAAAAGAATTAAGAGAACGGAAAAAACGGAAAACGAGAAGTATATTTAAAGACCAAAGAAAGATATTCAGCGATAGGAAGGAACAATAATAAGAAGTATAAGAACAGAAAAAGAAGCGTTAAAATACATAAACAAGAGAGAAGAAAAGGGAGAGAAGCTGGAGTGGGCAACAGAATTAGGGGAATGAAGAAAGAGAGATGAAGTGTCCAAAAAGGCGCAGGCAGGAAGGATTGTGGTGAAGAAAGTGTAGTGTAGGTGATAGTAGCGAATGAAGAGAGAGGGATGAGAGAAATGATAAGAATTGCAGAGAAATATACGAAGAGAAAAAAGTCGGGAAGTAAATGTGAAAATATCAAGATGATGGTTTTCAGGAAAGGAAGAGGAAGTGAGTGGAAGTGGAACGAAAGGGTAATAATATTTAATGAATGAAGGGGGTGGGAAGAACAAGAAGACGTGGAGAGAGTGTAGGAAAATTAGTTAGAGTGTATAATAGTTAATAAGGAAGGAAACGAAAAGGAGCAAGTTGATAGCGGAGACAGGGAAAACGGCGGTAAAATTTGAGAACAGAGTAGGAATGTATGATATTACAAGAGCGTTGGAAGGAGAAAAAGAAGAATGAAAGGAAAGACAAAAGTATTACGAGAGGAATGGATGCGCAAAGGATGAAATAGAAAGAGCAAGGGAAATGGAGACGTTAAGTTGTGTGACAGAAAGAGATGTAGGCACAGGAGAGAAGAACAGGAATCAAGATATAATGCATGATAGCTACCTGGAGAGAGTGAGTGCAAAAGAAAAACGGATGGTAGCTAGATTTTGATGCGGGAATGAGGAATGAGGAGAAAGAAAGCAGATTTTGATTGGAAGAGGAACTGAGAGTATGTGGAGAGACGATAGAATATATGCTGAGAGAGTGCGAGGGAATGAGAGAAGAGGAAAAGGAGAAAAAATGTATGTAGAATGGATGAAGAAAGTAGAGACGGCGAGAGGTGAGGGAAGACAAGACACAAATGGAAGACAGAAGGGAGAAGAAGAACCTAAATTTTTTAAAAATTATTATTATTTCGTATATACGATTAATACAATTAATATAAAAAGGGTAGGACTCAATACAAGCTGAGAGGCAAAGTAATAAAGTAATCTATCTATCTACTATTATTACGGAATCAAAATCAAAACTAGTGTCCTTAAGGTAAAGCATAGACGATAGCCTTTAAATATTCTTCTAAAAGACAAAATCTTATTTTGTTACAAGACAAAAGTAGGGAAGGAAAGATGGAGCGATATACCCCCCACCACTTTCCACTCCGACACGCCCACCGGCTACTGCGCATGTCCCCCACCCAATCACACCGCTTCCCCACGACTCTCCGCCCATAAGTCACGCCTCCTCACACCCTCTCGACCAATCCGCTTTTATGCACAGCAATATACCCCCCGCCACATTCTCTCGCGACCAATCACACCATATATCTCCTACCACAACTCCATCACCCTGTGATTGGGTGGGGGACATGCGCAGTAGCCGGTGGGCGTGTCGGAGTGGAAAGTGGTGGGGGGTATATCGCTCCATCTTTCCTTCCCTACTGAGAAAACTAAATATATAGGTACTTCGATTTGAAATATTTAGTTTTGTCCAGGTACTACTTTTTCGCGGTGGTAGCCTTTGAAATATAGTTTTCCGTCCGAAATCAAATAGGGAAACTATATTTCAAAGGCTATCACCGCCAAACAGTCCCGTGGAACACTGTTTAAAAAGTACCGAGCCAAGTGTGCGCATGTATACACAATAAATATTATCTTAATCTTAAAGAACTTAAGCTTAAGAGTAGGTACTAATCTAAAGATTATAAAAATAAAGGAAGTCTTGAAAAATGTCTGATCTCTTGCTCAATTATCAAGTCTCAAGTTTTCAGTGTTCTCAGGATAAAGTAATGATAGAATTTAATTGAATTGAATCACAGTGATAGAATGTATGTTTTTCTTAAGCCATTCCAAATGAAACGTCAACACACAAGAGTCTTCGGATCTCAAGACCGAACTTTGCAAAAAAGTGTGTATTTATTCTGTAATTTTGACGTTAATTACTAAAATTCGATAGCTTTATTGGTAATTTTTTTTCGTTTCCTACCGTTAAATTTCGTTTGAGACGATTAGACTTTGATTATTTCTAGTAACAGTAACAGTGAAAGTACAAAACCAGTCACACTCGCATATTACACAATTTAATGGCATGGTTAAGTTTTTAACGTGAATATTACAGAATTAACCCTCTTTTAACTCGTAGTAAGACTCAATATTTATTATAAGAGATATTATTAATACACCCTCGATTTTTTTACCACAAAAATGCAAAAGAAAATTTGAAATAATTTTTTTTTGCAGTACTCTTTTGGGCAAGTTGAAGATTATTGAATACAATCACACATTAACGAACGAGCGTATATCCCTAAACCTCAACCTGTCCATCCAGGATCCAGATTACGAAGACTCAACTGACACTAAATACCTCCAAATCGTCGATATGGTAAATCACTTACCTCAGCATTAAATACATATATTTTTTTAGCTCGACCAAATCAGCAATAATATAATCAACATTTCTTCTACTTGCACGGAGTTGTTAGCCTTAACCGTAGCGTCCGGTGGTGATATCGTAGAGTTTCAAGAAAAGAACTTTAATTTAATCATCGCGAAAGATCATAGCGCCAATGCATTCGCTGGTTCTAACATCGCTCTGGTTTTTGGAAAAACACTCAGCAAATCCTTCCAGATTCTGGTAATAAAACTCAGTTCTAGCTATCAACTTGCTTCAGATTTCAGAAATTCAAAAGGATTTGATGTGGTGGAACCCCAAGGGAATTCAAATTGCTACGAGTTTATTCAACGTTGAATTTTGGAACTCCACGAATCAACTCGTTCACAATTTTCAGGATCCTGTTGAGATCCTGTTAAAAATTACTAAGGGTGAAGATGACGAGACTTTTAGTGACGAAATCGAGGTTCCTAATTATCGATCTTTGTCAAATCAAGATCTAAATTCTTACATAAAAGTATATAGAGCTTCCTTACCAAAAGGGATGGCGTTGAGAGTGAAGTTTTATAATCTAACGTCTTCAGATATCTTTGACGTATGTCCTGAAGATGATCATGGCGAAACTTTAATTTTATTTTAGGCTGTCTTTACTGGTAGTAAATACCCGACTGTAGAAGATTTTGTTTATCCTCGAACCATAAGAAAAAGCAACAGAACCTTTCTTCAATTTATCAATAGAAATGACGCAGATATTTGGTGCTACTTGGCCGTTATTCCAAACAAATTGATGTCGAGTCATAAAATTTTAAAAACCAATTTCACCGTGGGATTTAAAGCATCAGCGTGTCTCCGATGGCAAACCCTTAAACATAGATGGGAGATTGCCCATAAAGTAAATTATTTCTTGGAGATCTTAATTCCAGTTTTCTCCACAGCCAGGACCAACTTTTGCTGAGAGTTATTTGAATTGTTATTGCCAAAATTTTTCCATCATCGCCGGATATCTCCAAACCGTTGAAGTACAACCCCAATCGCATCCCTTAAAGCCGAATTATAGGGTGGAACTGAAGGTATTTTATGTAATTTATGTGTTTGTGGCAGTTTCTTTCGGTGCTTATTGTCTGCTATTGATCCTCGCGACGTTCCAAAGAAAGGTGGGATCAATCTTAACAACTAACCCTTAAAAACTAGATTTTTCAGAATTGTTTCTACTATTTAAGTGATAATGTTAAGGATTGTTTGTATGGATATCTGGTGGTGGTAAGAACGTCATGGATCTTTGGGTCTGGTACCACTTCAAATGTGACAATGAAGATTTACGGAAATCTTGGGGCTAGTGAGGTAAATATCCCAGTCAATACTGTTACGTTTTGAGCATGTAACAGTTACATAACACTGCTAACATAATTTTTTTACAAGCTAACGTAACAACTATAGTCTGTGAATGTTGTCAGTGAACGTTTCATTTTGTGATGTAACTGCAACGAAGCATGTATGTAACTATGCTACATACCTTTGATTTGTTAATAACTATGAAATATTACAAGCTAACGTAACAACTATAGTCTGTGAATGTTGTCAGTGAACGTTTCACTTTGTGATGTAACTTTAACGAAGCATGTATGTAACTATGCTACATACCTTTGATTTGTTAATAACTATGAAATATTACAAGCTAACGTAACAACTATAGTCTGTGAATGTTGTCAGTGAACGTTTCATTTTGTGATGTAACTGCAACGAAGCATGTAGGTATGTAACTATGCTACATACCTTTGATTTGTTAATAACTATATTACAAGCTAACGTAACAACTATAGTCTGTTAATGTTGTCAGTGAACGTTTCATTTTGTGGTGTAACTGCAACGAAGCATGTATGTAACTATGCTACATACCTTTGATTTGTTAATAACTATGAAATATTACAAGCTAACGTAACAACTATAGTCTGTGAATGTTGTCAGTGAACGTTTCATTTTGTGATGTAACTGCAACGAAGCATGTATGTAACTATGCTACATACCTTTGATTTGTTAATAACTATGAAATATTACAAGCTAACGTAACAACTATAGTCTGTGAATGTTGTCAGTGAACGTTTCATTTTGTGATGTAACTGCAACGAAGCATGTATGTAACTATGCTACATACCTTTGATTTGTTAATAACTATGAAATATTACAAGCTAACGTAACAACTATAGTCTGTTAATGTTGTCAGTGAACGTTTCATTTTGTGATGTAACTGCAACGAAGCATGTATGTAACTATGCTACATACCTTTGATTTGTTAATAACTATGAAATATTACAAGCTAACGTAACAACTATAGTCTGTGAATGTTGTCAGTGAACGTTTCATTTTGTGGTGTAACTGCAACGAAGCATGTATGTAACTATGCTACATACCTTTGATTTGTTAATAACTATGAAATATTACAAGCTAACGTAACAACTATAGTCTGTTAATGTTGTCAGTGAACGTTTCATTTTGTGATGTAACTGCAACGAAGCATGTATGTAACTATGCTACATACCTTTGATTTGTTAATAACTATATTACAAGCTAACGTAACAACTATAGTTTGTTAATGTTGTCAGTGAACGTTTCATTTTGTGGTGTAACTGCAACGAAGCATGTATGTAACTATGCTACATACCTTTGATTTGTTAATAACTATGAAATATTACAAGCTAACGTAACAACTATAGTCTGTTAATGTTGTCAGTGAACGTTTCATTTTGTGATGTAACTGCAACGAAGCATGTATGTAACTATGCTACATACCCTTGATTTGTTAATAACTATATTACAAGCTAACGTAACAACTATAGTCTGTTAATGTTGTCAGTGAACGTTTCATTTTGTGGTGTAACTGCAACGAAGCATGTATGTAACTATGCTACATACCTTTGATTTGTTAATAACTATGAAATATTACAAGCTAACGTAACAACTATAGTCTGTTAATGTTGTCAGTGAACGTTTCATTTTGTGATGTAACTGCAACGAAGCATGTATGTAACTATGCTGCATACCTTTGATTTGTTAATAACTATGAAATATTACAAGCTAACGTAACAACTATAGTCTGTGAATGTTGTCAGTGAACGTTTCATTTTGTGGTGTAACTGCAACGAAGCATGTATGTAACTATGCTACATACCTTTGATTTGTTAATAACTATGAAATATTACAAGCTAACGTAACAACTATAGTCTGTTAATGTTGTCAGTGAACGTTTCATTTTGTGATGTAACTGCAACGAAGCATGTATGTAACTATGCTACATACCTTTGATTTGTTAATAACTATGAAATATTACAAGCTAACGTAACAACTATAGTCTGTGAATGTTGTCAGTGAACGTTTCATTTTGTGATGTAACTTTAACGAAGCATGTATGTAACTATGCTACATACCTTTGATTTGTTAATAACTATGAAATATTACAAGCTAACGTAACAACTATAGTCTGTGAATGTTGTCAGTGAACGTTTCATTTTGTGATGTAACTGCAACGAAGCATGTATGTAACTATGCTACATACCTTTGATTTGTTAATAACTATATTACAAGCTAACGTAACAACTATAGTTTGTTAATGTTGTCAGTGAACGTTTCACTTTGTGATGTAACTTTAACGAAGCATGTATGTAACTATGCTACATACCTTTGATTTGTTAATAACTATGAAATATTACAAGCTAACGTAACAACTATAGTCTGTTAATGTTGTCAGTGAACGTTTCATTTTGTGATGTAACTGCAACGAAGCATGTATGTAACTATGCTACATACCTTTGATTTGTTAATAACTATATTACAAGCTAACGTAACAACTATAGTTTGTTAATGTTGTCAGTGAACGTTTCATTTTGTGGTGTAACTGCAACGAAGCATGTATGTAACTATGCTACATACCTTTGATTTGTTAATAACTATATTACAAGCTAACGTAACAACTATAGTCTGTTAATGTTGTCAGTGAACGTTTCACTTTGTGATGTAACTTTAACGAAGCATGTATGTAACTATGCTACATACCTTTGATTTGTTAATAACTATGAAATATTACAAGCTAACGTAACAACTATAGTCTGTGAATGTTGTCAGTGAACGTTTCATTTTGTGATGTAACTGCAACGAAGCATGTATGTAACTATGCTACATACCTTTGATTTGTTAATAACTATATTACAAGCTAACGTAACAACTATAGTTTGTTAATGTTGTCAGTGAACGTTTCATTTTGTGGTGTAACTGCAACGAAGCATGTATGTAACTATGCTACATACCTTTGATTTGTTAATAACTATATTACAAGCTAACGTAACAACTATAGTTTGTTAATGTTGTCAGTGAACGTTTCATTTTGTGGTGTAACTGCAACGAAGCATGTATGTAACTATGCTACATACCTTTGATTTGTTAATAACTATGAAATATTACAAGCTAACGTAACAACTATAGTCTGTTAATGTTGTCAGTGAACGTTTCACTTTGTGATGTAACTTTAACGAAGCATGTATGTAACTATGCTACATACCTTTGATTTGTTAATAACTATGAAATATTACAAGCTAACGTAACAACTATAGTCTGTGAATGTTGTCAGTAAACGTTTCATTTTGTGATGTAACTGCAACGAAGCATGTATGTAACTATGCTACATACCTTTGATTTGTTAATAACTATGAAATATTACAAGCTAACGTAACAACTATAGTCTGTTAATGTTGTCAGTGAACGTTTCATTTTGTGATGTAACTGCAACGAAGCATGTATGTAACTATGCTACATACCTTTGATTTGTTAATAACTATGAAATATTACAAGCTAACGTAACAACTATAGTCTGTTAATGTTGTCAGTGAACGTTTCATTTTGTGATGTAACTGCAACGAAGCATGTATGTAACTATGCTACATACCTTTGATTTGTTAATAACTATATTACAAGCTAACGTAACAACTATAGTTTGTTAATGTTGTCAGTGAACGTTTCATTTTGTGGTGTAACTGCAACGAAGCATGTATGTAACTATGCTACATACCTTTGATTTGTTAATAACTATGAAATATTACAAGCTAACGTAACAACTATAGTCTGTTAATGTTGTCAGTGAACGTTTCATTTTGTGATGTAACTGCAACGAAGCATGTATGTAACTATGCTACATACCCTTGATTTGTTAATAACTATATTACAAGCTAACGTAACAACTATATCTGTTAATGTTGTCAGTGAACGTTTCATTTTGTGGTGTAACTGCAACGAAGCATGTATGTAACTATGCTACATACCTTTGATTTGTTAATAACTATGAAATATTACAAGCTAACGTAACAACTATAGTCTGTTAATGTTGTCAGTGAACGTTTCATTTTGTGATGTAACTGCAACGAAGCATGTATGTAACTATGCTGCATACCTTTGATTTGTTAATAACTATGAAATATTACAAGCTAACGTAACAACTATAGTCTGTGAATGTTGTCAGTGAACGTTTCATTTTGTGGTGTAACTGCAACGAAGCATGTATGTAACTATGCTACATACCTTTGATTTGTTAATAACTATGAAATATTACAAGCTAACGTAACAACTATAGTCTGTTAATGTTGTCAGTGAACGTTTCATTTTGTGATGTAACTGCAACGAAGCATGTATGTAACTATGCTACATACCTTTGATTTGTTAATAACTATGAAATATTACAAGCTAACGTAACAACTATAGTCTGTGAATGTTGTCAGTGAACGTTTCATTTTGTGATGTAACTTTAACGAAGCATGTATGTAACTATGCTACATACCTTTGATTTGTTAATAACTATGAAATATTACAAGCTAACGTAACAACTATAGTCTGTGAATGTTGTCAGTGAACGTTTCATTTTGTGATGTAACTGCAACGAAGCATGTATGTAACTATGCTACATACCTTTGATTTGTTAATAACTATATTACAAGCTAACGTAACAACTATAGTTTGTTAATGTTGTCAGTGAACGTTTCACTTTGTGATGTAACTTTAACGAAGCATGTATGTAACTATGCTACATACCTTTGATTTGTTAATAACTATGAAATATTACAAGCTAACGTAACAACTATAGTCTGTTAATGTTGTCAGTGAACGTTTCATTTTGTGATGTAACTGCAACGAAGCATGTATGTAACTATGCTACATACCTTTGATTTGTTAATAACTATATTACAAGCTAACGTAACAACTATAGTTTGTTAATGTTGTCAGTGAACGTTTCATTTTGTGGTGTAACTGCAACGAAGCATGTATGTAACTATGCTACATACCTTTGATTTGTTAATAACTATATTACAAGCTAACGTAACAACTATAGTCTGTTAATGTTGTCAGTGAACGTTTCACTTTGTGATGTAACTTTAACGAAGCATGTATGTAACTATGCTACATACCTTTGATTTGTTAATAACTATGAAATATTACAAGCTAACGTAACAACTATAGTCTGTGAATGTTGTCAGTGAACGTTTCATTTTGTGATGTAACTGCAACGAAGCATGTATGTAACTATGCTACATACCTTTGATTTGTTAATAACTATATTACAAGCTAACGTAACAACTATAGTTTGTTAATGTTGTCAGTGAACGTTTCATTTTGTGGTGTAACTGCAACGAAGCATGTATGTAACTATGCTACATACCTTTGATTTGTTAATAACTATATTACAAGCTAACGTAACAACTATAGTTTGTTAATGTTGTCAGTGAACGTTTCATTTTGTGGTGTAACTGCAACGAAGCATGTATGTAACTATGCTACATACCTTTGATTTGTTAATAACTATGAAATATTACAAGCTAACGTAACAACTATAGTCTGTTAATGTTGTCAGTGAACGTTTCACTTTGTGATGTAACTTTAACGAAGCATGTATGTAACTATGCTACATACCTTTGATTTGTTAATAACTATGAAATATTACAAGCTAACGTAACAACTATAGTCTGTGAATGTTGTCAGTAAACGTTTCATTTTGTGATGTAACTGCAACGAAGCATGTATGTAACTATGCTACATACCTTTGATTTGTTAATAACTATGAAATATTACAAGCTAACGTAACAACTATAGTCTGTGAATGTTGTCAGTGAACGTTTCATTTTGTGATGTAACTGCAACGAAGCATGTATGTAACTATGCTACATACCTTTGATTTGTTAATAACTATATTACAAGCTAACGTAACAACTATAGTTTGTTAATGTTGTCAGTGAACGTTTCATTTTGTGGTGTAACTGCAACGAAGCATGTATGTAACTATGCTACATACCTTTGATTTGTTAATAACTATGAAATATTACAAGCTAACGTAACAACTATAGTCTGTGAATGTTGTCAGTGAACGTTTCATTTTGTGATGTAACTGCAACGAAGCATGTATGTAACTATGCTACATACCTTTGATTTGTTAATAACTATGAAATATTACAAGCTAACGTAACAACTATAGTCTGTTAATGTTGTCAGTGAACGTTTCATTTTGTGGTGTAACTGCAACGAAGCATGTATGTAACTATGCTACATACCCTTGATTTGTTAATAACTATATTACAAGCTAACGTAACAACTATAGTCTGTTAATGTTGTCAGTGAACGTTTCACTTTGTGATGTAACTTTAACGAAGCATGTATGTAACTATGCTACATACCTTTGATTTGTTAATAACTATGAAATATTACAAGCTAACGTAACAACTATAGTCTGTGAATGTTGTCAGTGAACGTTTTATTTTGTGATGTAACTGCAACGAAGCATGTATGTAACTATGCTACATACCTTTGATTTGTTAATAACTATATTACAAGCTAACGTAACAACTATAGTTTGTTAATGTTGTCAGTGAACGTTTCATTTTGTGGTGTAACTGCAACGAAGCATGTATGTAACTATGCTACATACCTTTGATTTGTTAATAACTATGAAATATTACAAGCTAACGTAACAACTATAGTCTGTTAATGTTGTCAGTGAACGTTTCACTTTGTGATGTAACTTTAACGAAGCATGTATGTAACTATGCTACATACCTTTGATTTGTTAATAACTATATTACAAGCTAACGTAACAACTATAGTTTGTTAATGTTGTCAGTGAACGTTTCATTTTGTGGTGTAACTGCAACGAAGCATGTATGTAACTATGCTACATACCTTTGATTTGTTAATAACTATGAAATATTGCAAGCTAACGTAACAACTATAGTCTGTGAATGTTGTCAGTGAACGTTTCATTTTGTGATGTAACTGCAACGAAGCATGTATGTAACTATGCTACATACCTTTGATTTGTTAATAACTATGAAATATTACAAGCTAACGTAACAATTATATTCTGTTAATAACATTATATTCTGCTAACGTAACAACTATAGTCTGTTAATGTTGTCAGTGAACGTTTCATTTTGTGATGTAACTGCCACGAAGCATGTATGTAACTATGCTACATACCTTTGATTTGTTAATAACTATGAAATATTACAAGCTAACGTAACAACTATAGTCTGTTAATGTTGTCAGTGAACGTTTCATTTTGTGATGTAACTGCCACGAAGCATGTATGTAACTATGCTACATACCTTTGATTTGTTAATAACTATGAAATATTACAAGCTAACGTAACAACTATAGTCTGTTAATGTTGTCAGTGAACGTTTCATTTTGTGGTGTAACTGCAACGAAGCATGTATGTAACTATGCTACATACCTTTGATTTGTTAATAACTATGAAATATTACAAGCTAACGTAACAACTATAGTCTGTTAATGTTGTCAGTGAACGTTTCATTTTGTGGTGTAACTGCAACGAAGCATGTATGTAACTATGCTACATACCTTTGATTTGTTAATAACTATGAAATATTACAAGCTAACGTAACAACTATAGTCTGTTAATGTTGTCAGTGAACGTTTCATTTTGTGGTGTAACTGCAACGAAGCATGTATGTAACTATGCTACATACCTTTGATTTGTTAATAACTATGAAATATTACAAGCTAACGTAACAACTATAGTCTGTTAATGTTGTCAGTGAACGTTTCATTTTGTGGTGTAACTGCAACGAAGCATGTATGTAACTATGCTACATACCTTTGATTTGTTAATAACTATGAAATACTACAAGCTAACGTAACAACTATAGTCTGTTAATGTTGTCAGTGAACGTTTCATTTTGTGATGTAACTGCCACGAAGCATGTATGTAACTATACCTAATGGAAATGAAACTTTTGTCTTACGCACAGATGAAAAAATTCCCCCGTTGTCGTATTTTGAACTTTGAGTTCAATGTGAATACCTACAAAAATAGTTTGAAAAATTACCTTTCGGATAGCCTTTACTGGTAACAGCTGGTATTAATTGTATTAGCGGTAGGAATTATTTTAATTGTGACGTAGGACAAAAGTTTCATTTCCATTAGGTTTATGCTACATACTTTTGGTTCCTTCAGCGCTATATCGCTGAAGCATAATTATCACAGAATTGTTGACTGAGATTGGTTTTGAAGAAGGTGATTTTCAAAATTTTTGAGAAAAATTAAGAAAAATTGGAAGGACATTCTTTTGTAACAAAAAATTTTCCTTTGTAGAATTTCAGTTTTGAAAAAAGTGCTAAACATTGAGGCTTTATTTTTAGCCCCATGTGCTGAATTATCCCGACCCTGATCTTCGCATCCTACAAACCAACAACGAAGACAAGTTTATTCTAACCACCAAAATTAGTTTGGGAGAAATAACGAGAATCGACTTGTGGTGCAACCCCCTAGAACGCAGCCTCTTTTGGTAACACATTTTTGCATGAAAACCAATAAAAAAAACTTCCAGGAGATGCAATCAAATTATCGTTTACGACCTGCAGAAACTAGTGCAGTGGCAATTTAACGTCGACACCGAGTTTAACATTTCAAAAACGTTTGCCACCATTACAGCTGGGGAGGAATTGCGGATGACTCAATGGAAGAAAATAAAAATTTCCTCCACTTACCACACGTGGAATTTCTGGAAAATGGAATTAAATTTTTCGTTGGCTAAAAGACTGACTGTTATTTTCTCCAACGTTTTGTTAACTTTGGTGATTTTAATGATACGTTACGGGGGACCTTCCATGAATGCGAAGGACGTTTTAGATAAAAACAAAACAAATCCTGATCATTATTTTCCAATGGTTGTTATTACCTCAGTTATATCTTTTCTTTTACACTTGTTGATCGTTTGTATCTTTCGTCTTTCACAAGTTCAGTTTTCAGCTTACAAGCAATTAGATGTTCCGTTTGGTTTTAGAGCTACAGTTGTTTCTTGGTAAGGCCTGGAAAGAAATATCAAGATTTTCACGTATTTTTCAGGTGTTTTCTCGTGGGATTAATAACATTCTCCATAAATTACCTGGTCTATTGTGGAATATGGTGGCCAAATTCTGCAAGTTTAAATTACCTGAATTCGGTCTTTTTCGGAATATTGCTTCAAATCATTTTGCTTGAAAATATTGTGATTCTGGCTAGAAGCTTTCTATTCAAAAATTATGTCGTAAGTTTTGCAAGTTTTTTTATTGAACCCGTTTTTTAACATTTTTCAGAAGCCATACAAGATCGGCCAACAATTGAAACATATTCTCGCAAACATAGAAATTCAGAAGAAATATTTGTACGATACTTTTGGCAGTTTCTTGCTTCTGTCTTACCTTCAACATCTGTATTTTCCTTCAAAATCTAGAAACGAAAAGGTAAATTCCAACACTCTATTAAACCTGCATAATTCCAAAAAAATAATAGTCCAGTCATATTAGATCTAAAAAGACGAATGGAAGAAATAATTTGTATATTTTTGAAATTTTGGCTACGGATTCCTGTTTGCACTTGAAATGAAGGGCCGAAAAGTGTGCTTCATCCCTTATTTGGCGAAAACCACCCCCAAACGTGACATGGCGCTAGTGTGTTTGCATATTTGCAACCCCCTTAGGAGCCTTTATTTATCTTTAAAATATTACGGCTTTTGAACCTCTGGTTTGGGAGTAAAAAAATATTTTCAAAAAAAATGGGAGTTTACATCATTCTGCTTAAAAATTCCCCATTTACGCAGGTATAGTTTTTATAGGAAAATAAGACGAGGACCTGGTTGTAGAGGCTCGAAGAAAGTTCTGATTCAATTTTAGTTGTCACCCTATGTACAGGCCTGTTCAAAATTAATTTTCAAAATTTGAAGTTGTTTTTTTCAACTTTTTCAAATGGAGCACCCTGTATATTTTTAGCTAGTGCAATGTAGAATTTATAAGCGAATATCTTTTGTAATATAAACATGTTGGTTATTTTCATCCGTTTTCGAGTTATTCGGAAGAATTGCAAGTTTTCTTGTATGCAGACAATTTTAGCTTCTAAAATTGCAACATAAGCACTCAGACTAATACTGTATAGTATTATGAACAATTTAATTTGTTCATGAAGACATTTCGGGTCAACTTTACTTTAGCGGAAACCTTGTATGAACTCAAACTGCATATATTCCCGTTAGGGTTGCCAACCGTCCCGATTTAGGCGGGATTGTCCCGATTCCTTATAATGAGTCCCGCGTCCCGCCTAGTGCTGGATTTGTCCCGATTTTTGGACTTGCTTTCTGACTTTTCCCTTTCACTTTATTTTCCTTAATTTTTATTGAAAACCAGGGTTTAAAACGCATGTCGAAAGACGTACATGCAACCAAACACACTAACTTATTTGTAGTGTCTAGTGTCAGAACAGTGGTACGAGTGGTGCTTTACAAAACGTCGGGTCCATTCTGTCAATCATCTTCCATCTTCGTTGCAAGCGTTAAAATCGCAAGGTAATCTTGTGTCTATCTCTTATTTGGGTGCACTGCCAGTGGCAACGCAAGTGTTTTTTTATTTCGCAATGAGAATGAAATGAATTGATTTTGATTTGAATTTGGACTGAAAATACTGAAAAACAGGTTTGAGAAGGGGGGGGGAGGCAACAATTTTTCGCGGTGGGCTACCCCCCATTTTCCTTCGCGCGCAATCACGCAAATTACGTATTCTTCTCACTCCACTGTCCCGCTTACTGTTTTGAAAAATATGGCAACCCTAATTCCCGTTCAGAATGATGAGCTGAGTACAACGGTACCCGATTTTTCTTGCGCAAACGCACCGTTGCCAAGTTACAGGTTTCCGCTAAACTAAAGTCTATAGGGACTTTGCTTTAGCGGAAACCATGTACACGTTAAAACTTTACATATTCTGGTTGAGAATGACGAGCTGATTTCAACGACACGTCATTTTTCTTGCGCAAACGCACTGTGGCCAAGTTTCCCCTATTTTTATGAGGTTCTTATGTAAATACTTTATCGAAAATCATGCAATATATTTGGGAACGAAACGACACAAAAATACGTACAGATCCTCTTCCCGACCCTATGACACAGATCAATGAGTAGTGTTTCGTATTACTCAGCTTAATATCGATATTGTAAAAATTTAGTTTAGGTATTTTAGCTGACAAGGAGATGGCTTTCCATACGGTTTCACTAAACGTATCCATTTTTATATGGAGCTTCAAATTCTCTTCCCCACCCTAAAACACAGCTCAATAAGTAGTATTTATTACCTACTTTTCGCTTAGCCTAATATTGCTAGTTAAAAAAAGTCAGTGTGAAGATCAGGCGAAGACAATCATTTATTGTCATTCAGTCGCTCCATATAAAAATGGATACGTTTGGTGACACCATATGGAAAGCCTTGTCAACTAAAATACCTAAATAATATTTTTACAATATCGATATTAAGCTGAGCGATGCGAAATACTTCTCATTGATCTGTGTCATAGGGTCGGGAAGAGGATCTGCACGTATTTTCGTGTCATTTCGTTCCCAGATATTGCATGGTTTTTGCTAAAGTATAGTACCATAAAAACTTCATAAAACCAGTTTAAACTTGGCCGCAGTGCGCTTGCGCAAGAAAAATGACGTGACGTTGAATCAGCTCGTTATTCTCAACCAGAACATACAAAATTTTAACGTGCACGTGGTTTCTATAGGGACTTTAGCGGAAACCTGTGACTTGGCAACGTTGCGTTTACGCAAGAAAAAACGGGTACCGTTATACTCAGCTCATCATTCTCAACGGAAGTATGTGCAGTTTTAGTGCTAACAAGGTTTCCGTTAAAGTAAAGTTAACCCCGTCCGTACGGACTTTAGTTTAGCGGAAACCTGTAACTTGGCAAAGGTGCGTTTCCGCAAGAAAAAACGGGTACCGTTGTACTCAGCTCATCATTCCGAACGGGAATATGTGCAGTTTCAGTACATACACGGTTTCCGCTAAAGTAAAGTTAAGCCGACATTTCCACTACCCTTCCTTAACAACTTCATTTGAAATTTTGGTTTTTTTTGTTTGTAGGAGTAGGCAAATTATTTTTAGAGTGTGGCGGTCGCCTTTTGTACGTGACAAAATATAAATTCCAACGGCATGACTCATTCTTGGTAGACGTAAACATCCGCTGCTTACAGGGTAAAACCAACCCTGTAAGCAACTACCTGCCAAGGGTGAGTCATATCACAAACAATAGAGACGTGTGCGCATCTCGCCGCTCTCACTAATTTTAAGGGTGGATTTAAGCAGTTCCACTGTAGACTCTTGTACAGAAACACCTACGATTATTAAATATATTTTTACCTTGTTTTACGTTACTTCGAGTTTGAATGCACGCTACCACCAATAAGCCCTAAAACTGGTGACCCCGACAATCGTTAAAAAACGCGAACGCGCCTTGATTTAAGTGTAAGTACATAAGTGGTTTATGTTAAGTGCTTCCTCGAATACCGTCGTTCCCATCTACAATGGCCACTTCCAATCCTCCGCCTTTTCTGGATATTTTCATCTTGGAACATGTACTGGTCTATTTGGAGAAGCTGGATTCTTCGTTACCCACCAGCAATCCAGGGGCCGCGGACGAAGTCGGCATCATCCGTGTCCACGCGGCAGCATTCATCTATGATCAGCATCACCGCACCGCATCTACGCCAGCAGCAGACTCCCATATGCAATAAATTGTGTATGGTAGATATTGTAAATATTCAGTGATAGTTGTGCATTCTTCTTCGCTGGCTACAACGCCAACCCGGCTGAGAAGGGGTTTTTCGTATGTACCCTGATTTCATCAGGCTTCCATCCCCTTCGAAGCTTGACGGCTCCGTCAGAAGTCACCACCGCAGCTCCATCAGTTCACGATGCAGACGTCCTCGTTCACCTACCCCTCTGCTATGGGAGCACTCTAGGTTTTCTTCACCTCTACTGCCCCAGACCTGCAGAGATACATATTTTCTCGCCCTATGCGTGACCTAGCTCTTCAAGGTGTTAAAAGCTCAACCCACAAACAATCAGACCATATTCTGACCGGGTATTCGCTGTTACACCTCCACCTGGGTCCTGTCATGCATCTAGCGCCCAGAGGTACAATATCGATAAAGGCCTTGTGAGATCTCACCTCGGACAACCCTCCGAGCCGTCGCTACATTTTCTCAGGGCTACTCATATTTTTCGAACCAAAGCGACTTCGCTGTACAGACCGGTGGCCAAGCACTCAACAATTCCTCTATGCGCGAGCTCCTAGGAATTCAAGACTTGTACGACGCTTCTACTTCCAGCTGAATCCAACTTTTGCCAGAATGTAATTTTTTATCCATTTTATTTTGTTGAATAATTACGGTGCGTAATAATTACTGTTTGCTGTTTTCTTTTGTAAAGATTCACTTTTACTTTTACACGACTTAATATTCTTTTGTTTGTTAATATTGTGATTTAGATTATTGCTATCTATTTGTTGTTTTTTTTTGTATTTAATTAACACTTATTGTTTTGTTTATCTCTGTCCTGTGTTTGTCTAACCTGTTTTTAACAGTTCTTTTATTGTTTGGTTTGTGCACTCACTTACATACTTTTTCATGTCCGTTTGTTACGTTCGTTTTGTGTCTACATTTTATCTTGTTTTTTTTTTGTTCTCAATTTTTGGTTCGTTCGGCCGTCCTCACTCGGGGTAGGCTCCTGTGGCGGTCGCCTTTTGTACGTGACAAAATATAAATTCCAACGGCATGACTCATTCTTGGTAGACGTAAACATCCGCTGCTTACAGGGTAAAACCAACCCTGTAAGCAACTACCTGCCAAGGGTGAGTCATGTCACAAACAATAGAGACGTGTGCGCATCTCGCCGCTCTCACTAATTTTAAGGGTGGATTTAAGCAGTTCCACTGTAGACTCTTGTACAGAAACACCTACGATTATTAAATATATTTTTACCTTGTTTTACGTTACTTCGAGTTTGAATGCACGCTACCACCAAAAAGCCCTAAAAGAGAACTGTTTACCAAAATCGATCTTTTTTTTACTTTACGCTAAAATCTACGGCTAACTTCGTCAAAAAATTGCCGAATTCGATTTTAAAAAAAAAACACAAAAATTGTTTGAAACTCCAAAAATCTCTAAAATTGCAATAAAACTACATAAATATAAGAGAACTGTTTACCAAAATCGATCTTTTTTACTTTAAGCTAAAATCTATGGCTAGCTTCGTTAAAAAATCGGCAAGAAATTGATAAATTATATTAGACAAAAAAATCAGTAAAAATTGCTAGAAGCTCCAAAATTCTGTAAAATTGCGATGAAACTCCCGAAAATTCCAGAGAACTGTTTAGCAAAATCGCTGTGCGTTAACTAGTTAACCACAACGAAAAATTGCTAAAAATAACAACAAAATCCCAAATTCTAACAAGAAAGTCGCTAAAAGTAGAAAAATTACAAAATTTTGGAAAACCTTATGTACCCAAAAACTTCGTCAAAAAATGCCAAAAAGTTAAGTTGCCTAACGAAAATTCGAGCGAAAATTGCTACAAAGATGCTGAAAATCGCTGGTTGACAAAAACAGTACAAAAGTTGTTAAAAATTGACGGAAGAAATCCAAATTCGATTTAAAAAAAATCGCCAACGTTAATCAAAATGACAGAAAATTGAGAAAACTACGCTAAAATAGCTGCGCTTGACTTGGTCAAAAAATCACCAAAAAAGTGCCAAATTCGATAAAAATCGCCAAAAATCATCCAAAAGCTGCTAAAAATTGCCAGAAACTGTCGGAAAAATTCTAAATTCGAAAAAAAAAGCGCTAAAATGGAAGAACTACGAAGTTTTAGGGAACTTACTTTGCAGATAAAAAAAAAGATTTAAAACTTCTTTGGAATTGCAATTAAAATCTCAAAATTTCAGAGAACGCAAAATTGCTAAAAATGCGCTGAAAATCGCTAAAAGTAGAAAAATTACTTTACGCTGAAATTTGCGGCTAATTTCGTTAAAAGATTACCGAATTCGATTAAAAAGAACGCCAAAATCGCTAGAAACTACTAAATGTTAAAGGTAGTAGAAATGTCTTTTCAAGAACCAATTAAATGGTTCATGAACCAAATAGAGAACATTTCGAAGAATTTTTCTTTTTGTAAGTACTTAACAATTGTCCGCAAGCAAGAAAATTTGTAATATTTGCGAATAACTCGAAAACGGATAAAAATAACCAATATGTTTGTAGGACAAAAAACGTTCCTTTATGAATTCTACATTGCACTAGCTAAAAATGTACAGGGTGTTTTATTTGAAAAAGTTGAGAAAAATGGCTTCAAAATTCTCAAATTTAGAAAATAAATTTTGAGCATCCTGTACATAGCGTAACAACTAAAATTAAATCAGAGCTGTTTTCGAGCCTCTACAACAAGGTCCTCGTCTTATTTTCTTATAAACACTGTACCTGCGTAAATGGGGAATTTTTAAGCAGAATGACGTAAAGTCCCATTTTTTTTGAAAATATTTTTTTACTCCCAAACCAGATGTTCAAAAGCCGCAATATTTTAGGGATGAATAAAGGCTCCTAAGGGGGTTGCAAATATGCTAAAATATACCGGGCATTCCATTTAAAAAAATACGACTTTTTCTCCTCAAAATTCTTCGGACCACCCTGTATAATTAAAAATATTTTCCTGAACCAAATTCCTAACTCGGATGGTTTAGGCGCTATGGAAGCCCAACACTTTGTTGCAGGACCCTGTATAAATAAGTTCTATTCAAAAATATATTTTGACAGTTCTACAACTTCGGACGTCGTTTGCGAGAATTAGGTGGGGATAAGCAAAATAATCAAAAGGACCTTTTTAATGCAGAATTTTATAAGGAATGTTTTTGATTAGAATAAATTTTTTGTCAGACGGATAGTCTCGTCGAAACATGCTAAAAACTAACGTCATGTCACGTTTGGGGTGGTTTTCGCCAAATAAGGGATGAAACTTACACTAGGGGTGGGAACTTTTCGGCATTTCATTTCAGGTGACAGTCCGTAGCCAAAATTTCAAAAATATATGAACTATTTCTTCTAGAAAACCTAACTTGATTGGACTATAACCATCGTATAGTACGGAAGCGTAGAAGTGCCACATTTTTCTCTTTTTTTATTTCCCTATTACCACAAAAAATGTGTGAATTTCTGAAGAAAAAACTGTAAATTTACACAAAAACTGTAAGTTTACACAAAAACTGTAAATTTATACAAAAACTGTAAATTTACACTTGCAGTATGTATCCGTCCCGTCACGTTACGTGCCGACCGTACCCATAGTCCGTTCCGCACGAAGACCGTTGTTTGGCGGGAATTTATAAAAAAATTGTGTAAATTGACAACTTTTGTGTAGATTTCCAGTTTTTGGGTAAATTTACAGTTTTTGTATAAATTTACAGTGTTTGTGTTTTACAGATTTTGTGTAAAATTACAGTTTTTGTGTAAATTTACAGTTTTTGTGTAAATTTACAGTTTTTGGGTAAAACAGTTTTTGTGTAAATTTACATTTTTTGTGTAAATTCAGTTTTTGTGTAAAATTACAGTTTTTGTGTAAAATTACAGTTTTTGTGTAAAATTACAGTTTTTGTGTAAATTTACAGTTTTTGTGTAAATTTACAGTTTTTGTGTAAATTTACAGTTTTTGGGTAAAACAGTTTTTGTGTAAATTTACATTTTTTGTGTAAATTCAGTTTTTGTGTAAAATTACAGTTTTTGTGTAAAATTACAGTTTTTGTGTAAAATTACAGTTTTTGTGTAAAATTACAGTTTTTGTGTAAAATTACAGTTTTTGTGTAAATTTACAGTTTTTGTGTAAATTTACAGTTTTTGGGTAAAACAGTTTTTGTGTAAATTTACATTTTTTGCGTAAATTCAGTTTTTGTGTAAAATTACAGTTCTTGTGTAAAATTACAGTTTTTGTGTAAAATTACAGTTTTTGTGTAAATTTACAGTTTTTGTGTTTTACAGTTTTTGTGTAATTTTACAGTTTTTGGGTAAAACAGTTTTTGTGTAAATTTACAGTTTTTGTGTAAATTCAGTTTTTGTGTAAAATTACACTTTTTATGTAAATTTACAATTTTTGTGTTTTACAGTTTTTTCTTCCGAAATTTACACATTTTTTGTGGTAATTTGGAAACAAAAAAAGAGAAGAATGTGGTACTTCTACGCTTCCGTAGTATATAGAGATTTAGATTTTCATTGTCTATTCGAGATGCGACTCAAACTTGTCATTACAATTTTATTTTACAGGAGTCGAAAATGATACTCAAAGCTCAAAAGGCAACGAAATCTCAATTGCGAGACCTTTTTTCATTCTTACCGTACATGGTTTTCATGCTGATTCTAGTATTTATCGACAAAGATCCTTTCATGGTACGAAACAAAGAAAATTTGGAAGAAATGGTACAAGGGGTCCGCAGCAGAACTCTCAATTTCTATGAAATTGAAAATTTTTTAGAGTAGAACTCCTTGAGCTCATCAAATATTCAACATTTTTTTTAGCATCTACGATTACATAAATGACACACTACTGCAGATTATTCATCCAGAAAATTCAGAAGGATTGATGATAGATTCTGCAAATACATTGATTGGAACTGTCAGACTAAAACAACATAGAGATAGAGAGAAAAATTGTAAAATACCTCAAAGCATGAAATTTTTGAACATATCTTGTTTGGAAAGAGCAACTTTTGGCCCTGGTCCTGATCTGCGTTTCATAGAATTTCGAGAAGATAGATTATCCGATATTTGGCAATATAAAAGAGGCTACACCGCATATATTGGCTACAAATTGTACAATTCTTACGTTAATCTATTAAATCTTCTTCAAGCGCTTTGGATAGATGAAGAAACGAAAATTCTAACTATCGACTTCCAAACTTTCAACCCCTACTACAGTACATCGAGTTTTGTTTCCTTGCGCTATGAAAAAAGTGTTACTGGTTTGATCACTACCGCAGTGAATGTAAGAAAAATATTGAATTCCCCTTCAAAAAATTATATTTCAGGTACAATCTTCTAGGGTTCTCGTTCCTCAAAATCAAGTCTTTTTCTTCCTTGCCGTTGCATCGTTTATTTTCTGGCAGATTCTTTCAATCTTCAACCACTGTTCTTCTGGCTGGAAAAAAATTTTAGCGTATTTTTTCTTCGACGCTCTTTTGGTTGCTCTAAACTTAATATATTTTGTTCTATACTTCAAGAAATATTCCTTCGTCTCGAATTATTTGGAACTCTTTAGAAAAATGAAGTCGTATCAGTTTCTTGACGGTTCAGAATTAGTATTCTTCCAAGATTTGGAACAATTCTTTTCGGGGTTAACCATCTTCTTCATAACTGTACGTCTATGCAAATTTCTTCAATTCAATCAAAAAATTAAGATAATGAGTTGTGCTTTGATCAGTGCTTTAACGGAAGCTTTAGCTCATACTTTTTACTTCTTTTGGGTTATTTCAATTTTTTTACTAACATCTGGCAGTGGAATTATTACCAAGATTTTTGCAAGGAAAAGTGGTTCAATTAAAGAAGATTTTTCGTTTTATTTTATCGCTTTCTTAGTGACGATAAAAATAATTTCATTTCTGTACATTCCAATCGTTGTAACGATATACCGAAAAACTCAGGAAGAATATATCTCAAGCCCCGATCTACAATCGAAAGCAGGAAAAATTAAGAAAGAGTTAGTTTATCAAAAGAAGGCCAAATTCTATTACGCCAAATGCTTGATAATGCCTGAAGTAAAATTGAAGATTATGGGGGTTGTAGCTGCTTCGGTTGTGTGCAGAATCGAAGGAAGATTAGAAAAAAATGAAGACAGCTTTGATTTTAGATGGTTTAAGGGTTGGAAGCGAGGTCGGAAGGCTAAAATTAGTTTTTACAAAGGGGGGTGTTTGATGGAAGAAGAAAAGATTGATCAAATTCGGGACGTTGTAAAGCTAATCTTGAAGACAGAAGAAATAAATACAACAGAAGAGAGGGAAGATAATAACGCGAAAAATTAATTTCTGGAATTTGTTTGGTTTTGAAATACACAGGTTTGAAAAATAACGTAAATTAATTAATAGTAATCTACAAAAAAGCCAACGGAAGATGTATATCAATGCGATGTGTACTCTCGTAGATGTTTATTCACCGTGAATGATTCATATATCGAGTTGGACTTAGCGGTTTTGGGTGCAGATGTAATCTGCACCTAGTGGTACTGCCGAAGCATATGCTCATGATAAAGAATTCGTGAGGGTGTATCAATTGATGAATTTTCTTGCGTTCAATTAGTATCTTCCGGTTGTAAGTACATATAGGTCAAGCATCAAATTTCCACCAAGTCAATTTTTTGTGTTGGGGGTTGAAGTAGGCTCAATTTTTTCCGTTCAATTATTATCCTCAGGGGTGAAGGGGGTGGGTTTCGGGGGCGCTTATTTGGTACCTATCCTCCAATAACAGTTGTCCAAATCTTAAATTCATTTGCGCTCAATTAGTATCTTCCAGTAACAAGTAGTCTAAGGGTTCAATTTCCACCGAGTCAATTATTTATGTTTGTCAATTTTATGTATTTGGGGGTTGAAGGGGGTGGTTTTCGGGGTTGCAACTTTTTGCGTTCAGTTAGTCTGTTTCTGTTGAAGATAGTCCAAGGGCTCAATTTCATCCAAGTCAATTATTTGTGTTCGAGGATTGAAGACTGTGGGTTTTGGGGGTACAATTTTTTGCGCTCAAAATTGTCTCCTGCGATAATGAGTGGTAAAAGGATTAAATTCCGTCCAAGTAATTTTTTTGTGTTTCGGGGTTGAAGGGGGTGAGTTTTAGGGGCGTAGTTGTTTTGTTCAATTCAACTCTTTCGGTTGTAGGCTGTGCAAGGGTTAAATTTCCTCCAAGTCAAGTTTTGTGGTTGGGGGTGAAAGGGGGCTAGTTTCAGAGGTGAAATTTTTTGTGTTCAATTAGTTTCCTCCGGTAATAGGTGGCCCAAGGGTTACATTTCCTCTAAGTGAATTTTTTGTTTCAAGGTTGAAGGGGTTGAGTTTTAGAGGTGCAATTTTTTTCTCTTCCTGTCGTAGGTGATCTAAGGGTCTAAGAACTAAATATATGCTCAAAACTTTTTCTGGGTCTTTGATTAAAAGTTACCGAATTGCTTGAATTTCAAGCAACACTTATGTGAAATTTCGAGTTTCAACCCCTAATTTGCACCCCTTTCTGTTTTATGTTGCAGAAGAAAACCATCCCTTATCAAATAATATCAAAATATATGTGGTTTCAGACCTCAATGTGCAAAATATTTGAGAAGTTTTCGTATTTTTGTAATTTTCAACCCATAAACTTCATCCCCCAAAATTGACCCCCTTCACCTTCAACAGACTTGTACGTCAAAAGCGCATATCAAGTTTCAGTAAAATATCTCCACTGGTTCTTGAGTTATTACAATTAATAGTTTTTCGGTTCCGAAAAAACCTTGCATTCTCGCGCTTCTACTGCGAACGCTGCCTAAACGCTTGAAGATGGATTAAAATCGTATAAGGGAGAAATGTCGGCAACGAATAGACCTACAAAAAAGTCCGCGACAGCATATAGATATCTGTTACGGATAGTCGACAATAAGCCACTGAAGCTATTTTCGTCAAAAATAGAACACAAAAACGATCACGGTGGGCTACCCATCGTAGATAGCTATATGCCGTCGGGAACTTTTTTGTAGATCTTTTCATTGCCGACAATTCCTCCTTACAAACTTTTGTCCTAGCTTCAAGCGTTGAGGCAGCGTTCGCGATCAAACGCCGAAAATTGTGATTTATTTCAGTTTTTCACCCCTAACTCCCACCCCCCTGCTCCGATATGGCCCAAAAACAATCCCCGCCGAGATTTTCGGGGTATACACATGTGTACAGCTCGATATCTGCTACATGCGTTTGAAGAACTAGCGACGAAGGAGCGAGTCTATTAATTACCCGATTAATGTAGAAACCCAATAATCGTTAGGTACGTTTTATTTTGTCAAATGAAAGCAGATTCCGAGGTGGATTCGTAACGTTAATACTTAGATATTTATTTATTTTCGACAACTATACAATAACGTAATATAAAATATATGTTGCTTTAATAAAATTAATATCACTGACGTCAATCATATTCATATTTATCTACAATATAATTATTATTGAATATTGAACATAGATACTTAGTAGCATTCTCATCATTCTTAATTGATGCTTTATATAAATTATCTATACAGTTTAGAGACATGATATGAGTATAGAGTTCAAACTTTTCTAAAAGAAATAGTAGATTCAAAATAATTCGTTATAGAAAATGCAGACAGGTCCTCCCCTAAATTTACAGCACACTGAAGACGGGATTTCTCAAGCGTTAATTCAATAAATGGTTGAAATTTTATCTATCGGGTGTCCCAAAAAAACCGTACAAAATAGTTTTTGAAATAAGTCAGCCGTTTCTTAACCGATTTAGATAGATTTGGACTTAAATTAAAGCTAAAGACTCAGGCTTTCGAACTTTGCAAGAAACGTCGACAGATGGCGCTGCTGTAGTAGCCTTATTGATACTTGTCTTTAAGGCTTATTTTAGGTGCGTGGGGATTGGTCGGGCAACAACCAATAGTTATGAGACCTAAATAGCCCTGAAGATCTTTCTTTTTTCTTCAAAAGTCTTTTTTCAGAAGTCCATTTGGCGTAAGCACTAATTTTCTGTGATTTTTCTAAAAAAAGTGTTTTTGCGTATTTTCATGCTTCCATAACCATAAGTAACATTGATGCACATAGGGCTTAGTTTTCAATGATAACTGTTCAGTTGCCCCCCACTGGCATCTGCGCCACTGTTTTCATCAATTTCGTTCATTTATAACTGAAAATTAAGATTTATTTGCATTAAAATTCTTTGGTTATGGCCATTAATGCGTGAAAATACTCAAAAACACATTTTTTTGAAAAATTACAGAAAATTAATGCTTAAGCGACTTCTGAAAAAGGATTTTTGAATAAGAAAGAAAGATCTTCAAGGCTATTCGAGTGTCATACCGATTGGTCGTTGACTGACCAATCCCCATTCAGCTAAAATAAACCTTTAAAGCAAGTATCAACAGGAATACTACGGCAGCGCCATCTGCCGCAGTTTCTCATACAGTCGAAAGCCTGATTCTTTGGCTTTAATTTAAGACCACCTTCATTCAAATCGATTAAGAAACGGCAGACTTATTCCCAAAAATATTTTGTCCGGTTTTTTTGGGACACCCGATACATCCCAGCGTTCTATTAACATCATCTTCCATTGAACTATACTTAAATCTGATATCACATGAATGTCTGAAAACGTCTGTGAATTGCCTTTTGTTTGTCTCGTGTCTTTTGGTGTTGCTTGTATTGTTCAGTTTACTATTTGTGCGATGGAATTTTAGGTTGAACAAGGCGGACAGGGTGTCTTCTGCGTTTGTTCTCTGACGTAGTCCTGTACTGAAAACTTGGTGTTATCAGTTCTATTGCCAGTTTGCCTAAATTTAAGCTCCCTGAAAAAAAAATTATACAAACGGCTGAGGGATAAATTCAAATACCTCGCTACTGCTAAAAAGGCCAGTTCCACGTTTTGACCACTTTTTGCTGAGGTTTCCATGAAGGCTACGTTGTATTCTCGGGCTAAGCGTTCGCCGTCTTCTCTGCGCACGGCACGATCTGGTCCACAATCAGCTTTGTTTCCTAAAAGATAGATTATGAGCTCATAAAAATTGTAAATGTACTTTCAAATAAAAGAAAATAGGTACATAAATAAAATCAGATAATAGAAAGAAATAGATGTACAGGGTGGTTAATTTTTCATTGCCCACCATTCAGTGGGGTTTTTTAAATGCGGAGGCTAACGGGAGGATTTTGGGGGAAACACATTGCGATAATGGAGGGTGAGGGGGCGGTAGCCCCGCGAAAAATGTTTTGAGGAGGCTTAGCCTCCTTAGCCTCCCCTGACCAGCCGCCACTGATATTCCATTAGGAACTCGGAAACCATAAGCTTAAATTAGAAAAAAAATGCATTTTTCAAGGTGATTAAGAATCTGTAAAGAATATTCTCCTTTATCTTTTGATGCTTTCCTGAGTTATACCGAAAAAATTGAAAATCGCGATTTTAAAGAAAAATTCATATCTTTCTAACGATTGGTGGTAATTAAATGCAACTTGGTACTTTTATATTTTTGACAGCTGTCAACTCAGCGCCATTGTAGAAATTTTCTAGGCCTCCGCACAGCGAAGAACTTAAAAACTCACATAAGCCCTAACACAAATGAAATTTTTCCAGATTTTTGGTAGTTTTTCTGTCACTTTGCTAAAACGTTACATTTTACCTTTGAGGTTGGAGCAAATTCTAAAGGTGTGGAAATGCTTATTTTTTCCCTTCCTTCAGATATGACAATCTAATTGTCACCAACGTCAACGTAACTTGCTACTTGTACAAATTAATAAAAATTTTAATGCTTTACAGCTAGTAGGTACTTACTTGCAAAAAAATCGGGACACTCAATTTCCTCTATGCCCATTTTTTGAGTTTGGGGGCTGAAAGGGGTGAGTTTTGGGGTTGAAATTTTTTTCGGTTGTCTCGATTTTTTTGCGAGTAAGTGTACAGAGCAGTGCTTTTTTCGTTTTCTGTTATTAAATGAAAACCATTTAGTAAATTAGTTGAATTAAAAAGTTGTGAACCTGTAAAGAATTCTCCCATAACTTGATTCGTTCCTGAAAAAGCTGAAAATCACGCTTTTTTTTGAAAAAAAGTATCTTTCTTATGGTTGATGGTATTTAAATGAAACTTGAAGCGTTTATATTTTTGAAAGCTGTCAATTGAATGGCGCTGACAGAAATTTTCCACTTCTTCCATATTTAGCGCAATGACCAAATTGGATATTGGAACCACAAAAAATTGACTTTTCAAAAATGTGGCCAACATGAACTTTCTTTAAAAAACGGGTCAAAGTTTGAATCCCAAGACTTCAAGACCTGTTTTATTATTATTAAAATATTATTATTTCAAATATATTATTTGTAATTATTTTTCATAAGTTTATTCTAATTTTGCAAATTATTCATAAACGGTAAAAGGTCCGGCGTCCGTTAAATGGAAGAAAAGTTGCGTTATTTCTTGGTGATTAAGAATCTGAAGAGAATTTCCCAATATTTTGATTCGTTCCTGAGTTATGACAAAAAAACTGAAAATTGCCAATTTAAAAGAAAAATTAATTCTCTATTTTATGTTCCCATTCTGAGAGCACCATTACCGAGTTGTAGCGGGTAGTTCAAATGTATTAATACACGGCACACACAGCCAAACAATAAGATAAATAAATAGAATAAAAATCCAGGGTAAATTAGAATAAATCACCTTCATTTCGCCGCATTTTCGAATTTGCATAATTTAGCGATAAATAATTTTAATGGCACCACCCATGTTTCTATTGTTTTGGATTCCCTGTGAGTCCTTCTTTACGGTGATGACTGATGACTTTATTTTTTGGATAAATCGAACAGTAAATTTTAAAATTTTCATTACACTTTTTCTGTAAATTTACATTTTTTTCTGTAAATTAACACTTTTTCTGCTTTACACTTTTTCTGTAAATTTACACTTTTTCTCTAAATTTACACTTTTTTCTGTAAATTTACACTTTTTCTGCCTTACACTTTTTCTGTAAAATACGTTAAGGGCGAATTCTCGGCCCAGTCGAAAATGACCAAATTATTTTTTTTTAGTGTAAGTGGGACCAGATGTTTGCTAAAGTAATATTATAAGTTGAGAGTAACAATACAGGGTGCCCCAACACCGATGTGCAACGTATTCATGACCCTTCATTTTGAAGCTATCGTTTTTACAAAAATACAAGCGCGAAGGTATCCCCCTGTACATGCGGAGCTGATCAGCGTTTATTTCATTTCAATATCTTTTTTACGTCCGAAGATATTCAAGAAGCAAAGATTTAAAAAAAAAACCTGTATATCTTGAAAACGAAAAATTACTCTTTATTAATTTTTTTTATGGGCAGAATTATAATCTCCTGAATCGATTAAGACTAAATGCAAAAAAATTGGCCCAAGCAGTCACACTTTAAATTGAACCTGCATTTCAAGATGGCGATGTCAAAATTATGTAATATGAATAGGAATCCAGGATGGGCCTATATTGTTGCTTAAATCAGGTTGTTATGTGTCATATATGAAATTGCATGATGTGAATTATCTGCAAATTCACATTATGGTTATCTGTTCGTACTACACGGCAAGAAATCAGCTTGGTTTTGAACCAAATTGCATAGGATAATATACTTAAAATTACTGATTTTTGAAAATTTATATTTTCTTAACTAAAAATTACTCTTCTTTTATTTTTCAAGGATTCATTAATTGAGCATTCCTCTTTCCAAAACTACAAAAAAAAAGAGAATTCTCCCAAGCAGTCACTAATGACTAGGGCCCTTTACACTTTTTCTGTAAATTTACACTTTTTTCTGTAAATTTATACTTTTTCTGCCTTACACTTTTTCTGTAAATTTACACTTTTTCTGTAAATTTACACTTTTTTCTGTAAATTTATACTTTTTCTGCCTTACACTTTTTCTGTAAATTTACACTTTTTCTGTAAATTTACACTTTTTTCTGTAAATTTACACTTTTTCTGTAAACTATAAAATAAAAAAAGTCAGCAAATATCATGGCAGCTCTACCCTTTCGTATAATAGGGGAGACTGGGGGAATGACGGCACGTTAAGGATTCGTTGATGCTGTGCAAAAACGGATCGCTTTCATAAAATGATTGAGGTATCAGAATTAAGCCCAGAGTGTTCTTAACCGAATGACGACACATTAAAAATCACAAAACATAAACGAACGAAGAAAAAAATTATTTACACAAGGCTTACACGTCCGGTATTACCCTAGCTGTTGGGGTAATAGCGGCCATATGTATTTTGTCCCTGTAACTTTAACTGTACGCTGAATATTACGATGTAACCAGAAGTTCTATTGCCAAAAATTTAAATTAAAGCTTAGCCTTATAATTTGTACGGGTTTTGGGTGCTCATTCTCCAAAGGAACGGCATTTGATTGACAGTTTCGTTATTTTTACAATATTCTTCACAGATTAACTAAATATCGTCGTTTTGGGTTCATTTTCTTCACTCTTAAACCCAAATTCTTCATCTCTATCACAGGACTCGATTCCGTCGTATGCTGTATATTTACTGTTTAGGCCGGTATTCCCCCATTTCAACTGTCCGGCGTTACCCCAAATGTAACATGTGTGTTTAATTTTTTTATGCTAGACAAACGTAAAATTATGTTAATTTTAGTCACTATCATCGAACGAGCAAAAAATGTAGATTGTACCAAAGTAGTTACATTTATTTTAAGAAGAAATTAAAGGTTTTGAAACCGTCCTTCAAATCGCAGCACTCTTATAAGAAGAACATGTAAAACACAAAGTTGTCATCTGTCATCAAGAAACTACCGGTAGAGAGCTGTATTTACATAAGGGCATTCCTTCATACTGTCGCTAGATGGTGTGACTGTTGGAAAGGTCTAAAAATTGCGCAATTATTCAGGATTAGCTGTCCGATATTACCTCAGTGGCGGAGTCCGGTCCTGGCGCGTGATGATAACAACACAGCGATAAGGAAGCCTTCAAATAAGTGCGAATACTGGAGAACTACAGTGAAATAAACCGTGAATCTAGGTGTGGAAATAGAATAAGAAGTATATGGTCCGAATTAGACATCAACGATATAGCAGGAAGGAGTTATAATCAAGATAAAGGTAATAACAAATCCAAAGAGCTGATAAACAATTGACCTTTGACGGGTTTAACATCGGGGAGTCCGCAATCCGCAAGCGCAGCAAATAGACAACAGTAATAAAGAACAGGACCGTACTGCGCAAATTGAAATAAGGTTATGGACGAAATAAGAGAAATGTTTGAGAAATTAAAGGAGAAAATGGAGAAAATTGAAGGAAAATTAGATAGAAATATGGAAGAAACGAAACTCCTGAGGCAGGAAAATCAACGATTACAGCAAGTAATTAGTGAACAGGACACAAGATTGGAATCGGTGGAAAGGGAATTAAGAAGAAGGAATTTAATAATTAAAGGAATAGAAGATAACGAGGACGAAGGCCATGAGGAATTGAAGAGAAAGGTAGAGTGCCTGCTGAAGAGAATGGGTGTAGATATCAACATAGCAAAAGAAATGGATGAAATAAAAAGACTTGGAGTGTTGAGACGTGATAACAAAAGAGCAATAATAGTGAAATTAATAACATGGGGGAAGAAGATGGAAATACTCAGGCAAACAAAAACATTGAAAGGTTCGGACATCTGGATAGATGAGGATTATACGAAAAAGGTACAAATGGAAAGGAAACAGCTAATACCCCAATTGAAAGAAGCACGGAGACAGGCAAAAACAGCAACGCTTAAATATAACAAATTGATTATCAATGGACAGGCGTACAGAATTGGGGATTTTGAAGGAGGAGACGTAGTAGCAGGTCAAAGTATGCAAATAAGTGAAAGCAGGAAACGTACGGTAAATGAGAGGTCCCCCGAAAATGCGATGTTTTCACAGCAACTAAATAAAATCACGAAAACCAGTGCAAAAAATTTTTAAGGAACGAAGGAATGCACAAAAAGGACTACGACAATGGCAATGGCAATGAAGAGGACATGAGAAATTATCTGGAAGAAATAGTAAACCAACAAAAAAAGGAAAAGAGGAGCAAAGGAAAAGGGAATAATGTAACAACAACAGAAGAAGAAGGAGAAACTCGAGAAGAAAAAGGAAAGAAGGAATATAAATTCCTGTTTTGGAATATAGCGGGGATTAGAAACAAGGATGAAGAGGTGTGGAATTATATAAAAGAATTTGAAATAGCAGGACTGACGGAGACATGGGTTGAGGAAGAGGGTTGGGAGAATACACAAAGGAGATTACCGAAAGACTACAGTTGGGAATGGCAGGGAGCGACAAGACAAAAAAAAGGGGAGAGCGAAAGGGGGACTTCTGATGGGAATAAAAGAAGGGATTGAAGAAATAAAAGAAGAAAAAAGAAAAGAGGAAGAAGGTATAATGGACAGAAAAGTGATAATAGACAATAAGGAGTGGAGAATAATGACGGTGTACAGCAGAGACATGAAAACAACGAAAAAGAAAATAGAAGAGAGAATAGGAGAGAGGAAAGGGGAATGCATACTCATAGGAGGGGACTTCAATGCAAGACTAGGAGAGAGGGGAGCAAGAACCTGGACAGAAAACAGAGGAATCGCAAGAAGGGAAACAAAAGACAAAGTGAAGAATAAAGAAGGAAGAATCCTAGAAGAACTGGTAGAAGAAAAGGGGTGGGAAGTGTTAAACGGAAATAAAGAAGGAGATGAAAAGGGGGAGTTTACATACGCAGCAACAAATGGAGAATCGGTAATAGACTACGTATTAGTAAACGAAGAAGCGTGGGAAGAGGTGGAAAAGTTCAGAATAGGGGAAAGGGTAGAATCAGACCACATGCCGTTGGAGGGGGAAATTAAAAGGGAGAAGAGAAAACGAAATACTGGAGACATAACGAAAAAGGTAATAAAGAAAGAAAGGTGGGATGAAGAGACTATCAACGAATACAGGCAAAAATTGGGAAAAGCAAAATTCGAAGCAAAGGGGGTGGAAGAAAAAATCAATGAGCTGGAGAAAATTATAAGAGGGGCAGTAAGAAGTGAGGAAATAATACTAAGGGGAAATAGTCAGGGAAATGGAAGGAGACGGTTCGACACAGAATGCAAGAAGGCAAAAAGAGAGACGAGAAGAGTACTAAGAAAATGGAAAAAAGGGAAAACGAAAAGGGAAGAATACTTAAAAGCCAAAGATAAATATAAGAAGAAATGCAGCGAAAGAAAGAAACAAATGAAGGAAGAAGAAGAACAAAAGATAAGAAGTATAAAAACAGAAAAAGAAGCGTGGAAATACATAAACCAAGAGAGGAGAGAAAGGGGAGAAGATGAAATGGGAAAGATAGAGATAGAAGAATGGAGAAGGCATTTCGTAGAGTTGTTAGAGGGAGAAGAAGAAAAAGGAGGGGTAGAAGAAGACAGAGAGAAGGAACATGACATAGAAAGTACCGAGATAACAAAAGAAGAAGTGAAGAGGCAGATAGAAAAACTGAAAAAAGAGAAAGCACCGGGAAGGGATGGGATAAGAAATGAAGCGTGGATTTACAGTACGGAAGAGGTGATAGACAGAGTAGTAGAGATTTTGAATGGAGTGTGGAAGGGAGGGGGATTTCCACGGCAATGGAAAGAGGGCGTAATCTGTCCTATATACAAGAAAGGAGATGCAAAAGAAGTAAAGAATTACCGGGGAATAACCCTCCTGAATACATTGTACAAATTGTATGCAATGATACTAGGGGACAGAATGAAAGGGGAATTAGAACGGACGAAGAGCTTGCCAGATGGCCAGGCAGGTTTCAGAATGGGGAGGGGTACCATGGACAACGTGTACATATTAAACCATATAGCAAGAAGAGAAATAAAAAAGAAGAACGGGAAGATGTACGCGTTGTTCGTGGACCTCAAAGCAGCGTTTGATAGTGTAGACAGGGGAAGATTGTGGGAGCACATGAGAGAAATAGGATTGAATGGGAACCTGGTAAGAAGTATAAAAGAAATATATAAGGAAACAAAGAATGTAGTTAGAGTGAATGGAATAGAGAGCGAATGTTTTTGGACGAGAAAAGGTGTAAGACAGGGGTGCCCACTCAGCCCAACGCTGTTTACCATTTTTATAAATGATATTGATGATGTGTTCCAAAAGGGGCAGGCAGGAGGGATTGTGGTGGGCAAAGAGAAAGTGTGGTGTTTGGCGTATGCGGATGACCTGGTGATTGTAGCGAATGACGAGAGAGGGATGAGAGAAATGATAAGAATGGCAGAGAAGTATATGAAGAGAAAAAAGTTGGAAGTAAATGTGGAAAAAACCAAGATAATGGTTTTCAGGAAAAGAAGAGGGAAGGCAAAAGAAAGTGAATGGAAGTGGAACGGGGAGCATAATAGAGCAAGAAAGAGAATTCAAATATTTAGGGTATGTATTTAACGAAAGAACCACAACGAGAGCGCATGTAACAAAACTGGTTAAAAAAGCAAATAAGGTGGTACGAATGGTCTGGGGAATAGGAGAGCGAAAGTTTGGGCATGATTTTAAGAGGAGGGGAATGATGTTTGATAGTTTAGTGAAGAGTATGTTGATGAATGGGGCAGAAATATGGGGGTGGGAAGAACAAGAGGAAGTGTAGAGAGTACAGGAAAAGTATTTCAAGTGGGTGCTGGGCGTGGATAGAGAGACACCGGGGTATATAATAAGAGAAGAAACGAAAAGGAGCAAGTTGAGAGTGGAGACTGGTAAAAGGGCGGTGAAATTTGAGGACAGAATGGGAGAAAGATTGGACTGCATGATATTACAGGAGTGTTGGAAGGAGAAAAGGAGAGAAAAAGAAGAATGGAAAGAAAGACAAAATACTATGAGAGAAATGGGTACGCATGGGAAGACATAGAACGACGCAGAGAACAAGGGAGATGGATGAATGGAGCGATGTGCGAGAGAGATAGAGATATAGATATACAAGAGAGAAGAGCACGGATAAAAGAATCAAGGTATAATGCAAAGTATAAGGATATCATATGTGCGGGACTACCAAGTTATTTGAACAGAGTGAGTGCGAAAGAAAAAAGAATGATAGCGAGATTTAGATGCGGGAATGAGGAGAGAGAAAACAGATTCTGGTTGGAAGAGGAAGGGAGAGTATGCAGAGTATGTGGAGAGGCAAGAGAGACGATAGAACATATGTTGAGAGAGTGCGAGGGGATGACAGAAGAGGAACGGGAAAGAAAATGAATATTAAACGAAAGGGGAACAGGACTAGAATGGATGAGGGAAGTAGAGAGGCAGAGGGAAATAAGGAGAGGGGAGGGAAGAGAAGACAAAAGTGGAAGATTAAAAAGAGAAGAAGGATCTTAATTTCATTTTAAATATTTTTGTATATATAATTATATTGTAAGGGCAGGGCTCATTACAAGCCGAAAGGCAAAGTAATAAAGTATTCTATCTATTACCTCAGTGGCCGTCATTCCCCCAGTCTACCCTATAGCTCTGCAGCATCTTTCATTTTTATTTTAAGGGTCAAATTTCACTAAAAACTTTTTAAAAGCTTACCTAAGAGCATAATTACTACATCATCCTGAGCATATTCTCTAATCTCGCTCAACCAGGCGCGTATATTATCGAAGCTAATCTTATTCGTAACATCATAAAGCAGCAATAGTGCTGAAAAAAGACATTTCAGCAACATTTAAGACACATTATTAATACCCTTACCATGAGCATCCCTGTAGTAAGCATGGGTTACACTTCTGAAGCGTTCCTGTCCCGCCGTGTCCCATATTTGCAATCTGACCCTCGCTTGATCGACAGCAACGACCTTATTCTATCAAAGAAAATTATTGAACCAAAATTCATAAAATTTCATAAAAATAGAGCAATGCAATCTCACCCGAAAGTCGACCCCAACCGTTGAAATAAAATTCCCCCCCAAGAAGAGACCGTCACGGAATTGCATCAAAATGCACGTTTTCCCCACGCCTGAATCTCCCAACAGCATCACCTGAATTAAGTTTTTTCAGAAAATTACAGGAAAAAAATGTTCTTCCTACACTAACTGAAAATGCGGTTTTCTTGCTTCTAGAGCGGGCCACGAAAGAATACTTTTTCTGGCTCGAATTTCTTCTGGTGTAGGAAGAATAGTTTATTATTCAATGAGTATGTAATGAATTTTATTGCTCCCGAGGATGACGTTTATGGTACGAGCCGTAGACGAGTGCCATAAATCGTCCGGGGGAGCGATAATCATTACATTACACACGAATGGAATGCTATACTAACTTTATCCACGGGTTTTAAAGCGAAAAAATCTCTGACCCGTTATAGAATGAGTCCATTCTGTAACACCCGTGGATAATAGTATATTACATATTAAGGGACTAAAGTGAAAAATGTAGTCCCGAGCGTGAAAGTTTATACTCACGAGAGGTCCTGTGGTATACGCGTGATTTTTTGCACGCACATTAAATTTATAAAGCATTAAAATTAAAAGCCACCGGAAGATGTACATCAATGCGATGTGTATCCCTGTAGATGTTTATAACGTTAATGTGTATGTAGAGGATCGCTGGATTTACTTGTGGAATCGGGTGCAGTTTTTATCAAACTGCACCTAGTAGTAGTGCCCCCGCAGACACACGGATGTCAAAATGGCGAAATGTTGAAAATTAGTTTTTACAGAATTAAACAGTAGAAAATGAATAAAAAAAAACAAAGATTTGAGAAGTCTGTAGAATTAGCACTCGGAATTGAAAATTATGGAGGGTTTGACAAGTCCAAGGCAATGAAAATGTACTGCAGTTAAATAGAAACTGGTTGTAGGTGGTCCAGGAGTAAAATTTTCCCCATATCCATTTTTTGAGTTTCGGGGGTGCAATCTTTTGCGATCAATTAGTTTTCCCTGATTGCAAGCTGTCCAAGGGTAAAATTTTCCCCATATCCATTTTTTGTGTTTGGGGATTGAAGGGGTGAGTTTTGGGGTTGCAATATTTTGCTTTCAATTAATCTCCTCTGGTTGCAAGTGGTGTAAAGGTAAAATTTTCCACATATTAATTTTTTCTGTATCGGGTTTGAACGGGGTGCCATTTTTTATGTTCAATTAGTCTCCTCTGATTGTAGGTGGTCCAAATGTAAAATTTTCTCCATATTTATTTTTTATGTATCAGGGTTAAAGGGGGTGAATTTTAAGAGTGCAATCTTTTGCGTTGAATTAATCTCCTCTGGTTGTAGATGATCCAAGTGTATAATTTCCCCCATATCAATTTTTTGTGTTTTGGGGTTGAAGGTGGTTAGTTTTTTAGGGGTGCAATCTTTTGCAAGAATTTAGGGTCTTCTGATTGTCGGTGGTGAATAGTACTAGTCTCCTCTGTATGTAGATGGAGTAAGGAAAAAAAACCACGCCAATTTTTTTGGGATCTTGATATTATATTTATTGGCTTACAAACCTTTAGGGGATGCTAATGGCACAGCGGTTGGTTGTATGCTGAAAATACGTAAGACTTTTCCTCAATGTTTAACTGAGGCCTATCGTATCGCATAATTTTTAACTATAATTTTCTAGAAAATTGCAGCTTCAAGCCCTACATTTTTGACCCTTTGCAAATTAGCGAACACTCGTAGCTGCTATAATACCAGTTCTGTGATTGGTTAGTTATATTCGCTAATTTGCGAAGGGTTAAAAACTTAGGCCAGGGGGGTATTCTTGACCCTTCTCTTGTTAGCGAACGCTCGCAGTTGCTGAGTTATAACCAATCATACAACTCGTACCATAGCAATTGCGAGTGTTCGCTAATGTGCGAAGGATCAAGAATTTAGGCCCAGACCTTTTTCATCCCACTTATTAGATCATTGGCAGTTTTTCCATCTTTCTAGGACGTAATTGTAAATCACTACAATAAATTCTGCCCTGATCTCTCGAATAGTTTTCAAGTTTTCGTAATTTCGTGTTCCTGTGTTTTCAAGGTTGTAGCGCCCTTAATGGTGGTTTTTCGCCATTGAGGATTAACACCTCTTTTGTACCATCCATTACCACCTTTAAATTCCATAACTTTCTTCTAAAATGCACTCCTCCGTTCTAGAAGATGTACCTAATGTGGAAGACCTCAGTTTCACAGCATATATTCTTGTCTGTGTCAAATTTCATGAACGTTTCAACCCCTAAACAGCCTATTTCACCACCCCAGCATGTTCTAAAGAAAGTTGTGTTTTCAATTTCACACCCTAATCCAATTCGTTGAAAAATTGCAGCGATTTCGAGATTCATGTTTTCAACCCCTCATCATTTCACACTTTTATGATTTATGATTCTAAAGAGTCAGTTTAAGATATTTTGATCATCCATAGGTGACTTGTCTGGGAGGGGCGCCGAAATTTTTTTTTAAAGATAGGTACTTACGTATGTATATTTTCCGAACTGAAAAAGATGCTCGGAATGACATAATGCAGACTTTCACTTCACGTCAATATACAGGATGTTCCTTTAAAGAAAAAATTTAATATCAAAACGACTGAGTATCCTAAATTATAAATGTTATATCGTTTGAAAAGAAAATTCTGTTGTCTAAAATTCTAAAGCTTCCTCGAATTCACAACAGACTTTTATTAAAGGATTGCGGTTGCTTCTCTTTCTGCTCTTCAAATATAATATCTACACAACCGTCGTTTTGGCACTATTTAACAACTAATGAGATAATTATGTCTAATCTCGCACTAATGTGTTTCTGCATGTTAGGGGTTGTAGCGCCTTTAAGGGTGGTTTTTCGCAAAATATAAATAACACATTTTTTGAATCATTAATGGAAAGCTATCGAATGACCCTAATTTCGACCAACACTAATTAAGCCGAACTTGGTGTTGAAACTCCTAATTTCTTGCGACGTTATCATATTTTTTTATCCCCTAAATTTCATCCCCCGAAATTGGCACCCCTCACCATCCCTCACAACAGACTTGAAAGTCGAACGTGCATACCAAGTTTCAGTAGTACCTGGTACCTCCACTAGTTCTCGAGTTATTATAATTAATAGTTTTTCGGTTTTCCACCTCAAACTCACACCCCCTTGGTCCGATAGCAATCCCTGCCATTTCTGGAAGCAAAACTGCATACAAAGTGTCAGCCTGATGTCTCAATCCGTTCTCAAGTTATCACTCGGACAGAGGAAACGAGCGAGCGAGCGAGCGAATAATCAGGCACGTATAGCTTTTGGTGGTAACAAACGCATTCGTTACCCAGGTGAATTGTAAACAAAGGGGGCAATTTAAGAAAAACTCATTTCTGAAATAATTATTTTGTAAAAAAAAAGACGCAAAAACCCCAAAGTCTTGACCTAACCCGACACCCAGCGGGCACACGGACGTTGAAAAAACGTTAAACGTTAAAATGACGTTGAAGTGTCCGCGAAATCAACGTTAACTGTACGTCAGAAAATCAACGGCCCTTTAACGTAAACTTTTACATTATCTTTTAACGTCAACAGATAAACTTTATAATTTTAACGTCAAAAAATTACAAAATCCATGTAATTTTTCTAACAAATGTGTTTAAAAATCGTTTAAAATTTGACGTATTTTTATCGTGTTCCTCGGTACCGGAAATAGGTGGCCAGACAATATTAACGTCTTTTCAACGTTAATTTCCAGGATACGCCCATTTTACACGTCACCATATGAACGCTCTGTTTCTAAAATTGTATTCTCACTTGGTGCCCTTTTGGTCAAAAATCGGCGCCGTGAAAAAACCTATATAATATGTATTTAACGTTGAACGTCATCAGTAGTTACACCCTTTCGATACGTCTTTAAGCCGTTCATATAAAAACTGAAATAAAACGTGTGTTCAACGTGCAAAAGTGTCCGCTATAATTATAAATATCCCAATTTCGTCATTTCAGACACGACTAAAACACATTCGTATCATAGCATGCATATAACCTCCAAAACTACACGCTTATTAAACATTGAACGCCATGGGTATATTTCGACACGTTTTTAAGTCGTATGTATAGAAACTCAAATATTACGTTATAAATTCAATGTTTGTTCAACGTGTCCGTTGGTTATAGAAATATTCCACTTTAAGTCGTGATTTGAACGTTACTTTAAACACGAAAGAACGCGAATATTGTATTGTAACTTACTTATAACGTTCAAAATTACACACGTATTTAATGGTAAACTGGAGCAACATTTTGACACGACTTAAAGTCGTGCATAAAAAGACTAAAGTTTAACGTTGCAGATGAAACGTTTATTCAACTTGCAAAAGTGTCCGATGGTCAGAAATATTCCACTTTAAGCCGTGATTTGAACATTACTTCAAACACGACTAAAGAACGTTAATATTGTAACGTAGTTATAACGTTCAAAATGACAACATACACATATAGTTTGACACATTATGCACGTGTTTTATATGTGATCAAATAGACGTCATTTTAACGAACGAATATCTACGTTTAAAAGACGTCATAATCACAAAATGTCCAATACGATAACGTGATTTTGAAGTCAAAAAAATGACGTGTCTGATTTCACCAAAATTTCAACGTCACCTTTCCAACGAATAACGTGAAATCAACCACCTCAGCGTGATTTTAACGTTGAAAAAGCGTATGTGTGCCCGCTGGGAATCCCCATGTGATGTCGAGTAAAATTGAAGAGTGCAATTTTTACATTCATTGGGCGTGGTTGTTGCGTCAAGTTAAGAATTCTTAATTCTTCATAAGTTTTGGCCGGAATGAGCTGTTTTCCATCAACCAGGCCAATAAAATGCAGCGCGTTTGAATATTGGAATCTCTCACAACCGAGGTTCGGTGGAATTTGAAAAATGTCGAACAAAAACATTTATAATGCGTAAATTTAAATCCGATAATGTTTGAAAAAAATTAGTACCACGGATGTTAAATGCTGTACTTCAGTTCCTAAAAAAGTCACTAAAGTAGTAAGTAGGTAAGTACTTTTAATGTCGAGAGTGCAAAAAAAAATTATGAACCACAGAAAGGACAGTATGGTTTTCCGCGTCTTTCGACCCGGAAAACATTCACTTTCACGCTTAGGTACATAATAGTATATTATTCAATGAGTGTGTAATGAGTTTTATTATTCCCGAGGGTGACATTTATGGTACGAGCCGTCGGCGAGTGCCATAAATCATCCGAGGCAACAATAATCATTACACACGAGTAGAATACTATGCTTTATCCACGGAATTTAAAGCGAAAAAAATCTCTTAGCCATTGTGTAATGAGTCCATTATGCAACACCCGTGGATAAACGACTATTTTATTATACCTTCATCGATATATCGTAACGGTCCTGGCCACGAACAGATTCTCTTCGACGCGCCAAGTACGAGTTGTAATCGTCATCGACGTGGGCCGAATCCGTGTAGGTTTTGCAAGTCTCCTCGTCGTGGCAGTGCTTCCTGAAGGATTTAACGCGAACAACGCGTCGGGAATTCGATTCAACCCCGTTCATGTTCAGGCAATCACTCAGATAACTAAATTAAAATTAAATTCGAGACATATGGACTTGCGGTCGCGGTATAATTGCCATGATAAGGTTTTATCGAAATCGATAAAAAATTTGTTGCAGTGTTGTTCCCGAGACACATGTACATACACTATCGGTGCAAAGGGGTGAATTTCAATTTATTCTCGACGTTCCTTAGTTATTGGGGGAGCTTTGAGCTTAATAAAAGCTTTTGATATTGCGCCGTCCCATCATTTGATGTTTCTATGGATACTGTTCACCTCATGTATTTGATTTCTACCTATTATGCATAGATAACGAATCAATGTACACTTAGGTGTATGAAAATCAATCCAGAACATATTTTATTTGCGTTCTAATTTCATTCAAAAACTGGAGTCGCGGTTATTAAAGTTAAATTGTTTAATTGTTGCAATAAAAATATACTACTATCAAGGCCATAAATAATAATGTATTGACATAAATGTGAGTTTTGGCTATTATAATTTACGGTGCCATCATGAGATTACAAACATGTCGATTTTGAGGAGCAATCGCCATCAAAGCGATTGATGTAACTGTGGACAACGAGCGGCAAATTTTTTTGACGCAATTCCGGACACGAAGTCAGATTTCGCAGCCGTTGCTAGTAGTAGCGGCCGCGAAATTACTTATATGGCTTACATACGGCAACTATTAGTTGTCTAATTGTTAAGTGCTTCCGCAGCTCCCGTAACCATACCCTAGTATTAAATTGTTCTTGCCTTTTTCACTTTTTCGATCCCCTTCGCAATATTTCAACCCCCAAAAGCCCCTGCATAATTGGCTTACTCGTCTTATTTTATGTAATTCGACTTAATTACTATTAATTCTCATCCCCTTTGACTTTTCATCCCCCTTTACGATTTTTCAACCCCCTAAGTGTTAATTTTCTTGCGTCGTAGATATACAGGGTATCCCTCGACGAGCGTCAGTTAGCCATATCTGGAGAACTGTTTTTAGCATCGTCTTGAAAATTTGTACACAGGGGTTTCACTTAATTTTGGATCGACGTAAAATATTTTCATCAATGGCGCACTTCCGGTTATACCGGAAATAGATACCAGCTTCCTTATTTTAAATGGAACACCCTGTATATTATGATATTTTTGGATTCTACGTTTTATTCTGGGCAAACTTTTACTAAGAATTGCTATGCCAAAAATCAACCATTTTTAAGGAAATCAAGAATTTCGATTTTTTATGCCAAGTGCAGGCCTAACTTCAAAAAGCTGTAACATCCTTACAGTATGAAATGAGAAAACAATATTAATTGTGAATGAAGACTACTGTAGGGTGTGTCCGCCCTTGGAATCAAATTGGTTCAAATACATACGGGGTGTTCTCTGCAAATTTTTAAACTTCATCAACTTCATTGGTTAAATAGACAATTTTTTCAAATGCAATGCCCCAACTATTTTATGGCCCATCGATGCAGAATTTAATTGTCTATCATTTTAGTCTAAATGTTTGCCATGTTTAAATAAACAGTTTTTGTGATATCTCTAAGTATTTGGAATTTGACCAAAATTTCATATTTTAAAACAGGATTAAAATGGGCTTCAATTTTCGTTTGAGCAGCCTTAAGGAACTCTAAAGGCTCCTAAAATCATAGCTAACTTTGGTTATTAAATCGTGCTAAATATGAAATTTTGTTCAAATTCCAAATACTTTGAAATATCACAAAAACTTTTTTTTAAATATGGCAAACATGTAGACTAAAATGATAGACAATTAAATTCTTCAACGAGGTGCCATAAAATAGTTGAGGCATTGCATTTGAAAAAATTGACTTTTTGACCAATGAAGTTGATGATGTTCAAAAATTCGCAGAGAACACCCTGTACGTATTTGATCCAATTTGAGTGCACGGGCGGATACACCCTACATCAATCTTCATGCTAAATTAATATCGTTTCCTCATTTCATAATGTAAGGATGTTACAGCTTTTTGAAGTTAGGCCTGCACTTGACATAAAAAAGCGAAATTCTTGATTTTCTCAAAAACGGTTGATTTTTGGCATAGCAATTCTTAGTAACAGTTCACCTATAAGTAAACGTAGAATCCAAAAATATCATAATATACAGGGTGTTCCATTTAAAATAAGAAAGTTAGTACCTATTTCCGGTATAACCGGAAACGCGCCATTGATGAAAATATTTTACGTCGATTCAAAATTACTTGAAACCCCTGTGTACAAATTTTCATGACGATGCTAAAAACAGTTCTCCAGATACGGCTAACTGACGCTCGTCGTGGGAAACCCTGTATAGTGAGGACCTAAAGTCCGGCCACCCTCCTGTATCTCTGGAGCCTAGCTAGCTACAGCCTTGAAAATGGAACTACTAGTTGAGAAATTATGCCGATTGCAAATTACACAATGTGCCGTGACCTTGAAATGTCAAAGTTATGACATACAAGTCAAAAAATTTAAATTGCAAGAGGGGTCATGTGACCCTTCATTTGAAAGCTATTTCAATTCTCTATACGATGGTTAAAGTTATGAATTTCATTGAAAATGTTAATTTTTAACCTCCCCACTCCACTTCACCATTTAAAAAAAAAGGGAGGTTACTGCAATCACTAAAATTTTCGAATTTGAGATAAGACCGGATCTATACGTTTTGAGGTCTGAGGAGCCCAAAAAAGTGGTTTTTAAAATGTGTCTGTATGTATGTACGTACGTTCGTACGTACGTACGTTCGTAAACACGCCACAGCCCAAACTACTCGACAGATTTAGCTGAAATTTGGTACGTGTGCATGTGATAACCCAACTTAGATCTGAAAAGCTTTTGGAGCCAATCGTGCAACCAGAAATGCCATTTTGGCACATCAACTTTTAAATTTTAAATGCAAACCCCCATTTTTCACGTCACGATAGGAAAGGCCTTCAAATTCTGCTTCTAAAAATGCATTCATTCTTAGTGCCCTTTTGACCAAAAATAAAAAAAAATTGATTTTTATCGGACTTTAAAATCGCGGTACAGCCCAAGCCCCTGAACCGATTTGGCTGAATTTTTGCACAAGGGGATTGTATTACACGTCGAAGAGGTGAACAAATTTTGGATTCAATCGGCCCACGGAAAGTGCCGTTTTGGCACACCAATTTCGAAATTTAAAATTATTCTCTAATTTACCCATCCAAAACAAGTTTTTGAAAGATTTATTGTCACTATCGAGGTCACCATCAGGAAGGTCTTCAATTTCTGGTTTTAAATGAGACAAAATTTATTCGCATTTAGAACCCTTTGGGTAGAAAAATCGAAATTTTGTAATAACACTGAAACCACTTTATAGCCCAAACTAGTGGATCGATTTGCCCGAAATTTGGTAAATGGAAGTGAGGTGACCCGTTGAAGAGCTGAAAGGCTTTTGGGAGCAATTAGTCAACGGGAAGTGCCATTTAGGCATATCAACTTTAGAATCTTAAACAGAAGTCCCTGAAATCAAAGACCCACGCGTTGGGGAGGTTCCAGCCGCTTCTCTGCTGCCTTTTTTATTGTTTATTTCATCTCAGTAGATCTTCAAGATGGGCTCCTTGCATTTCCTGACGCAAAAAAACGACAGAAGGAAATGTCATTGAATTTAAAAGCAAATTAACCGTGCAACCGTGAGAAATAATCCCCAAAAATTCCTTTGGAAACTCTTTCCCGTCTTTATCTAATGTTAGGAAGGCCAAGGTCCAAGGAGCTCATATTGAAGATGTTCTTCGGCAAAAGTAATTCAAATAAAAATTTTCAATAAAATTCATAATTTTCTTTGAGCCAACCAATTTCTTTGAAAGTTTCATCATCCGATTATAATAAACATTTATTTTAATAAATCAATAAAAATGCAATCTTACCACGAACACGCTTTATGAAAAGCCACCGGAAGATGTCCATCAATGCGATGTGTATCCCTGTATATGTTTATCATGTTAATGTGTATGTAGGGGCGGCTGGTCTTGCTGGTGGAATCGGGTGCAGATTTGATCAATCTGCTCCTGTCCGCAGACGCACATATGTGTCAAAAAATGTGTTAAAAATTGGTGTTACAGAATTTAAAAGTAGAAAATGAACAGAAAAAACACAAAAATTTGAGAGGTCTGTCGAATTAACACTCAGGGGGCTGAAAAATTATGGATGGGATGAGAAGTCCAACTGCTGTTAAACACTAAAAGAGAGGTGAAAAGTAAAAAAAGTGAAAAATTAAACCAAATGAGTAAATGAAAAGAATTGCCGGAATTAAAACAAAATTTGGCGAATTTTGCAAAATTAATGCTCAGGGGGCTAACTGTGTTAAGTAGAATTACGAAATATAACACGAAAATAACCAAATTATGCAATTAAAAATTTTATGGAGGTTGAAATACCTGCTTATATGTACCTAGGGGAAAGTGGTCTAAAATGATCCCAGGATGTGAAATAATCCGACCCTTTAAAATAGATATGAGTGGTGCCATCTCACAAAACTGTTGCAAGAGTAGTTCTACGTCGGTAAAGTGACATACTGAGTATGGCAGAATATGCGCGCAATTGTTCTTGGCAGAAGCATTATCATTTTTCAAAATTGTGAAGGTCTGATCTACGGCAAGCGCTACTTTATCTTGCTGTAGATATTTTATTTAACATTAAGCCAAATTTCGATTGCATTGCTGATCACAGCGGATATTAAAGTGCCAGTTAGGTCTTATAGGTTTCTTATGTTATTTTTCAAAATTTAATTCAAATAAAAATTGTATATTCTATCAAGGGTTGCACTTTCCTTCCATAAAAAAATCAGATTAAAAGAAGCATTTGTTTCGGTTTTTCAGCGAATTCTCCCGTTAGGGGGATCATTTTGCACCACTCTCCCCTACCTCTTGCAAACGAACTGGAAAATTGTAAAAGGTAAACTAAATCCCAAATGAGTTCAATTTATTACTGACGACAAACTAAATTACGCGAATCTTGCAATATTAGCACTTAGGGGGTTGAAATATAGTAAAGATGGATGAAAAGTTAAAGCGTATGAGTATTAACCGTGGTTAAGTAAAATTACACAAAAGAACAGCAAAATAACCCAGTTATGTTTTAGCGTTTGAATAGAGTTGAAATATTGGGAAGGGGGTTGAAGAATGTAAACACCATCCAAACGAATACAATTTATTACCGAAGAAAAACGAAATTACGCGAATTTTGCAAAAATTAACACTTCTTAGGGAGTTGAAAAATCGTAAACGGGGATGAAAAGCCAAGGGGGATGAGAATTAATAGTAATTAAGTAGAATTACAGAAAATAACACGAAAATAAGCCAATTATGCTTTGGCTTGCGAAAGGGATCGACAAGGTGAAAAAGGTAAGAATTATCCATATGAGTAAAATTTGTTACCGAAAAAAGGCAAAATTGCGCGAATTTTACAAAATGAACCTCTGTGGGGGTTGAATAATTGTGAAGGCGGATGAAAAGTCAAGAGGGGTGAAAATGAAGTGTAGTTAAGTAGCGAAACTAGCGAAAGTCACACGAAAAAGTAGCGGTCTGCCTAAATTTTGGTTTTTGAGGGCTCACATATTGAATATGTTGAAAAATTGTGGATAGGTTAAACATTAATGAAAATAACTTTGAATTGTCGAAAAATAACAAGAAAGCCAGAAAAAATAAATAAAATAATGTATTTCCTCCGCTTGCTAGGGCTTATTAGAAGAGGTTGATGGTAGCGTAGGTTGAAGACTCATGAGACATTTTTTCAATGGTTGACCGAAATCTATCGAACCCCATAATAATTTTATTTCACCATGAAAGAATTGTTAGATCATAATAAAAGTTTGCCCATCCGCCTACAGTGTCGCTGTAAATTAACACACCAAATCTAGCCATGATACGTTGAGCAGTTTTTGAGTTCTCGCATTTATGTGTTTCAGCATGTTAAGGGTTGTAGCGCCTTTAAGGGTCGTTTTTCACGAATAGTACTAATTTCAACCCTACATTATTCAGTGAAAATACGAGTTTCCACCTCTAAATTTCATCCCCTTCGATAAATTTGTACCAAAACTCACTCCTCCTTTCCCGAGGATGCAATGTGTAATACCTCACGGTTTTACAAAGATACTTCTCTGTGTCAAATTACAGGGCTTCATGAACGTTTCAACCTCTAAACTCGACCTCCTATTTCACCACCCCCACATGAAAGAAAGTTGTGTTTTGAATTTTGCCGCCCTAATCCAGTTCGTTAAAAAATTGCGGCGATTTATAGATTCTTGTTTTCAACCACTACTTACTAATTTCACCCCGTTATGATTTACAAGAGTGAGTTTATTTCTATGGTGTTACATAACTTCTTGCGTATTTACTTACTTCGGTGGTTCATAAATAAATCAATAGAATTTCAGAAAAAATAAATAAAACGTATTTAACCGATTGAAAAGCGTTAGGTGTTATTAGTAGCCTAGGGGTTGGTTTTTGGTTGAAAACTTATATGACCTTTTTTCAATGGTTGACCGAAATCTATCGAACCCCGTAATTTTATACCACCATTTACTTGAAGAAATTTCAAGTTTCCACCTTTAAATTTCATCCGCCGTTAGTGAAAATTTGCCTAAAACCCCCTACAGCGTGGTTTTTGAGTTCTCGTATTTTTGTGCTCCTGCACCTTAGGGGTTGTAGCACCTTTAAGGGTGGTTTTTCGCAAAATAAGAATAACACCTTTTTTGAATCATTAACGAAAAGCTATCGAATGACGCCAATTTCGACCAACACTTATTAAGCGGAATTTTGAGTTACAACCCCTATTTTCCACCCCATTTGTTCATTCAAGTTAGGAATTCCAAGATAAATATGAAGTTAAAATAGAAGCTAAGATTATACTTCGTTCTGGCTAGGATTTCCGAGATCAATTTCAGCTGGGAATAGAAGCTAGGATTTATCTTTATTCTAGCTGGAATTCCCAAGATAATTGTTAGTTAGGAATACGAACTATAATTCAGCTTAATTGCAGCTCTAGGCTTGGAATTCAAGCTAGATCCTAGCTTAAATATGGTTTCCCTAGTTAAGCCTAGATTGGTAACTACCCAGCGGGCACACGGACGTTGAAAAAACGTTTAAAAAAACCAGATTGGTACGTTAAAATGACGTTGAAGTGTCCGCGAAATCAACGTGATTTTCAACGTCTTCTCGTTAATTGTACGTCAGAAAATCAACGGCCCTTTAACGTAAACTTTTACATTATTTTTTAACGTCAACAGATAAACGTTAAAAAATGACAAAATACACGTCATTTTTCCAACAGTGTGTTTAAAGATCGTTTAAAATTTGACGTGTTTTTAACGTGTTCTTCGGTACCGAAAATAGGTGACCACTGACCAGACAATGTTAACGTATTTTCTACGTAAATTTCCAGGATACTTCAACGTCATTTTGACGTTGACGATTCGACTAAAATTCAACGTGTGCGCTCGAAGATAATTGACAATTACTCCCCTCGACCAAACATTCAGAAAATTATCCACATCTCATCTCAACGTCGACGCTGAGAGAGAAGAGCTGTAGGTACTGTGAGTAAGTGACTACCATCAATTCCAGTTTGTCCTGTGGATAATGTTTTGGAGTGATTTTACAAATGTTGTCTAGAGCTCTTATACACGGTTTGCTAAGTAATAGCGGCTCATTTCAACTATCAGCGCCACCTACACTCCCTCAATGCAACTACACAGGAAAGTCAACTTTAAGTCGGAATTTCAACGTCATTTCAGAAACGACAAAGAAACTTTAACTTACAACGTTTCTATAACGTCCAAAATTATACATATATTTAACGTTGAACGGCATCAGTGGTTACACCCTTTCGATACGTCTTTAAGTCGTCTAAATAAAAACTGAAATATGACGTTACAAACAAAACGTGCAAAAGTGTCCGCTATAATTATAAATATCCCAATTTCGTCATTTCAGACACGACTAAAACACATTCATATTACAACGTGTATATAACCTCCAAAACTACACACTTATTAAACGTTGAACGCCATGGGTATATTTCGACACGTTTTTAAGTCGTATGTATAGAAACTCAAATATAACGTTATAAATTCAATGTTTGTTCGACGTGTCCGTTGGTTATAGAAATATTCCACTTTAAGTCGTGATTTGAACGTTACTTTAAACACGACTAAAGAACGTTAATATTGTAACGTACTTATAACGTTCAAAATTACACACATATTTAATGTTGAAGTGCAGCACCATTTTGACACGACCTAAAGTCGTCCATAAAAAGACTAAAGTATAACGTTGCAGATGAAACGTTTATTCAACTTGCAAAAGTGTCCTTTGGTTAGAAATAGTCCACTTTAAGTCGTGGTTTGAACGTAACTTTAAACACGACTAAAGTACGCTTAGATTGTAACGTACTTACAACGTTCAAAATTACACTCATATTTAATGGTGACCTGCAGCACCATTTTGACACGTTTTCAAGTCGTGATTAAAAAGACTAAAGTTTAACGTTGCAGATGAAACGCTTATTCAACGTGCAAAAGTGTCCGTTGGTCAGAAATATTACACTTTAAGTCGTGATTTGAACGTTACTTCAAACACGACTAAAGAACGCTAATATTGTAAAGTAGTTATAATGTTCAAAATGACACATACACATATAGTTTGACGCATTATGCACGTGTTTTATATGTGATCAAATAGACGTCATTTTAACGAACGAATATCTACCTTTAAAAGACGTCATAATCGCAAAATGTCCAATACCATAACGTGATTTTGAAGTCAAAAAAAAACGTGTCTGATTTCACCAAAATTTCAACGTCACCTTTCCAACCAGTAACGTGAAATCAACCACCTCAACGTGATTTTAACGTTGAAAAAGCGTATGTGTGCCCGCTGGGAGTTCCTCTTTGAAAATGGACCAAGCTTGAAACAAACTCAATAGATATTAAGCGGAATTTCTAGCTGCAACCCTTAATTTTCACCCCCATCTGTTCGATTTCACCGGTGTTGAGTTTCAAATAGCTGCGTGCAACCCTTGCATAGTTATTATATTTTTTGTGGTTTTCATCCCCTAAATTTGATCCCCCGAAATTGGCAACACATCACCTTTAGCAGACTTGAAGGTCGAACGTACATGCCAAGTTTCGGCAAGTACGTCCACTAGTTTTTGAGTTACTGCAATTCATAGTTTTTCGATTTTTCACCCCTCACCCGTAACTCCCGAGTTGGCTCAAAGACAATCTCCGCCTGTGTACAAAATTTCAGCTGATATTTCAACCCGTTCTCAAAGTTATCCGACGGTCAGATTAGGCGAGCGAGGGAGCGAGCGAATAATCAAAGACAAGAGCACCTCCGCATACTGCTACGGCACTAATAAATAACAATCTTCGTGTTAGCACGAAGCGAGAGAGCATGCGGGTAGAGTTTAACAATCCACTTATTTTACTTATTTTTGAAAAAAGAAATCATCTCTTCTCTGGCAAAAAGTCCAAAGTTTGCAAATTACGAATAATCTGCTTTAACTTTCTACCCTCCTTGCTAACGATAATAAACACCCCTAACCCGGCGCCTCCACCATTTCTAACCGCTTGTAGCTCCTGAAAATAATTATTGGATTCGCATTCAATTTGTTTTCCTCGCTCATTATTATTCAACACGAAGTTGAACTAATCAACATGCAACATTGGAAACTTATTCATTCGGCAAAGCCTCAATAATTCCACTAACACTTTATTAATTAAAATATTATATTTCGGGTTTAATTGCACTGCTCTATTCAAATTGTTTACCCAGCTCTTACCGTAAATCCTATGCCAACAGTGGCGGAAAAATTCCCCGACTGAAACCTTCCGGTGTCAAATTTAACTAAAAGAGAAGTCTTTCCCACTCCACTGTCCCCCAGCAAAATAGTCTGCAATAATCTTCCATTAACCGCGGCTAACTCTACTTAACAATCCGGGAGGCAGCGACAGATTGGCTTGACTCATTTCATTAGTTTTCCAAAGTCATTTTTCCTATTACGGATGTGTCCAAAAAAAACTGTCTGCCACTTCACCTGCGGGACAAAACGTGTCTGCCAATCACATTTCCTAGAAATTTGATTAATAAAATTGTCAAATTATACTGTCATATTTAAATTATCTACCCGTAGCAGCTGTAAAACAGGTGGCATAGTGTCGTTATGCAACAATCTGTCTATTTTACACCTCCTACGTAGATAATTTGAAGCTGGGAGTAGCTTGACAATTTTATCAATCAAATATCTAAGAAATGTGGCTGCCAGACACATTTTGTCCCGCAGGTGAAGTGGCAGACCGGTTTTTTTTGGACACTTCGAGGTGTCTGTAATTCATATAAAGGATTTCAACGTTAATGATTTTACTCTTTCTTACCACTTGAAGCCCCATTGCGGGGCCCTGTCCCGCAGGTACCCTGGCAGACCGCCAATTTCTGTATTTATGACACGTAAATTAACGAATATGGTCCAGGCAACGAAGGGGTTGTAGAGAACATGGAAGGGGGGAGAAATTTTCTTTTCGGGAATGTGTTGGGGGTAGTTAGGAGGTAAATATAGTAAAAGTCCCCGCCCCTACCCCGTCCGCTTCAGGGGGGGAGGGGGGTGGAAAGGTACCTTTTTTTGTTTTTTCGCTTATAACTCGAAAATGGTGCGTCGTAACGAAAAAATCCTTATATGAAAATGAAAGCCTATAAAATTTTCTACAATTCTGCTATTATACATTACTAAGGAAAAATGCACCGTTTTCGAGATATCCGCTCTCAAAAGACGGCAATTGTCAAAACAAACTTTTGCTTCTAATTCCTCTGTCTTTAGTTTTGCAGTCGTCAGAAAGAAAGTTTTAGAGCGTTAAATTTCCTTCAAGAATATATATATATACAGGGTGGTTCCTTTTTTACTGCTCACCACTGGCAACTTCTATACGGTAAGAGGTACGAAGTCGGTTAAAATAGAGAAATATGGCATTATTTAAATTTCACTTGAAGCTTTTATATTATTGACAGCTGTCAATTGAGTGGCACAGTCAAAAATTTTTTAGGACTTCTAGATTTTGAGTAACGTTAGTCAACTTTTTATTCTTTTATGGTAGCCATATTGTATTTTAACACCATCGGACACACAAAAAATTAGCTTTTCAAAAATGTAATCAATATGGACTTTTTTGACAATTTTTGACAATTGCCGTCTTTTGAGAGCGGATATCTCGAAAACGGTGCATTTTTCCTTAATAATGTATAGTAGCAAAGTTGTAGAAAATTTTATGGGCTTTCGTTTTTACACAAGGATTTTTTCGCTACGACTCACCATTTCCGAGTTATTAGCGAAAAAACAAAAAAGGGACCTTGAAAAGGGATATGAATTACGGACACCTCGAAGTGTCCAAAAAAACGGTCTGCCACTGCGCCTGCGGGACAAAATGTGTCTGTCAACCACATTTCCTAGAAATTTGATTAATAAAATTGTCAAATTATACTGTCATATTTAAATTATCTCCCTCAATAAGGAAGTATGCGTTCGTTGTACAAAAACATGAGAGTCCTTTTTTGTTGTAAATTTCGTATATAATACGATGCATTTGATTAAAATTGTCTCAAGTGAATTCCAACACCCTTAAACAGCAATGGAATTTGAACCAAGAGAAATTTTTCATTTTGCTATTCGCGTATCTGCAAAATAAACTAAAAACGTTTGGGATATTAATTGCGCCATGAAAAACATTCTTCAATGTCCTCAGATATGTGATTTTCAGAATTTTAGTGCTACTACAAATGGCTGTACACGCATTTTTAAGAGGCGTTGTAAAATCTACGAAATTTGACGTTTCTGAGTCCCGGATGTCAGACTTTGATGGCGCGTACAACCTAAACGACTGACTTGGCGGCTATAGTTGTTGAGACAGCTCTTGTAGAGAATTTAGTGCTCTATAGAAAAGGTAAGTATACTTTATTAGCCTATCTTGCTTAGTTTTCGAGATATTTACGAAGAAACGAAAAAAAAACGAGTTCTTCATTCTTAAAATTACCAATAACTTTTCATGCCCGGAGGTACAAACGGGTACAAAGTTTTCCTAGATACTGTCAAGCTCTTTTTGGACTAAATCAAATATCTAAGAAATGTGGCTGCCAGACACATTTTGTCCCGCAGGCGAAGTGGCAGACCGGTTTTTTTTGGACACTTCGAGGAGTCTGTAATAGAGTATTATACTCAAAATATGAAAACTTCCTAATCAACAGTGTGAATTAAAAAAATTTGAACGTATTTTTTTGTTTTTGCGAAAACGTTGCAAGAAAAACGATAGATAAATGAAAACCGTTCAAAACGCTCTAGAATTTGCACCTCCCTTCCCTAACAGCTGTTTACGTCACTTATCAACTCAAGACCAATGAAATTGCAGCATTGTAGGTGTTCCGTTTGAATTGATGGCGTTGCCATGACGACATCCAATCGGTTGAGTTTGAGGGATGACGTAAGTAAGATGTTTTCGCACAAACTACAATTTTTGCAACTTTAACGACAAATATTCACTAGATAATGCATGTTTTACAACTAAAAACGTCGCTGGGTGTCATAACAAATTAAGTACCTACTTTCCTTCCCACCCCTTTTTGTAAAACTGGTCTCAGTATAATACTCTATTCATATAAAGGATTTCAACGTTAATGATTTCACTCTTTCTTACCATACTTGAAGCCCTGTCCCGCAGGTACCCTGGCAGACCGCCAATTTCTGTATTTATGACACGTAAATAAAATGTTAATGAAATCAGCCGAATATTTCTGTCGCTACCTCCCCTACTATAACAAGAAATTACCTTATGGACAGTTTGTTCAGAGTCGTCTATTATATTATCAGTCTCGCAAAGTTTTAGGACTTCCGCAGGGGGTTTGTAGTCCCTATAGCCCGTCGGAGAAGGCGTGTTGGCCTTCTTTCCAGAAACCATCAACCTACTTTCCGTGTCTTCCTGACTTTCGAACACATCGTCGTCCATGCTATCGTCGGTTGCCATCGCGATCCATAAGTCCAGAAGTCCAGAAAGCCACCATATGTTATGTTCTCGATTCACCACTCAGTCGGGATTAAAACTTTATTGACTTGCGCACCGAATATGGGTAGGTATTTAGGTCTCACTTTATCAATTGATTGCAAATAATTGCTGCTATTTTTAAATGGGGAACATCAAATAGCAGCCATGTTGGTGGCCGCGACCTGGAGCGATAAGGAAGGACTAACTGAAAGGATCAATGAACGCCTGCCTACACACGCCCACGTAAAAGCTCAATCGGGGTCGGGGTATGGAAAGCTCTTTCAGGACGTGTCGCGGCGCTCATTCTGATTCGCGATTGTGAAATAAGTGAAAATGATGACATTTTCGGGTCTTTGGCAAATTTTTCTTTCTAAAAGCATCAACTTGCAAAAATCGTTTTGATATTTTATTAATTTAGTGGCAAAAAATGAACAAAACAAACCTCTTGGCCGCAATTAACACTTTTGTCAAGATTGAACGCGTTTAGTTGTTGTTAACAACTCAACAAACCGATCTTAGCGTGGACTTTCGATATTTAGCCAATTTTATCATATACGAAGAATCCTTATCTTCGGACTTCTTCAGAATTTCGCGTATAATTTCTAAACGGTGCTTCCTAGAGAAAAGTTCACTATTTCCGAAATTAAAGCGCGTTAAATTTTGCGTCGAATGAGTCTCCCAAACGTTAATTTCGACCATGCGATGGGGTCGCAAACTATGGTCAAATAACGACAATTTTTTCCAACTTTGTGAAAAATTAACAAGTAGTGAGTTTTCGTCGTCTGTAACGTCCAAATGGCTACTCTAATAAAAAAAACTTATTGCTAGGAAGCACCGTTTAGAAATTATAAGCGAAAAACTGAAAAAAAGTCAAAAAATTTCGTGGTTTTTTGGACGCCCTATCATATGCACACATCCTGGGAAGTTGCAAAACTAGGATACTTCTATTAGATGCCTACTAAAGTGTTTAAGACCATCTCCCGCTTTCCAACAATTATTGCAACCTCCGGTCCCTATTTGACTGGGCTATGAAATGAAGGGCCGAAAAATTCCCACCCCCGTAAGTGTGCTCTTCATCCCTTATTTGGCGAAAACCACCAGCAAACGTGACGTGACGCTAGTTTTTAGCGTTTTTCGGCGAAACTATCAATCTGACCAAAAATTTATTCTAATCAAAAACATTTCTTATGAAATTCTGTATTAAAAAAGTCCTTTTGATAATTTTGTTTATCCCCACCTAATTATCGCAAACGACGTCCGAAGTTGTAGAACAGTCAAAATAGATTTTTGTGTAGAACTTATTTATATATTTATGGAATTTTGGCTAAGGACTGCTGAAGGGCCCTGAAATAAAAGACCGCAAACTTAACACCCCCCCAAGTGTAAGCTTCATTCCTCTTTTAGCAAAAACCTACTCCCAGACGTGGACATGGCGCTAGTTTTTAGCATTTTTCGGCTAAACTATCAAACGGACAAAAAATTACTCTAATCAAGAATATTCCTCGTGAAATTCTGCATTAAAAAGTCCTTTTCATCATTTTGCTTATCCTCACCTAATTCTTTCAAACGACGTCTGAAATTGAGGTTTGTTTTTCGCTCGCACCGAAAATCAACTTCGGACGTCGTTTGCGAGAATTACGTGGGGATAAGCAAGATTAAAAGGACATTTTAATGCAGAATATCATGAGGAATATTCCTGATTAGAGTAATTTTTTGTCCGTTTGATAGTTTAGCCGAAAAATGCTAAAAACTAGCGCCATGTGAGTCCATGTTCATACGTCTGGGAGTAGGTTTTTGCAAAAAGAGGGATGTGTTAAGTTTGCGGCCCTTTATTTCAGGGCCCATCAGCAATCCGTAGCAAAAATTTCATAAATATTTAAATATGTTCTACTAAAAAATCTAATTTGACTGTTCTACAACTTCGGACGTCGTTTGCGAGAATTATGTGGGGATAAGCAAAATAATCAAAAGGACTTTTTTAATGCAGAATTTTATTAGAAATACTTTTGATTAGAATAATTTTTTTGTCAGATGGATAGTTTCGCCGAAAAATGCTAAAAACTAGCGCCATGTCACGTTTGGAGGTGGTTTTCGCCAAATATGATGAAGCGCACACTTGGGGGGTGGGTACTTTTCGGCCCTTCATTTCAGGTGGCAACAGGAGTCCGTAGCCAAAATTTCAAAAATACATAAATTATTTCTTCTGTTCGTCTTTTTTAGATCTAATATGACTGGACTAATAGTAAAATAAGTATGAAAATGATGACACTTTAGGTTCTTTGTCAAATGTTTCTTTCTAAAAGCGTCAATTATTTGCAAAAATCGTTTTGATAACGGATTAAAAACTATCAACTAACGTTAAGTAGGCATTACATTATCGAATCTAAATTTTCGTTTTTAAGGCTTTGTTCCGCATTTTTCAAATTCCACCTAACTTCAGTAGATATACCTATCGACTATTGACTCACCGCAGTTTCTAAGTCAAAACTACTCCTCCGACCAAAACCTGTCAATGTTTTATTAATTTGGTGGCAAAAATTTAACAAAACAAAGGCGCTTTTATTGTTGTTGACAATTTAGTACAGAACAGAACAGAACAGAAAAGAACAGAACAGAAACAAAACAAAATTTGTACAGGTCTATAGATGAATGTCCGATACATCACGTAGTGAAAGATATCCATCGTGAAATTTGGTCTAAGAGGTAGTTTTACTCCGAAAACCAAATTTTCCGGAAAACCGTGCATTCTCCCGTCAGTTTTCGCTTTATGTGGTTACAATAGGTCGTAGGACCCAATTTTTTTATCCGTAGGATTCACAAGTCTTCAAAGAATCTGCCCATATGCACAAGTTGCTGAAAATTATTTAAATTTTGTCTTTATGCCCGCCAAATATTAAAAATTTCGATGGTGCAAAAATATGACTCTCGCATTCAACAGAGTATAACTTTTTACTTCACACTTATCAAAACTCTGCATTACTCACCAAAAACTTCCCCATTCTTTCAGCTTTAATTTAAGTACAAATACATGTAGTGGCGTATTGCAATTCGGTGGTAAATTGAAAAAAACATATTAAAGAGCACGTGAACGCGCGGCATTGACCATTCAAGCGTCCCAACTTGTCGCCCTTATGCGACGGTGAATTTATTGTACATAATTGTAAAGAACGTAATGTAATGAAATAAAGGCAGGTAGGTACATAAATACAACATCCAACGCCTTTCTTATTAGTGCCGTAGCAAAATGCGAGGCACTCTTGTTTTAGTTTATTCGTCCGCTCGTTCGTCGTATCGCTCCTCATTCTGTAAGAGCGATAACTTGAGAACGGATTGAGATACCGGGCTGAAACTTGGTAGAGAATAATTTTAAATTTGGAAATTTGTGTGCGATTGATTGAATCCAAAATTTGTTGAACTCTTCGACGTGTAATACAATCCCCATGTGCAAAATTTTAGCCAAATCGGTTCAGGGGCTTGGGCTGTTAATACTTTTGTCACTTATTGAACGCGCTTAGTTGTTGTTGACAACTCAACAATAATCAACCCTTCGCGTGGACCTTCGATATTTAGCCAATTTTACCGTATACGAAGAATCCTTAACTAGATGGAACGAAAAATTTCATCTTGTCTCCAGGTCCGATTCCATCTCATTATACCGCTTCAAAAACTCGTCAAACTCTTACCATTTGTTGGTATAAATAGTTATTTGTATTACAAGTAAAGAAAAGTGGATTCTTTGACTCGCATAATTTTACAAAACTCGCTATCGCTTGTTTTGGCAAAGGCCCTCGGGCTAGATCATCGTCGCGCTCCGGGCGTTATCACCTTTATAACACCCTTTGGTACATAAAATTATTATAATTGGGTGGTTTTATTGTTATTTTGCCGACACCAGAGAAGCGGCAGAACCTCCCCATCGCGTGGGTCTTTGATTTCAGTGTCTTCAACAACGTGGTTTTAGTGTTATCACAAAATTTTGATGTTTCTACTCAAAGGGTAGGAGAGAGAGGGGCACATTCGAACAGTTCATTTATTTTCCCTTCTATTACTGATATTTTGTAGATTTTCTTAATTTTGTTTGCGGCAGTTAGTACTTAGACTAAAGTTTTATAAATGGAAGCGTTAATTCCAGTTTTCGCGCCTCGAAAAAAATGGAACTTCGTCCGAAAGTGCACCTAGCAGGAGTTCATTCGGACAGGGGCGGGGTACCTACAATCGAACAGCATAAAAAAACTGATGAATATGCACCAATGAAAATTCCATTAAAAATTCTTGGAGTTTTGAATAGTCAACTTGGAAACTCCCAAGAATTTTTATTGAAATTACCCTCATCCACTTTGAGAATTATGGATCATTTTACTTCAAGATTCTAATGAAAATTGCCAATAAATAAAATAAACACGAAACTGTACTTATTGAGACATATTATTAGAAACGTTATACCTGGGGGGAAGCCACTGGGGAACAGGTGTACAATGTAGGGGGAAGTCCGGGGATTTCAGGGGGATTTCAGTAGGAAGTCCGAGGATTTCAGGGGAAAGTCCGAAGATCTCAGGGGATGTCCGGGGATTTCAGCGGACGTCTGGTGTACAAAATACGGTTAGCGGTTTACCCCTCAGTTATACCAAAGATAAATAAAGTAAACTTAAAAATTGAATCATTTTTAAGATGACTATGCACAGCACACGTTGCAGCTCCAGTTATAAACGTTTATTTCAAATTTTGTAGCGACTGCTCTTTTGGAAGTCGTACCACTCGTTATGCCAATAAAAAAATTGGGGGTTTTGCAAGTTTTCCCAATTTAAAAAAAATATATTTTTTTAACATTGAAAATTCCAGTCTGAAAGTGCCCCTCTTAGATTGTTCGAATGTACTCCGGACTGCAATATTGTAAACATATATTTTTTGATCAATTTATAGGTTAGGCTTTTGCATCAATCTCGCTGCAAATACCCCCGTATATGTCAATGACGTAACATAATTGACAAGAACAAAACATCGACTGGACAATGTCAATATCCTTACACATAAAGACAAAAAATTACATATCCGCAAAATGAAAACACGTTTTCTTAAAAATCGAACACGTTCGCATTGATGTGATTCAGACTTCACGAGGCAAACTGAACATAATGGCACTCCCCGAGGGGCAAATCTATGAGCAAAATTTTGTACACTGATTTCACCTTCCTGTGTAATTTATCGCCTTATTTCCCTTGATCTCACCTGGTTTTCCTTGATTTCGCCTGATTTCACTACCATGATTTCACCTAGCTTGTACACTGATTTCACTCATAGATTTGCCCCTCGGCACTCGCTAACTATGAAAATTTGAAAACTGGGTGAAATCCTATTAGCAATTAGCGGCAAATTCGCATTGTCCGTACAACCGTACGTACGTACGTACATACATACAGACAGATTCTTGATACATAGGTACCTCAAAACGTATAAATCTGATGTTATCTCAAATTCGGAAATTTACGTCATTGCAGTAACCTCCCATTTTTTTAAATTATGGGGTTGGGGAGGTTAGAATTAGCAATCTCGGAGATGGTAGAAACTTCTACTTTTGCACAGAATTTGTAAATAATAGAAATGCGAGAAAATAAATTAAACGTAAAGATTTTATGTTTCTGGGGTTTCAGTAGGTATCTCCTATCTGTTGAATTCAAAAAATAAGCCTCGTCCAGATTGGACTCGGGTCAAAAGCAGGTAACACCATTTTTCCCAGTTACTGCGTTTTGCGAAACATAGCAGCGATCTTTGGTAAAACGCATGTGAGAGAGCTACCTGAAGACGTGCTACTCCCTTCATGGAATTTACCCGAATTTACTAGCTGGATTTCATCGATCGCCTAACCACAATGTTAAATTTAAACAGAAATAGAATAAAAGTCAACCATTGACCCTATATTTAAAGCTTATCAGTAATTCATTGCGTGCAAGCCCGCGAAAAACCCAGGTTTAACAATTTAAAACGTGAACGCTGAGTAAACGGTTGAAGATATAATTTAACAAAATCATAAATATAAGAATTGTTGGCTAAGAAAATATCTGTCAAAAAATTCGCGGCAGCATATACGTATCAACCTATAAAGAATAGCCCACAACAAACACTCAAACCGCTTTTCACAAAAAAATTAAACACAAGAACAATATTGTAGGCTGCCAAGCCGGCACTTTCTGTGCACCGATGTGCCCCAAAATCTAATCAGTTCTTCCTTTACCAATTCAAGCCTCACATACCAAATTACGGCCAGATCGGTTCAGTAGTCTGGGCGGTAGCGTGTTCATTAGGCACAGACATCCGCAGGAATACACATCCCTTGATATACGCTGTTTAACTATGCATGCAGCTCCATATTCACGCAGTCATTTTACGTTGCATAACGCAAGGTTTCAATATTTATAGATATTTCGTCGACGTTATTACCTGATTACTTTATCCATATTTGGAGCAAATTTTTCGTTCATATTTTTCGATTAATTAATCCGAAAGCTTTAAACGGACCAACAACGCTTGACATAACCTCGAAATCCGGCACATTTTGACATCTGTCAAATTTGACAGTCCTCTTCAGAAAAATGGCAGAGGTAGAGGTAAGTAATTGTCACGTGTAGCGATTTAAGCCCAAATTCTCCATTAAATACTATTAAAAAACGTAAAATTTTCTTTCAGCTTGCTCAGGCCCTAAAAGATCTACCCTACCGTGTCCAAACAGCGAGCCTAAAAGAACGCAAAGAGGTTATACAGGGTGTCATCAATGTTTTGGAAAATCCAGGTGAATAAATCACATTTTTTCCATTATTCTCACCGTTTCTTTGTTTTAGCTATAAACGAGGGTGTAATTAAAGGTATTTGCCGTGTGATTCAGTTGACTTTACTTCGGTATCGAGACAACTGTTCCCAGGTTTTGGTCAGAAAGTTGATTGTTGCATTACTGGAAAAACACCCCGAAAGTGCCATAAAATGCTTGACACAAACTTTACTGGATATCGCCACTCAACACAAGAATCTAATTGTCACGTAAGTCTGTTTATTTTTATAAATGGTTTATAAATTCTCGTTCATCCAGTTAGTTTTGAAATGTGATGAAATGTTGCCACTTCGTTATAAAATAACAGGTCCTGTGAATGGAATTATCTGAGGAGTTGTCATGGTATTTATCAGTTTTAAGTTTCACTTTTATTATTAATCATCAAAAATATTCATATTACCACAATATTTTTACAAAAGTAATTACTGATCAATGCATATTATTTGTGCAGAGCAATGAATTCTGTAGATCAATTTGGCCCAAAAGTCTAATCAGAGCTCTTCCGTAGTGTTCATACCAAATTTTAGCCAGATCGGTCCAGTAGTTTGGGCTGTAGCCAATATGGCGTCACTCAAGATCTAGGAGACCTAGAAAGTCTGTCAGTGACATTGAATTGACAGCTGTCAAAAATGTAAATGTTCCAAGTTTAGTTTGAATGATTTTACGCTTCGCGGAGCAAGTTAATAAAATCGAATCGCCAAAAACATCAAATCTTTACGTTTTAGGATCCTGGGAATCCGAAAAATTGGTTTTTGAAAAATGTCTCTTCAGAGGGAAATTTGTAGGTGTTGATTAGAATTTGGGCCACATTGGTTCACGGACAGTGCCTTTTTGGCAGATCAACTTTAAAAATTTAAATGACCTGTTATCCAAAAAACAGTGCCGTGAAAAAACCTATGTATAATTGTATATTTTTATTACCGGATAGCTGATTTTTTTTCGAGTCGAAAATCTTGGTGCCATTTTTTTCGAGAAATTTCATTTTAGGGGTGAAAGGGTACTTTTTAAAGTTTATTTTACAAAAAACTATATTCTTACTATCGGATTCGATAGCATTGCCGGATCAAAAACCTGTCTGCCATTTTTTCGAAAATTGCCATTTTAGAGGCAAAAGGACCCCTTTTTGAGTTTTTCTTAGCAAAAGAGCAATTGAAAGGTCCAATGCTAAAACTGGCTAAGTCCATATTATACCGGGTGATTCAATTTGGTATTCGCCCCCCGTAACTATTTTATTGCAACAGGAAAATATATAAAACCATATATATTTGTAAATTGCATGACAAACTCCATGAAGTGACGTCAATAAATCGTCAATATGATGACATTATGTCAAAATGACGATTGTCAACTTTTTTTCTTCAAATGACATGCTGTATATTTCTTAGCGGATTCTTGTAGACGTTTTTTTTCTACATTTAATTATGTAAAAAAAGTTCACAGTTTCACTAGAAAAATTCCGAAAAAAAATTTATTTTATTAGGCATAATTTGAAAGTTTCTTGTCAATAAACGTAGTGAGCCGTGGAAAAAATTGAATTATGGTGTTGCCTAATGTCGCCCTCACACGAAGGGTCCTGTTTTTCAAAAATTATAATTGATTTACCTGTTAGATCGTTAATAGTAATAATGTTATTGTTATTCACTAGTTATAAGGTAAATGGGGTATTATTGTTATTAAAAGGGTAAGTAATAATAATTCTTTGAGAAACTACGGTCCTTGCGATGTGAGTGACTTAGACTACACTATAATTCAATTTTTTCCATGGCTAACTACTTTTATTGACAAGATACTTTCAAATTATGCCTAATCAAATCAATTTTTTTTTCGGAATTTTTCTAGTAAAAGTGTAGACTTTTTTTACATAATTGAATGTAGAAAACAAATGTCTACAAGAATCCGCTAAGAAATATACAGCATGTCATTTGGAGAAAAAAAATTAACTATCGTCATTTTGACATATGTCATCATATTGAAGATTTAATTACGTCATTTAATAGAGTTTGTCATGCGATTAACAAATATATATGGTTTCATAAATTTTTCTGTTGAAATAAAAAAGTTACAGGGGGGCGAATACCAAACTGAATCACCCGGTATAGTAACTCAGAAGGCGAAGAAATGTTTCATGCTGACAATGGCCGGTATGAATAAACGGTAACAAAGGTTTTGCTTCTAGTTCAATCTTTTTCTCGTACACGAAAAACTTGTATTTGCATCCTTTGTTAATGTGAGTATGAGCATCTTGTAACACTTTATTCATACCAGTCAATGGCAGTGTATAGGGGTTTTGAAATTTACATACGCTCGGGGTTTTAAATCATTTATAGTAATTTATTTTTTTAGTAGTCATTTAAAGTAATTTTTTTCACATCTGGGTCATTTACTGTCTTTTGGCCAAAATAAGTTTTCTCCACAAATGATAAGTTATTGATGGATCGATCCCACTCTACGCCACTGAAAAAACCTGTCAAAAAGCATTATAAGCCATACTTAGGGGATGTTCAAATTGCTCAGTTGGATCAGTGAAAAAAAGACACTCATGAATTGGAGAAGAAAATTAAAAAAAAGAGTACCTTAATTGATAATTTTCTGGCCAAGAAACAAAAAATTTCCTAGTTTTTAGTTTTAGAAATTGTTTATTTGCAATACCTGCAATAAAATTGTGTTAACTTGTGTTGCTTTCGAATATTGGCCGGTATGAATAAGCGGTAATAAAGCTTTTGCTTATAGTTCTATCCTTCTCTCGTGCACTAGAAAGTTGTATTTTGTATCCTTTATTAATACAAGTGTGAGCATCCTGTAGCACTTTATTCATACCAGCCAAGTGTTACAAGATGCTCACACTCCCATTAACAAAGGATGCAAATATAAGCTCTTCGTGCGCGAGAAAAGGATAGAACTATAAGCAAAAGCTTTCTTACCATTTATTCTTCTTTCATTTACTGGCCGGTATGAATAAACGGTAACAAAGCCTTTGCTCGTAGTTCTATCCTTTTCTCGTGCACGAAAATCTTATATTTGCATCCTTTATTAATATGAGTATGAGCATCTTATAACACTTTATTCAGAACAGCCATTGTCTTTTTCTTATTTACCGAGGTCATTTTTTGGGTAATTTTTTTGGGACTAGTCAGTCATTTTTATCATTTATTTTTGCAAAGTTCGCGCTGGAAGCCCTGTACGCTTTTTTTGTCTCTATTTTCACATATTTATGCAAATTATTTCACAGGACGATGCAGAGACATTTATTACATGTATCTGTAGGAATAATTCATTTTCTCAAAAAAGTGGACATAGCCAGTTTTAGCATTGGACCCTCGAAAACCTTAATGCCATTTTTTCAGAAAATGTCATTTTAAGGGTGAAAATCATTTTTAACTCTGTGTTGTTTTGTATTTGTAAGGGTGACTGGGATTCCATACGCCTCAGGCCTCAGACTGCGCATCTCTCACTAAGCGGATACCGGCAGTTTGCGGTAGCGGGTCGGAGATCTTTTACGTGTTGGTTTTACCTTCGGTTTTACGCACTGCACACTGCATGTGATATAATCATAATTCTATTACAATTCTCCGACCCGTTCAACCTGCTATAGTTCTTCGAAAAGTGACATTTTAGTGGCGAAAAGCTCCTAATCAAAATGTTAATCATTAATTTTAACTTCTACGTTTTATTTTGTTTGTAATTTTTAAAATTAGCTGTTTAAACGGTTAGAGTTACTTACTTAATTGTTACATTTACAAATTCCGAGACTGCCAATGTTTTTCTTTAAAATGTCACTTTTCAGTTTTTTCGGGATAACTCAGAAACGAATCAAGATATCGAAAAGTTCTTTACAGATTCTTAATCACCTTCAAAAATTGCAATTTTTTCTAAATTAACCGATCTCTAACTCATGGTTTCCGAGGTCGCAATGGTGAGCATCGAAATTAGCACCACTATGAATATACAGACTGTCCCAGAACGCTCGGAGTTCGTTTTACTGGAATATTCAGTTCTAGATCGATACGTGTTTTTGTGAATGTCCAATGGTCTGAATTGCTTTATAATAGTTATTTGTACAACTAGTAATGAAAGTAATACTTTTTTTCATGAGTTTGAAGTTTGATACAGGATGCCGTAGGCGTGAAAAAAAGATACTTTCATTACGTATTATACATGTAATTTTTTTTGTATATTCTCCCCCATACGCGAAAAAGTGGAAAAGATTTTTTTTTCTATATGGGGGAGTAATGATTGGCAACACTGGGTAGCCCTTTACTTTCTTGGTGTGATAATATAATGTAACAATCTAAACATGTAAGATGTAAAGATGAAAAAATGTTAAAATCGTTAAAAAAAGTGATACTCTCATTACGATTTTTTCGTTAAAAAAAGACGACTTTCATTGTAAATATGCAAAAATAGTTATTTGTACAACAAGTAAGGAATAGTATTACTTGTCCACGCGAGTGAGTGTATTAATTGAAACGAGCATGGAAAAGAATCTTTTCTACGAGTTGTACACATTATTTTTCCGTGTACTATCCTGAAATGGCGTTCTGGGTGTGTGTGTTCTGGGACACCCAGTATAGATCTAGGTAATCGAACCTTAAACCAGTATTGTTTTTGATAATTTTGTAACAGCCAACTTGATGAATTAGCATTTCTGTTTCAGGACAAACACCTGTCAAACGGGAGTTTACGCTTTGACATGGTCGTGTCTATTATTGACAATCGGCTGGAAAGTGAATCAGGAAACACTGAAATCCCATCTTCCTCAAATTGTCGAAATTCAGGCATTGCTTTTGACGACAATCGTGGCCGCAGGAATTGAAAAAAAATCCTACAAAGCATTCAGTCTTGTAACAGTTTTTTATTAAATTTATTAGTTTTCGTGAATTTACGGAGGATTTTTTAGCTAAACAATGCGTGGAACACTGTCCCGGATTGTGAAAACATTTATTTGCCGCAGCTGAAAAATATGGAACAGGGGCAGTACGCGGTGGTTTTAACGGCTGCGATAGCTAAGAGATTGCTGATAACTGGCAAGACTGAGCAGCTCGGGGATTATGTGGTGAGTAGATTTAGATAATTTAGGGTTTTCAATCCGGGACCGGGATTTTCGGGATGCCGGGATTAAATTGCAAGTTATAAAAATTCAGCTTCGGTGTAATTTTTAAATTTAGTTTAGATTATTATGTATTTATTACAAGAAAAAAGTGATAAACTGTGATGAACAAAGTAATAATACTTAAAGAAAAAGAAAGGAAAGATAAAGAAAGTCAGCACCGACATATGCACTACACTCGGTGAGATGTTGCCTAAAAATGTTACTACTAAAATAGGTTGTTTGATATTAGGTTATGGGAATTAAAAATTAAAGATATCTCATGATGCTAAACCATAATTTACAGGTGCGGGCATTGCAGAAATGTCGAAATTTAATGCTAAATAATACAGAAGCGTAGAGGTGCCACATTTTTCTCTTTTTTTATTTCCAAATTGCCACAAAAAATGTGTACATTTCGGAAGAAAAAACTGTAAATTTGCAGAAAAACTACAGAAAAACGGTAAATTTACACAAAAACTGTATATGGAAAAGTGGTTTTCGTTGAAACTGCCTGAATTTTTGATATGTTGATTTTGAACAAAAGTTATCATTGCGCCAACCTCCTGACATGGGACAGTTTTTGCTACAAAAAATCCCGAAAATAGAATTTTGCCATAAGGTTTATACACATATTTGGGCCCGCCGTTTCCTACTCTTCCCGACATAACATTCAACTACGCCCAAAAGGTTTCCATATAGACGCATGTCAGCAGTGGGTAGAAAGGGGTAGAAAGGGTAGAAAGGTGCATCTGAACTTATCATATTATGATGGCAAAACTTCTGATTCATGTTTCGCTACATGTAGTTCTTAAGGGAAAAGTTCTATCTTCGGAATTTTTTTTTGCAAAAACTGTTCATATCAATAGGTTGGTGCAATGATAACTTTTGTTCAGAATCATGAAAACTACAACATATCAAAAATTCAGACAATTTCACCGAAAGCCACTTCCCTTAAGAATCGTGCGGGGTCCAAAACACAAAAACTGTATGGACCCCGCACACTTAGCATGGGCCCGTGGCCTCCGGTGAAATTGCACCAAATTTTGGTATTATATAGTTTACGTTATGCTGATCAACAGTGCTTATGGCAGCTCGGTCCGATCTTCAACGGTTCGAGAGTTATTGAGTCCCGAAAATATCAAAACAGCATTGTTCTTAGATCTTAAAACTTCGATAGCGCCGTTGTTTGAAAAGATAGGAAAAAAATTGTGCCCACAAAATGTGTGGAGAATAATGTGAGAAAGACAATGAGCACTTACTTGCATATATAGGGTGAGTCACCTTTGAGTAACATAACCAAACTTTAGTTTTTTAGATTCTATTGCGTTACATCTCCTATTCTTTGCTTTTATGAATTCATTTTCTGCCGCTATGGTTAGCTTTACTTGAAATACCCCAAAGAAATCGCGGGGCAAATACTGCTGGATGATTGATCTAATGCTATCCATTTGCCATATCTGAAGAAAAGTTTATCATTTTGTACCCTAACTTGCACAACATTGGATTGTCCTGCTTTTTCCAACATTTGCCTGATCGCAAGAGTTCATCGTCTGCTTAGCCCACTCTATACGAATATAATATGAGCAAAACCCGAGGCAAAACCTGCGACGTTGGTAAGTCTCGAAAAAACTTGAATGATGCCTGCTACTCTTGGACCAAGAGAAAGGCAGTTATCGACAGAAGAAGCCAATTCGTCTCGTTTAGTTACAAAAACTAGGTGGATTGTGGACGCAAGAAATGGACACATTAAAAGCTTATTCAAGTTTTTTCGAGACAGTGTTCCAATGTCGCAGGTTTTGAATATAAGGGATTATATTCCTATAGCGTGCGCTATAATCAGCAAATTCCACCAACTAGTCAATATGGCAGCAGCAGACGATGAACTTGCTAGGCAAATATTGGAAAAAGCAGAACAATCCAATGTTGTACAAGACAAGCCAGGGTAGAAAATGATAGACTTTTCTTCAGTCATGGCAGATGGGTGGCATTAGACCAACAGCATTTGCCCGATTTTCATATCCTTGGTCTAGAATATTTAAGAGATTTGACGTTTGGAGTAGTTCAAATAAAGCTAGCACCATCATATGTGAAAGACAATAGAGAGGATAATGGAGACAATTGCTTTGGAAAAGATGGCAATATAAACGAATCTGGAATGATTAGGGTGCGAATTAAATCCAGACATCGCAATGCAGCTTTGTATTTGTTACACCATTTATGATGCCATGGAAGGAGGAATGGAAGTAGATGAACTTATCTTAGGTTACTACTGCACTTGCAAGTCAGGCAGCAGGACTGTGGGCACTTGTTCCCATGTAGCGAGTGTCATTTTTGGCACGAAGAAAATGTTAAATATCCGTCCGATAATGTTTTAACTCATATTGATTATGCAGGGCGGAATATGCAAAATAATGAATTGCCCAATATTGTAGATGCTTAGGTAATGTTATTAAAAAATATGTTTCTATAAAATGGGACTCCTAGCCTAGAGTCACTAAGAATTGTTTATGGTTTATTTAGCAAAGAGAGAATTTAAAAAAAACGACAATTTTTCTGTACTTGGCAGCTTTAAAAAGTTGTTGGCCAGAAAATTAGCAATAAGTTTGATGAGTACTTTTGTTATTAGAGCCATCCAGTATTTCATTAATGAAGTTAGCGGCAGAAAATGAATTCAGAGAGAGACGTAACGCAATAGAGTCTAAAAAACGAAAGTTTGGTTATGTTACCCAAGGGTAAGTCACCCTGTATATGCAAATAAGTGCTCATTGTCTTTCTCACATTATTCAACAACGGCGCTATCGCATTTCTAAGATTTAAGAACAATGCTGTTTTGACATCTTCGGGACTCAATAACTCTCGAACCGTTGAAGCATAACGTAAACTATGTAATACCAAAATTTGGTGCAATTTCACCGGAGGCCACGGGCCCATGCTAAGTGTGCGGGGTCCTTTACAGAAAAACTGTAAAACACAAAAACTAAATTTACACAAAAACTGTCAATTTACATAAAACCTGTAAATTTAAGCGGGCGCCACATAGCTTGTGATGTGCTATGTCAATGCAAAACACAGAAGTTTATACATACAATTCCAACAGAAGTGATCACATTGCACATGAGACGTGCTATGCTGTGTTTTCATGACCTTGATATGTTTGAACTTTTGCACAGAGCCGCACAGAAGTTGGTTCGGTTTTAAGTGGGCGCCACATAGGCTGTGTTATGCTGTGCTATTTTTCGCATAGGAGGTAGTTTGTCATTGCATGGCATGAAAGTGTTCACAATGTTCATGTCCGTAAGGTCGATGCTGTTAGCTGTCAGGGATATTTGACAGCGTACCATAGTTATAGGTTAGCCGAGTTGTTGCGTTTTAAATCCCTTGAGAAGTTGGATATCCGGCAGTACGACATTTTCACTACCTAACCTCAAATCTTGAAGCTGATTGCAGGGTATTTAATGCACTTCTGTCATGAACAGGGTCGACATTGGCACGGAAGTTAAAACCGAACCAACTTCTGTGCGGCTCTGTGCAAGAGTTCAAACATATCAAGGTCATGAAAACACAGCATAGCACGTCTCATGTGCAATGTGATCACTTCTGTTGGAATTGTATGTATAAACTTCTGTGTTTTGCATTGACATAGCACATCACAAGCTATGTGGCGCCCGCTTTAACTTCCGTGCCAATGTCGACCCTGTTCATGACAGAAGTGCATTAAATACCCTGCAATCAGCTTCAAGATTTGAGGTTAGGTAGTGAAAATGTCGTACTGCCGGATATCCAACTTCTCAAGGGATTTAAAACGCAACAACTCGGCTAACCTATAACTATGGTACGCTGTCAAATATCCCTGACAGCTAACAGCATCGACCTTACGGACATGAACATTGTGAACACTTTCATGCCATGCAATGACAAACTACTTCCTATGCGAAAAATAGCACAGCATAACACAGCCTATGTGGCGCCCACTTTACACAAAAACTGTCAATTTACACAAAAACTGTAAATTTACACAAAAACTGTCAATTTACACAAAAACTGTCAATTTACATAAAACCTGTAAATTTACACAAAAACTGTCAATTTACACAAAAACTGTAAATTTACACAAAAACTGTCAATTTACACAAAAACGGGCCCATGCTAAGTGTGCGGGGTCCTTTACAGAAAAACTGTTTTACACAAAAACTGGCAATTTACATAAAACCTGTAAATTTACACAAAAACTATCAATTTACACAAAAACTGTAAAACACAAAAACTGTCAATTTACATAAAACCTGTAAATTTACACAAAAACTGTCAATTTACACAAAAACTGTAAATTTAAGTGGGCGCCACATAGGCTGTGTTATGCTGTGCTATTTTTCGCATAGGAGGTAGTTTGTCATTGCATGGCATAAAAGTGTTCACAATGTTCATGTCCGTAAGGTCGATGCTGTTAGCTGTCAGGGATATTTGACAGCGTACCATAGTTATAGGTTAGCCGAGTTGTTGCGTTTTAAATCCCTTGAGAAGTTGGATATCCGGCAGTACGACATTTTCACTACCTAACCTCAAATCTTGAAGCTGATTGCAGGCTATTTAATGCACTTCTGTCATGAACAGGGTCGACATTGGCACGGAAGTTAAAACCGAACCAACTTCTGTGCGGCTCTGTGCAAAAGTTCAAACATATCAAGGTCATGAAAACACAGCATAGCACGTCTCATGTGCAATGTGATCACTTCTGTTGGAATTGTATGTATAAACTTCTGTGTTTTGCATTGACATAGCACATCACAAGCTATGTGGCGCCCGCTTTACACAAAAATTGTCAATTTACACAAAAACTGTCAATCTACACAAAAACTGTAAATTTACACAAAAACTGTCAATTTACACAAAAACTGTCAATTTACACAAAAACGGGCCCATGCTAAGTGTGCAGGGTCCTTTACAGAAAAACTGTAAAACACAAAAACTGTAAATTTACACAAAAACTGTCAATTTACACAAAATTTTTTTAAATTCCCGTCAAACAATGGCCTCCGCGCGGAACGGACTATGGGTACGGTCAGCACGTGACGTGATGGGACGGGGCTAGTCGCCTAATCGGACGGGAGGTGAACGTGAGTGGGTGCTGCAAGTGTAAATTGACAGTTTTTGTGTAAATTTACAGTTTTTGTGTTTTACAGTTTTTGTGTAAATTTACAGTTTTAACCTCCCCAACTCCAACAAAATTTTAAAAAAATGGGAGGTTACTGCAATCACTAAAATTTTCGAAATCGAGATAAGACCGAATCTATACGTTTTGAGGTCTCAGGAACCCAGAAAAGTAGTTTTTAAAATTTGTCTGTATGTATGTACGTACGTTCGTAAACACGCCACAGCCCAAACTACTCGACCGATTTGGCTGAAATTTTGCACATGGGGATTGCATTACACGTCAAAGAGCTGAGCAAATTTTGGATTCAATCGGCCCACGGAAAGTGCCGTTTTGGCACACCAATTTCCAAATTAAAATTATTCTCTCATTTAACCATTAAAAACAAGTTTTTGAAAGATTTATTGTCACCATGAGAAAGGTCTTCAAATTCTGGTTTTCAATAAGATAAAATTAATTAACATTTAGTGCTGTTTGGTTCAAAAAATCGAAATTTTATAATAACACTAAAAATACATTATAGCCCAAATTACTGAATCGATTTGGCTGAAATTTGGTACATGGAGATTGGTTGACCCGTTGAAGACCTGAAGGACTTTTGAAAGCAATTCGTCGAAGGGAAGTGCCATTTAAGCATATCAACTTAAAATTTTAAATACAAGGCCTAATTTTTTATGTCGCCATTAGAAAGACGATCATATTCTGGTTCTAAAAATGTATTCACAGTTTCTGCCATTTCAGTGGAAAATTGAGAAAAAAATCTTTCTCATTAAAAGGGAGCGGGCTGACAGTGGATGGCATAAAGTGGCAGTTATTGTCAAAAAGGTGGCAAAAGATTAACGTTAAAAGGAACATATTATCAAATGTGATGGATGATGTCCGAGGCGATGTTGGTATTTGTCAGAAAATTGCGAGATTAGTCACAGACGATAAGGATAGAAAAAAATCTGTTGAATTGACTACTATCTACACAGAATACAAAGATCCACGCGATGGGGAGGTTCCAGCCGCTTCTCTGCTGCCTTTTTTTTCTTCCGAAATTTACACATTTGTTGTGGTAATTTGGAAATAAAAAAAGAGAAAAATGTGGCACTTCTACGCTTCCGTAAAATAAAGACGCAAAAAGCTTGCAATTCGTTTTGTGCTTGTGCATCTGATCCCGAAAATCCCGGATCTAAAACGGCGGGATTTTCGTCCGGGATCGGGGGATTGAAAACTCTAGTAGATATGCTGTGGGAATTCTCGAACACCTTCAAGGTCGCAAGGTTCTGTGGCACTTTTTTCAAGAATCCTAAGCGATTTTTTCAAACAGAATATTTGCCTTCTGGACTAAGATCCCATGTAGGTCAAATGTGAGGAAGTGGGACAGAAGTTGCGACGTATTTTTTTGAATTCGTGGAAATGCTCAAACCCTTATTGCAGGAGCCCCTTTTGGAAACCTTCATCAAAAACTTTGTCAGTTGCAAGTCGAGGCCGTCCCCGAATGTGGTGGTGGCTGCGTATCCGTTTTTAAAGGTGCTCAGTCACGAGATTTTTAAAAAGACTCTATTGCCGGCACTCCAGAAGGCTATGCTACGTAATCCGGAAGTGATTTTGGAATGCGTGGGGTTGGTGATTTCGGGACTGGGATTGGACTTGAGTGGATACACGCTTGAAATTGGAAACAGTTTAATTGGTGAGTGATTTTTAGATTTTGTGTCTGGAAAATGGGGACCTCGGAGGGATTGTTTGAAGGAAAACCCGAGCTTTGTTCTTGACTATTTGTAATTCCCGCCGATTTACCTCGCATGCGCCAGACATGTCAAAAGAATTGCAAATATTGATTGATTGATTGATTGATTTATTGACAACTTTATTACTACCTTTCGGATTGGATCATAATTTAAGTGTAGCCTATCTGTTTCTATTCATACAGAAATATTTTTTGGAAGTAAGTGGAAATTGTCCAGAATAATAATTAAAATATCCGTATCAGAAGATCTGACGAAGCAACTTTTAAAGTTGTATTTTTGTAATTTTTTAACAACTTTGAGGGCGTCTGTCGAGGGGAAAGCTGGCGATATGAAACGTCTGCCAGGGTTTTTCTACATCCACAAATCAAGGGCTTTCATTTGATACTCATTTCATGCTGTGTACTTTTAAAGTTGTATTTTGAATTTTTTTGCACGTTTGATCGCCGCCCCCGCCTAAAAGCTGCCGGTTTGTCTTAGTGGCGTTAATGGCTTTCCAATGCGCTATAGTGGTGCTTGTGTACTCGGCCGTGGTTTTCCGTACTGCGCTCTCACTGGCGCCTGACGACTAACGAATGATGCCCTCATCCCTAATGGCTCTCATTCATACTTCAAAGTGCTCGAGGCACGAACCGCTCGCCCACTGGCGGCAAATCTCACAATGTTAACCCAGAAGCTCCGGATCACCCTGTGCTTGTGTACTCAAAAAGTTGTATTTGTCCCCGTAGCTCTTGGACTATTATAAGAAGATATTAATTTTTCTTTAAATTGGCGATTTTCACATTTTTTTTAATAACTCAAGCACTAATCAGGATATTTGGAAATTCTCTTTACACTCATTAGATTTTAGATCGCTCTTGTCTTGTAATTAAGAATTTTAACTTAACAACCATTGTTTAGGCCAATGGGGTTTCGTTACCTGTTGACATATGGCAGGGGCCCGAGACAGGGTTGACACTCGTCTTTTTTTCTGTCCAAAATGTTCTTCAGAATGAAAATTCCCACATTTTTTTGTGAATTTTCGTCCAAACCCATAAATGGCATAATTTAGAACTAAATGCAAAGAGACAATTTGGGGAATCGGTGAGCATTTTTGCTTTAGTCATAAATTAAGCAGTTCAACACGCGAGATTGCATAATTTACAGCTTAAACAAAAATACCCACCGAGTTTCCACCCTTCCATTATCCCATTATTTCAGCCAACTTATATTCCAAGGACGACCAAGCCCGCGCCGAAGCCGTCGACGCTTGCAGGCGTCTTTCCGAACAAATAAACGACTCGAAGGCCATCGAAGGTCTGCTTAAAAAAACCTTCGCGGTATTCCACGGATCAGAAGGAAAACTGACCGTCGTCGATCACAAAATCAGCGTTCTACAGGGTGCCGGAAATTTCAGCTTCAACAAAGTAACCGGAAGCGGTTTGCAAGATCTGATTTCGTTGGCCGCCGACGAGTTCATCAAAGTACTGGAGACGGAGGTCCACGAAAAGACTCTTTGTCACGCCCTGGACATGTTCGCCCTTTGGGGGTGCAATTTTGGCAACGAAGTTCCAAAGAAGGTCATCGATGCTTGGCAGGTGAATAATAACTGACTGTAATTTCTTGTCGTTTTTCCATGCAAAATCTTGTGTAGGGTGCTCGCTGGACTTTATTCTTTCAACCAGTGGACACTTTCGAGTGAAAATTTATGGAGTATAAACTTTGTTTTTTTGTACCCTTGGAATTCGTCCTGTGACAAAGGGCACAAATCACTAAAATTTTCCATCACCGGATGATGATGGATAATTGGGATAATTTTTTTCTTCAAAATGCGCAGCCTGATTGCTAGTTTCATTTCATTGTCATGGTGACTAATGTTAAGGTGACATTATTGCAATGTTTCCTTACTGCAGTCGATAATTTGTAAATATTAAAATCAACATTAACAGAGTATTGGAAGTGGTGGACCAAAAACGAAACTGCATTCAGACAACTTCGAAACGTCACCGATTAATGGCTGGCATGAATAAAGTGTTACAAGATGCTCATACTTGCATTAATAAAGGATGCAAATACAAGTTTTTCTTGCGTAAGACAGGGATAGAACTATGAGCAAATGCTCGGTTACCGTTTATTCATACCAGCCAATGACTTTAAACTGAAAGAATGACATTTACTCATAGTTGGCATGATTTTATGCAATTAATTGTTGGAAATTTTCTCATAAAAAACAATTATTTTGAGCGCCTTTTTGTACAAGCAGGACATTTGGAAAATGATTATTTCTGTTTGAGTATGTGCGCGTCCGCCGATTTCCCTAGAATCGACGATGTGGCAACCGCGCCCAAGTATTCGTATTTCGTTCTGCGGTGCGTTTCCCTGACGGGTCCGCTGCATTCAGACCTTATGGTCCATTATGCCCGCACTGTGACAGTTATCCATTTCCTACATCAGGAACCCCGGTTCTGCAAAGACCCAGTACTTCTGCTGTAGAAACTGAATAGTGTTAATCGGGTGCTAGAAAAGCCACCCCGCTTTGCTATACCACGGCGGGTACTTCTGCTCTTTAGGGAGTTTGTTGAAGCTTCGTCCCGCGAACCCACTATAACCGGCAGGTCTTTTTCAGCCCTGCCGGATACAACTGGTTTCTTGGTGTCGAAGGCAGCTTAAAGTGTACCCTTAAAAGGTTCAGTTGAGGTATCAACTTATGTCCCTCTATGTTACAAACTGCAGACATCTTCCCCCAGTGTGGCCGACGGTTCTTGGTGGACAGCCCCATCAGCCACAACTGGTTGTTGGTGCCACAGTCCCTGAGGGTCTGCCAGTGTCACGGTACCTGTGCAGCTGTGGTATCTTTTTCAGTCCCATCAGTCACAACTAGTCCCTAGCGTCCTGCGCAGCACTATTATAACTACCCTTCCGTACAGACTGTAGACATCTTCCCCCCGTGTGGCCGATGGTTCCTGGTGGACAGCCCCATCAGTCACAACTGGTTGTTGGTGCCACAGTCCCTGAGGGTCTGCCAGTGTCACGGTACCTGTGCAACTGCGGTGTCTTTTTCAGTCCCATCAGTCACAATTAGTCCCTAGCCACAAAATTCTGATAGGTCCAGTTGTCAACCTGTCCCTATCGCAACCGCGAGGTATTTTTTATTTTTTTTTTCCCTCCGTACAGACAACAGAAGTATCAGTCTTCCAGTCCCTCTGTTCAGACTGCTAGGTCCCGAAGTCTCAGAGCAGCTATGGGTGTCCTTCGACCCCATTTGCCGCATTGAGGCCTCCAGTATCCTCTTAAATCTGGTCTGAAATTCCCAGTTAACCCCGGGAATTCGGTCCGCCCTCATTCCCTGAGGGTCTGCCAGTGTCACGGTACCTGTGCAACTGCGGTGTCTTTTTCAGTCCCATCAGTCACAATTAGTCCCTAGTCACAAAAATCTGATAGGTCCAGTTATCAGCCTATCCCTATCGCAACCGTGAGGTAATTTTTTATTTTTTTTTTGTCCCTCCGTACAGATAACAGAAGTATCAGTCTTCCAGTCCCTCTGTTCAGGCTGCTAGGTCCCTAAGTCTCAGAGCAGCTATGAGTGTCTTCCGACCCCATTTGCTGCATTGAGGCCTCCGGTACCCTCCTAAATCTGGTCTGAAATTCCCAGTTAACCCCGGGAGTTCGGTCCGCCCTCATGGAGCCCGGCGCATGAGGGTAAGGCTATTACTCTGAGAGGGCGCCCGGTGTCTCAGAGGGGTTGGTTCGCGGTAGCGGCTTTGGTACAGACACGTGAGGGTTTTAAGCCCCAGGTCTGCACGTATGGCCGTAACTAACCAGCGGACTGGCCATTCCCCTATCCACCACCCGGGGACGCGCCCGATGGGCACCCAACCGCACGGGCGCCCAAGTAACACAAATGTATTTATAAAAGCTGCAAGAACATCTACACAGGTAATTTATAAAGGTTTAAGTTTTATAAGAAAGCTGTAAGAGCAATTACTCAGTACTTATAAAGCACTTATATACCCAAAATAGGCGCAGCTTATAAAGCAAGTTTATAAGAGTTGCACGTACAACACTTAAACAACTGAAACACTCGGTGGTTACGTTTTTACAGCATCTATACAGGTGTTACAAAGTATTTATACAGTAGAATACCTGTATTATAGCGAACTTTAATACAGCAAAAATGTGTCAATTGGACAGTAATATAAAACATTTTAGCTGTATATCTACCGTACAAAGATACCAATTTGTTTTATTAATAATTATTCATCAATATGGGCTTCCATCTTTAACAGGGAGCTTTTGTTATAGTACAAATAAATTTTAAAATACACTGACTGTCAAAATTTGCATCAGAAGGCAGAATCTAGGTGCGAAGAAAATTTTACTGTATAAATATACTTCAATACTCGTAAATCTAACAATGCCCCTCGAAAATTGTGCGGATTTTGTGGTCTTCAAAAAAAAAATTAAAAAATTAAATCAGCAGGCGGAGACCAAAATAAAACTGACAATTAATATAGTATGTCCTTGTTATCAGAAAAAAGTATATTAAGCAAATTCACGGAATTTACGACCATATTTTTAAATAATTTGCTTGATTTTACTGCAATAGCAAAATGGCCGTCACCATATTCCACTCATTGAGTCCAAAAAATATGGCCGTTGCGAACAACGCAGGTAAATTAATTTATAAAGGTAAAAACCTCAAACAGAGCATTATACCTTTATAAGACATTTTTAAAGTATGCGCCTTACTAGTGTAATACAACATTTATAAAGACTCTTTTTAAAGCCTGCTGCAAAGTGTATATAGCTTAAGGAGCCTAAAAGCTGCAAAATTAAGTTGTAAGAATATTCTTACGACTCTATTATACAGCTTTTATACGGAAAATAATAACCTCTATAAAAGGTTTATTAAATAGCATATAAGAGCTTATACAGGCACTATAAATCTAAAATGCTAACGTGGAAGGCTAAGACTGTATAAGCATAGTCACGTAAGCCTTTATAAAACTGTAATAAAGGCTTTATAAAGTTACTTTATATTTTTGCTCGGAGAATGTTCTAACAGCTTGTATACAACACCAAATTGTTGTTGGCAGTAAATTGCCTCCGAAATAAGCTTTAATACAACCGATAAGAGACTTCTGCAGTTATTATAAAATAGGTATACAGCTTTAAGTGTTCTGTGTTACTTGGGCGCCTTTTGATTCTAACCAATCAGAGCGATTGACAGGCACGTCAAACCAAAAGCACCTGTTGAGGTTATGTTAATATAATTTGAGTTTTTATCCCTTTTCCAAGAAAATAGACTAAATTTTCTTACATCCATCGATTCACAATGATAGCTAAAAACGCCTGGCGACTGAAATTAAGGGAAAACGTTAAGAATTGCTTATTTTATTTCAACCCCTTCTAGAAAAAATGTACCACACCCCATTCATGTCGATGAAGGTCTGTCTGTGTGTCTGTGATCAGGCTGCAGCTCAAACTACTGAACGTATCGAGATGAAATTTGGCACATGAACTTTCAAAATTTTAATGCAAACCCCATTTTTTCATTGCCGAACTAATCAATTTTAACTTCAGTTACTGAAATCGATCGAAAAATCCAGAAAAATCGAAACACCAAAAACATTAAATCTTTACGGTTTAGGGTACTGGGAACCCAAAAAAGTGGTTTAAATTTTAACGCAAATATCCATTTTTAGCTCTTCGAATTCTGCTTCTGAAAAACCAACATGGTGCCATTTTGGCCAAAAAACGGTGCCGGGAAAAAAACCTATGTATAACTGTATATTTTTTAGAGATGGGCAGCGGCTTGCACCCCTTTGCCCCCATTGCACCCTAAATGGGTGTTTTCCCTGAGGGTTAAACCATTGCACCGGGTGCAAATATTTTTTAACCTCCCCAACCCCATCACAATTTTAAAAAAATGGGAGGTTACTGCAATCACTAAAATTTTCGAATTTGAGATAGCACCAGATCTCCACGTTTTGAGGTCTCAGGAACCCAGAAAAGTGGTTTTTAAAATGTGTCTGTGTGTATGTTCGTACGTACGTTCGTACGTACGTACGTACGTTTGTAAACACGCCACAGCCAAAACTACTGGGCCGATTTGGCTGTAATTTGGTACGTAGGCATCTCATAACCCAACTTAGATCTGAAAAGCTTTTGGAGCCAATCGTGCAACCGGAAATGCCATTTTGGCACATCAACTTTTAAATTTTAAATGCAAACCCCCATTTTTCACGTCACCATAAGAAAGACCTTCAAATTCTGCTTCTAAAAATGTATTCATTCTTAGTGCCCTTTTGACCAAAAATTAAAAAAAAATTGATTTTTATCGGACTTTAAAATCGCGGTACAGCCCAAGCCCCTGAACCGATTTGGCCGAAATTTTGCATATGGAGATTGTATTACACGTCGAAGAGCTGAACAAATTTTGAATTCAATCGACTCACGGAAAGTGCTGTTTTGGCATACCAATTTCCAAATTTAAAATTATTCTCTCATTTGACCATTAAAAACAGGTTTTTGAAAGATTTATTGTCACCATCAGAAAGGTCTTCAAATTCTGGTTTTAAATAGGACAAAATTAATTCGCATTTAGCGCTGTTTGGTTCAAAAAATCGAAATTTTATAATAACAGTAAAAATACATTATAGCCCAAATTACTGAATCGATTTGGCTGAAATTTGGTACATGGAGATTAGGTGACCCGTTGAAGACCTGAAAGGCTTTTGGGAGCAATTGGCCCACGCGAACTGCCATTTAAGCATATCAACTTAAAATTTTAAATACAAGGCCTCTTTTTTATGTCGCCATTAGAAAGACGATCAAATTCTGGTTCTAAAAATGTACTCACAGTTTCTGCCATTTCAGTGGAAAATAGAGAAAAAATTCTTTCTCATTAAAAGGGAGCAGGCTGACAGTGGATGACATAAAGTGGCAGTTATTGTCAAAAAGGTGGCAAAAGATTAACCTTAAAAGGAACATATTGTCAAATGTGATGGGTGATGTACGAGGTGATGTCGGTATTTGTCAGAAAATTGCGAAATTAGTCACTGACGTCAGACGATAAGGATAAAAAAAAATCTGTTGAATTGACTACTATCTACACAGAATACAAAGATCCACGCGATGGGGAGGTTCCAGCCGCTTCTCTGCTGCATTTTTTTATTTCGCGCCATTTACCGGGTGATTTTACTTCCTTTCCAAATACCGTCCGCTCTAAGCTGAAGCACTAAAATGTAGGTATTTTGGTGTTTTCCCTAGATTATGACAGTGCCAGTGGCGTGCTGTACAAAAGTTGTATTGATAGACATATCTGAAATGTCTTACTGACACACGCCGCCACTGAAATTTAGTGCTCCAGTTACGGGGTGATTCCGTAACTTTTAACATCCATGTTAGAGCACTGTTTAATGTTAAAATGACAGAAAATACGTTATTTATCTGTCACTTGTCATTATAACATCGATGTTAAAAGTTACAGAATGGGGTTAGAGCGGACGGGCTGTAAATGTGAAATAATTTGACGGCTGTTTGACATTTGCAATAAGTTCAAAACCATGGCTTAATACTTTAATTTATTATTCAAAAAGTAGGTATGCCCCGGGTGCAAACGAGTGTTTCTACCCAAAAGTTAATTCAGCGGGTTAAAATGAATTTCTATATTTTGACAATAACCAGGGGTTCAATGTACAGCCGAAGTAATTGAAAATGAACAGGGGCTAAGATTCGATCCCAGCACGGTAACATTCTAAAATACCGGATTTCTTTGCGGTCAAGTGTGCGGCAGCGGTTTGAGTCGAGTTTTCTACCTGAATTGAAATGAATGTTACCGTGCAGGGATCTAGGCTCAGCCCCTGTTCATTTTCAATTACTTCGGCTGTACGTGTATTTGGTATAAAAAGAATCGTTTTTCGATGACGAATGCAAATTTAAGTAAAAACTGAATGCACCGGGTGCAAACGAATGTTTCCTGCTAAAAAATGAATGCACCGGGTGATTTCCCATCTCTAATTTTTATTACCGGATGTCACTTTAGTTGCAAAAGGGCCCTTTTAACCTCCCCAACCCCATCACAATTTTAAAAAAATGGGAGGTTACTGCAATCACTAAAATTTTCGAATTTGAGATAGCACCAGATCTCCACGTTTTGAGGTCTCAGGAACCCAGAAAAGTGGTTTTTAAAATGTGTCTGTGTGTATGTTCGTACGTACGTTCGTACGTACGTACGTACGTACGTTTGTAAACACGCCACAGCCAAAACTACTGGGCCGATTTGGCTGTAATTTGGTACGTAGGCATCTCATAACCCAACTTAGATCTGAAAAGCTTTTGGAGCCAATCGTGCAACCGGAAATGCCATTTTGGCACATCAACTTTTAAATTTTAAATGCAAACCCCCATTTTTCACGTCACCATAAGAAAGACCTTCAAATTCTGCTTCTAAAAATGTATTCATTCTTAGTGCCCTTTTGACCAAAAATTAAAAAAAAATTGATTTTTATCGGACTTTAAAATCGCGGTACAGCCCAAGCCCCTGAACCGATTTGGCCGAAATTTTGCATATGGAGATTGTATTACACGTCGAAGAGCTGAACAAATTTTGAATTCAATCGACTCACGGAAAGTGCTGTTTTGGCATACCAATTTCCAAATTTAAAATTATTCTCTCATTTGACCATTAAAAACAGGTTTTTGAAAGATTTATTGTCACCATCAGAAAGGTCTTCAAATTCTGGTTTCAAATAGGACAAAATCAATTCGCATTTAGCGCTGTTTGGTTCAAAAAATCGAAATTTTATAATAACAGTAAAAATACATTATAGCCCAAATTACTGAATCGATTTGGCTGAAATTTGGTACATGGAGATTAGGTGACCCGTTGAAGACCTGAAAGGCTTTTGGGAGCAATTGGCCCACGCGAACTGCCATTTAAGCATATCAACTTAAAATTTTAAATACAAGGCCTCTTTTTTATGTCGCCATTAGAAAGACGATCAAATTCTGGTTCTAAAAATGTACTCACAGTTTCTGCCATTTCAGTGGAAAATAGAGAAAAAATTCTTTCTCATTAAAAGGGAGCAGGCTGACAGTGGATGACATAAAGTGGCAGTTATTGTCAAAAAGGTGGCAAAAGATTAACCTTAAAAGGAACATATTGTCAAATGTGATGGGTGATGTACGAGGTGATGTCGGTATTTGTCAGAAAATTGCGAAATTAGTCACTGACGTCAGACGATAAGGATAAAAAAAAATCTGTTGAATTGACTACTATCTACACAGAATACAAAGATCCACGCGATGGGGAGGTTCCAGCCGCTTCTCTGCTGCATTTTTTTTTGAATTAATTTTACAGAAAAGCATATTCTTGCAATCGGATTCGATAGCTGTTGCATTGCCGGATCAAAAATCTTGGTGCCATTGTTGCGAAAATTGCCATTTTAGAGGCAAACAGGCCTTTTGAGTTTTTCTTAACAAAAGAGCAATCGAATTCGATAGCTGTTGCATTACCGGATCGAAAACTCTAGAGCTATTTTTTCAGAAAATGTAATTTTAGGGGTGAAAACATTTGTATTTTAGATTTTAGTAAATGAGGGCTGGGCGCAATGCGCACGACAGCATCACGGATCGACAACCGCCGTCGGGCGACCTCTTGACTCACAGATTTTGACTCGGTTAAAGTTCAATGCTACATTTACAAGTTCTCTGAAAAGTTGGCAGCAGAGAAGCGGCTGGAACCTCCCCATCGTGTGGGTCTTTGATTTTCGTGTCTTGTGTTTAAAATTTTAAAGTTGATATGCCTAAATGGCACTTCTCGTGGACCAATTGCTCCCAATAGCCTTTCAGCACGTCAACGGGTCATATAATCTCCATGTACCAAATTTCGGACAAATCGATCCAGTAGTTTGGGCTATAACGTGGTTTCAGTATTAATAAAAAATTTCGATTTTCCTACCTAGTCCGATATATACGTAGCCAAAAAGGGGTCCAGCTTGCATTAATTAGGGCAAAAGATTTTTTTCTTTAGGAATGATTGGTATCTAAGGGGGAGTGTGAAACTAAGTTTTCGACCTCGAAAGCCGGTGGGAGAACTTTTGGTAGGCGAAAAACCTCGAAATTTTCGTACTTCTTTCAGTTTTTTGCTCGTAACTCTTAAACGACGCCTCCTACAGAAAATTTTGTACTTTCCGAAATTAAAGTAAATAAAATTTGCTACAAAATGCACTGGTAAGCGTCGTCCTCAATCTCTATAGGTGGCGCGTTGGAGCACGAAGTTCTCGAACAGTTCCGGCAGATTGTTGTGCAGTGCAAACCAGATTTTCGGCAGGTGCATGCAGCGGTGCACCCTTTTTTGCAACTACAGAACACCAGTTGTAGCAATGACTCCGGTGCTGCTTCTTTTTTCATCGGAATGGGAGAGAGGCCGAGGTTGTCTCGTTTCCACCCCCATTGAAGTGGATCTAAGTCGTTCCCCAGCCAGCACTGAACTTGCAGGAATGTTCTAAAGCAGTGGTTGTCGGCTGCATCGAGGGTAGGTGGCAATCGTGACAAGTTAAACTTAGCCTTTGTTGACATTTTCACGAACAGGTAGTATCTCATCTCATTTATAGATTGAATTGAGGCTGCACAGGTGCCGTACAACACCATGAAAATCTTTTCTCCAGCTTTGCTGATCTGTGCTTTTGAAGCTGATGGCTGATAAAATACAGAAGCGGCTTCCTTCAAGGTAGTGTCTTTTTCAATGAGGGCACATAGTTTCGTTTTTCCATGCCCAAAAGGAGACGACGTTGTGTCACAACCAGAGAAAGCGTGAGCAAATAGAATGTAGTCAGCATTATATCGATACGATGAGGTCGAGAAGTATGTATCATCTTTGCCACTCCTTCCTGGTTTGAGAAGATACACATTGCTTTTGGTTGGATTAGGAACTCCTGATGTCAGCACAACAAGCACATCAACATCCTCACTGACTATAACAACTTTGTCAAAACTGGTCGATTGTGACAAAGCTGTATTGACAATTAGTACATCCGCGTCCTCTATTGCCTCCAACACTTGTATAGAGCTTTGTTCGAAATATGTTCTCAACATTTGAATCAGGCGGCCCTTATTACTTTCATTACCCAAAAACTTTTCTTGGGAAACAGCAGGAAATGTTCTTTCATCGAACATGATATCGACCGAAGTCTTCATCTTGGAACGACGAACTCTTTCTGAGCCCGTATTCTCGAATCGGGCGAACAGTTCCCCATGCGATGTTGCTACGCAACCGCCAATCAGACTGCCCGTACCTTAGTGATTTCCTATAGGAAACTGTTCCCCGGATTCGAGAATTGGGGCCCTGAGCTTTTAGTACCTCGCTGATTCACATCACTTGGATAGCCATCAAACACGACGATTACTGTAGATCCATAGTGCCTCTTAACATAGCTGACGTACTTGTTGCAGATAGAACCAAATGATTCATTTTTTCCCCAAACAACTTTGTGAAGGAGAAACCCTCCATCCACAACAACCATCTTATTTTGCAGCCTAGACGTCTGGATATCTGCAGGCTTAAAAGCATTGTAAAGTAGTGATTTGGTTCCTTTTCGTAGCCCATCGTCACTGAACAAAGATAAGGGGTAAGGAGCCAGTTCAAACGTGAAATAATTTTGGAGATCTTCGTCAGACTGTTTTGCGATGCAGATTCTTTGAAACAATGTTGTTGGGTCCACAGCAGTCAGTATTTCGGAGCCCACTTTCAATGTGCTTGTTATATGAGCAAGCGTAATTACTTTATCTTTTCGTTTCAAATGCAGGCTGTCGAACTTCACACCATTAATTTTTACCATGCAATTCTTGCCTATTTCTTGTGCTGACTGGCAATTCACCTGTTCTCCACCTATAACTCCACTGCTTATGGACATTATTGCATCAGTCATTGCAAATGGAGGGTGCTGAACAAACCACGCCTTCAATTTGTTAGAGTCCGCATTATCTCGAGCCACTCTGCAGGGTCTCGCATCAACGTGTTGCTCAGTTGAAACTGCAGTCTGCAGTCACATGGCAATAGGTTTCCATGACATCACAAACGTACTGCATATGGATGTTCCCTTGTGTCCACTTAGCAAGAACACTATCACTGAAACCTCGTCCACTAGAAAGACCACCTTTAACTTTGCTGGACCTCATCAACGTCTGTTCTATGGTCATATCAGAGCAAATACCACTCCAAAACTTTTCACTTCGCCTGATGGTAAAGTATCCTCGTCTGGTGAAAAGGTCAAATTCAATAGGGTCCATCTTTTCTTCTAGAGTCATCATATCTTGTACATAAATTTGGGCACTTTTTGCGTATGGTAAGTGACCTGCTGCGTGGAAAAACGGTAGCATTTTTTGAGTAGTGATCAGGTGTTGATTCCAGTCACCCATTCTCTCTGCTTCGATAAACTGCTTCATCAGAGTCACCATTTTGAAGTATTGTCATGTGATCCCGAATGGAATTTACCATATACCGGGTGTAATTTAAAATTAGTAGGTAGTCAAAAGCTGTCAGGAATAAACAATTCCTCGCTAACTAAAGTTTAAATGTCGCGATAGTTCGTGGGTCAATATGACATATATGTGTAGGAACACATATATATACATGTACAGAGCCTATGTGTATATCTTATTTATATACTACAGGTATGTAATTTATCATAAAAATATATAACGGGTACCATAAATGCTCACAGACAGGCCAAAATCCGTAAAACTTACAGTTGAATGTGTTTTGAAAAATTTCAGTGAAATTCAAAGCTCTGTAAAATACGGACCGCAGCGAGTAAAATTAACTTTTACCAGTGCATTTTGTGGCAAATTTTATTTACTTTAATTTCGGAAAGTACAAAATTTTCTGTAGGAGGTGTCGTTTAAGAGTTACGAGCAAAAAACTGAAAGAAGTACGAAAATTTCGAGGTTTTTCGCCTACCAAAAGTTCTCCCACCGGCTTTCGAGGTCGAAAACTTAGTTTCACACTCCCCCTTAGATACCAAACATTCCTAAAAAAAAAAATCTTTTGCCCTAATTAATGCAAGCTGGAATGTATCTATATATTGGGCTAACCCGAATAATGCCCGAATGGAACTAATTGAGAATAAATTTTGTCTTATTTAAAACCAGAATTTGAAGACCTCTCTGATGGTGATAATAAATCTTTAAAAACTTGTTTTGGATGGTTAAATGAGAGAATAATTTTAAATTTACAAATTGGTGCGCCAAAACGGCACTTTCCGTGGGTCGATTGAATCCAAAAAAATTTCAGCTCTTCGACGTGTAATATAATCCCCCTGTGTAAAATTTGGGTTGTACCAAACATTTAATTCTGAAGTTAACGCTAACCTCATCACGACACCATAGAAACAATTGTTGTCAACAATTTGTTGCTATAGAATTTTTGAAGGATTAATTTTAACACAGGATTAAATGTTTAGTACATAGGGTTGTAATTTTTTCATTTGTCCGCGCGCGTACCCATTAGAAACTCAGTCGAGGTCTTGAATTTTTTGCCCCTCCCCTTCCCTTCAGGGGCTCGCACTCCCCCTTAAGGGGCTTCTCAGTTAGAGATTTTTTTAGTTAATTTTCCAAATGAGAAGGAATGAATGCAGCGCCGCAGGCGAAAATTTTTGAAAATTTCAAGGTCACGCATTTTCCCAGCACTTCGTATTTCAGAGTAATAGCACAGGTAATATGTGGATACATACAATACAAACGCAAGGAAGAATGTCAAAAAGTTGGCTTTAGTAAGGCAAATTTTTTACCGATTTGGCAATTATTAATATAAAAAGAGAAAGAGAAAGAAGTTCACAGTCACCATACTCCGTATACATGCACATACTTAGCTCGAGCTAACTAAGCTCGATGCTTTTGAAACAGCACTCCACGAGATTTTGCGGCGGTGGTAGCTCTTGAAATATAGTTTTCCCTTCGAAATCAGTTAGGCAAATATTTCAAAGGCTACCACACCCCACACCGCCGCAAAATCTCGTGGAACGCTGTTTAAAAAGTACCGAGCTTAGTTAGCTCGAGCTAAGTGTCTGCATGTATACGGAGTAACATATTTTTATCAACAATTATATGTCCGGGCGGGGTTAGTATCATCTCATCCCAATGACCAACTCATCCCATCTGACAACTCATCCCAGACCAACTCATCCCACATCAACTCATCCCAAACTAACTCATCCCAGACCAACTCATCCCAGACGAACTCATCCCAAACCAAGTCATCCCAAAAGACAACTCATCCCAGAACGCAACTCATCCCAGACCAAGTCATCCCAACAGACAACTCATCCCAACAGACAACTCTTGCTTGTTATTGTTTGGGCTGTTCGCTTTAAGGTAGCCGCGGGCTAATATCATCTCATACAATTTTCCAATTCATCCCAGGAGACAACTCATCCCAAATGACACTACAACCCAGGTCAAAAACCTGACCAGACCTGAACTGCCCTAGCTTCTCGCACTGCAATACCGATATTTCGAAGAGTACTCGCTTTCGGCTCCGCCGAATGCTCGCGTCGAACTTTCCACGTTCAGAATTTTAAAAAAATTTTATTAAAAAACCTGACCTGACATAGACCTGAACTGCCCTAGCTTCTCGCACCATTGCAAGACCGATATTTCGACGAGTACCTACTCGCTTTGCTCGCGTGAACCTTTGGACGGGCAGAATTTGAGAGAAAATGTTATTAAACAAAAAACCTGACCTGACATAGACCTGAACTGCCCTAGCTTCTCGCACTGCAAACCGATATTTTGACGCTTTGCTCGCGTGGAACTTTGGACGGGCAGAATTTGAGAGAAAATGTTATTAAAAAGAAAAACCTGACCTGACATAGACCTGAACTGCCCTAGCTTCTCGCACTGCAAACCGATATGTTGATCTGGGATGAGTTGTCTGCTGGGATGAGTTGTCTGTTGGGATGAGTTGTCCGTTGGGATGACTTGGTCTGGGATGAGTTGCGTTCTGGGATGAGTTGTCTTTTGGGATGACTTGGTTTGGGATGAATTTGCCTGGGATGAGTTGGGCTGGGATGAGTTGGTTTGGGATGAGTTGGTCTGGGATGAGTTGGTCTGGGATAAGCTGTCACCTGGGATGAATTGGTTATAGGGATGAGATGATACGACACCGTCCGGGCGTGCGAAGGAACTATTAGCGTCTAGTGATTACATAGTTAGTACAAAAGTTTAAGGATGCCTCAAGAGTGAAACAAAAAGCGTATATTTTGAGCATTTCAGGAAGAAGCAAACATACTGTGTACACACATCATTTCTGAACAAAAAAAGCGTACATTACGCTTCAAACGCGTACATGTGGCAACCCTATATGGTACAACCCGCCCTAAGAAAAATTGATGAAGAACAAAAACTATCGAACTTTTCTTTTGCAGAAGGGTATGGGGCTGAAAACCGCCACACCGCTCGTCCGTACCGCCTACATTAAATGCATGCTGACTTGTTTCAACACGAACACGATCACGCAGGCGTCTCCCTTAATTCCCGTACTGATGAAATCCGTCGAGAGGGCCGTGGCTCAACCCTCCCAGTGCCTGCCCGTGACCGAAGGTTTGTGCGCCGTCTGTTTACTTTTGAGAATAATTTCGGCGGGAATCAGCGATTTTGGCTTCCAAACCCTGTGGAATGCCGTCCTCGACATGGACAAGCAAATTTTCGTTTCCGAAAAATTCCTCTCCGTGGTCGGCGACGACGGATTGTACCACGTGATCCAAATGTGCGAGAAACTGCTCACGGAGTACCCCCAAAAACTGAACGGCAAAACCACCCCCCTCCACAGGGCCGTGCTGCATTGCGTCATCTTTACTTCGGGAGGTTCGCGGAGGAAATGTCTGACGGTGTTGAGACGCATGGTTGCCGGTTTGGGGGGTGCGGCGTTGTCGCGCGTCCTCCTGAAAGACCTCCACGGTTTCTTGTGCAGCAGGACGGAGAAGGAGGGGGAGTCGGGGGATGGGGGTGGGGAGGTTTCGCCGCACGCCGCCGTCGAGTGTATCACTTCGTTGTGTTCCGCGACGGGATTGGCCCAGGAGAGTGTTCAGTTGTTGTGTTTGGAGGCGGTGTTTGCGGCGCATCATCCCTCTGTGGTGGGGGTGGCGCCCGAGTTGTGGGTGAAGATCGTGAAGCATTTCAACGTTGAGCCGAGGGTGCTTGTCGAGCAGCAGTCGGAGTATCTTCGGAGGGTTTTGGTGAAGGAGTACGTCACGTCGCCGGTAAGTAGCAACAATATTTCAGGGTGCATACGCTTCTGGAAACCTGGAATTGTCAGGGAATTCCTATGGACTGGAAAAGTCAGGGAATTTCGGGATTTTCAATCTTTTTCTGGAATTTTTTATATGTACGGTCTATCAATCATCAATAAAATTAATTACCTCTGACCCAAAATTCTGGGTACAGGTCGTAGGAAGGAAACGACGTAGGACGGAAACGACATAGGACGGAATAGCGCTAGAGCCTTCAGCCTTGGCCCCTGATGGGCTCTAGGAGATCTCGGGTTAATTAATTTATAACAATTTGAAGATTATTATTATTTTTTTCTGGTGCCGTGTGTGAACTGAACATAGTCGTGTGGGCTTCATAATGCCTTAAATTATCCGTCTGATGGCTGAGAGCCAAAGGAAGACTTCGCACCTTAACTAGATCAGGTAAAGGGTTAATCAAAAAAGGTGGGATTAATTAAAGTTTCGTTGAGGTGAGAAATGCAGAGATTTTCTTGTAAATGCGAGCTGTTGTGAGGCTTGCCGGGAAACTGGAGTCATTTGATTAAATTATGATCTCAGATGGAATTAAATTAACAGGGTGTATACGCTTCTGGAAAACCTGGAATTGTCAGGGAATTCCTATGGACTGGAAAAGTCAGGGAATTTCGGGATTTTCAATCTTTAAGTACGGTCTATCAATCATCAATAAAATTAACTACCCATAACCCAAAATTCTCGAAGAAGAATGTATCTTCCTTACACGAAAAATTAATTTCAACAACCCTCGAAATCGTCTTTCGCTACGCCACCATACGAGTGTCCCTGAACATCCACGAAGCCCGAGGGGTTGCCCACATGCGCAACACTTTGTACAACGGGAGAGCAATCAAAGTAACTGTCGGTAAGGTAGAAAACTTCCTTTTTTACTTCCTTCTTCTTTGTGTTCTCTTTGTTTGTTTACACAATAAATATTGGTAGCTGTGCAGCTTCTAAACCAAATGAGTTCAAAGCAAAACCGGAGTAGTTCAAAGTTCCACGGTTTTTGTTGTTGTTTTCACGAATCACCCCCCTCCCGCGATTTTGCTGTCTTCCACGTTGGAAGCATCAATAGATGCGCTAGAGCCTTCAGCCCTTCACCCCTGATGGGCTCTAGATCTCGGGTTAATTAATTTATAACAATTTGAAGATTATTATCTTTTCTGCTGCCGTGTATGAACTGAACATACTCGTGGGGGCTTCATAACGCCTTAAATTATCCGTTTGATGGCTGAGAGCCTTTGAATAATTGTTGTGATTGAAAAATCTTTCAAAATGAGCTTGGACGTTGCGTTTTCGAATATAACCGGTACTAATGACGTATGAGCTACGTCCTCAAGAAAAGTACGAGCCAACCTGTCCATTTCATTCTTGTTTTAATTTTGTCAATGTCAAATCTATGAAGTCAAATCTAAAGACCGACGCACACACCTGCATAAGCGCATATGCATACGGCATAAGTATTCAATCTTACGGAAATTTCTTACACGTTTGAGGAGAAGGAGAAATTAGGTGCCTTCTGATTGGTTACCTTTCTTATGCCGTATGCATTATGCGCTTACGCAATGTGTATGGGCCCCACTTAATATTGTGATGGAAACAAGTGACAGATCTGTGTTCTTACACCAAGAAATTGTACAGAAAGGTGAGATCGTCATCAATTTTTTAAAATAGCTCTTTGAAGTGGAATGTGTAATAAAATTTAAAACAAAAACGATGGAGCTCAATCAAATTTGATTATTTTTTGATTTATAATACTGATAAAGAAATTTGTTTATTGTACTGTACTGATCTTGCGAAGTTTTATCCAAAATTAATATCGTTAAATAAACTAAAAATTCTCATTTTCAGTAGAAAATTCCCAAGTTTTCAACGAAACACACAGGTGGTGAAAACATCTCATTGGGTAAAAATCAGCTGTGACAGACACCCAGCCAATGACTGAGTGCGCTAGAGAACCAACATGCGCATGCCGTTACGATTACACTGAAAACGTCCGTTGAAATAACGTTGTAGACCCTCCTAGAGGAATTTTTTGCTTTTTAAGCCACAGTCCGATGTTCCCAAAACATCTTTTACTGCTATCAAAATTTCAATTTTCTACCCCTTTTTCTTGGCACAGATATTAATTTTTAAGTTTTACGAGATTTTCGTGTCTAAAAATGAAAAATATTTTTTTTTCGGAAACTATCATATTTAGCCATAGGGTAGGTAATGTTACACCAAAATTCTCATAACTGAATGTAGAATCGGAGTGTGGTATGAAAATATGGGTGTCCCATTTAAAATAACGAAGTTGATGTCGACTTCCGGTATAACCAGAAATGCGGCCATCTTGAAAATATTTTCCTTCAATTCAGAATCTATTGAAATCACCGGATACAAATTTTCGCGACTATTATGCCAAAACTTCTGGAGATACGTCTAACGGACGCTCTTCGTGAATGACCCTGTATAGGCTACTGTCCCACTAAGGAGTAACAATACAGACAGGTTCTTTTAAATGGAACACCCCGTATTTTTTATTGGATTCCCGTCCATTGCCGAGAATTTCGGCATTCCTTATTGCATTTCCGTCCATTCCCTTCGATTTGTACATCTATTGATGAAGTGGATAACCCCTCGGCTTTAAGCTACAACAAATAAAAAACTGCCTAATGCGATTTCCTGATTTCTGGCCTCTTTAATCGCAATAAACTGGGGTTTCGGGCTATAATAAAAGTGACATTGATTTGGTTAATATTAACCAAAGTATTTGGGTGGTTCCACTTAGAGTGAGACACACTGCATAAGAACGGACTAGGACTAGGCTGGACTATTATTATATTACTAAATGGATTAAATTGGACTAATTGAACTAAAACGGACCAAACTCAACAAATTGAACTAAAACGCACCCATCTCTGAAATTTGTACGCGGTAAAGAACACATTTTGGGCGCCGCATGAGGCAATTTAGTCCAATAAAGTTCACTTTGGCTCAATTTAGTTCAATTTGTCCCAGGCTAGACCGCTTTGGTCCAGTCTAGTCAGCTTTAGTTCAATTTAGTCCAATCTAGTCCAATTTAATCCATTTAGTCCTGCTAGTCCTTAAATAGTCCGTCATAGTTCTAGTCCGTGGTACATTTTTTTGTGAATGGTTGTAAACACTTAACCGTCTCCATCGTACAGTTGGGGGCAAACAATTTTGAACGAATTTTTATGTTAATTCAAAAAATTCTGAGGTGAACCAAGCATTAATGTCACTATGACTGACGGTTTTTGGTAATTTGACACTAGTCTCAATAGTGAGGCTAAAGCTGATTTTACAATAAACTCTCACTCAAATTGTAGTCTTTTTTCGCGAATTCGCCCGGTTGACCGCAAATTCATAACTGTGATTGGTGCATTTAGCCATTTTGCAGATTGTTGTCTAGCGACAATGTCATAGAACCTTCTCACGGAGGTGTGTTAGGAACTGACATTAGTTTGACAATTTTATGAAACAAATTTCTAGGAAATGTGGTAAGTGCACCAATCGCAGTTATGAATTTGCGGTCAACCGGACGAAATCGCGAAAAAAGGGCTTGTCTGTAGTCCAAAATTTTTTACCCCCAACCTTGGTTGAGTATACAGGGTGCGAGATTAAAACTCCAAAACGCTATAACTTTGTTATTTGTGGTCTGATTTTAGTGAACTAAAAACAAAATGAAATTGCTCATAAAACACTACAAACTAGGGATGGTTTTGATTTTTATCAACTTCAACTTGAATGTCAACTGGATGATAACTTTTCGTTTTCAAATTGACACACCCAATTTTTTTTACTCGGCTTGAAAGCTGATTTTTTTCTGCTCCTTCTGATTTAAAATAATTTGAGTTGATTCATTATAAATTTTGAAAATAATTAAAATTATTGTCAACATTTCAACCTTTTTATGCTAACATTTCCAGTGTGCCGCGAAAAAAATTCTCGAAATGCATTTTACATGTTAGAAAATAACATATTTTAAATGTTTTGTTAAGTTTCTATCAGATCCACAGCACATTCGAAAATTTTTAATAAAAAATATTCTAATTTTGACAAAAATTTATAATTACTTTCAGAACTAATTATAAACCAAAAATAACTTATTGTGCATCAGAAGACGCAGAAAAAAATGAGCTATTAGACTGAGTAAAAAAATTTGGGTATGTCCATTTGAAAATGAAAAGTTGACATCCAGATGACATTCAAGTTGAAGTTGATAAAAATAACAACCATCTTGAGTTTGTAGTGTTTTATGAGCAATTTCATTTGGTTTTTAGTTCACTAAAATCAGACCACAAATAACAAAGTTATAGGGTTTTGGAGTTTTAATCTCGCACCCTGTAGATATGGTTAGTCACTCCGCACATTTTGGTAGTCACTGTATACGTCACGCTGTGCAAAATTACATGGGGCGAGATATCCTTTTTTGACATGTTAGAAGTCTTCAAAATGTTTTGGCTCAGGGTTGGTCCCTGGGAATGTCTAACCATATCTATACTAAACCAAGTCCCCAGCGGTACGTTAATTTCTTCGTTGAAACATTCTACAGTTAAATCTTTTTAGACCAACGAGAACTTTTCTTTTTCCTTTTAGACCAATGAGAACGCCCTATCAACCACAGTATCCGTAAACGCGGAAGCAATCCTGCCATTCCTCATAGCGACCATAACCGACCAACTGAAAGACCCCAAGATCTGCCAAGTAACCAAAGACGATTATTTCACATTCCTAACACCCGAAGGCCAGCTCTACGACAAAAGCGTCGTCCCCGGGTAAACCTTTGTCTTTTGAATTTTTTTTCAAAAATTTTATTCGAAAACTTGCAGCGAAGACAACAACGAAACGATGAACCTGAAGCGCGAAAGCAAGGTTTACAGTTACAAGGAGCAACTCGAAGAACTGCAACTGCGACGCGAGCTGGAAGAAAAAAAACGAAAGGACGGGAAAATCAAACCGCCCCAATTCAGCGCCAAACAGTTGGAAGCGATTAAAAACCAGAAGGCCAAGGAGCAGAGTGTTCGTGATAGACTTTCGTCTGTACGTTTTTCGTTGTTTTTTCTTCGTTTTTATACGTTTTTTTTTTCTAGTTGAACACTACCCTTACCAATAGCGTTTCCATGATCCGAGCAGCTGCTAGGGGGAATCCCCTGGAATTATCCTTGCATTTCAAGGATTTGCTGCCCTGCATTTTGAATAATCTCCAGTCGCCTTTGGCCGCTCCCGATTTGTCCAAGCTCTTCACAGATCTGCGCAAAGCCGTCTTGGACAATAGTTTGGGGGAATCGATCGCGTTCGTCACCCTTCGCCTGCTGAAGCCTCAGTGCGATCTCGATCTCAACTGGGAAGCCGAAAATTTGAACAAGGCCATGGTCAGAACCATCGCTTTGATCCATCAGAAGAGCTTGAAGAAGCCGGAGGGTGGTTTTACGATCCCCGCCTTCAACTACGTCTTCATTTTACTCAAGCACAGTTTACTGTCGAATCACGCGAGGAATCACGAGGAATTGATCCATGACGGCTTGCAGATTATTTCCGAACACGCGAAATTGAGGGGTAGTGAAGAGAACGGCGTCAGGGATACGCACCATCCCAAATACTTGCCCATCAGGGCGATGTTCGAGCTTTTGGTGGAGATAATAAACAGCACCAGTGGTAGAGTTCAATCGCAGGCCGGAGTTTGTCTTCTGGATGTAGCTGCTTGCGCCAGCGGTGAGTACTTTTTATTGAGAAAAAATTTGTGGACAATTTAAATGATGCGATATCTTTTCTGATCGCATTAGAATTACAAGTTTCTTTTTCAAAGAACTTTTTGACGATTTATGGATATCATCTCAATTTTACTGTTTATTTAAAATTTCTGAGTACAATATTTCGTTAGAAGTTTATTGAACGATCGAACGAAATTCACTTGTGAAGTGAAGTTCGATCGTAATTAGGTAAGGTGATCGTTCGAGATAATCAGTCTTTCTGTATGCCATTGGATCTTCCAATTGGATTGGATTGAAAACAATACGAATCCGAACCAGCTGTCACATTATGACAGTTTCCAATTCGCGAAAATCATAAGGTCACTAGATACGCACCGCTTCGCTTTTAAAGTAGCGCCATCCTACAGAATTGTAAGCGATGGACATATGGGATTAAAGAGATAAGTAGTGCTTGACGTGACAGAAAAATCCTCTGGGATAGTGATTTATTGACAGCTGTCGCTTTTGTCTTTTCAAGTGTCAAGCAGTTACTTGTTTGGTTTAACCTACCATTCATTCATATGTAACACAGTGAGAATGCGACAATGTAACACCGATGTAATTTTAAACTTGCTCTAATGTCACACTCGTTTGTGTGTGGGGGGAGGTTCGGCCTTGGGTGTGTCAGCTAGATGTTAGCAGTGAGACTCTTAAATGAAAAACGTGCCACCTGGTTTGAGACTACGCCGACGACACCAACAACCAGGAAAGTTTAGCAAGGCTACCGGTCTAATATTATCTTGGGTAGGTCAGAATTATTTTTCGCATCCAGACTCAAGCTCCCCTACAGGTACTGCACCACCAACGGAAGCGAAGCAGTCTACGATGACACAGTCACAAGGCTCAGGGGTTGCTTTCGAACGCTATCTGATCGGCCGGTTTTCGAAGGGATGAAAGATCGACCAATTTTAAAAAAGTGAATTGGAAAGGCCTCTGGCAAACCAATGTGTAATCCAGTGGGAAAATGCTCCTCAGCACAAACCGGTGGAAAATTGGTAATTGCTCCCCAGCATAAACTGCCCTAATATAGAAAATCTTAACACCACGTGTCGGTAATTTGCAAACTCACCTTCAACAAGAAGAACGTTTATATAAAATGGACCACTACTGACCTCGCAAAGTGTCCAACCTTTTTCCAGCTGATGTGGCCCTTTTGGAGCTGGTTATTTAGCCCAAAAACGCCACGCTTGCAAATACCAACAAGACCGGATGTTCGCTGTCATAAAACTCTATATTAGGTTAATTAGAAAATTCTGGAAGGGTGGAAGCAAGGTATGTGGAGTTTGCTAGGTATGCTAAAGCTTATGGGGCTGTCAGCGCGGTCACGTGATCGTTTTTGACGTCATTGGTGGAAGATCACGGCTATCACGGCACACTCACAAACGAGGCGAGTGAAAACTAGTAATGTCAGCAAATGTCAGTGTCAAGCTCATGAAACTCGAAAAGCAATTGACAATTTCAGTTCAAAACAAAATTTTGGCTTTGATAACGAGCGCGTTGTGTTCGAAACTCTTTGTAGCTGTTTGATAAACTTCTTTCGGTGTTGTGGAGTGTTTCTAGTGATAGTGAAGTGAATATTTATTGCTTTATTTTACGTTAATGTATGCTGTCAACATGGGCGAGAATTTCAAATTTGCCGCCCTCAAGTTCCACCAGTGACGTCACATTCTGCTTTTGTCGCGAAGTACAGCCTTAGCATACCTAGGGTGGAAGGATGTTGGTGAATTGTTGGCTGCCTACATGAACTCTCAAGATCGAAGCAAAAAGTGACGGTACTTCCGGCGCTCAAAAGAGCGGGAAGTTTCAAAATAACCAAACAATTTAGTAACGTCGTAGATCAAAATTAGACCGTTACACATATAATTCCGTTTTCTTTGACGATGAGTCTCGCATGTGCTGCAAAGTCCTGCATTGACCCACGCAAAGGCCAGAAAAAGTGGCGTACATTTTTTCAAAGTCCCTCAGGGTAAGGTTAGAATCATTTACTTTTTATATAGCTCAAATGTATCGTGTTTTAAGAATTTCCAACAATGACATGCGGGAGCGGTGGAATAAAATTCTGAAATTACCTGAGGGTGATCAAAGAAGAATTTATTTATGTGATATAAACAATTAAGTATGTTAAAATGAGATTATGTTCATGCCAATTAAACATCTTCATGGTAACTGCATTTTTGCCAGGGTGACTTCTTTTGTTGGTTACAAACACAGCCTCGAGGTTAGTCACTGTTTCATATTTTTCACAACCATAGCTTCATGGGTCTCCGGGTGCGAACTTACATTAACAGGAGTCGGCAAGAGAATTTAATTAACTCTCGTGCCAATGTTAAGAAGCGGACGGACGGTCGGGGCGTCCCTGTAATAAGCTGGATCACAAAACATAAGTTCTTATTATTTGAGGAAATAAGGGGGGTGGGATAATCTCACCTGGACTTGGAGCATCAATCGATCAATTTGCCTTGGAGGGTGGAGGCTGTCGTCAATTTACGTGACCGGTGACCACGACACAAGAAAGGGATACCGTCACACAATTTCAGTGTTATTTATGCCTCTATTAAATTAAAAATCAACCATAGAAAACTTTCACGTGACAGCGTCATATCATCATGACAAGTGTCAAGTTGACAGACACCGGCAACTATAAGCCATATAAATCTCCAGATTTGCGGTCTTTGTCTAGACCTCTCTTACAATTATGATGCAAAATTTTTTGGAATGGGATGACGCTACCTTAGAAGCGAAGCGGTGCGTATCTAGTGACCTTAAGGGACTATGGAGTGCCATTTTACTTTTTATTGAGAAAATTTAAATGATACGATATCTTTTCTTACCCCATTAAAATTATAAGTTTCTTTTTCAGATAATTTTTTGACTATTTATGGATATCATCTCAATTTTACTGTTTATTTAAAATTTCTGAGTACAATATTTCATTTTTGCGCGATCGGTCATTTTCATCGCTTACCGACGAAGTTGTCAGGTTGATATGGTGATACTTACCGCCCTAGGTTTTTTTTTGCGATCTACAAGCCTTAACGACCAAAAATCGGGCGGTCAGTATCACCTGCCATTTTGAAACTGTCAAAAAAAAACTGTCATAAATTTCGTTTTTGATTATTAATCACTCTTCTGGTCGTGAAAAAAATTTAATAAGCACCACGGATGGTAGGTGCCACCGGTTTTCTTATCATCCTCAACCGGTAAAATGCACCTACCGCCCCCTTGATGCTTAAATAACCGTAGAAGTTTATTGAACGATCGAACGAAGTTCACTTGCGAAGTGAAGTTCGATCGTAATTAGAAAAGGTATTCGTTCGAGATAATCAGTCTTATTCTGTATACCATTGGATCTTCCAATCGGATTGGATTGAAAACAACAGGAATCCGATTGAGAATTCATACAGAATACGAACCAGCTGTTACATTATGACAGAATTCACGATATTCAGGAGCTTTACTGTGCACGCGTCGAATTTCTTGGATGAACTCCCCAAAATTACTGAAGCAGGGATTTTGTTTCGTCACAATTTGAAAGTGACACTATGGACATTTGGTGTGGTTCATTATTTGTAGAATTTCACTATAATAAATGTTAGGTCTTCGAAAACAAATCGCGTTTTAGTCAAGTTCGATGATAATTGTTAATCTGTATCCTCTGGAATCTTGTGATTTCCTGAACAAAGTCAAAACACTGCACGACACCCAGCTGACAGCTGACAGAACTGACAGACGCTAGCGCAGACACTTCGATGTTACTCTATCTCCATCCCTCTCCGTGTATTAGTAAGAGATAAAAGGTGAAACATTTGGCGTCTCTTGCTCAGAAAGCGGATTCTGCGCACATTGCAGCTTGCAACCAATTATTATACAGGGTGAGTCAACAAGGCGACGGCGGTCCACAACTTCTGAACCCTTCCAGATAGGAAATCAATTCAAACGCCATTATGTACAACGCCACCAATTCTACATCCTAAAAATACTTTCAACTATACAGGGTGTCCCAAAACACTTGTAGCGCACGGCAACTTGATTTTTTTAAATGGAACACCACCATTTTGATGCCATATTCTGGATCACCTATAACATAGCTTTACATCGACATAAGACATTCGATGTTATAAGGCTCTGTTCTAAAGTAATTAATTCTTTTTGAAAAATCATTGCGGGTGCTTCTTAAAAAAATTCGTGAGAACTCAATTTTGTATCTAGAGAGCTGAGATTCGGTACGAATGTGAAGGAAGGTCTATTCTATCTATCTAACATGATAACTATCATTGTCATTATACAGGGTGTTAGAAATTTTGTGTCAAGTTTGGAAAATTTCAAATATGCAAAACTCCATTTTTTCAAATGGCACCACCTGTTATTATTGTGCCATGGGGTTCGGCTGTTGAATCACTTTATTTTTTATTAAGTATGTCCTATACCGAAAGTCAATACTTCAAAAGATATTCTTTGTCTTATTTATTTTATTGAAGATTATTACGATCTCAATTAAAGAATGCCATGGACTGTATGACAGTTATGATTAACATTGTTTATTTACATGGTTACCAGACAGTTTGTCATATTTACTGACATACACAATGAATTTCAACCATCAGCAGTAAACCATGTCAATGAATTCTTTCTGGTTGTGTATGTCAATAAATGTGACAACTGTCTGGTAACTATGTAAATAAACAATGTTAATCATAAATATCATACAGTCCATGGCATTCTTTAATCGAGATCGTAATCGTAACAAAATAAATAAGACAAAGAATAACTTTTGAAGTATTGACTTTAGGTATAGAACATACTTAATAAAAAATAAAGTAATTCAACAGCCGAACCCCATGGCACAATAATAACAGGGGGTGTCATTTGAAAAAATGGAGTTTTGCATATTTGAAATTTTTCGAACTTGACACAGAATTTTTAACACCCTGTATAGTGATAATGATAGTTATCATGTTAGATAGATAGAATAAACCTTCCTTCATTATCGTACCGAATCTCAGCTCTCTAGATACAAAATTGAGTTCTCATGAATTTTTTTAAGAAGCACCCGCAATGATCAAAATTTTTTAAAAAGAATTAATAACTTTAGAACAGAGCTTTAAAACATCGAATGTCTTACGTCGATGTAAAGATATGTTATAAGTGATCCAGAACATGGCATCAAAACGGTGGTGTTCCATTTAAGAAAATTAAGTTGCCATGCATTGCAAGTGTTTTGGGACACCCTGTATAGTTGAAAGTATTTTTAGAATGTAGAATTGGCGGTGTTGAACATAATGGCGTTTGAATTGATTTCCTATCTGAAAGGGTTCAGAAGTTATGGACCACCGTCGCCTTGTTGACTCACCCTGTATACTCTGTTTGTCAATAGATGGCGACAACCGGTGAATATTGTGAATTGCCTAGTTTTCAGTAGGTTAGAAATGGTTGGCAACCGGTCAACGCGTGCGCTTTAAAGTTTTTGCGTTTCTACAGCAGAATTGACGGTTTCTTATTGATGAGTAAAATGTTCTTGCAGTTTACATCTGATAGCCTTGAACCATTTCTGATCGTCAGACTAGTCGGACCTAAGCCTAAGCCTAAGCGCAACTTTTTTCTAATTTAACCGACCTCGTATCTTTTACCGTTTAGGAGATCCCAATGGTGAGCATCGAAAAACTACCCACCCTGCATAGAAAAAAATTACAGGTCGTCGCAAAAAGGTTTAGAACAAACTTGGTTTCAGTACGATGGGCGATTTTAAATCTAGCTCAAGCTGTAGTAGCAGTAGTCAGAATATGGGGACATTAGTGTTACCACTGTTACCAATACATGCGCTTTCAGTGCCAACGAAATTGCGTTTTTGCAAGGACAAAAGTGCCGACGAATCTACAACGATCATGGTTCGCGCAAGCGCATAGCACTTCAAACTCCAAACATCAGAAACTTGCTGCCAAAACAAACCTAATATTGAGAAATCCAATTGGCATACATAGGGTGCGTTCGGCTTGGAAGCTCCGTACACTCCTCGTCCGTCTCTTTTTGATCTGATGATTTCATATTTGACTATCGCATTCTTCCCTTTTGGCTTTACACATTTTTGACACTGTCGTCATGATAACATGTGCTCCTTCTGCCCCTTAACGGCAGTTGGGGTAAATGTACTTCCTGTTATCATGACGACAGTGTCAAAAATGTGTAAAGCCAAAAGGGAAGACTGCGATAGTCAAATATGAAATCACCAGATCAAAAGGAGACGGACGAGGAGTGCACGGAGCCGAACGCACCTTAATATAAGTTTATTGAACGATCAAACGAAATTCACTTGCGAAGTGAAGTTCGATCGTAATTAGATAGGTGTTCGTTCGAGATAATCAGTCTTATTCTGTATGCCATTGGATTGGATTGAAAACAATACAGAATACGAACCAGCTGTTACGTTATGACAGAATTCCCTAGTTTTCAATATTGAGAAATCCAATTGGCATAATAAGACTGAATAACAAAATAACATGTAGAACCGTTTATAACTACTACATAGCTGTCGCTACCTTTAGAGTAGATAAGAAAGCTGTGTACAGGTACCTGTTGTATCGACCTGTGACGCCTGCGTCTTCATAATGTCGAGAGTTCGGATTACAACTGTGTGGAAAACATTAAAAGAACTCCTAAAAACAAGATATCATCGTTATTCGAGGTGGGTGGGGTTGTTATTTATTATCTCGAACGAACTCCTCATCTAATTTCGATCGAACAAAGTAAGATGGTGTTCCACAGGTGAGCCGGGATGCACCAAAGCCTCCATCGATGAAATCGACGTTCTGTTGGGAGCTCTGCAAAGTCCGGCCGCGGTCGTTCGCGACGCGGCCTTGAGAAGTCTCACGATTGTCGTTTCGTCGTTGCCGACCTACGAAACCGACTACGACTATGCCATGAAGGTCAGCAAGAGAATCTGGATATCGAAATTCGACGAGAACGACGAAAACAGGATCCTATCCGACAAATTGTGGGAGTTGGCCGGGTTGGATTTCCCGGCCTGCTTGGCCGAGCAACTTCTGCCCGACATTGAACATCCCGTCGAAAGCGTCCAAGCTGCGGCTTCCGAAGCGTTGGCTGCGTTACTGGTGAACAATACGGAGCAAGTCGAGGAGACGTTGAGGCAACTTTTGAAGCTCTACAACCAAAGGTTACAGGTGAGTTCGAAGGATGGGGGTTGGGGGTTGACGACGCGACTGCTCGGTTTTCAGATGATTCCGGCGAGGTTGGACGAGTTTGGGCGAGAAATCGAGAAGCCGATCGACACTTGGTTTCCCAGGAGGGGCGTGGCGTTGGCTTTGGCTCAGTTGGCGCCTTTGATCACGCCGGAATTGATCGGTGATTTGGTGCAGTTCTTCGTGTCCACGTCTTTGAGTGACAGGAACGAGCAGGTCAGGAAGGAGATGCTCAATGCTGCGCTGAGGATCGTCGATTTGCATGGAAAGGTAAGTCAAGTATTGATGTTTGTTGGTGCTTACATTATCGGTTTTATTAAGTCTTTGTTCCGCGTTTTTCAAATTCCACCAAACCTCAGTTGTGAGAAATTCCCAGTATTTCAACTATCGACTCGCTGCGTTTTTTGGCCTAGTTTAGTAATGAAATGGCAAAAAAATGAGAAGAACAAACCTTTTGGTGGCCGCGATTGACGCTTGCCGCTTTTTGAACGCTATTATTGTTGTCGACAACCCAACGATACAACCTTCACGTGGATCCTCGATGTTTTTGTCATTTTTACCGTCAACGAAGAATCCTTAACTTGTTACATCAACTGGCCAATCTCGAACCACGCCAGGCAGTGTAACAATTTCATCTTGTCTATTAGACCAAAATTCGTCAAACTACCTCGTTTAGTTTTCTTGCATTTGTTAGTATCAAATAATTTTGCTGCTACTTTACCCGATGAACCCGAAAGGGTTATTAACCACTCACTGTTAACCAGTCAAAGTAACTGTCGGTAAGGTAGAAAACTTCCTCTTTTACTTCCTTCTTCTTTGTGTTGTTCTGTTTGTTTCTTTACATAATAAATATTGGTAGCTGTGCAGCTTCTAAACCAAATGAGTTCAAAGCATAACCGGAGTAGTTCCACGATTTTTGTTGTTGTTTTCACGAATCACCCCCCCCCCCCCCCGCGATTTTGCTGTCTTCCACGTTGGCAGGATCAATAGATGCGCTAGAGCCTTCAGCCTGGACCCCTGCTGGGCTCTGGGAGATCTCGAATCCCGTAGTTTTATACCAGCATTTATTTGAAGAAGTTTCTAGTTTCAACCCTTAAATTTCATCCCCCTTGTTAGATCTTAGTGAAAATTTGTTCATCCGCCTACAGTGTCACTGGAAATTACCTTACCATATTCTGCCTTGATACGCTAAGTTTTTGAGTTCTCGTGTTTGAGTGCCGTATTTGTGATTCTGCATGTTGTAGCGCCTTCAAGGGTACTTTTTCGCAAAATATGTGTAACACTTTTTGGAATCATCAGAAAGTTATCGAATGACGCTACTTTCCACCAAAACTTATTAAGCGGAATTTTGAGTTACAACCCCTACTTTCCACCCCATCTGCCCGATTTTATTGATTATTTTATTCATTAAGTATTGAACCAATCCAAAATAGCATTTAGCATACCAGTAATCCTGATTACAGTGATAAGACTACAACGTCAACTTGACACTACTTACTCAATACGTTAATTTATAAAATAATCATTAGTAATATGATAAGTCGTCTCTTGATTGCCACGGGTTTCACGTCCGAATGGTTGAACTACGAGTCAAAATGGTAGATTTTTTTTAGGTTAAAAAAACGCCGAGAGCTTGCTCGAGTCGTCTTTGGCCGAAAAAAAATCTACCGTTGACGAGTAGTGAATCCATGAGGACTCAACAAGGCAATCAAGAGACGACGAATCATATTTTACAGATTATTTTGTAAATTAAAAGTATTGAAGTAGTTCCAAAGACGTTCGAATCTAGGTAGTGTAAAAATGTTGGATCATCGCTGTCAGTTGTCAGTCACTTGTCAACTGAGTGTCACGTCACAAAATAGAAGTGAAATTATTTATTTTCAACAAGATTTAAACATTTACGTATACCTACGGCTGATTACGGCGATTGAATTTTATTTTAACCGCATTATAACATTCTTGGTATGAAATTTGGTAGAATACCTAAAACTTTACAATGGAGTACTTATTAGGTGAAGTCTTGTTCGGGGGCATCTACCTACTATGAAAAGAATGGACGAAACAAAACTGATACGAAGGATATAGGAAGCGAAGACCAATTAGACGCGACACAGGAAGACCGAAGGACACCGGGGAGAGTTTATTAGAAGAGATTTGATAAATTGAAAAAATAACTAATAGCTCAAAAAGAGGAGGACCTGCTCATATCCAGTGTTTAAAATAATGTTAAGTTCCTGTTGTTGGCTCGTGAGTTTTAGGAGAATGTTATAAAGTGCTACAAATTTACATTCCGGCGAGTGACTTTGGTGCAATTATAACAAGATACCACACAGTTTAAAATTACCGAACAATTTTCTGTACAAATCTGGTAACCGTATCTTTTTCTAAATCTGATTAAATGTTTACTTTGAGTATATTTTTACTTTTGCCATTTTTTAATGACAGTTGTGTTAAATGTCGTAGGATTACCAGTTGATTTGAACTACGACTGTCGTCTTATCACTGTAATCTCGAGGTTGCTAGGTTACTGTGAACAAAATCTACCTTTGGATTGGTGCAATACTTAATGTATAAAATAATCTGCAAAATACGATTCGTAGTCTCTTGGTTGCCTTGTTGAGTCCTCATGGATGCACTACTTGTCAAATGGTAGATTTTTTTCGGCCAAAGAGGACTCGAGCGAGCTCTCGTCCTCTTTTTAGTCTAAAAAAATCTACCATTTTGACTCGTAGTTGACAGCCATTCGGACGTCAAAACCCGCGTCAAAACTACTCGTCGTATTACTATTGATTATTTTATACATTAAGTATTGAACCAATCCAAAGCTAGATTTTGTTCACAGTAACCTAGCAACCTCTAGATTACAGTGATAAGACGACAGTCGTAGTTCAAATCAACTGGTAATCCTACGACATTTAACACAACTGTCATTGAAAAATGGCAAAAGTAAAAATATACTCAAAGTAAACATTTAATCAGATAAAGCCCCCGGAAGATGTATATCAATGCGATGTGTATCCCTGTAGATGTTTATCAAGTTAATGTGTATGTGGGGACGGCTGGTCTTACTAGTGGAATCTGCACCTAGTAGTAGTGCCTCCGCAAACGCACAGATGTGTGAAAAAGGCGAAATGTTAAAAATTTTTAAAAAGAATTTAAAAATAGAGAATGAACAGGAAGCTCAAAGTTCCACGGTTTTTGTTGTTGTTTTCACGAATCACCCCCCCCACGATTTTAATGTTGTCTTCCACGTTGGCAGCATCTATAGATGCGCTAGAGCATTCAGCCTGGACCCCTGCTGGGCTCTGGGAGATCTCGAAAATCCCGAGAAACTTGGGTTAATTAATTTATAACAATTTAAAGATTGTTATTAATTTTTTCTGCTGCCGTGTGTGAACTGAGCATATTCGTGTGGGCTTCATAACGCCTTAAATTATCCGTTTGATGGCTGAGAGCCAAAGGAAGGCCTTGCACCTTAACTAGATCAGGTAAACGGCAAATATCGCGGAATCCATAGCATTACGTGCCAGATTAAGAAAGGGTTATGACTTTTATGGCAGGAAAATTGAATTAATCGTGATATGAGTTCGGGCTTTTGCAATATTTTTACGATTTCTTTAACCCCCTAAGTGCTAATTTGGCAAAATTTGCCTAATTTCGTTTTTCGTCGGTAATAAAAATGAACACATTTGCGATCCAGCACTACTACTAGGTGCAGATTGATAAAATCTGCACCCAATTCCACCAGTAAGACCAGCCGCCCCTACATACACATTAACGTGATAAACATCTACAGGCATACACATCGCTTGATATACATCTTTTTTTGTAATTTTTTTTAAATAAGAACAAGATAACTATTTTTATTTTTGTTTTAAACAATGTCTGTTAAAACGAGGAAAAATGAAAAGTGGAAAATTGAATAAATATTTAACCCCGGAGATGATTTAATTACTTTCACATTTCACATATTGACAAAAAGTGACCTCTCACAATAAAATGTTTAATCGAATTCCGAACCAATCGTGATGCTTATTTCACCGGGAAGGATGAACGTTTGATGATACCATCGATTTGTATCAACCACAACTGAAAAGTAGAAGGAGAAAACAAATTAAATAAAATCTGAAACTAACGTGACATATTTTTCGACTTACTAATTTCTCCCGGTTCAACGATCGTCTGCATTTCCTCACACTTGTAGTAACATTCAGGCGGAGGAGCCAATCGCCACAATTTCCTACCCTTAACTTGGGCTTGCCAGGACGGATACTGCACGTTGTCAACCTAAAATACGTAATAAAATAATAAATTTTACCTGATTGCGTTTTGAAAAGTTGGATTTTACGCAATTCGGTAAAATGTTGTACTTGATACGTTATGAAAAACCTAAATTGTTTGACTCGCAAAATTTTGCAAAACTCGCTATCGCTCGTTTTGGCAAATATTACGATTTCGTCAGACAATATAGGACTTTTCATAACTAATTACGTAAATAACTATTCCCCTTCCCGCGCAGTACAGTCGGGGACTATGAAAATGCCCACCCCGATTGATGTTTGTCTGACAGGTCAGCAAATTCCCCAACTGAACCTAATAAATAACCTCGTAAATAACTAATTACACTTTGTGCGCGGCAGAGTATTGTTGTGACTAAGTTTGGCCTAACAATTTTTTGTCACAGTACCTCTACTGGTAACTCGTATCTATAGGTATTCAAAAAAATCTCGAAAAAGTTGAAAAAAAGGAAAATTTTAGGAAAATATCGAAAAACATACATATTTTCAAAAGTTCTTGACATTTTTTCAGGAACAGTGCAAAAAAGAGTTGCTGACGTTTTCTAAACACAAACTATGCATTTTCAGTTCAGAACAGTCGCGTAATTTGAAAGAAAAATTATCACTAAAAAATTTTGTCATTACAAATTTTTCGATGACGATAACATAGTAGAGAGCTCAGGAGCGAATAAAGTGCCTAGAAAACATTTCTGTAGGGGTTTGAAGAGTAAAAGCTGAAACCTTCACAAAATGTTAGCTTATATTTTATTAAACTTAAGTCCAAAGTTGCCAAAAAATTGCCCTGGGCAAAAGGGCGTTATTCAAAATTTTCGAGTTATTAGCACCAGCCGATAGCCCATGTTGTCTACTATATTTTGCCGAAAATTTCCATAAATGGTTTGTATCCGTTTGGCCACAAAAAAATAAAATAATTTCGAAAATGCATTGGCTCTTATGGCAGTCAGGATTTGCCGAGGCAAATATCTCCGTTCCACAACGGCGAAAAATTGATCGTTTCGGCCGCTTTCTGCCGTTTCGCACTCAATATCTCGCAAACAACACCTCAAATCTAAAAATACCTCTCTTCCATAATTGAAGGCCCATCTATCCCGATTACGACAATGTCTTTCATTTAATTTTTACTATAACTATAACTCTGTAATTATTGAAAAACTACCATGACAGCACATCTGAACGCGGCAGAGCGCCGCGGTTGTCGATCACCCGGCGGTACCCCGCTACCCCCTGTATCGCCATCAAGCTCCCAGCGCTACAGTTTCTTGTTTAATAATATCATTGTTTAATAGGATAATAAAGGGGTTTAGACGGTAAAATATTACACTAAATGAATTTATTCGCTGTCATCCTCTTCTATATTCTCTTCGTTAATGTTCGAAGTAGAAAAGGAAGACGTATTCCTAACAATAGGCCCTGCAAATGCATTTTTGCATGCCTTTTGTCCCATGCAATAACAAGAGCCGATGCAGGCAATTTTGTTTTTTCTACAACTGCATGATTTGCTACTACAATCTGAAAACAAAAGGGTTGGGGATGTTAAAATTGTCATGCACACAACATAATGAAAAAAAATTGTACCTTTCTTGCATTTTCACGTAGTTAACTTCTTTAAATCCTTTGTGTAGGGTGGAAATGTTTGAAAAACCGGCGTCATTTTGCCATCAACGATTTCCCATCCGTGCTCCAAATTGTTTAAAATGCATTATTGAATTGGCTCTAAACTGTTTATCCAAGTATTACATTGGTATAATGAGCACGTAGAGTCGTAGACAATGCAGTTTTAAGCTGTCTTGGACAGATGGCAATTTATCAACAGTGTTGCTACTAGCCAAAAAGCCACTACCAGTCAATTTTCCGGTCTTGGCAAAAAAAATTGTTGGAAAGTAGGTATACAAAAATTTTCATTTCTTACTCGACAATCTAGGAGCGAATCGGTTTATTGACCATATTTTTCTAAATTTGGAAAAGTTCGTTATAAAATTATATACATCTAACGAAGATATTAAATCTATCAACAATTTAACGTGGCACTTTGGCTAGAAGCAAAACTGTTGTTAAATTTCCACCTACTCAAGACAGCTTAAAACTGCATTGTCTACGTGCTCATTACCAATGTAATATTTGGATAAACAGTTTAGAGCCAATTCAACGCATTTTAAACAATTTGGAGCACGGATGGGAAATCGTTGGTGGCAGAATGACTCCGGTTTTTCAAACATTGCCGCCATACCCAAAGGATTTAAAGGAGTTAACTATGTGTAAATGCAAGAAAAGTATTATTTTTAACCTCCCCAATTCCCATCACAATTCAAAAAAAAATGGGAGGTTACTGCAATCACTAAAATTTTCGAATTTGAGATAACATCAGATCTATACGTTTTGAGGTCCCAGGAACCCAAAAAAGTGGTTTCTAAAATCTGTCATTTTGGCACATCAACTTTGAAATTTTAAATATAAGCCCCTATTTTTGGCGACACCATAATAAAGGCCTTCAAATTCTGCTTTTAAAAATGTATTCACTCTTAATGCCTTTGACAAAAACTTAAGGTATTTAAGATTTTTAACGCGCTTTAAAAACATGATACAGCCCAAACCTCTTGATCGATTTGCCCGAGGATTTGCCTGAAATTTTGCACATGGAGATGGTATCGCACGTCGAAGAGCAGAGGCAATCGACAAACGGCAAGTGCTGTTTTGGCACACCAATTTTCAAATTTAAAATTATACTCATTTAACCATCTACAAGTTTGTGAAAAATGTATTGTCACTATTAGGAAGGTCTTCAAATTCTGGTTTTAAATAAGACGAAATTCATTCATACTTATGTTCTTTGGGTAAAAAAATCGAAATTTTGTAATAACACTAAAAACACATTATAGCCCAAACTACTGGATCGATTTGGCTGTAACTTGGTACATGGAGATTGGGTGACCAGTTGAAGAGCTGAAAGGCTTTTGAAAGCAGTTGGTGAATGAGAAGTGCCACTTAGGCATTATCTTTAAAATTTTAAATACCTACGAAGACACGGAAATCAAAGACCCACGCGATGGGGAGGTTCCAGCCGCTTCTCTACTGCATTTTTTTTCATTATGTTGTGTGCATGACAATTTTTGTTTTCAGATTGTAGTAGCAAATCATGCAGTTGTAGAAAAAACAAAATTGCCTGCATCGGCTCTTGTTATTGCATGGGACAAAAGGCATGCAAAAATGGATTTGCAGGGTCTATTATTAGGAATACGTCTTCCTTTTCTACTTCAAATATTAACGAAGAGAATATAGAAGAGGATGACAGCGAATAAATTCATTTAGTGTAATATTTTACCGTCTAAACCTCATTATTATCCTATTAAACAATGATATTATTAAACAAGAAACTGTAGCGCTGGGAGCTTGATGGCGATACAGGGGGTAGCGGGGTACCGCCGGGTGATCGACAACCGCGGCGCTCTGCCGCGTTCAGATGTGCTTTCATGGTAGTTTTTCAATAGTTACAGAGTTATAGTTATAGTAAAAATTAAATGAAAGACATTGTCGTAATCGGGATAGATGGGCCTTCAATTATGGAAGAGAGGTATTTTTAGATTTGAGGTGTTGTTTGCGAGATATTGAGTGCGAAACGGCAGAAAGCGGTCGAAACGATCAATTTTTCGCCGTTGTGGAACGGAGATATTTGCCTCGGCAAATCCTGACTGCCATAAGAGTCAATGCATTTTCGAAATTATTTTATTTTTTTGTGGCCAAACGGGTACAAACCAGTTATGGAAATTTTCGGCAAAATATAGTAGACAACATAGGCTATCGGCTGGTGCTAATAACTCGAAAATTTTGAATAACGCCCTTTTGCCCAGGGCAATTTTTTGGCAACTTTGGACTTAAGTTTAATAAAATATGAGCTAACGTTTTGTGAAGGTTTCAGCTTTTACTCTTCAAACCCCCACAGGGTGACACGTTTCAGGCGAACTGGCACTCTACTAACATTATTGTGTTTAGAACGCGTTTAGTAGGCCAGAAGATATTCCTTTCCCCTCTAAATCATAGGTCTCCATGCCTCAAAATTTTACCCCACTACATGCAGATTTTTGAACGATTTTTTCAACAAATCAGGTTTGAACTGCAAAGTAATGCGACGTACAATAATTGTTGTGCAATGTGTGTAATAATGGTGTACTGTGTGCAATAATCGTGTAATGTGTGCAATGACTGCACAATGTGCGAAATATGAGCGAAATAGTTGAAAATTACGCAATATTGCACAGATTGTGCAACTTCTATCATACGTGCATATGCGCTCCGCGCCCAGGTCCTCCCATAAAAATCCAATTCAGCGCCATATTCTCCGAGGTATTCGGAAGAAAATACGGTGTTTCGTAATATTTTCTCAGTATTCGTCCAGCTTTATCGTTACAGTTACTCCAACCGACGTACCACGGTTTTTGTCCGGGTTCAAAATTAGCCCTCTTCGAATCCATTTCCAGCACCTCAAATAGGGAATTAAATTCAGTCTGATAAGGGAAAAACTGACAGGTTTTCTCCGGATCGTCATCCCCCGAGCTGTAAATCTCTTTAAAAAAATCAAAGCTGAAGACTGCGGATGCCATCCAATTCTTGGCGCCATCAGTAATGACGAGGGGTTGTGCGGAAGTGAAGAAATCGTTGTAAAATATCTCCGATGAAATATTAGCGATTTTTTTAACCCGACGTAGGTTTTCGCAGATATCGCATGTTTCCGGTTCTCGAAACCATTTGGAAGCATCAGATGGCATTTGAAGGATGCACTGTAATTTTTTATGCTTATTTCGTTCAACCATAAGAGTTAGAAGATGGGTTAAAATAGAAAGTTGCGCTGCTTGAACGTGATTAAGAATATGTAAAGAATCCTTCGATATTTTGATTCGTTCCTGAGTTATCCCGAAAAGCTGTCAAAAAAGTCTATGTTGGTTATATTACATTTTTGAAAAGCTTTTTTTTATATTCCATGGTATTGGGTAAAGTAAAATATGGCGGCCATAATAAAAAGAAGTCGTTGCTCAAAATCTAAGGCTTAGAAAATGTCTGCTAATGACATTACATTGACAGCTGTCAAAGAAGTAAAAGTTTTTGATTACAATCAACTGTTATGAAGATTTTTCTTTAAAATCATGATTTTCAGTTTTTCAGGACAACTCAAGAACGAATCACGATATCGGGGGATTCTTTACAGATTTCATTGACACCTGTCAAAGAAGTAAAAGTTTCAAGCTCCATTTGACTAATCAACTGTCATGAAGATTTTTCTTTAGAATCGTGATTTTCAGTTTTTTCAGGACAATAACTCAAGAACGAATCACGATATCGTGGAATTCTTTACAGATTTCATTGACAGCTGTCAAACAAGTAAAAGTTTCAAACTCCATTTGACTAATCAACTGTCATGAAGATTTTTCTTTAGAATCGTGATTTTCAGTTTTTTCAGGACAATAACTCAAGAACGAATCACGATATCGTGGAATTCTTTACAGATTTCATTGACAGCTGTCAAACAAGTAAAAGTTTCAAACTCCATTTGACTAATCAACTGTCATGAAGATTTTTCTTTAGAATCGTGATTTTCAGTTTTTTCAGGACAATAACTCAAGAACGAATCACGATATCGTGGAATTCTTTACAGATTTCATTGACAGCTGTCAAACAAGTAAAAGTTTCAAACTCCATTTGACTAATCAACTGTCATGAAGATTTTTCTTTAGAATCGTGATTTTCAGTTTTTTCAGGACAATAACTCAAGAACGAATCACGATATCGTGGAATTCTTTACAGATTTCATTGACAGCTGTCAAACAAGTAAAAGTTTCAAACTCCATTTGACTAATCAACTGTCATGAAGATTTTTCTTTAGAATCGTGATTTTCAGTTTTTTCAGGACAATAACTCAAGAACGAATCACGATATCGTGGAATTCTTTACAGATTTCATTGACAGCTGTCAAACAAGTAAAAGTTTCAAACTCCATTTCACTAATCAACTGTCATGAAGATTTTTCTTTAGAATCGTGATTTTCAGTTTTTTCAGGACAATAACTCAAGAACGAATCACGATATCGTGGAATTCTTTACAGATTTCATTGACAGCTGTCAAACAAGTAAAAGTTTCAAACTCCATTTGACTAATCAACTGTCATGAAGATTTTTCTTTAGAATCGTGATTTTCAGTTTTTTCAGGACAATAACTCAAGAACGAATCACGATATCGTGGAATTCTTTACAGATTTCATTGACAGCTGTCAAACAAGTAAAAGTTTCAAACTCCATTTGACTAATCAACTGTCATGAAGATTTTTCTTTAGAATCGTGATTTTCAGTTTTTTCAGGACAATAACTCAAGAACCTATCACGATATCGTGGAATTCTTTACAGATTTCATTGACAGCTGTCAAACAAGTAAAAGTTTCAAGCTCCATTTGACTAATCAACTGTTATGAAGATTTTTCTTTAAAGTCGTGATTTTCAGTTTTTTCAGGACAATAACTCAAGAACGAATCACGATATCGGGGGATTCTTTACAGATTTCATTGACACCTGTCAAAGAAGTAAAAGTTTCAAGCTCCATTTGACTAATCAACTGTCATGAAGATTTTTCTTTAGAATCGTGATTTTCAGTTTTTTCAGGACAATAACTCAAGAACGAATCACGATATCGTGGAATTCTTTACAGATTTCATTGACAGCTGTCAAACAAGTAAAAGTTTCAAACTCCATTTGACTAATCAACTATCATGAAGATTTTTCTTTAGAATCGTGATTTTCAGTTTTTTCAGGACAATAACTCAAGAACGAATCACGATATCGTGGAATTCTTTACAGATTTCATTGACAGCTGTCAAACAAGTAAAAGTTTCAAGCTCCATTTGACTAATCAACTGTTATGAAGATTTTTCTTTAAAGTCGTGATTTTCAGTTTTTTCAGGATAACTCAAGAACGAATCACGATATCGGGCAATTCTTTACAGATTCTTAATCACCCTCAAAAAGCGCACCTTTTTTGTAATTTAACCGATTTTCTAAATCTAATGGTTTCCGAGATCCCAATGGTTAGCAACGAAATAAGCCCCACCCTGTATAATAATATACAGGGTCTCCTAACTATGCGTCAAAGTACATTTATGTCCACGTCATTAATGATATCGAAAATGTGTGTACGTCAACCTTTAGTGTCTGAAAATGTGCATAATCTAAAATTACTATGAATTTACATGGGCGGCTCGTGTAGGGGGGGCAGCACAAAATTACATTTTGTTAAATGGAACACCCGATATATCAATGCATTTTTGGTTTATACGTGTCATTCCGTGCAACTTTTGTCAGGTCAATCGTTTTTGAGTTATTTAATAAAATGTGCAGAACTTTTCGAAAACAAAACTTCAGTAAAAATTAATATTTTCGAAGCCTTGAAGTTTTTCTCTCCCATTTTCTACCTGATGATGAGAGATGTCCCCGGTAAATTTACAAATTCTAGGTCAACTTTCTTAACAAATCCCTATATGTACCTAAATGGCATCCTTTCCAAGTTACATAAAATTTTTCTGTTTATAACTAAATCTTATTGTCACTATGACAATAAAAAATAAATTTGTTAATTGATCTTGCTATTAAAATCATTTTTGTTGACTTTAGAAAATATTGCCGAATTGAACACTGTTTTTCCCTATTAGTCCAGTCGAATTAGAAAAAAATGTGGAAAAATAGTTACTTCTGTTTTCGAGATATAAAGCAAAAACTTCGGAGAGACCCCTGTCCTCTACAATTTTTTGTTAACGCACACGCAGGATTTGTCAGGACTTTTAGTATGTTAAAAGTACATAAAGTAGAACATCTTGGCGCAAAAAACTATTGTCTTCTAACTATTTACACATTTGCATAAAAAAATTCTAATACGACTGGACTATACAGGGTGTCTCTTTTAAAGTGTCAGTTGGCGATGTTTAGGGAATCATTTTGAACAGCTAAACGAAAATTCACACACGACTGTTTCAATTCATTGCCCATCGAAAATATTTTTAACTCTGACGCACTTCCGGTTATACCGGAAGTAGCCGCCATCTTTGTTATTTGTTGTATTTTTATCCGGCAATAGAAAAAATTATATCTTCCAGACGGCTGAAGATTAAGAAACCAAATTTGTAGGGTTGACAGTACAAAGTTTGAGCTTTTGGTCGATGGGTCACTCGTTCTTGTTGACATAACAATATGGCGGAAATTAATTTTTAAAAATTGCGTAGCGAGATCGTCCATAACTCAATTTTCTCAAATGCGAGTACCATAATCTTATGTATCCAAAAGATGCAAAATTAAATTCTCTTTAGTCAAGTTGACGTTGTAGTATTATCACTGTAATCAGGATATGATTGGTTATTGACTTATTGGTATACTAAATGCTGCTTTGGATTGGTTCAATGCTTAATGTATAAAATAATATTATTTATTGATGACGTGGACATAAATAGACTTTGACGCACCGTTGGGACACCCTGTATAATAATGTCAAATCACTTACTTGTGAGTCGTTAAACCAATTTAACTGGTTAACTAGCAGCACAGAAAATATTATCAACAAAACAATTTTCCCGTAATTAAACGTGGAAATGATTAACCGGTGATACATAAAATAATTTTTAACCACGTCCAGTTTTGGAAAATCTTTTTCGGTGAATCCAGCATTTTGGTATTTTTGTAGAAGAACGTGAAAGCGTTTCTCTGCTTTTTGCATTGCGGGCTGAAATGCTACTGACGGTATTTTCCAGCTTTTCTCGTTGGACTTATCAGAAATAGTAGCAGCCGCCTGAGGGTAATCAAGTGGTAAATTCGTTAACTTTATCGTTAAGAACACCTGCGATCGGTCCAGTAATTTTCTGCTGTTTTCAAAAATGTTTTTCCTAAGGCAGTAAATTGATTCAATCGGCTTTAGGACAGTTAATTTAATAAGAATTCCGCTCGAAAATATAATAATACCTATTTACAATACAACTACGTCACGTTCATTGTAGATACAGGGTTAACAGAAAGTCCCGGAACGGTCCATTTTCTCTGTTTTATTTCTTAAGATTTTACTTTGCAATTTGGTATCAGGCTTCCGGTTTAACCGGAAGTGGCCCGAATAATCGTTTTTATAAGGGAAACCCCCATGTTTCTCAACGAACCTACTTAAAATTTAAAAGTTGATGTGTCAAAAAGGTACTTTCGGTTACATAGTTGGCTCCAAAAGCTTTTCAGATCTAACTAAAATTTCAGCCAGATCGGTCCGGTAGTTTTGACTGTGGTGTGTTTTTAAACGAACGTACGTGCCACACATTTTTAAAACCAATTTTTTGTGTTTCTGAGATCTCAAAACGTGAAGATCTGGGGTTATCTCAAATTCGAAACGTTTAGTGATTGCAGTAACCTCCATTTTTTTAAGAGTGGTGAAGTGGAGTGGGGAGGTTAAAAGAATTCTCCGACATTTTGATTCGTTTATTATTTTGTCCGGAAAATATGAAAGTTGTGATTTAAAAAAAATAACGTCTTTCTAACAATCGATTCTACTTAAATGAAACTCGGAATCTTTGTATTTTAGCAACTGTCATATACATGTTTGTAAGAATGTAATTGAATACAATTAAATAGTTATGATATAAGTAAGTGCAAAGCAGTGACCAGATTATAGTAAGGGCCTCAGGCAGCGGCAATTAGTATCCCGCTGGCACAACGCTTTTGTTTGCGGCAGATTAAGCAACCCCATCGTAAACAAGGTGTCACTAGATGGACAGGGGTGGGCTTGTTCACCATGTGTTGAAAAAGCCGCCGAGGTAATAATTTATTATTAACATGATTTTGATGGACTAGTGAAGGAAATGCGTTTTTACGAGTGGGTAGCTTATAGTACCTACCGTAGGAGATTACTTTTAATAAAAATACTTCTCATAACTAAGAAGCAATTACTTACAGAATTGTATCAAGTACAAGTACTGTTTGAAAGTACTTGAAAATTGCAGTCCGGTACTTTACTAGTGCGCAAATGTACCCAGTACTGAGGTACTTCTTACAGAATAGAATACTCTCAGCAAGTTTTCCAATAAATAACAATACATTTGAAAGATTCTGAAATCCGACTTTTTTTCAATAAAAGATTCAGTACTGTGCTCGATACTTAAGTACTTGGCTCCATACACGGTATCCCTCGACGAGCGTCAGTTAGCCGTATCTGGAGAACTGTTTTTAGCATCGTCTTGAAAATTTGTACACAGGGGTTTCACTTAATTTTGAATCGACGTAAAATCTTTTCATCAATGGCGCACTTCCGGTTATACCGGAAATAGATACTAACTTCCTTATTTTAAATGGAACACCCTGTATATTATGATATTTTTGGATTCTACGTTTCATTCTGGGCAAACTTTTACTAAGAATTGCTATGCCAAAAATCAACCATTTTTGAGGAAATCAAGAATTTCGCTTTTTTATGCCAAGTGCAGGCCTAACTTCAAAAAGCTGTAACATCCTTACAGCATGACATGAGAAAACAATATTAATTGTGCATGAAGACTAATGTAGGGTGTGTCCGCCCCTGGAGTCAAACTGGTTCAAATACATACAGGCTGTTCTCTGCAAATTTTTAAACTTCATCAACTTCATTGGTCAAATAGACAATTTTTTCAAATGCAATGCCCCAACTATTTTATCGCACATCGATGCAGAATTTAATTGTCTATCAGTTTAGTCTAAATGTTTGCCATATTTAAATAAACAGTTTTTGTGATATTTCTAAGAATTTGGAATTTGACCAAAATTTCATATTTTAAAACAGGATTAAAATGGGCTTCAATTTTCGTTTGAGCAGCCTTAAGGAACTCTAAAGGCTCCTAAAATCATAGCTAACTTTGGTTATTAAATCGTGCTAAATATGAAATTTTGTTCAAATTCCAAATACTTTGAAATATCACAAAAACTTTTTTTTAAATATGGCAAACATGTAGACTAAAATGATAGACAATTAAATTCTGCAACGAGGTGCCATAAAATAGTTGAGTCTTTCCATTTGAAAAAATTGACTTTTTGACCAATAAAGTTGATGATGTTTAAAAATTTGCAGAGAACACCCTGTATGTATTTGACCCAATTTGAGTGCACGGGCGGATACACCCTACATTAATCTTCATGCAAAATTAATATCGTTTCCTCATTTCATAATGTAAGGATGTTACAGATTTTTGAAGTTAGGCCTGCACTTGACATAAAAAAGCGAAATTCTTGATTTTCTCAAAAACGGTTGATTTTTGGCATAGCAATTCTTAGTAACAGTTCACCTATAATTAAACGTAGAATCCAAAAATATCATAATATACAGGGTGTTCCATTTAAAATAAGAAAGTTAGTACCTATTTCCGGTATAACCGGAAGCGCGCCATTGATGAAAATATTTTACGTCGATTCAAAATTACTTGAAACCCCTGTGTACAAATTTTCATGAAGATGCTAAAAACAGTTCTCCAGATACGGCTAACTGACGCTCGTCGAGGGATACCCTGTATGTATGAATATTTCAAGTACCGAATACTTATCTCCAAAATGAATCAAATACCTGTATCAAGTACTTTTAAGAAGTAATTGAAATACCCAGTACCAATACCGCATTTTAGAGTTACTTATGTACCGGTAAAAAAAATACATTTATTCAGCATAATCACAGAAAATAAGTATATACAGTTTTTGCCAAGTCAAGTAGGAGTGTAATTAATACGTAGGTCTATTACTCAAAGTCATTCATACTCTAAATCACAGCATCTGCCAATAACGATTTTAGAGCAACCTTGAATTCTCAACGGATGTCATGAAGATGCACATCAGAATGCTTTTTGTAATTATTTAAAAAACGGATTTCAAAACAGGAGTAGATATCTGTCCGTGCAAATTTCGTAATAGAAAAATCGTTTTACATAGTTTCGAAGACAATAAGGCATCAATGTGTCTGTCCCAAATATATAGCAAGGCTGATGTGGAGGCTGCTTGTGTGGCGGCGGTTGAAAAAGTGTTGTCATCTGATGCATTTTTATCCAAAATTGTTGATTCCATCGCCGCGAAGTTGGAAAGCAAGTTGGAGGCCCGTATCAATAGCGTCGAAACTGAGGTGAGCTCACTTAAAGCTAGTCTTGCCAAGAATGAGGATCGTTTAGTTGAACTCGAGCAGCAGGCTAAAGCCTGTCAACTAAGATTTTATGGATTGCAACTCTCTACCGAACCCCAGAATGATACTAATTTAATCAAAGAGCTTGTAAATCGCAAGATGGGCATTGCCTTGAATGAAGCTGATTTCTCATTTGTTTTTCGGGGCAAGAAAACAAAAACCGGCTCCCAACCACTCATAGCTGCGTTTTCTAATTTGGAAGCCAAGAGCAATGTTTTTCGGAACAAATCTAAGCTGAAAGGATCAAAGATTCGCATCAGTGAGGAACTGGTCCTGGAACGACACAAATTATATGTAAAAGCTTGTAATATTTTCGGAATGCCTAATGTCTGGACCTCCTTTGGGCGCATTATGGTTAAATCGGCTGGTACAATACACAAGGTCTGCAATGAGATGTCCCTGGCTTCCTTGAAACCGCCCACTTCCACTTCATCGATTTTTAGCACTCCTTAAGATGTTGGAGGAGCGAGCACAAATCAACATTTTTATTGGCTTACCTTTCCGTCGCTTTTCTGGTTGTCGATTTCGTATTACCTTAACTTCTTTGTTTGTTGATAGTAAAGAAAAAAGTGGTTTTGTTATTCTTTTTTTTTTGAATAATAACATAATGCGTTTGGCAGATGAGTTATTACGTTGTTTCTTTGTTTGATAAATTTTCTAATATTATAAATTAAATTATCTCCCTTCTGGAGCAGCAAATGAAGATTGCGCACATTAATTGTCGCTCCTTGAACACACACTTCGTGGAATTAAAAAATCACGTTTTAACCTGCAATTATGATATTTTGGGATTATCTGAAACTTGGTTGGATAATCGGGTTAATTCTAATGCGTTTTCTATTTATGGATATGATTTTATTCATAGGGACCGCAATGGTCGCGCAGGTGGGGTTGGTTTCTATATTAAGTCATGCCTGAATTATAATATTGTTACCTCTTCTCCTGATCTTGAACAATTATGGGTTAAAGTAAAAATTGATAGTGGAAATCTGTGTGTTGGTGTATTTTACAGGCCGCCTGATACGAATATTAATTACTTCTTGTCCTGCTTTGATAATTCCTTGACTAATATTCTCCCGATGTGCAATTATATATGTTGTTTAGGCGATTTTAATATAGACCTGATGCATGTTGATTTTCCTCCTGCTCAGCAGCTTAGTAAACTCATTTTTGAATACGAATTAAAGCAAATCGTAGACCAACCAACTCGAACTACCCTTTCTACTTCATCCTTAATTGACCTGATCATAGTTAGTAACTCCTGTCGCATTATTGATAAGGGTAATGTTAATCTGCATCAAGTCACTGATCATGACTTAGTATATGTGACCTTAAATTTTACTTCTGCTATGATTGTCAATACAACTTTTTCATACCGTACTTATAAAGATCTTGATCTAAAGCTTCTCCAAACTGATTTAGAATCACTACCGCTGTTTAACATAGTACTAATGGATAACATAGATGACAAGCTGTCGTTCTTTAACAGTAGCTTACTTGGTTTACTCAATAAACACTGCCCGTCAAAAACAGTCACTGCTTGCAACAGTCGTCCTTATACCCCATGGCTTACTCCTAATTTAAGACTTTTAATGAAGCTGCGTGAAAAGGCCCTGAAGCGCTTTAAAAAGTCTAAAAATCCGGCACATTTTCAATATTACAAGCAGCTTAGAAATTTTACGACTACTGCTGTGGACAAAGAAAAAAAAGCCTATTTAAGACATAAGCAGAAAACTAGCTCTCAGAGTGATGTGTGGAAAGAATTAAAGAGGCTTAATATCACATGCAAAGTATATCGTGAAGACCTTCCTGTTAATTTAAGAGATACCAATATGATTAATAATTACTTTGCTGATGTACCTAAGGTTGACAATATAAATCATAAAAACGAACTAATAAATTTTTATAGTAACAATACCAAAAATAATGAGTTCAGTAATTTTACTTTTGCAAGGGTATCTGATGATATGGTATTTAAATATCTTCTTTCAATCACTTCTAATGCTGTGGGTGCAGACCTGATTCCAATAGAATTTATTAAATTCTGTTGTCCCTATATTTTGCCTATATTAACACATATCTTTAACTTTTGTCTTGAAAATGACATTGTCCCTAGTTGCTGGAAAGTGGCCTTAGTCACTCCTGTTCCTAAAAAAACATCACCTTCGGAATTAAAAGACTTAAGGCCTATAAGTATCTTACCTGGTATTTCGAAAGTTTTTGAGAAGATTATTGCTGATCAACTACTCACATTCTTAAATGATTCTAATGTTTTACCACAGCGTCAATCAGGTTTTAGGAAATTTCATAGCTGTGCGACTGCCTTGCTGGAAGTTACGGATGACATTATAGCATCTACTGATTCCGGTTTATTAACTGTCCTTGTATTACTCGACTTCAGTAAGGCCTTTGATACTATCCAGCACGATATTCTTATCTCTATTCTTCACTTTATTGGTTTAAGTCATTCTGCTCAATATCTATTTTTAAATTATCTTTCAGGTAGACAAAGTATTACTAAAGTAGGGGATAAATATTCTAATGCAGTTTATGTTAATAGTGGCGTCCCTCAGGGATCTATATTGGGCCCTTTATTATTTTCAATTTATACATCACATCTCATCACTAAAGTTCAGTTTTGTAATTATCACTTATACGCTGACGACACTCAATTATATGTCTCTTTTAAAAAGAATGATGCTCTCTATGCTCTCTCACGATTAAATCAAGATCTTGATAATCTTTCATCCTTCGCGAAGGCTCATGGTCTTTTACTTAATCCAAGCAAATCCAAGATGTTGCTTTTTGGTAAGAAAAAAGATCGTTCTGAAATTTCGGAGACATTGGTAGTTACTGTTGATGGAGTGCAGATTGACCAAGTTGATGAAGCTAAGAATTTAGGTTTGGTTCTTGATAGCAGTTTGCGTTTTAAAACTCATGTTTCTTTATGTAAGCGAAGGGCTTATGCCAACTTGCGCATGCTGTATGCTAATAAAGCTTTCTTGGATAGAAATATGAGAATTGTGCTTTGCGAATCATTTGTGTTATCTCACCTTAATTTTTGTGATGTAGTAACGGGACCCTGTATTGATGCGGAAGAGTTAAGGGGATTGCAGGTTGTACAAAACTCGTGTGTTCGATTTGTTTTTGGACTCTCCAGATATCAACATGTTTCACGAAAATTGAGTGAGATCTCCTGGCTGAATGTGAAAAATCGCCAGTTGTTGCATGCATCATGTTTGTACTACAAAATCATAACCTTGTGTACCCCAATTTACCTTTCGAGGAAAATTACCTATAGAAGTGATGTACACAACATCAATATCAGGAGGCGTGATGTTTTGCATATACCTGCACACAGATCTGAATTTTTCAAACGCTCGTTTTCTTATTGCGTGGCCTACTTTATGAACCATATTCCATTTAAATGGCAAACTTTATCATTTCCCACGTTTAAAAATAAATTATCTAAATTTTTGCTCTCTACTCAAGTTTCTGATTCCTAAAAAAAATTTTTTTTTCCCTCTCTATCGTTGTCTTTTTATTCCTCCTAGTGCTGCACCGGTTTGGCCAAAGCATTTATTATTTTAGTTTACATTCTGCCAAATGTGTTCTACAGTGTTTGCGTTTTTGTTATTTTTTCTTTGTAGAACGTGGAGCATGTGGAAGAACAGCCCCTGTCTAGTACAGGGTAGCTGAACATGCGCCACGAGATTTTCCAAATATTGTATATATATATTAATTTAGAGAATGACATGTCAATTTTTTTGTTTTGGTAAATAAATAAACAAAAAAAAAAAAAAAAAAATCAGTGACGGATCCAACAGCAGGCCCAAGAACTTCACCTGGTCGGGATTTGAACATTCGTTGAGGTCTTTGGTAGAAAAAAATCATCCTCCGCGTTTTTGTGTTGTTTAAAACAAGGCCATTCTCTCGCGTCCAGTTTGAGATTTGATGCGTTGCTAGATTCAGGCATCGCTCAACATCCGACGAGCAATCACCGACCATGACAGCAGTCGATGATACATATTTTGGCAGATCGTTGATATATATGTTAAAAAGAAGGGGGCCCAGCACGGACCCCTGCGGAAAACCGAAACTGATCCCCTCTATACCGACGACACCCTACCACCTCAATCCGTTATTTGAAACCGATTTAGTAGATATGACCCTAGTAAATCAACTCCGGCCAATCTCAGTGGATTCTAGTTTTTTTTATCAATATTTCATGTTCCACACAATCGAAAGCCTTTGATAGGTCGAAAAACGTACACCCAACGTACGTCTTGCCCTCATACCCCTCTGTAATGATACAAACAAGATCGACAACAGCCTGAACAATAGACTTCAAGTACCAGAAGTAATCAGTATTGTACTTCAAGTACATTTCGACACTGAGTAGCCCAGCTCTGTCTACTCAATGCGTTGTCAAGTTATCGCTCGAACAGAGTAGACGAGCGAGCGAACGAATAAGCTAAAACAAGAGTGCCTCGTATACTGCTACGGCACTGAAACCGATTTCTTAACATTTTCAAGAGCTGTCAAACATTACGCACAGGGTCTATCGATGGGGTCTTTTGACACATTACTTGCAATCACTATACGAAAATCTGTACTGTAACAAACAGGAATATCCGGGGGTTGGGGTTAACTCTTGAGGGGCTTAATTCAAAGGGTGGAAGGGGTGGAACTTGGGATGACTTTTATTTTGTCTCAATTTATTGACAGCTCTTATAATAATTAACAAAACAAGTGACGGGGAGGATGGGTATGCTACACTCCCCCTCGTGTCCTATCCTCGAGCCGAGGACGGGACACGCAAAAGGTGCTCGTCACATCCTCCCCCTCGTGTCCTGATCTCGTGCCGAGGGTGGGACACGCCCCACGTTGGGCGCCACTGTAACAAACAGGAATATCCGGGGGTTGGGGTTAACTCTTGAGGTTCGGGGAACTGATCGGAGAGGTTTCATAATTGGTAGAGGATACTTTCTTGTTTCTAGCATCTTGACAAATTAATTCCTTTCTTTCCAGGAATTCCAAGTTTTTTGAATATGCGATATTCTGATGAACTCTAGCTGCGTTTTCGGCCGAAGTTAAATTTTCAATTTTCTTGTTCAGCTCAGCCTTGAGCTTTTCATTTTCGTCGCGAAGCTTCTTTTTGTCGGCTTCAAGTTTGGCTTCTTCCTTGAAGGTTTCATTGAGGAGCTTTGTGCTGACGGTTTCATGAGTCGCTTCAACCTCCTGGGTTAATCTGGCGTTCTCTTTTTCCAGGTAACTAATCCTGTCGATGTATGCCACTAGACGGTCGTTGAAGTTTTGCAGATCTTGCTTTTTCTGTATGCGGGAGATGATCACTGATTTTGTCTAGCTCAGGTCTTAATTGTTCTTTATATGCCGGAGAATGAGGAGCTTTAGGATCACGAGTTTCAATATCAGCAGGATGCTCAGTATATGGGATATTTTCTCCCCCTGGATTGAAAATGTCCATTGTTTCTTCTAGCAGAGTCTCTAAACAAGTTCGATTAGGAAGTAAGACACTCGAAAACACTGTTCGCATGAAAAGTCGAAAAATTCCAGTGATTGTCTTAAACTCGCGAGTTCCACTAGTTGGGTGCCACTGTAACAAACAGGAATATCCGGGGGTTGATTCAAAGGGTGGAACGTTGGATGACTTTTATTTTGTCTCAATTTATTGACAACTCTTATAATAATTATCAAAACAAGTGACGGGCAGGATGGGTATGCTACAGTACCAATTTTCAGCTATCTGATAATTTTTCCGAAGTTTTGCCGCATGACATGATTAGATAGACAACCAAAAGTTATTGGCTTTGTATTTCAGGAAACCGTGAGCACCCTCTGGCCAGTCTTCGACAACTTCATGGGCAAATCCTCCAAATCCGCCCATTTCGACGCCGTAAAACAGGCCGTCGTCATCCTAATGGGCTCGTTGGCCCGCCACCTCGACAAAGACGACGAACGCATCAAACCGATCGTCATGCGTCTCATCCAAGCCCTTTCCACCCCATCTCAAACGGTCCAAGACTCCGTCGGCAATTGCCTACCCCCCCTCATCCCTTCAGTGAAAGAGGAAGCCCCCGGCTACATAAACAAACTCCTCCATCAGCTCTTAAAGGGCGACAAGTACGGGGAGAGGAAGGGCGCGGCCTACGGTCTGGCCGGCATCGTCAAGGGCCTGGGAATCCTCGCCCTGAAACAGTACGACATCATGACGAAACTCACCGAGGCCATCCAAGACAAAAAGAACTACAAACACCGCGAAGGGGCGCTCTTCGCCTTCGAGATGCTGTTCCAAATGTTGGGGAAGCTTTTCGAGCCCTATATTATTCACGTGCTGCCCCACCTCCTGCAGTGCTTCGGCGATACGAGTCAGTACGTGCGCACGGCCGCCGACGACACCGCCAAAGTCGTGATGAGCAAATTGTCGGGACACGGCGTCAAGTTGGTGTTGCCTTCGTTGCTCGACGCCCTGGAACAGGATTCGTGGAGGACGAAGACGGGTTCGGTGGAGTTGCTGGGAGCGATGGCTTATTGCGCCCCCAAACAGTTGTCGTCGTGTCTTCCGAGCATCGTTCCCAAACTCATAGAAGTGTTGAGTGACTCTCATATGAAGGTGCAGGAGGCTGGAGCGACCGCTCTCAAGGTCATTGGGTCGGTGATTCGAAATCCGGAAATCCAAGGTATGTAACACGTTGAAAATAGACTACTTTATTTAAACGAGAGAGAAGGGTAATGAGAAGGAAGATGTTATTTGTTTCTGATATGTGGTAACATAACTAAGAAAACTGGTCTGCATAGCTTTGCAACTTGAAAATTATATAAAATCAAGAAAAATCGTCAAGCTTTAACAAAAATCGCATTTTGCATTATCAAAGACTTTAAAGAAAGTGATTGCCATTAATTCTTCTCGTGAAAAGCTTTTAAACCTGAAATATCCTACCAACTTGGTCATTTTTTAAACTTGTAGGGGATACCAAGTGTGACCCATCTTACTCCCTCAAATTTCAAGGAGAATCGATTGGTGAAAATTCAAAACTTCTAGGGATCACCCACTTCGAGAAAAATAACTTTTCTAAACTTTACAACCCCAAAAATGCAATTTTTAAAGTCAAGAAAACCCCGTTAATTTTTACTAAAATCCTACTTTACATTATGAAAAATATAGGAAAAACTAATTGCTACCAATTTTTTTCACGAGGGCATTAAAACGTCAAGACCTCAAATGCGACCACCACGCACGACCATTACTCTTTTTATCACCTGTTAGCATTTCCTTTTCTGGAACACCAGTTGCCGGATATCCGGTATCACGTATCCGGCCAAAATCACTATCCGTTGCATCTCTAGTAATAACACTAAAAATACATTATAGCCCAAATTACTGAATCGATTTTGCTGAAAATAGTGTAGAGCTTATTCACAACCACTTTACTTACGTAACGTAACAAAGTTTAACAATGGTCAACAATTATTCATGACAGCTTCTGACTTTTCTAACTATTGTTGATCATTGTTGAACTTTGTTATGTCATGTACGTAAAGTGGTTGTGAATAAGCTCTACACTATTTTCAGCAAAATCGATTCAGTAATTTGGGCTATAATGGAATAAGCCACTATTTTAGGCCAAATATCAGATTAAATGAAATATTATATCTCTTTACACCGAACAAAGTCATCTTAACAAAAAAAAGAAATGCAGCAGAGAAGCGGCTGGAACCTCCCCATCGCGTGGATCTTTGTATTCTGTGTAGATAGTAGTCAATTCAACAGATTTTTAACCTCCCCAAACCCATCACAATTTTAAAAAAATGGGAGGTTACTGCAATCACTAAAATTTTCGAATTTGAGATAGCACCAGATCTCCACGTTTTGAGGTCTCAGGAACCCAGAAAAGTGGTTTTTAAAATGTGTCTGTGTGTATGTTCGTACGTACGTTTGTAAACACGCCACAGCCAAAACTACTGGGCCGATTTGGCTGCAATTTGGTACGTAGGCATCTCATAACCCAACTTAGATCTGAAAAGCTTTTGGAGCCAATCGTGCAACCGGAAATGCCATTTTGGCACATCAACTTTTAAATTTTAAATGCAAACCCCCATTTTTCACGTCACCATAAGAAAGAGCTTCAAATTCTGCTTCTAAAAATGTATTCATTCTTAGTGCCCTTTTGACCAAAAATTAAAAAAAAATTGATTTTTATCAGACTTTAAAATCGCGGTACAGCCCAAGCCCCTGAATCGATTTGACTGAAATTTTGCACATAGGGATTGTATTACACCTCGAAAAGCTGAACAAATTTTGAATTCCATCGACTCACGGAAAGTGTCCTTTTGGCACACCAATTTCCAAATTTAAAATTACTCAATCATTTAACCATTAAAAACAAGTTTTTGAAAGATTTATTGTCACCATCAGAAGGGTCTTCAAATTTTGGTTTTAAATAGGACAAAATTAATTCGCATTTAGCGCTGTTTGGTTCAAAAAATCGAAATTTTATAATAACAGTAAAAACACATTATAGCCCAAATTACTGAATCGATTTGGCTGAAATTTGGTACATGGAAATTAGGTGACCCGTTGAAGACCTGAAAGGCTTTTGGGAGCAATTGGCCCACGGGAACTGCCATTTAAGCATATCAACTTAAAATTTTAAATACAAGGCCTCCTTTTTTATGTCGCCTTTAGAAAGACGATCAAATTCTGGTTCTAAAAATGCACTTACAATTTCTGCCATTTCAATGGAAAATAGAGAAAAAATTCTTTCTCATTAAAAGGGAGCAGGCTGACAGTGGATGACATAAAGTGGCACTTATTGTCAAAAATTTGGCAAAAGATTAACCTTAAAAGGAACATATTGTCAAATGTGATGGGTGATGTACGAGGTGATGTCGGTATTTGTCAGAAAATTGCGAAATTACAGACGATAAGGATCAAAAAAATTCTGTTGAATTGACTACTATCTACACAGAATACAAAGATCCACGCGATGGGGAGGTTCCAGCCGCTTCTCTGCTGCATTTTTTTTTATCCTTATCGTCTGTGACTAATTTCGCAATTTTCTGACAAATACCGACATCACCTCGGACATCACCCATCACATTTGACAATATGTTCCTTTTAAGGTTAATCTTTTGCCACCTTTTTGACAATAACTGCTACTTTATGTCATCCACTGTCAGCCCGATCCCTTTTAATGGAAAAGAATTTTTTCTCTATTTTCCACTGAAATGGCAGAAACTGTGAATACATTTTTAGAACCAGAATTGGATCGTCTTTCTAATGGCGACATAAAAAAGGAGGCCTTGTATTTAAAATTTTAAATTGATATGCTTAAATGGCACTTCCCGTGGACCAATTGCTTCCAAAAGCCTTTCAGGTCTTCAACGGGTCACCCAATCTCCATGTACCAAATTTCAGTCAAATCGATTCAGTAATTTGGGCTCTAATGTATTTTTACTGTTATTATTAAATTTCGGTTTTTTGAACCAAACCGCACTAAATGCGAATAAATTTTGTCTTATTTAGAACCAGAATTTGAAGACCTTTCTGATGATGACAATAAATCTTTCAAAAACTAGTTTTTAATGGTTAAATGAGAGAATAATTTTAAATTTGGAAATTGGCGTGCCAAAACGGCATTTTCCGTGGGTCGATTGAATCCAAAATTTGTTCAGCTCTTCGACGTGTAATGCAATCCCCATGTGCAAAATTTCAGCCAAATCGGTTCAGGGGCTTGGGCTGTACCGCGATTTGAAAGTCCGATAAAAATCTTGATTATTGTAGTTTTTGGTCAAAAGGGCACTGACAGTGAATACATCTTTGGAAGCAGAATCTGAAGGCCTTTCTTATGGTGACGTGAAAAATGGGGGTCTGCATTTAAAATTTAAAAGTTGATGTGCCAAAATGGCATTTTTGGTTGCACGATTGGCTCCAAAAGCTTTTCAGATCTAAGTTGGGTTATGAGATGCCTACGTACCAAACTTCAGTCAAATCGGTGTAGTAGTTTGGGCTGTGGGGTGTTTACGAACGTACGTACATACATACAGACACATTTTAAAAACCACTTTTTTGGGTTCCTGAGACCTCAAAACGTATAGATCCGGTCTTATCTCGAATTCAAAAATTTTACCGATTGCAGTAACCTCCCATTTTTTTAAAATTGTGGTTGGATTGGGGAGGTTAAAAAGACTAAATTTTCTACTAACGTCTGTTGCGCGTCACTTTGACACTTGCAGCAACAATGCCAATCATTGTTGCTGCAAATAAACTGTAAACTCTTTTCATTTGTTAAAGAACCACCGCTAAAGGGGCTAGGTTGGCCAAGTAAAAAAAGCCCCTAATAATTATAATTTCGAGTTTTCATATTACCCATACTGCTTGTTTCAAAATTTGCAAAATCAAATTTGAGAAGTGTTTCAACAATAATGTCAACGAATGCTGTTTCCAAAATGGGAATATTTCCGGGAAAAAAATAAACGAGATTCAGGCAATCTTCCAAAATGTTTAGGACAAATTGTGCTACGGAATATAAAAAATCCAGGGAAATCTAACCCAAAGCCAAAATGTCTAGAAAAGTGTGCGGGGTCCTTTCGAACCGATACTGCATTTTTTTTTGATCATGGAATGCCGCTTTTCACCATAATCCATATGAAACACTTCAAGATCGGGACCCATTCGAAATTTCCCTTAGGATGGGGGCCCCTTTTTGGAAATAACCTTCAAAAATGGAATTATCACTTATAATCTCATAAGAGCATTAATTCTTTCCGGAAATTTTTGGAGTGCACTCCAACAACGTATTAGTCGGCCCGAGTGGAACACGAGGGCCCGATTACGTTGTTGGGATGCACGACTAAAATTTCCAGGAAATGAATTAATGCTCGAATGCAGATTCGGTAAGAAAATAGCAACGATACAGCCACAGAAATTGAATAGAAATGATTTTTGACATTTAATTTGACATAAAAATTTCCACTTATTAATTTCGTTTAGGTTGGTCTAGGTAGGTATCAAAAATTTCCAGGAAATCCTCGAGTTGCCATGGTAAACACACAGAAATCAATTTTTCTATTGGCTAATGATTAGTATCGTGCGATTTTCATTAGTAATATGATAAGTCGTCTCTTGATTGCCGCGGGTTTGACGTCCGAATGGTTGAACTACGAGTCAAAATGGTAGATTTTTTTTAGGTCAAAAAGACGCCGAGAGCTTGCTCGAGTCGTCTTTGGCCGAAAAAAAATCTACCATTGACGAGTAGTGAATCCATGAGGACTCAACAAGGCAATCAAGAGACGACGAATCATATTTTACAGATTATTTTATAAATTAACAGTATTGAAGTAGTTCCAAAGACGTTCGAATCTAGGTAGTGTAAAAATGTTGGATCATCGCTGTCAGTTGTCAGTCACTTGTCAACTGAGTGTCACGTCACAAAATAGAAGTGAAATTATTTATTTTCAACAAGATTTAAACATTTATGTTTACCTACGACTGATTACGGCGATTGAATTTTATTTTAACCGCATTATAACATTCTTGGTATGAAATTTGGTAGAATACCTAAAACTTTACAATGGAGTACTTATTAGGTGAACTCTTGTTCAGGGGCATCTACCTACTATGAAAAGAATGGACGAAACAAAACTGGTACGAAGGATATAGGAAGCGAAGACCAATTAGACGCGACACAGGAAGACCGAAGGACACCGGGGAGAGTTTATTAGAAGAGATTTGCATTTCAAAAGTTGATAAATTGAAAAAATAACTGATAGCTCAAAAAGAGGAGGACCTGCTCATATCCAGTGTTTAAAATAATGTTAAGTTCCTGTTGTTGGCTCGTGAGTTTTAGGAGAATGTTATAAAGTGCTACAAATTTACATTCCGGCGAGTGACTTTGGTGTAATTATAACAAGATACCACACAGTTTAAAATTACCCAACAATTTTCTGTACAAATCTGGTGACCGTATCTTTTTCTAAAACTGATTAAATGTTTACTTTGAGTATATTTTTACTTTTGCCATTTTTCAATGACAGTTGTGTTAAATGTCGTAGGATTACCAGTTGATTTGAACTACGACTGTCGTCTTATCACTGTAATCTAGAGGTTGCTAGGTTACTGTGAACAAAATCTAGCTTTGGATTGGTTCAATACTTAATGTATAAAATAATCATAAAAATACGAAGTTAAATCACTCGTGATTGGAATTTCTTGTACTTTTGGCTCGAAATAAGTCAAAAAAAAGGGGTAATCTTTTGCGCTAAAATGACTCTTAAGGGAGATACGCCCCCTTGCCGGTATACGTAGAATTTAGTTTTTTAAAATTTACTCGTAAAATACAATTGATACGAATCAGAAACTTTGAACATGACTAAAGGGCTTTCTTGTCAAATTTTTTCGAAGTTTTATTTTCATCACTTGCGTGCTTTTCTGGGGGGGCTTTACTCAGCATCGACATCATAATTAGGTGGCCATTGCACACAAAAAGGTGCTCTTGATCAAACTCGGTAGAACGCACCGTTTTCGAATAAAATGGATCCAATTTCTTGAGAGCGCGAAAATTTTTTAGAACAAAATTCTCTTTTCCGATTATTTGTCTGAAATTAATTACAGGGGATGATTTCTTGCTTCATTGTAAGAAGAAAAGTTCATATGGACATAGGGCAAAAAATGCTTCTTTAGGGAGTTATTAACGGCCCCTCGAAAAAGTGAATCATTTTAGATCGGTACACACTCGAAATTTTCCTGAGGATCGAAGACTTCTTCGAGGGACCATATCTCCCTGAAGAAGCATTTTTCGCCCCATGTCCACATGAACTTTTCTTCTTAGAATGAAGCAAGAAATCATCCCCTGTACTCACTTTCAGCCAAATAATTGGATAAGAAAACATTTTTTCTAAAAAATGTTTGCGCTCTAAAGAAACTGGATCCATTTTATTCGAAAACGGTGGGTCCTACCGAGTTTGATCAAGAGCACTTTTTTGTATACAATGGCCACCTAATTATGATTTTCGTACTGTTTTGGGTCAAAAATGTTTACATAAAAGATTATATTAAAAATGAGTAAAGCCCCCCCCCCCCCCCAGAAACGCACGATTCTGATGAAAATAAAACTTCGAAAAAATTCACAAGAAAGGCCTTCCTTGACACTACTAGTCTATGTTCAAAATTTCAGATTCGTATTAATTGTATTTTTTGAGTAATACTTAATAAAGGCTTATTTAGTGAGTATACAGGGTTGGTAATTTTTCGATGCTCACCATTGGGATCTCCTAAATGGTAAAAGATACGGGGTCGGTTAAATTAGAGAAAAGTTGCGCTATTTATTGATGATTAAGAATCTAAAAAGAATTCCCCTATATTTTGATTCCTTCCAAAGTTATCACAAAAAATCTGAAAATTGCCTATTTAAAGAAAATTTAATATCTTCATAACGATTGATGTTCAAATGAAACTTGGAACTTTTATATTTTTGACAGCTGTCAATTGAACAGCATCGACAGAAATTTTCTAGGCCCTCTAGATTTTGAATAACGACAGTCAACTTTTGATTCTTTTATGGCCGCCATATTGAATTTTAACACCATCAAACGCACAAAAAAATTGGTTTTTCAAAAATGTACTCAACATGAACTTCTTTGACAGATGTCAAAATTTGAAAATTGGTAAGAATAATTTGCAAAATCAGCCTAAACTTAGATGAAAAACATTTGCAAAAAAGTACGACGATTTCTTCAATCTCTTATAACATGTGAAAACAATTGAATTCAACAGTAATAAAATACGTCTTGCGGCCGTGTGACTCGGGCTTTCACGCATTTTTCCAAAAACGTTCATGTTGGTTTCATTTTTGAGAAGCTATAATTTTTCTGTGTATCCGGCGGTGTTAAAATTCAATATGGCGCCCATAAGAAAATGAAAAGTTGACTGTCTTTATTCAAAATCTAGAAGGCCTAGAAAATTTCTGTCAATGCTATTCAATTGACAGCTGTCAAAAATATAAAAGTTTCAAGTTTCATTTAAATAACATCAATCGTTAGGAAGATATTAATTTTCCTTTAAATTGGCAATTTTCAGTTTTTTTGTGATAACTCAAGAACGAATCAAAATATTGGGGAATTCTCTTCAGATTCTTAATCGCCAAGAAATAGTGCAACTTTTCTGTAATTAAACCGATCCCGTATCTTTTACCGTTTAGGAGATCCCAATGGTGAGCATCGAAAAATTACTCACCCTGTATATCGTTTCTTTATTGAAAATAGAGGGGTCGTACATGTTTCGCCTCTTTTAAAACTTAGCATACATATAAATGAAACTCGTCGAAAATGTAAGTCACATAACCAAAAATTCAAACTAATATCTTGTTGTAGAATTTAAACTGACACCGAAGATGCCGAAGAGGCGAAGCACATGTAGGTCCCCCCTTTTTTCAATAAAAAAACCTATATGCACCCACTGAATAAGTTTTTATTAAGTATTAAATTAGTGCGTACTCACCAGATTCATCAATAATTTTTTAACCTCCCCACTCCACTTCACCATTTAAAAAAAAGGGAGGTTACTGCAATCACTAAAATTTTCGAATTCGAGATAAGACCGGATCTATACGTTTTGAGGTCTCAGGAGCCCAAAAAAGTGGTTTTTAAAATGTGTCTGTATGTATGTACGTACGTACGTACGTTCGTACGTTCGTAAACACGCCACAGCCCAAACTACTCGACAGATTTAGCTGAAATTTGGTACGTGTGCATGTGATAACCCAACTTAGATCTGAAAAGCTTTTGGAGCCAATCGTGCAACTAGAAATGCCATTTTGGCACATCAACTTTTAAATTTTAAATGCAAACCCCCATTTTTCACCTCACCATAGGAAAGGCCTTCAAATTCTGCTTCTAAAAATGTATTCATTCTTAGTGCCCTTTTGATCAAAAATTAAAAAAAAAATATTTTTATCCGACTTTAAAATCGCGGTACAGCCCAAGCCCCTGAACCGATTTGGCTGAAATTTTGCACACGGGGATTGTATTGCACGTCGAAGAGCTGAACAAATTTTGGATTCAATCGGCCCACGGAAACTGCCGTTTTGACACACCAATTTGTAACTTTAAAATTATTCACTCATTTAACCATCCAAAACAAGTTTTTGAAAGATTTATTGTCACCATCAAAAAGGTCTTTAAATTCTGGTTTTAAGTAAGACAAAATTCGTTCGCATTTAGTGCTCTTTGGGTCAAAAAATCGAAATTTCATAATAACACTAAAAATACATTATAGCCCAAATTAGCGAATCGATTTAGCTGAAATTTGGTACATGGAGATTGGGTGACCCGTTGAAGACCTGAAAGGCTTTTGGAAGCAATTGGTCCACGGGAAGTGCCATTTAGGCATATCAACTTTAAATTTTAAATACAAAGGTCTCCTTTTTTATGTCGCCATTAGAAAGACGATCAAATTCTCGTTCTAAAGATGTATTCACAGTTTCTGTCATTTCAGTGGAAAATAGAGAAAAAATTCTTTCTCATTAAAAGGGAGCGAGCTGACAGTGGATGACATACAGTGGCAGTTGTTGTCAAAAAGGTGGCAAAAGATTAACCTTAAAAGGAACATATTGTCAAATGTGATGGGTGATGTCCGAGGTGGTGTCGGTATTTGTCAGAAAATTGCAAAATTAGTCACAGTCGATAAGGGTAAAAAATTTCTGTTGAATTGACGACTATCTACACAGAATACAAAGATCCACGCGATGGGGAGGTTCCAGCCGCTTCTCTGCTGCATTTTTTTGAGTAAATTTAAAAGACTTAATTCTACGTATTCAGGCGGGGGGGCGTATGTCCCTTAGGAGTCATTTTAACACAAAACGTTACTCTTTCTTTTTGACTTATTTCGAGCCAAAAGTACAAGAAATTCCAATCACGTGTGATTTTACCCCATATTTTCACGATAATCCCATTTTTGAACGTTATTTCCAAAAGGGGCCCCCCATTTTTGATCGTAAGAGAAATTTCGAGTGGGTCCCGATCTCAAATTGTTCCTTATGGATCATACCATCATGATGCAAAGCGGCTTTCCATGATCAAAAAATGCAGTGTTGTTTTGGTAACCGCTAGGACTAAATTTAGTGCCCTTTTTGTCAAAAGATCGTAAAATTTAGAAAAATCACAGAAATCGCCTTAGGTTTGGTGCAGCAAAACTTCGGTAAAGGAAATTATAAAATTTCCTTGATTTTGGTCATAGGATTGGGTTATTCAAGTCGGGAGGTTCCAGCCGCTTCCGTAGCTGGCCATTTTTTTAAACCCCAAGTGTGACCCATCCTGTTACCTCAAATTGAAGGAGAATCGATTGGTGAAAAATTTCTAGAGTGCACTCACTTGCAGAAAAGTGACTTTGCTTAACTTTACAGCCTCAAAACCCAACAAAATCGAGAAAAAACCCTGAATTTTTACCAAAATCCTACTTTGCATTATGAACAAATTTAAGAGAACTAATTGCCGCAGATTTTTCTCACGAAAGCCTTTAAAATCCGTTGCAGCCATCGTACCAATACTGCTGAAGGCCCTGCAAGACCCATCGAACAAGACTTCCGTCTGCCTGCAAACCCTCCTCGACACCCAATTCGTGCACTTCATCGACGCCCCATCCCTCGCCCTGATCATGCCCGTCGTCCAAAGAGCCTTCATGGACAGATCGACGGAAACTCGCAAAATGGCGGCTCAAATAATCGGAAACATGTACTCCCTCACCGATCAAAAAGACCTCCTCCCCTATTTGCCCACAATCATTCCCGGACTCAAATCATCCCTCCTCGATCCCGTGCCCGAAGTGCGAAGCGTCAGCGCGAGGGCCCTGGGTGCCATGGTCAGGGGAATGGGCGAATCCAGCTTCGAGGATCTCCTACCCTGGCTGATGCAAACTCTGACGTCAGAGAGCAGCTCGGTGGACAGATCGGGGGCGGCGCAAGGCCTCTCCGAGGTCGTCGGGGGGTTGGGGGTGGAGAAGTTGCACAAATTGATGCCGGAGATTATCGCGACGGCGGAACGCAACGACATCGCACCCCACGTCAAGGATGGCTACATCATGATGTTCATCTATATGCCGGTGGTGTTCACGAGTGAATTCACGCCGTACATCGGTCAAATCATAACGCCGATTTTGAAGGCTCTGGCCGATGAGAACGAGTACGTGAGGGATACTGCGTTGAAGGCTGGACAGAGGATAGTTACGTTGTATGCGGATTCGGCGATTTTGCTGCTGCTGCCCGAACTGGAGAAGGGGTTGTTTGATGAAAATTGGAGGATTAGATACAGGTTAGTGTGTTTTTTTTAGTCCCGTAGCCCTAGACTTGATATTAAAATGGACAGAGTGTAGAGAGAGAGATAAGTGTTGTCAACATGGTTGTAAGAGATAGCGCTAGAAACCACGTGACGATTGGCAAAAGCGCGTAATAAATTGCATTTGAGGACAAAATAAATGTTAATTTTGAGGTGCAGTGTTCCATACAGACATTGATTACTAAAGGATGGCCCATAAAAAACCTGATTTTTTTGTTTTTGAATATCTTCGTTAGTTTTTGTTAGAGATGGGAAATCACCCGGTGCATTCATTTTTTGCCCCCCGGTGCATTCGGTTATAACTTAAATTTGCATTCGTCATCGAAAAACAATTCTTTTGATACCAAATACACGTACATTGAACCCTTGGTTATTGTCAAAATATAGAAATTAATTTTCACCCGGTGAATTCACTTTTGGGTGGAAACATTCGTTTGCACCCAAGGCGTACCTACTTTTTGAATAATAAATTAAAGTATTAAGCTATGGTTTTGAACTTATCGTTGAAAATAGAATAGTTTTAAAATTTTGATATTAAAATGCGATTTGGAAAAGTTAATACATATCCTTAAAAATCGGTTTATAAATTATAATATGCCTCGCAAATAGTGACGTCAGCGGCGCACTCAGAAAAAATGTTTGGGAGGGGGCAACGAGAAAGAGAGGGCAGCCCCGCGGAAAAATTAAATTTAGGGGGGATGCAAATTTTTAAGCTCCCCCCCTTCCGTATGCGTTTGTTATCAGAGCGTGATGCGTTCAAGGCTTGAAATTTTCACCCTTATCAATGATTGCCGTGTTGCAAAAGCCTTCTGCACCCTACAGCTTAATTAAACTTATCATATATTTATGAGGTTTGTTTTCTTTTATTGTATAGCTGTGCTGAGTTTGAAGACCATTTATCACTTTTTATTTAAATACTCCAATGTTAATGCCTAATAAATAATATGTACCTATCATTTTTTGAAAGTATGATGTGGTTAAAGAAATGTTAGGACAGCCGGGGGGGGGGCTGCGCCACTGGTGACTGTACTGTTTGTTACTCGACACAAAGCCGTCAAATAATTTCACATTTATTTGGAAAGGAACTAAAATCACCAGGTAAACATGGCGTGTAAATGGCGCGAAATTCAAAAAAAATATTTGCACCCGGTGCAATGGTTTAACACCCAGGGAAAAAACCCATTTAGGGTGCAATGGGTGCAAAGGAGTGCAAACCGCTGCCCATCTCTAGTTTTTGTACGATATTTTTCAATCTTATGCTCGAAGTAGCTGAGGCTTGAAATTGTCGATTCCATTCATCAGATTTTAATTTGCACCATCAGTGTCTTCCTTAAGAACGTGTAACTTAACACCATTATTTAGGCCAATGGGGTGGGGTGACAATTTCACGCATGACAGAGACGTTCACACATGATCAAAATCTGTTTTTTCCTCTTTCCAAATTAACTTTCAGAAATAAAATTGATCAATCCCTCAATTTTTTATGAATTTTTTTGAAAAACGGTAATTTTCGTAATTATCACAAATTGTGAGAGGGAACGGACGACTCTTTTTTTGTATCTTCGTTACTTTCTGTCCAATACATTTGAGATTTATTCAGGACGTAACCAAAGGGTGGGCCTTTCGATTTCTCTCTTTGGGCTACAGTTAGCACCATCATTGTCCTACTTAGGAACGTCTAACTTAACAGAAAGCCCATTCCTATCGGTCTAAATCATTTAGACTAATAGGGTAAGGGATGGCCTTTCTCATTGACATATGACAGTAGAATTCACGCATAATTAAAGCCCGCTTTTTAACCTCCCCACTCCACTTCACCATTTAAAAAAAAGGGAGGTTACTGCAATCACTAAAATTTTCGAATTCGAGATAAGACCGGATCCATACGTTTTGTGGTCTCAGGAGCTCAAAAAAGTGGTTTTTAAAATGTGTCTGTATGTATGTACGTACGTACGTACGTTCGTACGTTCGTAAACACGCCACAGCCCAAACTCGACAGATTTAGCTGAAATTTGGTACGTGTGCATGTGATAACCCAACTTAGATCTGAAAAGCTTTTGGAGCCAATCGTGCAACTAGAAATGCCATTTTGGCACATCAACTTTTAAATTTTAAATGCAAACCTCCATTTTTCACCTCACGATAGAAAAGGCCTTCAAATTCTGCTTCTAAAAATGTATTCATTCTTAGTGCCCTTTTGATCAAAAATTTAAAAAAATATGATTTTTATCCGACTTTAAAATCGCGGTACAGCCCAAGCCCCTGAACCGATTTGGCTGAAATGATGAAATGGAGTTCCCCACACTTAAAATTGCGTAATCCAACGGTTAAAAAACTATATTCTAAGTGGTTCGACTTTTTTTTCAGTTCTGTTCAACTGCTGGGCGATCTCCTGTACCGAATTTCGGGCGTGACCGGCAAAATGAGTACCGAAACGGCGAGCGAAGACGACAATTTCGGCACTGAACAATCCCACCAAGCGATAATCAAATCCCTCGGTGCCGACAGGCGCAACCGAGTCCTCGCCGGGCTGTACATGGGACGCTCCGACGTCGCCCTGATGGTTAGGCAGGCCGCTTTGCACGTCTGGAAAGTGGTGGTCACGAACACACCCCGAACCCTGCGCGAGATCCTGCCCACCCTCTTCGGGTTGCTTCTCGGCTGTTTGGCCAGCGACAGCTACGACAAGAGGCAGGTGGCGGCGAGGACGCTCGGAGATCTCGTCAGGAAATTGGGGGAGAGGGTGCTTCCCGAGATCATCCCCATCCTGGAACGGGGGTTGCAATCGAAACAGGCCGACCAGAGGCAGGGGGTGTGTATAGGGTTGTCGGAGATCATGGCGTCCACTTCCAAGGAGATGGTGTTGACGTTTGTCAATTCGTTGGTGCCGACCGTGAGGAAGGCTTTGTGTGATCCACTGCCGGAGGTCAGGCAGGCTGCTGCCAAAACTTTTGACAGTCTGCATTCGACGGTTGGGGCGAGGGCTCTTGATGATATCCTGCCGGCGATGCTCAATCAACTGGTAAGTTGCCCGTTTGACATTTGACAGTTTGCTGAAACGTCACGCGAGACCCACGCGATGGGGAAGTTCCAGCCGCTTCTCTGCTCTCTTTTTTTGTGTGATTTTCCATGTCTCGGCTCCATATAGCAAAATGCTCGCAATTTGTTTTGGACTGACATTTCTTTTGCTATCCATATTTTTCTTAACATGTGGAAAGCTGTTTGTGCTTTTCCTATTCTCATTCTTGTATTTTCTTCTATGCCTCCACTGGTATCTACAATACTTCCCAGATAACATAATCTGTTAACTGTCTTCACTTCTTGTCCTTCTGTGTTCCAAGTTGTCTGGGACAGTTTATTTTCACTATCACTAGAAACACCCCACTACACCGAAACACTTGATTTTCACTGCTGACGCGTTTCGAAGCTAAACAACCTACCTGCCAAAAAACTGAGATATTTATAGGCCCACACGCGTAGCTCCACCCCTCGGCTGTGAAAGTTAGACTAATCACAGGTCGAGAAATGGTCATGCATGGGTGAACACGTATAGATATACCAAGTCCTCCCTAAAGTAGCGTAAACAGAGATGAATATGCGATCGGACCTGTATCAGCGTTCATAAGCCTCTCTCTAGACTTATAAATGACGATACTTTCCATTGCATCTAGCATCTGCACCTTGTTAACGCTACAAACTGACTTAATATTATCACTTATTCTATGGTCATTGTCTAAAGCTTGTAGGGCAACACTGGATTTCTCAGTTCTGCCATATTTAAGGTGGGCTAAGTGCTCCTTAAATCTGGTGTTGAGAGACCTTCGTGTTTGACCTACATACTTTAGATCACAATTTTGACAATTGATTTCGTATACGCCAGATTTTTCGCTATTCCCTACTTTATTTTTCGGGTGGCCTAAGAGGTTTTTTAGTTTGTTTTCAGATCTGAAAACTGTCCTTACATTTTGTTGGGCAAAAAACCTTGTCAAACCTCTTGTGAACTGAGGTTCAAAAGTGATGATATTTTTCCTTGTTGTTTATCTCTTTCAATTTTCATACCCAAACAATGTTGTATCTCTCCAAGGTCCTTCATCTTAAATTTATTCGTTAGACTCTGTTTCGTGGAATCTAATAATTTCTTGTCGCTTGCTACGATAATTAAATCGTCAACGTAAACGGCTATTATTGATAATAATTTTTTTTTCTGTAATAGACACATTGATCTGCTTTTGATCTGACAAAATTCATTTCTTTCAATGTCGTGTCTAATTTAGTATTCCATGCTTTACCGCTCTTTTTAAGACAAACTTTTTCTTGATCATTTGGAGCAACAAATCCTTATGGTTGGTTTATGTAAATCTCGTCCACTAATTCCTCATTCAAATACGCTGAAGTAACGTCCTTGTGATGTAGTTCCAGGTTATATTTTACTGCCAATCCAAGTAAAAATCTTATTGAACTACAAGCGAAAAAATTTCTTGGTAATCTATACCTTCCTCTTGGCAATAACCCTTAGCTACAAGTCGTGCTTTATAGCGCTCCACACTTCCATCCAAATTTAGTTTCGTTTTAAACACCCATTTTGTGCCTAAAATCTTTTTGTCTTTCGGACGATCGACAAGGGTCCAGGTGTCATTTTTCATCAACGCTTCGTATTCTGTCTTCATAGCTTGAAGCCATTCCTTCTCATTTTTACTGCATAATGCTTGTTTTACGGTTGTTGGATCTGATGAGCTGTTGTCAATCGTAAAATATGACACAAAATCTTGGTAAATCTTCGGTTTTATTTCTCGAGTTGCTCTGCGAAGTTGTACCTCTTCACCGGAGTTGGAATCTTCAAAATTTTCTTCATCACTTTCACTTCCGTCTGAACTTTGATTTGGTGTTTCGAACTCTTCGGGTTGTTCCACGTTCTCTGAACCAACCAATTCTTGTGGAATATTTTCGGATTCCAGTACAACATATTCCTGCTTGTTAATAACTTCTGGGTTAATTGTTTCTGCTTCAATCTTTCTTGTTTCAAAAAATATTACATCTCAACTCTTTGTTACCTTCTTAGTTGAAGGACCTTTAGTATTCTCATAATATCCCATAAAAATATATTCTTTCGACTTTGGATCCCATTTTCTTTTTATTTCCTTAGGTACATGGGCCATAGCTTCACACCCAAAAACTCGTAAATAACTGATCTCTGGTATTATTCCAGTCCATAATTCCTCTGGAGTTTTTTCAATTACTTTTTCTACGACCGTATAGAAAATAATATTTTCTACAATAGAATTCGGTTTAGAAAATGACTCATTGAAGTTCCATGCACAGAAAGTTTACTTTCTGCACTAGTGCGGAAAGTAAGTTTTTCTGGACGCTAATATTGACTCAAAATTGTTGTTTATTTATTAAATATCCACTTACAAACGCAAGAACATTAATCAATATAACAATAAAAATTATTAAATAATGAAATTATTACTCTATCGGATTATTCAGATTGACCATCTCTGGAATGCAAATCTTTGGATTGAAGATTTATATTAATCGTGCAAGACGAACAATTGTTCAATTCGATTCCAGGAACTGATGAATACTTAAGTTGGGCCTGTTTTAAGGCGACCGTTGAACTTGGGTTAAATTTGTGGATTTAGAGCCTGCAGCATCTCCAATAATTTTATGCGACACTGCTACTTTGCCTTGAACGGAATCTGCAACATAGCCCTCAGCAACCGCCGAAGACTTCCAGCCTCCAAGCCTTTTTAAGCTTAAAATATCGCCACCAGCATTAGCCAGCAATGTCGCCGACGTCCTCCGGAAACAGTGTCCAGTGTATTGAGACGGATTTGGTAATTTTAGATACTCTGCTATTTTTCTCGGTACACTTCCAATTGTATTCACTCCCACGGGCTGAACCGTACATTTTCTTTCTCTGCAGTTCACAAAAAATCTTCGGTGTTTAGTGGTTGACGGACGAAGAACAGCGTATTTTCTGTAAATAGTGAGCCAATCTACTTGTCCCTCAGTCACAGTGAATGTTCGGGGTGCATGCGTTTTTGAATCTGGTATTATAACCAGTAACAGGGAATCCTTGTCATCAATGTCATCGACTTGTAGCTTCAAGAGCTCGTCTCTGCGGCAGGCACCTGCTACGGCCATTATTACCACAACCTATATGATATTATTATTATCTAATGTCTAATTAACGTAAACAGCATTATTTTACCTTCATCATTAAAAAGAATTCATCCGGCGCTTCCTGCAAAAAGGACCCCGCACCGTTTATATGGGAAAACATATTTCGGTTAAATTGGCTAATTTTCACATATGTTGTAGTTGAAGACCTACTGAACAAAATATGTTTCGGTACCAAAGTTCGCTAATGGACAGTTTTTGAGATACAGGGTGGGTAATTTTTCGATGTTCACCCATTATTGGGATCTCCTAAACGGTAAAAGATACGAGGTCGGTTAAATTAGAGAAAAGTTGCGCTATTTCTTGGTGATTAAGAATCTGAAGAGAATTCCTCGAAATTTTGATCCATTCCTGAGTTATCACAAAAAATCTGAAAATTGTCAATTTAAAGAAAAATTAATATCTTCCTAACGCTTTCACACATTTTTTCAAAAACGTCAATGTTGGTTACATTTTTGAGAAGCTAATTTTTCTGGGTATCCGGCCGTGTTAAAATTCAATATGGCGCCCATAAGAAAAAGAAAAGTTGACTGTCTTCATTCAAAATCAAAAAGGCCTAGAAAAATTCTGTCCATTCCATTCAATTGACAGCTGTCAAAAATATAAAAGTTCCAAGTTTCATTTAAATAACATCAATCGTTAGGAAGATATTATTTTTCTTTAAATGGACAATTTTCAGATTTTTTGTGATAACTCAGGAACGAATCAAAATATCAGGGAATTCTCTTCAGATTCTTAATCACCAAGAAATAGCGCAACTTTTCTCTAATTTAACCCACCCAGTATCTTTAACCGTTTAGGAGATCCGAATGGTGTGCATCGAAAAATTACCCACCCTGTATAGCTCCTTAAAAATGAAAAAAATTGCTCTCGCGAAGCTGATGTTAGAGCTCGAGTATGGCTCGAGTCATGGCCCGCTGGTGTGACAACCATTGTTTAACATTTGTGGCGTCGTCACTAAATTCTTTCTATGGAAACGATGACTTTTCGAAATTCTTGCGCGCTCAGATTAGTTATTTTATTTGCGGGGCAGAAGATTTCTGATGATTTTAAGAACGTTTTGGTTTTTTTATTGTTGAAAAGTCATCGGTTTCCATAGTAAGATATTGAAAGAATTTAGTTGTCACACCAACGGGCCATGACTCGAGCTCTAACATCATAACTTTACTTGGCGAGAGCAATTTTTTTCATTTTTAAGGGGCTATATCTCAAAAACTGTCCATTAGCGAAGTTTGGTACTGGAACATATTTTGTTCAGTAGGTCTTCAACAACAACATATGTGAAAATTAGCCAATTTAACCGAAATATGTTTTCTCATATAAACGGTGCGGGGTCCTTTATTGATATCCTCTCTAGACAATATTCCGGACTTTTTGGGCCTATAGCCAACCGATTTGCGTTTTAAGAAAGCTTGGAGTTTTGAAAATTTGCCTAAATCAACATTATCCTGTAGAGCCATGGTAGTCTTAAGCATGGAATATGACGACCACATGGTTGATGGTTTGGCCGTCTTGCTTTTTTCTGAATAATATGCCAAAAAAACATTCTCGCTGTACTGATAAACTTTCTTTGCGTTGCACCATTCCAGAAACACCCTTCGCTCCTTTAAGTATCTCTCCTTGGATCGTTCCGGTAGTAAATCGAGGGTAACCTTTTTCGCAATTCGATCAATTTCTTCCTCAGCTTCACAATTATCGTCAAATTCGATTTCCAGCTCACATTGCTCAACATTTTCTGCCATATTTCACGTTTACAAAGAAGAAAACCGCATGAAAACAGAATTTGAAGTAATAAAAACAACGCTGTCAACAAATTATTTTTCTTGTTTAGATGAGTTGTCTCTGGTTTCTATGACAGTGCATGGCGTGCTATCTTGATAATTTCGCAATTTTCATTTTTTAGCGGTACAATTCCAAGAATTAGGTAATTGTTTGTGCCCTCTGGGCTGCGGTCGTAGAAAAAATAGTATGTAATACACGTTCGGAAATGGTCCATTGCAACACTCGTGCTGTTGCAACCCTCGCTGCGCTCGGGCTGCAATTTAGCACTCATGTTGCAATGATGCCCTTTCCGAACTTATATTACAATATACTATTGTAGGTGATCTGTTTATCAGATAGACAGCTGTTGCAACCGCTTCTGCCCAATATTCTGTCTGAAGTTCTGCCCCTATCAGGATACTTCTGGCTTTTTCGACGATGGTTCTATTCATACGCTCGGTCAATCCATTTTGTTGGGGGGTGTAATCTGTCGTTAACTGATGTTGTATACCAAAACTACTCGTCAGATTTCTCATGGATTGATTCACATATTCCTTTCCATTATCTGTACGCAGTTTTTTGATTCGTTTTCTAGTCTGATTTTCAACGAGATTTTTAAATTCAATAAACGTTTCCTTCACCTGGATCAAGGTAAAGAAATACCTCGCTCCACCAATTGAGGTAGCCTCCATGGGTCCACAAAGGTCAGAATGAATTAGTTCTAGCAAGTCATTCGATTTTCTGTTGCTCGGTTTAAATGGTTTTCTGTGATGCTTTCCTTTTATGCACGTCACAAGGTGCTTCATTGCATTTGCTCATATCAAAACCAGTAACTAATCCATTTTTGAGAATTATCATGCTCTTTCGGTTCAAATGTCCCAGGCGTCTGTGCCATAATTCACCATTTGAATTCGATGACTTAGCTAAGTAAGCATTTTCTGGTCTCGCCTGGTCTAATTTATATATTCCATTTTCTTCTGAACCAGTTGCCAGTATTTCATTTAAGTTGCTCTTAATTAGGCATCCTTTGGAGTTAAATTGAACTGAATGTCCCTGTTTTACAATTTTGCTGATGGACAATAAGTTTGCTGCAATTTCTGGTATGTGCAAAACTCCTTTTGCTTCAATACTATCCACTCCACCATTTATCAGAACTGACAAGTTAATATCTCCGACGGCTTTTGCAGGCATTTTTATTTTGTCTGCAGCTGTAATATCTACACCCTGACATTCCTTGGAATTTTTCAAAATTTCCTCACTGTGGGTAATGTGTGATGAGGCGCAAGAATCAAGGAACCATGAATTTTCCTTCAAATTTTCATTTTCTAAACTTTCTGCTGTGCACATGGCATAAAGAGCTTTATTCGTCGATGATCCTTTCTCTTCACGTTTCTTCGGCATACTTCCTTCACTCGCTCTTCGTTTTTTCGTACAGGTACTAGCAAAATGTCCGTATTTGTTGCACGCGTAGCAACGAATCTTTGACAGTTTGATTCTGTTGCCAGTACTGTGCCGGAACGGCTGGTAGGAAATGTGTTCAGGGTCGTGCAGCAGACAATCGGGGGTGTACAGCGTTTATTTGGATTAAAATGTGGCAGAGACACGGGCTGTGTGGTCGTTAATAGCTGAAGGCGTAGTTGGTTAATTTGAAGAGGTGTTAACCCGTCGATAAACTACATGTTAATAAAAATTACAAATTGTGAAACAATTAAAGGTAACCCACCTAGCACCAGGTTTCCAAAAGGGATCTTGCGATCGTCTCAATGAAGCACCCAAAGGATACCAAGTTTCTCGGCGTGGTTAATATTTTAATCTTAAGAAAAAATGACTGATAATGGTTTTTTGTGTCTAAAATTCCCGCGATTCCGGAAGCATCATGGACGAATGTCAAACCGGGCGCGGGAGTTTTAAATCAATTAGGTTAATATTGAATATGTATTATTAAATATATACCGTAACAACTGCCCCCCTTTATTTGTTGATAGGAATATGCAACAAATAAATATGAAAGTGTAATTATTAAATTGGTTTTTGACAAAAAGATAACGGGATATGTACACATTAATGTAAGTTAATGAGACAAACATAAAAATTAACATAAATAGACACAATATAAAACTTCCTATGAAGAAACATATTTCTTTAACAAGGAGGCATGGAACATTCCTCTCTCCTCGCCTGAATTCTGGACTAGAATGAATGTATTAGGGCCCACAGTTTTTTTTATTCGATATGGACCCTCATACAGGAGCATAAATTTTGCCGTTCTACCAGAGAGTGCATCGGAGATTGGGTTAGCCTTAAGTAGCACCAGATCTCCTACCGAAAAGGTGACGTCCCGATAAATATAACGTTCCCGCCGTCTAGCCGCGCTGGATTGCAAAGTACTTTTGGCCAGATAAAGGCGTACATGGTTATCTAAAGATGGAGTCTCTCTGGGGTACTCTATTATTTCGCTCAGTAGAAACTTGGGTGGTTCACCGGTTTGCAATTCTCTAGGGGTGAATCCGGTGGACTCATGAATGACGGAGTTTAAGAGATCTTGTAAGAAGGGAATCTCTAAAGCCCACCGACTATGCTTTTCAGTGCAGTACGTGCGAAATAATCGCCCCAATTCTCGCATCACCCGTTCAGCAGGGTTGCTCTGGGGGTGACGAACTGAGTTGTGCAATACCTGTACACCGTATTTGGCAAGTGATTGGCACCAACGGGCGTTGGTAAATTGTGTGCCGTGATCACAGAGGAGACGTTTGGGAGGCCCCCATTTCTCCAGATAGTCATGTGTGAACACCCGTAGTATATTCTGAGTATTGGCTTTGCGAAGGGGATACAGGGTAACATATTTGGTGAAGACATCCATACATACAAAAATGTAGGATAGTCCGGCCCGAGACCTGGGCAATAGGCCATAAAAGTCCACTGCGATGAGTTCATTTGGGGATTCTGGTATCACTGTTCCCATCTGCGGTTTAGGCATCACGGAAGCTTTGGTTTTTTGGCAGATGTCACATTGCTTAAGTATGCGTTTTACATCTCTTGACATATTTTGCCACCATACCTCCCGCTTCAAGGCGGACCAGGTTTTGTATGAGCCATAATGCCCAAGAGCCTCGTGGAAAGCCAATACAAACTCTTCCCGGCGTCCGTCAGGAACACACAACAAACAGTGTTCGTCCTCAGCTCTTCGGAGGAAAAGGAGGTTATTTTTCATAACAAACCGACGGTTCTCCTCAGGTGAACGCATAACAGCAAGCCTGATTTTCCTGAGTTTAGGATCATTAATTTGATCATCTTCAAGGTTCGAAAAGGAATTACGAAAAGACTTGCCTAGTTTGACACACGAGCAAAGCAATCGAAAACATTTGTCGGATGGTACCGGTGGGCGGCTTGGAGGGTTTCTACTCAAAGCGTCCGCGACAATGTTATCCTTTCCAGGTAAATACATTATGTCATAGTCGAATTCCTGAAGGGATAGTGCCCATCTGGAAATTCGCGGAGATAGCAATCTGCAACTTTGCAGATATATTAAAGCGCGGTGGTCACTATATACAAAAAACTTGCGCCCTATGAGATAACAATGCCATTTGTTTAGTGCCCAAACGAGGGCCAACGTCTCTTTCTCGGTTACCGCATACAATCTCTCTCGATCCAAAAGTAAACGGCTTGCATAGGCAATTACCTGCTTACGCCCGTCCACCATTTGAAATAACTGCGCTCCCAAACCAAAATCACTGGCATCGGTTTGAACACAGAATGGAAAATTAAAGTCGGGGAATACTAATAAAGTGCTGTTCTTGATCAACTGTTTAATCTCCTCGAATGACTCAACTTCTCTTTCCCCCCAATCCCATTTTTTCTTACTGCGCAACAAAGCAAATAATGGTTCAGCAATGGCCGAGAAATTTGGACAAAACCCTCTGTCAAAATTAGCAGCTCCGAGAAAAGCTTGCAATTGCTTGACATTCTTAGGCGGGGGAAAATCCTGTATGGCTTGTACTCTGGATGGATCTGGTCTGACACCCTTGGAATCGATTAAGTATCCTAAAAAGTTAATTTCCTGTACCAAAAATTTACATTTGCTCAACTTAAGGGTAAGACCCGCTCGGAGCAATCGACTAAATACTAATCTCAGATGGTGTAAATGCATCTCAAAAGACTCGGAAATTACAAGCAAATCATCGACATATGCTACAGTGAAACTCCGGAGTTCTCCCAGGATCATATCCATTGCTCTCGAGAAACTAGCCACCGCTGTCTTGAGGCCGAACGGCAGCACGGTGAACTGATATGTTTTATTAGCATACATGAAACCCGTGTATTTTCTATCGTCTGGACGTAGGGGTATTTGCCAGTAACTGGCGGATAAGTGCAGCGCTGACATGTAAGTACCAGTCGGCAGAGTCCTCAGAATCTCCTCAATGGTTCTAGGAAGCTCAAAATCCGGCACCATTACCTTATTGAGCTGGCGTGCATCGAGACACACTCTTACACTGCCATCTTTCTTGACATCTGTGGTCAAAGGGCTGCAGTAGGGAGTATTCGCTCGCTCTATAATACCCAGCTCCTCCATTGACTTGATTTGCGCATCTACTGCCGGTCGATGAGCAATTGGTATATAGGAAAAGGCTTCTTAAAAAATGGAGTAGGATCTGAAAGGGTAATTGAATGAAAATACTCGTTAGTTCTCCCCGGTACATCTGAAAATAACAGAAGAAATTCGCCCATCAACACTTCGAATTTGTTTTTATCTATTAGATTATCAATAGTTGGCAAGGAATTTGCAATAGTCTGCACCTTCTCAAAACGATTCTCCAAATGAGAGTTATTGTTCTCTGGCGAGATAGCAGTTGAAGCACAAATGAGTGGGAATTTTCTAACAAACATGGCTCGCATCTGATAACTAAACTCGGGTGAACCTAAAGGGTACTGGTCTTTAGTCAATTCGGGAAACACATACGTGCCCCCCTGATAATTAAGCTCCAAACATCTCTTGGAAAAATTAATACAAATCCCCGAAGGACGCAGCCAGTCAGAACCGATAACCACTGGGTATGCCAGTTCAGGTATTAACATAAATTCGTGATCAAACTGGCAGTTACCCTCGGCCATTGAAAATGTGAGGTAAACTTGGTGAGTAATCTTCCGGTTTTTTGATTTGAAAGCCCCGGACACTTGGACCCCTGGGGTAGGAAACATTACCAAATCCCGATTGAGCGAAATTAAACCGAAAACTTCCTGCGAAATCGCAGAAATCTCACTTCCAGAATCGATAAGGGCTGGAAATTTATAATTGTAAAGATCAATTATTACTATGGGGTTACTAGTATCTAGCAAACTATCCTCTTGGTGCATTTCAGTATCAGCAAGCAGGTCTTCTCTTGGATTATTAGAGGGAAGTATAGAAGACGGCAAATTTTTTGAACAACGTTTTATAATATTATAATCTGTCCGGGATCCACACGACCGAGATTCACCCTATTTCCATGGCGAATCATTGTTGACAACAATGATTCGCCATGGAAATAGGGTGAATCTCGGTCGTGTGGATCCCGGACAGACCATAGTGGTCCTATTATAAGCATTTATGCTCCCTGTCGCCGGACCCTGTTGGTGGGAAGGGCCTAGTTTTCCGAATTATTATAAACAATACTATTATCAACCTCTTCCTGTAACTCGGCGATCTCCTGAGAATCCTCCTCATCAGTCCTCACCGGGTTTGAAATGAAATTAATCTGTCGGTTGCGATTAACATTATTAGGCCGGTTATTAATACCGCTCTGATTGTTGGTACCTCCACCAGATATACCTGGCGGTTGGTATGGTGGCCTAACACGCGTCATGGGCGGCCGGTTATCGCGCCTCTCCTGACCAAAAGTACTTCCTGTTCCATTATTAAATTTCGAATTAGATTGCCTTGAATTCGCTTGGAAGTATTTGGCCAACCTAAGCCGTTCAACCGCATCATTTATATCGCGAGCCCCGATCAAAACCGATGATACACTCTCTGGATAGTGGGCACCAATCAGAACTACCAATTCGCACTCGGCATACCCCATATCTAAATAGCGGGCTGTCATCACCTGCTTCAAAAAATAATTGACATACCCCAGCTGACTTGAACTGTCAAACCGTCCACTGTCTAACTGGCGCCGATATTTTGCTTGTCTCAAAAAATTCCAGAAATGTGTAACAAAAGCAGTTCTTACCTCAGCAAAACTATTACAGGATGGTAACATAGTGTCCGCCCACGGTTTGGCGTGATTAACAAAAAGCTCGTGACACCAGGTAGATATTAAACATGCCGGGACATTATACATTATCACAGCTTTTTCCAGCTTACTTAAGAATTCAATTGGGTGTATAGCTTCATCGTCCCCAAATAGGGGCAAAACCTTACTTGCAGGTACTAGTGCCTGAGGTAGCGGTGGTGGTGGTGGTGGTGCCGCCCCATTATTTACAACTTGAGGTAGTATACCATTAATATTGTAATCAAAGTTACTATTATTTGTAGAGTTATCATTTCGAGGGTTATCATCTCGGGCAACAAAACGTAACCCCGGATCATTTATACCAACCTACGTGCAAAATTAGAATTAAACCTTGGATGTTCATCTACATTGAAACTTCGACCACCCGACTCATAGCATCTGCCCTCACAATTATTTCGATTTACATTAGTTACATCCGCGACATTGTTTCGAGCATTATTTTCAAAGGTATTTACTGTTTGTATTCTAATTGGTCTTCTATTCGACTCACGATCTCTTCCGGCAGCATCAGCTGGAACTGCTGGGCTTGATAATCCCAAGAAATCCCTCACGGTCATCTCATATGTTGGTGGGGGTAATCCCTCTGATGGAAAAGCTGCCGCCTCATCCTGTAGCTGGTCCTCAGCCTGGCTCTTATGTCTCGCCTGACTTCGAGTTATAACTCCACCACCTCCAGGTGTCTCCATACGCCCTCGCGTGGACATTATGCCCCCCAGATGACGTCTGCTGGGCCCACGGTTGGTCCCAAAGTTGTGCCGGAACGGCTGGTAGGAAATGTGTTCAGGGTCGTGCAGCAGACAATCGGGGGTGTACAGCGTTTATTTGGATTAAAATGTGGCAGAGACACGGGCTGTGTGGTCGTTAATAGCTGAAGGCGTAGTTGGTTAATTTGAAGAGGTGTTAACCCGTCGATAAACTACATGTTAATAAAAATTACAAATTGTGAAACAATGAAAGGTAACCCACCTAGCACCAGGTTTCCAAAAGGGATCTTGCGATCGTCTCAATGAAGCACCCAAAGGATACCAAGTTTCTCGGCGTGGTTTAATATTTTAATCGTAAGAAAAAAATGACTGATAATGGTTTTTTGTGTCTAAAATTCCCGCGATTCCGGAAGCATCATGGACGAATGTCAAACCGGGCGCGGGAGTTTTAAATCAATTAGGTTAATATTAAATATGTATTATTAAATATATACCGTAACAGTACTTTGATTAGAATACAAAGCAGACTGTTTCGGTACTCTTTAAACAGCGTTCCATGAGATTTTGCGGCGGTGGTAGCCTTTGAAATATAGCTTACCTGTCTGATTTCGAACGAAAAAGTATATTTCAAAGGCTACCACCGCCAAAAAGTCCCGTGGAACGCTATTGAAAAAGTTCCGAGCTTAGTTAGCTCGAGCTAAGTGTGTGCATGTATACGGAGTACATGATTCCGAATTCTGGGCACTATTACTGACTCTAACATCTTGGAGAAGCTTCGTTTTTATCGAATCCCCAGTTATTGGTGTGCCAGAACTTTCCAGTCCCATGAGCATTGGTTTATATTCGTCCGGTAAGCCAGCTCATCCACTCATCCTTGACTTCAAACTGCAAGTCATTTAAGTTGTGTTCTGTTGTGACTATCTTGTTGACATACTCTTCCGTTGAGCTACAATTATTTAACTGAGTAGTAACGAGTTGTCTTAATAGGCCTACTTTCCTTGTTAATCCAGAATCTTCAAAAGCTAATTTCAATTTTTCCCAAGCTTCCTGGGCGGTTTTTGCGTCTTGAATGTCAACATAATTGATCGAATCTACTGCCAATATAATCTTCGACCGGGCCTTAGTGATTTTCTTGTCGTCTTTCGTCTCTTTGCCAGTGACGCAATCCCAAAGGTCCTCGTGTTCCAGATATGCTTGCATTGCAAACTTCCAAGAATTATAATTCTCTCTACCCTTCAGTTTTTCAACAGCTGAGAGCATATTTCCCGTTTGAGCCATGACTTGGTTCTTGAAGCTGAAGTCTGAAGCTGAACTGGTCTGAACTCTCACCGCGTGACGTTACTTTTTACAAAAAATCACTTCTGGGCCCATAACCTGATGATATCTAATAAACTTGATAGAGAGAAGTAATAAGCTTTGATGACATTTATTAACTTTTAACAACAATTAGGAGAATATAATCTATGATATATATATGACATTTCTAACACAACAATTGTCATTGCCTTCTCCAGTAACTTCAAGTAGTGGTTCATCTTCAACATTCACCTGAACCATTTCTGTATTAAAAGCACCGTCACTGTTATTTCGGCTTTTAATGTACTTTTCTTGATAATTCTTAGATGATGGGAGTTTCTTTGGAGCCCTACAGTCCCGAGAAAGACGGCTTTTTCGTAAGCAATTGTAACAGGTACCATGGAACTTCTTCTTAAGTCCTTGATCGTTGTTTGAATTTCCATGTACCGCCATCAAAGCATTATTCACTGAACTGTTGTGCAGGTTAGCCTCTTCATCCAGTAGTCGGGCAGTTAGGGTTTCGATTGTTTATTTGTTTTCGTCCATTGACAGCCAGACTTGTCTAAATGACCGGTACTTCGAAGGTAATGAGTTTAGGACCTTTGTAATTATTCCACTATTGCTAATGTTGTCACCTGATTCTTTTATTTGACGACCTAGACTTTCCACCTTCGAGATATGTTGAGCAATGGAGTCTGTTGGTTCCTTTTTATATTGGTATGTAGAACCTCTCATGGACGATCATTTTCTTGGCTTCAGTTTTCAGTTCGCAAATTGAATTCAATTTATGTAATATTTCTTTGGAAGATTCACAGTTTTCTAATAGCGATATTTGATTCAGTCCCATTGAAGAAGTTAAAATACACATTGCCAGTGCATCTTTTTTGTTCCACTTGTCCACTTCATCTGCATTGGTTGCAGATAACTGGGGCTTCCAATCAGTTCCATTAACCACACCGTCCACACCCTTTGCACGTACTGCACATTTGATTTGAAATTTCCATTGTTGGAAGTTCTGGCCAGTAAACTTGGCAATTTGCACCAAATTTCCTACGTTTTCTGTCATACTGTTGCTTAGTTCAAAGTGGATTAGAAAGAAGGATCCTCCACGTACAAATTGACCTCTTCTCTTCTACGATCCTCTAAACAGGAAAACACGGCACGCACGACACACGCAAACGAACGCGTCACGCACGAACCGCTATTTACGAGAAAACACTTTGTTCCAAATTCTTCTGCTGGTTTATTCTGGAAGGCTAGCGGCGTCCTGAGCCCATAACCTGTTCAATTATCTCACTGTGATGGCCTCCAGGAACAGCAGTAAAGCAGTAAAACTGTTAACAGCTATTTTATTTATGTCAAGTACATATTCAACTGTTTCATAAACATAACAACGAACAACAATGAAGACAAAATCTTCATTCTTAACAATATCTCCTACTACCATTAGGAGATCTTTCTTATGTGTTCTTTGTATTGAATCTACCACCGTTTGTAATCTTTTATGGTACTCTTCTTTACTTATTTCCTCTTGTGCATTCGTCGTAGCGTACACGTTTATTATTGATAAGTTAAAGAATTTAGCTTTAAACATACTTACAAACTTACAAACAACTTATGTAGCTGGTAGAAACAATATTTGGGAGACCCTAAAAGCCGCCTCATTGCGAGGGTTGTAACTGTGACAATGACGCCCCGCTGCGTGGACAAACACAGACGTTTGGCTTACCTGAGGCTCGTGAAAATTTTAAAATGGCCAAGGTGGGCCAGATTTGCGAATTTTCAGAATAGTGTGATAAAGTTTCCTACTGCAAACAGCAGGAAAGAAGAAATTCAGGAGTTCCTTATACAACACGATTTATATTTTGAAGACCATTACACCAAAAAAGATTATACCTCATTCACAACCACTTTACGTACGTGACATAACAAAGTTTAACAATCGTCAACAATTACTAGAAAAGTCAGAAGCTGTCATGAATAATTGTTGACCATTGTGTTAAAGTTTGTCGTGTTACTTATGTAAAGTGATTGTGAATAAGCTCTTGACGAAATTCCAGAACGACGAAGATCCGGATATCGTCGAGTGGACCTTGGACGGCTTAAGACAAGTCATGGCCGTCAAATCTCGCGTGGTGTTGCCATATCTCGTGCCCCAACTGACAACGCCGCCGGCCAATACCAAAGCTCTGTCGATTTTGGCCTCCGTCGCCGGGGAATCCCTCAACAAGTACCTCCCGCGCATCCTCCCCGCCCTACAGACGGCCCTGGCCTCGTCACGTGGTACACCCCAGGAAGCCCAACAGGTCGAATACTGTCAAGCCGTGGTGCTGTCGATCGTCGACGAATTCGGCATTCGAACCGTGATCGACACTTTGCTCGAAAGCACCCGAAACGAGAACGCCGATCAGAGACGAGCGGCGGCGAAGCTGCTCTGCGGCTTCTGCGCAAACTCCAAGGCGCAGTACACGGCGCACGTGCCGCACCTACTTCGAGGATTGGTTCATTTGTGCACGGACACCGACAGGGACGTGCTGCAGATGTCGTGGGAGGCTTTGAACGCCGTCACGAGGACTCTGGAGCCGAAGCAACAGGCGACGTACGTTTCTGACGTCAGGCAGGCGGTGCGCTACGCCATGTCGGACATGAAGGGCACGTCGGAGCTGTTACCTGGATTTTGTCTGCCGAAAGGTATGTCATAGACTAAAACCCGAGGGGTAGTTCGCGACGCTAAATATTGCACCCTAATTTCTCCGAAAGGCAATAATACCCTTAATAGCCACTAATACCTCCTAATACCTCGCTATACCTATACTTACCTACATAATTTTTCACTAATTATTATGTTTAAAAAAGAATAATTAATCAAAAAATTATCTGCTAACTCCAAAACTATACAGTGTTAACCAAAAGCAGGGACGGGTAGTTTATTTGACAAACTATTGACATTATCGAAAAACGGTTCCTACAAAACTTGAATACGACTGTCAGGCGCATCCTTTGACGTTAATGATTTTTTTTTTTTACTTTACTTCACGGAGTGATATGATTTCATCGATCTTTTTCTTAATAACGAAATAGTTCGAATTAGGTGTCATTGAAAAGGGAAGTTTTTCACTTTATGATGCGCAAAATATTGGAGACTTTTAACTGTAGTCATTAAAATGCGACTTTTGCCTTGTTAAACAAATAACTATTCTCTTTTTTTTGCATATATCTCGTGAAATAATGACTTTAAGAACAAGCCATTAAGTAATGAATTGAAGAGTATATAATTCTCTCTAAAAAAGTTTCTATTCATTTTTCTCCTAACACCAACATTTATATACCGGGTGTCAGCGAAACCATCAGGCTCATCCCCCCCTTTTTTCCGCACATAAAATACTTCTTCAATGAAATTTGGCAAATAAATATTATGCGATAAACCGCACTCTTTGACATTTAGAGACATTTTGACCCCTCATAATAATCACAATAATTTCCAAATTACTCATTTTTTTCGAATGGATCAAGGACCTGATGGTTAAAACAGAACCAAATTAGATGGCAATTGTCTTTATTTTACAATGGCCTACTAGGATTTACGCCTAATGGTTAATTAAAAAACTAAGAATTTCATTCTTTATACATTGGTTACATGTTTCATTTTTACCGTTCGAATCATATACTACATATATCATTCAATTTCTAAGAAAATTTACTTGTCAGAAAACAATGAGTCCCCCTTGATCCATTAAAAAAATTGGTATTTTGGAAAAAACTGCGTTCCATCCTTTTAAACGAATCAGGATAAGTGAAAAACAGAAGCCTAAAATATACTTTGATGAGGTGCTTGATGGCTCTAGAATCTAGATTAGTTTTTGAGGGGTCATAGATAGCATTCTAGATGAAGATTTAAAAACAACTAAAGTTTGGAAAAAATGTTCTATCACACTCAGAATTTAATACAGAGTTCGAAAATATTAAGATAGACAGGGTGCCCCATTTAAAAATTCAATGGTAGAACCATTTCCGCTGTAACCGGAAGTGATTCAAAATGTTTATCGTTTAATACAGGGTCAACAAGGCGACGGCAGCCCATAACTTCAGAACCCTTCCAGCTAGGAAATCAATTCAAACCCCATTATGTACAACACCGCCAATTCTACAACCAAAAATTACTTTCAACAATACAGGGTGTCCCAAAACACTTGCAACGCATGGCTACTTGATTTTTTAAAATGGAACACCACCATTTTGATGCCATATTCTGGATCACCTATAACATAGCTTTACATCGACATAAGACATTCGATGTTTTAAGGCTCTGTTCTAAAGTAATAAATTTTTTTTGAAAAATTTCGATCATTACGGGTCCTTCTTAAAAAAAATCCTGAGAACTCAATTTTGTATCTAGAGAGCTGAGATTCGGTACGAATATGAAGAAAGGTCTATTCTATCTATCTAACATGATAAGTATCATTATCCCTGTACAGGGTGTTAAAAATTCTGTGTCAAGTTTGGAAAATTTCAAATATGCAAAACTCCATTTTTTCAAATGGCACCCACTGTTAATATTGTTCCATGGGGTTCGACTGTTGAATTACTTTATTTTTTATTAAGTATGTCCTACTCCTATACCTAAAGTCAATACTTCAAAAGATATTCTTTGTCTTATTTATTTTATTGAATATTCATTGTTTATGTCAATAAATGTGACAAACTGTCTGGTAACCATGTAAATAAACAATGTTAATCATAACTGCCATACAGTCCATGGCATTCTTTAATTGAGATCGTAATAATCTTCAATAAAATAAATAAGACAAAGAATATCTTTTGTATTGACTTTAGGTATAGGACATACTTAATAAAAAATAAAGTAATTCAACAGCCGAACCCATGGCACAATAATAACAGGGGGTGCCATTTGAAAAAATGGAGTTTTGCATATTTGAAATTTTCCAAACTTGACACAGAATTTTTAACACCCTGTATAGTGATAATGATACTTATCATGTTAGATAGTATAACACACCTCGTCCAAAAGCGACAGACTTCAACTCGTCGCAACTGACGGTCTGTCACTCCTCATGACTTGACACCTGTCATTCGGATTCTGCTCTAAACGCGGCGTGCTGACATAATATTTTCGCGCTGTCACATTAATCCCGCTCTCTCTCTCTCTTACTATCTTGATAACCAATCAACACGGTCCCACTGACCTTATCCTCTTTCGGAGTAACCCTTCCTCTCGAATTACTCCCAAAACATTTAAACAACTCGCCTTGATCCCCTCGACCAAGACGTCCACCTTGAGCGCCACTTAGTCTATTTTTATTCCCAGACTAAGAGAGGGAAATACAAATGAGAGAGATGCTGTGTAACTTGTGAGAGGACGACATTTTCTGTGACAACACTACTTTGCTTGCTTCAGCTTAGCTCAGGATTGCTGGTAGAGGGAGTGAGTAAGGAACATGCTCTTTCCAATAATTTAGATTGATCGCGCTGTACTAGCTTTAACTCATTACGCTCGCTGTTTTGCGGTACTTACAAATGCTTTTTTCGGCACTGCACAAAAATAGACGCCTATCAACAACAATAATTTATTTACAAACAAAAAGGCGGCTATAAAACAAAAGAACAAAAGTATATCTAGGGATTTTCCTTTTCCACCGTTGGCGGTCCTTCTTACACCGCTGTCATTCAAACTCAGCCAATCATCAAACGCCAAACTTGACGTTTTAGCCCAACATGGCCATGCGTAGTTGTACTTGGTGACGTAAAAACACAATTAGTTGCATCCTCTTGAATAGGTCTTGATTATGCCTTCTTCAGAATCAAATAATTGAATGTAGCGCGGTATTTACCTTTACGGTATGTCCTTATAAAAGGAGAACAGTGCTAGACGGAATGGGATGTCCGAGAGACCGTTGTTTAGTGAGAGCTCCCCACACCTTCACTGCATGAGAAACTCTAACGATGGTTTTTGGTGTGGGATCTTTTATCTCCTCTTCAGCTCCGGAGTATTCGTGGAAGCTTCCGTGAGCGCCCTCTATTATTAACAACAATTAAACTGGTAGCAACAATTGCCCCTCCGGCGTGACGTCTAAAAGTGAGGTTATGTGGAATTTTCGTTTTCTTTAACACTTTTTCTCTTATAGGCTTTGTCGGTCGTGTGTTTTCATATAATCATAACCTGAGAGCTTCTACTAAGTGTCCCCCCACATCTGAGAGGAATCGTAGGTGTAATTTGGATGTTTTGAATGAAAATTAAAATGTCATGGCTACTTAGATGACTACGCTCGGTGACTTCGGATAGTTCATGACCTGCAACTGCAGTGATGGGGCTTGAGTGACGTTTCTGGTCTTCGTGACTGTTCTGATTACTCTGCCTGCTATAGGAATGTTCCTCGATACAGTAAAAATCAGGAGGTGGAAATAAAAAATGAATTTTTAGGGAGCAAGTAACGGTTCACCAATTTACAAGGCATAGTCCTTGTACCATTATTTTAAAATTGGTGGACTGGTTCGTTACAATAGATAGAATAGACTTTCCTTCATATTCGTACCGAATCTCAGCTCTCTAGATACAAAATTGAGTTCTCAGGATTTTTTTAAAGAAGGACCCGCAATGATCGAAATTTTTCAAAAAAAATTAATTACTTTAGAATAGAGCCTTAAAACATCGAATGTCTTATGTCGATGTAAAGCTATGTTATAGGTGATCCAGAATATGGCATCAAAATGGTGGTGTTCCATTTTAAAAAATCAAGTTGCCATGCGTTGCAAGTGTTTTGGGACAGCCTGTATAGTTGAAAGTAATTTTTGGTTGTAGAATTGGCGGTGTTGTACATAATGAGGTTTGAATTGATTTCCTAGCTGGAAGGGTTCAGATGTTATGGGCCGCCGTCGCCTTCTTGACTCAGCCTGTATATTAGGGTGTATCGAAAAAAAAGAATTTTGGAATTTCGTTTTGTAATAGTCGCCAAAACTTGCCTTTTACTACCCTGAAAAGAAAGTTTATTTAAGGTTTTGCTATAGTTCAACGTTTTCAGCCCTCTACCGCCCCTCAAATATTATGTTATTTTGAAATCTCAAGTTTCCAATGAAAATTTTTTTGAAATGCAACATTTATTGTTTTTCTGTCACTAGTAGGCTCGGAGTAGATTTTAAAGATCACTAACAGCCGTTTTTTCATCTCTAGTTAAATTTAGCTACCTACTAGATATGGCCATTGCATTATAGTTTCAAAGACAATTAACTCATCAATCAAGTTGCTGGTGCATGCATGACAGAACTTATGTATGACAGTACTGGTTGACGTCTAAAGTTCAAACGTTAAGTTTTTGTGCGTTTTTTAGTCTTCGAATGCCCACCAAATATAGGCTACTCGAGACTATTTCTAGTGTAAATTGCCTTTGAAATATTCTTATTAACTCGAATGGGAAGCACAGAAATTCGAATAAAAAACGCACGAAAATATAACGTCTGAACTTTAGACGTCAACCAGTAGTGTCATAAGTTCTGTCATGCATGCACCAGCAACTTGATTAATTAGAGTTAATTGTAGTTGAAACTATATGGCAGTAGGTAGCTAAATTTAACTAGAGATGAAAAAAACGGCCTTTAGTGGTCTTTAAAATCTACTCCCAACCTACTAGTGATAGAAAAACAATAAATAATAAATTTAAAAAAATTATTAGTTGTAGACTTGGAATTTCAAAATAACCATTATTTGAGAGGCGGTAGAGGGCTAAAGATGTTGAACTATAGCAAAACCTTAAATAAACTTTCTTCTTAGGATAGTAAAAGGTAAGTTTTGGCGACTATTACAAAACGAAATTCCAAAATTCTTTTTTTTTCGATACACCCTACTGTATATGTTTGGAACTTTTATATTTTTGACAGCTGTCAATTCAATGGCATTGACAGAAATTTTCTAGGCCTTCTAGAGTTTAAGTAACGGCAGCCAACTTTTCTTTTTCTTATGGCCGCCATATGGGATTTTAACACCTTTGGACACAAAAAAAATTGGCTTTTCAAAAATATAACCAATCGGAGCTTTTTGAAAAAAAAATCCAAAGCTTGAGTCACACGATACCAAGACACGTTTTATTATCGTTGAATTCAATTCCGTTCACATGTCATAAGAAATTGAACTAGTCGGTGTACTTCTTTAGGTTGTTTTTTCTCTAAGTGTAGACTGATATTACAAATTATTTTCACCAAATTTCAAATTTTGACGATCTGTCAAAAAAGTCAAAGTTGGTTACATTTTTGAAAATCTAATTTTTTTATGTATCCAATGGTGTTAAAATCAATAAAATCCAATATGGCAGTTATAAGAGAATCAAAACTTGACTGTCGGTACTCAAAATCCAGAAGGCCCAGAACATTTCTGTCAATGCCATTGAATTGACAGCTGTCAATAATATAAAATCACTAAGGTTCATTTATATAGCATCAACTGTTAGGGAGTTATGTATTTTTTTTAGAATTTCAATTTTCAGTTTTTTCGGAATAACTCAGGAACAAATCAAAATCTCGAAGAATTCTTTACAGAATCTTTTATCTAATTTAACTGATCTTCTAACTCTTATAGTTTCCGAGATCCCAATATAGTGCGACATTGAAATTGGCAATAATAATTAATGATGATTTTTGACAGCTGTCAATTGAATGGCATTGACAGAAATTTTCCAGGCCTTCTAGATTTTGAATAAAGACAGTCAACTCTTTTCTTTTTCTTATGGGCGCCATATTGAATTTTAACACCGCCGGATACACAGAAAAATTAGCTTCTCAAAAATCAAATCAACGTTTTCGAGAAAATATGTGAAAGCCCGAGCCACACGACCGCAGGACGTATTTTATTACTGTTGAATTCAATTATTTTCACGTTATAAGTGATTGAAGTCGGCGTACTTTTTTGCAATTGTTTTTCAACTAAGTTTAGGCTGATTTTACAAATTATTAGAGATGGGTAAATTCCCACTTATTGAAAATTACCGGAAAGTTTCCGTTGAAAATTTCCGAAACTTTCCGGGATTTTTAGATTTTGCTTTAAATGAATCATAGGCGGAGTTACTTTCTCAAAAATACCAAATTCGTCATATTTCTCTCGACAAAAATGTGTAAATAAAGTAAATTAAATACAATAATAGTTATTTGTTTAACAAGGCAAAAAAAATAGCAGATTTACTGCCGCGGGTGAAGTTTCATAGCCGAGGCTAGGAATCCAGCCAAGGCAGTAAATCTGTTTTTCAAATCTTAACTAAAATCCTAAAATATTCTGCTTTATTCACTACACCCTTCCAATTTCTCTTAATTTTCCACTAATTCCTACTAATTCCCTAATTCCAATAGTAATTCCTACTAATTCCCCTCTATTTGATACCAAACTACCCCTGCGAAATACTCCTCGCCCGAGTGTCGGACCTTAGTTTATTAACTTGAAAAATTTTTCCCTTGTTTCTGCAGGTATAGCTCCGATTTTGCCCATCTTCAGGGAGGCGATACTGAACGGAGACGGCGACGAGAAAGAGATGGCCGCCCAAGGTTTAGGGGAGGTTATAAAAGTGACGAGCCCTCAAGCGTTGCAACCGAGCGTCGTGGCCATCACGGGACCTCTCATCAGGATTTTGGGGGATCGTTTCAGTGCCAATGTCAAGACTGCCGTGTTGGAAACTTTGGCGATTTTATTGGCCAAGGTTGGGGTGATGCTGAAACAGTTTCTGCCGCAGTTGCAAACCACTTTTGTGAAAGCCTTGAACGATCCCAACAGGATAGTTAGGTTGAGATCGGCGACCGCCCTCGGCCATTTGATTGTCATTCATCAAAGGGCCGATCCGCTGTTTCTGGAGCTGCATAATACGATCAAGAATACGGATGATTCCGGAATTAGGTGAGTGAGTGAATAATTGATGATTCTAGTGCCGCAGCACAATAATGAAGCCGATTTTTGGCGAAAGTAAAAGTTAAAACATGACGTTTCCTGAAGTTAAAACTTGAGAGAATGTTTGACATTTCCCAAGTATAAACTTGACATAATTGCCTTTGTCGCGAAAACGTCTATTTAAATTTAAGGGAAAGAAAAAGTTAAGTTAAGCTCAATCAATTACGAAAACTACTCATAATCTTGACAATAATGCAATGAAAACTAGTAATCACATCGTTTTACTTATCATTCAAAAACATTTTGAAAACCGCTTTTTTGGGTTCCTGAGACCCCAAAACGTGAAGATCTGGTGCTATCTCAAATTCGAAAATTTTAGTGATTGTAGTAACCTCCCATTTTTTTAAAATTGTGATGGAGTTGGGGAGGTTAATAATAGAAGTTATATCGGGGGAAGGTAAATATCGTGTATTCTTCTCACACATGGAATTTTATTGATTCATAATTGTTTATTGCGCCTACCACGTTCGTATTTCGTATTTCGTTCTGCGGTGCGTTTCCCTGACGGGTCCGCTGCATTCAGACCTTATGGTCCATTATGCCCGCACTGTGACAGTTATCCATTTCCTACATCAGGAACCCCGGTTCTGCAAAGACCCAGTACTTCTGCTGTAGAAACTGAATAGTGTTAATCGGGTGCTAGAAAAGCCACCCCGCTTTGCTATACCACGGCGGGTACTTCTGCTCTTTAGGGAGTTTGTTGAAGCTTCGTCCCGCGAACCCACTATAACCGGCAGGCTTTTTCAGCCCTGCCGGATACAACTGGTTTCTTGGTGTCGAAGGCAGCTTAAAGTGTACCCTTAAAAGGTTCAGTTGAGGTATCAATTTATGTCCCTCTATGTTACAAACTGCAGACATCTTCCCCCAGTGTGGCCGACGGTTCTTGGTGGACAGCCCCATCAGCCACAACTGGTTGTTGGTGCCACAGTCCCTGAGGGTCTGCCAGTGTCACGGTACCTGTGCAGCTGTGGTATCCTTTTCAATCCCATCAGTCACAACTAGTCCCTAGCGTCCTGCGCAGCACTATTATAACTACCCTTCCGTACAGACTGCAGACATCTTCCCCCCGTGTGGCCGATGGTTCCTGGTGGACAGCCCCATCAGTCACAACTGGTTGTTGGTGCCACAGTCCCTGAGGGTCTGCCAGTGTCACGGTACCTGTGCAACTGCGGTGTCTTTTTCAGTCCCATCAGTCACAATTAGTCCCTAGCCACAAAAGTCTGATAGGTCCAGTTGTCAACCTGTCCCTATCGCAACCGCGAGGTATTTTTTATTTTTTTTTCCCTCCGTACAGACAACAGAAGTATCAGTCTTCCAGTCCCTCTGTTCAGACTGCTAGGTCCCGAAGTCTCAGAGCAGCTATGGGTGTCCTTCGACCCCATTTGCCGCATTGAGGCCTCCAGTATCCTCTTAAATCTGGTCTGAAATTCCCAGTTAACCCCGGGAATTCGGTCCGCCCTCATTCCCTGAGGGTCTGCCAGTGTCACGGTACCTGTGCAACTGCGGTGTCTTTTTCAGTCCCATCAGTCACAATTAGTCCCTAGTCACAAAAATCTGATAGGTCCAGTTATCAGCCTATCCCTATCGCAACCGTGAGGTAATTTTTTATTTTTTTTTTGTCCCTCCGTACAGATAACAGAAGTATCAGTCTTCCAGTCCCTCTGTTCAGGCTGCTAGGTCCCTAAGTCTCAGAGCAGCTATGAGTGTCTTCCGACCCCATTTGCTGCATTGAGGCCTCCGGTACCCTCCTAAATCTGGTCTGAAATTCCCAGTTAACCCCGGGAGTTCGGTCCGCCCTCATGGAGCCCGGCGCATGAGGGTAAGGCTATTACTCTGAGAGGGCGCCCGGTGTCTCAGAGGGGTTGGTTCGCGGTAGCGGCTTTGGTACAGACACGTGAGGGTTTTAAGCCCCAGGTCTGCACGTATGGCCGTAACTAACCAGCGGACTGGCCATTCCCCTATCCACCACCCGGGGACGCGCCCGATGGGCACCCAACCGCACGGGGCCTACCACGTTAGAACAAATACTTCAATAATAAGTGAATTCCTGCAAATGACAGCGATGACAGCCAAATTAAACAACTGTCAAGTTTCAGCGTAGCTCGCGATCTGTGTTATAACATGACAGCTAAAGTTATAACTTTAAATATGGCGGAGCTTCCGGTAAAGATAATGCTAGACATCGCGAAAATGTCAACAACTGTCAAAGTTTTAACAAAGTTAAAACTTTTCCATCGCCACAAATCGGCCAGTCACTTTTGTTTTAGCTTATTCGATCGCTCCTCAAGTCTGTCCGTCGGATAAATTGAAAGTAGAGATGGGTAGGCGGAAACTTTCCATTGCGGAAACTTTCCAAAATGGAAATATTTCCGGAAGGAAATATTCTCCGATTTTTGAATTTTGCGCCAAATTTAACGTTTTATGCGTTTTATCAACCTAAAAATGCCCTGCATAAGTAAAATTTGGTAAACATCTTGTTAATTCTTGCTGTGATCTGCATAAATAATGATTTACTAAGACTTAATGTATGTTAAACTCCTAAATGGGCCTATTATACGGTTGTGTGTAAATTCAAGAATCCGTTATAAACTGCAACCCTAACGTAACTCCTGACCTTAAAAAATTAATTCAAACGGAACCAACTTGCCTGGCAATCGACCTCAATTGCTATTGGTTCGGCACCGAGAGTGAAGCGCGTGACGTATACTATTCAACAATCAGGATTGGCAAAACAATCGCGCTTACAAGGTGACAAGGTGACTGGATCTTATCACTTTACGTCACTATCCCCGCCTACTCGCCTGCGTTTGATCAGGCTCAGATTTCTTCAAACTTTCAAAATTTTTTTAGAGGTCTACTAATGGGAATATTCCAAAATAAAAAAATACGGGTATTTTTATTTTGTGTAGATTATGTAGATTGATATTCACTAATAAAAAAAATCGCTGTATAGGCCCATTGATGATTTTAGTGCAGTAGCAGAATGCGAGGCACTCTTGTTTTAGCTTATTCGCTCGCTTGCTCGCTCGATCGCTCCTCAAGTCTGTCCGTCGGATAACTTGAGAGCGAAAGCAGATATCGAGCTGAAATTTTGTGCACGGGTGTATACCTGGAAAATCTCGGCGGGGATTGCTCTTGGGTCATATCGGACCAAGGGGGTGGGAGTTAAAGATGAAAAATCAAAAAATTATTAATTACAATAACTCGAGAACAAATAGGGTGGCAATTAGGGGCTGCAACTCGAAATTCCGCTTAATAAGTATTGGTCGAAATTGGCGTCATTCGATAGTCTTCCATTAATGATTCAAAAAAGGTGTCATTCATATTTTGAGAAAAAGCATCCTTAAAGGCGCTGCAACCCCTAATAGTCTTATAATAGTCGCAGCGGTAGGCAAAAAAAAAACGGCAAATTGTGATACAAGCAAGCGGTTTGGTACATAGCTTCCTAGAACCCATTAGAAACTTTTGACCCGTTGTTTTTGGAAATTCGTCCCTTAGGGTTCGAAAAAAGGGTCTCTAAAAAAAATCAGACTTTTAATATATCCGCAAACAACTGGAGTTTGGTGTCATCTTCTACTAATTTCAGCTCTGCAAATTGAATGGTAATCTCATTTTTCCGATTAAACTAGCCATTTAGGTACGAAGACCCAAAAATGGTACTTTTTTACAATTTTGGAACGTGATGTTATATACAACAGTTTGAAGCACGTTAACGTTTTCAAATGTGATAAAAAAGCATGAAAGGTACATCAGCTCGCCGGCGCACCCTCAGGGGGGGGGGGTCCGGCGCCCCGAACAGAAGATCCGTATAAGAGCATGTTGATTACAGCTAGCAAAGAGGACGGTATAGAGGATTCTTCGCATCCGTATTCGAAATTCCCAGCAAACTCAAGTTCTGTTCGAGATATGTTTTTTCTTAATCCTTTTGAGAAGTGATGAAAAGCCAAGGCATCCTCGTCTTGATCTTCCAAATCCAAATTCGCAATAAAGTTTGCGTTAGATGGCATTAAAACATATTCTCTGCCTGCCTTTTCTGCTTTAAGCCCCGGAAAATGGGCCAAAATTTTTTGACGAAATCTAGTTTTGTGTTCTTCAGCAATATCACTCTCGTTCACGCCAAGAAGCTGCGCTAGTCTTGAATGGTACATTTTGAATAAATCGACCATTTTAAAGACATGGGCCGTATTCAGCGCCCTTTATTAAAACCGTGATTAAGCCTTGATTAGCTAATAACGTTATTAAGACTTAGCAACGATTTTAGTGATGGTCCTATTCAGCGCCTCTTTTAAGACCGTGATTAACTAATAAAGCTTGTTTAAGAAATGAGAGCTGACAACATTGCAATTTTTAGGACATTTGACAAGAGTGAGGTTAAAATTAATGTTTACGAATCAGGAAAAATGAAATACAAGCATTTCAATCAGTTATTTATTAGGCAATGCACTATCAATTATTGTGGTTTAGCTGTGAAACGTGTGTTTACGAGTAGATGCCCTCCATGAGGGAAAAAGTGCCCAAGACGAAAATTTCAGCGAATAACGAAAACTACTGTTCCTAGTACTGTTTGTCGATGGAAAGGTCACGGGAGAACCTAAGCACTTCCTCTCCACCATGTTATCATATTCGTGATTCAACTTTAGGCCTTTCCGATTGCAGTAAATTAAGAACCATGCACCATCTGGAGTTTTTATATCTCGAGCATACTCAAGAAGGCTGAATTGTGTCCGAGACAAGTATTTTGGTTGCTGCTCCACTGAACGAAATGTAATCTTCCAGCTCTGGGATTCGTGGCTGTTGGCTTGGCCGATACCTTGCAAATCACCTTCATCTACAATTAAATTTGTACTGTTTATAAATTTATAATGAATGCTATTATGAACTCGGTCACAAATATTAAAAAATTAGACAACAATAACCTCAAATTTATTAATTAAAAATCACTTAGGTACCTGTTCAATTTGGCCGGAGTCTTTGGCGAAGCACTTCAAAGCAAGTGAAACTCAGAAATATTCAAAATTTTTAGCTTTCAGGTAGGTATCTTCCTTTTTCATTGTCGTCTCCGTCGATTTCGGGAGGATGTTAGGATTTCCACTATATCACGCCTGAAGACTGCAAAGGGGCTTACGGAGGTCGAACATTTCGAAAAAGTTCAAAATTCACAAAATTCTTCCAAAATTTTTCACTAATAAAGGTCTTAAACATGCTCGGTACCGTGTTTAAAAATCGTTATTAAACTGACAGTTCGCGCGTCGGTAATAGAGCTTGATTAGTGCTAATCAAGGTCGTATATTTTCTGTTTCACATCGTCTAAGAGCACCTTTCCAAGTGCCAGTTTGTTTGCAAACAAAACATATGTCGTTTTTTAAGTTAGGAAATACGGCAGTCAAAGATCGCGTTTCTCTTCTTACAGCAGATGGACCTGGCTCAGATTGAGAAGACTCACCACCAGTGTCATTTATACCACCTACTGGTTCTTTTTGTGTCAGACCTTTTTGAACATACGCCAGGATGGGCATAATAATTAATAAAATAAATAGATCTATGTTTTATAAAATATGTAGGTTTATTTAATAGCTTATTACAATATAATATGGGACCATTAATGGCGAAAATTCGTTAAAACACATCAAAACTTGAACAATAAGTAACATGTAAGTACTTGCACTATCACTAGAAACACCCCACTACACCGAAACACTTGATTTTCACTAGTGCATTTTTCCACCGACTATTAAATTAAATAATAATGTGCTCCTCTCGTACGCATTTCTCCACGCCTTTCTCTGTTGTGTTGGAAATCCTGGTCAATTTGCGCTGATTCTGAAATAAGACAATTACGAATTATAATAGATTCCAGGCTCATTAGTCATTAATAAGACGGAAAATTTTACATTTACAAGAATTTTCAAAATCGATCATGAAATATCAATAAGAAGTATTACCTAAATGTTTATGATGGACGCATTTAATTGAATGTGAGTGAATTTTTGATCGTGAAATGCAATTTCTAAAAAAATGTAGGTATACTCTTATGACTATAGGTACTCATGATGAGCGTTACAAACCTTTGTTTGCCTTTGTGCTGATTGCTGATGATGTCACGATGTTTGTAAAGACGATGGCCAATTGGTCTGGAATTCTAAAATTTCTTTATGATGCACTCACGTTAACACCTCCACGGAAAATACTCCCAATAATACACAAATGGATTTAATTAATATATTGGCATACCAACCATTACACATGATCCAGGGCAAATTTCTCGTAGAGACTAACTTTAAACCTACAAGTGTCCCTGTTCCTCGGACTACCTGCGTTTACCCTCCGCAAGTGGACAAAAGAGTCGCAGCAATAAATACCATCTGCAGTCTGCACGACCTTGCATTCCCTAGTCGGCTAAATAAATAATAATCACAACACTTAATTGTTCATCAGCCCAGATTCATTTCGTTCCATTTGGTTGTTCAATCGGCTCGAAAATAAAAGAAAGTACCTGCATTATATCTCAAATAATTCATGTAAATTTATAGATCTTGCGGAGACTTTGTTAATCATAAGCAGCACAACGGTTGTATTTTCATTGCTGCATTTCAGGGATGCAAACTATTTTACAAAAATTTTGGTTAGTCCGTAAAAAGTACGAAAGCGAACGTCCATAGAATCTACATTATTAAATTCATCATTCATCCGAAGACTGTTTATATAGGGACGCACGTGGAACATCCTACTTAAGTCTCTTCAGAAACAATCCGTGATCGAACGTCCACTGTACGGCAGTTTCTGTTTCGTCCAGGAACGATACGTCTGAAAACGTACATGCAATGACCTTCAGCGGACGTCCAGAAACCGTCGAAAGATGGACCATTACTGGGTATTCTGACTATTGCTTTACAGAGAGCAATTCAGGGACAAACAGATGCAGTCTGTTTAATATTACAATTTTTACACAGCGATGTAAACATTTTACAATTTTTTTTGTTTATCCGTAAAGAGTTCGAGCGAAAACGTCCATTGAATGTACATTATCGGTTCATCCAAGGACTGTTTATATAGGGACGTACATAAAACGTCCTAAGTAGGTTTATTCGCAAACAGTTCATGAGCGAATATCCATCGTACATCCATTTTTGGTTCGGTCAGGAACCGTCCAGCTGAGAACGTACATAGAATGTCCGTTTGATGTTCGTTCGAAAATCGTCCGCAAATGTACGTCCATGATACGACCATAAATAGTACGGTCCCGTACAGGACGAATATGGACGTTTGGTGGACGTCCAGTCGCCGTCCTGTGTTACTTGGGAACAGGTGCTGCCACAAGCAATTTAGGTTTACCCATACTTTTTACAATTATTTTAGAGCTGTTAAGAAAGAAAGTGTGACGATAAGCAAAATTTACTTTGAACTTTTCACAACCTCAGCATCCCTGGAGTTACATTTTAGTCTTAATAGGAAACGGGGTATACTAAATATTGAATATTGAGACAATGATTATAATACAGCACCCACTTAAAAGGCTATTGTCTCCAATTAAAAATACCTCTGCCAATAAATAATGTAATAAATAATAATTATTGCCTATATAATAATCGTTAAAATTGTAACGCCAGGAAATTGGTGATTGTGAGTTATTAAAAAGAAATATTGAATAAACAACCTCACTTACATGTTTAGCAGCCGCCGTGCAGTGGACACTTCCCGATTTCGTACAATTAAACTCACAAAAAAGTCTTCCAGGAACCAAGGGCGCGCATTGCCGAATCGTCAAATATTGTTTATAGACGGCTTTTTTAAACTTTTGCATTCTTCGATGCTACTAATTAAGATCACATGTTTATATCCATAAGTGATTTCTGTATTTGTCACTTTACCCTAATTCACCGACATATGCATTTTTTTTTTGAAGAACGGTGTTAATTTCTACTTATTCAATCTTGGAGGTGCTTCCTTCCAAAATGTTTGAAAGTGTTTTATTATTGAAATAATATTAGCAGATGCATACTTATTAATTTTTACACATTTGTATATGCCAAATCACTGAAAATTGGTGAATTTATATGACGGTCACGAAAACCCAAAAATGCTGCGATTTTTGGCCGTAGCGCCCAAACGGCTGCATCAATCGATAAACTAAGATTACCGTTCGTGGACTGGTGTAGGAGCAAAGGGTACCCAATCATACTAGGATGTGACGCGAACGCTCACCACATTGTGTGGGGAAGCAGCGACATCAACACTAGGGGAACGGCACTTTTAGAGTACATTACCGCCACGGGGCTGGACATCACTAATCGAGGTTCAGAACCGACCTTCGTGACGAGCGTGCGAAGAGAAGTAATCGACATCACGCTCTGCTCGGCTTTCTGGGCGGAGCACATCAAGGAATGGCGAGTATCGAGTGATCCGTCCTTGTCGGACCACCGGTATATCGAGTTCAAAATCGCTGTGGGCAGCCAAAGCGGAACCAGATCCTATAGGAACCCGAGGGCAACGGATTGGGACTCTTATCGAAGGGACCTTTCCGCAAAGTTATCGGGGAACAGGACCAGACCCAGGGATAGAAGGCAGCTGGACCTTGAAGTTGAAAGGCTTCAACGGAACGTGCTCTCTTCATTCGAAGACCATTGCCCTCTAAGAACTGTCAAAGAGAGCCACAAGACACCTTGGTGGAATGGGGAACTTGAGTCACTGCGGCGGGAAACACGAAAGAGGTTAAACCGAGCAATGCGGCTGAATCAGCACTCCGACTGGGACGCCTATAAAGACGCCCAGAGGAGATTCAAAAGCCTCATCAAGAGGAGGAAGAGAGAGTGCTGGAGGAACTTTTGTGGCAACATAGAAGGTCTACCAGAAGCGGCTCGACTGAAGAAACTGTTGGGCCGGGGTGCGGTCTGTCTGAGAGCTCTTCGGCTACCGGACGGCTCCTTAACGGAGACGTCCGGGCAGGCCCTCGAGTGCCTGATACGGACGCACTTCCCGGGCGCGACAATAGGAGGGGACTTACCCGAGGACAGCCGGACCATCAAGGACTGGAATATGGCCTCGGAAATAGGCAGCTATAAGAAGATTCGTTGGGCAATTTCAACCTTCGAACCATTTAAAGCGGCGGGACCTGATGGAATCTTTCCAGCCCTCCTCCAGGAGGCTGGCGAGTCCATCATAGAACCACTGTTCCATATAGTGCGATGCTCAATCGCGCTGGGGTACATTCCTAAATCCTGGCAGTAAGTGAGAGTCGTCTTCATACCTAAAGCCGGCCGAACAACCCACGACCAGCCAAAGGATTTCCGTCCAATCAGTCTGACATCGTTTCTTCTGAAACTGAGTGAAAGGCTGGTAGAACGACACCTGAAGGAGGGGGTACTAGTCCAACGACCCCTCCATCCGAACCAGCACGCATATAGAGCGTGCAAATCAACGGAGACAGCTCTCCATCAGCTTGTTTCAAGAGCTGAGGACGCTCTCCGGGTGAAAGAATGGGCGCTCGCTGCCTTTCTAGATGTCGATGGGGCTTTCAATAATCCCACCTTCGAAGCGCTGTGCGCCGCTGCGACAGAATACGGCATTGACCGGACCATCGTAAGATGGATACGGGAGATGATCAGTAAGCGTCGTATAACAGTCTCTCTACAGGATACCAAACTGGAGGCAACAGTGTCGAGGGGCTGTCCGCAGGGCGGAGTTCTATCTCCGCTACTGTGGTCGCTACTCGTGGACGGTCTCCTAAGGGACCTGAACGGAGAAGGGTGCTACGCTCAGGCGTACGTTGATGATGTGTGCATTGTAATTAGGGGCAAGTTCCTGGGGACAGTCACAGCCATCATGCAACAGGCTCTGAACAGAGTTAGCAACTGGTGCGAGGGGCGATCCTTGTCGGTAAACCCGAACAAGATGGAATTGCTCCTCTTCACTAGGAAAAGAAAGTTGGACACCGTAAGATGGCCAAAGCTGCAAGGGGTGACCTTGGGTCTGGCCGAGAGAGTGAAGTATCTGGGAGTAATCCTGGATCCGAAGCTTTCTTGGACAGACCATGTAGAGTCACAAACAAAGAAGGCCTGTGCGTCCTTATGGATGTGCAGGCGTTTCTCCGGCTCCACTTGGGGACTAAAACCGCAGGTGGCGTACTGGTTATACACAACCGTCGTGAGGCCTCTGGTCACGTATGGCGCCCTGGTCTGGTGGCGCTCCACGGAACGCGCTAATACCAGGAGTGCCCTCGGGCGAGTGCAAAGGCTGGGATGCCTAATGGTGACCGGTGCTATGAGAACAACTCCCTCAGCAGCTTTGGAGGCGATTCTGGCCCTGGAGCCGCTGCACCTCAGAGTGCAGCTTTCGGCCCGGGCCTCAGCCTTCAGGTTGCAGGGGATAGGAGAATGTCGAGCGGGAAGTGAGGGACATCGAAGTGCACTCACTCTACCGGGCGCGGATGAGGCTGTCTTGCAAATGCGCAAAGACAGGATAGAGCGTCGGTTGCGCTTTAATGACCCATATACAACCAGGATCCCCTCTAGGGAAGACTGGGTCGATAAGGGTGAAAAATTGCTCACACCGCGGGGCTTAGTCTGGTACACAGACGGGGCCAAAAACGATCTGAGCACCGGCGCAGGATTCACTGGGGGGATGCCAGAGGGACGAGTGAGCGTACCTCTTGGCAAGTACCCCAGTGTATTCCAGGCGGAAATATACGCAATTCTGGTGTGCGCTGAGGAGAACCTACGTAGGGGCTACTCTGGCAAGTACATCTACATCTACAGCGACAGTCGGGCGGCGCTCGGGGCTCTGAACTCCGTGGAGGTGAAATCCGGCCTCGTTAACGACTGTCGAGACGCATTAACGAAGTTGGCTGGAAATAACAATTCGGTCAACCTGGTTTGGGTTCCTGGGCACTCAGGAATCGCTGGCAATGAGGTAGCTGACGAACTGGCAAGGGAGGCATCGAACATGCCATACCTGGGACCACAACCAGCACTCGCTGTGACGGAGAGTGCGTTGCGGAAGGAGCTAGGAAACTGCTCAACAAGCAATTTCACTCACACTGGGAAAATGCACCGGGGATGAGGCAAGCGAGGGCCTTCATTTCTCGGCCCTCCTCGCCAACAGCCCAACGGTGGTTTCTCCAGTTAAGCCGAGAGCGGCTAAGGAAAGTCGTGGGCGTCCTGACAGGGCACTGCGCACTCAAACGACACCTTCATCTAATGGGACGTTCTGAGGAAAGCACTTGTAGAGTGTGCGGAGAAGAGGAAGAAACGCCTCTTCATTTACTAACCGAATGTGGCCCGCTCGGTCACAAAAGGCTTAGGGAACTGGGGGCTGCATACCCAGCCCCTGCGGAAATATACTCACTCTCTGCAGCGGATCTACTGGCCTTCATAGAAGGGACGGGGCTTCTGTAGAGAAGAGGTTGCAGTGCGGGCATAATGGATCATAAGGTCTGAATGCAGCGGACCCGTAAGGGAACGCACCGCAGAATCGAAATACGAATGCGAAGATTACCGTTCAATTCGCAGAGCCTAAATTAGTAGAAGATGACACCAAACTCGAGTTGTTTGCGGATATATTAAAAGTTAGATTTTTTTAAGATTTTTTTTTTAGGGACTTTTTTTTCGAACCCTAAGGGACGAATTTCCAAAAACAACGGGTCAAAAGTTTCTAATAGGTTCTAGGAAGCTATGTACCAAACCGCTTGCTTGTATCACAATTTGCCGTTCTTTTCTAAATAAGTGTGTGTACCGCTGCGACTATAACATGCAGAAACACAAAAATACGAGATAGTGCAGGGAATTCGACCAGGAAATCGTCAAAAAAATTTTTGTAGGTAGAACCAGGTGAAACGCATACGAGTCGATAGAGAATGTTTTTGTGCATTTGAAATGGACTTTTACGACATTTTCCTGTGGTCCGGATTTTTGGAAATTACGAAAAATCAAGAAAATGTGAATTAATTGGAAATCATGTTTTTAAATACCGTACGTTTCATTCCAGGCGCCGTATAGGGAAATAACACGGGAAAAGTGTTTTTATTTTTTGTTTGCTCCTGAAACTGGTTCCGGCTAAATCTGAGTGATACGGTCAATGGGCCTCAGTGTCCTCTACGCATGAAAAAAAAATGGTCCTGAAATGCCCCCTTGTTAAAACGGGAGGGCCGGTTGAAAATTGGAATTTTAAATTTCGCGGGCGTCAATTCAGCGCTGTTTGACATCTCCGAAAACTAAACTTCCAGGAGCGGCTTTCGCAATTTCTTGAGTTTTCGATAACGTCATTTAATTACTTTTTGGAATTTCTACAAATTATTGAGTGAATTCTGAGACGAAATAAACCGGCGCATTTTTGCAATAGTCCCAGAGAGTCTTGGTGTAAGAAACTTTACTAAAGAAAAGACCCTATGAAGGTAACCTCAAAAATTTTGTCTTTGGCTCCATTTGGCTCTTCGCTACAACCAGGCCGCATTTATTAACATTTTAATTCTCGAGGTAAGTCTCTGTTTATAGTTAAATCAGTCTTAATCGTTGTTTTGCTTCAGTTATGAATATTTTCACTGGAATATCACAGACTACGAGAAGGGTTGGTTCAATGAGGAAATAGCCAATATTCAGTTACCATGAACCTGGTACCAAATTCTGTTAAAGAATAACAATATGGAGAGCCACTAAGGGCTAGGTAGCACAGAAGGCAAGGTGAAGGTCTTAAAAGTTGGTGTGTCGATAGACCTTACGAGTCACAGCGAAGACAAGGATGGTTCTGATATTTAGGGTGGATACGCCTTACCAAGCACCTGTAAGGCTGATGGAAATGGCACCTGCAGTCTCCACTCCAAGGCCTGGAAGCTGGTGGTGATGGCCTTGCCTAGACTAGAGGCTTCGGCTGTGCCGAGAAATCTGTTGCAGGAGTTACCATACCCTGCTTGTCCCCTGGGACAAGATGTGCCTTTGCCCCAACAGTTATTTAACCGCGGAGTGCGTGTTTGGAGTGTGGATGAAAATATGTAACTGGCTTGCCAAATTTTAACTGTTTTTATTCTAAAAATGTTAATAATTAATAAAATAGCATACCTAGGTCTTATGGGCCTTATTTTCTAGAAATTTTAGTTGATAATTCACAATTTAATGTTGAAATTTTGAATAAATTTTTGAATAATCAAATTAGCGACTTTATGACCGCTACATGCTGTACCGACTGCTCATAAATGAAACAGTATAACTTAGATAATTATTGTCATTACAATATCTCTTGAAGATAAACACATCAAAAATAAGCTGCTGCAAAAATTTTATTATTTACTTACTATTTATTTTATTTGTTATTAGACTGGACTGTAAGGTGAGAAAGTAATAAATTTCCTCGCGAGGATTCAATTTACAAAACAAATATAGCAAAACATAATTAAGGGGGCGGTGGTAGGTTGCAAAATGTTCATGAATATTGGCCATTTCCTCATTCGACCAAGCCTTCTCGTAGTCTGTGATTCCAGTGAAAATATTCATAACTGAAGCAAAACAACGATTAAGACAGATTTAACTATAAACAGAGACTTACCTCGAGAATTAAAATGTTAATAAATGCGGCCTGGTTGTAGCGAAGGGCCAAAGACAAAATTTTTGTGAGGTTACCTTCATATAGTGTCTTTTCTTTAGTAAAGTTTCTGACACCAAGACTCTCTGGGTGTATTGCAAAAATGCGCCGGTTTATTTCGTCTCAGAATTCACTCAATAATTTGTAGAAATTCCAAAAAAGTAATTATTGACGTTATCGAAAACTCAAGAAATTGTGAAAGCCGCTCCTGGAAGTTTAGTTTTCGGAGATGTCAAACAGCGCCGAATTGACGCCCGCGAAATTTAAAATTCCAATTTTCAACCGGTCCTCCCATTTTAACAAGGGGGCATTTCAGGGCCATTTTTTTTTCATGCGTAGAGGACACTGAGGCCCATCGACCGTATCACTCAGATTTGGCCGGAACCAGTTTCAGGAGCAAACAAAAAATAAAAACACTTTTCCCGTGTTATTTCCCTATACGGCGCCTGGAATGAAACGTACGGTACATAACTCGACGTGTCTTTGAAACTATTTAAGGTAGCCACATGACTCTTTTTTTATTTGAAAGAGAAAACTACAGCGCCGCTAAACGTGCAAGCATAATGGCGAAAAAGTCTAAAAGGGCTTACGATAATCTGCTCATGCATTAAAATTTTTGACATGCGAGTGAGGTTACCAATTTTTTGAATTCTCCAAAGTGCCGGTTACAAAGTAAAGAGAAAAGAATGAAAAAGTTTTTAGTAAAAGAAGCAACTCGCTATTGGCAATCGTTTAGGCGCTACGAATTTTTCTTTGCGGAGATTTTTTCACGGACGCGCGCGGTGGCACGCGATTGCCTTACTGAAGCAGTGGCAGCATCGGCATTGCCATATATCGCGGCAGCGCTTGAATAAACATATTACGGAAAATGAAATATTCCCAGAAATATTATACAGGATGTCTCAGAACGCTCGCACCATATTTTAATGAAGTATTCAGGATAAAATTTTGAGTCGATTCGTGTTTTTGAAAATTTCCAGGGTTCAATAGTTCACGAGTTATAACAGATTTGAGAGGACCAATCAGACTTCAGCTCTGAATTGCTTCATACGGTAATTTAATGTTAAATGCACTATTTCCTAGGTAACAAAATTGTATCAACGAAAATTTGATATTGTTGTATCTTGTTACCTAGGAAATAGTGCATCTAACACTAAGTTACCTTATGAAGCAATTCAGAGCTGAAATCTGATTGGTCCTCTCGAATCTTTTATAACTCGAGAACTATTGGACCCTGAAAATTTTCAAAAACACGAATCGACTCAAAATTTAATTATTAATAATAACCTTTATTGTCCAACAGTGATTACACCAATAACAGGACAACATGCACAAAGTATTAAATGAAACAAAAAATTCAAATTAAACAAGGAATTGAAAGTAAAGTAATCGAATGATGACAAAGTAAGTAAGTAAAGAGAGAAAATCATGGAATAATATCTAAGGATAATCCGCATTGGAATACAAATAATAAGCATCGATTAACATTCGCAGACCCACACAAAAAATGTCACACGAACTAGCGATGAAATTAAAAACACGGCACATCACGTGCAAAGGGGAATAATACAGGATGTTGGTATTACATTTATTTAAGTGAAAGGCAATCTCCTGGCGACTCGTTAGTCTAGGAACATATACATTGATTTTAGACAGCAATTCAGAACAGTCAATCTTGTTATTTAGTAATTTATGCAATAGAGTTAAGCACGAAACTGACCGTCTAAATTCCAGTGAACATACATTGAACCTTAGTTGAAGCGAAGCATTTGACACTCCCTGGGGGGGATACACACCATCAGAAGGAAATGATAATAACTTAAGGAATTTTCGTTGAACGGACTCAACAGATGCAATATGACGTAAATAGAAGGGTTTCAAACTACCGAACAGTACTCCAATTTAGAACGAACAAATGCAAAATACAGTGACTTTACTGCATCGACGTTTGAGAAATCCTTACTATTCCTAATAATGAAGCCAAGAGCCTTGTAAGAAGACTGAGTAATCTCATTGATATGAGGAATAAAAGTTAAAGCGGGGTCAAAAAAGGTATCCTTGATTAGGCTACACCTGAAAAGTAATATGGAATTGATTCCATACGGGAAAGTAATAGGCTCAAGTTTACGATGAAAAGACATTACTTTGCATTTCGCTACGTTCAGCCCGAGCCTATTAGCTGAGCACCACTCACTGATGACGTTAATTTGTCTCTGCAACGCATTACAATCCTCAATATCCCGAATCTCGGAATAAATTTTTAGGTCATCAGCAAAAAGAAGTTTCTTGCAATTTAAATAAGCAGGCAAGTCATTGACTAATATCAAGAATAGAAGTGGACCCAAGTTGGATCCTTGAGGTACCCCAGAGCTTACAGTGAAACAATCAGATTTATGCCCTTCGTATTCCACATATTGCTTTCTATTCAGTAAGTAGTTATGAAATAAAGTATTTAGGGAGTCACTGAATCCCACACTATTAAGCTTATTTAAAAGGATGTAATGGTCAATGGAATCGAAAGCTTTTTGAAAATCAGTGTATACATCAATTTGAGACTGTGCATCCAAAGTTTCACACACAAATTGCGAAAAAGAAAGAAGATTAGTAACTGTCGATCTGCCCGGTACAAAGCCATGCTGCCAAGGTGAGATAATATGCTTAAGTTGAGAATACAGCTTACGGCATATTACACCCTCAAAATCTTTCGCAAAATTAGAAAGAATAGAAATTGGACGATAATTATTAACAACTGATGAGTCACCAGACTTATGAACAGGACATATCCTGGCCACTTTCCAAAGGTCAGGTATGCGACACGTTCTTATAATTAAATTGAAAATATGTTTTAACGGCTGTTTTAATCCTGAATATTCCATAAGAATTTGGTGCGAGCGTTCTGAGACACCCTGTGTCATTATGAAATATTATTTATTAAATTGGTGCTTCCAGCTTCCTCTGAAGTGTCGGCTGCTACAAACTCCACTTCAGTCAGAGGAAATTATAAGTCGATTGAAAATATCTCATATGTTGTTTTCTCTAGAAGTTTTCCGGCTAAAGTTTTCCCGATACATTTTGAAATTCCTATTTCTGGACTCCTGAGCTTCTTCGCTCAACTGTCCAATAGGGAGTAAAGCCTCAGATATTATTTCACCACCATGAATAAGAATTTTGTGGAGACTTGTGCTCATAGGATACCAAGGATACAATTTTATGTAAAGCGGAGATGTTTCTAAGCAGAAATCCCCAAATTTATCGACATTTATTTTAAAGCCACTGGACAGGGCTTGAAGTACGATATAAAATCTATGAATTAATTCTTTGTCTATTCCAGTTATATACGCGGATAGTTCATATTGTTGAAAAAACTTTCTTGCTACGTTACCATCTGTTACCGTATTCTTTGAATGTTTTTCTTATTTTCTTCAATTTCTCTTGTAATTTTCTTTGTTGATACGCCATGATTTCACGGGCAACTTGTAAGCAATGTGTAAAACACATTCAAACATTTTTATCTATGAATGCAAAACAAAAATTATCATCCTCTCAACATTATTGAACTCTTTGGATGTTGCATCACATAAATAGCATTGTCACGTTCATTTTCGAGCTCCCGAGCTGCTCCACTTCCAAGGGTGGATATTGCTCGTTTCTCCTTCTCCGCTGCTATTTTGGATCATCGGTTATAATTCTCGGCCTCCCTCTGCAGGAGTCGAGTGGTGGCAGCGGAAGATCGGCGTCTTTTGGGGGCGGCTTCAGGTGGCAAATTTGCCTTAAAGTTTGGTGTCGGTAAATAAGTCACATGGTAAAGAATTACTTACCTGGTGGTTTATTAGGTATCCGTAACTCCATTTCGGTGGTTACGTCTGGGTTTCACGGCCAATTTGGTCGAATTATCATTAAATTGCGGAATATCAACAACTGTCAGATTTTGAGGTTAAGTTAGTTTTATTTACGAGCTAGGGGAATTGCCTGTCAATGTCAATCTGTCTGGGGGAATTCTGGTTCCGATAGGTGCCAGAGAGGGCGCTGCGTCTTCCGTCAAGCTGTCGGCCATTTTCTAAAGTCTTTCGGGTCAGGCATTTGACGTAGCAAGAGGTCGTAGACGGCGTCCTGGTATTTTTGTGAATTCCCTTGGGAGATTGCAGGATTCCGCCCCAGGTTGGTGTAGTGCCCTTGATCGGTGCCCCAACTTACCGTTTGTCGGGTTTTGGATGACCTCGAAGCAGAATTTCTTCGTCGGTTGTTTGACAGTACGCCCTCGACCACGAGGTAAAACCTTTAATGGAGGATTTCTTGTATTAATATTTATTTTAGGGTTCTTGGGTAGGGCTTAAGTGCCTTAGCATTTTCGGTTGGGTTTGGAGTACCCTTCCCTCCGTGTTTTTCGAGGGGTTTGAAGACCACCCTGTGTTGGTTATTTATAGGGTTGGAGATTCTCCCCCCCCATCTTCGTGTTGTTCCGGTTAGAATATTGTGGTTTGTTGAAGCTCTCGTTCAGTCCGACCACTGTGGCGAACATTTTCCTTCCCGGCTGGAGGCATCGAGGGACTGAGGCCGAGTCAGCCATATTTGCTCGAAGCCACCCCCAGGCTAGGGGGCGACGATCTTGGCTCAGCACAGCTGTTCGCTGCAGACCTTGTCTTCCTTCCGAGCTGTATTTGGTGAGTCCGTTCCATTTTATCACCGAAGGGCTTCGCCACATTCGGAACTGACCCTTCGACTTATTGTTGAAGTGATTAAATATAATCTGCACCCCCTTGAGTTATTTTGAGTTGTGTATTTGGGCTTCACCCCCTTTAATTTGTGTTATTCAGTACGAATTTGTCTTTTTCTGCTACATTACTTAAATTTTGCCATTTAATTGTAAACTCATAATCTTTAACTGTTATTAATTTGGCCTTCAGCCATTTAGTACCAAAAATATCCGTTCGTGGCGGTACTTTACGTGTGGCCGCTTATGGCCTCCGCTTAATTCGACCCTTCACTAACTTGCGCGAACATTTGCGTCATTTTGCGGATTAGTAGGTACCTGCGACCGTCCAAGTTGCGCTCGAAATTTACCGGTCAATTAAGTTGGAGCTCCGGTAAGGCTCTGTTTCGTCCGGATTGCGGTACGATCCTGCTGTTATCATTTTTAAGTTATGAAATATTGATTATAACTTGTAAACGAATTTTTGTATCAAACTGATATATATATATGTACATAGTTTTTTATGTTTGTGTGTTATTGCTAAAGCTAGCCACTCCCCTCAGTTTATAGGAGATTTATCTTGTGATTTCTGGCTTTCGACGTCGTCGCATCAGGGTAAATAAAGCCAGTGGCGTCCTTAATTACCAACTTCAATTAGTAGCCTGCCTATTCGCTACCTACCTCCCGTACGGGAGAAGATCCACCGCCCTGGGATCGGGCTTGCGATTTATTTTTCAGAACTCCTTTTTTTTGAGTATGCACTTGTCAGCTGTGGGCCCTCTTGACCAGTGGGCCTACCCTACTCCCTGCGAGAACTGACTGTGACAGCATCTCATTGTTGACTTTGTTTCTGTAAGCGAATTGCAAATTTTGCCGTCAACCATAGTCAAAATAAGTTTGTTTTACTGTATACGCCTACTTTTGTGGGTAATAAATTGCTTATTTCTTTGTTCATATTCTCCTTTTCTAATTTTACAAGTTCTGTGGTTTCTTTTTTGTACTGCAATTTGATAGCTCTGCAAAAACGTGGATTTTGCCATACGACAAATTCGTGATTATTATGGTTTAAGCTTATTATTCTTAAAGGTACCATCGATATAATGGGAACTCACAGTAACCTTTTAGCCACAAATTTTCATTTTTAACAAATCTGTCCCTGTGTCTGTTACAAGCATTCCATTTCGATATAAACTGTCGATTGAAATTCCGCTGCTGATGTGAAACTCCTCAGGGCAAAATGTTTTGGAAATAATAAAATTTTCTAAATCGATGAATTTTTCATTCGTATTCTTAAACTTGCTTCTTCATAAAATTTTGCATGGAGACCTTCTTTGAAATATGATACTGCTTTCATCGGTTTCAGATTCATCTGAAAGAAAGAATGGTTGTTGAAAGTAGAGAAAATCCATTAGAGATTTAGATTTCACATTTCCTGTCACTAGTTCAACATTCATAAGGCACAATAACTACTAATGTGAAGTATAGTGCATTACCGCTATATTTAAAAGTTCAGTAGATAATGGACATATTTTTTTCAAAATGCGCAACCCGATTGCTCGTTTCTTTTCATTATTATACTGGCCAATCTTAACGTATTCGTAACCTATAATAATATTTTCTAAGACTATGCGCATTTAAAAGAAAAGTAAGAAAATTTTTGTATCAGAAACAGGGGATGTTCCATTTACGCACACCATTCACTCAAATCAAATCATCCGCTATAAAACATACTCTACATACCTTCATTAACATACAACATAATGTTATTTTTCTTTAAATTTGTCGATATTGCAGTAAATAAACATCGAAATTAAACGCAAAATTATTGATGCTGAACTGGAACGGAATTAGGTTGAAAATTCAAAAGTCAAGAAACGTCGCCGATTAATTATATTCCATTCATGACGTTTTAAAACGGCAGTAGGCTATGATATGGTTTTTTCATGTTGGTCACTATTTAGTAACCAGGCTGTTATCCGCCGGAACCTCATAGCTGTGTTGTCACATTTACATTTAATTGTTGATTTTGACAAGCTAATTGTTATTGTCTTAAAAATGCCAAAGCTCATAAGCATTGAACAGAGAAAGCAAACAATTAGGTGTTTTCGTCAAATTAAGCAAGATCGACCTGATCTAACTGATGGCGAGGTACATAGGCGGGTCATGAATATATTTGGGGTAGGTACACAAAACTGTTATGCTGTTATGCGAACAAAAACACGTCGTTGCAGCAAAAATATTTCTTCGTAACTTTGATAGGGAAGATGCACGATTCCAATTTCCTTCCATCGATCTGAAATGTTGTTTCACTACGAAGTGGTACCTTTCTTAGAATGGGAACTTATATTTATTTGAAGTCAAAGGCAATTCATCCATGAAGATTCAGGAATAACAACTCCAGCTCACTTTACACTTGTATCAGTGTATAGATTTAATATTTAACCATTTCAATCCGTGAAAATCAGCTTTCTGTAAACAGTCTTGTAGGTTATCTGACACAAACAGCGGACTCTTCAAATCTCTGACTTAAAATTTCCAAAATGCTTACGTTTACCATGCGTTGCCCTGCTTAACAACAAAAATCGTGTTTTCAGTAAAAGCAGAATCCTTATTAGTTCTTGATAGTTTAGTTTGTGGCGTTTGTGGAAATTTGTTGACATTTATGTTCTGCTATTGGCAACAAAGGACAATAATTTTGTGTACAAAGAACATGACGTACCATGATACAAAGAGTATTATAAGATATGATACTGACCGGACCTATTTTCGTCCGTTCTGCGCAATGACGTCACTGGAGAGTTGCAGGCGCTGTTCCGCATATATTAAGCCGCAGCCGATCTATTTTGCCCAAGGAATTTTTGTCGTATGCCCTCGTTTTGTGAATCCACTGCCACGAAATGAAAGCTTTTACGATTTAGGCATTTTGTCGAACATTTGCGTGCATATAAATGCGATCTTATTGTTGGAAATTAATTTGATTTCTATAATATGATGAAATAATCAAATAAACATACTTACCTACTCAAGTACAAATCTCTGTAAAAAATTTAGACACTTTAAGCCACTTTAAGTTCATTACCGAAAAAAACTATGAATTTTATTTTATGGTTTTCTTTATTTTTCTTTTCCTGCTTAATGTATTATTATATATATATATATTATCTAATTCCCTTATACCTTTCGGTGTAGGGTTGTTTACATTTATTTACAATTCGATTGTTTCGTACACAAATCTACGCCATAAATTCTTGTTCTTGGCCATAACTTTTGCTTCGTTCCATGTTTTTCCTTTCTTCTTCAAAATTTTGTTCATCATACTGTCCCAAGTTTCAGAAGGTCGTCCTCTACTTCTTTTGCTCTGCTTTTTTGACTCCCATACTTTCTTTACTAGTCTATTTGCTGTCAATCTTTGTAAATGCCCCCACCAGCTTAGCTGTCTTTGTTCAATGAAATCTAGCACGGATATGGTGTTTAGTTCCTCTCTCACCTGCTGGTTTCTAACTCTATCTCTTCTTGTTATACCTTTTACTTTCCTCAGATATTTCATTTCCATTGCTTGGATTCTACTCTTCATTCGTGTTGTTAGTATCCAGGATTCACATCCGTAGGTAAGTATGGGTCTGTACACAGTGTTGAATACGTTCATTTTCGTTTTCGGTGTAATTTCTTTGTTGCCTATAAACTGTTTGCTCAGAGCATAAAACGTTCGGTTTGCCTTCTCTATCCTTTCATTTAGGTCTAAATCCTGGTCGCCTTGATCGCTGATTATTACTCCCAAATATTTAAAGTTAGACACTTGTTCTATTGACGTTCCTTCCACTTGAATATGTATATTTTCCTCACTGGGTGTCACTGCCATTACTTTTGTCTTGTTCTTATTTAGTTTTAATCCGTGGCGATCTAATACTTCATTCCATGCTGCTAAGTTATGTCGCAACTTCTTTTCTGTTCCTGCCATTATGACCACGTCGTCCGCAAAAGCACATTCTGTAATTTCCAGGGGTTATTATTATTATGCAATTCTTTATTTAGGTGTCGCAACCTGAAGAACATCCTGGACCTAAAGAACAATTTTTTTGTTTTGTTACTGTAGCAAACATTTGAACTTTCCAGCATTAATTTTTGTAAATAATTCTTGGTAATTAATATCTCCTGTGCATTAATTTTGGTAAAAATACCCTCTAGAAGCTCCATTTGAGTCATGAACTCATCTGACGGTTTAATCAGTCCACCTTCGTTCAGATGATCGACCCAAGAAAAAGAAGACTCACTACTGCTTGGTTCATTTAGTTTATTGCAAATGAAGCCTGCCAGATTTTCTAGTCCATCGTACACCAATTCTTCCAGCTCTGTATCTTCATTGTCTGTTTGTTGTACTGAATCGTCTGTGACCTCAAGACCCCTAAAACACTGCACGCTTAAATTAACCTCTTCGGGGCACAAATCAGGCGTTCGATCCTCCTCCACATTGCCGTAAGCTGATAGTGATCCTCCGTTTCTACCCAGTATATATGAACGTAAACGATATCTGAATTCCAAAGGATCTGGGTGATCATGGAGACCTCCTTTTGCTCTAATCGTGCCAAAAAAATTCTCCAGCACATCCTGGTTTAGTCTATAGGTAAGAATGTACGTGCAGCCAAACCTCTCCTTCAGATCTTCAAATAGCAACGGTAGGGAATTATTTGTGATTAAAATTCCTATAATTTCTGATAAAGTTTTATAAATAAATCACTTAACTAGTTACCTGTTTGAAAAGGAAGAATGCTCTTCTTACCCTTGACCCTTAGATTCTTCATAACATCAGTCATCTTGTCAATTATACCTTTTTGAATATCGAGGGACAGACCAAACGCCTTCATTCTGTCTCGTCCATCTGACTGTGGCACCCGTACGTTTAAACAGTCAAACCAGTCATTTACCTATAATTTACATTAGTATTGATAAAGTGGAGATCTACAGAGAAAAATTAATCTTACTAATTTGAAAAATTCAGCACACTAAGGGCCGGTTTATCGATGCTCAGTTAAATGAAAATATCTGACAGTTAGCGTTATCTGCCAGTTAAATTGTTTATCAATAGCAAGTTGACTGCAAAGTTTTTGCTAAAGTGCCGGGCAAACTGACTGACAGTTCGAAGCACAGACCACTCACTCTATAGACGTACGACGGGGGTCGGTAAAATTAGCCCCCCCCTCACCCAATTAGCCCTTGGCATTTAGCATATCGTACGCGCTCCCTACGCGCTGCAACGCGCCCTAAAAACCGTCCAACGCGCTCTTGCCCTTGAGAAATTACAAGGAAAAGTCGCTGGGGGGGGCCAAATATACCATGCCCCCCCCCATCTCAGTTTTTTTAAAATTCGCCGGTGCAAATGAAAACCCTGCTCACGCGCTCCAACGCGCCCCACGTCATTTTGCACGCGCCCCCCTCCTTCCGGCCCTATTATATATTTTTTCAGGATTCTTCAGCCCCCCCTCTTCGAATTTCTCATGATTTATAGGTTAAAATAAAAGCTCCGCGCACGCGCTCCAACGCGCCCCATCTGATTCTGCACGCGCCCCCCTCCTTCCGGCCCTATTATATATTTTTTCAGGATTCTTCAGCCCCCCCTTCTTCGAATTTCTCATGATTTATAGGTTAAAATAAAAGCTCCGCGCACGCGCTCCAACGCGCCCCACCTCATTCTGCACGCGCCCCCCTCCTTCCGGCCCTATTATATATTTTTTCAGGATTCTTCAGCCCCCCCCTCTTCGAATTTCTCATGATTTATACGTTAAAATGAAAGGTCCGCGCACACGCTCCAACGCGCTCCACGTCATTTTGCACGCGCCCCCCTCCTTCCGGCCCTATTATATATTTTTTCAGGATTCTGCAGCCCCCCCCTCTTCGAATTTCTCATGATTTATAGGTTAAAATAAAAGCTCCGCGCACGCGCTCCAACGCGCCCCACCTCATTTTGCACGCGCCGCCTCTCCTTCCGGCCCTATTATATATTTTTTCAGGATTCTTCAGCCCCCCCCTCTTCGAATTTCTCATGATTTATAGGTTAAAATAAAAGCTCCGCGCACGCGCTCCAACGCGCCCCACCTCATTCTGCACGCGCCCCCCTCCTTCCGGCCCTATTATATATTTTTTCAGGATTCTTCAGCCCCCCCCCTCTTCAAATTTCTCATGCGCTCCTACGCGCTCCGCGCATATGTTTTTCACGATTTTTCCGCCTCACCATTTCAAATTTTTCATGATTACACAGCTTGTTAATATCGGAATGATGCCTCAAATACCATTAAATTCAAGTTCAACAAAGATTTGCAAAACTGAAGTACCTACCTAACTGTGAAGGTCTAGATATTTTCTTCACTTTCGGTGGACCATAAACGTTAAAGAAGAAAAAGCTGATAATTGAAATACATTTTTGAGAACTTGGAACCATTTCGATGCGATTTTCTGTTTAAAATGAATAAACTGCAGGAGTGTGTTCATAAATGTTACCCGATGACCCTTGGATTATTTCCTGTCTTCGTTTTACTTTTAAAGAAGCCATCTTCTATCTCTTTCTAGTTAATCCTGAGGTTAAAGCCGGGGTAACATTTATGAACACAGCCCAGTCGGTCAACAAAAGTGAAGTTATCACGGAGCGGACCACGGTTCTTATTTTCATAGGTTACCTACCTGATAGTTAACGTGCAAGTTAAGTTAATTTTTCGTGTCGCAATATGAGTGACCACAATAAAAAATGGGAGGTTACTGTGCAGTCACTAAAATTTTCAAAATTGAGATAACACCGGATCTATACGTTTTGAGGTCCCTGGAATCCAAAAAAGTGATTTTTAAAATCTGTCTCTACCTATCTACGTTTGTGCGCACCCTTGTAAACACGTTACAGGCCAAACTACTGGACCGATTTGTCTGAAATTTTCAATGTAAGCATCTCATAACCCAACTTAGATCTGGAGTCAATCGTACCACCGGGAAAGTGCCTTTTTGGCACATCAACTTTAAAATTTTAAATGTAATCCCCCATTCTTGACAATACCATAAGAAAGGAGAAAATCCAGTTTGCAGCTTGGCATGTTCTAGTCCGAGCGGGCTGAAATTAACAGAAATCTTTTCTCCAGACCCATTTCCCATTTTGCCGAAAAAAACACATTTCCACCTCCCTGCCTTGAATTTCCCCCCAAAACAAAACCTTACAGACTGGGGTGTTTTTCTGGTCCGACCTCGCTGAAATTAACACAAATCGTTTCTCCATCCCCATGTTATCTAAAAAAAAAAATGCAGCAGAGAAGCGGCTGGAACCTCCCCATCGCGTGGATCTTTGTATTCTGTGTAGATAGTAGTCAATTCTACAGAATTTTTTTTATGCTTATTGTCTGTGACTAATTTCGCAATTTTCTGACAAATACTGACATCACCTCGGACATCACCCATCACAATTGACAATATGTTCGTTTTAAGGTTTGCCACCCGTTTGACAATAACTGATACTTTATGTTATCCACTGTCAGCCTGCTCCCTTTTAATGAAAAATATTTTTTTCTCTATTTTTCACTGAAATGGCAGAAACTGTGAATACATTTTTAGAATGAGAATTTGATCGTCTTGCTAATGGCGACATAAAAAGGGAGACCTTTGTATTTAAAATTTAAAGTTGATAAGCCTACATGGCACTTCCCGTGGACCAATTGCTTCCAAAAGCCTTTCAGGTCATCAACGGGTCACCCAATCTCCATGTAGCAAATTTCAGCCAAATCGATTCGCTAATTTGGGCTATAATGTAATTTTAGTGTTATTATGAAATTTCGATTTTTTGACCCAAAGAGCACTAAATGCGAACGAATTTTGTCTTACTTAAAACCAGAATTCGAAGACCTTTCTGATGGTGTCAATAAATCTTTCAAAAACTTGTTTTGGATGGTTAAATGAGTGAACAATTAATTTTAAAGTTACAAATTGGTGTGCCAAAACGGCAGTTTCCGGGGGCCGATTGAATCCAAAATTTGTTCAGCTCTTCGACGTGCAATACAATCTCCGTGAGCAAAATTTCAGCCAAATCGGTTCAGGGGCTTGGGCTGTACCGCGATTTTAAAGTCGGATAAAAATCGTTTTTTTTTAATTTTTGATCAAAAGGGCACTAAGAATGAATACATTTTTAGAAGCAGAATTTGAAGGCCTTTCCTATCGTGAGGTGAAAAATGGGGGTTTGCATTTAAAATTTAAAAGTTGATGTGCCAAAATGGCATTTCTAGTTGCACGATTGGCTCCAAAAGCTTTTCAGATCTAAGTTGGGTTATCACATGCACACGTACCAAATTTCAGCTAAATCTGTCGAGTAGTTTGGGCTGTGGCGTGTTTACGAACGTACGTACAAACGTACGAACGTACGAACGTACGTACATACATACAGACACATTTTAAAAACCACTTTTTTGGGCTCCTGAGACCTCAAAACGTATAGATCCGGTCTTATCTCGAATTCGAAAATTTTAGTGATTGCAGTATGTAACCTACCTTTTTTTTTAAATGGTGAAGTGGAGTGGGGAGGTTAAAACACCTTTCCACCCCTTGAAATCCACCTCCAGAACAAAACCTTGCCGAGTGGGGAGTTCCAGTCGCTCTTTGCTCACTATTTTACCATAGGTACCTATACTTATTTTATTTTATTAATATGACCCATTGTTACTAAATGCGTTCAATAGAAATGAAATTCTTTGCAATGCTTAATATTTAATGAAAAGGTAACTAAAACAGAAATGAAAACACAAAAAAATAACTCTGAGTTACAGTAGGTTATACAGTGTACAACAAACCCTCAATATATACTTCCTCGGTGGCTTTTCCGCTTTGAGGTTTTGTCAATAAATCATCGTACACTTCCCATAAATTGTTATGCCTATATGAGAAACATACGAAATGGCCGACAGCTTTTGGATTGTTTTTTGCGCCAGTGTGTCCAATGACTGCTCTCAAAATATACGTAGAATTACCAAAAGTTATCTTTTTTGCAATGTGGTTAAGTTGGGTGGTAACATAACAAAAACTTTTTCCCAAGGGAACAATTATAAGGTGAGTTATCGACAACTCTAAGCGTTCCCTTAACTGTCCGCGACACTTTTTTTTCCGCAACGCTGTCTAAGTAACTTTTCACCAACGAGAGCCAAGAGATCTTTTTCAAAATGTCTTAAACTCTCGTCGCTTACTTGTAATTCCAAGCACGGTATAAAGGCCTCCTTCGTTTCCTTACATGTCGCGCAAATTCTTGTTCGAAGGGCAGGACTTAGATTATCCCACAATATTTTATATATTGCTGCCATTGTAGATGTCATGTTGATGCTAATTATCCCTTGAGGTTGCTGAATTCTTTCAAAATGTGCACCGACATATTCAGCCCTCAATCGATATGTTTTCCTATTGATCTTGTTGTTTATTAAGGGTGGGATTTCAAAAGATTTTATCTTTAATACTGGCATAACTTAGTTACCATTAATCCCTAGTGGTGGCGCTACCAAACTGAGGGTACCAACCTCACAACTCCAGCGAAATAATTCAGCTGTCGTCAGCTGTCGTCTGTCGAGCTGTCAATCAGCTGTAATTCTCGTTTAAATTTAACATCACAGTTTAATATGGCCTTTCGTTGTCTGCAAAGTATTTGTGAAATCATGTTTCATTTTTGTGCTGTACAAGTGAATTTTAACAACGCGACGCGAGTGTCGCAGCATTCCAATTTGGTCCAGTGCAAGTGATGATGACAATCGTGAAAAGGAATACCAAAAGTACCTTTTAATCCACAGGAAATAACGGAGCAACAACTCTTCCAGCGAACTCGACTGGAATCCTTATACTGGAAAAGGGCGGTATATGCGTTTAACACCTACGCACAAGCTATACCTGGTTCTTCAGTTTTATGCGAGTGGTGGTTTTCAGTGATTGGTTGGTTCCAGCGCCAGAAGTTCGCAGTCAGCTGCCAGTCTTGTGATTCATGAACTAAGTAAAGCCCTTGTAGAACTTTCTCCACAATTCATTCAGTTTCCTACTGGGGAAGAGTACCCTCAAGTCAAGGAGGCATTTCACGCACTGGGGAGAGCCATGCATGGGACTGGATTGTGAAATCGCACCCATCACGGATTAATGTGTCCCCCTCGAAGTAAAAAATCGACATGTCTGAGAATTTTTCGGAAAAATAGCCTTAAATGTGATAAAACCGGCCTGTTTCGTTTGACCACCCTGAATATAAGTACTTTAGCAATGTCCCGCAGTGTACTGTGTTTCACTCTCTCATACTCAAACTGATGAAAATAAATATGTGTGTACCTACCTACATAAAGCACTCGTTTTTTTAATCAATTTCACTACTTTGGAATTAAAAAAAATGGTCAACTTTTTTAAAATATTTTATGGGCAATAAGGTAATTACAAAAAATAATTGTCTCAAAATCACTTTTACTTGATTCGAAGCTGTCGAGTCCAATTTGATAAACAAACGATAACTATTTCAGTGCACGGGGAGGCTTTACGTAGTTTTCTGCAATTGCAATTGAGGGGATTGTTTAAAGGCATCTCATTTAGCTTCCATTCCCCTCTGGTAGGTACATTTCCAAACATGGGATGGGAGGTGCTTCATTTAGTTAATCAGGCACTGAAAAATTTGAGGATTAGTCCAACTTCCAACACATGAACTAACCTACCTAACACAAAATGTAAACAGTCCAATGAGAGCTGCATCACAGGTGCATTGTACCTCCAGATATACTATGGGCAATCTTCTTCAAAACCAGATCAAAATTTGCCCAATCTTGTGTCTGCAAAGGCGATCAGCCGATGAGAAAACGTGGTTGCTTCCTTGATTTCTTCGTATCATTCACGCACTGCACGTTGTCGAAAAATCATGCATGATGCCTCAAATGCATGCTAAACGCGGTTGCACTGCGCCACAAGGGCAAAATTCGATGCATCCTCTAATTTTCGCAAATAATACAATGACAGATCACTGACAAACTGATCTCGTCAATCGTCATTTTGCTTAATTTTGCTATGGTTGGTACCATCGGTTTGGTAGCGCCACCACAAGGGACTAATGATAACTAAGTTATCATGATTGTAAGTTACAACCTTTTTAAAATCTACCCCTAAGTCTTTTATAATAGGATATATGATATCTGGTTCTGCTTGCATCACAAGCATTTTGAATGCGTCACTATCACAACATGAACTAGCGAGTGCCTGCAATAGGGAATCGAAGCCACATGTGTTCGTTAAAGTTACCAGCGAGCCATCGGAAATTTTTATAGGCTTTAGAGACTCAAGATGTCCATTTCTGAGGCAGGAAATTGGTTTTACAGCCCTTTGATGCGTGTAATCGGCATTCAACAATTCAGATAATGGCTTCAAATATGAAGACCTTGGACGCTTTCTTGCTTTGGGCGGAGAACCTAATTTTCTCCAGTTCTCATGAGCTCTGCCTTCTAGGGATGCTTGAGGATTGGACATAAAGCATTCTCTGCACAAGTTTCTTTCCTCTACAGTTCGAATGCAGTTGGAATTATCATGAATTCCTTTTTCACACAATTAACTACTATATTAGCGCGAAATTTAAATCTGTCCAATAGAATTCAACTTCCGCTACCCCAAATGTTGCCAACACAACTCAAACTGTCAGGCACGTAACTGACAGACAAAGTCGATGTCGATAAACGTGAATCGGATTTATCTGTCAGCTATGATAAACTGTCAGATAAATAACAGTCAGTTTTGACTGAGCATCGATAAACCGGCCCTCAATCCAGTTATTCTCTTGATCCAATTTACCATTCATGCCACATCTGGTGATGGCGCAGGAAATTGTATGAGAAAATAATTTTGTGGCTAACTTAACTTTTTGTCTTCCAGCATTTTTCACATTAAGAGTTTCTTTCGTAATTTTATGGGCTATTGTTAGATCAGATCCACTTGTCAACTCCAAAACTTTCTCAACGATGCTTTTATTAATTTCTTTGCCATTAACTATTAAACCAGAGTCCACGAAATGATTGCGAATCAACTTTGTTAAATGTGGAACATCAGCAAAAACATAAATTTTATGACCATTTGCAGGATTTGTAAACCATGTCTTCTCAGTAGTTATTTCCAATTCATTGTGTAAAGATCTATTGCCTCCTCCGAGGTCGCTCACTAGTGCCACAATTTGGAAACCTAAAAAATAAATTTAATAATTTTTATGTCATAATTATTATCTCACCTGATTTTTCCACGTAATTTATTATTTCATGTAAAATTGTCTTGGTCATTTTGCAATCATAGTCGTAAAACACTGGTTGTTTCCAATTAGAAAAGAGCCCTCTAATCATGGCTACTTGTACATAACTGTAGGGTTTTAATGTTTCGTCGTTGCCTTTATCGTACAGGTACAACTTTCGAACTTTAATCTCATCAAAACTTAAAACGCAAACTTTTTGCATTTTGTTCATATCCTTTTGTTTGATGATGTTAAACACAGGTTTCAAAATTCCCGGTGAGATGTTAATTTTTTTCAACCATGACCTCAAATAGAAACAGCTGGGAAAGGGTACCCTTTTTTTAGAAGTAATCGATAAGCTCTAGGCCCAGCTGAGTGAATAACAATTGCTTTTGCGATCTCTTCAAGGGACCATCGTGGACGTACCTGGGGGTTTTGAAGTTTTTTCAATTGTCCTACAGAAAATAACGAGTTCATGGCTTTAGCTTCAGTTTCCACTCGGGTTTCCAATTGTGCAATTTTATTCTTCAATTCAGCGATCGTGTTGTCACGATCATCAATATCTGTGTTAGTTCTGGAAAATGAGAAATTTTTCAGATTAAGTACATAACCACATGTGTATTATGTAGGTAAGTACTAAGTAGGTACCTAAATTTATTACATGATGTGGAAATAAGGCACAAATAAAGTTATTTAAAAGAATATCTACATTACAGTTAGGTAAGTATAATACCGGGTGTATCATTTTCCGCGCCGTATAGGAGATTAACATGGGAAAACGAATTTTATTTTTTCCTTGCTCCAGGAACAGATTTAAATCAATGGTAGCTTATCCAGTGGATAGACCCGGCTGGCCGGTATCCTGAAAAAAAAGATTACCTGCTAGTGCCCTTTGGTTACTTAGCAGGAATTTTTGAAAAATTGAATTTTAAAACTACGCGCGCATTACTTCGTGTACTTTCGGTGTCCTTCGAAGCTTTACGTAAATTGTCAGCCAGGGCCGAATCTGCGATTTTTGACCTAATTGTTGACATTAAGAAAGCCGTGGCTTGAAATTATTGTTTTAAATCTGGAGCAAATCGTTCTTTTTTGCCTTCTTGCTGACGCAGAATTAGTGTACCTACCAGCGGCGACAAGCAGCAGCCGACAAGGGTTCGGTCAGACTTGGTTGACGACCTAACCTCAAAATTTTACTTGGTCAAGTAAATTACTTTGAATTGCAATTATGAGGTAAGCTCTTACTCGGTGTTAGCGTTTAATTAATCAATTATTCTACTTTAGGTGGCAATATTGTTAGTGGTAGTTCGAACAAGGATCAGAAGGCATTCTCGGGTTTGGCAATGACCTCCCATCGTAAACTGTCTTTATCTTTTACGTTACCTATTTGTGTTAAAAGGTTTTGTAAGTGAAGACACAAGTAGGAGTTACATGTTTTCGTGGAGAGAACATTTTGTATTCCCTTAATTAGTTGTAGATAGTTAGAAGATGTTTGGTAATGTTTAAGAACCCTGTTTGGAAAAGCAGCTGCTGACAACATCGGTACTGGTAATTAAATTGGAACTTGAGACATCATGTTGTATTTACCTAATAAAATGCTTTTTGAACTTATTTCCAAATTTTTCAGTTCAAAAGAATCAAATTTTGTCCATTATTGGCTAAATTGTTATTGAATATTAATCACTAGCAGAGTGGCACTAAAGAATAGATTGTTAAAACTGAGTAATGGAAGAAGCCAAGAACGCGTTTAAAATTCTTTATTAATAATAGTTTTTTAAAACATCGACAGCTGGCACAATTCCATTTTTGTATCTTTACATCAATCCTGACTAAATTGTAGCAATATCACAAACCACCACTACTTTTAATAACACTCCGTCATGCAGTGCATAAAGAATTAAATAACAATTAGTAACTTTCCAGTATAATTCTTCTTGCTCAATTTTTCAATGGGAATGAGTAAACGGATGAATTTTTTCCCTGGTCCAGGGCAGTAAGATGGCATGGCATCCTGAAATAAATGTGATCACTGTTTATTTATTATGAGGGAGGTACCTATCCCTATCACAAAAAGTATCCATTGTACCTACCTAATCAATTTAACTTGTTGGCAATCCACAATATCACAGTAAGGCTCATCCGAAGGGTTATTGGTAAATGGGTTGTTGGCCTGGGACAAGGGTTTTCTCTGGAATAAGCCGTTGTTGTTTCGTCGATGTTAATTTCATAATCATAACAATCCAACCTCATAACAATCCAACCAAAAGCTGTGTCAAAAGTCTTGTTGTCACCTGTCAATCTAATTTCCATTTATCGACGTATGTTTTTTCGCGCTAAGGTTACCAGTCAGCCTGGTTGTTGACACCGTGCGGGGTGCGTTCAGTTAAGTAGTGCTGCTGGGTGGGTAAATTGGCATTGTAGTACTTACACAGTGTCAACAATAGCTGCTTTCCATTTACACATTTGTCTGAGAAAACTCAGCTATTTGATTGGTCAATTACAAATGAACCAATCAAATTGCTGAGATTAACTGAGGCTCCTCAGGTAAATGTGTAAAAGGAAAGCGCCTAACGTCAACGCGTCACTGCGCAGACCACGTTGACCAGGTAACGTGAACACTAATGTTGTCGCGCTGCTTCTTATGTATGCTACAAACAAAAGACAAAAACATGACCAAGTAGGCGACCAGGCTGACTGGTAACGTTAGCGCGAAAAAACATATGTCGGCAGCTTTTGGTTGGATTGTTATGATTATGAAATTAACATCGACGAAACAACAACGGCTTATTCCAGAGAAAACCCTTGTCCCAGGCCAACAACCCATTTACCAATAACCCTTCGGATGAGCCTTACGTTAAATTGATTAGGTAGGTACAATGGATATCTTTTGTGATAGGGATAGGTACCTCCCTCATAATAAATAAACAGTGATCACATTTATTTCAGGATGCCATGCCATCTTACTGCCCCGGACCAGGGGAAAAATTCATCCGTTTACTCATTCCCATTGAAAAATTGAGCAAGAAGAATTATACTGGAAAGTTACTAATTGTTATTTAATTCTTTATGCACTGCATGACGGAGTGTTATTAAAAGTAGTGGTGGTTTGTGATATTGCTACAATTTAGTCAGGATTGATGTAAAGATACAAAAATGGAATTGTGCCAGCTGTCGATGTTTTAAAAAACTATTATTAATAAAGAATTTTAAACGCGTTCTTGGCTTCTTCCATTACTCAGTTTTAACAATCTATTCTTTAGTGCCACTCTGCTAGCGATTAATATTCAATAACAATTTAGCCAATAATGGACAAAATTTGATTCTTTTGAACTGAAAAATTTGGAAATAAGTTCAAAAAGCATTTTATTAGGTAAATACAACATGATGTCTCAAGTTCTAATTTAATTACCAGTACCGATGTTGTCAGCAGCTTCTTTTCCAAACAGGGTTCTTAAACATTACCAAACATCTTCTAATTATCTACAACTAATTAAGGGAATACAAAATGTTCTCTCCACGAAAACATGTAACTCCTACTTGTGTCTTCACTTACAAAACCAACCTTTTAACACAAATAGGTAACGTAAAAGATAAAGACAGTTTACGATGGGAGGTCATTGCCAAACCCGAGAATGCCTTCTGATCCTTGTTCGAACTACCACTAACAATATTGCCACCTAAAGTAGAATAATTGATTAATTAAACGCTAACACCGAGTAAGAGCTTACCTCATAATTGCAATTCAAAGTAATTTACTTGACCAAGTAAATTTTTGAGGTTAGGTCGTCAACCAAGTCTGACCGAACCCTTGTCGGCTGCCGCTTGTCGCCGCTGGTAGGTACACTAATTCTGCGTCAGCAAGAAGGCAAAAAAGAACGATTTGCTCCAGATTTAAAACAATAATTTCAAGCCACGGCTTTCTTAATGTCAACAATTAGGTCAAAAATCGCAGATTCGGCCCTGGCTGACAATTTACGTAAAGCTTCGAAGGACACCGAAAGTACACGAAGTAATGCGCGCGTCGTTTTAAAATCCAATTTTTCAAAAATTCCTGCTAAGTAACCAAAGGGCACTAGCAGGTAATCTTTTTTTTCAGGATACCGGCCAGCCGGGTCTATCCACTGGATAAGCTACCATTGATTTAAATCTGTTCCTGGAGCAAGGAAAAAATAAAATTCGTTTTCCCATGTTAATCTCCTATACGGCGCGGAAAATGATACACCCGGTATAATAACTCGAGAGTAATTAAAATCCTACCCCATATTTTTGTATGAAACCTGCACATTCTCAGCTTCTAAATTATTATCTACCCCTTCACCATTATCAGCCAACTCGTCAGCAAACCCATTTCCACAGCTTCTATGAAACATTAGCATACCTACTCATTTAGTATCATGATTTAAAGACATGGTACAATTTAAAGATAATAAAAATGTTGAACACTTACTCTGTCTGGGTGACATGTTCCTGTAAAATTTCTGCCACCAGGGAAAACTGTTTTCGTTTTTCTAATCGGCGAGTTCTAGATGTAACTCCAGAAGTCGAAGGAATAACTTTATCATGCATGTTTTTAGGCAGATTACGTGTTGGGATTGCTTCTGGTTTTATCAGTCGCTGACCTTTTGCTTTAAATCCAAGGAGCTCCTGTTGCAAATTGCGTTCGAAGTCGCTGTCAATGAAATGTTGGGAACATATTCGGGCATTTGTTGCGCTAATTTTGTCTTTACGACCACAAGCATTCTTCCAAGCCTTTAAAAGGCTCTCCTTTAATGGAAATCTAAAAAACTTCAGGCTGCCATCATAGTTTTTGGCCTGGTTGTCGGCGTTGCAACCAAATACGGCACACCGCATTTCGATAAAAACACACCAAACGTAAAACAGCTAATCAAATTGGCAAAATGTCCACGGAAAATGCGGAAATTCACAAAACACCATCAAAACACTCAACAGAGCACATGGCTACCGTTTCTGTTTACTCTCCACTGACGTCACTGACGACCTGCGCAATATCATATCTTAGAAATTCATTATATCATGATGACGTACAATTTGACAAATGTCATGAGTACTATACCCAGTGAATTCTGTCACCCCAACACAGCCTACTGCCGTTTTTAAACGTCGTGAATAGAGAATACTTCTTTAAACTAACATAATGACATTTAGTTCACAGTTGGCTTGATTTTCTCGCAACTTTTTAGTGGAAGTTTTCCCGTTTAAAAAAAAATACATTTTGAACGCCTTTTTACATAAGCAAGTCCCAGTGTGCGACGGATAGATCAAGTGAACATGACCTAGAAAGAGAAAAAAACGCTCTGACTGCCTAAGTCGCTCTGCGATTGGTCGACGGGGATCCAAACCCCAAGCATCTGAACATACCCTTTTAGAATAAACTTAATAACAAATTCGATAGCAGCGCCATCTACACGTTTCCGTCAGAAATAAAAAGCTGGAATCTTTAGCTACCCCGGGTTCAAATTTCATTTAAATCGGTTAAAATTCAACCGAGATATAAAAAAAATAGAGCGCTGCTCGGTTTTTTATGATACACCCCTTATGTTCTGTTGTTTTCAGAGAAACAACCCTTCACGCCTTACGAGGAATCATCACCCCAGCAGGCGACAAGATGTCGGACGCAGTCAAAAAACAAATTCACGCCACAATCATTTCCCTAATCGGACACCAAGAAGACGTTACCAGAAATTGTGCCGCCGGCTGTTTGGGAGCAATCTGTCGATATCTGGAAGCGGAACAATTGCGCTCGACTTTGACCGACAATTTATTATGTAAATCAATTTTTATTTTCCAAAATAATTATTTGTTTAACAAGGCAAAAAAATAGCAGATTTACAGCCGCGGCTGAAGTTTCATAGCCGAAGCTAGGAATCCAGCCAAGGCATTAAATCTGTTTTTTGCCGTGTTGAACACATAATTTTTTCGCAGATTGTCATTAAAAAAGTGCATTTTGACTGCCGCCGGCAGTAAAAAATCGACTTTTAGTGCCTAGGCAGTAAAAATCGATTTCACTGCCTAGGCAGTAAAAGTTGCATTTTACTGCCGGCGGCAGTAAAAATGCACTTCTAATGACTACCGGCGAAAAAAATAATTATTGTCCATTAAACAACTTTTTTTCAGGCGACGATTCACAAACAGACTGGATGTTGAGACACGGCCGGTCTGCGGCCCTATCCGTAGCCCTAAAAGAATCCCCCTCCAGTTTATGGCAAGACACTTACAAAACAAAATTGACTCAAACTGTTTTAAGCCAACTTTCTGCCGATAAAGTTTCGATCGTTCAAGCGGCCGTGAGGTCCTGCGGATATTTATTGCAACATCTTATGGTGAATGACGAGGGGTTGCCGAGTGGCCTCCTACCCCCTTTCGTTAGGGTAGGTACCTCGATTTTTCCGGGTCGAATTGCTGATGGGTTTATTTTATTGTTTTTTTTTTTTTCAGACTATGAACAACGTGAACAACGACGTGAAACAGCTTTTGGCAAAAGTCTGCATACATTTAGCTAAAAATGTTCCTCAGGAGAAAATGTCTTCGGATCTTTTAAAAATGTTACTTCCAACGCTGGTCAACGGTACGAAAGAGAAAAATGGATATGTTAAGGCTAATTCCGAGTTGGCGTTGATAGCTGTTTTAAGACTGAGGGATGGAGATGCTATGCAACAGGTAAATAAATGTTGGTGGCGGAGATTTTTTCTTATTGCAGTTTGGTTCTCATTATTAGGGATGTAAGCGTTTTTTACCTCCTCAACCCCATCACAATTTTAAAAAAATGGGAGGTTACTGCAATCACTAAAATTTTCGAATTTGAGATAGCACCAGATCTTCACGTTTTGAGGTCTCAGGAACCCAAAAAAGGGGGTTTTAAAATGTGTCTGTGTGTATGTACGTACGTTCGTACGTTCGTTTGTAATCACGCCACAGCCAAAACTACTAGACCGATTTGGCTGAAATTTGGAACATAGGCATCTCGTAACCTAACTTAGATCTGAAAAGCTTTTGGAGCCAATCGTGCAACCGGAAATGCCATTTTGGCACATCAACTTTTAAATTTTAAATACAAACCCCCATTTTTCACGTCACCATAAGGAAGACCTTCAAATTCTACTTCTAAAAATGTATTCATTCTTTGTGCTCTTTTGACCAAAAATTTAAAAAAAATTGATTTTTATCGGACTTTATAATCGCGGTACAGTCCAAGCCCCTGAACCGATTTGGCTCAAATTTTGCACATGGGGATTGTATTACACGTCGAAGAGCTGAACAAATTTTGGATTCGATCGGCCCACGGAAAGTGCCGTTTTGGCACACCAATTTCCAACTTTAAAATGATTCACTCGTTTAACCATCCAAAACAAGTTTTTGAAAGATCTATTGTCACCATCAGAAAGGTCTTCAAATTCTGGTTTTAAATAAGACAAAATTCGTTCGCATTTAGTGCTCTTTGGGTCAAAAAATCCAAATTTTTTAATAACACTAGAAATACATTATAGCCCAAATTAGTGAATCGATTTGGCTGAAATTTGGTACATGGAGATTGGGTGACCCGTTGAAGACCTGAAAGGCTTTTGGAAGCAATTGGTGCACGGGAAGTGCCATTTAAGCATATCAACTTTAAATTTTAAATACAAGGCTTCTTTTTTATGTCGCCATTAGAAAGACGATCAAATTCTGGTTCTAAAAATGTATTCACAGTTTCTGCCATTTCAGTGGAAAATAGAGAAAAAAATATTTTTCATTAAAAGGGAGCGGGCTGACAGTGGATGACATAAAGTATCAGTTATTGTCAAAAGGGTGGCAAACTATTAACCTTAAAAGGAACATATTGCCAAATGTGATGAGTGATGTCGGTATTTGTCAGAAAATTGCGAAATTAGTCACAGTCGATAAGCATAAAAAAATTCTGTTGAATTGACTACTATCTACACAGAATACAAAGATCCACGCGATGGGGAGGTTCCAGCCGCTTCTCTGCTGCATTTTTTTTTGACAAAGTGATAAGGAGACTATTATTACGATTTACGAGTCCACAATTCACCATGTAATGTAGCATCCTCTTAAATCTTAAAATATAAACCTGAGAATGCATTGCATCTTTTTGAACTCCAATTTTTGAATTTGGGCATAGACTAATCATAGGAAGACCGCTCAGCCTTATGCCGCGCTTGAAATCACAAGTAATCAGCTGTAGAGCGCTCTGACAGGTGACGACGCCGGGGTCAAACAGCGGTACTTGATGGTACTAACGTGTTCGGTTTATAGTTTTACTAAAACAGCGCTCTTCAGAGGAATCTACTAGAATCTACTTGGATTTTTATCGCTGAGTAGGAAACTTGATACCATCACGACGCAAACACGTGCAAAAAGATAAACAATGGTTAAACATAACGGGTTCGTAGAATTCGATTCGAGGGTATTTTGCATTTATTTTGGAAACAGACGAATAGTTATTGTTCGGATCCTTTGATTTGTTGATTTTCCGACTCGTGCCGAGAGACAGACTGTTAGAGAATTTATTAATTTTATTTATTCATTACTTCATCCGCAGTTGTAACGAATTTTCTAATATGACAGCATTTAAAACGTTGTATTTCTCGTTTGTCAGATCCAGATTGGAGTACTGTTGCATTGTTTGGTCTCCTATTTACGCTGTTCACATTAATAGTATTGAAACCATACAAAGAAAATTTTTAAAATTTCTATCATTTAAGTGCAAAGGGTATTACCCTCCGAGAAATTGTGACCACTCATTATTGCTCAAGGAGTTTAATGTCGAGTCCCTTGAGTTGAGAAGGGAAGTATTTGAGGTGAGAGGGCAAATAGATTCTCCTCCGTTACTTGAATTACTGCCTTTCTATGTGCCTTCTTATCCGTCACGTCATCAACCTTTATTTTATGTTCCAACTCCTCGCACTAATCTGCTAATTAAATCACCTCTCAATTTTATGTGTAGTTGTTTCAATTCAGTAGCGCTGAAATGTGACATTAACTTCTCCAGTCTTCACTCTATTAGAAAATGTTATATCGAAGCCTCGGTTAACTAATCAGTCATTGAGTACTTGTATTCACTTTTTCTATTTCTGTTCAATTATGTATTATTTTCTCATCTTTTGTCTTTTAGTTTGTCCTATAATTGGAATGTATAATTCTGTTGGGCAAATAAACTTATTATTATTATTATTATTATTATTAATTATTAACGATTGCAGAGTATATGAGTATATGGTACCGAGTGGGAGGAGGGGTTCCGTGATTCCGCTTTCGACGGAAGAATAATTTATTAATACCTGCAGATCGACTAGGTACTCTCTGAGACAGATTAACAATAACTTTTTCGCTCCGTACCTACGGCCGCGGGCCGACTGAACCGATGGTGTCGGCGCCGCCGCGCCGTGACGTCGGGCGTCTTACGCCGTAGCATATTCATACAACCACAAGTAATTATTTATTGTTGACAGTGGTTGGACTGGTTGGTGTAAAAAAACAAAACCGTTGATAAACCCTTTTACCCCAAGCGTTTTAGGTTGTGCACTTGAAAAAAATTATGTAAATCTGAAACTTAGCAGATCAGGTCTATTTGAAATGCTTAACAACATATTAAAACTTCCAAAGCCTCCGGTGCCGGCTTCAGGAATTCCTGACGCTACGGCCAAACGGTTAGTCCTATCCGCTTGCAATCGATCTTAAACGACTGTATGAGAAACGGGCTATCTTTCCAAGTGCTTCTCAATTATTTTAAACTGTATCCGGGCCTCCCGAAAGTGGCAAAAGCCCGCGAAATAAAGAAAAAAATCTTTTTTATTTATTTAAAAGTAGACGGTTTTTTGTGAGAGATATCGCAAAAATGCACAAAATAAACATTGTAGAGGATAAAAAAGCTTTCAAACGACACCTTCAAAATATTTCTAGGACCAATAGGAACGGAGGTACACGACCTTGCACATCAACTTTAACAATTTAAATGCAAACACAGATTTTTCGCGTTACCATATAAAAGCTCTTCGAATTCTGCTTTTAAAAATGTGGTGCCCTTTTGACCAAAAAACGGGCCATGAAAAAAAACTATGTATGACTGCATACTTTTATTGCCGTATTTGATAGTTGCTTTTTTTTTCAAGTCGAAAACCAAAAGTGCCCTTTTTTGAATTTTTCTTAGCAAAAGAGCATTTTCTTACTATCTGATTAGATAGCTGTTGCATTGGCGGATCAAAAATTTTAATGCCATTTTTTCGAGGATTGACATTTTAGGGGCAAAAAGGCCCCTTTTTTAATTTTTCTTAGCAAAGGGGCACATTGTTATTGTCGAATTCGATAGCTGTTGCATTGCCGGATCGAAAACCTTAGTGCCATTTTTTCAAAAAATATCATTTTAGGGGTGCAAAACATTTATATTTTAGGTTTTAGTATGTATAAATGAGCGCCGGACAGATCAGCCTGCAGCCATCGACAACCGCCCGCACGCCCGACCTTGGTTAAATAAAGTTAAACGCTATATTTACAAATTCTGTGAAAAAGTAGAAGTTTCTACTGTCTCCGAGACTACCAATTTTTAACTTCTACGATCGCGAAGCAGTTACTGGAATCGATCGGAAAACTCAAAAAAATCGAATCGCAAAAAACATGAAATTTTTTGAAAAAATATCTGTGTGTCTGTCTGTCTTGGAGCAATTTTTTAGAAAATTTCCATTTTATTGGCAAAAAGGCCCCTTTTTGAGTTTTTCTTAGCAAAAGGGCATATTATCATTATCGAATTCGATAGCTGTTGCATTGCCGGATCGAAAACCTTAGTGCCATTTTTTCGAAAAATGTCATTTTAGGGGTGAAAAACATTTGTAGGTACTTGGTACTTGAGATCATAGTAAATCAGCGCCGGGCGCACGCCCGAGCTGGGTTAAGTTAAATGCTACATTTACAAATTCTGTGAAAAAGTTGAAGTTTCTACCGTCTCCGAGATTGCCAATTTTAACTTCTACGCTCGCGAAGCAGTTACTGGATTCGATCGGAAAATTCAAAAAAATCGAGTCGCCAAAAACATGAAAGCTTTACGTTTCAGGGTCCTGGGAACCCAAAAAAGTGGTTTTTGAAAAAATGTCTATGTGTCTGTCTGTGATCACGCTGCAGTTGAAACTACTGAACGTATGGAGATGAAATTTGGCACACATATTCTGTGGGGGATTTGCAGGTGCTGATTAGAATCTGGGCCACATCGGTTCACGGAAAGTGCCTCTTTGGCACATCAGCTTTAAAAGTTTAAATGCAAACCACCATTTTTCGCGTTACCATATGAATGCTCTTCGAATTCTGCTTCTAAAAATGTATTCACACTTGTGCCCGCCCTTTTGGCCAAAAAATGGTGCCGTGAAAAAAAACCTATGCATAACTGTATATTTTTATTACCGGATTTGATAGCTGATTTTTTTTCAAGCCGAAAACCTTTGTGCCATTTTTTCGAAAAATGTCATTTTAGTGGCAAAAGGGCCCTTGTTTCAATTTACTTAACAAAAAAAAATTCTTACTATCGGATTCGACGGCTGTTATATTGCCGGATCAAAAACCTTAGTGATATTTTTTCGAAAATTTCCATTTTAAGGACAAAAAGGCCCCTTTTTGAGTTTTTCTTAGCAAAAGGGCATATTATCATTATCGAATTCGATAGCTGTTGCATTGCCGGATCGAAAACCTTAGTGCCATTTTTTCGAAAAAATGTCCGTTTTAGAAGTGAAAAACATTTGTATTTTAGATTTTAGTTAATGAACGCCGGATGCACCAGCCATCCAACCGCTCCGCACGCCCGACCTTGGTTAAATAAAGTTTACCGGTTAGGCGATTAAAGCGTTCTTAACATGCATAAAAATAGGCTGGTAAGCAGATCATAACGTTATCTAATGGTTTCTAGACAACAAGCCCATTAACCATTCATGACAACAATGACCCCATTCAAATGCTGTCATCTCGATTGTCAAAATGACGCGAATTCACGCAACATTTTTTTAATTTTGGCTTTAATCGCTTTAAACCGATAAACTATTGAACAAACCTCGGATGTTATGAATCATAACAGACTTAGATGTCTTAAAATCCTCGCTCTCCGAGCTCGGATTTCAGTTGACATCTGCGTCTGTTATGATAGTCATAACATTCCTAGGTATGTTAATAGCTATAAATGCTACATTTACAAATCTTGTGAAAAAGTAGAAGTTTCTACCGTCTCCGAGACTGTCAATTTTTTTGTTGTGGTATCATATTGTACTAATAATTGAGGAATATTTTTTAACACCACCTTTGATTATACAGTGTTGGGCAAAAGTATGAAAGATGTCCATAATTCTTGAATCGTAAATTTTCTGCAAAAATTCTTGAGGAGCATAGATTTTTGCATTGTGCGTATGCGGTGCGTCGTGTCATTCCTTGGATGTTTTTGAAAATATACAGTGCTTTTCAAAAGTAAGGAATAAAATGGAAGTTGAAATCCGTGCGATATTTGTCTGCGTGTGTAAACAAGCAGCAAACCTTACCTGACAATGACCTGAATGGACGTTTAAAATAAACACATTGCTCCTTCTCAAAAATAACGAAGCAATCGGTGAAAAATACAAAAATTCAACTTTGCTTTTTCGATATAAATTCAACTAAGCAATTATTAAAAAAGAAACCTTTTTATTTGTTTAAAATTTCTTGAATTTTCAAACTTGTCAAAATTGCTAAGAAAATTTAAGTATTTTCATCTTTCAAAAAACTCATTTTGTCTGCGGCCGTGATTGCACTTCCGGTCATGTATGAGACGCATGTTTATAATTTCGCAAATTCGGAATCCATTGAGAAATAAGCAACATTTCATCTAAAAAAATCAAAAATAGGGTCATTGCCAGTTAAACCGGAAGTACAAAAGAATAAGGTTGATCTGTCCGAGGACATTTCTTTCGAAAAAGTTCTCGGATTTATTCCTTAGTTTTGAAAAGCACTGTATACCTAAGGGTGGCTGTGACTGCAGTATGAAACATGCTTATGTCTAAAAAAGAATCGTAGACGTCCTTATGTCAAAAATGACAGCCAAAAAAATTTACAGTAGCACCATAGCCGTTTTCTGGCGGTGTCTATGTTTTCAAATACAAACTTGCATTTGGAAGCATAGGATAAACTCTTGTTTTGAATTAATATACTGTCACTTTGTTGTCAGTTTCAAATTCATCTCGGAAATGTATTCAAAACTGACATTATTTTGACACTGTTTTAATACAAAATAGGCGTTCGCCGTATGTTTTCAAATGCAAGTTTGTTTTCAAAAACATAGCGACCGCCAGAAAACGGCTCATGAGACCCAGACTGCAAAAAATCTTGTGCCCCCTCCCTTCCATATTCCATACTTTTGCATAACCCTGTACTGTATAATGTATAATCATACAGGCCAGAATAGGGTGTAACGGGAACATGTACTGGAATGTTTTCACCACATAGGTATAGTCATCACCAAAAAACAAGAGATGACAATCTCCTACCACGCTTTTCCTACGCCATTTAAAAGACGAAGATATGGCCCATAAGTTTTTCTTCAGATTTTTTATTACTTTATGGTTACCGTAGATCTGTGACGTAAGGTAAAGGTATGGTATTTCAGAAAAAAAATTGGCTGTCTTGGTGACGGTAGAAACTTCTACTTTTTAACAGAATTTGTAAAGGTAGAATTTAACTTTAACCAAGTCAGAAGTCGGGCGTGCAGGCGGTTGTCGAACGCTGATTTACTAAAATCTAAAAGACAAATATTTTTCGCCCCTTAAATGAAATTTTTTGAAATAATTGCACTAAGGTTTTCGATCCGGTAATGCAACAGCAACAATTCGATAATAATAATTGCTCTTTTGCTAAGAAGAACTAAAAAATGGGCCGTTTTGCCTCTAAAATGGCACTAGGGGTTTTGATTCGGCAATGCAACAGCTATCGAATTCGATTATAAGAATATGGTTTTTTGTTAAATAAATTCAAAAAAGGGCCATTTTGCTACTAAAATTACATTTTTCGAAAAAATGGCACTATGGTTTTCGACTTGAAAAAAAGTCAGCTATCAAATTCTGTAATAAATGGCACAAATGTGAATACATTTTTAGAAGCCAAATTCGAAGAGCATGGGGGGGCTTGTATTTAAATTTTTAAAGTTGATGTGCCAAAAAGGTACTTTCCGTGAATCGATGTGGCCCAAAATCTAATCAGCACCTACAAATTACCCACTGAGTATGTGTGCCAAATTTCATCCCGATACGTTAAGTAGTTTGAGCTGCAGCATGATCACAGACAGACAGACACATATATTTTTCAAAAACCACTTTTTCGGATTCCCAGGACCCTGAAACGTAAAGAATTGATGTTTTTGGCGATTCGATTTTTCGATGAATTTTATTAACTTATTGCTTCGCGAAGCGTAGAAGTTAAAACAAAACGATGGATGTCAATCTTTGATTATTTTTCGAATTCGAATTATAACACTGATAAAGAAATTTGTGACATGCCGTAATGGCCAATTGTATGTACTGTACTGAACTTGCGAAGTTTTATCCAAAATTAATTTCGTTAAATAAACTAAATATTCTCACACAAAATTTTTCAAAAACCACTTTTTCGGATTCCCAACACGTCACAGCCCAAACTACTCGACCGATTTGGATGAAATTTGGTACGTGTGCATGTGAAAACCCAACTTAGATCTGAAAAGCTTTTGGAGCCAATCGTGCAACCAGAAGTGCCATTTTGGCACATCAACTTTTAAATTTTAAATGTAAACCCCCATTTTTCACGTCACCATAAGAAAGACGTTCAAATTCTGCATCTAAAAATGTATTCATTCTTAGTGCCCTTTTGACCAACAATTTAAAAAAAAATGATTTTTATCGGACTTTAAAATCGCGGTACAGCCCAAGCCCCTCAACCGATTTGGCTGAAATTTTGCACATGGGGATTGTATTACACGTCGAAGAGCTGAACAAATTTTGGATTCAATCGACCCACGGAAAGTGCCGTTTTGGCACACCAATTTCGAAACTTAAAATTATTCTCTCATTCACCCATCAAAAACAACTTTTTGAAAGATTTATTGTTATCATCAGAAAGGTCTTCAAATTCTGGTTTTAAATGAGATAAAGTTTATTCGCATTTAGTACCCTTTGGGTAGAAAAATCCAAATTTTGTAATAACACTGAAACCACGTTATAGCCCAAACTACTGGATCAATTTGTCCGAAATTTGGTACATGGAGATTAGGTGACCCGTTGAAGAGCTGAAAGGCTTTTGGGAGCAATTGGTCCACGGGAAGTGCCATTTAGGCATATCAACTTTAAAATCTTAAACACAATAAGTCACGGAAATCAAAGACCCATGCGTTGGGGAAGTTCCAGCCGCTTCTCTGCTTTTGTATTATTTTCACGTAAGGAACCTGTGATTAACCGTTGTCCCTATAATTCTGAGACACCCTGTATTACACCGATATTAAATATGCAGGAAATCGATTGTACATTAATATTAAGGTACATATTTTCTTTCGAGACAATGATTCCTGCATTTTCTATAGCAGAACAAAGGCAGAACTAAAATTCTTCGGGAACTGTACAACCCTAATTTGTAAGGGCAAAATGCAAAAACATTACATAACCCAAATTTTCGGGGGTTTATTTTTACACCTTTCCCAGTAGTAGTTCAGAAAGCGTCAATTGAATTTCAGAAAGCGTCAGTTGAATTTCAGAATTGTCACTTGAATTTCAGAATCCGTCAATTGTAGTTCAGATTAGTCAATTCAAATTCAGAGAGTGTCAATTGTATTTCAGAATAGTCAAATGAATTTCAGAATACGTCAGTTGAATTTCAGAAAGCATCAAATGCAATTGTAATTGACGGATTCTGAATTTCAATTGATGCTTTCTGAAATTCAATTGACGTATTCTGAAATTCATTTGACTATTCTGAAGTACAACCGACGCATTCTGAATTTGAATTGATTAATCTGAACTACAATTGACGGATTCTGAAATTCAACTGACTATTCTGAAATTCAATTGACGCTTTCTGAACTACTACTGGAAAAGGTGTAGTAGTGCCGAAGCATATGCGCAGGCACTGTAGTTTTACTGAATTCGCTCGCTCGCTCGCTCGCTCGGCCGTCCGTCTACTCTGTCCATCGCATAACTTGAGAAGAGCTGAAATTTTGTACACGGGTGTAGACCCCCAAAATCTCGGCGGGGATTGTTTTTGGGCCATATCGGACCAGGGGGGTGGGAATTAGGGGTGAAAAACTGAAAGCAATTACAATTTTCGACGTTTGATCGCGAACGCTGCCCCAACGCTTGAAGCTAGAGCGAACGTTTATAAAGAGGAATTGTCGGCAATGAAAAGATCTACAAAAAAGTCCGCGACGGCATATAGCTACCTACGATGGGTAGCCCACCGAGATCGTTTTTGTGTTTTAATTTTTGACGTAAATAGCTTCAGTGGCTTATTGTCGGCTATCCGTAACAGATATTTATATGCTGTCGCGGACTTTTTTGTAGGTCTATTCGTTGCCGACATTTCTCCCTTATACGATTTTAATCCATCTTCAAGCGTTTAGGCAGCGTTCGCAGTAAAAACGCGAGAATGCGAGGTTTTTTTCGGGACCGAAAAACTATTAATTGTAATAACTCGAGAACCAGTGGAGATATTTTACTGAAACTTGATAGGCGCTTTTGACGTACAAGTCTGTTGAAGGTGAGGGGGTGTCAATTTTGGGGCATGAAATTTAGGGGTTAAAAATCACAAAAATACGAGAACTTCTCAAATATTTTGCACATGGAGATCTGAAACTACATATATTTTGACATTATTTGATAAGGGATGGTTTTTTTTCTGCAAGATCAAACAGAAAGGTGCAAATTAGGGGTTGAAACTCGAAATTGCACATAAGTGTTGCTTGAAATTCAAGCATTTTGATAACTTTTAATCAATGGCCCAGAAAAAGTTTTGAGCATATATTTAGTCCTTAGACCCTTAGATCACCTGCGACAGGAAGAGAAAAAAATTGCACCTCTAAAACTCAACCCCTTCAACCTTGAAACAAAAAAATCACTTAGAGGAACTGTAACCCTTGGACCACCGATTACCGGAGGAAACTAATTGAACACAAAAAATTGCACCCCTGAAACTCGCCCCCTTCAACCCCCAACCACAAAAACTTGACTTGGAGGAAATTTAACCCTTGCACCGCCTACAACCGAAAGAGTTGAATTGAACAAAAAAACTGCGCCCCTTAAACACCCCCTTCAACCCCGAAACACAAAAAAATGACTTGAACGGAATTTAACCCTTTTACCACTCATTATCGCAGGAGACTATTTTGAACGCATAAAATTATACCCCCAAAACCCACAGTCTTCAACCCTCGAACACAAGTAATTGACTTGGATGAAATTGAGTCCTTGTACTATCTACAACAGAAGCAGACTAACTGAACGCAAAAAGTTACAACCCCGAAAACCACCCCCTTCAACCCCCAAATACGAAAAATTTACAAACATAAATAATTGACTCGGTGGAAATTGAACCCTTAGACTACTTGTTACTGGAAGATACTAATTGAGCGCAAGTGAATTTAAGATTTGGACCACTGTTATTGAAGGATAGGTACCAAGTAAGCGCCCCCGAAACCCACCCCCTTCAACCCCTGAGAATAATAATAGAACGGAAAAAATTGCACCCCCTTCAAACCCCAACACAAAAAATTGACTTGGTGGAAATTTGATGCTTGACCTGTATGTACTTACAACCGAAAGATACTAATTGAACGCAAAAAAATTCATCAATTGATACACCCTCACAAATTCTTTATCACGCGCATATGCTTCGGCACTACTACTAGGTGCAGATTAGATCTGCACCCAAAACCACCAAGTCCAACTCGATATATGAATCACGGTGAATAAACATCTACAGGGATACACATCGCATTGATATAGATCTTCTACGGAGAGTACAGGTACATTTTTATTCTAATTATATTGCAAATTGCAATAATAAACTTTATTATAAACTATAAATGTACAAAAATATGGAAGTCGAAACAGGGTGTATACGGAATTTCCCGGTCAAAATTCCCTGACTTTTCCAGGTTTTCCAGACCGTCTTGCATAATTTTCCAGTACCTACAATCTGCTACGTTAATTCTTAATTTTCTACTGAAAGTGAGAGTTTTTAGTTTATTTAACGATACTAATTTTGGAAAAAACTTCGCAAGTTCAGTACAGTCATAGACTAATCATAGGAAGACCGCTCAGCCTTATGCCGCGCTTGAAATCACAAGTAATCAGCTGTAGAGCGCTCTGACAGGTGACGACGCCGGGGTCAAACAGCGGTACTTGATGGTACTAACGTGTTCGGTTTATAGTTTTGCTAAAACTGTTACAGCGCTCTTCAGAGGAATCTACTTGGGTTTTTATCGCTGAGTAGGAAACTTGATACCATCGCGACGCAAACACGTGCAAAAAGATGAACAATGGTTAAACATAACGGGTTCGTAGAATTCGATTCGAGGGTATTTTGCATTTATTTTGGAAACAGACGAATAGTTATTGTTCGGATCCTTTGGTTTGTTGATTTTCCGACTCGTGCCGAGAGACAGACAGTTAGAGAATTTATTAATTTTATTTATTCATTACTTAATTATTAACGATTGCAGAGTAGATTCCGCTTTCGATGGAAGAATAATTTATTAATACCTGCAGATCGACTAGGTACTCTCTGAGACAGATTAACAATAACATTTTCGCTCCGTACCTACGGCCGACTGAACCGATGGTGTCGGCGCCGCCGTGCCGTCGGGCGTCTTACGCCGTAGCATGTTCATACAACCACAAGTAATTATTTATTGTTGACAGTGGTTGGACTGGTTGGTGTAAAAAAACAAAACCGTTGATAAACCCTTTTACCCCAAGCGTTTTAGGTTGGGCACTTGAAAAAAATTATGTAAATCTGAAACTTGGTTAAACGACTGTATGAGAAACGGTGAAACGGGCTATCTTTCCAAGTGCTTCTCAATTATTTTAAACTGTATCCGGGCCTCCCGAAAGTGGCAAAAGCCCGCGAAATAAAGAAAAAAATTATTTTTTTTTATTTGAAATTAGACGGTTTTTTGTAAGAGATATCGCAAAAATGCACAAAATAAACATTGTAGAGGATAAAAAAAGCTTTCAAACGACACCTTCAAAATATTTCTAGGACCAATGGGAACGGAGGTACACGACCTTGCAAATCAACTTTAACAATTTAAATGCAAACAGATTTTTCGCGTTACCATATGAAAGCTCTTCGAATTCTGCTTTTAAAAATGTGGTGCCCTTTTGACCAAAAAACGGGCCATGAAAAAAAACTATGTATGACTGCATACTTTTATTGCCGTATTTGATAGTTGCTTTTTTTTTCAAGTTGAAAACCAAAAGTGCCCTTTTTTGAATTTTTCTTAGCAAAAGAGCATTTTCTTACTATCTGATTAGATAGCTGTTGCATTGACGGATCAAAAACTTTAATGCCATTTTTTCGAGGATTGACATTTTAAGGGCAAAAAGGCCCCTTTTTTAATTTTTCTTAGCAAAGGGGCACATTGTTATTGTCGAATTCGATAGCTGTTGCATTGCCGGATCGGAAACCTTAGTGGGTGTAAAACATTTATATTTTAGGTTTTAGTATGTAAATGAGCGCCGGACAGATCAGCCTGCAGCCATCGACAACCGCCCGCACGCCCGACCTTGGTTAAATAAAGTTAAACGCTACATTTACAAATTCTGTGAAAAAGTAGAAGTTTCTACTGTCTCCGTGACTACCAATTTTTAACTTCTACGATCGCGAAGCAGTTACTGGAATCGATCGGAAAATTCAAAAAAATCGAATCGTAAAAAACATGAAATCTTTACGTTTCAGGGTCCTGGGAATCCAAAAAAGTGTTTTTTGAAAAAATTTCTGTGTGTCTGTCTGTCTGTCTTAGAGCAATTTTTTAGAAAATTTCCTTTTTATTGGCAAAAAGGCCCCTTTTTGAATTTTTCTTAGCAAAAGGGCATATTATCATTATCGAATTCGATAGCTGTTGCATTGCCGGATCGAAAACCTTAGTGCCATTTTTTCGAAAAATGTCATTTTAGGGGTGAAAAACATTTGTAGGTACCTCCTACTTGAGATCATAGTAAATCAGCGCCGGGCGCACGCTCGACCTGGGTTAAGTTAAATGCTACATTTACAAATTCTGTGAAAAAGTTGAAGTTTCTACCGTCTCCGAGATTGCCAATTTTAACTTCTACGCTCGCGAAGCAGTTACTGGAATCGATCGGAAAATTCAAAATAATCGAATCGCCAAAAACATGAAAGCTTTACGTTTCAGGGTCCTGGGAACCCAAAAAAGGTGTTTTTGAAAAAATGTCTGTGTGTCTGCCTGTGATCACGCTGCAGCTCAAACTACTGAACGTATGGAGATGAAATTTGGCACACATATTCAGTGGGGGATTTGTAGGTGCTGATTAGAATCTGGGCCACATCGGTTCACGGAAAGTGCCTCTTTGACACATCAACTTTAAAAGTTTAAATGCAAACCACCATTTTTCGCGTTACCATATGAATGCTCTTCGAATTCTGCTTCTAAAAATGTATTCACGCTTGTGCCCGCCCTTTTGGCCAAAAAATGGTGCATAACTGTATATTTTTATTACCAGATTTGATAGCTGATTTTTTTTCAAGCCGAAAACCTTTGTGCCATTTTTTCGAAAAATGTCATTTTAGTGGCAAAAGGGCCCTTGTTTCAATTTACTTAACAAAAAAAAAATTCTTACTATCGGATTCGACGGCTGTTATATTGCCGGATCAAAAACCTTAGTGCAAAAAAGGCCAATGTTTGAGTTTTTTTTAGCAAAAGGGCATATTATCATTATCGAATTCGATAGCTGTTGCATTGCCGGATCGAAAACCTTAGTGCCATTTTTTCGAAAAAATGTCCGTTTTAGAAGTGAAAAACATTTGTATTTTAGATTTTAGTAAATGAGCGCCGGATGCATCAGCCATCCAACCGCTCCGCATGCCCGACCTTGGTTAAATAAAGTTAAATGCTACATTTACAAATTCTGTGAAAAAGTAAGAAGTTTCTACCGTCTTCGAGACTGTCAATTTTTTTGTTGTGGTATCATATTGTACTAATAATTGAGGAATATTTTTTAACACCACCTTTGATTATACAGGGTTGGGCAAAAGTATGAAAAATGTCCATAATTCTTGAATCGTAAATTTTCTGCAAAAATTCTTGAGGAGCATAGATTTTTGCATTGTGCGTATGCGGTGCGTCGTGTCATTCCTTGGATGTTTTTGAAAATATACAGTGCTTTTCAAAAGTAAGGAATAAAATGGAAGTTGAAATCGGTGCGATATTTGTCTGCGTGTGTAAACGAGCAGCAAACCTTACCTGACAATGACCTGAATGGACGTTGAAAATAAACACATTGCTCCTTCTCCATGATCTTCCTCGCTTTTCCGTCGAACATGTTTCCGCTGAACGGGGTGACCCGAATCTTTTCGAGAGGAATATTTCGGAAATATCCGCGGAAGTTAATGACGCGGCGCGGGGCGACTTTTCGAAATTGCATGTAATCAAATGAGACGCTTCGCGTCGCGCCGCATCGCTCCAAAGTACGGCGCCTCATTTGATCACATGCAATTTTTTCTAAGCGCGCTGCGACGCACCCTGCCATGCCTCCTCAATGTACGTGCACCTTTAGAAACGTGTCATACTTGATCGGAAGTGGAGTCACAGCAACTCCAGATTTTCAAAAATAACGAAGAAATCGGTGAAAAATACAAAAATTCAACTTTGCTTTTTCGATATAAATTCAACTAAGCAATTATTAAAAAAGAAACCCTTTTATGTGTTTAAAATTTCTTGAATTTTCAAACTTGTCAAAATTGCTAAGAAAATTTAAATATTTTCATCTTTCAAAAAACTCATTTTGTCTGCGGCCGTGATTGCACTTCCGGTCATGTATGAGACGCATGTTTCTAATTTCGCAAATTCGGAATCCATTGAGAAATAAGCAACATTTCATCTAAAAAAATTAAAAATAGGGTCATTGTCAGTTAAACCGGAAGTACAAAAGAATAAGGTTGATCTGTCCGAGGACATTTCTTTCGAAAAAGTTCTCGGATTTATTCCTTAGTTTTGAAAAGCACTGTTTACCTAAGGGTGGCTGTGACTGCAGTATGAAACATGCTTATGCCTAAAAAAGAATCGTAGACGTCCTTATGTCAAAAATGACAGCCAAAAAAATTTACAGTAGCACCATGAGACCCAGACTGCAAAAAATCTTGTGCCCCCTCCCTTCCATATTCCATACTTTTGCATAACCCTGTACTGTATAATGTATAATCATATAGGCCAGAATAGGGTGTAACGGGAACATGTACTGGAATGTTTTCACCACATAGGTATAGTCATCACCAAAAAACAAGAGATGACAATCTCCTACCACGCTCTTCCTACGCCATTTAAAAGACGAAGATATGGCCCATAAGTTTTTCTTCAGATTTTTTATTACTTTATGGTTACCGTAGATCTGTGACGTAAGGTAAAGGTATGGTATTTCAGAAAAAAAATTGGCAGTCTCGGTGACGGTAGAAACTTCTACTTTTTAACAGAATTTGTAAATGTAGAATTTAACTTTAACCAAGTCAGAAGTCGGGCGTGCAGGCGGTTGTCGAACGCTGATTTACTAAAATCTAAAAGGCAAATATTTTTCGCCCCTTAAATGACATTTTTTGAAATAATTTATTGCACTAAGGTTTTCGATCCGGTAATGCAACAGCAACAATTCGATAATAATAATCGCTCTTTTGCTAAGAACTAAAAAATGGGCCGTTTTGCCTCTAAAATGGCACGTTTTGCCTCTAAAATGGCACTAGGGGTTTTGATTCGGCAATGCAACAGCTATCGAATTCGATAGTACGAATATGGTTTTTTGTAAAATAAATTCAAAAAAGGGCCATTTTGCTACTAAAATTACATTTTTCGAAAAAATGGCACTATGGTTTTCGACTTGAAAAAAAGTCAGCTATCAAATTCTGTAATAAATGGTACAAATGTGAATACATTTTTAGAAGCCAAATTCGAAGAGCATCATGGGGGTTTGTATTTAAATTTTTAAAGTTGATGTGCCAAAAAGGTACTTTCCGTGAACCGATGTGACCCAAAATCTAATCAGCACCTACAAATTACCCACTGAGTATGTGTGCCAAATTTCATCCCGATACGTTAAGTAGTTTGAGCTGCAGCATGATCACAGACAGACAGACACGCAGACATTTTTCAAAAACAACTTTTTCGGATTCCCAGGACCCTGAAACGTAAAGAATTGATGTTTTTGGCGATTCGATTTTTCGATGGATTTTATTAACTTTTTGCTTCGCGAAGCGTAGAAGTTAAAACAAAACGATGGATGTCAATCTTTGATTATTTTTCGATTTCGAATTATAATACTGATAAAGAAATTTGTGACATACCGTAATGGCCAATTGTACTGTACTGAACTTGCGAAGTTTTATCCAAAATTAATGTCGTTAAATAAACTAAATATTCTCACACAAAATTTTTCAAAAACCACTTTTTCGGATTCCCAGGACCCTGAAACGCAGATTTGCTGTTTTTGGCGATTGGATTTTTCGATCGATTTTATTAACTTACTTCGCGAAGCGTGGAAGTTAAAATAGGAGTTACGAACGCTGATAAACGATAAACCGGAATAAACCCACACTGCTGAAGACGGAACAAAGAGAACACAAAATAATGGACTTAAATAACAAGAACGTAAGCCAAAAATGTATTATTTTTAATGCGACCCTTTTGTTATGAAAACAATAAACAATAACACTCAGCGGAGCGGGCGGCAACTCGTTGGCAATGACCTCGATCAAAACAGCCCCGATGCCCGATGTCAGAGCGCGTGCTAAAAATAGCCTGATTTTTGTTTGGATTTCGTTGGTTTTAATTACGCTATTGACCATGATATGGCAGCACCGTGGTTGCAACATCCGGAGCCTCCCTGTAATTTGGAGTAGTACGAACATTGCCCGCCAGGGAAACGCCAGGATTTTCCCTGGCGCCCCCTGGTGCTCAATGTGTTCTTTTGTTGATAACTAAGACTGTATAGTGGGTCCTCTACCTATTCCCTACTCTCTGGTACAGTCCAATAGGCCATTACGGTATGTCACAAATTTCTTTATCCAATTATCATAAATCGAAAAATAATCAAATTTGATTGAGCTCTATCGGATTTGTTTTCAATTTTATTAGATATTCCACTTCAAAGAAGCAATTTTAAAAAATTGATGACGTATGTGCTAGCGATCTCACCTTTCTGTACAATTTCTTGGTTTAAGAACACAGATGACAGTTCTGTCACTTGTTTCCATCACAATATTAGATTTGACATTGACGAAATTAAAACAAGAATGAAATGGACAGGTTGGCTCGTACTTTTCTCGAGGACGTAGTTCATACGTCATCAAAATTAATATTTCATTTTATGGCCTTGGTACTGCCCCAGCAGCACACTTTTATTGGCCCAACATATTTCTCAAATATTGGGGCAACATGCAAACGTCAGATTTTTTTTTAACGGCCCTATATTTAAAGGAATATTGGCCCAACATGAATTTGTTTTATAGGGAAAACATTGTTTAATAATCATTAGCCAATATTTCTTTTAAATATTCGCCCCAGATTGGTTTCTTTCATAGGAGCAATGTAATAAGAAATCATTAGAAATATATTACTAATTACTATTATTAATTTGTATAAAAAAACATTACAAATATTTGATTTTTATCGCTCCCCCATTCCTCCTTCACGGTCTTTAGATCCCGCCAGGTAAGTACAGGGAAATTGATCGTTGCACCTCGACCTCTGTAGCCTCCGGGCACCTCTTTCTAACGGCACCTAGAACGAAAAATCAGCAACTGTCAAGTAGATTTGCAAAAAATTAACTTACGTAGTATGGCCCCACGGCATCGCAAATTTTTGAATGGCAACTTCCCACTTTTTTTTCCTTGCCCGGAATACAATGATGACACTTTTCTGCAAGATTTTTCTCATTTGGTAAAAGACAGCCTTATGGACAGTGTCATCTCCACCAAGGTAATGATGATTCACCTGAAAACACATTATTGAAGAATTTTGCAAAACAATATCTCATCGTTACCAATGTATTCATCTTTTCTGCCGCCATCTTGAAAATATTTGACTTCGATTCGTCATGATCGATTATGGTCGCATACCAAATTCGAAGATCCTCATCACGTCATCTGTTAGGAAGTCAAACAGTTTCCAACGAATCCGTTCAAAATCACCCTGTATATAAAAGAGTAATCAAAAAGTACGTAAATGGCATGTACTTTTATGTACATACAGTAATTAGATATCCTAATAAAGCAGCTTCACAATATTTAAAGCACTGAATGGCAAAATAGCCTTTAAATAGCTGATAACTGGCACAACTCTAACCCAACAAAATTACATGCTGTCTGGCTTAAAACATCGTTATTTAAGAGTTACTTACCCCACAAAAGATTCAACACCACAAGCACTAAAACCAGACAAATGCACTTAATGCACCCCCCGGCTTTTAGGTTAGCGCAATTTTTTCCTGTCTGGACTGGACTGGTGTCCGACCAGGCAGGAGGTCACGTACACCTTCTGCGACTGCGACTGCGCACACAGCATCGTCCAAGAATGGCCAATGCAGGCCCTAACAAATATTTTATAATTTAGGTATAATTAAATCAAATATTTATTGTACATAGGTATCGAACAAATTTTATTAATAAACTGCATCCTGGTTCTAACCTCCCGATCCCCATATCCGTAATTCATCTTTATTCTCAAATAAAATTTTAATAAATATATAATATGTATTGCATTCGGTAATTTTCATGTGCATGTATTATGGTACCTATTCATTTTCTGAGTAATTAAATTAGTGCATTAATTACTATTTATGAAATAATATTCTACCACATTCTACCCATATTGGGGGCATGTTTATGATTTCAACATGCAAAGATACTATGGGTCCTACATTGGTCAAACATGGATTATATATATTGGCAAACATTTTTCCACCAATGCACAGCCAATATTGGCTAAAAGTCTGAAATATTGGGCCACGATTAATATATTGGCCCAATGTAGGCTCTACGTTGGCCCCATATTTGGTGCTGCTGGGGTGGTTATATTCGCAAATGCAAAAACACGTCCAAGCTCATTTTAAGAGATTTTTCGTGTACGAAAGATACATTTTTCTTCGAAAATTTTGGGTCATCATTAATTTTATTGATGATTGATAGACAGAAAAAGACTGAAAATGCCGAAATTCTCTGACTTTTCCAATCCATAGGAATTCCAGGTTTTCCAGAAGCGTATACACCCTGTCGAAATTATCTTTTGTATGCGTGCATATCGTTCAACGAGTCGGGGGTGTTGTACGAGCATCGTGCATGTATAACACATGGTAATATTATTATTATTATTGGTCACGGTCATTTTGTATTGTGACGTGACGGTCATGACCGTCATGACCGAACGTCATGACACGGTCATATGACCGACTCACATCACTGAGCATATGCTTCGGCACTACTACTAGGTGCAGATTACATCTGCACCCAAAACCACCAAGTCCAACTCGATATATGAATCATTCACGGTGAATGAACATCTACAGGGATACACATCGCATTGATATACATCTTCCGTTGGCTCTTATTGTTGCAAAATTTTGACATTTATCATGTTTTCTGACGAACCGCATTGAAATCGTTTCTACCAACTCGCCTGTTAGTAAAATTAGTAAAATTCCTTGAAAGATTTCCTCATACCAACCTAAAATGCAAATTTTGACGTTCTGCCACTTCAATAGAAAATGAACGGAGAGTACATAGGTACATTTTTATTCTAATTATATTGCAAATTGCAATAATAAACATTAAACTTTATTATGAACTATAAATGTGCAAATATGGAAGTCGAAACAGGGTGTATATGGAATTTTCTGGGCAAAATTCCCTGACTTTTCCAGGTTTTCCAGGCCGTCTTGCAAAATTTTCCAATACCTACAATCTGATACGTTAATTCTTAATTTTCTACTGAAAGTGAGAATTTTTAGTTTATTTAACGATACTAATTTTGGAAAAAACTTCACAAGTTCAGTACAGTACAATAGGCCATTGCGGTATGTCACAAATTTCTTTATCGGTATTATAAATCGAAAAATAATCAAATTTGATTGAGCTCTATAGGTTTTGTCTTAAATTTTATTAGATATTCCACTTCAAAGAGCAATTTTAAAAAATTGATGACGTATGTGCTAGCGATCTCACCTTTCTGTATAATTTCTTCTGTCACTTGTTTCCATCACAATGTTAGATTTGACATTGACAAAATTAAAACAAGAATGAAATGGACAGGTTGGCTCGTACTTTTCTCGAGAACGTAGCTCATACATCATCAAAATTAACATTTCGTTTTATGGCCTTAGTACTGGTTGTATTCGAAAATGCAAAAACACGTCCAAGCTCATTTTAAGAGATTTTTCGTGTAAGAAAGATACATTTTTCTTCGAAAATTTTGGGTCATAATTAATTTGATGATTGATAGACCGTACTTATAAAAAATTCGAGAAAAAGACTGAAAATCCCGAAATTCTCTGACTTTTCCAATCCATAGGAATTCCAGGTTTTCCGGAAGCGTATACACTAGGGTGTATCGAAAAAAAAGAATTTTGGAATTTCGTTTTGTAATAGTCGCCAAAACTTGCCTTTTACTATCCTGAAAAGAAAGTTTATTTAAGGTTTTGTTATAGTTCAACGTTTTCAGCCCTCTACCGCCCCTCAAATATTATGTTATTTTGAAATCTCAAGTTTACAATGAAAATTTTTTTGAAATGCCACATTTATTGTTTTTCTGTGACTAGTAGGCTCGGAGTAGATTTTAAAGATCACTTGGACGAGCCGGTATCGGCTAAACGCTGGTTATCGCCACTCTCAGGAAATTTGATACGAAACACATGGGTACTTTTCAAGAACGTTGGATTCCTGGGGGCTGGTGATAGCCAGTGTCGAAGCAATACTCTTGCGGACTACATGTCCCTCTTATTAACCTCTTACAAACTGTGTGTAAATTATGTGAATAGACGATTATTATAGTTACTATACACGCGTACGCTTTTATTTCCGTATTCCCGAAGTCAACCCATCAAGTATTAATTACGGCGGTTAACCCCGCAACAACAACGAACATCACTAACAGCCGTTTTTTCATCTCTAGTTAAATTTAGCTACCTACTAATATCTGTCCGGGATCCACACGACCGAGATTCACCCGATTTCCATGGCGATTCATTGTTGACAACAATGATTCACCATGGAAATAAGGTGAATCCCGGTCGTGTGGATCCCGGACAGACTATAGATGGCCATTGCATTATAGTTTCAAGACAATTAACTCATCAGTCAAGTTGCTGGTGCATGCATGACAGAACTTATGTATGACAGTACTGGTTGACGTCTAAAGTTCAAACGTTAAATTTTTGTGCGTTTTTTAGTCTTCTAAGGCCCACCAAATATAGGCCACTCGAGACTATTATTTCTAGTGTAAATTGCCTTTAAAATATTTCTATTAACTCGAAAAGGAAGCACAGAAATTCGAATAAAAAACGCGCGAAAATATAACGTCTGAACGTTAGACATCAACCAGTTTAGTGTCATAAGTTCTGTCATGCATGCACCAGCAACTTGATTAATTAGAGTTAATTATCGTTGAAACCATATGGCAGTAGGTAGCTAAATTTAACTAGAGATGAAAAAAAACGGCCTTTAGTGGTCTTTAAAATCTACTCCGAGCCTACTAGTGATAGAAAAACAATAAATTATGAATTTAAAAAAATTATTCGTTGTAGACTTGGAATTTCAAAATTTAATCAATATTTGAGGGGCGGTAGAGGGCTAAAGATGTGGAACTATAGCAAAACCTTAAATAAACTTTCTTCTTAGGATAATAAAAGGTAAGTTTTGGCGACTATTACAAAACGAATTTCCCAAATTCTTTTTTTTTTCGATACACCCTGTCGAAATTATCTTTTGTATGCGTGCATATCGGGGGTGTTGTACGAGCAGTTCGTGCACGTGTAACACATGGTAATATTACACTGTAATATTACAAAATTTGAAATTACATGCATTTTTACACCCCTATTCATGATTCTTAAAAAGTTTAGAAATCACAATCGCAGTGAAGCGGCAAAATTTCACCACCCAACTTGATGAACTTTAATTTATAAACTCACGCCTGTTTCAGCGTTGTTTGAGCATCTTGGAGGTGGGAGCTCGCGAATCGCTCTCGGACGTCGTCAGTAAAGTATTGAAGAAAATCATCAACCAGACCGAAGGCAAAGAAGAGGAGCTCGACGACACTCTACTGACTTGATCACGAAAGTCACTCGGCCGTCTTCGTCGATGGTTTCAAGTTATTTTGAGTCGTAGATCGACTTTATTATTTCTAAGTTCAAACATTTTTGTAAATTGTATGTTGCAGATATTAAAAACGACTGAAAAAAACATTTTCTTTTTTTCTTCTAAATCGCGAGTATTTTGCTTGACGCTCTTATCTCGGGAGAATAAATCGTTAACGGATAGTTTGAGACATGTGCAATGGAGTTAACATCAGTTCGAACGCTGCGTCCTTCAGGTTGGCCCCCCGAAGATTGGCTTCGTGAAGGTCGCTTCCGGATAAATCACAGAACTGAAATTAGAAAATCAAAATTGTAGTTGTCATTGTCCATACTTGACTTAACTTAACCCACGGACCAAACTTATCACTTAAGTTAAGACTTAAAAATGAAGAATGACGTTTGTCTTATGGTATAAACGTCATAATTGTCATTTTAAGGCTCTCTTAAAGTTAAGTAAGGTCGGTGGAATCGTGCATAAGGGTGTAATTCCAAGTCAGTCACGTGATGACATAAGTCTAGTTAGGTGCACAACTCAGCAGGGGTTGCAAATTTTTGCAGATTTCTGCAATATTACGTCACTGACAACTATTTTCATCCTATAACCATATATACAGGCAGGTTGCTTGACAGATCATGTGAGCTTATATATGTATACGTCTTATTAAACCATGCTCAAGCATAGATGTGTTTGAAATCGGTGAAACTCTGCTTAGTTGAAGATTTTATCCAGGCACAACAAATGTAGATTTTGCGCCCTACTCCTTCGAAGAGGTAAGGGCGAAGTAAATTTTGAAAAATCATCGAGAGACTACATGCATTAACAAATAAAAGAAATCTGACCCAAATTAACGGCAGTCCAGAAGGTGTTAAAATAGCATTGAATATACTGAAGAAATAACAAGAATGACGATCTTCAAAGACTTTCAAAAGATGCCCTGCTTATTGTTCTGACAATATGCAGCGTTGACCATGCCGAAAACAGCGAATTTTACATTCGTTTTAACTCTGTGCCTTACCACCCTCTCTCTTTTAACCCTCCATATCTAAGGAAAGGTGAGGTACGTCCACAAAGTTGGCGCAATAACATAGATTTTTTTGAATAAAATCTGACCCAAACCCAATTTCCATAAGAAAAGCGCGGGGTCCTTTCATGAAAACAAACGACTGACATGAACAGTTACTGCTAAAAATTAAACTGTTTTTACATCCCTGTTACTTCAGTCCAGTCATATCGTTAACGCGTGAAAATACGCTAAAACACATTTTCTTGAAAAATCACAGAAAATTAATTAATGCTTATACCAAATCAACTTCTGAAAAAAGAACGATCTTCAACCTTCAAGGCTATTAGAGTCTCATAACGATTAGTTGTTGTTGACTAATCCTCATGCACCCTCGCATGAACCTAAAGTCGAGGGGTGTCTCACTAGTAAAATTTTGGACAGGTACTGTTCACTTAATCGCAAAAAAATCGGGACAACCGAAAAAAATTTCAACCCCAAAGCTCACCCCTTTCAGCCCCCAAACTCAGAAAATGGACATAAGAGGAAATTGAGTGTCCCGATTTTTTTGCGAGTAAGTGTACATTGCCTCGTAATTTACCGTAATGTAGAGTAATTTATAGTAACGTACAGTAATGCATAATAATAATTTATAAGTAGTGTACAGTAATGTATAGTAATTTATCAGTAATGTACAGTAATGCACACGTAATGTACGGAATTGTACAGTAATGTTTGTGGTCGAAAAATTGGTCTAAGAAAGTGCTTTATTGAACTAGTAGTATTATACGTTTTTTATCAAACTTAATCTGATGCAATTACGTTAATGCCGCCCAAAGCTACGAGGATTGCATGATATCTTATTAGTGCCGTAGCCAGTGTTGCCAACTTGCGGGATTTTTAGAATCTTAAGGGATTAAGGGATTTTTTGAGTAAAAACCGCCAAATTGCGGGATTTTTTAAGTTTTCACTGAAAGCTAAAATCGTGCGTGTCAGTTGTCAGTAAAAGAAGTGGAATGAAGTTTAGTTATCTAGCTAACTTAACTTTTTGTTAGTCATTCGTACTTTAAGTGTTTTTTTTTTGTTTCCAGAGTACAGTTTACTTAAAAAAATGTTTTTGTTGAACAATATTTTTGACATAAACTAATTTTTTTTTCAATTTAAGGTTTCTTTAATTGAAATGTGACTGAAATTGCCAGAGGAGGGATAAACGGGATTTTTTCTGCCTTGGTGAGGGATATTTGGCTTTATAGGGTTGGCAACACTAGCCGTAGCAGAATGTGGAGGTACTCTTGTCTTTGATTATTCGCTCGCTCGCTCGTCTAGTCTGTCCGTCGGATAACTTGAGAACGGATTGAGATAACGAGCTGAAACTTGGTGTGCAATTGTGTTTCCATAAATACTCGGCGGGGATTGCTAAGATTGCTAAGATCTAACAAGGGGGACGACATTTAAGGGTTGAAACTTGAAATTTCTTCAAGTAGATGATAGCATAAAATGGCGGGGTTCGATAGATTTCGGGCAACTATTGAAAAAAGATCTTATGAGTTTTTAACCTAAAACCAACCCCTAGGCTATTAACCAAGAGGATAAATATATTTTATTTATTTTTTCTGAAACCCTATTGATTTATTTATGAACAACTGAGTCAGCAAGGAGTTATGTAACACCGGAAAAATAAATTCACCCCTGTAAATCATAAAGGGGTGAAGTCATGAGGGGTTGAAAACATGAATCTACAAATCACCGCAATTTTTCAACGAATTGGATTAGGGTGGTGAAACTGAAAATACAACTTCCTTTAGAGCATGTGGGGGTGGTGAAATAGGGGGTTGGAGTTTAGGGGTTGAAACGTCCATAAAGCCCTGTAATTTGACACAGCGAAGCAATATCCCCTGCAAAACTGTGATATCTACATACTGCATCTTCGAGAAAAAAAGTGAATTTTAGGAGAAATTTATCGAAGGGGATGAAAATTAGCAGTGATGTGAGCCGGTCATATGACAGTGTCATGACCGTCACGTCACAATACAAAATGACCGTGACCAATAATAATAATAATATTAATAATAAATTTTATTGCTTATAACTAAATAGGTAATTGCATTAAACGCAACCCTTTAGCCTGTTAATAAGAATATACTTACATGGACGGAAAAACAGAGTAACCAACAAAAATTTCGACATTCGTGATAATTTGGTAAAAAAACAAAATTATTCCAACATGCACGCCTGGCAGTGTGAATCAGTAGCAATTTTCATATAAATTTAAGCCCGTTTAAGAAAATAAAAACTAGACTCGATCACGCGCCCCTGTGCCCGTAAGAAAATGATTCGACTTTAATATCTAAGTATTTAACAATTCTGACTGAAAATTTTTATAGGTACCTATTTCCCATTAATTCATTTTATTATTATTGACTATGGTCATTTATTACTGTCATATGACCTGGTCATGACGTCACGATGTTACGTGACCATCATTTTACATCACTGAAAATTAGGGATGGGAACTCGAATTTTCACTGAATTGTCACTGAAAACTGGAAATTGTATTTGTATATACATAAATTGCCCGATAATTATTAACTGCAAACTCCACTAAAAAACTACAATGTTGGTAAAAATGTAGGGACGTTCCTAAATGCACAAATAGTTAATTGATGTATTATGAAAATATCTTAATCCTAATGCGAATATGGCATTGCCTACATCGGGAATCTCACGTTTGCAGGGTAGGTAAATATTGCTTGCTGAGATTCGAAGCTTAAACTGTTAAAGGCTTCTCTTCCCTGTCTCGCTTCCAGAATAAGTAATGTACAGTAATGCATAAGTAATGTATAGTAACTGCATAGGTAGTGTAACGGTTGTCCTAAAAAAAACGAACAAAATATTTTTGGGGACAACTCATCCATTTTTTAACCGATTTGGATGAACGTGGACTTAAATTAAAGCTAAGGAATCAGGCTATCGATTCATTCAAGAAACCACGACAGATGGCGCTGCCGTAGTAGCCTTAGCCATGCTTGTTTTAAAGGCTAACTTTAGGTGCATGGGGATTGGTCAGTTAACAACCAATGGTTATGAGATAAAAATAACCTTGAAGCACGTTTACTTTTCTTCAAAAAGCGTCTTTCAGAAGTTCATTACGATTCACGAATAAATTTTCTGTGATCTTTTAAGAATCATGTTTTCCCTTATTTTCACGCCTAATGACCTAACTGAAGTAACAGTGATGCATTTTCACTTATAATCTCATAAGAGCATTAATTCTTTCCGGAAATTTTTGGAGTGCATTCCAACAACGTATTAATCGGCCCGAGTGGAACACGAGGGCCCGATTACGTTGTTGGGATGCACGACTAAAATTTCCAGGACATGAATTAATGCTCGAATGCAGATTCGGTAAGAAAATAGCAACGATACAGCCACAGAAATGGAATAGAAATAATTTTTGACATTTAATTTGACATAAAAATTTCCACTTATTAATTTCGTTTAGGTTGGTCTAGATAGGTATCAAAGATTTCCAGGAAATCCTCGAGTTGCCATGGTAAACACACAGAAATCAATTTTTCTATTGGCTAATGATTAGTATCGTGCGATTTTCAGCTTAACTTTCAGTAATAGTGGATCTAATTGAATGAAAAACCCAAGCGGATGCGAATTGGAGGAAATTTAAAGGCTATTACTGAGAATTAAGCTCTTGTTGCTTCATTGTTACTTTAGTCATGGTCATTCTGCATGAAAACACATATTTTTTAAATAATCACAGAAAGTCCATGCGCGAACCAAATTAACTTCTGAAAAAAGATTCTCAAAGAAAAATGAACGCCCTTCAAAGTTATGTGAGTCTCATAGCGATTGGTTGATAATTGACCAATCCCCACGCCCCTGAAATGAACCTTTGAGACAAGTATCACTAAGAGAACTATTGCAGCACCATCTGTCGTAATTTTTTAGACAGTTCGAAAGCCTGATTCCTTGGCTTCAATTTAAGGCAGGTTCATCCAAATCGGGTAAGAAATGCACGAGTTATTACCAAAAATATTTCGATCGTTTTTTTTAGGACACCCGTTATATGGTAATGTATAGATTTTGTACAGGTACTATAGAGTGAAACACCCTTCGCCTAAAGTAAACCTTAATATTTAAGATCAATCACCGAAATTGCTTGAGACATGGCTGACTTATTTTTTGGGACACTCGATACATACCTACATAATAAATGTTCTGAAATGTAGGACATATAAGCACAAGTTCATTGTTACTCTTTTTATTTTGAGTAATTTCAAAGCGTCTCTGAAAAATTTTGTGGTATTTTCGAGAAATTGTTTGGAATTTTCGACATTTCTGAGAAACTTTTCTTAATTTTGGCACTTTGCGGCAATTGAGAGGAAATTTTTGAAAATAAAGGCATTTTTGTGAAGATCATATCTTACCTCTAAATCAGCTCCAGCCAAAACCGCAGCCCTCAAGTCGCAGTTTTTCAAATTAGCATTCTTCAGAGTGGCCACCCTGAGATTGACACCCCCCATATCGCTCCCCTCCAGATTAGCCCCCTTGAGGTTCACCCCCTCCATATTAGCCCTCCCCCCAACAGGATCCTTGAAATTGCAATTTTTCATAGTCACCCCCTCCAAATTCGCACACAGGCACTTAACCCCAAGCAGCTGAGCCCCATCCAAGTTCGCATGCGACAAATCAGCTCGCTCCAAACAACAATAACTCAAATTAGCCCCCGTCAATTTGCACCCTTGCAAATTGGCATACTTGAAATTAATAAATCGCAAATCTAGTTTACTCAAGTCAGCCCCAGCTAAATTCACCCCCTGAAATCGGAGCTCGACAGAGGAAGCACTTCTGATTAAAGCATCTATTACATCCCTCCTAGTCAGGGGTAGGTTGTCTCTAACTACATTTTGCTGTAAAATAATCTGTTCCAAGGGTGGAATGATCGATTCAATGCCAAAAAAACGAGCTTCTTCCAGGATTCCTTCAGGATTGACGTTGTTATCGTAAATTAACTGTCCATTTCGAAGGAAGTTTAAAATTGGCTCGAAATAAAGAGGACTTCGGTCAATGAGATACGCCCCCATTGTGTCAATATTGCTGGGGGTGAATAAGTAACCCTCTTCATCCCCCGCAAACATTCTTGCCAACATACTCTCCGGTTCCTTAGTTGTCAAAGTGCTTTTTGAAGTGGTGAAATACTTGCCCCCCACATTTAAAGTTATCCATTCGGAGGATCTTTCTCGCCTCATTTCTGGTTTGAGAAAATCCTCCCCGCTTGATACAAATAAGTTATCGTTATTGCGTATGAAAGATATGTCGTGAACCTCAGTACCGTCGTCTATGTAAATCCGAGAGACTTTTATTTTGAGTTTTAAGAGGGCTCCCAGCATTAGTTCGTCCAAAGTTTGGGGCAGTCGTAATGCCTACAAAAAATTGTGTTAATAAAAATGGAATTTTGTGGGAAATTGCAGAAAATACATGGCCGTTTGTTCTTGTACCGTTTTTGAAAAGCGTCACTCGTTTTTCCGACATTTCTCCGGAGAAAATGGAATGTGGAAATTTGGAAAAACAAACGTCAAAGCTCAAGGACAGGTTTGTCAAACAACTGTAATGTGTCAAATCAAATCTCAAGTAGGAGTGCGTTCAGAAACTGACATTAGGAGGTGAGTTCGGGAGGTCGAGTTGAGTCAGAGCGGAGCATGAGC